>CM070711.1:6451050-7898931 GCA_036346275.1 Otatea glauca | reverse complement strand
GGTGATTCAGGGGAAAGGTGGGATGTTTGTTCAATTCTCTCCTTGGTTTTCGGTGTTTGGTTGCTTGGAATTCGTCCTTTTTGGTTGTAGCGCGTGGTAATTCCAATGAAAAAGTTCCAAATTTCTGCTTCAATTTCGTTGATTTAGTGGATTGCTTTTGGATCTTCAGAAGAAATTGGTGAATTTGAGTACCGTTTTTTCGTCTTCTCTTGCGCATTTGGATCCTATTTAGGGTTTTGATCAGTGTTTTACACGATACCTGATGCAATTTCAACACTGTAGAACTCTGTTGCCGTAACTGCTAGCCTCTTCGAAAAAGATGTGCCGTGCAATGCACGTTGAGCACATCCACTTTGCTAAAACGGCAGTGTTCTTGTATTCATTACAATGGCTAGGTTTCATAGAAGTTATTGATTGCAAAATCTTTTGTCTTCATCGCGGTTCTGCTGTTGTTAGGTTGTGTTAGTTGTAAGGTCAAATGGATTGGTTGTCATACTTTTGTACGTGTTCTGCCCGTCACAGCCCAAACTAGTTGACCAAATTTATGATAGCTTGAGGCCGAGCGGTGCTCGGATGGCTGGAGCGCCTGGAGTGCGCATGGCCCTCGCGAGCCGAGGGATGTGTCACGCGTTTGTAGCTCTGGTGTCCTTCTTTAATGAAATAACGAGAGTTCTTGGCCATTTTTTTTTTAAAAAAATTATGATAGATTTGATGTAGAGCATTTTCTGTGATAATATGGAGCAACTTATAAAAAGAGAGAAGGAGGGAAAAGAAGCTTTATTCTTGGCAAACTTTAGTTCAGAGGACCAACTAAGGTGCAATGGATTAGCAGAATTAAAGTGATTCCTTATCTCCAACAGTTGTTCTATTTTATCCCTCGTATGTCCTTGAAAAATCTGAATGTAATGGCTTATTGTGACTCAGAAGAACTTAGCTATCAACAAAAAGGGAAGATTTCTTTTATTATTATTCTTGAATGCCAACAGTGTTGTACAATCTGTTATGAATAGCACTTGTATTCAACATGAGGCCAAAGGGCCGATATATATACATGTACAAGAGGGTATAGAAGGAAAGTCTATATATGGCAATAGCTATACAAGGCAAACAATCTCTATACAAGGCAACTAGCAATCTCGTATATAAGGTAACAAGGATACTATCTAACACCCCCTCAAACTCATGGTGGATCAACAACGCTGAGTTTGGAGAGATAAAAACTGTGTTGAGTTCTAGTCTGTGTCTTCGTGAGGAAGTCTGCCAACTGAAGCTCGGAAGGCATATACTGAAGAGCCACAACCTGATCCTGTACCTAGGACCGCATGTAGGAAGCATCAACGCCAATATGCTGCTTTGTGAGCTCATGCTTCATTGGATCTTGAGCAATGCTAATAGCAACTGTACTGTCAGATAAAAGAGGAGTCGGTGTAGAAACAGAACCACCAAAATCCTCAAGTAACCACCGTAGCCAGGTAACCTCCGCTGTCAAAAGAGCCATAGCTCGCAACTCAGCCTCAGCACTCGAACGTGAAACTGCTATCTGCTTCTTAGTCTTCCAAGCAATAAGAGAACCACCAAGAAAAACACGATGGTAGAAAGAGACCGACGATCAGAGTGATCACTAGCCCAGGTTGCATCATAGTAAGCTTGGAGCTGTAAAGAGCTGGAGCAAGGAAAGAAAAGACAACGAGAGATAGTTCCATGAAAATATCGTAGAACACAAAGAAGATGACTATAGTGGAGTTGGTGGGGTAGTAAGCGAATTGACTCAAGACATGAACATGATATGCTATGTCGGGACGAGTGACACCAAGGTAAACAAGACTCCGACAAGATGGCGATGGCAGTAGGATCCTCAAGAGGTTCACCATCGATGGTCGAAGGTGAACATTGAGCTCCATAGGATTCTTAGCGATGCTGACCATCGATGAGAGAAGCATGATCAAGAAGATCTGAATATTCTTCTCTTGGGATAGAAAGAAACCCTCGGTGTAGAAGAAACTTCAATCCCAAGAAAGTAGCGAAGAGGACCAGATCGGACATAAGCTGCTCGCTAAGGCGGCGCATTCACAAAGGCAATATAGTGGGAGTCATCTCCGATAATAATCATGTCATCAACATAGAGAAGAAGAAGTCCGTCCACGGTGAAATGTGAACAAAGAGAGCGGGATCATGAGCACTAGCAAAAAAGCGGCGGCGGTGACCACGAAGAAAAAGCGATCAAACCAAGCACGAGGGCTTGCTTAAGCCCATAAAGAGAGCGGCGAAGGTGACAAACCATGCATTCGAGAGCAGAATACCCTAGTGGTGGTTGCATAAAACCTCCTCCACGTAGCTCACCATTAAGAAATGCATTCTTGACATCAAGTAGAGAGATAGACCACTCATGACGAAGCCCTTTGCAAGAAGAGTGCGAGCAGGTGGTCATATGAGCCATAGGAGCAAAAGTCTCATCATAATCACAACCATGCTCCTGTTGAAAACCACCTTACAAGCGAGCCTTGTAGCGCTCAAGAGAACCATTAGAGCGAGTCTTAACCTTATAGACCCACTTGCATGTAATAGGGGCGGACACATGGAGGAAGGGGCACAAGATCCCACGTGCTAGTGCGCTCAAGGGCAACAAGCTTCTCTGCCATCGTATGCTGCCATTCCTGATGAATAACAGCCTCGCGTAAGAAGTCGGTTCGGCAAGAACAGCGCCAACAAAGCTAAGGCGCTCGGGAGGCCGAATAGACTGACGATCGCGAAGAGCGTAGTGAGGAGGAGGCACAGAAGAAGAGGACTCAACAGGAGAAGATGACACATCAGAAGAATCCTCAACTTGCGGACGACGAGTGTAGAATAGAGGATAAGAAGGAACAATGTCAGAAGAAACAGGTGGAAAAGACACAGGAGGTGAAGACTCTAGTGGAGAGGCGCGAAGGAGACGCCAACCATGGAGAAGGAAAAGTGACAACAGGAGTATCAGGAAAAGTCAAGAAAGAAGCAAGCTCGACAAGAGATGCTAAAGTGGAAGAAGGCCGGGGGTAGAAGGGACGAGACTCATCAAAAGTAACATCCCAAGAGATCCGCGTCCATCGGCCAACAGGATCCCAACAACGATATCCCTTGTGCTAGCAATATATCCTGAGCACTCAGCAGTTGAGCGATAAGCTTGGTGCGTTCACGAGGTGCAAGAAGGACAGCACACACACCCAAAGAGGCGAAGACTAGAGTAATCAGGAAGCATGCCACAAAGACACTCCACCGGAATCCCACCTTGAAGAGCAGAAGAAGGTTGAATATTAATCAAGTAAGTGGTAGTGGAAACAGCCTCAGCCCAGAAATGAGGTGGAACAGCGGAATCAAGTAAAAGAGCACGAGCTGTCTCAAGAAGATGTCGATGCTTGCGCTCAGTCACACCATTCTGAGCATGAGCACCAGGACAAGAAAACTGAGAAAGAGTACCCTGCGTAGCAAGAAAAGCATGAAGGGCACCGGACAGATACTCCCCTGCTGAGTCAACACGAAGAACTCGAATGGGAGAATCAAACTGAGTGCGGATCATAGTAGCAAACTTCTTATAGATAGATAAAACCTCGCTACTAGAATACATAAAATATATAAGTGTGGCGAGAGAAATCATCTATAAAAAGAATGAAATATTTATGGCCCCCTTTTGAAACAAAAGGAACAGGACTCCAAACATCGAATGAATAAGATCAAAGGGCGTTGGGAAAGCAGACTCCTTTGGAAGGATAGAGGAGTTGTAGTGTGTTACCAAGCTTACAACCCGCACAATCTAAAGAGGTATCACCAAACACAGACCCTAAAGACCACGACGAACTAAAGAAGACAGCCGTGACCCCACAAAGATGCCCTAAGCGGTGATGCCAGAGCAAAGCGACACAGTAGAAGATGCAACGGAGGCGAGAGCGGTAGAGGAGGCAGCGAGGCCGGCGAGGGCAGCGGAAGGAAGGCAAGCAGATCAAGCTCCCAAAGGCGGCCGAGAGTCATGGCGAGGGCCAATACCAACCATAGACCTCGTCCGCGATCCTAAACATAGTAAGAGTCGAATCAAAGATAACACGACAAGCATGATCGGGGAGCTAGCCGTGATATAAAATTTGCATGGTTAGTTTGGGAACATGAGAAACATCGGGAACATGAAAGAGGAAGACAAAAGAGTGTCTCGTCCCCGCATGAAATGGTGGTACCATCGCAATCTGCAGATGATAGGAGAAACAAGAGGACTAATGGAATGGAGACTCGTGGGATCGGATGTCATATGAAAAGAAGCTCAGTCAAGAATCCATGTTGTGATACGATGAGGAGGAAGGTGGTCTCTCACGGCTAGGCCGAGTAGCGAGCGTGTGGTCACGAGGCGACCATGCGGCGTAGAAGCGTAAGAATCTCTGAGTGGAGTCGAAACCGTGAGGCTGTTGAGGAGAGGCACCTAGGAGTCTAGTGCCCATAGGAGGCGCCTACCACGACGAGCAAGATCCTTTTTCTTTCGATGGCGAGCGCTCCACATGTCCATTCTTGTTGCGATGGTGCGGTGAAGCCCTCCACCACCGATGGCGACCTTTGGAGGAGGCGCCGAGGAAGGAATAGCACGAGGCACGCTAGAATTGAAGGAGATACAAGTAGGCTGCACCACGAGACGAGTCTCTTGATGCGAATAGGCGCAAGGGCCTCCAACAAGGTCACACGAAGATGGCGAGCTAGTAGTTGAGCACGAATCTGCTCAAATTCAGCCCAAAGACGTGTCAGGAAGTCGTAGATGCGACAAAACTCCAAGTGAGAGTGTTGGCCTTCGCGCTAACGGTCGCGATAAACCTGCAGTCCAAGAGAATCAAGGCGGCGCCATCCGAGGGTGTTGTGCATAAAACTCATCCACGGTAGAATCACCCTGTTGTAATGACTGCTCCTGTCGCATAACAGCAAGGTACAAAGAATCGCCAGTAGGCTCATAGCGGTCGCGAAGATGCGCCCATATCAACTGTGCTGAAGACAAACCAATAATATCACCAGTAAGATGCACCTCCACACTAGCAACCAAAATAGCAGAGGCATGAGCATCTTCATCAATCCATGTCTTGTACGCAGTAAATTGAGTGCGAAAGATTCCTGACATCGGCATAGTCATCGGACACCTTACATTTAGCGACATCATCGGCCTCCTTGGGAATAACGAGCGTGGCGGTGGAGCAAGACAAAGCGGACCACGATAGTTCGCGATAGAAACTCCCAAAGCGCCATTGCGCATGTGAAGGCGCATATGAATAACCAGTCTCGATAATTAAGACCATCGAAAATAGCAGGAAGCGAGGAACAAAGGCGGTGCGGAAGAACACTGCGGATGCGACATATTTTTTTGCGAGGCGAATGCTTTAACCCGGCTTAAATCGGTAGGCCACATTCGTTGCCAAAAAACGCCTAAGAGAAACCTTGCGCAAAAGCAGTGGTGCTTCTCCTGGAACTTCTTCATGGCGTTTCACGTGGAGGCTTCTCGAGAGAGACTTCACGGACGCGGGTCGGCCGGACGAAGCCCTCGGGGCTGGAGCTTCAAGAAGCGCGGCGGAGGTCTTGCGAAGGCGGATCGGTGTGGCGGTGCACAAACGGCTCGGCGCACGGAGGAGATGGGCCGGCTCGATCTGCTGGCCTTTGTCGTGATCGTGGAGTGTGACAGAGCGAGGGAGAGCCTTGTCAGCGTCGGGCTCTCTGTGGGCGGGGGGAAGGCGTCGAGAACTCCGATCAGGAAAACCCGGCGTCGTGGCGTCGTCGTGGCTGCAGACCAGCGGATGGCGCCGGGCTAGAAGCTCCGATCGCAATGGAGCGGCCCGTCGACGATCGGTCGGCCGGGCTCTAGAGACAACCGGGGCGGAGCCGAGATCTTGTGAGGATCTGCAGAGGCCGGAGGGAGGAGCCGTCTGTGATCGGCCGAGCTTTGCGACAGTCAGAGACGGGAAGCGAGAAGAGGTGGCGAGAGAGCAGCGGAAAAAAGGCACAAATCGCGGTGAGGAACCAAACCCTAAAACACAGGCTCACGATACCAAGTTATGAATAGCACTTGTATTCAATATGAGGCCAAAGGGCGATATATATACATGTACAAGAGGGTATAGAAGGAAAGCCTATATATGGCAATAGCTATACAAGGCAACTAGCAATCTAGTATATAAGGTAACAAGGATACTATCTAACACAATCAAAGTGATCTATTATTGACATGAACCAGTATCTAGTTGCATGAGATGCCCGTGAGCTCTGTTCTCATTTTAACTGACACAGTAATCAAATGTCCCACCAAACAAAGTCCAAAGATTGAAAAAGAAGGCAACCAGTTTAGCCGTTTACGTATTCTGTCACTCCTAGTCCTTAGTCATAATGTTGCTGAAACATTTGAAGCTCTACATATACTACACATTTTATAAGAAAGTGGAAATCTAAATCATTAATTTGAACACTTTATGTATATGTTTGAATGATAATTCTAAGTTCTGTTTGTTTCTCTTACAGTGACACAATTGTACAATTGCCTCCCTATTGAATTTTTATTGATTATTTTCCTCTTTTACTTTAGGGGCATTTTGGTCATCATACATGGGCTTAATGAGCACTGGTAAGGAAATCCTGTTGAGTGCCCCTCCTGCCTCCCTCAACAAGATGATGTAATTGTTCTTCCTCTTTGTATTTAAAAGAATAACCAGTGATCCTATGTTTTCAGTGGAAGGTATTTGCATTTTGCCGAGCAGCTGACATCATGTGGCTTTGGAGTATATGCAATGGATTGGATAGGTGAGGAACACTAGTATGGGTTTCTGAATATGTGTACCCGTGTTATCTGAACAGAGTAATTTTATCCACGCAATTTGCATAATCTCTATTTAATTTAGCATTTGTTTTGAACATTGACAGGCTAATTCTAGCTTCTTATACATGACAGGCCATGGCGGCAGCGATGGCCTACACGGTTATGTGCCTTCACTAGATTATGTTGTAGAAGACATAGTAATTCTCTCTCCCCACCGCTTCTACATTATTTCTTATTTTCCGATTTACATTCTGTTCTTGATGTAATATATGACAGGCATTATTATCTGTGAACAGGAAGTACTTCTTGATAAAGTTATGCTGGAGAACCCTGGGATCCCCTGTTTTCTTCTAGGTCACTCCACTGGTGGAGCTGTTGTTTTGAAGGTATGCCTTGTCAAATCAAACAGTTTTTCTCTACCCTATTTAGGCCAAGTTTAAGCACTGACCCTACTCTGGGCCTCTGAACAACGGATACCCTGACGGGCAGAGAAATGGTGCAAAAGCGTTAACAAAGTAGCTTGATGAAATGGTTTGGCTGCAGATGCTCATTTTACGCGCTTCATGTTCTTCTTTCCCTTGTGCTCATCGCTAGCTGGCATTTGGCAGGCATCGTTGTACCCCGTATCAGAGCGAGACTGGAAGGGATCATCCTGACATCACCAGCTCTGCGCGTAAAACCAGCTCATCAATTGTTGGGGTATGTAACTATTCTGGTTTCCTTCCTTCCGTGAATTTGTGATGTGAAATATGTGTTGCATGAGCATGCTCTAGATCAACAGACTGGTCGGTTTTGAATCACGAAGCGTTTTAAGAGAAGCAGAGCATAGCAGATTAGTGTTCAAATACGTGCGCAGCTTTTGATTTTTTATGTTACTTTCCACGTGGCATTTTATGGAGACTTATTTGCAAAACAGTGATGGTTGTACTATCGAACATTAGAACAATGATCTTCTGTGCTCTCTCTGTGTGAAAATGGTTGCATCAGGCAGGCAGCTAGATTTTTCTATCCTGCAGTAAATGAACTGACTTTTCTGATTTCTGAATCTATTCCAGCCTCCAGAAGCTTTGCCTTTCATTTCATCTTCAAAGTCAATTTTTAAAAATTTAACTCATATTTATTTTGTTTACAAGCCGATTAGTAGGGATCACTGAGATTTATCTGAATCAATGCAGGCTGTGGCGCCGATATTCTCTCTAGTAGCACCAAAGTTCCAATTCAAGGGAGCTAACAAAAGAGGCATTCCCGTGTCTCGCGACCCTGCTGCTCTGATAGCGAAGTACTCTGATCCGTTGGTCTACACCGGGCCGATAAGGGTTCGGACAGGCCATGAGATCCTGCGCATCTCTTCCTACCTGCTGCACAACCTGAAGAAAGTCACCATCCCGTTCATCGTTCTCCATGGAACTGCAGACCGGGTGACGGACCCATTGGCTTCACAGGAACTCTACAACGAGGCTGTATCAAGACACAAGGATTTGAGGCTGTACGAGGATTCTTGCACGATCTGCTCTTCGAGCCCGAGCACGACGAGATTGCGGCGGACATCATCGACTGGATGGAGCAGATGCTCAGACTGCAAGCCGTATGAAGAGTGGTTTGCCTTGAAAAAACGAAAAGAAAAAAAAAACTGTATGAAGCTTGAAGAGTAGACAAATGACAGCAAAGGGATTGCAGTGATTCCACGACCATGACACTGATCTTATTCTTGATGGTGTTTCCTGGAAGTGATCTACAATTTAAATTTGGTGGTCTCATTTCATTTGCCACTGATGTATGACTGATGCAAGGGAAGAGAGATGGCTTGTGCAATTGTGGTTTGTAACTACTATTTATAATAATGGAAAAGAAGAACGTGCACTGCTTGTTTGGAAGCATTTGTCAATTTTGTAGAGCTTATGCACCCAGTATTAGTGTATATTCTGTTTTGTTGGTAGTTTGGAAACTGTTATGCCAATATAGTATGCAGAAACACATTCAATGGGCATGGTTTATCTAAATACAATATGAAGTTGAGCTTCCTGTCGAAGGTCGAATCGACAATAAACTTACAATCACGGTACCTTCGATGGCGAGTCAAGCACGAAGACAGCACACCACGATGTATACAGTTGGGCCTGGATGGAGTAATACCCTACGTCTGTGCGGATGATGTATGAATTTGGTGTATCAGTGCAGGCGAGTTGTTTAGTCCTAGTTAGAATGAAGATTGGATCTAAACAATGGCTAAACTATGGTTGGAGGTTGATGAAGCATGGTCAAATGCTGCTCCTGTTTGTTCTGCATCTTCTCAAAGCTCTCTCTAAAAGTCTTCTCCTCCTGAGGATACCTACCCCTGGCCTTATATAGTCGGGGTAGCCTTGTCTCAAGTTGAGTTGTAGTCGGTTTGTGAAACCAGATCGTAGTTGATGAGGAGTCCATCGTCATGTCGATCTTCGCACATATCAAACTTCTCTGAATACGAGGCGTACTCGAGTCGGTCTCCTCGTATCGGGAAAGTGATCGAGTCCTTCCTAATATGGAATTACCTTCTCCACATATATCTTATTCCATAGAATCGGACCCGTGATATCCGAAGTTTCTATATGTCATTAGAACATGTTTTCACATATGCTGCGCACTCATACCCTATATTTTAGATATTCGACACTTCCATAACCGACCGATGCCCTCAAAATCATCAGTGTTAGATAGGTCCATCAATGGACAGTATGGGCCATTCGGAGCATATTAATTTAATAGGATTTCGTCAGGAATTTTAAAGGAAACGGTTCAATTTCCATGAAAAACCGAAAAATTACCGTGTTTCAAATTGGCCCTTCGTATTTCCTACACATGCAATAACTATTGAATTACAAGTTTTTTTATTAACACAATTCAAAGGGAAGAAGGGTCACCTGCAAAACACAATATAACCAGCAACTAACGATGTCCTGG
Source organism: Otatea glauca (assembly GCA_036346275.1). Lineage (NCBI taxonomy): Eukaryota > Viridiplantae > Streptophyta > Magnoliopsida > Poales > Poaceae > Otatea > Otatea glauca. The sequence continues at coordinate 7,889,195 of CM070711.1, read as the reverse complement.
CACGTCGCCGTCCCAAGGACCAAGACCAACATGTGCCAAGTAATAGTTGGGGGCGTTGGGCAGTTTTCAGTCAACAATGGCGAGTGGTAGTAGGTCTGAAGCATCATTTGCCCTTGATTATATATTGGCAAACACTTGGAGCCGGAAGTTCATTGCTCAATGTTTCGTCGGACGCTCGGTGTAATTTTTTTAACCTCTGCAACATTTTTTCAACGTCTGCAACATTTCTACTATTATAAAAAAAAATGTTTCATGCGTAGGAAAAAAATGTTGCAGCGATTTAGATCGACATGTCTACTATTATCGAAGGAAAATATTTCACGCGTAGAAAAAATATTTCACACGTAGGAAAAAAATATTGCAACGTCTGAAAAAATCAGACGACTCCTAGCAATTTCGTTATATATTTCATGCCATGTGCCGCACCGTAGAAAGCAAAATACTAACCACAATGCTGGGGAGCCATCTCTGTTTCACTCTCTCTCATATGCATGTGGACGATTAGAGCACATGTTCACGTACAGGGAGGTTAATTCACTACTACAGATGGGTATATCATGACGCCTCATCGATGCGGTGAGTCCCACCCAACAGTGATTGTATTATCACTGTCGGTTCCAAGTAAAACCGGCACAATATTTATTTCCCTCGCGAAGTGAAGCAATATCACTGCGGTTTATTTTATCCACCGGCGGTAATATATCCTTGCCGGTTTGTAAATAAAAACCGGCGGTGATAAGTTTACCTAAATTCTCCCTTACGACCAAGAAGCGATATAAAACCGGCGGTGATATATTCTGCGGTTTATAAATAATAACCGGCGGTGATAAGGCTTACCATAAATTTTCACGCGAGAGCGGCGAGAGTATCGCTGCCAATTATATTATTCAACTAGCGATGATATTTCTTGCGATTCTTGAAAAAGAACGGCGGTGATAATTCGACACTATAAGTACCCTTCATACTTGCCCCACCTCGAGCAGAGAGGAGCTTTGTTCTTGCTCGGTTAGGGGAAGAGAGGCGAATTTTGCTCTTAAATTTGGTGGAATTCACTTCTAATTCGTGATCTCGATTCGTATCTTGATGTACATTTTATTTGTAGTTGGTTTTGTTGGATATTACGTTCTATATGGTTGTTGGTTGTGAGAATTATCGATTGCATAATGAACACAATTAGAGCTCTAATTTAGAGACTAGATTTGAGTTCACCACCTTTTTATGTGTGCGGTGATTAGTGAGATTAAGATGTAGCTTGAATTTAAGTTTTCGAGGACCAAATTAGTGATTGCGTTTAATTTGTTAATTAAGTGCAATGACTACATTATTAATTGTCGTTGTATGTAACTATTTAGATGTCATGTGTGTAGAAAAAGTATTTATATTCTTTGTTGAATTATGTTTTAAGTAATAAATTATGTATTTATGAGTTTTATGTTTTTAGCTAATTATTTAAAATATTTTCCTATTAAGAGGAAGTTTTGAATTTTTGAGAAAATTTAAAATATGATAAAATCTTGAAAATAAATTTTTAAATGTTATATTATTTGTGGAACTTTCGGAAAAAAATTTCTCAAGAAAATTTCATAATTTTTGAAGTTGGTCTGCTAATTTTAATAATTGGAACTTGCTTTATGGATTAATTAAATTAAAAACAATTCTAAAATTAAGAAACCTTTTAGGCCAAAATTGTAGTTTTGGCCCAGCCCTACGTATTGTTTCTTTACTTGGTGTATATTAATTTAATACTTTTTGTAAGTAATGCAAATTCTGAGACAGACCATTATAAGTAATAGCAATTATTTAATTGATTTTAATAGTGAGATTTGGAAATAGATTTCTTGTTTAATTAGCGATGCGTAACAAATGAAATGAATAAAATAATTTGTGACCACTTATTGATTCTTGAGATTTTATTTGTTATAAATATTTGCGATGGACCGAAGATGGATGTATGAAGTGGCCGTCGCGATAGAGAGTACTTTAACGGTGTGACTAGTTTTACGGCGTGGCTGGCGTACAAGTCAACTAAGTGACGGACTACATTTGTTGCCCGTCGTCGATTGCAAGAATGAGAAGCGATTTTCTAATCTTGAGGCGATCCGTGCACACTTGCTTGAAGGGTTTCAAGCACGCCTATACATTGGGTGAGCACGGTGAAAATGAGATTTTACGTGAAGATCATCCGATTGATGATGATGATGAGACAACGACTCCACGGCGGTCGAGGATCGTTCGTGGACACCCAAGATGATCGTTAAATCGATAACCATGAAGATGATCTAGAGCGGATGTTGCATGATGGGGAGGAGGACCACAGTGAAAGGATTTTGAAGTTCCGGCGTATGGTAGAGGACTTACAACACCTTTGTACGGGCTGCAAGGAGGACCTCGAAAAGCGCATATTGTGCTAACGCTGCTGCGATTGAAGGCAAGCAATGGTTGGTCAGATAAGAGCTTCACGAGTTGTTAGTTTTCTGCGAGGCGTTCTCCGGAGGCGTGTTGCCGGCAACCACGTGCCGGGCCAAGCGATTGTTTGCCCATTGGGATGGAAGTCTGAGAAAATACACGCATGTCGAACGATTGCGTATTGTATCGCAATGAGTTTGTAAAATTGGATCGTGTCCCGTTTGCAAGGCATCTCGTTATAAGCGCGATGATCACGACATCGAAGTGCATCGTAAGAAAAAGACCCCAACCAAGGTGTTGTAGTATTTCCTTATAATCCCACGTCTGGCGTCATTTTGCGTACAAAGGCATGCTCAATTGCTACGATGGCACGCTAAGGGCGTAAGAAGGATGGAATGCTCGGACACCTGCGACTCTGCAGATGGAGGAACATTGATACAAAATACAAGAAACACTTTGCATGTGATGTGAGGAATATAAGGTTCGGGCTCGATGCGGATGGGATGAATCCTTTCGGCAACATGGCGATCGTCATAGCACTTGGCGGTGACTTTATGTATCTACAACCTTCCTCCTTGCTTTGTATGAAGCAAAAATACATTATGATGCATTGTTGATCCAAGGGCCAAGGCAACTTTGCAGCGATATCGATGTGTACACGAAACCACCGGTTGAAGATCTTACATTATTGTGGAGCGGCGGTGTGTGGCTATGGGATGAGTATAAAGAGAGCACTTCATGCTACGCGCGTTGTTGTTCGTAACCATCAATGATTATCTGCTCTCGGTAATCTTTGGGCGGACTATCAAAGGATTCAGCGGATCGTCCATTGCTTGGGTGATCTGGTGGCGGTGGCTGAAATCTATGAGAAAAATATGTTACATGCGACATCGTAGGTTCCTTCGTAAGGACTATCCGTATCGCAACAACAAGAGAGGTTCGATGGTACAAAGGAGACGACTTGACTCAAAACATCATAGCGGCAAAGAGATATTTGCGGTAGTAAAGGATATTAAAATTATCCATGGAAAGGGGCCGCGATACATCGATCCGTGTTCCGTGATCTGACTCCTTTGTGGAAAAAGAGATCGGTATTTATGGACCTACCTTATTGGTGCTTTGGATATTCGACATGCAATCGGCGTTATGCACATAGAGAAGAATGTGTGTGACGACTTGCTCGGTATTTTACTAGACATACAGCAAAACAAAGATACACTCAAAGCACGGATGGACACGGAAGATATGAACCTCGGGAAGGAGCTACATCATGAAGATTTGGGTAAAGGCAAAAGTACCTTCCGTGACTTGCTACACACTTAGCAAGAAAGAAAATTAGCGTGTGTGAATGCTTGCGGAGTCAAAGTACCGTCAGGTTATTACGCCAACATGAAGAGGCTAGTCTCAATGAAAGACTTGAAATTAATTGGCATGAAGTCTCACGATTGCTACGTGATGATGACACGAGATGCTTCTGTTGCAATTAGGGTGTTACGCCAAAGAAAGTGCGAGACCCAATTATAAAGTTGTGTTCATTCTTTAATGTGATTTCACAAAGGTCATTGATCCAATGAAGCTGGGTAAGTTGCGACAAGGCGTGATCCACACTCTATGTCGGCTTGAGATGTGCTTCCCTCCATCCTTTTTGATATTATGGTCCATCTCATTGTTCATATTGTGAAAGAATCTGAGTTTCTTGGTCTGTGTTTCTACATCGGATGTACCCTTCGAGAGGTTCATGGGGTTGTGAAGAAATATGTTCGTAATCGACATCGGTCGGAAGGGTGCATTGCCGAAGGTTGAGGAACCGAGGAGGTCATTGAATTCTACATCGATTACATGGATCTCAAGCGATTGGTGTGCCCATATCTCGCCATGAGGGAGGCTACGGGGCAAAGGGACATTAGGTCGAAATCGAGCGTACTAATGATCGTGCTTCATTCATTCAAGCACATTTCTGATTCTGGACCAATCGGTTGTAGCGGCACCGTATGTTGATATGCACAAGAATATGCTAAGAAGGAAAAACTCATTTAAATCGAGGTTTGGATGCGGATACCACAGAGATAACCGGAGATTGGTTGCTTAGACACATGATGCATCGCAGACAGTGTGCTTTCGATTGAGAGCATCTCGGGGACCGTCATGTACAATCGATATTTGAAGGATCGACATAAATGGATATACATTTTATCGAGCACAAGATAACAAGAGCACCAACGAGCAGTGAGTCAGTATAGATGCCTCGATAGCAATGGTAATATGCGGACCTACTACAGTTCATAGAAGAGATTTGGGAGCTTGATTATGGGCCTTTGAAGGTTCCTCTCTTTCGGTGCCAATGGGTCGAGGCTCCACTGAGGCGTGAACATCGACAAATGCGGTATAACTACCGTGGACTTCAAGCACATCGGATCTGAGAGAAGAACCATTCGTCCTTGCTAATGTCGTTACACAAATCTTTTTGTTCGGGACCGGTGACAAAAGAGCGCCACGTGCTTCTTCAAGGAAAAAGAAGAATTATCGGAGTTGACAATGTAGTCGACGAGGAAGACTACAACCAATTCGATGAGCTTCCTCCTTTTGGTGAGCGTCGACCTAGGTCTCATGGAAGGCAGTGAGGAAGCTACATACATACGCCGTGATCATAACGAAGGTCGAATCGTTGCTTAGTTGTAATAATATACGGGATATACTTTATTTTGTATGGAGAACATGCTTCGGTTGTAATATCTGGATACACTTTATTTTGTATGGAGAACATGCTTCGGTTGTAATATCTGGATACACTTTAATATCTAGCACATTGAAGTTAATCTTTATTAAAAATATTCAAATTAATGCTCATGGTGTTATAGTATTTATGTAAAGTCCATGTAGGGTTCTTAGCAAATTTGTAATTCACTTAATTTTTCTTTGATTAAAAAATCAATGTTTCATATATTCTAAAACTTCATGATTTTATACAAATTTATAAATTTACTTCATCCTTTTTGGAGCTATATATCAAAAGTTATGCTAGTTTGAATTTGAGCTTGGCTTTAGCCACTGACTTTTGGGGCCCACCCGCATCACTGCCGGTTCTAGAGAAAAATCCGGCAGTGATGTTTAGGTATCACTTCCGGTTGAAATTAGAACCGGCAGTCATACCTCCACATCACTGCCAATTCTAGAGAAAAATCCGGCAGTGATGTTTAGATATCACTGCCGGTTGAAATTAGAACCGGCAGTAATACCTCCACATCACTATCGGTTCTAGAAAAATCCGGCGGTGATGTTTAGGTATCATTGTCGGTTGAAATTAGAACCGTGATAATACCTCCACATCGCTGCGGTTGAATTTGAACAGCGGTGATGTGGAGGTTTCTTGCAGGTTCTATTTTCAACCGGCGATGATAGATATATCCTTCTTCGGATTTCTTTGGTGAACCGGCGGTGATTGTCATATCTATATAAGCGAAGCGCGATCTTCTTCCCACACTTGCCGTTTTCCCACACTCTGTGCTAGCCTCGCGCGCGCCTCCGCGCGGCCGGCCGCCTCCTCGTGGCAGTCCATCCTCCCGCGCCGGCCCTCCTCCGCGCCTGGCTCCCCCTCCGTGTTGCCCGTCAACTCCCCACACCGGTGAGTCCTCCCTTGCACCCCCTCCTCTTAGGACCCGTTTTAAGAAATTATCTTGCCAAGCACTCATCCATACTTACATTGTTGAACCATTTGCGAAACACAATGCCAAATGTCATTGAGATACCAAATGTGTTTAGGAAGCGTCGACATTTAGTTACAGGTTTTTCAGTGAAACAATGTTGCTTCAATTGTGTATTTCGATGAAGCAATGTTGAAGTGAATAAGCGATTTATTTAATTAACAATTTTATGGTTGTATTTAGCTTACTTATGCAGGATGAGTTTTGGTAAATTTGAATAGTCCACCCCAATTGTGTATTCCATGGCATGTGAGCGATGTCTAGCACCCACACGACTAGGTTTTGACCATCTTTGATTCTAGGCACTCGAGGAATAGCTGAAAAGAAAGTATGTAACTTTCCTCCTTATCTTAAGAACAAAAACATTGTCTCAAGCATTAGTTTCACCTCAAAATACTTAATCAGGTGCTAGTAGAATTAGGCCAAATTGCTTTTTTTTAAATCTTGTCGGAGAATGAAGAAATATATTCATAGAATAGAGGAGCAGATGAAACCAATTTATCTCAGTTCTTTGGTTGATTGCAATATAAATATCTATATACACTTGTTGAATTCTATATTGGTCACCATATCAGAGGCTTCTTTGATTTCATCGGGGATATACATAGATTAGTTTGTGTTTGGACTTTGAAAAAATGACTTGGAAAGATTATGCATCACACTTAAGTTAGTGACTTCCTTGGGTAAAAGTGGTGCACATTCGTCATCCATAAATAAAGTGAGGATCAAGAGTGCAAGGCAACCGGAAGAAGGATATTTGAACATGGGCGGGATCTGGTTCCTCTAGGATGAACACTTGGAAAAGTAACACACCTTGAATCCCTACTAGGCACTAACATGGGATCATTTTTATGAAACTGTTTGGATTTATGTGAATTGTGGAATTTTCTTTGTATTTTTGTAGGATGTGATAGAGTCAAAGGCTATTCTTTTATTTTGACACCTTGAATCCCTACTAGGCACTAACATGGGATCATTTTTATGAATATGTTACCTTGTTTAATATCATGATTGATATCTCGACTCTTGTTCTCATGGAAATGTTAAAAAATTGTGATTAGCTTTTATGTTGCATTTGTAATGTCTACTTTATTTTGCTCTTTGCTATGACATGGCAAGGCTACGGAGATACGGAGGTAGCGAGCGCTAAAGACAATTTAATGACTTGTTTCTAGGAGCATCATGAGATTTTATTATGTTGTATTTATTATATTCATGTAATAAATACCTTATATTGTATTTGTTATATTCATGTAATGAGATTTTTGTTGTTTTAACAATACATTGTATTTATTATATTCATGTAATAAATACCTTATATATGTATGTGTCGATTTTGTTCTCTATACTAGTGTAATGCATGCGTGAAATGAGTTAAATGTGTGTAATATTATGCGTATAATTAGTCCATTTCGGTCCACAACCGTGCGTGACCAATTTATCGTATACCATCACATTCATCTCATGCCTTTGTTAATTTTAAATTTTAGATAAATTAGTGCACATGGCGCTAACGGGAACAAGTCTTGGGATGGCTGAGCATTTGAACAAAGTCGGAACAAAGCCGACAAGCTTCCTCAACTGCGACAAGCGAGGGCAACAAGCGTGCCGAGGTAATTATTCTAGACCTAGGTCTCACGTATACTGATTAGGCGAGTAATGAAATAGTCGAAATGCGGGGCGGACATCACGTGGGCAGGCGACATCGTCAATGAGGTCTAACTCTTGGACAAAACTTGGGCACATTCATCGGCGTGGCGCAAGCGCTACATAATGTTTTATCAGATGACTACAATGGCGATGATGATAATAATGATGACAGCGGCCTATCCGGGTAGTAAAGTCCTCGTCACGAAAAAGTCCACCTCGTGCTCGGCGCCGCGGAAAAATAATGATGAAACACAGCGATCTCAAAATTCATCACGGTCGTGGGGAAAAGTGCCACATCGTGAAGCCGGCCTGATCACGGTAAGAAAGCGAGCATATGACATGACCGAAGAAGAAACTAGAAAGGAAGTAGATGCCGGTGTGGCGGCTCACTTCAAAAAGCGCCCGACACGATAAAGTTGAAATCGAAGCTGCCAAAGAGATTTCTTCCTAGACATAGCGACGGTTAAGCAATTTGGGCCAGACAGCAATCTCCTCAACCTAGCCAGCGATCGGACTACGAGTGCATCTCTGGCGAAATCTAAAGGACGAGTTGGTAAAAGAGCTCTGCTGCTGACGGAAGGGTGCTAAAGCGAGGGCCTCCTCTAAGATGGAAGTTAGTTAGCGGGGAAGCATTGGTGGATCCAAGCGAGGAAGCGGTAGCGACACAATTACGGCGTCTACATCAATGGTATCGACGGTTTGTCAAGAGACAAAAAAGCGACCGTTCCCGTCAAATACAAAAAACAGATTTTCACAATATGGGCGGAGTTTTACGGTAGAAACCTCAGGAGTTATACGATTATGCCAGCGAGATGCTGCGGGCGTGTACGTAATAAGAATGTGGACTCTGTAAGTCTCTTGTATAATTCGTACTATACATTCACGTGCCCTTAAACTTAGTGTCTAACTTCTTTCTTATGTAGAATGGAGACAATGACACTCAGGCGGACTTAAATGAAAGGGTAGGATTCCTCGATCCGGTATGCAGCGTTTTTGGCGTAGCGCAAAGTAAATTTGTAAGTCTAGAAATTCGCGCGTTCCACTCCTGAATGGTTAGACTCGTGAGTCCAAGATGTATCTTGGTTGGTGAAAATCCCTACCCGATTCGGATGGCGTATTGTATTGCTTTTTGCACTATGTTTTTCTGAGGCGAGGCCCCTAAATGACTTAGTCTCCTCGTGTTCTTATGTCTCCCTCTCCTCCTGCCCTCCCTTAATCGTTTAGTCCTGCCTCCTTTTATCTGAGAAGGAAGGCGAGGTTACATCGAAGTTGGGGGAAGAGCGAGTGACCTATGTTAGGAGCTCGGTCCTTAAATCACGTGGTGATAGTCGCCACCGTCTTGCCCATCTTTGGGTTGATAGCCTTGGTGGTCGGGGAGGTTAGGTATTCCCGGGAAATAAGCGTACTTGCCCTCTGTGATCCTTGCGAATCTTGGCGTCGCGGTGCGTGGCGTTAGTCTTTATCTCGGGAGGAAGCGTGCGCTCGTCTTGTCACGTGGTAGGTTGATGGGTGGAAGCTTTGTCTTCGTAGTCACGGATCTTCTTGGGAAGAGCCACGCCCTTGTATAGTCACTCGATTGACCTTATTCGAGTGCGTGGCGGTAGGCGATGAGGACCTAACACGCGGCCCTCGGCGTCCGTCACCTTAGTTCGGTTGGAGTCGGGATCCGCCCGCCAAGAGTCGGGGCTGTTGTCCGTCGGTCGGGAGATCCGCCCGCCAAGAGTCGGGGCTGTGTCGATCGGTCGGGAGATCCGCCCGCCAAGAGAAGTCGAGTCTTTGTCGGTCGGATTCGCTTCCCTGGTGGTCGGGAGCGGATGTCTTGTCTTGATCTCAGGCGATTCGGTCGGTGGCGGGCGGCGCGCGCTGTTGGGTGGAGATATGCTTGAGGCGGCTCGTCGTTTGGGCTGTTGGGGTATCCCTTTTATTAGTATTCGTCGATAGCCCCGAACTCTGGCGATTTGGCGGTCGGTTGGGGTTGAACTTGGGCGAAAGTGGTGGCGGGCACTGGTCGGTGGTCCGACGATCGGTTAAGCGATTTCCGTCGGTGTGCCGTTGGATCCGGCGGCTGCCACAGAGCTTGGCGGGGCATTTGAACCGCCGGAGGCTTTACTCGCCTCGTTGCGCATGCGAGTATAGTTTAGCGCGCCACGCCTACTCGTCTTCTTAGCGCCGGGTTACGGTGAAGGGCGCCGTTTTGGCACCGCATTTACTCTAGAGGCGCTTAGCCTCCCTTCGTCCCGGTATATATATATGTTTGTAGCTTGCTTGAAGGAGATGAGCTCTTTCTTACATTCTTTCAAATGGCTTGAGACACCCTCCAGTCTTTAGCCCGGCGATGGCGTCGCGGCGAAGAAGAAGATCCTCTGGCGAGCTTTGGTTTGAGTTCGACGGCGATGGCGAGCTTAGGGAGGAAGAAGCTGCGGCCGTGTGCTTTATACGTTGTGTACCGCTCGAGGCCGTTCGAGCTCGAGGTGGTAGAGGCCCCTACGGAAGCGATGGCGCAAAGGCGCCGACCGTGATTAGTGCGGCCGCGTCGATGTCGCTGAGCAGCGGCGGAGGCATCGGCGTGTTACCAGCGGCGCGGCGGCTGTCCGTCGACCGAGGCAGGGGCCTACCGACATCTGCGTCGGTGCCACCGATGCCCGCGGATGTTTGATAGGTTCTAAGCGCGGGTAGAGTCTGCCGAGTGGTGCGGCGTGGCCACTCTTGTATCTGTCGAATCTTGTGTGTAAAGTCGTGTAAAGTCCGAGCTGTTGGCCTATAATGAAATTTTCTTTTCTTTGTGAAAATGTCTTGTGATGAGTTTGCTTTAATTTTAATCGTTGTGGGCGGCGCCTTGGTTGGCGGGCGGCCGGATGCCTCTGTGAGGTTGGTGTTGAGTGCTTGTTTAACGTCGTAGCTAAGCGGTGCCTTGGTGGCGAGGGCGGCCGGATGCCTCTGTGAGGTTACGGTGTCCGCGCCTTGGTGGCGGGGCGGTCGGATGCCTCTCGAGAGGTTCGGATGTCAGAGTGCTCGTTTAACGTCGTAGCTAAACGGTGCCTTGGTGGCGGGGGCGGCCGGATGCCTCTGTGAGGTTACGGTGTCCGGCGCCTTGAGTGGCGAGGCGGCCGGATGCCTCGAGAGGTTCGGATGTCGAGTGCTCGTTTAACGTCGTAGCTAGACGGTGCCTTGGTGGCGAGGGCGGCCGGATGCCTCTGTGAGGTTACGGTGTCCAGCGCCTTGGTGGCGAGGCGGCCGGATGCCTCTGTGAGGTTCGGGTGTCGGCGCCTTGGTGGCGGGGCGGCCGGATGCCTCTGTGATTCGGTGTCAAGTGCCTTGGTGGCGGGGCGGCCGGATGCCTGTGAGGTTACGGTGTCGAGTGCCTTGGTCGTGGGGACGGCCGGATGCCTCTGTGAGTTACGGTGTCAGAGTGCTCGTTTACGTCGTAGCTAAACGAGTGCCTTGGTTGGCGAGGGCGGCCGGATGCCTTTGTGAGGTTACGGTGTCCGGCGCCTTGGTCGGCCGGAGACGGCCGGATGCCTCTGAGAGGTTCGGGTGTCAGAGTGCCTTGGTCGGCGGGGCGGCCGGATGCCTCTGTGAGGTTACGGTGTCGAGTGCCTTGGTGGCGGGACGGCCGGATGCCTCTGTGAGGTTACGGTGTCCGAGTGCTCGTTTAACGTCGTAGCTAGGCGGTGGCTTGGTGGCGGGGGCGGCCAGGATGCCTCTGTGAGGTTACGGTGTCCGGCGCCTTGGTGGCGGGGCGGCCGGATGCCTCTGTGAGGTTGGTGTCGAGTGCCTTGGTCGGCGGGGCGGCCGGATGCCTCTGTGAGGTTCGGATGTCCGAGTGCTCGTTTAACGTCGTAGTTAGGCGGTGCCTTGGTGGCGAGGGCGGCCGGATGCCTCTGTGAGGTTACGGTGTCCAGCGCCTTGGTCGGCGGGACGGCCGGATGCCTCTGTGGGGTTCGGATGTCAGAGTGCTCGTTTAACGTCGTAGCTAAACGGTGCCTTGGTGGCGAGGGCGGCCGGATGCCTCTGTGGTTACGGTGTCCGGCGCCTTGGTCGGCGGGGCGGCCGGATGCCTCTGTGAGGTTGGGTGTATGAGTGCCTTGGTGGCGGGGCGGCCGGATGCCTCTGAGAGGTTCGGTGCGAGTGCTCGTTTAACGTCGTAGCTAGACGGTGCCTTGGTGGCGGGGCGGCCGGATGCCTCTGTGAGGTTACGGTGTCCAGCGCCTTGGTGGCGAGACGACCGGATGCCTCTGTGAGGTTGGGTGTCAGCGCCTTGTCGGCGGGGCGGCCGGATGCCTCTGAGAGGTTGGGTGTCAGAGTGCCTTGGTGGCGGGGCGGCCGGATGCCTCTGTGAGGTTGGTGTCGAGTGCCTTAGTGGCGGGGCGGCCGGATGCCTCTGTGAGGTTGGGTGTCAGAGTGCTCGTTTAACGTCGTAGGCGGGCGTGGGTGCTCGTTTATCGTCGTAGCGGGGCGTGAGTGCTCGTTCTGTCGTCGTGGCTGGGCGTGGGTGCTCGTTTATCGTCGTGGCGGGCGTGAGTGCTCCTTCTACCGTCGTGGCGGGCGTGGGTGCTCGTTTATCGTCGTGGTGGGCGTGGGGCATCCTTCTCGAGTCCTCGTCGGGCGGGTAGCTGCGAGAGGAATGGCGCCGTCTATCCCATGTATACCCCATCCCGCGGTGTGGGACTGGAGGATGGCGGCGCGCGTTTACTGCGTTGGTTTGAGCGCCGTGCTCGTGGAGCTAATAGCGGGTAGTCAAGTGGGTCTGGGAGGTCCCCCAAGGGGACCCTTAGGCCGACGGTCCCAGTAGGGTGTCACAGCCTGCGTGTGGGCGACCCATAAAAACCTTTCTCTACTCAATCCAGTATGGACTCAGGGTGCGTCCGCGACCCGAGCACTGCACTGGTGTCGCTCATTGATGAGCTCCGGGAGAGTGTGAGTATGGTCTCGGGCGAGTAGAGGTGATTAGGCCGTCGGTAGAGCCTAGCAGGGCCAGCAGTGGGGCTCACCTCATACACCCCTTGCTCAAGTTTCTTTGGGGCGGCCTTATACCCATCTGGTGGGGTAGGCCTTTTGAACCTGACTCCTCGGCTGGGCCTGGCGCAAACCACAAAGCTTTGCGTCTTGGGGCGCGGCCCATGGGCTTCTCGCGCGCCGAACAGCAGTTCGGCCTAAAGCGGAGACCAAGAGGTTCTGGACACGTTGTTCGGGCGGCGTCTTTATAGCCCTTGTCGCTTTGACATGGCGAGGATTAAAGCGGAGTGGTATTAGGCCCAGGAGTTACGGTGGCGCAGCGAGCGGGTGGGCCAGACGCCGCAGCGGAAGTGCACCTTGGCGGCGTTCGCTCGTCCTCTATCATCGCCCGTTAGGTGCTTTGGGTAGTCACGCTTTCTTGCCTTCTCTGTCTGCATACGAAACAAGAAAAGCGCCCGAGAGCTAAGGAAAAAACCCGGCCTTTCTTTCTCACCTTCGATCGTCTCCTGTGAAGATGTCGTGGCGGAGTGCTCCGCGCAAAGGCGACCCGTCTTCGGCTTAGTGAAGAAGGGCTTCCTTATGCGCGAGGACCTTCCGGTGGAGGTGCTGGCCGGCTGCCACCCCAGCGCGCGTGGCGGCGAGATCGTGGTGCGCCTCGTTCTTGGCGCGGCTTTGGCTGCCATTGCAGTTCGTCCGAGAACTCTTTGTCTCATTACAAGGTGGAGTGCACCATCTCAACCCCAATGGGGTCCTCCACATCGCCATCTTCATCACGTTGTCGAAAGCCTTCTTGGGGATCGAGCGCGATTGGGCGTTGTGGAGCACTTCTTCGGTAAGGCTGCGGAAGGGCGGTAGTCGGGCCTTGGGGCGCCACAGGTGGCTGGCCCTCGGCCGCCCTTGTCGAACCGGAGTACACGGAGGTAAGCGCCCTCGTCCAACAAGAGTGGCATTCGAATGGCTCGTTGGCGTGTCGGCGCAGCGCCCCTCGTTTCACGGCGAGCTTCCCATGGTGGAGGCGGTGGGCCCAGGCGCGGAGAAAGGAGAAGAACAAGCGGCCTGATCGTGGAAGCGGTCGGGGCTCAAAGGCGAGGCGAGGCTCACGGGGGCGTGGTTGTGCGCGCCTTTATGGGGATCGCGTGCAACCACTTGTGCCTGAGCCGCGCCCGCTATTCCGTCTGTGAGGCCGTCCGGCCGGGCGAGATGGCGAGAACCAGTGGCGGCGTCGAGGTGGAGGCCGGGTGGCGGCGTTCTGGCGAGCGCCACGGTGGCAGCGGACGACCACCGGAGCCATTCTCGGCTTTTCCGCCAAATCTGATAAGCCGGTGAAATTCCTTCTGCTTCTCTTTTCTTTGTCCTTAGCACTTGACCGACATTCTGCATCCTCTTAGGGGCTCATGGGGATGTCTTCGAGCGCGCTCGAGGGATAAGGAAGCGGTGACCCCGGCGAAGGCAGCGAAGGCGACTCCTCCATGAAAGCGGAAGGAGGAAAGGAGGAGGAAGAAACATAAGGAGCTTGCGCAGCAGCCTTGGCGAGATGTGTCGGAGACCACCGCCGTGGGGACAACCTCTGCGGCAATGGCGGAGTGCCTCGGCCACCTATGGTGGGTTTTTCTGAAGCTGCCGTGGCGGCGGCGGCGGACTCGGTCGGCGGCATCACGCAGGCGCCGTGTCCACGGATCCCAGGCGAGGCGATCTTGCGCTTCGCGATCGTCGCAGCGTCTCGGTGGAGGTGGCCGAGGCGACGGTAGACTTGCCCCTTAGCGGGCGGCAAAGAGGCGCGCGTGCCACACACCGCTCGGCCTTGTAAGTGTATTCTTTTATTGGAGCATTTTCTTTTTGGCAAAGCCGCGGCGACTCTTGAATCTTTGCAGCGTCGGCGCCTATCTTTGGGGTGGCCGTGGGCGTGCGCGTGGCTCCACAAATGTTGGCGCCCGGTGATTTGGTGACCCGTCGGGTCGGTGGAGGTCGTGGCGTCGGCGTCAGCGCGATGCGCCGAGGGCGGGGCCTCACCGAGGTCGTGGCGAAGAAGAACTCCGCCGCCTCGGCGAGACCCCAACGAGACAGCGTGATCGTCGTTTGGAGGATGAGACAATGGCGCCGCCGGTGTCGCGCCCGATCGTGGCGGGCCGGCGACAAAGTGCTCGACCCCTCGTCCGAGGAGAGTGCGGCCAGAGCTCCTCGGTAGCAGTCGCCGAGGGGTTTCGAAGGTTGACCTCGTCACCCTTGCCCATAGTGCTACTGGGCGAGGCGGCGTCCCGACGAGCGAGGCGGCGGTAGCGCGTAGTGTAATCCCGAGTCGGGCGTCATGGGTCGGCGGAGGAAGGCGAGTGGGCGCCCGCCGGCAAAGCGCGGCCGGGCCGAAGCGAGATAAGACGTCCGTGAAGGTCGCTCTTGCTGAAGTCTTCCACGGTAGCTGAATCGATGGTCGAAGTCGGCCCGATCGCCCGAGTAAGTCGGCCGAAAAGTTACGACTCGTTGCACATTTTGATAGTTCTTCCGTGCGACTAGCGGGTGTCCACCTTTGCGGCCTTGCGGGCTCGCCGTCGCGCCGGGTTGAGCTCTGCGGCGCTCAAGCGATCGTGGCGAGTGCGGCGGAGGAATCTGATCGGTTGCGCCTTGAGTGCGCCCTAGCCGAGGCCACAGGCATTAGGCGGTCGGGCGGTGGTGATCGCCGAGGATTTGAAGAGCCACAAGGCCCTTCATGATGGCGCCTAAGGCCAAGGCCTTGAGGCGAAGTGGCGGAGCGGAGTCCTCCTGCGGAGTCACCAGGCCAAGGATCCGCCGTTGCCGCGGAGGGACATGTGAGCGCGAGCAACACGCTGCGGACCGGCGAAACAAGGCTCGGGGGCCATTGCCGAGTTAGTTCGGCGACGTACTCTGAAGGCCTGGCGGTGAAGACTTCATCTGTGGCGAAGTCGAGTGGCAATCGACCAACTCTGCGGCGGTAAGTGTCTCAATTCTTCAATTAAGTTTGGGGTGCGACCCGCAGGCGAACTTATCAAAATCTTAGCAATCCATGAGGCGCGAGAAGAATCTGGCGTCGCCGTGGAAGCGAAGCGGCCGGATGCTCGCGACGTGGCGATCGTGGCGAGGCGAGGCCGGCGGCGTTGAAGGTTGCGGAGGGCGGTCGGGCGAGATGGCGCCCGAGCTGGAGGCCCTCGCAAGGCGGTCGGGAGTCTGCGACCGCATCCTTGGGCAGGGTAGGCAGTGCCCTTGCCCAGCGGTGGCGAGTGCGGACTTTGTAGAAGAGCGGTGGTCACCGTGGCTGCGCAGGGCCGTCGTGACTGTCAACACCATCTCGTACTCTGCGGCATCGACCTCGCGGTGGTGGGCGTGGCGTGGCTGGGAGCCGGATCGGCGAGGAGATCGGCCGGTTCGAGCTCTGGTCGAGCCGCCGCCCGGAGATCGCCGGCCGCATCCGCCGCGGGCCGCCCTCGAGGAAGCGAGGCGACCAACTCTCGTCTCTACACCGTCGGTCGCCAAGAAGAATAAAAATATAGTTAGCTTTATCCTTTTTAGATTGTAAAGACCGCTATTTAAACAATCTTGAATTTATCAAGTTCGAGAATCGTCCCTCGTCCTTTTTCGTATTTAGGATGAGCGTTTGACCGACCATAGCCTTAAGGACCACGGGGTCACTTATGCGTGGGTCGGGTCGTTTTGGAGGCGAGGTGGATTAGAGACTTGGCTATCTGCGGTTAGGCGCACTTGTGAGGATAGGAGTGTTCTAGACCGGCGGGGATCTTTCCACTCGGGCACTTCCTTCTTCCGCGAAGTGCTACTTAGCAACCATAGCCATTGGGGCGTGGGTCGTAACACTTGGGTTGAGAGGTTTACGCTCGGGATAGAACATCATGACGGTCGGGTCACGTGCCCTCATAAAGCGCGTGAGGCAGGTGAGTTCGTGCGGGAGGAGTGTTCCTGCCGACCCAAAGGTCACCCACTCGGGTACTTCCTTCTTCCGAAGTGTTAGCAACCATAGCATTGGGCGAGGCGTAGCACTTGGGTCGAAGGGTTCTGCTCGGGAAGGACCTTGTGGTCGGTCGGGTCATCAACCAGCGCAAGCACCGGGGAAGCGACACTGAGCAGAGGCGTGAAGGCAGCCCAGTCGTCGCATGGCGACCAGGTGCTCGGAAGGAAGAAAGTAAAGAGCATGCTAGGAAGAGGAAAGAGTTTAGGGATAGAATCGCCTTAACTTTTCTATATTCCATGCATTTGGAAGGATCGACCGTCGGTGTCCTTGGTAGAAAGGTGCGGTCGGAGGATCGCCGCGGCGGTGAAGGGCCTTCGAGGGACAACTTGTGCTTATCCTTGCTGATGCGGACCCGGCGCGAGGACGGTCGCCCGACCGAAAGACCGCCCTCGAACTGGCGGTGTGATAGCGTCGCGAGCTTGTTGATACCTAGCCGATCGCGGGGCGGCCCGTCATGCGCCTCGTCGATCGATCGTAGTCTTGTTGTCTGGCGAGCCCAGAGCCTCCTCGAAACTTGCGGTCTTGGGCGCCATACTCCGGTGCATCGGCAAGGCGGCCTCGGCACCGTATACCATAAAGAGCGGTGTGAACCCGGTCGCCCGGTCGGCGTGGTCGTAGACTCCGGAGGGCGGAGGGTAGCTTCGATCGCCAGCGCCATGAAGTGCTTGAGCGGCGAAGATCCGCGGCAGGCCTTGAAGGACCATGCGTTTGCGCTCGACGGCCGTTGGTCGCGGATGGGCCACGGCGCCCAATCGGCAGCGGATGTTGAAGTCATCGCGAGAACTCGAAATTCCTTCCCGTGAACTGCGTTAGTTATCGGTGATGATGGAGTTTGGGACTCGAATCGAAAGACTATGTCGCGGAAGAAGATGGCGCTTGTGCGGCGTGGCGCTTCGACCGGCAGCCTCTATCCATAGTGAACTTGTCCACGCGACGAGCAAATGGGTAAAGCCGGGCGCTTTCTTGAAAGGCAGGCGGTCGAGCCCCAAGCGCAAAGGCCGCGTGATGGGGATTATGCGCAAGATGCGGTGGCGGATGTATGCGCACGGCAAAGAATGGCATCCTTCGCGGTGCGTGCGATGTGCTCTGCGTCGGACACGGGTCGGCCAATAGAAACCTTCGAAAGGCCTTTCCCGCGGAGATCGGGCGCGGCGTGGTGACCGCAAATTCATTGTGTATGTTGTCCAGCGATTGTTTTCCTTAGTCGGCGAATGCACTTTTGGAGGACCGGAGCTCCTTTTGTAAAGTGCGGACCGACGGGCCGAAATACTTTGCTTTCGCGGCGGCGCCAGACCTCGATCGGGTCGGGAAAGCGACCCGTCAGTCAAGCGATCTATGAATAGCTTTCTCGATCGGACTCGGTTGCTAACGCGCGTGGCTCGACCGGCCAAGTCTCGCCCGCCGCAGCGGCGGTCGGCGGCCGTGCTAAATAGGTCGGGGACCGTTCGACCCGAGCCGGTGGATGGAAGCGCGCGGAGGTCGCGACGAAGATCGGCGGGACGGCTCTCTGGAGGCGGTTGGCGGTGGTCGGCGTCGCTATTGTAGCATCGGTAGCTATGGTGAAGCTCGAAGCCCTTGAACGCGCCGAGCCAGCGCACTTCTCGGCGATCTGCGGCCATCACAGGCGTCTCGGGGCTCGCGGCCTTCATGACAGTCGACGACAAGCTTGGAGTCCCGTGGGCGTAGAGTCGGCGAGCAAGAGTCGGCGGTGATCCGGAGACCGTTGGCGAGGGCCTCGTGCTCGGCAGCGTTGTTGGTGGCGTCAGCGGCTGATGGCGTCTTGGGCTTGTTCCCAAGTGGGAGATGATGGCGACTCGGCGCGCGCCATTCTTGTTGTAAGACCCATCGAAGTACATTGTCGATGCTCGGGGTCTTGATCCTTGGTGGTGCACAGGTTTGGTCCACTCGGCGATGAAGTCGGCGGGGCTGCGATTTGTCGCCGTCAGGGGCGTATGTGATGTCGTGGCGGCGAGCTCGAGTGCCCGCCAGCTATCCTTCGGCGTCGCGGTTGCGGGCGATCTCGCCTAGCGAGGCGTGGTCACCACGGTGATGTTATCTTGATCGAAGTAGTGGGCGAGCTTTCTCTTCGCAATGAGCACGCGTGAAGTAACTACACACTGTGGGTGCAGAGTCTTGGACTCGGAAGAACCTCGCTAATGAAGTAAAGCGGCGTTGTACCTTAAGTTCGCGGCCTTCTTCCTTCGCTCCACCACGAGGCGGCCCGGCGACTTGGGTAGTGGCGATGTAGAAAGCAGCGCTCCCACAGTGCAGGCGACGAGGGCCCAGGCGAGGGCGAAGGCCTTGGGCGGGTGAGGGCCTCTGAGCTTCTAGGGTTCAACTAAAGCGGTCGGATCTCTTGAGTAGCTGTAGAGTGGCATTCCGCTCGCGGCGAGGAACGAAGCAGCTCAAAGGCGCTGGGCATCCGGTCGACCTCTGGACCCCCTTGAGGTTCTTGATTGAGCCCATCCTTGCGATTGCTAATATCTTCTCTGGTTGGCCTCGATGCCTGCGCTCGGAGAACAATGAAGCCAAGGAGCTTCCTTTGGGGACCCAGCGCATTTCGAGTTGAGCTTTATGCGGAATCGTCGAAGGTTCGCAAAGGTCTTTTCGAGTCGGGGACAAGGTCGTCGGCCTTCTTGGTTTCACGACAATATCGTCGGCGTACACCTCAGCGTTACGGCCGATCACAGTTCTTGAAGCACGTTTGCATACATATTTGGTATGTAGCGCGCGTTCTTTAGCGACGGCATCGTAGCGTGCGAGAATGAGCGAGCGGGGTGATGAAGGAAGTCGCGGTGGTCGGACTCCTTAAGCGCAATCGGTGGTAGCAGAGTAGGCATCCGAGAAGAGAGGACTCACACCTGCGGTGGAGTCGATGACTTGGTTGATGCGGGGCAAAGGAGCGGATCTTTGGGACATGCTTTGTTGAGACTCGTATAGTCAGCGCACATCCTCCATTGCCCATTTTCTTTTTACAAGTCTGGGTTGGCTAGCCACTCGGGGTGGCGCACCTCTTTCTGAACCTTGTAGCGAGTTTGGCGATCTCCTCCCCTATGATCCTGCGCTTCTCCTCGTCGAGCGCGCGGGCGTTAGGCGTCGGCTTTGAGCACAGTCGGATGCTCAAGGAGTGCTCGGCGACTTCCCAGGATCCGGCATGTCGGAGGACCTCCATGCGAAGGCGTCTTGTTAGTGCGGAGAGAGTCGGCGGCGCTTTCCTATTTGGCGGGGCGTGGCTCCGATCCGCCGCGGTCTTGGTCGGATCCGCGGGATCGACCGCGACCTCCTTCGTGTCCTCGGCGGACTTGAAGGATCCGCCCCGACTTCTTTGGACTCGAGGCGGATTGGAGCTTCCCTCACGAGGTTGTCGAGCTCGGCGGGCGATGACTGCCAGAGCAAGCTCTGGCTAACTGCGCTCGCGATTGTAGGCAAGCTGGAAAAACGATGCCGCAGTGATGACTCCGTGGCCTGGCATCTTCGGCTTGAGGTAGGCGTGGCGAGGACCGCCATGAACTTGGCGTAACATGGCCTTCGAGGATGGCATGGTAAGCAGGAAATCCACGACCTCAAAGCGAGGTTTCGGTGCGGAAGTTTCGGTTCCCCAAAGGTAGCGAGGCGGTTGATGCGCGAGTGGATGGGCTTTCTTGGCGGGAATGAGCGCCATGGAAGGCGCCTTCTTTGGTCGGAGGTTTGGCGCGAGGATCCCCATAGCGTCGGCGTCTCGGCGTAGAGGATGTTGAGGCGCGCCTCCGTCCATAAGCACCTTTGAAAGCGCTTCTTCCCACGGCGGGTGACCACGGGGTATCTCCCGGTGTGGGCGTGGTCGGGGTGGTCGGTCGATCAAAGGTGATCGGGAACTCCGACCACCGGAAGTATTGGGGGCGCGTGGCGCGGCGGTATGGACCTCGCGATAAGCGAGCTTGGCCGGCGCTTAGCCGGCATAGCGGTCGGTCCTCCAAAGATCATGAGGCGGCCGTCGGGTTGAGAACTGCGTCGTGCGCCTTTTCTCTGCGACCGCGGGCGCGTGAGCTCTTCCCTTGCCACGCGGCGTTGCGGGAGCCGGAGAAATAACGCCTCGGGACCTCGCGATCCGGTACTTGTGTGACGGAGAACCCGTGGTTTGGGCGCGGGCCGTCCATCAACTTCTCGAAGTGGTCGGCGCGACGGTCGGTCCTTTTCTTTGCTGGCGAGCGGTCGGCCAGTGGCGACCACTTGGGTCTCGCGGATCGCTTCCGTGCGCCCGTTTGTCGGGGCGGTCGAGAGGACCCGATCACGGACGCGGGTTACAGGCTGGCCTTTCTTCCCTCGAAGATGGCCCCATAGCCTCCTCGGGGGCGTGGTTGAAATGGCGATATCGAGGAGCTCCTTGGTAGTTACGGGCTTGAGCGGCCTAGTTTGTGTACTAAGGCCTTGCGGAGGTGCCGTAGATGAATGCTCCCACGACATCGGCGTCGGAGATGTCGGGGCTCGTTACCTGGCGGAAAAACGCGGATGTAGTCGGAGGGTTTCCACAGGCTGTTTGCTGGCCCTTGAGTCGGGAGTTTCGAGCGCTTGTAAGTGCCACGGAAGTTGCCGACGAAGAGGGCCTTCAAGTCGGTCCAGATTCTGATGGTTTTGGCGACAAGTACTCGAGCGGGCTCGGGCCGAGTCTGCAAGGTAGATGGGAAGGTATTGGATGATGAAGAGGTCATCAGTTGCTCCTCCCGCCCGACACCTTGGCCGGTAATCTTGAGCGAACACAGGTTTGTGGCCCGGTGTATTTAGCAATGTTGGTAGGCGCCGGAATCGGCGGGAAGTCCGCTGGCGGATCCTGGCGAGCAGCTGTGATCCGGGACCGTCGGGGCTCGAGGCTGCGGTGGTGGTGCCGCCGCCCGCAACCGTGAGTGGCGGCCTCCTCGCCATCTTTCTCCGCGCCTCAAGGGTAAGCGCGAATGTCGTAAGCATCAAGGCGTTAGCGCCCGGCGCGCGAGCTGGTGTGGCTCACGGTCGCGGCGGCGCTGTCTGGGACCCATCCGGCCGCCGCGATGCGGGCCGGTGGCGAGGTGGCTCGGGCGATAGGGCCGGGCGTGCATGTCTTTGCGGCGCGTGCTCTACCCGCCCGGAGGTTTGGTAAGTGGCCTTGGCCTCGGGTCGGTCGGCTCGGGAGGCCTCGAAGCGACATTGCGGCGCCACGCGTTTGGTGGCGTGGGGAAGAAGTGAGGACCGTCGGACCCTTCCGCTTTCTTTGAGGGTGTGCTGCGCCGCGTCTTGTAGCGCGTCGCCGAGCACATCGCGGGCCTCGAGCCCCTCTGCTCGAGTTGGCACAGGCCGGTCGGCTTCGGTTCTTCGTTCCTCCAACTCTTTCTTGCGCTGTTGTTGGAGCTCGGCGCGGCGTCTGGCAGCGTTCGATGCGCTGTATGGTACTCCTCCTCCTGCGCTGAGTGCGCCGGACGAGGAGGCCCAGCGACGCGAGGGCCACGGGCAAATCGGCGGTGCCGCCATGTTGCACTCGCGAGTGCGCTGTGAGCGGGTACTCCGTGTCGGGCTGAGTCACGTCGGAAGAGTCTTCCAGGCCTCGTGGATGGAGGCGGCGGTGTGACCAGCCATCGCCACGATCGCGAGCCTACGGGGGTGACATGGTCACTGCCGGGCCTCTGGGAGTTTTCGCCGACCGTGGCGGAGCACTCCTCGGGTTCGGCCGGGGCTGCGAGGCGCCCAAGCGGAGCTTAGCGAATCGCCGGAAGGGCGCCCAAGCTCTCGTGAGCGCTGTCCTCGGGGCGGCGAGACAGCGTGACCCCTCCGTCGGGGTGGCCGCGAAGTCGAGGCGAAGCGGATCCGGTTCCCAGTGCGATCATGCGCGTCGCGATGGTGGATGCCATCGAGGAGATAAGCGGAATCGGAGATGGTGGCGAAGGCGCGCGAAGCCCCTACAGCGCGCCAGCCATGCCGGCGTTTTTGGCGGCGGCAAGTAAATTGTAAGTCTAGAAATTCGCGTTCCACTCCTGAATGGTTAGACTCGTGAATCCAAGATGTATCTTGGTTGGTTGAAAATCCCTACTCCAGTTCGGATGGCGTATTGTATTGCTTTTTGCACTATATTTTTCTGAGGCGAGGCCCCTAAATGACTTAGTCTCCTCGTGTTCTTATGTCTCCCTCTCCCTCCTGCCCTCCCTTAATCGTTTAGTCACTGCCTCCTTTTATCTGAAGGAAGGCGGGTTACATCGAAGTTGGGGAAGGCGAGTGACCTATGTTAGGAGCTCGGTCCTTAGATCACGTGGGTTGGTTGCCACCGTCTTGCCCATCTTTGGGTTGATAGCCTTGGTGGTCGGGAGGTTAGGTATTCCCGGAAAATAGCGTACTTGCCCTCTGTGATCCTTGCGAATCTTGGCGTCGCGGTGCGTGGCGTTGGTCTTTATCTCGGGAGGAGCGTGCGCTCGTCTTGTCGTGGTAGTTGATGGGATTGGAAGCTTTGTCTTCTGTAGTCACGGATCTTCTTGGGAAGGAGCCACACGCCCTTGTATAGTCACTCTGATTGACCTTATTCGAGTGCGTGGCGGTAGGCGATGAGGATCTAACACGCGGCCCTCGGCGTCCGTCACCTTGGTTCGGTTGGGTCGGGGATCCGCCCGCCAAGAGGGTCGAGGCGCTGTCCGGTCGGTCGGAGATCCGCCCGCCAAGAGGGTCGAGGCGCCGTCGGTCGGATTCGCTTCCCAGGTGGTCGAGCGGATGTCTTGTGCGGTCTCGAGCGATTCGGTCGGTCTGCGGGCGGTAGCGGCTGTTAAATGGAGATATGCTTGAGGCGGCTCGTCGTTTGGTGTTGGGGTATCCCTTTTATTAGTATTCGTCACCGGCCTTGTCAGCGCAAACTTATTAAAGATCCATCGGCGGAGAGAGATCGAGAGTGCGTACTAAAAGTATTGCTAAAGTTACAAGACAAGGCCTCGTACTTTTACCTATAACTTTCGATGCGTGTTTCCACGCCTACTAGTCGGTTTTATCTCATGTGCAACACCTTATCATGACTAATGGGCCTGCGGCTTTCATCTGGATCCTTCGTCGTCATTACGTTAGGCGATAGCACGATCAACGTGTTGGACTCAATGAGAAAACCGACAAACAATTACAAAGAAGTAATAGAATTGCTAGGCAGTAAACTTCGGTCGTTGCGTTATTGCTCCGTAATCTTTCATTCCATTGCACTTAATTACACCTAATTAAGTTTAACGATTTTCATAACCATACACAGGCGTACACAAAATACATAAGAAGAGCACGCGATGCCGTCCATTCACGAAGAAGTTCGAATAAGAACGATTTTAAGTGCCTAAGGCGGCCGCAAGGGAACAATTTATGTGCATACTACTTAATAACACACATACACCGTTAAATCAGCGGCGATCTGACTACAACGGCGAGATGGTATATCATTACATGTTGACGCCTACTTTTCTTTATAAAAACTACGACACTAATTAATGCATCATTTTCTTTAATGACAGTAGCGTGAAGCTTGGCACCAACGACCTACTTGGCGGTGAAGTTGAAACCCTTGAGAAGCGGATGGTTTGAGTTCATCGTTAGAAGTGATCAACCGAAGGCGAGTTTCTGAGCCACACGCTACAATTAAGCGAAATGTGAGCGATTGTCAATGAACAATGTAATAATTAAATATTACGATGATTTACTGTATTTCAATTATGCTTTACAAATACTTCATTAATATTGTCATGATTAAATGAGTATTCGGTATCCAATGTTAAATATTATGATGATTTAATATATTTGAATTATTCTTTACCAATACTTCGTTAATATTGCGCATAACATATACCGTACAGAATAAATGTATTGTACAATATATATATTACATCATACATATAATACAAAAAAAATTATGTAACCGGTTTTGGAGGAGAATATGGCACTACTGTCGGTTTTAGAGAAATAACTGGCAGTGATACCACCTTATCACTGCCGGTTGAAAAATATCAATTGGCAGTGATATGGATTATCACTGCCAGTTGAAAAAAAACAACCGGCAGTGAAAATGTGTTATCACTGCCGGTTGAAAATTAAAAACCGGCAGTGATAAGTTGATATCACTGCCGATTATCAATAAAAATCTGGCAGGGATAATCCTTATCACTGCCGGTTGTATAATATAAACCGGCAGTGGTATTATTATCACTGTCGGTTGAAGAACCGGCAGTGATAGTCGGGACTATCACTGTCAGTTAGGGAGTGCCGGGTCAAAATCCGGCAGTGATACTGATGTTGATCGGGCAGTGATATCCTTTTCTGTAGTGGTGATTTTATGTTCAATTTCGGACTCAAAATTTCCGTGTGAGTTAATTTAGTGTTAGATCCATTTCACAAATCACAACCGTGGAGTCTAAACACCAAAGTCACCTGCACGGCGTCGCACTCGAACGCCCAAGCGATCCTGCGCCCGCCGCGCTCGGCATCGTCGCCGTCGTCCATGTCATGACGCGGAGCGTGGCGACGTACGTAGCGGCCGGACCCCATGTTGCTGTCGACGACGGCGTAGCGGAGGCGTGGTCCTCCAGCAGCTCCTCGCGACCCCACACGCCGGCGGCGAGCGAGGCCATGTGCCGGACGCAGCCGGGGAGGCCGTTGCGCTCGCCCGCCACGGCCGGTGGTCTGTTAATTTACCTGTTGCGCGACAACTGTCGGATTATGAGTCGGGCTTTTAAATCAAATGGCGCTTTTAAATCGGAAAACGTTTTGACACTTGGCTTTTGACGAATTTTGGATCAACTTTTGTTCTGCACAGGCACAGCACACCCCTAAAATAGTGATGTAGTGACGCACAAAATAAACAAAGCCCATTTAACCTCAGCCCAATTGTGAACTTAATTTCAGCCCATTCCCATGGAGGGCTTGATTTTATTTTCTCCACGGTCCCAGTGGACGCCTAGCTTGCACACTGAGCCGTGCGCGGGCACTGCCTGACTCCCAATGATTCACCCTGTACGATGTTCATAGTTTTAATTACGTAACTACATAGGATACACGTAGGATACCAGATGACGTAGCAAAGAGCTCAAAAAGAGAGGGAGAAAACGATGTCTCGCATGAAATATTGATTGACCACACAATCCAACAAAAAAAAATAGGTACTGTTTTGTAGAGCCAGCGCTTTTTGCCATCACGCTGGCCGTTCGACGCCACACTTGTTGCACAACTGTGCCCGATGATGTCTCGGATCTAGCTAGATCTGGGATGAGGCGGCGTAGGGGAGACACAAGGTGGATGATACTGGTGGAGCGGTGAGAAGGGCAACGGTAAAGAGGAAAAGAACATTGGGGAGAGAAATGTGGGGTGACCCGATCGGCTGACTTATGGCTAGGAAGAAGGAGGGAATATGGAAGAAGAAGAGAGAAGAGAGAGAACATGTGAGAGAGGGGGATAGATATAAGACTATAATGAGTAATGTTTCTATGTATCACACTTTAATATAAGTTGTATAAATTTTGAAGCAAGTAAAAGGTTAAGTAATCATCATCTACCCCTTCAATCATGTTTTAATATTTATATAACTTTCAAAAAGTGACGCATAATAGTACCTCTCAACTGGAGTATTTATTAGGTTGGCTGGATGATAGACACAGTATATTGGAAGGGTTTGTTTCTAGTCTGGTGTCTATGTGAAATGACAATCCATAGATGTTAATACGTAAGTATAACGGCGATGAATTGCATGAATGTTTTGCCACCCAACGAGCATACCCTACCACCAAAGGAGCAACACGCCACATCACATTGCGCTCAAAGACGCGAAAAGTTAAAATAAACTGAATCACTGATGATCCATCCACACGCGACAATGTACGCTGCAATCCATGATGCAACGATGCATGGCCACGTCTGCAACGGCCGCGGCAATAATTCCGCGCTGCTGCACATGCACGGTTCCGATCCGCACGCGGAGGCGAGGCGAGGCCGAGATGCGTTCTGATAAGACGCGCCATCAAATTATTTGCACGATTAGACTCCTCCAATGCCGTGGAGTGGACCTAGCGACGGCACGGTTTGGGCACTGCGCTCGGTCGCGCCTCCTTTTTCGTTTCCTTTCTTCAGAGCCGGACAGTGTATGAATCGGAATCAAATGATATTGACGTTCTTCAAGTCAACACATATGGTTTCTTTTGCATGTAAACATATAATCATTTTATTATAAGTTATAAGTTAGTGTTACGAGTTCGTAACGACACTGGTGATTTTTTTTTTTCTAGATCTGCCCATACTGGCTTTCTCCTTGGGTTTCACCGTGATGATGGGAGCCTATTGTTGATTCCAAGTGAATAAACTCGATTTGTTGCTCAGATGTTGACAAATGGACAAGACAACCATAGCAAGTAAAGAAAAGAGAAGAAAGGCGCAAAGAACTCTTTTTTTCTTCATAAGAAAGATTGTATAAATCAAGTACGTACTCGGGAAATTTTGGTGTCTGTTTCCTTAGAGAGAGAGAGAATTTTGATGGCACGTTCATAGGTCTATGTGTGGCTACCACGCGGTGTTTGGATTTCTATATTTAGGTGTTGTTTGACTTAGTTACAATTTCGATCCATCCAAATGGTTAAACTGAGATTTTAGTTCAAATTCTTGATCCATCAAGGTAGATTCCAATCAGAAATAAATCTGCCAACGTTGAAAATTACTATCGTAATGGATAAGTGAAACCTTGGTTTGAGATCTCGCGTGCGTTCCTGTTGGCTGTTGCTATTGGCACGAGTAGGGATGACCGGATGAGTTTTCATTTCCACATTTTTTACCGGTAACGGAAACGAAATCGGAAACCCCGGAAACGGATAGTGACGGAAATGGATGCGGAACGGAGTGGATACGGAAACGAAAGTGAAAAATTCCACAAGAACATAGTACATGATCGCAAAAACATTATAACTCATTCCACCTTCAAGACGGACACAAGGACAATGTTATGTTCACCGGTATTACTAGGAAGTTTTTTTGTCAAGTTTGTCAGTTGAAGGCTCACTATTTGTCCCCGGACCATCATGTCTTCCTCTATATGATTATCATCGACATCCTCTTGCTCCTCCAACTATAAAGGTGTAACGTCCTGAAATTTGCACATTATTATTCAATGTTCATTTATGATTTTCTGAGATTTATCCTGGATTTTTTGGAGTTTATAAATACCGTTTTGCTATTTTTAGATTTATAAAATTTATTTATTTATGAAAAATAAACCAAAATTATACTATAAATAATTTTCCTAGGTTCAAAACGTTCCAAAGTATGTTTGAGAATTTGTCTGGAATTTTTGAACTCTATTTGATATTTTCTATAAAGCTATTTGTATTTCTGAAATTATTTTAATTTGAAAATAAATGTAAATTCTCTATTCTCCTTTTTGGGCCAAGTGTGCTAAGTTTTTGACGGAATTTTCGATTTCATTTATACGGAATTTTCATTTCTATTTCTGTTTCCGTCGAAAATGGCGGTCCTATTTCTATTTTCGAAAAAAATTATTCCGTTTCTATTTTTCTCTGAAATGATCAAAAATTCTGTTTCCATTTTCATCCCTAGACACGAGCAAGGAGGAGCTCAGCGGATTGATGCATAGCACTGGTTTTGTTAGCTTAGTACTAGTCTGAAGCGGTTTTTGGATCAGGAAAACAACTTGAGCTCCAAGACGCATCGATCCTGCGGTGCGTAAGACATAGGAACGTGTTATACTTACGAGAAGTAAAATTGCAGTTCTATTCGCTATTTAGTTGCATGACAGGATGTGTCAACTGTCAAGCTTGCACGTGCACTACAAGTACGCATTAACATCGGAAAGCGACAATTTGGTTATCGACTACTCCATGTTTTTTGTTTTTTGAAGGCATTGACTACTCCATGTTACTGTTACCTCCACCAGATAGCGAGGTTGTCTCTGAATAATAAGACCCTCCTACAGATCTGCATGATACATACTAGTACTAAGTTTCAATCCGAAGCAACGATACATTTCTATGCGTATAGGTAGCTGCTTCATTTCACAAAGCAAAAGCACACATGTATTGGCTTGCTTATATATGACCACTCGATTATTCCCTCAGTACAGATCGAAAGGCGAGTGACATATAAACATTACTAACGTTTATTCCAGGCACAGTACAGTATAGTACCCCGTCCACAGCACGTGTACGTACATATATACCGTAAATATATACGTAACGGTGAGGATCACTCAAAACACATTCGAGAGGAAATACTCCATGCATGCATGGAAGAAGCACCTAACCACGAGAGGAAACGAGACGATTACAACCAAACGTGTACGAAGAAACGAGCGTCTAAACCGCGATGGAGTTGTCCAGCTTGAGCTCGTCGGCGGCCTCCATGCCGGACGCCACGGTGCTACTGCTGGCCGCGGCCGCAGCGCGAGCGGACAGGACGTGGTCGTGCACGCGCGCGGCCATGCCATCGAGCCCGGCCTGCAGCCGCGCGACGAGCGCCTCCCTCGGCGTGCCGCGGACGGGCTCGCACTCGAACTCCCACCGCAGCTCGCACCCGTCGCCCGGGGCGTCGGGGGCCGCCGGGACGACGCGGAAGGTGGCGAAGAACGCGCCGAAGCCCATGTTGTTGTCGTTCATCTCGTAGCGGAAGAGGCGTCGCGCCGGGTCGTGCTCCAGGAGCGTCTCGTGCGCCCAGTCGGGGGGCAGCCCGTCGCCGCGCGGGGTGCCCTCGCAGTAGCGCACGCATCCCGGCGCCGCCGCCGCAGCCGCGTGCGCCGGACTGGATGCCAGTCGGCACGCCGCCACGCGCGGGTGCCACTTGTGGAACGCCAGGAAGTCCGACAGCAGCGCCCACGCCTCGTCCGCCGTCGCCGCCGGCACCGCCGACGCCACCCGCCCCTCCCACTCCCACGCCTTGCGCTGCGGTACAGCCACGGCGACACCGGCGCGGGCTGCCACGTCCATCGACGACGACTCAGCCATGTATAAAGCTCTAGCTAGCTAGCTTGCTCTGAGCTGTGCTGCAGTGTAGTACGTGCAGCACGTACGTGTTAAGTGTGTGTGTGTGGTGCCTACGGTTTCGAGTTAGGCAATTTATAGGTGCTCGGGTTTGGGTTTGTGTTCGGGTCGCCCGGACAGGCCGGGATGTGTTTGTACTTGTGCGGCTTGGACTTCGTACGGCAAGTGCAACACTTGAAATAGAGATGCTGACTAAGTTCATGTTTGTTCATCTTTAGTTTTTTTTTATTTATAGTTTAAAGCAATTTTTTTAGGTTTAAACAGTTTAAAAGTGATCGGCTTTTATACATAGTAGAGACAGGTAATTTTACGCTAACTTCAATAGTATTAATCTAAAACCAACTCTTCGTAAGTCTAAAAAAAACATTTCTCTTGTGGTATATAAAGGTTTATGACTTTTAAAAAAACATAGGTAAAAAACTACTTATTTGTTTAGGCCCTGTTTGAGAGGCTATGGGTAGGCTGAAAAGCCGTTTTTAGCTTGCCGGGCTGTAAAGCATCTGTAGTTTTTCTGAAGAGGCTGTTTAGCAAACTAGACAGCTGCAACTGTGCAAAGAGGAGGAGGCAACCACTAGGCAGTGGAGATCGGGAGGAGACGGCAAAGACCAAGGAGGAGGCAGCGAGGACCGGGAGGAGGCACCGGAGACGGAAGAGGCGGCGAAGACCATTGAGGAGAGGCGGCAGAGACCAGGTCGGGCGGATGCAGGGACCGAGGAGGCGAAGCGCTTGAAGCCGCCTCGAGCACCTCTTGGTGGCTTGGGCTTTGCCTGTGAATCCATTGTGCAGCCGAGGTCTTTGGGGGGCTTTCAGCTCACAAACGCAGCACACTCCATTGTGCAGCCGAGGTCTTTGGGGGGCTTTCAGCTCACAAACGCAGCACAGCCGCAACTCAGCCCCCGTCCCCCAAATGAGCTCTTAGTCTTTACCTTTTTGTCTTTTAAACCGGTGAAAAAGCCCGATCAAATGTTCTTATTGCATCATATATATATATATACAGAGTCCCGTGGCAAGGACATGTGTGTACGGACCACGATTACGTACCTGCAGCAATATGAGTCGTGCCGACTACAACGTGTAACATCTAGTACTCTGCAAGGATTTGTTTCTAATCCTAGCCCTTTACTTTCTATGAATCTAATTATTGCAATCATTGCGATAGCCAATTTTTCCAATGCGAGATATCGCATCTATCTATATAATTTTATTTACATTAATTTATTTATATTACTAAAACAGGATTACCAAAAGTAGCTTCCACGTCTGCCCTAAGAAGCTACAAATTTCCGTATTATTTGCTTGTAAAAAAAATACACCTCTTATTTTATTTTAAATGGAAAATTGTTATTCCATTATATCGATGGACCACACAAACCGTCGAGCGCCAAAGGCATTACAAAGTCTCGGAAATCCTCCCTCCAACGAGCGTGGATTCATTGTCACTGTGGGTCAAACGAAACGGATAGTTCATCCTTCGGATCTAATTCGGAGAAAAAAAAATATACGGCTATGTTTTCGGATTTAGGATTCGGGGCTAGATCGATAGTTTTTCTCAGATATGAGATCGGATTTGAAACATATGTAACCGTCGGATTCGGAGCTATCCTAAAATTTAATCAAATAGTATCCGATAATCTTATCTCAGATTTCGAATATCAATCAAATATGCAAGCCCATAAGATCATGGGCTCATGATCGAGTACATGACTAGCCTAGAGGGAAATTGGCCCACAAGGGTTTTCTGATATTGAAATTAGTTTTTTATTTTGAGAAATACATACAATCTGAATAAGCCAAGAAAAATATGAAATGAACTCAGAATAATTTCAAACAATTTAGACAAATACGTTTGAATATAAGAAAAAAATACTTTTGAATTTAATTGTTGCAGTCTAATTTCCTTGTTGAACTGCTAACTGCATTTTAGACATGTAGTACGATCGATTGATCCTTTTACGTGAGATACATATGTGTTCTGTTTTTACGTGATATCTGACTAAATATCCGTGATCGAGAATATCCGCATTTGGATTTACATGTATTCGCTCTGTATCCATGAACGAAACAATCCACATTAGTATTCTTGTTCGGCATTATCCGTGTACAACTCAGATTCCGATAAAAAAAAGTGAAATAGGATATGGAATGAGCGATATGTGCTTGTATCCGCTCCGGTTGTACCCCTAACCATGACTAGCCAACTCATGAGCTAGCTTTTTACATGAACAAGCACAACGAAAAATGCTTATTACATGAACAAGCACAATGAACAATCTGACAAGTATTGAAGTCCAGACATATGGATCCATGTTATAACAGTGTTGATTGATGACACATTAATAAGAAAGAAATGGCAAGTTCAAATTATAATGGTGTAGGTTAATCAATATATTAGTTGTATAAAAAAATATACTCCCTCCCTTCATTTTTATAAAGCTTATTTTTTGAATGATCTTATTCACAAATATAAAGTTTGCACGTAAATTTAATGAGGTCTTTCCTTCTATACCCTTATTTTTCTCTCTCAACCATATGCATTTATTCATTACCACTCACACAAAGTGTATCTTTCATCTTCCAAGACAATTAATTAGGGGTATCTAAGTCATTTTATCTCGTACTTTTATCAATTTCAACGAAATCTTAATTCTTGTGCTAAGTCAAAATACGCCTTATAAGAATGAACGGAGAGAGTATATCATAAGCATTATAACTGTAGAACATATTCGAATTTTTTTTTAAATAATACTGTTTTTATTCTATTTTACAAAAATAATATGCCGAATTTTTTTTTTACAAAACTACCCAGTTGTCGCCATTTCAAATGGCGACATAGAGTCTGTCGCCATTTGAAATGGCGACGAGCGACTATCACCGTTTGAGATAGAGCAGACTCTCTGTCGCCATTTGAAATGGCGACGAGAGAGCAACGTCACCTCTGTCGCCTATTTAAATAGCGGCGGCTGTGTCTGTCGCCATTTCAAGCGGCGACAGAGAGTCTGTCGCCATTTCAAATGGCGACAGGCAACGTCTATATAAAGCGCATGCCCCCCCTCTCACTCGTGCGGCCAAAGCGCAGAGGAAAAAAGCGAAAAAGAGGAGAAGGAGAAGGAGAAGGAGAAGAAGGGGAGGAGAGGAGAGGGAGAAGGAGAAGGAGAAGGAGGAGGAGGAGAAAGGAGAGGGACTTGAAGATCGCATTTAAATCAGTACTAATTTTTTAAGTATTTAAATGTTGAATATGTAATATAGTAATCAGATTAAATAGAGTAATAATAGTTATTTAGGTAGATGACTTAGTTAGGAATGAGAACACGATGCAAGTTGTTTAGCTAGTTGACTTAGTTAGAAATTTATATTTATTTCGGTAAGAATAGATGTTTAGTTAGATGAATTAGTCAAGAATTTATAGTTATGTCGGTATGGACAGATGTTTAGTTATGCGACTTAGTTAGTAATTCATTTTCGATGTAGGCATGACCTAGAGGTAGGGATTAAAATTTTGATTGTAATAATAGTTTTTTGATTAGAGATCATGGATAAATTTTTGACGAACTGGGAAATGTAGAATCCAAATTCGGTTATTTGTGTACTGAGAATTCGGAGATGTCATGTAGAGTTGGGTGGCTAAAATTGTCAGGACCGAATTATAACTCAATCTGTAGAGGTTCCTGACACATTAGTTTAGTTATGTTCTCATAGAAATTTGAAAATGATCACAGAATCTGAAGAATTTGTAAGAATTGAAATATTGCAACTGTACTGATTAAAAATTTGTGATCATTATTAGTCGTACAATGTAGAGTTAAATTGTGCAAATGTTAAGAATTCGATGAATTTGCATGATGGTATGGATGATAGAGTGCAATTTAAAATATATTATGGAGAAGGAGTTCGCATATGGGTGTTGAAGGGTAGATCTAAGTCATTTCGCAAGTGTAGAGGCTAGCACATCACGCGTGAGGAGCGTTCATGGGCTACGGTTATGAGATGGTTGTACCACATGTTCTCTTTGGACCGTGAATTGCATGATCTGAAGTTACATGGAGTAGTTTGCGAAGAATAGATTGCACGTCTTTGGGAGTTAATGGAAATGAGAGGGCGAAATCTTGGAGTTAAATGCGTAAAATTGCAATTGAGAAAGGATGGCCATTAGTGTTATTGGCACAAGCATTTGAGAAAGTCAATACCGGCATCGACGCAGAAGAGGTTGTTGATGAAGAACCAGAGGAAGTTGGGGAGAGCGGTACAAGTAGAGTAGGCTTAGTAGAGCGGGATGTAGGTTGGTCGATCTGAAGTGCAAGGTGGGAGAGCGATGTTGCAGCGGAGAGGTTCAAGAAGCAATGGGCATGGCGGACGAGGCGAAAACATTGAGTCGATGGTCGAGCGATGGACCGAGAGAATGAGGACTATGAGGCTTTAAGTAATGATGAAGCCGTGAAGATCTATTCCCGAGTGGGATGAGTATCCGTTCGACAGTGGTGGTGAGCGATGACGAGCAGTTCCTTCGCGATATGATCGAATGAGGTGATAAAGATGCAATTTACAAGAATAAGAGTGAGGTTCAAGAAGCGATAATAGCATGGTCGATGTCGTTGCGCGAGCCTTCAAGGTTGTAAAGTCCGATCAGCGGGTGTATGATGTAAGATGCCAGACGGAGGGTTGCCCGTGGCGCGTCCATGCGTACCAGCCTAAATGGGACACCATTTGGAAGTGTTCTATAGTCGTTCCACATACATGTGTACTAACGGAGTCTGCGCAGTCACATCGGAACATATCATCAGGCTTTATTGCCAATGCAATGTACGGAGAGATTGTAGGCAACCTAGATTTAGAGCCACGGGCCATCGTACTCGCAATACAACAGAGGTTCCAGTATACAATAAGCTACGCGAAGGCATGGAGAGCAAAGCAGAAGGCATTGGAAACACGGTTCGGCACGTACGAAGACTCCTACCAGAACTTGCCAGGTTTGCTTCAGGTGATAAAGGACCGAAATCCTGGAACTTATGTGGACATTTGTGAGCATCCTTCGCAGCGCTTCTCTGGGAAGATGGTTTTGAAGCGAGCATTCTTCGCTTTAGGTCCATGCATCAATGCGTTCAGGCATTGTCGTCCTTTGTTATGTGTCGATGGGACATTTTTGACTGGTAAATACAAAGGCGGATATTGACCGCCATAGGAGTGGATGGCAATAATCAAGTTCTCCCGTGGCGCTCGCATTTGTGGAGGGTGAAAACACAGATAGCTGGCATTGGTTCCTACGGAATGTCAAAGCCGGTGTCGTTCATCAGCGGCCTGGAGTGTGTATCATACACGATCGGCATTCCGGGCTTTTGAGGGCAATTATTCAGTTGCAGCAAGGTGTGGATGAGACTCATCCATGGCCTGATTTGCGTAGTAGGTGGTGCAAGCGTCATATGGGTGCCAATTTCTACAAGCAGTTCAGGAACAAGGAGCTAACAAAGCTTTTCAAGAGGCTCTGCGACGAACTAGCGAGAGAAAGTTTGATGTACTCGGAAGAAATTGGATGAGTGACATCGAGGCACACAAAGAGAGGCAACGAAGAGGGCAGCCCACCTTGGGGAGGCCCGATCGTGGCTGGAGGAGTTACCCACTGACCCTCCCCACCTGGTTCGAAGGAATGGAAGGGCTCTGAAACGCTTCTCCGAATGGATAGAGCATGAGCCTAGGGAGAAATGGGCTCTGCTTTACGACGCCGATGGTGCGAGGTATGGTGTCATGACAACAAACCTTGCGAAGGTTTACAACTGGGTGATGCGAGGGTTGAGACCCCTTCCCTTGGTTGGTATTGTCGAGTGTGTTCTTCGTGGCATCACAAAGTACTTCGTTGATCGCCATGCAAGGGCGATCACGCGCATGAACGATCCTGCTATGAAGTACTCAGAGATGATTTCTGCATACATGGAGGACAAAGGCAAGAAGGGGAGATGCGAGCAGCGAAGATGGAGTGCGAGGAGCTCCGTTTTGAGGTGATGTGCAAGGAGAAAGCCGGTCGTGGGACGAACCGACGAAAAGTTGCTCACGAATGCATCATACACAGGCAAACTTGTGTCTGCACCTGCAATAAGCCTCGTCTATTACACAGGCCATGCTCCCATGTTATGGCTGCCTGCTCGATGATTCACATGGATCCAGGTATATTCATGTCTCAATTCTTTAGTAAGGAAGCTGTGGTTTGCAACTTTGAGCGCGAAATGTACGGTTTCAGTGGTGGGTTTATTCACGAGAGCACAAAAGCTGAGAGGATACGTTGGGTCCCAGACATGAGCGAGGCTAAAGGGAGTGGGAAGAAGGCAATCCAGCGTATAAGGAATGATATGGGCGCGCGAAAGTGGCGCCGCGTAAAGAAATGTTCTACTTGCAGGAGACAGGGCACTCTTTCAAGAGTTGCCGAAGATTGGCCGTGAAGTGTTATATGTTCTTTTAGATCTTGAACTATGGTTTACTTGACGCACTAAATTTCATTTTGCTTGTATCGAATTAAATGCGTGTGGTCAAAATATGTATCTGAATGTTATTGTACTTGATTAAATGAGAGTGTAGTATGTTGTATTCATTTTGTATCTTTTTAAAGCTTTGCACATAGATGAACATTTTTACTTCCATGTATTACGTGTGCTCTAAATTATGACAGTACTCATTCCATTCATATTCTATTTGTATTTGTTGTATTTATTTTGCACCTTTTTTACACCTTATGTAACATAAACATTTTTATTTGCAGGCATGGCGGGCGGACAGTTGTACGAGTTGCTTGACCCGTCGGTTGACGCGACTCACCGGAGCCGTTTAGCGGCGTTGCCCCCGAGGATGGGGAAGCGGCCTTGGAGCTTGGGGCCTGCGCTTGCGCACCCCATGAGCGTGGTGTCTCGATCGCGATGGATCCCGAGGTTAGTTCAATTTCGTCGCGATGTTGTACTCATGTCCCCTTCGACACCACAATAATACTTCTCACATTCTTTTGCGAGTTGAGGGCGGTGGCCTACTACATTGCCCGTATGGTCGAGCGACCGCCGCGGATCTGCAGGACCGACGGAGTGCCTCTGGCGGTTCCCTTACGACAGAGCTTGTTGATGCTCTAGTGGACGGTGGCGGCTGAGACCCACACTTTTCACTGCCGTGTGGTGAGATGGCGCCGACACTAGAGGACGTCGATTACCTCCTAGGCCTGCCACCTTTCGGAGATGCGGTGGTTCTGCAGACGTCCACCCAGTGGCGGCGGATATCCTCCACCGGTTCGAGGTGCTACCCGACCACGATACACGACTTTCGCGGTGCGCGACGGTCCGACGCAGCGGTGGCTTGTGCGATTCTACGT
Source organism: Otatea glauca (assembly GCA_036346275.1). Classification (NCBI taxonomy): domain Eukaryota; kingdom Viridiplantae; phylum Streptophyta; class Magnoliopsida; order Poales; family Poaceae; genus Otatea; species Otatea glauca. The sequence goes on along the minus strand of CM070711.1, from coordinate 7,852,187 downwards.
AAGCACGATTTTTCCTTGTCGTATCGATTTAACTCACCGTGTGTGATTTTCATTGCATTTACAACCTAACCATTACTTTGCGGCCGAGAGGATGGTACGGAGTGGGAGCGGCCGTCGCCCGGCACTTGGAGGCGTACCTTCGTGGCTCTTGGGTGGGTCTTGTTCGCTCGTCGCGCGGGACACCGTCGACGAGCACATGATCCGATTTGCGAGGACGATCGCGACGCCGACTTGGAGGAGATCCGCGGTGGCTTGGGACTGCGGTACTTGCGCGACGTCATCGTGCTTTGTGCGACGGGTGTCGTCGCGTGTCCGACTCGTCCACTCGCGCGGCCGCCCTTTGCTCTGCGGTGTGGTCGTTCGAGAGGTTCGGATCGGACGACCAGCGATAGACTGTCGGCTTACGCGCGACTTCTGAGGTTCCGGGGCGAGGTTGATCGTCCGACGATGGGGACATTGTGGTGTCGCCGACAGGTCAGTATTACTTATCGTAGCCGTATGTTGTTTTTTTAATTCTCCACGTGTTGTACTAACGTTCATCGCTGGTGTTTTTTTGCAGCCGCGGTTCACCCCAGTCACGACGCACGCTTCGTACCCTCAGTACGTAGCGATGTTGGACCAGCTCACGGACGACCGCGTCATATGGCGCCCCTACGCTCCTGAGCTTGTGCAGGCACGTGCGCCGCTTGGCCTGTCGCTGCAGTGCACTGCTGACGCGGCGTACTGGTTGACCCGACGTCACTTGGTGTTCGACGTGTTCGTCGAGCCGTACGCCGCCCACCGCGTCTTGAGGCGATTTGGTCTGGCGGCAGCGCTCCAGTACCCACAGCGCCGTCGTTCAAAGCAGCGTGCACTCGTTCGTATTTCTACATTTTTTCCCTTCTGCTAGTACTTACGATCTCGGTGGCTTGCGAATTAATGTTGCGCTTTCGTTTTTGCAGGTACACATGCAAAGGCTTCGTCGGCACGCAGAGCTGGGCAGCACGCATGGTACCTCATGCGCGGCGATGGCACTGGCTCTTGCGGATGTGATCGACGAGACTGCCCCTTACGACCACGGCACGTACGACGCATATATCGAGTGGTACAGCACGCGCACCCGCGTTCGAGTTGTGCGTGTCGTGGAGTCACCCCGGGCACGATCCGACCACTTCCGACACGTACCCCACCGGCCGGACTCGCTTTCCACCGCGCGGTTCGTACTCCTCCATTTGTCATTCAACGTAACGTCTTGAAATTTATGCCAACTAACTAGCCTCTTTTCGTTTTCGCAGAGCGACCTTGCTAGGGAGGCACACGAGGCGACGTCGGCGTTGCTACAGGCGGTCGGTGCCACCCATACGATAGGGGTCACAGCGGACGGCCTTCGAGGGGCGCTGCGCCATATTCAGGACTTGACTTACCGTGCCGTACACCTGACGTCGTGTAGGCGGCCCAGGGCGGACGACGTGGTACAGATCGCCCTCGTTAAATCTGCATGCGAGGTCGACACGAGCAGACCCGACCGCCCCTCGTCCGGACACGCACTGGGCTCCACCGATCACCGGACCGGCGTCATCCCGATGATCGCAGGTACATCAGGTGGTCTCTTTTTTCATATATTTTGTTGTTCACATAACGTGTCGTTCTAACTTGAAAAGTTTGTCAACAGCGGCCGATCCCGCCTCGACGAGTCACGAGCACCTCGGGGACTACGGTACTTTCGGGACGAGGACTTGACTTTCGTCGATCCTTATCGCGATCCGTGGGTGTGGTACTTGGTTCGTCGCGACGCGATCGGCCCCGGCCCATCTCGGCCGACACAGGGCGCCTTCGCTACTCCACGGCCGGTCCGGCCTCCTAGGAGTACTCGTGGACGGGCCTCGACCAGCTCACATATCCGTCTGCGGACATGTGCGGCGTCGTAGGAGGCACTGGACCACACGAGTGTTGCACCGAGCGAGGGCCCTAGCTAGTTTGTTTCTTTTACACATGATGTACCGTAAACAATCTCGTCTTTTACTTCCTTAGCTTATGTAATATCACATATGTTAGTTTTATTTATGAAGTTTTGTGCTATATATAATCTTTTACTTAGTGGCGCTATTTGTAAATATGCTACGGTACCTTTGTCACGTCGATAGGACAGACACACGTAGCTACTTTGTCGGTCATGATGCGACGACATCTTCTTTGGCACTATCCCAACTAATTGTTTCCTTTCATATATTTTGTCTTGAACACAAAATGATGCTTTATTTCCTCATATTACGTCAAATTCACTTTATTTCCTCACATTACGGTATGATCACTATAGCTTTTAGTGGATTAGTAAAATAACAGAGTTTACATGAAAAATTATGGAGTAATAGCCTCAAACACCATTCGACATATGTACGACCTTGTAGCGACTTTCCACGCGATTAGACAACTCACGGGCGCAATGCTTTCAACCTTTTCAGCCGATTTGACCACACGCGACAGACTCTCTCTTGTTTCGCACACGGCTTTGTCACACATGCGAGCCGCGATTCAATGTGACCACTCACGCCTACTTTTGTTCGTGATAACAGTGCGTGTGGCTTTTCTCGGATGGTGACAAATCGTGCGACCTTTCGCGAAGGTGACGGCGGTGCGGCTTTGATGATGGGTGACATGTCGTGCGACTTTTCACGAGAGGATGCGGGGCGTCAAGCCGGACAAGTCTTGTAGTCGTGCGGAGTAACCACTCACCACCACTATAAAACCGGCCTAGGGTTACATCCAACACCACCAAACAAGCAATACACGCCATCCGAATCTACACAAATTAGGGCACGATGTCGTTCTACGTCGCCTCTTGACAGCGAAGTCATCCCGCCCGAATACCGGATACCGATGGCGTGCACGCCCGATTCTGCCGGAGTTGCCTGGACCCAAATGCATTGCAACCTTTGGCGAAGATGATGCAATCTACCCACGGAGAGACGGCGCCGCGCGCTCACTCTTGTTGTGCCCGCCCTACCGGTAAACCTACTTGTATCCATAAAATACAAAGAGCTAACGGTACCATTTCACGCATCGTTCTTTCCTTTCTCAAAGACAAGGACCGGTGTTGCTTCTTCCAATGGATCGACGGCCGGAACGACGTGACTACGAATTTGTCTACAAGCGCCACGACGCCAACCCGCTTCGCGAGAACTTCAACCGGTGGGAGAGGCGCGGATACGTCCTGTTCTAGAGCGACGAGTTGGGGCGGTGGGCAAGAGGCCAACCAATCGGTGAGTTTCATGCGGCGAACCCATGCTTCACTCACAAAGTAGTAATTCTAAACCAGTTCATCCCATACGGGAGGAGTTCAAAAAGAAAATTGCGAAATTGCTCGAGTCAAAGGAGAAACCTCCCGGGGGCCACCCAAAGCCACGACTTTTGCGAACACGGCCTTGAGCGATGGTTGATACTGCCACGATGAACTAGCGGATCGGAGATTCTCTGGTGCCCTTGGCCGAGGATGAATGGTGCGGCTACTTCAAGCTGGGTGGACCCGAGGCGTACCACCCACATCTCAAACTTCCGTATGGGATAACGGGGAGCAACCCTCCCGTGGTGCTACTACCGCCCGAAAAGCGGACCCGAGTACGCCTCGGTGTTATTCAACGGCCAGCGGGCATCTTGCATTGATGCGAGGCACGCTTCCGGTTGTACAACGATAAGCCCAACACACACCTCCCGCACCATACGGTGGAGTGCGAGCGAAACAGCAGCGGCGTCTGCAAGTGTCCGCCAACGCCAACACACCGAGGTGCAAGAGGTACCTCCTCTCGAAGAGGAAGGGACAAGGGAAGCGACACCGAGGTCCGCACCACGCAACAAATCCTTGACGCGTTCACGCAGACCATCCGGGAACCTGTGGTAATAACATAAGGGGCGCCGAATTGGGATGACATGCCCATGTGGGAGGCGAAATCCACATCAAAAGACCAAAAATTCATCTTACACACGAGAGCGTGCGGCATAGGCCACCCATTCGGCGACACACAGGAGCACTGCGGATCCCCATGGAGTTCTTTCATAGTGGGGATTGAGCGGTGTCCGAGGACAAACCTCCAAATTTACACGGGTCAGGTAATATGCAGAAAATGTGGGACATCATTCTAGCTGTACCCAGATAGGCGGAACGATCATTTGTTCCACCATGACAACCAGTGCTTTCGTTAGTTAGTTCGGCAAGCAATTTCGTCATTGTTGTAATGCCCTTGCAATATAATGTATCTATTGCTTATTTTATCATCTGAACTCGATGTATGTGCCCTTATATATATGTTCAACAAATAATTTAAGTGCTTCGTGGGAACTATTTATAACATGCGTTGTTGTCGACTATAATACTTAGGGTTGTTGCACTAGTGGGAATTAGATGCAAAGCAAGGTGTAAATTAAATATTTTCCCAGAATATGGTAGTGCACATATCAAAGAGCAAATCTGGTCTACTCTTCCTAAAAATTACATTTAAACATTAAATTTTACGGAGCTTGTAGAAAAGGCTAAAAATCATTCTCCCGGATCTCGATTCGCACTCTTTTGATCTCCTCTCGTAAAACATCACAACAACTAATCTTGACTTTTATTAACTACACTACAGCTCATAATTTACATACATTGCAATTCGAATAAAAAATAGGCTAAACCTCTCTGTCGCCATTTGAAGCGGCGACAGAGAGTGCTTCGCTATTTCAAATGGCGACACAAAGTCTATCGGTTTTCAATCGTGACAGACTCTCGTCGCCATTTCAAATGGAGACAGAGAGTCTGCTCTCTATCTCGAACGGCGATGACAGTATGCTGTCGCCATTTGAAATAATGACAGACTCTCTGTCGCCATTTGAAATGGCGATAATCGAAATAGTTTTGTAATTTTTTTTTTCACCATATTATTTTTGTAAAATAGAATAAAAATAGTATTATTTAAAAAAAAATTCGAACATATTCAGCGCTATTAAGTATCTGAACGCACAATCGCGCGTGAAATTCAGCTGCTTGTCTTTGCGGCCGAAATTAGCACACGAATTCCCTGATCATAATGCATGTCGTTACAAATGTAACATCCCGAAAAATGCCATAATATAAAAATTCATATTTTGAATTTTAATATATTATTTCTGATTTTTCCTGACATGATTGGAATTTTATTTGGATTTATTTGGATTTTTGCATTGAATGAAAAAATTGAAGAAATGGAATTAAGGAATGGATAATGGTAAAAAGGTAAAATGTTAAAAGATAAATTTTGGAAAAATTACCATAGAACCCTAACCACCCTGGTAAGTCAGTAAAAATCAAGAAGTAAAATTTTATGCACAGAAAAATGGGTAAATAACATTAATGTCACCTCTTTTTGACTAGAAACAGTGCTAGTCAGAATTAATGAAAAATATTCGAAGATTATCTGGATCTGGAAAAATTACCAAAGCACCCTCAGTACAGTGTTTACACCTGATAAAAATCTTAGGAATTGATCATGTCGGCAGAGCCCTCTAATAATTCAAAAACAGAGACCATCAAAAACTAGAAATTCCCATGTCAGAATTTCTATAAAATAACTACCCAATGTTTTGATTTGAAAATTTTACAGAGACATCCCTGACCTATTTATAACCCCTCATAAAAGTTTCAAAAATTAATAATAAGGTTTGAACCTTTAAATAAATACAAAACCGAAGTTCAAATCTTGTACAAGTCCACAGTGTCAGAATTTTAAATAATTAATTACAAGATATTTTGGCCTACAAATCTTACTGAAGTAAGAAGACTACCAGTAGAGGTCGGTCAAAAAGTTTTACAAAATTACACACTGATTTGATAGCGATTTGAATGATCACATGGAGCTGTCCGGCTGAGTTTATCCTTTCACCTCGCCTTCACTCACCGACATGTGGGGCCAACTTTATTCCGTAACGGTTCGCTGGAAGCAACGGGAAAATGCTTCTCTCACCGACCGGTGGTCCGGACCCGCCTGCCAGCGACCTTTTCCCTCTCCTCTCTTTTCCTTCTCTGCCGTGAAGAACACTCCGAGCCCGCTCCTTTCCTCGCCGATTCAACGCGTCGCCGTGCCATCTCTACCCGACCAAGGCCACGTCATCCTGACCTTTCCCACGCCATACGGTCACGTTCTCACGTCGCTTCCCTGCCGGCGAGACACTGCGCTGCTTCATTGCGCAAGCGCCAAACCGAGCCGCATCCCTTCCCCATGTTCAAACCCTGGTGCAACATCGTTCCTTGGCTATAAATACCTGAGTGCCATCGCATTGAACTCCCCTTCTCTCTCAGCTACTCATAGAACCAACCAATCAAGCCGAAGTCGTGTTCTTCACCATTTCGCTAGAAAAACCGAAATTGGGGAAGAATCGCAATTGCGCCAAAATAGTGAGCCTCCTCCCAAATTAACCGTTTCTGAAGCTTGCTAGGGCCGAACTGAACTCATCCCACTCGTCTCTTTTTGCTCTTCTTGCTCACAGCACCGCCGCACCGTGCGCCTTCTTCTTCAGCTCCGGCGCGCGGTGGCGCACCTCCACAGCCCGTTTCGGCCCCGGACAACCGTCAAAATGGAGCGCTCTAGCCTCATGGATGCTTAAATGCTATCCATTCGGCCGGAAGTCTTGCTTTTCTTCTCCGCGACCGGCACCTCCTGCCATGCATGCACGGTGGTAACCCTCTCCGGCGTCCCGCCGATGATTGATACCACCCCGAATCGCCAAGATCCTGAAGCTCGCCGTGCTACCCATCCGCGGAATCCGCGGAGCTTCGTCGCCGTCGACCCTAATCGCCGCCTGCTTTGGTCGCTGCGCGTGGGACCGCCTTGTCACCACCAAAAGCAATCCCAAGTGCATTCGGTAAAAGGCGCTTTCCAACTCAAAACGTATTTTGTATTTTCTGGAATTTACATAACCGAGCTGCTTTAAATGCTTATAACTTTTGTTTTGTAACTCCAAATGAAGTGAAATAAAATTCTTAATTCATCTAAAATCTAGTTCCTTCAGAATATAAAATAATATTTTGAAAATGTTCACTGGGTAAATTTGAAATTCAAATTTAAAGAAGAGACATAAATAAGTACTACATATTAAAAGTTGTAAACAAACTTTAGGTGGAATGAAACTAATTTTAGTAAAATATTCATACTTCCAGAAGTTCAAATATATAAAAAATATTTAAGTTTCATTATTGTTTGAATTACCTTCTAGTAAAGATTATAATCAATGTATTAGAAAATTCAAATAAACATAATTTGAATAAAAGGAATATGGAATAAGTAAAATTAGTTTCTAAATATTAGCATGTCAGTAGGATACTTGAGTTTCCAAAATATTTAAGAAATGAATTTGAATTGAATTATTATGACAAGTATGAAGTAACTAAAATGTAAAAGTGTATATTCATATGGCATAGAAGATCAAATAATCGTGACATGGATCAAATGAATTCAAATAGTAACCAAACCAGTTTTATTATACCTCTGTCATTGCAAGGATCTCAGATATAAAATAATATATAAATATTATTATATAAAACAGTAAATGATCAATAGATAAAGTATTGATAATTGCGTAATTGGAATAGTCATAACTTTAACAAATAAACTCGAATTTGATGAAACCAAATCCTATAACCTTGAAAAATAGTTCCCTTGCTGTTTAGACAAAAATATCATATGTTAGTGCTAGGTTGAAATAAAATAATGTTAGACTCTAATGTTCGCTTATAGGAAAAACACTTCAGATAGAAGTGTAATATTTCAGAACTAATTTTAAAATGTTACTAGAGTCATAGCCTGTCAATGCCTGAAAAATGAGTAGATTATCCTAGGCGGTGTAGTCGCAATCTTATATCAAAACTGAATCCTTAGCGGGTAGTCGATTGAGCCCTCAAGCTTTTTCGTCAACTCATGAACCCTCGCCTAAATGCGAAATTATGGAAATCAATTTAGAATGATATTTAGGATATGGTCTACCATATTCTAGAAAAATATTTCATTTACAACTTTCATTTCAATTAAATCCTGCTAGTTGAATACCCCTAAAAAGTATGGTTGTCGTAACCTTTTATATCACCTAAGCATTTTCATCTATGAAAATAATGTCTCGTCTAAACTCAAAAATATATGAAATCAGCTTAGATATGTTATTCAAAGTATATGCTATTTAGTTCCGAAGAAATAACCTCATTTCATCATGTTTTACATATAAACTTTAGTAGTCAAATAACCCCTAGTTTTATGTTTAATGAACCTTGTCACAATAAGAATCAGTGAACTTTGTAATAAGGAATTTGAAGTTAATAAATTTGTATCACCAGAACCTTCTTAAAAACTATAAATAAATCTAATTAGCTACCTTATCAGTCATAACCTGCTCAGATCGTTTCTTATGCAAATCACTTAAAGAATTAAATATGTTTTGCATAACTACTTTAATTGGTATTTCAATTCTTTTAATCCAAATAATTTTAGCATCTATAATTCGAAGTTCTAAATACTAGAATTCATAATTTTAGCCTCTTGAATTCGTAATTCAAGAATAGATAATCTCTAAAGAAAACCCTGTTTTGTTTATCATTAAGTCATTAAGTTTAAGAATAAAGTAATTGCTTAAATAATTCAAACTCTAAAGTATTCTGTTTTCGCAATGAATCTTTATTTGATTTTACATCATCTTCTTTTAGCCCTTATTGAAGTTTATTAATTGCTATATTTTCCGATCGATCGGCGTGTAGAATTCGACGTCCCTTCCTTCGTCGTGCCTCCGTGCTCTGCGATCGCGTCTTCGTCGTAAACAATATATAAGCAAGGCAAGCACCCTTTGACCATCTTGATCCCGAATTTAATTTGCATTGTTTATTAAAATGTTTCATGCATACGTTTACTTTCCGTAAATTCGCTATTTTGTGGTCTTGGTAGTTATACTGTTTTCTCATGAAACTTCCTTGATAAGTATGAACATGTGTACCTTGATACCCATAGATTGAGCTTAGACAATTACTTAATGTCATTGTGGGTATATGCGATTACTTTTATCCATGCTTAGCCATGCTTTTAGAACAAACGAGAATGAGGATCAGATCAAAATTTGTTTCTTGAGAAATGGAAAATGTTGGAAATAAAGTGTTGGTTATGGGTATTTTGATTAAAACCCAAAATAAAACTATGGTTTTGATGCGGCGATTATTGGCAATAGCCGGAGGTGCAGAGGGATTTGCACGTAGTTAGGGTGGAGTATCGCCCGTGTCGGATTAAGGACCGAGCAATGGGACGCTATCGATCCAAGAATTTCGTACAACCACGAGGGCTTGTATGGGCGGGTCTTAGCCTATTAAGTTATTTAGGTGTGGCTTTGCATCTAAGGAAGGCGGGAGTACTGCACAGGCATTCCGTTTCGGTTTGTCTGTAGGGGTTTCTACATACCAATGCAACGGTGTACGCCTGGCCGTGAACAGAAACGTGGTGTTGGGTGTAAAGTGAAAGGATCCACGTCTTGGGTGAGTGTTTACATTTTCATGGCGAGGTCAAGCGTCCGGGCTGGTTCAAAGCCACATCTAGATAATGTAACGGCTCTGTATGATCTCCTTGCCGACACACCAAAGGAAGTGTGTTAACGATCGGCAAAAGAGGTTGATCATTCCTTGTGGGTAAAGTGTACACCTCTGCAGTGTAAATCTAATCGATTAGCCGTGTCCACGGTTATGGACACTTGGTGAAGTCATTCCAATGTTAGAATGCTTTGGTATTTTCCAAAATTGGGTTTTGGTTTGGAACTGTTTTATCGACTTTTGTTTCATGTCAAAGGATCGACATTGTTGGATTCCATTTCGGATTATTCGATATTCACGATGGGTTGTGGATATATTACTTATGCTTACTTATTTCATATCACCAATTATGCTTTTATAAATTCCGTTTGCAAATAACTTGTTTTACAATGTCAATTACGCTTTATGCAAATTAAGCTAGTAGCCTCCTTTGAAATGGCTGCATATATTATAGGCTTTGCTCAAGTCTTGCGGAGTACGAAAGTACTCACCCTTGCTTATATGTGGTTTTTAGGTGGATAAGTTAGCGAAGCTTCGAGGTTTCTTTCGTCGCAGGTTGCGGAATTTTCTTCATCGAATCTTTCTAGGGATTATGCCTTGTCAGTTGCCTGCGGGTTTTGGATGGGCACACTACAAGACCTTGCTTCTTTTCTTTGCTATATCTCTGAGTTGTAAGATTTTCTTTAAATAATAGCTTCCGCTTAATATTATGTTGTATGGTTGTGATTCCAATTGTTGTAAACATGTGAGTGCTAGCTACTGATCCAGGGAATGGCACAGTAATCACATGGAGTTTCTGTTCATCGAGCGGGTCTCACAAAGATTAGTATCGAGCTATCTTGATCGTAGGATACACCCTAGATAGAATGGTCGTCGGTGTTGGAATAAGTAAGTTCAAAATCTTATTTCCAAAAGCTCAGATTTGCGAAGGTAGACTTTGCTATTCTTACCTTCTCCTTAAGATCCTACTCTTACCTACACTTTCATTTTGGTTTATAAATAAATTCCTCTTTCCTTAAAAGTGATTCTCGCATATTGCCCATCTTCGCTAGTTGGTTTTGAAGGCGTCAGAGATATGTCGTTACCACCCTTCATGCTTGCAAATGAAGACTACAAGGTTGACGCCAACAATCTCATGGGAGCCGACAACGCTTTATTAACCTCGACAAAGCGATAAAACTCAAGATTCTACTTCACAAAGAGATAGCATCACCCGATAGTAGATTACGAAAGATTAGAATATATTAGAATCCGCCTTAAGATAGGAACCCTTACGTATAGCATGTCATCTGCTCTAGTTACAAAAAGCATTTTTATGTGGTGTTTTTGTCTTGCTATTGTGAATCGATTTTCGTTTTCTTGACCGGACTGATTTATGAGCAAACTTAACATTTAGGCTAAAGTTTCACAATAAATTGTCTGTATGTGTGCATATGGAAAGTTCAAACCATAGGATAAATAGGAAATCATAAAATATCTTACCTCTTCCTTCTGTAAAATTTCATACAAGCTTACCCTTTCTTTTTGAAGACTTCCTATCTGTGTAATCTTTTGGTCATTAGCTTTCCTCAAAATCAAGCCTCATAAAAATTTACAATATAGTCTCCATTACTACTTTTAGCTTCTCGAGACCACATCCTCCACGAATAAATCAAAGCCAAGACTCCTACATATTAGTAACCACCAATTTACCTAAGTCACTTTTGGCTAGTCAAAATCTAATTCTACCCATAACAACTTTTGACAATGCCTCAAAACTCATTTGATTATTTTGTCTATTATATGCCATGAAAATGAACTAGAGCCCGAGAAGTTATATACTTCTGAATGGAAACCTTAGAATGGTCACTAAAATGGAACTAGAAAAATTGAAAGTCTTGTTTTCTAAATAGAAGCATTGAAATGATTGTCAAAAGGAAATCTGGAAAAAGAATAATAATTGAAAATCCTATTTTCTAATAGAAATATAAAGAGAGCAGTATTAGTTGTATGGATATTCTCTTTCCATCTATAAGATTTAATTTCCTTATCTGTATACTCTTTCTTTTTAACGGATAATTCATATACCCATTTCTTCCTTGTAGAATTTTCTCTCTTCACTTCTAGTTATCCTATCTAGAAGAAACTCTCTCCTTATGCTTAATAAAAACTACCGACAAATCTTTTTGAAAACAATTCTGGTAATAAATCAATAAACGTAGTGACGTCTACATCAACAACTCTGAGAATAGGGAAGTAACAAAGTGTCGCAACCATTGACTTCATGGAAGTTTTGGAGTACTAACATGTTGCAAGTAGTATAAAGATTAAAAGAAAGTCGTCGTCGAATGGCTTATTTTAAAAATAGTACTATCCAAATGACACATTATTCTAACTGCATAGTAAACCTCTTGTGCAGAGATACATATGGTTAGGATAGTAGAAGAAAAACATTAGATACCCCTCCCACATACTAAGTTGAGCATATATATATATATATTGTGTTGTTGCAATTTTAAGTTGTGAAACTTCTGTATTGCTTTCGGGTTACTCTCGTAAATGTTAAACCATTAGGTGGAAATTTACGATGTGCCAACCCTTATTTAATAAGAAAATCTAATTAAGAAAATTTTAAGGAACGAAAAGTTGCCTTATGAACTAATAACTAACAAATAACCAACCTTGAAACAATGTTTTAAGGAATGAGACACTGCCTTATAAATTAACCAAAGAATTACCAAATCCATATATAGGTTATTCTCAAAATAATATTTTAATAAACAGAATGATACTTTGTAAAATGGATAACTTTCATCTAACCATATCCTCCCAATTTCAATATCTTGAAGACACCTTCGAAACAATCCATTAATTCATCCGCTACAAGTAATGAGTAATAGGTTTTTCAGCCTTTATAATCAATCTTCGGTTCTTTCCAAATAACTCTGGTTGAGATGTATCCTTTTATTCATCTCAAACATTTTAACATACCGTGTACCTCTCCTTAAGTTAGCTTTTTGTTGCTAAAGAATCTTGGTATAAATTACTAGCACTTCTCATTCACTTTGAGAGGACCAACAGGATTCTATCTGTATAATCTTGTCTTAACAATCATTATTGCAGGATACTTGTGACAAGATTCCTCAGTAAAATCTTGGAAAGTGAAGCCATGTTAAGCTTTAAGCCATCTAATGATAATCCTACCTTAGTCCAGCCAAATTTCCAACATCCATCTGAACAACCCCAACCTTGGTGCAATTCCGTCGAAAAAGAAATGGTTTAGATCGAAGCCTACTCCTACATTTCACTCAATACCTAAGCGATGCTCTTTGAAGTGTTGCCAACCCACCAATCAAGATCGTGCTTGCATTATTTGTGGAGAAATAGGACACACTGCTGATGAGCATGCAATAAATTGCTCCAGCTGTGAAGGAAATCATTCTCCTGGAAAATGTCCCATGAGCAATATCACCTGTTACCTTTGTGAAGGTTATGACCATTGCCCAACTCAATGTTCCCTAGGTCCGATAGTTGCCAATACAATTCAACATCAGCGAGAGAAATTTCGAACCTTAGTTACTCAAGATTTGGCAATCAGAAGGGAAAAGCTAGCTACACAGAAAATATTGCCTAAGGAGTTAAAGAAGCAACACATAGACTTTGATCGCCTTCATCCAGAAAGTAATAAGTGGTCATCGCCATCAGCATGTTTCTTGGGTGGTGAAGAAGGTCATTGGGCAAGGAATGTCCGCAGTGAAATTAAAAGGAAGATAGTATTGAGAATCCAATCATACCCATCAAGACGCCACAAGAGAAGCGTGAGTGCTTCAACTGTCACCGAAGGGTCATCTTGCTAGCGATGCCCGCAAAGAGAACAAATATTTTCGCAACTATGGTCATACCGAAGTTACATCGATTAAGATTATAACTCCAAGAGTAGGAGGAACAAAATCAATCGGTTTACTCGAAGAATCAGTTCAAGAAAAGACGCTTGAATGAAGACGCTTGCCCCAAGAGGAATTCTGCTCAATTCCATCCTCAATTTCAGCCATCACTTGTTCATTCCTCCAACAACGCTTGTGAACAGCCATCTGGTATCCAAAACCGGGCAACTAATGTTACATGCTTTTCTTTGTCGTGGCGTAGACATTATGCCAACAAATGCCCAAGGAAGAAGAGAGATCAACTTCGTTCTCAAGACCATCAAGCTCCTATCTCCTCATTTACTCCAACTCAAGATATCGATCATGGTATACCTGACACAATGCCAGGTACGTCTCACATAAACATAGTTTCTGTCAGAACTAAGATTAATTTGAAATCGTTGTGTCTAATCTTAAAAGTAATATTTCGATAAGCGGAATATTACCTTGTGAATTTAACTGAACTCTCATCAAAATATATCTTAATCCTTCCAAATAGCCAGTAAGATATCAAATGCTAAACTTCCAGTTTTCATTTTTAACCATTGCTCGATCAATCCTCTATCTGTTTTATAACATCAGTGAATAATCTTCTATTGTTTCGAATAAGATGGACAACGCCGTTTGCGTCGATCGAGAAGAATCTCATCACTACACCACAATCTACCCAAGTAGAGCTCTTCATCTCGTCAAGAATGACATCAGAGATTTCCAAGTTATATCAAGACCTAGGAAGCATCAAGTATCCAGAACAACCCCTGCCTTCATGTCAGGCGTTGAATGTAAAGACCTTCCTTCTGTAATTACACCCGACACTTAATATAATATCGAAAACGTCCTTTATATGTGCAATTCCTGCAATCAACCCTTTTCGCTTTGTACATTATATTCTTTCATATTTGCCAAATACAAAGAAAATCAAAACCCTTTGTCTATCAAGATGATCAAGTAAGTTAAATCGTCAGGATCATTTTATAATCCTCTTACCTCAACCTAAATTCTTGAATTATCTTACCTTGACCTCAACCTAAAGACAATCTAGAATAACATTTATTCCCTTCTAATTTCATCAACTGTTGTTAAATTGTACAGATCAACCGTTGTACTCAAATATCATTTCTTGATGATAACATTTAATTCTTCCCAAATGAATCGAGTAGCAAACATTAACTCCTTCCCCTCAAATATTCTAAACATATCGCTTGTCACTCTCTAAATTAGATTATCATTATTAATAATCCTAGTTATGCAATCAAAAGAGATATTTAGTAATATTCCTCATCTGCTTACGCGAAACCCAAATGGAAATCTTCTCCATTCTAGCCACATCACTTTGGGATCGCAAGAACGAGGTTTTGCAAAGCGACTATACTGGAGACAAGAAGACGAGGAAACAACAAGATCAATTCCGAGAAAGAATTTACTTAACCCATTTAGTCCTTGCAAATCTAGGGGCGAGATTTACGTAAGGGGTAGATTTGTAACATCCGAAAAAGCCATAATATAAAAATTCATATTTTGAATTTTAATATATTATTTCTGATTTTTCCTGACATGATTGGAATTTTATTTGGATTTATTTGGATTTTTGCATTGAATGAAAAAATTGAAGAAATGGAATTAAGGAATGGATAATGGTAAAAAGGTAAAATGTTAAAAGATAAATTTTGGAAAAATTACCATAGAACCCTAACCACCCTGGTAAGTCAGTAAAAATCAAGAAGTAAAATTTTATGCACAGAAAAATGGGTAAATAACATTAATGTCACCTCTTTTTGACTAGAAACAGTGCTAGTCAGAATTAATGAAAAATATTCGAAGATTATCTGGATCTGGAAAAATTACCAAAGCACCCTCAGTACAGTGTTTACACCTGATAAAAATCTTAGGAATTGATCATGTCGGCAGAGCCCTCTAATAATTCAAAAACAGAGACCATCAAAAACTAGAAATTCCCATGTCAGAATTTCTATAAAATAACTACCCAATGTTTTGATTTAAAAATTTTACAGAGACATCCCTGAACTATTTATAACCCCTCATAAAAGTTTCAAAAATTAATAATAAGGTTTGAACCTTTAAATAAATACAAAACCGAAGTTCAAATCTTGTACAAGTCCACAGTGTCGGAATTTTAAATAATTAATTACAAGATATTTTGGCCTACAAATTTTACTGAAGTAAGAAGACTACCAGTAGAGGTCGGTCAAAAAGTTTTACAAAATTACACACTGATTTGATAGCGATTTGAATGATCACATGGAGCTGTCCGGCTGAGTTTATCCTTTCACCTCGCCTTCACTCACCGACATGTGGGGCCAACTTTATTCCGTAACGGTTCGCTGGAAGCAACGGGAAAACGCTTCTCTCACCGACCGGTGGTCCCGGACCCGCCTGCCAGCGACCTTTTCCCTCTCCCTCTCTTTTTCCTTCTCTGCCGGCGAAGAACACTCCCGAGCCCCGCTCCTTTCCTCGCCGATTCAACGCATCGCCGTGCCATCTCTACCCGACCAAGGCCACGTCTGTCCTGACCTTTCCCCACGCCATACCGGTCACGTTCTCACGTCGCTTCCCTGCCGGCGAGACACTGCGCTGCTTCATTGCGCAAGCGCCAAACCGAGCCGCATCCCTTCCCCATGTTCAAACCCTGGTGCAACATCGTTCCTTGGCTATAAATACCTGAGTGCCATCGCATTGAACTCCCCTTCTCTCTCAGCTACTCATAGAACCAACCAATCAAGCCGAAGTCGTGTTCTTCACCATTTCGCCAGAAAAACCGAAATTGGGGAAGAATCGCAATTGCGCCAAAATAGTGAGCCTCCTCCCAAATTAACCGTTTCTGAAGCTTGCTAGGGCCGAACTGAACTCATCCCACTCGTCTCTTTTTGCTCTTCTTGCTCACAGCACCGCCGCACCGTGCGCCTTCTTCTTCAGCTCCGGCGCACGGTGGCGCACCTCCACAGCCCGTTTCCGCCCCGGACAACCGTCAAAATGGAGCGCTCTAGCCTCATGGATGCTTAAAATGCTATCCATTCGGCCGGGGAAGTGCTGCTTTTCTTCTCCGGCGACCGGCACCTCCTGCCGCCGCATGCCGCCGGTGGTAACCCTCTCCGGGCGTCCCCGCCGATGATTGATACCACCCCCGAATGCGCCAAGATCCCCTGGAGCTCGCCGTGCTACCCATCCGTAGGAATCCGCCGAAGCTTCGCCGTCGACCCTAATCGCCGCCCTGCTTTGGTCGCTGCGCGTGGGACCGCTTTGTCACCACCAAAGCAATCCCGGTGCATTCGGTAAAAGGCGCTTTCCAACTCTGAAAACGTATTTTGTATTTTCTGGAATTTACATAACCGAGCTGCTTTAAATGCTTATAACTTTTGTTTTGTAACTCCAAATGAAGTGAAATAAAATTCTTAATTCATCTAAAATCTAGTTCCTTCAGAATATAAAATAATATTTTGAAAATGTTCACTGGGTAAATTTGAAATTCAAATTTAAAGAAGAGACATAAATAAGTACTACATATTAAAAAGTTGTAAACAAACTTTAGGTGGAATGAAACTAATTTTAGTAAAATATTCATACTTCCAGAAGTTCAAATATATAAAAAAATATTTAAGTTTCATTATTGTTTGAATTACCTTCTAGTAAAGATTATAATCAATGTATTAGAAAATTCAAATAAACATAATTTGAATAAAAGGAATATGGAATAAGTAAAATTAGTTTCTAAATATTAGCATGTCAGTAGGATACTTGAGTTTCCAAAATATTTAAGAAATGAATTTGAATTGAATTATTATGACAAGTATGAAGTAACTAAAATGTAAAAAGTGTATATTCATATGGCATAGAAGATCAAATAATCGTGACATGGATCAAATGAATTCAAATAGTAACCAAACCAGTTTTATTATACCTCTGTCATTGCAAGGATCTCAGATATAAAATAATATATAAATATTATTATATAAAACAGTAAATGATCAATAGATAAAGTATTGATAATTGCGTAATTGGAATAGTCATAACTTTAACAAATAAACTCTGAATTTGATGAAACCAAATCCTATAACCTTGAAAAATAGTTCCCTTGCTGTTTAGACAAAAATATCATATGTTAGTGCTAGGTTGAAATAAAATAATGTTAGACTCTAATGTTCGCTTATAGGAAAAACACTTCAGATAGAAGTGTAATATTTCAGAACTAATTTTAAAATGTTACTAGAGTCATAGCCTGTCAATGCCTGAAAAATGAGTAGATTATCCTAGGCGGTGTAGTCGCAATCTTATATCAAAAACTGAATCCTTAGCGGGTAGTCGATTGAGCCCTCAAGCTTTTTCGTCAACTCGCAGAACCCCTCGTCTAAATGCAGAAATTATGGAAATCAATTTAGAATGATATTTAGGATATGGTCTACCATATTCTAGAAAAATATTTCATTTACAACTTTCATTTCAATTAAATCCTGCTAGTTGAATACCCCTAAAAAGTATGGTTGTCGTAACCTTTTATATCACCTAAGCATTTTCATCTATGAAAATAATGTCTCGTCTAAACTCAAAAATATATGAAATCAGCTTAGATATGTTATTCAAAGTATATGCTATTTAGTTCCGAAGAAATAACCTCATTTCATCATGTTTTACATATAAACTTTAGTAGTCAAATAACCCCTAGTTTTATGTTTAATGAACCTTGTCACAATAAGAATCAGTGAACTTTGTAATAAGGAATTTGAAGTTAATAAATTTGTATCACCAGAACCTTCTTAAAAACTATAAATAAATCTAATTAGCTACCTTATCAGTCATAACCTGCTCAGATCGTTTCTTATGCAAATCACTTAAAGAATTAAATATGTTTTGCATAACTACTTTAATTGGTATTTCAATTCTTTTAATCCAAATAATTTTAGCATCTATAATTCGAAGTTCTAAATACTAGAATTCATAATTTTAGCCTCTTGAATTCGTAATTCAAGAATAGATAATCTCTAAAGAAAACCCTGTTTTGTTTATCATGAAGTCATTAAGTTTAAGAATAAAGTAATTGCTTAAATAATTCAAACTCTAAAGTATTCTGTTTTACGCAATGAATCTTTATTTGATTTTCTCATCATCTTCTTTTCGCCCTTATTGAAGTTTATTAATTGCTATATTTTCCGATCGATCGACGTGTAGAATTCGACGTCCCTTCCTTCGTCGTGCCTCAGTAAATCTGCGATCGCGTCTTCGTCGTAAACAATATATAAGCAAGGCAAGCACCCCCTTTGACCATCTTGATCCCAGAATTTAATTTGCATTGTTTATTAAAATGTTTCATGCATACGTTTACTTTCCGTAAATTCGCTATTTTGTGGTACTGGTAGTTATACCTGTTTTCTCATGAAACTTCCTTGATAAGTATGAACATGTGTACCTTGATACCCATAGATTGAGCTTAGACAATTACTTAATGTCATTGTGGGTATATGCGATTACTTTTATCCATGCTTAGCCATGCTTTTAGAACAAACGAGAATGAGGATCAGATCAAAATTTGTTTCTTGAGAAATGGAAAATGTTGGAAATAAAGCTGTTGGTTATGGGTATTTTGATTAAAAACCCAAAATAAAACTATGGTTTTGATGCGGGCGATTATTGGCAATAGCCGGAGGTGCAGAGGGATTTGCACGTAGTTAGGGTGGAGTATCGCCCGTGTCGGATTAAGGACCGAGCAATGGGACGCTATCGATCCAAGAATTTCGTACAACCACGAGGGCTTGTATGGGCGGGTCTTAGCCTATTAAGTTATTTAGGTGTGGCTTTGCATCTAAGGAAGGCGGAGTCTTGCACAGCATTCCGTTTGGTTTGTCTGTAGGGTTTCTACATACCAATGCAACGGTGTACGCCTGGCCGTGAACAGAAACGTGGTGTTGGGTGTAAAGTGAAAGGATCCACGTCTTGGGTGAGTGTTTCTGTTTTCATGGCGAGGGTCAAACGTCCCGGGCTGGTTCAAAGCCACATCTAGATAATGTAACGGCTCTCTGTATGATCTCCTTGCCGACACACCAAAGGAAGTGTGTTAACTGATCTGGCAAAAGAGGTTGATCATTCCTTGTGGGTAAAGCTGTACACCTCTGCAGTGTAAATCTAATCGATTAGCCGTGTCCACGGTTATGGACACTTGGTGAAGTCATTCCAATGTTAGAATGCTTTGGTATTTTCCAAAATTGGGTTTTGGTTTGGAACCTGCTTTATCGACTTTTGTTTCATGTCAAAGGATCGACATTGTTGGATTCCATTTACGGATTATTCGATATTCACGATGGGTTGTGGATATATTACTTATGCTTACTTATTTCATATCACCAATTATGCTTTTATAAATTCCGTTTGCAAATAACTTGTTTTACAATGTCAATTCGCTTTATGCAAATTAACTGTAGTAGCCTCCTTTGAAATGGCTGCATATATTATAGGCTTTGCTCAAGTCTTGCGAGTACGAAAGTACTCACCCTTGCTTATATGTGGTTTTTAGGTGGATAAGTTAGCGAAGCTTCGAGGTTTCTTTAAATGTCGCAGTTGCGGAATTTTCTTCATCGAATCTTTCTAGGGATTATGCCTTGTCAGTTGCCTGCGGGTTTTGGATGGGCACACTACAAGACCTTGCTTCTTTTGCTGCTATATCTCTGAGTTGTAAGATTTTCTTTAAATAATAGCTTCCGCTTAATATTATGTTGTATGGTTGTGATTCCAATTGTTGTAAACATGTGAGTGCTAGCTCTTGATCCGAGGAATGGCACAGTAATCACATGGAGTTTCCTGTTCATCAGAACGGGGTCTCACAGCATTGGTATCAGAGCTATGCTGACTGTAGGATACACCCTAGATAGAATGGTCGTCAGTGTTGGAATAAGTAAGTTCAAAATCTTATTTCCAAAAGCTACTGTATTTGCAGAAGGTAGACTTTGCTATTCTTACCTTCTCCTTAAGATCCTACTCTTACCTACACTTTCATTTTGGTTTATAAATAAATTCCTCTTTCCTTAAAAGTGATTCTCGCATATTGCCCATCTTCGCTAGTTGGTTTTGAAGACGTCCGAGATATGTCGTTACCACCCTTCATGCTTGCAAATGAAGACTACAAGGTTGACGCCAACAATCTCATGGGAGCCGACAACGCTTTATTAACCTCGACAAAGCAGAAGTAAAACTCGAAGATTCTACTTCACAAAGAGATAGCATCACCCGATAGTAGATTACGAAAGATTAGAATATATTAGAATCCGCCTTAAGATAGGAACCCTTACGTATAGCATGTCATCTGCTCTAGTTACAAAAAGCATTTTTATGTGGTGTTTTTGTCTTGCTATTGTGAATCGATTTTCGTTTTCTTGACCGGACTGATTTATGAGCAAACTTAACATTTAGGCTAAAGTTTCACAATAAATTGTCTGTATGTGTGCATATGGAAAGTTCAAACCATAGGATAAATAGGAAATCATAAAATATCTTACCTCTTCCTTCTGTAAAATTTCATACAAGCTTACCCTTTCTTTTTGAAGACTTCCTATCTGTGTAATCTTTTGGTCATTAGCTTTCCTCAAAATCAAGCCTCATAAAAATTTACAATATAGTCTCCATTACTACTTTTAGCTTCTCGAGACCACATCCTCCACGAATAAATCAAAGCCAAGACTCCTACATATTAGTAACCACCAATTTACCTAAGTCACTTTTGGCTAGTCAAAATCTAATTCTACCCATAACAACTTTTGACAATGCCTCAAAACTCATTTGATTATTTTGTCTATTATATGCCATGAAAATGAACTAGAGCCCGAGAAGTTATATACTACGAATGGAAACCTTAGAATGGTCACTAAAATGGAACTAGAAAAATTGAAAGTCTTGTTTTCTAAATAGAAGCATTGAAATGATTGTCAAAAGGAAATCTGGAAAAAGAATAATAATTGAAAATCCTATTTTCTAATAGAAATATAAAGAGAGCAGTATTAGTTGTATGGATATTCTCTTTCCATCTATAAGATTTAATTTCCTTATCTGTATACTCTTTCTTTTTAACGGATAATTCATATACCCATTTCTTCCTTGTAGAATTTTCTCTCTTCACTTCTAGTTATCCTATCTAGAAGAAACTCTCTCCTTATGCTTAATAAAAACTACCGACAAATCTTTTTGAAAACAATTCTGGTAATAAATCAATAAACGTAGTGACGTCTACATCAACAACTCTGAGAATAGGGAAGTAACAAAGTGTCGCAACCATTGACTTCATGGAAGTTTTGGAGTACTAACATGTTGCAAGTAGTATAAAGATTAAAAGAAAGTCGTCAAATCGAATGGCTTATTTTAAAAATAGTACTATCCAAATGACACATTATTCTAACTGCATAGTAAACCTCTTGTGCAGAGATACATATGGTTAGGATAGTAGAAGAAAAACATTAGATACCCCTCCCACATACTAAGTTGAGCATATATATATATATATTGTGTTGTTGCAATTTTAAGTTGTGAAACTTCTGTATTGCTTTCGGGTTACTCTCGTAAATGTTAAACCATTAGGTGGAAATTTACGATGTGCCAACCCTTATTTAATAAGAAAATCTAATTAAGAAAATTTTAAGGAACGAAAAGTTGCCTTATGAACTAATAACTAACAAATAACCAACCTTGAAACAATGTTTTAAGGAATGAGACACTGCCTTATAAATTAACCAGCAATTACCAAATCCATATATAGGTTATTCTCAAAATAATATTTTAATAAACAGAATGATACTTTGTAAAATGGATAACTTTCATCTAACCATATCCTCCCAATTTCAATATCTTGAAGACACCTTCGAAACAATCCATTAATTCATCCGCTACAAGTAATGAGTAATAGGTTTTTCAGCCTTTATAATCAATCTTCGGTTCTTTCCAAATAACTCTGGTTGAGATGTATCCTTTTATTCATCTCAAACATTTTAACATACCGTGTACCTCTCCTTAAGTTAGCTTTTTGTTGCTAAAGAATCTTGGTATAAATTACTAGCACTTCTCATTCACTTTGAGAGGACCAACAGGATTCTATCTGTATAATCTTGTCTTAACAATCATTATTGCAGGATACTTGTGACAAGATTCCTCAGTAAAATCTTGGAAAGTGAAGCCATGTTAAGCTTTAAGCCATCTAATGATAATCCTACCTTAGTCCAGCCAAATTTCCAACATCCAGTACAGAACAACCCCAACCTTGGTGCAATTCCCGTCAGAAAAAGAAATGGTTTAGATCAGAAGCCTACTCCTACATTTCACTCAATACCTAAGCGATGCTCTTTGAAGTGTTGCCAACCCAGCCAATCTGAAGATCGTGCTTGCATTCGCTGTGGAGAAATAGGACACACTGCTGATGAGCATGCAATAAATTGCTCCAGCTGTGAAGGAAATCATTCTCCTGGAAAATGTCCCATGAGCAATATCACCTGTTACCTTTGTGAAGGTTATGACCATTGCCCAACTCAATGTTCCCTAGGTCCGATAGTTGCCAATACAATTCAGCATCAGCGAGAGAAATTTCGAACCTTAGTTACTCAAGATTTGGCAATCAGAAGGGAAAAGCTAGCTACACAGAAAATATTGCCTAAGGAGTTAAAGAAGCAACACATAGACTTTGATCGCCTTCATCCAGAAAGTAATAAGTGGTCATCGCCATCAGCATGTTTCTTGGGTGGTGAAGAAGGTCATTGGGCAAGGGAATGTCCGCAAGCTGAAATTAAAAAGGAAGATAGTATTGAGAATCCAATCATACCCATCAAGACGCCACAAGAGAAGCGTGAGTGCTTCAACTGTCACCGAAGGGTCATCTTGCTAGCGATGCCCGCAAAGAGAACAAATATTTTCGCAACTATGGTCATACCGAAGTTACATCGCTTAAGATTATAACTCCAAGAGTAGGAGGAACAAAATCAATCGGTTTACTCGAAGAATCGGTTCAAGAAAAGACGCTTGAATGAAGACGCTTGCCCCAAGAGGAATTCTCTCAATTCCATCCTCAATTTCAGCCATCACTTGTTCATTCCTCCAACAACGCTTGTGAACGACCATCCGTATCCAAAACCGGGCAACTAATGTTACATGCTTTTCTTGTCGTGGCGTGGACATTATGCCAACAAATGCCCAAGGAAGAAGAGAGATCAACCGTTCTCAAGACCATCAAGCTCCTATCTCCTCATTTACTCCAACTCAAGATATCGATCATGGTATACGACACAATGCCGTGTCGTCTCACATAAACATAGTTTCGCCGAACTAAGATTAATTTGAAATCGTTGTGTCTAATCTTAAAAGTAATATTTCGATAAGCGGAATATTACCTTGTGAATTTAATCGAACTCTCATCAAAATATATCTTAATCCTTCCAAATAGCCAAGAAGATATCAAATGCTAAACTTCCGCCATTTTTAACCATTGCTCGATCAATCCTCTATCAGTTTTATAACATCAGTGAATAATCTTCTATTGTTTCGAATAAGATGGACAACGCCGTTTGCGTCGATCGAGAAGAATCTCATCACTACACCACAATCTACCCAAGTAGAGCTCTTCATCTCGTCAAGAATGACATCAGAGATTTCCAAGTTATATCAAGACCTAGGAAGCATCAAGTATCCAGAACAACCCCTGCCTTCATGTCAGGCGTTGAATGTAAAGACCTTCCTTCTGTAATTACACCCGACACTTAATATAATATCGAAAACGTCCTTTATATGTGCAATTCCTGCAATCAACCCTTTTCGCTTTGTACATTATATTCTTTCATATTTGCCAAATACAAAGAAAATCAAAACCCTTTGTCTATCAAGATGATCAAGTAAGTTAAATCGTCAGGATCATTTTATAATCCTCTTACCTCAACCTAAATTCTTGAATTATCTTACCTTGACCTCAACCTAAAGACAATCTAGAATAACATTATTCCCTTCTAATTTCATCAACTGTTGTTAAATTGTACAGATCAACCGTTGTACTCAAATATCATTTCTTGATGATAACATTTAATTCTTCCCAAATGAATCGAGTAGCAAACATTAACTCCTTCCCCTCAAATATTCTAAACATATCGCTTGTCACTCTCTAAATTAGATTATCATTATTAATAATCCTAGTTATGCAATCAAAAGAGATATTTAGTAATATTCCTCATCCCTTCTGTGAAACCCAATGGAAATCTTCTCCATTCTAGCCACATCACTTTGGGATCGCAAGAACGAGGTTTTGCAAAGCGACTATACTGGAGACAAGAAGACGAGGAAACAACAAGATCAATTCCGAGAAAGAATTTACTTAACCCATTTAGTCCTTGCAAATCTCGGGGACGAGATTTCTGTAAGGGGGGTAGATTTGTAACATCCCGAAAAAAGCCATAATATAAAAATTCATATTTTGAATTTTAATATATTATTTCTGATTTTTCCTGACATGATTGGAATTTTATTTGGATTTATTTGGATTTTTGCATTGAATGAAAAAATTGAAGAAATGGAATTAAGGAATGGATAATGGTAAAAAGGTAAAATGTTAAAAGATAAATTTTGGAAAAATTACCATAGAACCCTAACCACCCTGGTAAGTCAGTAAAAATCAAGAAGTAAAATTTTATGCACAGAAAAATGGGTAAATAACATTAATGTCACCTCTTTTTGACTAGAAACAGTGCTAGTCAGAATTAATGAAAAATATTCGAAGATTATCTGGATCTGGAAAAATTACCAAAGCACCCTCAGTACAGTGTTTACACCTGATAAAAATCTTAGGAATTGATCATGTCGGCAGAGCCCTCTAATAATTCAAAAACAGAGACCATCAAAAACTAGAAATTCCCATGTCAGAATTTCTATAAAATAACTACCCAATGTTTTGATTTAAAAATTTTACAGAGTCATCCCTGACCTATTTATAACCCCTCATAAAAGTTTCAAAAATTAATAATAAGGTTTGAACCTTTAAATAAATACAAAACCGAAGTTCAAATCTTGTACAAGTCCACAGTGTCAGAATTTTAAATAATTAATTACAAGATATTTTGGCCTACAAATTTTACTGAAGTAAGAAGACTACCAGTAGAGGTCGGTCAAAAAGTTTTACAAAATTACACACTGATTTGATAGCGATTTGAATGATCACATGGAGCTGTCCGGCTGAGTTTATCCTTTCACCTCGCCTTCACTCACCGACATGTGGGGCCAACTTTATTCCGTAACGGTTCGCTGGAAGCAACGGGAAAACGCTTCTCTCACCGACCGGTGGTCCCGGACCCGCCTGCCAGCGACCTTTTCCCTCTCCCTCTCTTTTCCTTCTCTGCCGTGAAGAACACTCCGAGCCCGCTCCTTTCTCGCCGATTCAACGCATCGCCGTGCCATCTCTACCCGACCAAGGCCACGTCTGTCCCGACCTTTCCCACGCCATACCGGTCACGTTCTCACGTCGCTTCCTGCCGGCGAGACATCTGCGCTTCATTGCGCAAGCGCCAAACCGAGCCGCATCCCTTCCCATGTTCAAACCATGGTGCAACATCGTTCCTTGGCTATAAATACCTGAGTGCCATCGCATTGAACTCCCCTTCTCTCTCAGCTACTCATAGAACCAACCAATCAAGCCGAAGTCGTGTTCTTCACCATTTCGCCAGAAAAACCGAAATTGGGGAAGAATCGCAATTGCGCCAAAATAGTGAGCCTCCTCCCAAATTAACTGCTTACGAAGCTTGCTAGGGCCGAATCAACTCATCCCACTCGTCTCTTTTGCTCTTCTTGCTCACAGCACCCGCTGCGGTCGCCTTCTTCTTCACTCCGGCGCGCGGTGGCGCACCTCCACGACCGTTTCCGCCGGACAACCGTCAAAATGGGCGCTCTAGCCTCATGGATGCTTAAATGCTATCCATTCGGTAGGGAAGTGTCGCTTTTCTTCTCGCGACCGCACCTCCTGCCACGATGCACGGTGGTAACCCTCTCCGGGCGTCCCCGCCGATGATTGATACCACCCCCGAATGCGCCAAGATCCCCTGGAGCTCGCCGTGCTACCCATCCGGCCGGAATCCCGCCGGAGCTTCGTCGCCGTCGACCCCTAATCGCCGCCCCTGCTTTCGGTCGCTGCCGCGTGGGACCGCCTTGTCAGCCAGCCAAAGCAATCCCAGTGCATTCGGTAAAAGGCGCTTTCCAACTCTGAAAACGTATTTTGTATTTTCTGGAATTTACATAACCGAGCTGCTTTAAATGCTTATAACTTTTGTTTTGTAACTCCAAATGAAGTGAAATAAAATTCTTAATTCATCTAAAATCTAGTTCCTTCAGAATATAAAATAATATTTTGAAAATGTTCACTGGGTAAATTTGAAATTCAAATTTAAAGAAGAGACATAAATAAGTACTACATATTAAAAAGTTGTAAACAAACTTTAGGTGGAATGAAACTAATTTTAGTAAAATATTCATACTTCCAGAAGTTCAAATATATAAAAAATATTTAAGTTTCATTATTGTTTGAATTACCTTCTAGTAAAGATTATAATCAATGTATTAGAAAATTCAAATAAACATAATTTGAATAAAAGGAATATGGAATAAGTAAAATTAGTTTCTAAATATTAGCATGTCAGTAGGATACTTGAGTTTCCAAAATATTTAAGAAATGAATTTGAATTGAATTATTATGACAAGTATGAAGTAACTAAAATGTAAAAGTGTATATTCATATGGCATAGAAGATCAAATAATCGTGACATGGATCAAATGAATTCAAATAGTAACCAAACCAGTTTTATTATACCTCTGTCATTGCAAGGATCTCAGATATAAAATAATATATAAATATTATTATATAAAACAGTAAATGATCAATAGATAAAGTATTGATAATTGCGTAATTGGAATAGTCATAACTTTAACAAATAAACTCTGAATTTGATGAAACCAAATCCTATAACCTTGAAAAATAGTTCCCTTGCTGTTTAGACAAAAATATCATATGTTAGTGCTAGGTTGAAATAAAATAATGTTAGACTCTAATGTTCGCTTATAGGAAAAACACTTCAGATAGAAGTGTAATATTTCAGAACTAATTTTAAAATGTTACTAGAGTCATAGCCTGTCAATGCCTGAAAAATGAGTAGATTATCCTAGGCGGTGTAGTCGCAATCTTATATCAAAAACTGAATCCTTAGCGGGTAGTCGATTGAGCCCTCAAGCTTTTTCACAACTCATGAACCCTCGCCTAAATGCGAAATTATGGAAATCAATTTAGAATGATATTTAGGATATGGTCTACCATATTCTAGAAAAATATTTCATTTACAACTTTCATTTCAATTAAATCCTGCTAGTTGAATACCCCTAAAAAGTATGGTTGTCGTAACCTTTTATATCACCTAAGCATTTTCATCTATGAAAATAATGTCTCGTCTAAACTCAAAAATATATGAAATCAGCTTAGATATGTTATTCAAAGTATATGCTATTTAGTTCCGAAGAAATAACCTCATTTCATCATGTTTTACATATAAACTTTAGTAGTCAAATAACCCTAGTTTTATGTTTAATGAACCTTGTCACAATAAGAATCATGAACTTTGTAATAAGGAATTTGAAGTTAATAAATTTGTATCACCGAACCTTCTTAAAAACTATAAATAAATCTAATTAGCTACCTTATCACCATAACTCGTCAGATCGTTTCTTATGCAAATCACTTAAAGAATTAAATATGTTTTGCATAACTACTTTAATTGGTATTTCAATTCTTTTAATCCAAATAATTTTAGCATCTATAATTCGAAGTTCTAAATACTAGAATTCATAATTTTAGCCTCTTGAATTCGTAATTCAAGAATAGATAATCTCTAAAGAAAACCCTGTTTTGTTTATCATTAAGTCATTAAGTTTAAGAATAAAGTAATTGCTTAAATAATTCAAACTCTAAAGTATTCCTGTTTTCTGCAATGAATCTTTATTTGATTTTCTGTCTGTCTTCTTTTCGCCCTTATTGAAGTTTATTAATTGCTATATTTTCCGATCGATCGACGTGTAGAATTCGACGTCCCTTCCTTCGTCGTGCCTCCGTCGTCTGCGATCGCGTCTTCGTCGTAAACAATATATAAGCAAGGCAAGCACCCCCTTTGACCATCTTGATCCCAGAATTTAATTTGCATTGTTTATTAAAATGTTTCATGCATACGTTTACTTTCCGTAAATTCG
The DNA here is from genome assembly GCA_036346275.1 of Otatea glauca. Lineage (NCBI taxonomy): Eukaryota > Viridiplantae > Streptophyta > Magnoliopsida > Poales > Poaceae > Otatea > Otatea glauca. The sequence goes on along the minus strand of CM070711.1, from coordinate 7,823,504 downwards.
CTATTTTGTGGTACTGGTAGTTATACCTGTTTTCTCATGAAACTTCCTTGATAAGTATGAACATGTGTACCTTGATACCCATAGATTGAGCTTAGACAATTACTTAATGTCATTGTGGGTATATGCGATTACTTTTATCCATGCTTAGCCATGCTTTTAGAACAAACGAGAATGAGGATCAGATCAAAATTTGTTTCTTGAGAAATGGAAAATGTTGGAAATAAAGTCATTGGTTATGGGTATTTTGATTAAAACCCAAAATAAAACTATGGTTTTGATGCGGCGATTATTGGCAATAGCCGGAGGTGCGAGAGGATTTGCACGTAGTTAGGGTGGAGTATCGCCGTGTCGGATTAAGGACCGAGCAATGGGGCGCTATCGATCCAAGAATTTCGTACAACCACGAGGGCTTGTATGGGCGGGTCTTAGCCTATTAAGTTATTTAGGTGTGGCTTTGCATCTAAGGAAGGCGGAGTATCGCATGTGCATTCCGTTTCGGTTTGTCTGTAGGGGTTTCTACATACCAATGCAACGGTGTACGCCTGGCCGTGAACAGAAACGTGGTGTTGGGTGTAAAGTGAAAGGATCCACGTCTTGGGTGAGTGTTTCATTTTCATGGCGAGGTCAAGCGTCCGGGCTGGTTCAAAGCCACATCTAGATAATGTAACGGCTCAGATGATCTCCTTGCCGACACACCAAAGGAAGTGTGTTAACTGATCTGGCAAAAGAGGTTGATCATTCCTTGTGGGTAAAGCTGTACACCTCTGCAGAGTGTAAATCTAATCGATTAGCCGTGTCCACGGTTATGGACACTTGGTGAAGTCATTCCAATGTTAGAATGCTTTGGTATTTTCCAAAATTGGGTTTTGGTTTGGAACCTGTTTTATCAGCTTTTGTTTCATGTCAAAGGATCGACATTGTTGGATTCCATTTCTGGATTATTCGATATTCACGATGGGTTGTGGATATATTACTTATGCTTACTTATTTCATATCAGTCAATTATGCTTTTATAAATTCCGTTTGCAAATAACTTGTTTTACAATGTCAATTCTGCTTTATGCAAATTAACTGTAGTAGCCTCCTTTGAAATGGCCTGCATATATTATAGGCTTTGCTCAAGTCTTGCGGAGTACGAAAGTACTCACCCTTGCTTATATGTGGTTTTTAGGTGGATAAGTTAGCGAAGCTTCGAGGTTTCTTTCGTCGCAGGTTGCGGAATTTTCTTCATCGAATCTTTCTAGGGATTATGCCTTGTCAGTTGCCTGCGGGTTTTGGATGGGCACACTACAAGACCTTGCTTCTTTTGCTGCTATATCTCTGAGTTGTAAGATTTTCTTTAAATAATAGCTTCCGCTTAATATTATGTTGTATGGTTGTGATTCCAATTGTTGTAAACATGTGAGTGCTAGCTACTGATCCAGGGAATGGCACAGTAATCGCATGAAGTTTCCTGTTCATCAGAACGGGGTCTCACAACAAACTAATTAAACTTTCTCCAAAGCTTTAACAGTAAGTGATCGATTTCGCAGCACGACTGGTTTGCACCCCGAGCTACCCCCTCCCCCGGGTTTTGAATCCTCCGTGATCGAGTCTTTGCAGGGGTGTCCCCGTACTTCTCAGTCCGTGTGCATCCGACAGCTCGGGTCGACATGTACGTGTTAAGTAGGATATCGTGTTTCTACGCACGATCTGAAAGTTGTGAGTCCCCGATTAATTTTTTAGCGTACGTAGAGAACTCGTACGTGTACGTGCGGCGTAGATTGTGCGAGTCTGCGCTTGTATCCCTGAAAAACTTTCGGCACAAACGACGTGCATCCCTGTCGCACAGTCCAGTCATGGACCAGGCGGCCCTACCCGCTCGGCACGAACAAACACCCCGTCGGAGCGGTCCACCCCGACCGAGCCCATGCGCGGAACGGTCAGCACAGCGCAGCCGGTGGGCCGCGCGGAGCTATAGTCGACACATGCATGCCCTCCCCTGGGGTCAGCCGGCGACATGCTGCAGGGCCGCGCGGCGGTGCGGCCGCCTGCAAACGTACGGCCAGGAATGAGTTGGCAGACGCAGCGCTGCCTGTGCACAGTCCAGGGCAGGCTCCGGTGCCAGCCTTGGATTGGAGGTGCTCGTGCGCCAGGGTGGCAGGCCGCGGGCCTTGATTATCACGACGTCACGAGCATAAATAAATTCAGTGAGATCCTGCTCGGAGCGATGGTGCCGTGATCGGGCCATCTAACCAGCTAGGTACCGTAGTAGATGCGCCAATTGATGGCGGCAGCGCCCTCCGCACCTTGATTGCATGCGATCCATCGAGCGCATTCAATTCCGTTTCCATCGGTCTCTGTGTCTGAAAATAGTAGTGATTCTAGTACAAATTAGTTGAGCAGTGATACTAGTAGAGTATATATAGTACCCTTTTCCAGAACAGACAGCGTTTTAGGATTTTTTATTTCAATCAAAATACAGTAGAAATGATCAAATCGGTATTCTTCGCTAGCTCACATATTGATTTTAGATAGTGTGTACTACTCTAATTAATCCACAATAATAAATGACATCGAGAATAATAAATGATAAGGGTATGCACAAAAAAAATAGTTAAAAGTTGTCTCGAAATTGTAGGATAACATGTACTCTCTCCGTCCAAGTTTATAAGGCGTATTTTTTGAATGACCTTGTTCATAAATATAGAGCGTATTTCATATTCTAATGCAAAATTAGTGTGATGTTCCATATATACTCTTAATAAATATCCTTCTTTACTTTATATTTCACTATATGCATACATTGAGTATAGCGCTTAGTAATAATAATTAGGAGTAATCTAGCTATTTTCAATATCTTTTTGGTCTATGTGCTAAAAAAATACGTCTTGCAAACTTGGAAGGAGAGAGTATTTAGAAATAAACTTTGAAAGATAGAATAATATGTATTTAAGAACGATGGAAGTTACACCTTGTGTCTGATGATGACCTCCACCGTGGCCCAGGAGGATCTGCTACAACTGGGGGCGGTTGTATGAACTTGCAATTGGCTGTTCCAAGTTCCAACTAAGGGCCTGTTAAATTGGCTATGCTTATGATAGGGTAGGGGTTCATGTTGGTAACCTATTCCAGTAGGACCTTGCTTCCATTACTTGATAAAAGAGGTTTTTGGGTATAGACTCAGTGTCTCCGGTTTATGTTTTCCTCTGCCTCTCCTCCTCCTGTCCCTAGAGGCCTAGACACTGCCGTCGTTGGATGGTAATTCGAGGAGAAAACCGTGCAAGATGACAAGCAAAATTAACCATCGCCGGGACAAACGTCCCAGACGACGTGCTACATTAACAAACCCCTGCCGTCGATCTGCGTACAGACACACGAAAAAAAAATCACTAATGCATGACACGAGTCATGCACGGCCAGAGTGACCAGCAGGCCAGGCCTACATTGCATAATTTGCATTGCTTGCAATGCATCAGCTGATCAGCTGATCAACCTGCTTGCCTGCCTATCATGAATGAACACCATGCACCATCAGGCATTCAGACTGGCTTTGATTTGCTGCCCCCCAACGCTCGTGATTGCTGAGGTCCTCAAAATGCTCACGGCGTCATGGCTCGTCACCTCCGATGGCCACCAACGTAGGTTCCTGTGTCCGCACCAGTCGATCAACAAGACGTTCAGACTCGTGCCACAGTACCAGACATCTTGGCTTTAGCTGATTAATTCTACGCCGTTGGATCAAAAGCAAGCGGTGCGGATGCGTTGGTACAGTAACTTTGCTACATTACAAAATAGTGTTTCCCACAGTTCTATGCTTTCCCCCTCTCTCTCTCTCAGTCTCTCTCCCTGCTTTCTGCTGTTCATCCATGCTACTACCATAGTATGTGTGATTTCGCAATTTCGCATACGCAAGTGTGCAACGGAGGTCGAGCCAGGGGATCGATGCAAGTCACATTGATCTACAGAGACGACGTTGGGGGATGAGGCGAGGCAAGATGCAACGCCGGCGTCGGAGCGTGGAGACCCAAAGGAACGAGGTGCTGGGTGGCAATGTAGGCACCGGCCTATACTACATAATGGTACATCGCTATCGTTTTATCTAGATCGGTTCTTAAGTTTTTAGAGAAAAACGATTGTGATAGATGACTTTGGAGGGGTGTTAATAATAATCACTATCGGTTCTTAAGTTAAAAGCGATTGTGATGTAGCACAGGGCACATCACAATCGGTTTTTATGTGAGAAGCGATAGTGATGTCCATATTCATCACTATCGGTTCTCACAAGAGAATCGATAGTAATATAATTATACACACTACCGGTTCTCACAAAAGAACCGATTGTGATGAGCACTCACAATCACTATCACTATCTCTTCTCTATTAAGAATCGATTGTGATGTGCATGATCGCATCACTATCGCTTCTCATGTGAGAATCGATAGTGATGTGCGTGCATATCACTGTCACTTCTTAAGTGAGAACCGATTGTGATGTGCCTCGCTAGGTTATTTATACCCCTCGGGCTGAACTCTCCTCTGTTGTTGTTCCAAAGAAAATTTCTCCGTTGCCACCCGAAAAAACAATACATATTTTGGTTGGAAGCAGTACTTGGGTGAGAAAATTTGAAATCCTCAAGGGTGTGTGTTAAGAGGGTAAATTTGAAGCCCTTACTTGAGGAGATTTCTTCTCTTTTTGCACAATTTGTGGTTTTATTCAAAATGTGAGCATTCCTTCAAACCCCTTCAATTTTGCACTACGTAATTTCGATATGTCGCGAAGAAAGTTTAGATTGCACTGGAATTGTGTATATCCTATCAGATTTTACACCCTTTTTTCTATAAATTATGTATGAAAAAGTTATGACCTTTTCTCTCTTTGATGAAATGCTGAAATTGAATTCAGAATTTATCCATCAACATGAGCAATAATCACAACGAGACAGAAATGAGGCTACTAAGCTAATAGCAAGAGTTTGTGTGCCTTTTATTTTCACATGAGTTTCACATATGTGATGGTTGGTTGGGAGGGTACGATAAACGACTCTATAGAACTCAGTATGAAATCCCTTCTCGGTTCATATAAAACTGATAGTGCTTACCATCTGTGTCATTTTTTAAATAAAACCGATAGTGATAAGATATTCAAGTGTGTCGGTTTTCAGTAAATTAGTGTCGGTTTTTATGAAAATAGATTTATTGATTATCAGTGTCAATTTTTTAAAAAACCGATAGAGATATTAATCATTAGTGTCGGTTTTTAAATAAAAACGATAGAGATATATGGACTGTTATTGTCTGTTTTTAAATAAAACGGATAGAGATATGTCGATTATCGATGTTGGCTTTTTATTAAAACCGATAGAGATATGTTGCCCATTAGTGTCGGTTCTTAAATAAAAGCGATAGAGATATATGGACTATCAGTGTTGGTTTTTAAATAAAACCGATAGAGATATGTTGATTATCAGTGTCGATTTTGTATTAAAACCGATAGAGATATGTTGATCATTAGTGTCGGTTTTTAAATAAAAGCGATAGAGATATATGGACTATTAGTGTCGGTTTGTAAATAAAACCGATAGAGATATGTCGACTAGTAGTGTCGTTTTTTTTATTAAAACTGATAGAGATATGTTTCCCATTAGTATCGGTTTTCAAATAAAAGCGACAGTAATCTATGTTAGCAGTGTCGGTTTTCTTATGAAACCGATAGAGAAGTTGGTATCAGTATCGGTTCAAGGTGAACTGACACTGATTGCTTCATTTCGACAACTTAAATGTGTCTTCCTCACTCTCACTCACTAGGGTTTGATACGGAGAGATCCAAGCGTGTTGCTGCCGCCGGCCGACGCTCGTCCTCCCCGAGTTCCCCAAGTGTGTCGCCTCCCCCGAGTCCATTCGCCTCTGAGCCGACGTCGCCCCCTTGTGCCTCGACCCATCCGTTCGTCTCCTTCGAGCCAGCATTGGCCCCTTGTGCCTCCCCTCCACCTCGCGCCACCAGTCGACCCCACGCCTCCCCTCCACCCCGTTCGTCTCCTTCGACCCCGCGCCACCCGTTGACCCGCGCCTCCCCTCCAGCCTGTGCTGCCTGTCGACCCCGCACTGCCCGTCGCCACCGCATCGCCCGTTTAAGAACAGGGCATGATGCTTTGATTCTTTGATCTTTTGGAAAAATAATAGTGTTATTAATATATTGTCTTTGATGTCCTCATATGTGATGTTCTTGATGTCTTCTTGTTTAGGACCCTGAGGAGCAAGATGGAGAGCTCACAGACTGCTCTTAGAAGAGCTGTTGCCTTGCCAATCTTGCTCAGTCATGGAAGAGGTTAACATTGCTAGTGTTTTGCAGTAGATGTGTTAATATATGATAAATCTCTTGAAAATTGTAAAATGCTAAAAACGGCTTATGTCTTTGTGTTCTTGCACCTGATGAAGTTGTCAACTACAAAAACGGTGAGAGGCCAGCTGAGATTCTGCGATAATTTCAAAACCTACAACGGGTATAGATGAACATGCTTAATTTTCCATATGATCACTTTCTCTTTCATTTTTTGGAATTTAGAAGAACAAACATCATGTCATTTATGCAGACTGGGCCATTATACTATCCCTGAATGTGAGACCCCCATTTTTGCAAACAGGAACCTCCATGTGATTACCGTACTAGTCCCATGATCAGTGGCTAGCACTCACATGTTTACAACATTCATATCACAACCACAAGATAAATATCTGACAGGCATATATTACAAACAGTAATAATTATACAGAGTTAAATTCTTACAACAACGGAAAAAATAGAGGAAAATAAAACTCCAAAAGCCACGTGGTTTGCCCGCTAACCCTTAGGCAACTGACTTGGCAAACCTAGGGAAACTCATCGCCAAAAGTCTCGTACCCTGCGTGAAAGTAAAAGTCGTCTGGCGCTTCGCAGGTTTCGTCCTCTGAGACAGCAGATGCAAGATTGAGTACTTTGGTACTCAGCAAGACTTATAGTGTTTGACAGATGCAATAAAGTAATTATGCAGGCTAATCAAGGCAGGTTAATGGTTATTTTGCAGTTGCATAAATATTTAAGGATATGACATAATAAATTGAAACATTGCATTTTCAAATGAGAATTTGAAATATAAAGTGATAAGCAAATATCCAAGTCCTTCAACCCAGTCTACCCGACTGCAAAGATCCCCGGAGTCTGTCCTTTGACCCAAAAAGCTAGTTGCAAAACAGTTCCCTTTAAACCCAGTTTTTCCAGAAAATACCAAAACATGCTAACATTGGAATGACTTCACCAAGCGTCCATAACCATGGACACGGCTAATCGATTAGATTTACACTCTGCAGAGGTGTACAGCTTTACCCACAAGGAATGATCAACCTCTTTTGCCAGATCAATTTACACACTTCCTTTGGTGTGTCGGTAAGGAGATCATACAGAGCCGTTACATTATTTAGATGTGGCTTTGAACCAGCCCGGGATGTTTGGCCCTCGCCATGGAAACAGAAACACTCACCCAAGACCTGGATCCATACACACCACACCCAACACCACGTTTCTGTTCATGGCAAGGCGTACACCGTTGCATTGGTATGTAGAAACCCTACAGACAGATCAATCGGAATGCTGTGCAATCTCCCGCCTTCCTTAGATGCAAAGCCACACCTAAACAACTTAATAGGCTAAGACCCGCCCATACAAGCCCTCGTGGTTGTACGAAATTCTTGGATCTATAGCGTCCCATTGCTCGGTCCTTAATCCGACATGGGCGATACTCCACCCTACACTACGTGCAAACCCGTCTGCACATCCGGCTATTGCCAATAATCGCCCGCATCAAAACCATAGTTTTAGTTTTGGGTTTTTAATCAAAGTACTAGCAACATTTCCCAAATGAGGGTCATACATTCATTGAAAAGTTTGAAAACGCGATCAACAGCTTAAGCAGATATTTTATGCTAGCGATCATACCCAAAATGACATTAAGCATGTCTAGATTTCCAACTAAGGCTTACAAGGTTCTCGTGTTCATACAGATTGAGGCAAACCATAATTTACAGGACTAACTACTGTTCTAACCCAAATTAGCATTTTTAGGGAGAACTATCGGGATGCACTATACATAAGCAAAAACAACATAGTGTAGGTAAATTATTAGGCTCGACATGTTCAAGGAGGTGCTTGCCTTGCAACTCGCTGTCTAACTCCGGATCTGGATCGACGTTGGCGTCGTCTTCCTCTTCGAGGACGTCGGACTCTACACGACGATCAAGCGGACAATAGTAAACATCCAAATTCAGAAAGGGCGAAAAGAAAACAGACAGTAAGTCAAATAAAGTGAAACTGCAGAAAACAGGGTTATCCTTTTGAGAGTTGAAATATAAACTTTTAAGATTTCACACGGCAAATAATTATACATTTAGAACGTTAATACTTTTTGTGCAATGAACAACATGGTTTCTCTTACAGATTAATTGTTTGGAATTTACGAATTGAAGAGGCTAAAATTGTGAATTCTAGTATTTATAACTTCGAATTATAGATGCTAAAATTATTTGAATTAATAAAATTTAAATCACAGGGTTGATTACACAAATCCTTATCAAGCTAGGTTATTAGGTTTGTTCATGACTTGAACCAATTTAGACTAGATTCTAGCTATTTAACTTCCAATGCATATATACGGGTGAGTGCATTTGGCACAATAATTACTACATGATTTAAATTCAATTCAAACCAAAATTCCTACTTCATCAAATTTAACCATGCTACTGACATCCTATTGTTCATAAATCAAATTTTTGTTTCTTTTATACTTTCCTTAATACTATTATACATATTTGAATTACTAGTGTATTGGAAGTGAAACCTGAATAGAAAATAATTCAAACAAGCATGAAAATAAAATATTTTTATATATTTGGGTTCCTGGAAATGTAAGGATTCTAGAGAAATTAGTTTCATTAATTTCCAAGATTATTTACAGAAATTTCGTATAAAGCATATCTCTAGCCTTTTAATTCAAATTTAAATTTCAAAATTTTCCAGAGATGGTCTTCAAAACATTTTTGCATATTCTAAGTCTAAGGAATTTTTCATGAATTTAGAAATTGGTTTCACTATTTTTGGCCAGATGATTCAAAAGTTATGGCTATTTGAAGTGGTTCGGTTTTTGAAATTCAAACTGGAAATTCAAAATACGCTTTCGCAGTTGGAAAGCGGCTTTTAGTTTTTGGCGCGCAGTGATTTGAACTCGGCCCGGTGCAACTGACAAGCCGCCCCGCCGTCGGCGACCATGCGGCGCGATCGTGGTCGACGATCGTGGCCCACTTTGCCGATGGCGCGCACGACGACAAGCGCGAGACTACTGAGCGACTGACAACTGGGCCCCAGTCGTCAGCGACACCAGACAGGGCACTTAGGTTCTTGGCTCGCCGCCGGCGAACTAAGTCCGGCGCGACGGAATGGGTGGTACCACAAGCACCAACGTGCCAAGGCGGTCCTAGGGACGCTACCCATTCGCCGGGAAGTGGCCGGAAAATAGGTCGCCACCGTAAGGGTGCGGCGGCGCTAATGGCCGAGCAACCAACGGCTCGCCGGCGGCCATCTCTTCACCGGAGAAAAGCTCCTAGAGCATCAGTGTAACCTAAGGGTCCTATTTCACCTGCTAATGCGGTCAAAGAAGCACCGGAGATGGCTGCCAACAGTCACCGGCCGCGAGGAAGAAGAACGGCGGAATGGGTTAGCTGCGGGTAAAACAAGGACAAAAACAAGATTGATCAGTACTCTATGGATCACGGCGAAGCTCTGGGACAAAGAAATTTTGAGAATGATTGCCTAATTGGCTTTATCCACTGATTTCCCCCCCTTCTGGCTCGCAGCGGAAGAACGGCGAAGAAAAAGGAAATTGGCTCGGTTTCTCAGCTCAGTGAAGGAAAGAGGAAATGGGAGCCCTAGTGCGACGCAGCCGTGGTATTTATAGACGGTAAGGAATGGTAACACAGGGTTTGAATCGGGGAAAAAATGGCAGCGTCACGGTTCTGTGCGGAGGCGAGCTGGCGCGAGATTTTTCAGGCGCGGGACAGCAAAGAATGGGCGAGGTGTGGCGTGGGCAGGCTGAGGACGAGCCGTGGCGACGCACGACGTGGGCTCGGCGGGTTTCACGCTGAGAGGCGGAGGGCAGCCGACGAAGAAACGAGAGAGAGCTCGAGCTCTCCTCGGCGAGAGGAAAAGGGCGAGAGCGTGGAGGGGAGGCGACAGTGGGTCCGCCCCACCGGCAATGAGAGAGGAAAGTCCACGCTGCTTGCCACCGCCAAGTCAACTGCAGTGCCGGGCTCGCATGTCGAGGCGAGAGCGAAATAAGAGATAAGCTCAGCTTTAGACAGCTCCATGTGGGCATTAAAACCACCATCACATCAATTTGAAAATTTTCCAAACTTTTTGAATGGGTTTATCTGGTAGTTTTAATATCCTTGTAAAATTTTCAGATTAAAATGCCTAACAAACAATTAACTAAAATTCTGACACTGTGGACTGGTACAGGAATTTAATCTCGGTATTTTATTTATTTGAAGGTGTAAAATTTATTAATTATTTTCCAAACTTTTTATGGAAGTTAATTTTGTCTTATGGACGTTTCCATAAAAATTTTAAGTCAAAATATGGAGTGAATATTTTATAACAATTCTGACATGAAGATTTCTTGTTTTTAATAATCTCTGTTTTTGAATTTTTAGGAGGCTTTTCCGACATGATGAATTCCTGATATTTTTATAAGATGTAAACACTGCTCTGAGGGTGATATTTTAATTTTTGTGGCTCCTGATAAATTTCTATTATTTTTATTTAATTCTGACTTTACTGTTTTTAGTCAAAGAGAGAGTTAGGATATTTATTTTGTCCCAAATCAGCACCAAAGATTTTTACTAAATATTTTTACTGGTTTACCAGATTGGTCATGGACAAATGGTAATTTTTCTTACTTTTACTTTTACCTTCTTTCTATTTTCCATTTGGTAATTCTATTTGTTGAACTTTTCATACAAAGCACAAATCCAAGAAAATCCAATAAAAGCAATAACATCAAGAAAACTCAGAAATAAATATATTTAAAACCAAAATATTCATTTCCATTTTATTATATACTGTTTTTCATTTTCGGGATGTTACACTGAAGAAATGGACGATGTCTGCAAGTGGCTTATTAGCTCAAGGCCGGGACTTGATCGATCTCATGGCTGAAACAAAGATATGCCTGCAGTGCAAGTGCTTTGGTAGTGATATATTAAAAAAAAGGTATTTACAATATACAGGAGAAGGTTGGTAGGTTATGTAAATTGTGACTGTCATGGTTTGATAGCTTTGTAACACCATGTGATTTCCTCACGACTGCATTTCATGTTACATTAGTAGTTTTACTAGTAGTACTGTACCTTGTTAGTTGTTACCGCTAAAGAGGATGTCTGTAATGTAGTATTGTATTGCTACATTAGTAATAATGCTGATTGAGTTTCGTTAATCTTGCGGTTATAATTAATATACTTGTGCTCTAGATCATGTTAGTGTACCTACTTGTGCTCTAGATCAGGTTAGTGTACCTTTTTTTTTACATGTCATGTCATCAAAATAACAGATTTCCCAAAACATCGAAAGACAAGATGAGAGATTCACAGCTTCAAGGTTAAATCTATATATGTCAAAAAACCTGCCCAACAATGTTACTCAAGAGCAGCTATAGCCAAAACCTTCTCCTTTAGACTCTTACTAGTCCATATGTGAACAATATTACATATGTGAATGTGATTGCATGTGTACTGACTGTGAAGCATGTTTGAGTTCTATTTTGTGAACGAATGTGATGTGTTGTAATAAAATGTTTGTGTTATGTGAATGTGATATGTGCATAATGTATGATATTGCTGTGTGAATGTGATATGTGCATACTGTGTGAAATATATGCTGATTGGAGAGTTAATTGAAAAACAGCACACCCCCTCATCTCTATCGGTTATGAGAAGAAAACGATAGAGATAAGGGGGTCATCTCTATCGGTTCTTTACAAGAAGCGATAGAGATGAGCGCGTCATCTCTATCGGTTCTTTAAAAGAAGCGATAGAGATGAGCGTATCATCTTTATCGGTTCCTTATAAGCATATCATCTCTATCGGTTTTTTATAAGAAGCGTTTATCGGTTATTTACAAGAAGCGATAGAGATAAGCATATCATCTTTATCGGTTCTTATAAGAAAACGATAGAGATGATACGCTCATCTCTATCGGGCAAGAACCGACTGTAATAGTTTCGCCTCATCTCTGTTTCATGACTTTGTGTCGCCACCAGAACCGATTGTGATGATAAAAAAGAACCGATTGTGATGTATATTCGTGTAGTAGTGGGCAAGCATGTGCCATGGCCGCCGTGTGTGTTGATCATTGTTGGGGTCGCATGGCCCGCGCGCAACAACGGCTAAGGAGCTAAGCAATGCGATTTTTGGCTGCTTTGTACGTGTACAAGACCACTGTGCTTCCCTAACCGCTGGCTATTAACTGTACTTTTGCTTTGAAATGGCACTGTCTTTTCTCAGCTTGGTCATACATGCCTAAACCACTAGTACAAAAAGGCTTATATAAGACTCCTCATCATAGATGATTTTGAAAAATCATCTGGGTTGAAGCTAATTACAGACGGTTTTGCTAGCGCGACCGTTTAAGTTATTGGAAATGGTAAGAACCGTCTGTGATAATATGATATTTAAGAGGTGCCATTAAGTTTTGTTGCCCTATGGGTCCCGCATGCATTCTGGTTGTTTGGGTTTGATGTATCTCTACTACGAACCTTTCACGGCTTATTGTAAAAAACTTTTGTTATTCTCTCATGAATGAAAGGCAGAGCTCCTGTCGATCCTTAAAAAAAAGATAATATGATATCACAAATGGTTAGTGGTGCGAACCATCTATGAAGTATCACAGACGATTCTTACCACAAACCGTCTATGATATAAGATTATCCCAGATGGTTTGTGGTAAGAATTGTATGTAATATCATATTGGGCATATAAGTAGTTTCTTCCTCTACCTTGCACTCAGCCCTCTCGGCTTCTCCCTCGCTCTCGCCCTCTCGACGATGTGCCAGTGCGGCTGCTCACCAACCTCCTTCTCCTCCTCTCTGACCTTTCCTTCCACTCCTCCACCAAAACCCTAGCCCTAGATGCGGAGCTCCCTTCCCGCCATTACACCGGACCATACCCATGGCCGACAAGCACTTCTCCGCGGCGGTGTGTTCGTCGGTGATTTCGATCATGAACAAGCTTGTGCTCTAGCTCATGCACCAGCTGCACATTCGTGCTCCAGCTCGTGCACCAGCCGCGCCGCACCGTCGACGCCGACGCTGACGAGTAGGGCGAGTTCCTGCACCTCTCTGGGTGCCACTTCTACGACTTTCGTGAAATCCGCGGTGAGATCCAGGTCGCCATCCCCGCATAATGTATCATTTCCGTCGATGATTGAGTTTATTAGGCTTTGGAATGGAGGGTTAATCGATAGCGAGATAGTGCCCGTGAGTTTAGTGGCAATAACATTGCCTTGTATCCGTTTACTAGGGTTATGGATGATTGTTTAGTTACGATTTTAATTGTTGCTAGCAGGTACTTCAGTTTGTAGCATGTTTGTTTAATTAAGGGTGCAGCTGTGTTAATATTCCTACTGCATTGCTGCCTTTCATAGTTCGATAGCGGTTAATGACAATAGCTCTAAATTTTGAACTTCATACCTAGTTCATATCATCAAATATCATTTTTAGAAAAAAATTTCTGAATTTACAGAAGATTAGCTGTGTAACCCTCTATCAGTCATCGCTGATATTCTCTTATAAGAATTGATCATAGGTGTCATTTGTTTGGTCAGTCACATGCTTATGGAATGGGACATTTTATACCACTTAGATGTACATTTATGGATATCTGTAACATTGATGTTTTTACTTGCTGATTTGTTGGTGCAGTGAAAAGCTACATAAAAGTTATCAAAATTGCCTAGATCACTGTAAGATCAATGCTAACCGACTAGAGGGGGGGGGGGGTGAATATGAGGTTTTAAAGTTTTTTGGCTCTAATTGCAACAAATAATCAATCTAAGCTAGAATTATGATTTTTGATAATTAAAGTCTAAATCCTCTAGGTTTCGCTAAGTGCACGAACAAGCTAAATCTAATCAACTAGGCAATCCTAAGTATAAGATCAAAGTGATAAGCTAGCTAGAAATGAAAACTGCAGAAATTAAGGCCCTGTTTGGTAGAGCTCCAGATCCCAGCTCCACCTCAGATCTGAATTTTGTAGGCTAAAATAAATTCGATTAAGTTTATATTTTTAGTCTAAAATGTAAATAAAATGACCCAACTGAACACTCTTAATATATCTACAACTCCAGCTCCACGGATTTGTGGAGCTAGAAATACCCAGATCCACCAGATCCACAGATCTGGTGGAGCTGGAGCCGTACCAAACACACCCTAAATACAAGTGATCAAACTAGATGAACATAATTTTTATCCCGTGGTCTCGAAAACTTGTCGGTCTCCCCTAATCCACGTTGAGGTAGCTTGACCAACTCAAGCTAGCTCCTTTGTGCAAACGAGCCTCCCTCGATCACTATAGTAGCTCTTTCCTGTTCCCGGTAGGCGAGCTCCAGCCTTCACAATCCACCGGGCTTTCTCACAAGCTCTTTCGCCTCCAAGCCATCTAGGAGGCAGCAACCTCCAAGAGTAACAAATCTTGACGCTTACTTGAGGTCGATTCAAGTGTCTAAAGGCTCAAACACTAAATGCACACTTGAATGCTCCTAACTCTCTCAAAATGAGAATTTAATGCACAAGAGTGAGTAGGAGACTTGCTAAAGCTCAAATGTATTCAATGAGGTCCAAGAGTTGCTCTAGTATGCAGATATGGGGGTATTTATAGTCCCACCAACTATTCCAACCGTTAGAGCAATAATGCATAAAACTTCGGTAAACCCGGTGCTACCGCCTTTGTAGGGCCTGTGACACCGGACCCAAGTCTAATGGTCGGAATATTGCATTTAATGCACTGACAGTATATGTTGCTACTGAGGGCCGGTGCTACCGCCCAACTAGAACCGGTAGCACCGAGCCCAATTTCTCAACCGGGTCAAGAAAGGTACTCGTTGGAAAAATTGCATCAGTCATTGGGCCAGTGCTACCACTCGACTGGTAGCACCGTACCTACATGGTCGGTAGCACCGATCAGGAAAAAATTGGCTGAATGGCCTTCTCTGTGAAAAACATACTAGCCCTGGGCCAGTGCTAGCACCACCCCCATAAGGGTGGTATGACTGGCCATACTAATTTTTTTTGAAAATTCAAAGATGACTTAATGCAAAACAATTATAAATCCAAGTGAGCATGATTTGAGCCTTTAAACTTGATCAACACCAAACTGCTGGCCAAGATCCTTTTTAATAGTACGACACCTAATATAGCAACCTAATCTTTCTCCAAAACTCCAAGATCGGCAAAAGCTACGAAAAGGTACTAAATTTTATACCTTGGCAATTGAGCTTGATGCGTCGATCTTCTTTTAGCTTCATTGTCATGCTTCATTCGCGCCATGTTTAGAACCAATCTATTTTCAATAATCTCAAAGAAAAATATTAGTCCTTTAATCACGATTGTCATTAACTACCAAAAACAAAACGAATTGGGGGCCTAGATGCTACAATCACCGCTTAGATGATTTCTTAGACTTTAAGAATTAATCATCATTTAACTAACCATCATTTAAAAATTTTCTTCGCTTTAATTAATTTTTGTTTAGTGTTAGTTATATAATTGTAGTGTCTTTTATTGTATCAGATCATTATGCATTGTAAATTTTGTTTCGCTGATTATATATCCCTATGCAATGTGTGTTGTCTTGAAAAGTACATTATTCAAGTCTTTTCTAAATAACTTCTATAATCTTATGTAATGAAATGTAAGAAGCTAATAGGATTCTATTTGAACCCTCTTATGTTGACCTTGCCCACAATTGAGCAGTTCCAATATCATCTACTGTAAGCTAATTTAGATCCCAACAGTGACATCAACTATGAGACCTCTTAGATCAAACTCTAGTTCTACTGTAGAAGTGTTGAATTTAGTAGTCATATATTTGGTCTACAGTGTGTTAGATCTCTTTCATGACAAATCACCAAAAGTTTGGAGTGAAAACTTTGGTGTATTAATGACAAATCACTAAAAGTCCAACACCAAAATTCAAATCCAAAATAGTTCTTTACTGGTGGTATGGACCTTGAGACGAATCAATGGGACACAGTTCTTTACTGGTGGCTGGTCACAGTTTTTGCTGTTTCATGGCATTTTTTAAGGTGATGTTGTGCTCTTAAGGTGTGTGTATATATATATATGAAGGTAACATGGTGTTCAACTATCACTTTGATTTCGAACAACACGTTGTCTTCATACCTCAAGAGCTCAATGTTAACTACAGATTAAAATGCTATGAAACGCCAAAAACTGTGACCAGCAACAAGTAAAGAACACGCCAGTTGATTGGTTCGCTTTCGTGATACTATTCAGTGGTGTCCACCTTTTCTATTGTATTTTAATTAGACAATTCTTGGCTGGTAGGTATAGGGAACTGCCATATGATACTATTCATGCTCTGGACATTGCTCTTAGAGAATCTCCAACATCAAAGTTAAGTATGTCCTCGCATCTGTGAGAACAAATGTTGATGGATTCTAAGGCAAAATTCAATTTCATCTACAATTCGTTCTGAAATTAAGTAGGCGAATTGTGGATGGAATTGGATTTGACCTTGAAATCGATCAATATTTGTTCTCACAGATATGAGGAGCTACTTATAACTTTGCTAGTTGTTGGACATTCCCTAAGAGTGATGTCCAGAGTATGAATAGTATCATATAGCAGTTCCCTATGCCTACTGTCCCTAAGACCATCATAGATGGTTCTTAATAAAAACCGTATGTGATAGTAGGATATCACAGGTGATTTTGACCACGAACTGTCTGTAAAAATATGATATCATAGGCGGTCCATATAAAGAACCGTATGTGATATCTGTTTCACTGACGGTTTACAAACCATCTGTGATATGTCATTATTATCACTGACATATACTTGCAGACGGTAAACCGTCTGTGATAACGTTTCCGAACCGTCTGTAATGTAATAATCTGTAGTAGTGAACAGGTTAAATTTATTACAGATCTGCTAGGTTATCTAGCTCAATGCGAACACACGATGCATCTCTAGGCATTTGACTAGTCCATTGTTCGAGCTGCAGAGCAATATTGTCACTGATACGATCCTCCAGCTAGCCGACCACCCAGGAAGTCGATCAAGGACGACTGTCCTGGCAAGCAACCATGTCAACAATTGTAATAAGCAATTGTCAAAAAACAAGAAACGACACGACATAACCACCGATGGTCGATCGATCGTACGTTCGTACGGTGAAAGTGGAACTCTCCTTTTCTTTTTTCTTTTTTAGAAACAGAGCCTGTCACCACCCCAGTTCTATTGTTATTAATCCATACATGATAGTTTACTTAGATTCTCCTTTTCCTTTTCCTTTTTTAAGATTTACTATATATCTATGCGACATGGACAAGCTTAATTACACTACACAAAGCAAATCGGAAGCAAACGAATTAGTAAAAGTTTACCGTTTAATCTTCGTTTTTATGTTGAATCAAAAGTTGTGAATTGCTTGTGATGTTACGGCATTGCGTCTCTGTTGTTCAAACCGGAGAGAGTTAGTTGTGCTTCCCTTTCAGAACAGGTACTAGTGTGATGGTATCTAGCAACGCTCAGCGGCCAGTGGCGTGAGCCCATACTGGAGATGGAAACCCTTATCTATTTGTTGACTTCGCAATATAAAGACTGCACTAAGATTTCATTCTTTTTCTTAAGCTTTACTATCTAGATGACATGGAGAAGCTTAAACTACACAAAGCAAGCAGTCGTCTCGTTGCAGCATCCCTTTCTATTAAAAGAAACGAGCTGCTGTATTGGTTGGTTTGGACAGGTCATTTCATCAGATCGCCTATCAACTCGTTAATCTTCAAAAAGAAGATCTAGAGGAAAGAACTTGTCATATCTAGGTTAGTCTGCCATTGTGGAGTGGTACAAAACTTGAGAGTGCATCGCTGGTTCACAGCGTTATATATTCCTGATACAGTGACGTACATGTCGTGTTGCCATCGTTGCAATCGAAGGGAAAGAGAAGGTGAAATCATGCTTGAAGCCTGCTCGTTTCAGAAGTCCTCTCCGTACTCAACTTTCTGTTCACATTTATTTATTGACATTTTTTACCCTCACCAAAAATTTACATTGAGAACGATAGAGGTACTAACTTTTGTTATTTCTTGATACTAACTAAACATAAATTTTAGTACCTCTCCCAAGGATGATAAAAAATTTGAGAGGAGCTTCTATGATTTCTTTTTTTAAAAGTTACACAAATATTAAAGCAAAAATAAAGGTTAGATGGTGATTACTTACCCCTTAACTTGCTTAAAGATTTGTGTTCTTATTTATTTGTAAAAGGATAGATAGATAGAGTGGTACTTGTACCCTTTTGTTTTAAGTCATTTTATCTCTTTTTTTTTCTCTCCTTTTCGATACAACTAGGGGTGAAACAGGCCGGATATTTCCTGTCTGATTCGGAGCCGGATCCAGGACAATATCTGGATACTTGAATCCAGATTCGGAGCAGTCAATATCTAATAAATATGGGAGAAGATGCGAATATCCGGATTTTTTTCTATTCAGATATGAGCAAGGCCTAGCTCATTCATTACATATTTTTCATGGTAGCTCATTTATATTGACAATTAGTTGGTTCTATTGATCCTCAAGTAGTATTTTTTTTTCTACAATGTCTATTAGGTTTGATTGATATATAACTTGTTATTATGGTCATTTACTCGTATGGTTTGATTCAACACACGCGCGCGCGCGCACACACACATATATATATATATATGTGTGTGTATTATCTGTATATATTTATCCGTTTCCGATCCAAATCCGTTATATATCTGTCTCGTGCTCATATCCCAAATAACCTAGATTCGTATCTGTATCCGACTAGCCTGTATCGGGTTCCGAATCAGAAAAAAAATATAGATTAAGATAAAAAAGAATAATATCCGCTTGTATCCCACCCGTTTTCACCTCCGGATGCAACAGTGGCAACACCACACGTCGGGTGCAGTTACACACTTCCATCGAGGAGATGCGATTTGACCCGCCCGATGGAGACCATCTCGCCTTCAACGTCCAAATCGACGAGCAACGCTGAGAGCGCTAGCATACTGTACTAACTGTCGACGACGTCTCCATCTGTTGCTGAACAGCTTTACTCCTTGTAACCACTGGATGTCCTGGAGTGCTGCTGCCTTAATGGCCTGGTGTACTGCCTGTCCGTAGTTGCCGATTGCATGCAATAAATTGTCCTTGGTGTCCTCCTCCCAAGTGAAGAAATCACTGGCCGTATAGCAAGTACAGATACAGTGTCCTCCAATGGTGGTACAGTAGTGCTGCCTCTTTGGTTACGCTCTAAGCTCGTCGGAAAATAGTGGAATACAGTAAGCGGCCTTTTTTTTTTTCCCTCTGGGAACCAAATGTCGATCGAACTGTTCTACATGACTGCATGCCATATATATACTTTCCTCACCAATATTCCAATCGATGCTAATAGGTAAGTGGTAGGTAATTCAACTTAGGGGCAATTCGTGGCTGCTGTACTGTTATGTGCTGTAGAATCTAGTTGATGAAAGAGATCTTTCCAGCTGTAGTAACATAATAGCGTTATTGTGGTTCGAAAGAAAGTATTTTTAAGTAACTGATTCATAAAAAACAAGTTGTGTCGGAAAGATGGGCATAGCCTCCAATAATGGGCTATTCTGCTCGAGGCCCAAAGATTATATGGATGGACACCTCGAAAAAATGCGTGCAATTTTGGCCCACAAAAGCCATGGACCGTCCGATTCCAACCTGCAGTGAACATAGTACAACAGCGTACCTGAATCCTCTTGGGAGGGTTTGAAAAATCGACGAAAATCATTTGAAATCACGATTTTTGAACATATCGAGTCGGTTTGATATTTAGAACTAGTTAGTAAATCGATCCAATTCAAATTTAAATTCAAAAAAATTGAGCAATTTGGAAAAAATTATCCAATTTTTTTGAAAATATTTGTGTGAGGTTATGAGACAATGCTAATGATGTTGTGAAATTTTTAGATGATGACCAGACTTGTGGATTTTTTTTTTAAATTTTGACAGTGCTACTATCTTTGTATATGTTTTTCTGTTTTGATTTTCTAGGGGCAGTAAATGATGTATAATATTTCTGAAAATTTTATTACATGATCCTTGTGCAATTTTTATGATACCATTAAAATCTAAGAGCATGATCAAGCTTGTAAATGTTTATAAAAATCTAACAGTGCCTCTGTTCCTTTTCATTAATTGTTTTTTTTTATTTTCTAGGGGCACTAAATGAAGTCTAATATTTATGTAAATTTTACTACATGATCCTTGGGCACAGTTTATGACACATTAAAATTTCAGAGCATGATCAAGCTTGCAAATTTTTATAAAAATCTGATAGTGTCTCTGTTCCTTTTCATTAATTGCTATTTTTTATTTTCCAGAAGAACTAAATGAATTAAAAAATTATTGAAATTTCTCTAGATGTTTTATAGATTAATTGGGATTTATTCATATTTTATGCAATTTTTCTTGATTTTTTTCCCAATTTTCCATGCGTGTGCCGATTTTCGAAGAAAACCGGTAGAAAATCGAAAAAAACGGAACGAAAATTGAAAATCAAAACTGGTCCTTGAGTGTGTCGAAAATCGAAGAAAACTGGTTGAAAATCGGTCAAACCAGCCGGTTTTTTTCGCCGCTTTTTGACCGTCGAATTTAAAAATTTTGACTTTGTCAATTGTTCGGTTTCTACCGATTTTCAACGAAAATCGGTGCCGAAGGGTGGCTGATTTTCGTGTCCGATTCGGTATTATAGACCCTGCTCCTGAGCATATCAAACCTTCTCCTTTCCTCCTTTGCGTTTACACAAAGGCTGGAGTGACACGACCGCGAGGCGATTTCTCTGTGTTTTGCTTAATGATTTGTTAATGGAACAATGGACAGGCACAATCTATCCTTGTTCTATCCCAGAGATCCATTCCGGAATTGGAATATTCCTCGAGACCAGCAGACCTGAGATCCCATTTGATGCGTCATTATACGTAAAGAACCCTCTCGAGATGGAAAGACGAAGACGGAGTTGTACCAGTACGTTCTGCTTTGGCTTTGGCTTTGGCTTTTGGCTCTCCTTTTCTTTCTCTGTGGAGCGGAACACGTACACACGTGAAGACGGCACAGCCACTGCGTCTGCAAGATCTGAAAATATCTGCATTATTGGAACTGCAAAGCGCTGCCCAGCATGGCTAGCTTATGAGCTTTACCCTTTTCAGGACGTTTCTGGTGTTGCCTTCCTCTCTTCCCCCCCCCCGGGGCGCCCGGCTCCTTTCCGCTTTCTAGCCTGCACGTACCACGGACGATTAAAGCTCAACACCACGTTTCATTCGCACTTTGCAGGCCGATCATCTGATGATGACAATTTACAGTCTTACATAAATAGATCTAGAGCATTTAACCGAGTTAAAGATTAGAATGCTTTCGAGGATGTCGAAAAAACGTGGCAAAAACACAGGATCGATGGAACGAGAGACATAGATTTAATGTGAAAAGCCTTTTCGGGGAAACGACGGACGAACGAAAGTAAATATTATTATACGAGAAGATGTTTATAACGAGGCTATCTTTTCTCTTCTCTCGTCTGGCTTGTGTTTCTCTATTCTATGGACTATATGAATATATTTATAGTGGAATATAAAGGACTCCATATAGAAGTAAAATTTTAGATTAAAGTAGGAAACAAAATCAAAACAAATTCAGATCACATTTTAACCATCGATGTTCGAGGCCTAAGATCCTATCAAACTTACGGAAAAATATAGCCTAAGATCCCTATTGAACTTACGGAGAAATAAAATACGAGGGCACAATCAGGTAAATATTTTATTGCCATAATAAGAAAGAATGTAACATGAATGAATTCGAATTAGAATGAAATTCGATTAGATCCTATCATCCTTTGGACACATAGACCACCTTATTTATTTATATCTAAGAGGTGTCAGTTAATACTGCTAAAGACGTCTTTTGTCTTCATTCATCCATCTTTGTTGAGTCTTGAACCATCGTGTTTCTTGGCCAACCATCCTAGGTTGCTAGATACGACAATAACTACTCACTGTTATGTCTCCGGACCAATTTATCTTGGTTAGGGTTTGTAAAAATGTACAACAAGTCGTCATTACCCATGACTGGTCGAGGCTTATAAAAACGTACAACTAGTAGCCTCTTGGTTATAGCTGGTTGTCATTAGCTTTCGACTAGTTTATTACTAAAGGGGGGTAAAACTTCCTTTAAGTTATAGTTGTAGATTTAACCGTTATATTAAGTGTGCCTCTAATACGTGGGTCTACTCTTTTAGAGGCTCCGACTATAAGATATTGATCTGATCATGATCAGAATCCTCGTCGGCTCACACTACAGAATGATACATCACTATCGCTTTATCTGGATCGATTCTTAAGTTTTTAGGAAAAATCGATTGTGATAGATGACTTAGAAGAGAGTGTTAATAATAATCACCATCGGTTCTCAGGTTAGAAATAAATTGTTATGTAGTACTAGGCACATCACAATTGGTTCTTACATGTTCTAACAAAAGAACCGATTGTGATGTAGCATTGTGCTACATCACAATAACTTCTAATCTTAGAACCGATTGTGATGTGACTCGCTAGATTATTTATACTCTTAGGCTGAAATCTCCTCTGTTGTTGTTCCAGAGGCTAAAAAAACCGCCGTCACCCGAAAAAACAGCACATATTCTGGTTGGAAGCAATACTTGGGTGAGAAATTTTGAAATCCTCGAGGTTGGGTGTTAAGAGGGTAAAGTTGAAGCCCTAGATTGAAAAGATTTCCCCTCTTTTTTTTCCTCATTTGTGATTTTCTTCAAAATGTGAGCATTCCTTCAAACCCCTTCAATTTTGCACTAGGTAATTTCGATATGTCGCAAAGAGAGTTTAGGTTGCACTAGAATTGTGTGTATCCTATTAGATTTCACACCCTTTATTTGACAAGAACACATCCATTTAATTATCTTTGTAGTACTTTTGTGTTAATTTAGAATTATTGTTGCTGTCATATGATGAATGTTAGAGTTTAGGTTACGTAACCTACGTCTCCCATTCAAGGGTGCTTGTTTATAAATATGCTGAAATGACATATTTATAAGCAAGCACTCTCGAATTGTCCATGTTTTTTGAATAGTTTGAGGAAATGTGGTTCGGGCAAATTCCTGAGCTGTTGTACAACTCTAAAGAAGGTTTCAACAGTATCTCCCTGGTGTTCTCTGTGATACACACCCCTCTTGACCTATTGTCGAGACGTGTATCTGGAGAACAACGGAGAGATGCTGCTGGAATTTTCTCTAGAGTTGTACAACAATTTAGGAACTTGCCCGAACCACATTTCTTCGAATGGGATTAGGACCTAACCTAATTAGAGATTAGGAGTCATCGTCAACTTTGTTAATGGTTGCACCCTTATTTTGTTTCATTGAAGTTATAAGGTCTGCAACCTACTGCATTAATTAGGTAATTCGATATCATTTTTGATGATTTAAATGTATGTCTCTTATCTAGGGAATTAAAAACTCTTAATCGGGGAAGAAGGTATCGAGAGTAAAATTATATATCTTGGAACCCATTCTTTATTTTACAAAGGTAATGAAATGATGTCTCAATATTCGAAAAAACTAGCTAGCTGTCGCTCCAGTTTTTTCTTAATTTATTGTGCATAGTTTAATTGCAGATGGACCGTGAGGAATAGATGTATCAGAAAATGCCGTGTGAGTGCTGAATTTCAGAGGGGTGTTAAGGAGTTCAAAAAAATTACAGAAGAAGACATAGTGAAGAGGGGGTGTAAACTTCATATATTGTCCTTAGTTTGATTACACTAATATCAGGAGATTTAACAACTTAGCTCAAATTGAAGACCACCTGATTCGATGTGGCTTCATGAGGAATTACACGTGTTGGATCCATCACGGGGAGACAAGTAGTACCCTTCCGGCATGCAACGAAGACATGGTAGAACCCGATAACGAGTTGCAGCGTGATATGTTTGAGGAGGACAATTTAGAGCAAATGTTGCAGGATATGAAGGGAAATTACACAGAAAGAGAGTTTGAAAAGTTTAAACGCTTGATGGAAGACGATGCTAAACAACTGTTCTCGGGCTGCAAAGCGGAATACACCAAGTTTAGTTCGGTCCTTGCATTGTTCGAACTGAAGGCAAAACACCGTTGAAACGATATAAGTTTCAATACACTTTTAGTTCTTCTATCAGATGTGCTTTCGGAGTGCAACGAGTTGCCAACAAGCATTTATAAAATGAAGAAGCTACTATACCCCATGTGAATAGAAATAGAAAGGATGCATTCATATCCGAATGATTGCATCTTGTATCGTAACACGCATAAGGAACTACATGTCTGTCCAGTTTGTTGTGTATCTCGGTATAAACAAAAAGAGAAGTGTAATGATAAGAAGCTTAAGAGCCGGGGTGACAACGGTGAAGAGGTCATTAAAGGGGTTCTGGCTAAGATATTGTGGTTCTTGCCCATCATTATCTGTTTGGAGCGGTTGTTTGTAAATCCCAGAGAGGCAAAATTATTACGTTGGTATTATGAATGTCGAAAGAAAAGATGGCAAACTTAGACACCCCGCTGATTTGGCTCAATAGAGAAATATCGATTGGAAACATAAGGAGTTTGGTGTCAAGATGAGGAATATAAGATTTGGATTGAGTACCAATGGAATGAATCCGTTTGGTAATATGAGCAGTCGTCACAGCACCTGGTCAGTTCTGTTGTTTATCTACAATCTTCCTTCTTGGTTGTATATGAAGCGAAAGTGTATCATGATGTCGTTGGTAATCTCGGGGCCCAAACAACAGGAAAATAATATTGATGTGTACTTTGCACCGTTGATCGAGGATTTGGTAAAGTTATGAAACGAGGGGGTCGCGGTGTGGGATGCATACAAAAGAGAATACTTCACCCTACGGGCTATTATATTTTACACCATAAATAATTTCTCGTTCCTTAGTAATTTAACGTGCTACAGTACGAAGGGAGCCAAGGCGTGTCCTATCTATGAAGAGGAGACTGAGAGCTTGTGGCTGCCAAATTCCAAAAAAATTATGTACATGGATCGTCGTAGGTTTCTACCTCGAAGTCATCAATACCGTAAGATGGATGATAAATTTGACGAAAAGAGGGAAGTTCGTTCGGCCCCGTAGCCTATAACTGGAAGGCAAGTATATTCACGCGTGGAGGATATCGATGTTCACTATTAAAAGAGCCATAAATCTCTATTTGGAAGAAGAAGTCCGATATTTTGAGACTTAACGTATTGGAAGGAGTTAGATGTCCGGCATTGTATTGATGTCACGCACGTTGAGAAGAATGTCTGTGATAATTTGGTTGGTATCCTGCTGAACATACCAGGGAAGACCAAGGATAATATGAATGCTCACCGCGACATGGCCTACATGGGAATTAGGCATGAGGAGGATGAAAAAGATCCGTACATCCCCCGTATGCTACACCTTGTCCAAGAAGGAGAAAGAAGACTTTTGCAAGTGTCTTCAAGGTATTAAAGTTTTATCGGGCTACTCCGCAAATATTAAGAAGCTTATGTCCATAGATGATTTGAAGTTGGTTGGTATGAATTCTCATGACTGTCATGTCTTGATGACCTAAATACTCCCTATTGGAATCAGAAATATTACGCCAGAAGATGTCAGGTTGGCAACCTTGAAGCTATGTTATTTCTTCAATACGATTTCTTGCAACGTTATTGATCTCGATATACTAGACAACTTGCAGAGTGAGGTAGTGCAGACTTTATGTTAGCTTGAGATGTATTTTCCCTATCATTCTTCAGCAATGATCCACCTTGTTGTACACCTTATTAGAGAGATTAAGATATGTGGATCTGCATTTCTACGTTACATGTATCCGTTCGAGTGGTATATGGATATATTAAAGTCATACGTGAGGAATCGGTCAAAACCTGAGAGTAGTATTGTTGAAGGTTATGAAACTAAAGAGGTTATTAGGTTCTGCATGGACTATCTAGGTAAAAAAACAAGCAATTGGTGTTCCTGTATCTCGTCATGATGCCTTTATCACAATCGGACGAAAACCGACTGTGATAGTACTTCCTCATCACTGTTTAATAACTTTGTATTGCCAATAAAATCTACTGTGATGACGAAAAAAAATCGATTGTATTGTACATTCCTATAGTAATATCTTTTTTTCCTTTGAACCAATTTTCGATTTATTGGCTCCGGTGTAACTTACTGTCATTGAGTTATGAACACGTTGGCGTCCAAATTTAGCAAACTTAAGCTGACAAGCGGGATCCTGAGGAAAGGTCAATGGCAAGCGGGATAATTGCTGGGTGAATTGATGTCGGGTGCCCACCACATTGATGGTCTGGACGAGTTGGTGGCAGCCGTAGAAGTGGGCACTCGGGCCGGGCACTTTTGAGCTGATCCGAGGCACGACATCACGGTCTGGCACGAAACCTGACCCGGCATGAAGTGGGCCGTGTCGGGCCAGCACGACACTGTAGCACGGACCGTGCCGGGTCTGAGAATCGGGCATGATGGGTGGCACGACCTGGCACGATACTGTAGAATGGGTCATACCGGGCTCGATGACCCAGGACGTGAGGAAGAAGCCTAACATGAAGGTCACCGACTCACAAAGCATGACTGCCATGGATGCACCTAGTAGCATTAACGACACCCCTATCGCCGACACCTAAGAGAGACGGACAAAACGGGAGAGAGATTGAGAGACGGTGTAAGAAGCTGCTCTCTCTCGCTCGTCCCTCTCAATCTCTCTCAGCTCTCTCTCTCACCCGTCTCTCTCAATCTCCCTCTCAATATCTCTCGTCTGTCTCGCTCACTCTCTTTCTCGCCCATTGCCCCCTCTCTCGTCCGTGTTGAGCACATCCCCCGCGCTCTATGTAACTATTCAAGAATAAATAAATTTTAGTTCTTTTCTCATAATATTTGAATTTACTGCCTCAACTCCATGTGTTTCCGGCTACTTTTCTCTCGTTGCAATAGTGCAAATGGATCGGGCCTGGGCCGGTCCGGCACGAAGCAGGCACGAAGCGCAAATGGGCTGTGCCTGGGCTCACCGAAGATGAGCCAGCCGCAGACGGCGGCACGACGGGCCGTCCGCGCCGCAAGACGGTTCGAGCACGAGGCATGAGGCACGATGGGCCGTCTTGGGCCAACGACAAGATAAAGACGACGCCCGCCTCTAGGCAGCCGCATGTTATTGTCTAATTACGAGTTCGGACGGAGAATAAGCGAGTAGGGTTTTAAAAACCGGTAAAACTGTTCGAAAACCGTGATTTTTGGTTTTATCATTGCAATTCGAGATTTAAAACCGATCGGTAAACGGATCTAATAAAAAAATCAAAAAAGGTGAAAAAATTTATGAGACATAAACCGTTGAAAACCGCTAAAAACAGTTTTTAAAGAACATTCAATTAGTCGGTTGGCTTTCGGTGAAAATTGAACGGTTTTTGTTTTTTTAAAAAAAATCAAATTTTTTTATTAATTAACCCTTCGGTTTCTAATGATTTTTGAGCGGTTTTTCTCAATTTTCAAATTTCGATCGATTTTTTCAAAAATAGTTTTCGAAACCCTGTAGCGAGATTAAAGGATGGACGCCGAACTAGTACAATAGTGGAAGCTGGATGTGAGCAGACTCGAGCCACATAAGATTTTTGTTGATATAGAATTGAGAGAATATAGCTGTCTTTTTATGAAAAAACAATCATATAAACATCATTACGTGAGTTATTGTTTATAATAAATACTTTTTTATACATAATTAAAAGATTGTAGAATCTCGTAGAGAAAACTTTAAGATGATATTATTTCCATTGAATTGCTCTACAGGTGGATCTCCATGCAAAGAAAAGAAGTCGATCCAGGAAATTAGGAAGATGCGCAAGGAATACAGCTCTAATACCTACTAGGCACTTATACGCTGCGTGCCACGCCGCGAACGCCGCTCTCTATGCGAGCAAATCGAGAAAATGCGCAATCGCCCTCCATACACGAGTAAACCGAGAAAACGCGCGAGAAGGACCTAAAAGAATTTTTGTGTTTTCCGCAAAAGGGCTTAATAGTAGTGCTAGAAAAACACAAAAATGACCTAAACACAGTGCATCTTTTTTCCAAAAAACAGGGACATGAACGAATTTTTTTTTTCCGAAAAGGACCTAATCGTAATTTCATTTTTCCGCAAAAGGACCCGAGCGCAATGTTTAAAAACGCATAAAGGACCTAGACGTAATATATATTCTTTTTTCGGGAAGAGGATCTATCCGTAATTTTTTTTTCGAAAAAAGGACCTATATGTAATTTTTTTTTTCAGAAAAGGACCCGGACGCAAATATTTTTTGGCGGCTCGTCTCGAGCCGCGAGCAGAGCCGCGCGCGCGTCGGCTCAAACGCCTCTCAGGGCGTGAGCTCTTCCAAGTATAGTATTGGTACTAGATAAATATACGCTGCGTGCCACGCCGCGGGCGCCGCTCCCCACGCGAGAAAATCGAGAAAATGCGCGATCGCCGCTCCATAAACGAGTAAATCGAGGAAACGTGCGAGAAGGACCTAAAAATAATTTTGTGTTTTCCGTAAAAGAGCTTAAACGCAGTGCTAGAAAAACGCGAAAATGACCTAAACACAATGTATATTTTTTTCAAAAAAAGGATCTGAACGTATTTTTTCTTTTCCAAAAGGACTTAATCGTAATTACAATTTTCCTCAAAAGGACCCAAGCGCAACGCTTAAAAACGCATAAAGGATCTAAACGTAATATATATTCTTTTTTCCGGGAAAAGAACCTAACCGTATTTTTTTCCTGAAAAAAGACCTAATTGTAATTTTTTTTTGAAAAAAAAACCTATACGCAATTTTTTTCTCGCGGCTCGACTCGAGCGCGAGGGAGCGAAGCGGCTCAAACGCTGCTCAGGGCACGAGCTCTTCCTTACGTATGATGATTTATTGCCGAACTGGAAGCCCACGCCACGCCGTCGTTCTTCGTGCACGCCACAGCTACATAAATAAGAGCAGAAGGCTCCACGCATAGATCACCCTCGACCAGGGTACAAAATATCAAAATTTTGATTTTCAAATGATTTTTTATTTTCGATTATCGGTAAAAATGGTAGAAAATCATTAGGAACCGAAGGGTTAAAACATCAAAAAAATTGAAAAAAAATCGCCAATTGAATGTTTTTTAGAGCCGATTTTTTTAGCGATCTTCACTGATTATCGACCGATTTACGTCGCATAATTTTTTTTTGAATTGGATCGGTTTAGTGAACAGTTTCTAATGCTAAGCCGACTCGATACGGCCGATTATCGACGATATTTTGAACCTGCCCTCGACCACCTAAAATTTGTCTTACAATGTATCTTTACTTTTCCCATACCTTATAAGCAGCTTTCAGTTTTAGTCAGCAGATCTAATTTGACATCTGTAATTTGATAATGACCCATATTTCTTTGTATCGATGTGTTGATTGATCTTTATCGGTTTACGTCTATCTGATAGTTGTTTTTGTTTGATATTGTTTCTCATTGACGTGTAATCTACTTTTGCCGAGTTATCTATGCTATCAACGATCCCCATCAGTTCGCATCTCCTTACCAATTTTGATCAAATTGGCTAGCACGTCTTGATCCATCGCGTGATGTATCTTTGCACCCTTTGTAGGGACACAATACCGCCATCCGAAAAGCTCCCAAC
Organism: Otatea glauca; assembly: GCA_036346275.1. NCBI lineage: Eukaryota > Viridiplantae > Streptophyta > Magnoliopsida > Poales > Poaceae > Otatea > Otatea glauca. The sequence continues at coordinate 7,793,488 of CM070711.1, read as the reverse complement.
GGTAAAAGAACACTCACTAAATTGATTTATAGAGCTACTAGACAGTGCCTAAATTAATAAAATTTTGCTTTTAATGTGACCTGGGAATGAGATTCAATTAAAACTAAATTAATAAAGCCTAAATTGATTCAGCGGGGCCAGTTCTCACTTTTTGGGGCCTAGAGGAGACACAAGCGAAGGTCCTTTATTCGAAATTTCAATTAAATATGTAACATTTTTTTAATTTTCAAAGGCAATATACAATAAAACACAAAAAAAAAACATAACCTCCAGTTTGTGCAAAGTACAATAATAAAAACAAGGGAAAATTGCAAATATCCATCAAAAATCAGTTGGAGTTTAAATTACCCCTCTACATGCACTTTTGTGGCATATGCCCCCCTACAAGTACACGATTGTTTATCATGCACTTGTAAAGGACCTTGATATGGCAATAACTAATAAGTTAAAAAAAACTATAACATGCTACTAGGGACAAAACAGTGCTAGAAAAAGTCTACATCAGCAAAAACACAAGAGAGCTCTGGGAGTATGGGTTTTGATAGTTTGATTGAAATGGAAGCATTAGCAAGAATAATCCTTAAAAAACTTCAACCACATATTTTCTCGATGAAATTAGTGCAAAGGAAGAACCGAGAGAATTGAATATACCGGAACAAATCTTATCGCGAATCAACCAAAGTTACAAAAAGGATCTCTGTTTCGTTCTAAATAGTGTAGTTATTTCGTCAAAGTGTTATTTATCAGTGAATTAGGGAAGAAAAATAAGAGAAGCCGCGAGTTCACGACTCGCCAACTGTGAAAGTGCAAACACTCCTATTGCGGCAAGGCTGGAGCGATGACAGACAGATTTGTGGCCTTTTTCTCAAGTTATTAGCTGCTTGCCTTAAACCTTTATAACAACATGAACTTCCCACCTTTTACCTAATCTATTCCCGCTAAGATGGGAGAATTGATCATATGCCTTGTTTTACTTGGTGCAATTGATTGTTTGTCACGTTTGTCTCACTGACATGTGGCCCTAGGGTCCGCATGTCAGTGAGACATCACGGGACAAATGATCAATAGCACAAGTAAGCGAGGGTATTTTATCAATTATTCCCACTAAGATATATAGGTAAAAATACATGAGCTGAGCCCCTGTCTCTTGGGCGCCTGCCCTTGCTGATGGCACTGCAGTTCAGACATATACTTGTTATTATCGACTGTTGAGCTGGGCAACCAATCTTTCTCTCACAAACACCCTAGGTTATATAATTTGACTTTTAGCTACATTATCACTGTGGTCGATGTTTTCTCTAAAGGTTGGGAGACTATCACCTTCACAAAGACTCTTTGGGGTGATACTTTGGCCTCATGGAAAAACTAAAGGCTGAATGTCAAGGGGTGATACTAAATGAGGAAGATGATAAGATTGCTTGGAACCTGACTTCTAATAGTTTGTTTTCTGTGAAATCTTTTTACTTGTTTATGAAACCCAAGAATGTAAATTTTCCTCATAAATTCCTTTGGAAGATTAAGATTCCTCTCAAAGTTAGAGTTTTTATTTGGTTAATGCTGAGGAAAAGCATTTTAACTAAAGATAGACTCTTACGAAGGGGTTGGAAAGGGGATAAGAAATGTCAATTTTGTGGTGCTAATGAGACAATTGACCATTTGTTTATCTCATGTCCATTGGCAAGATTTATTTGGAATGTGGTGAGATGTGCTTTTGCCTTGAGATGTTCACCTAATGTTGAACACCTATTTGGAAATTGGTTAATTCAATTCAGGCATGAATCAAAGAAGTTATTGTTGGTGGAAATTTTAGCATTGCTATGGACTATTTGGAAAACGTGTAATGCAGCGTGCTTCCGAAATGTCATGCCGGTTGATTCCACAAAACTAATCTTTGACATAACACAGTGACTCAACATTTGGACTGTTTTGCAGATAAAGAAGGAAGACAGAAAAGACATGGTTTGGGGAGGCAAATTGCTAAAACAAGTAGTTACTGAGGTGCTCAAGGTGCACAGGGGATAGGGACCAACGATTGCTAGGATTGCTATCTGAAATAGAAAAAGATGGAGAGAAAAAGAAAGAGTTTTTGTGTTGGTTTAAAAGTATTAGGACAAAGCGATCCCTATTTTGTCTTTATGAATGGCACTGTAATAGGTTTAGTTCATTTACTTTCTACTTCTGAACCGTGCATTTGTTTGGGTATGAACCTTGCTTTAGTTGGCTGACTTTATAAGACAAGGTGTAGCAGAAAGCTATGTTTCTATTTTGTTTTTCGTTTTTGCTTTCCTGGATTTTTGTAATTTTTTATAATAGAAATTGGGAGGTTTTTTTTAAAAAAAATTATCGACTGTTGAGCTAGATTTATTAGTCACTGGATCGATAAGAAATTCTGCATGCATATAGGATCAAAGGATGGTTAGTCGATCAAACCAAGCACAGGACAGGGAAATAGTTTACTCCCAAATGGAGTAAAGCCTGACAGAAAGCAAAGTGTACTAGAATATACTTGCATATATAAAAGAGCAAAGCTAGTTAGCCATGCAGGCTATTTTAATTTTCAGGGCATCTTTACTAGAATGCACAACTATGTGTCACTGTAGGATCAAGGATAACCGATTAGAGGAGTGAATAGGAGGTTTCTAAATTTTTCGATTCTAATTGTAATTAATTGAATCACTAATTAAGAATTGCAATTATAAATTATTAACAACTAAGTTCTCTAGTGGTCACTATGCTATCTTACAATTCAAGAACAAGTTAGAAATAAATCTAAGCACAAGTGATCTACTCAAATGGCTAGAATTGCAAAGTTAAGCTCAAGAACGAGAATTGCAAACCACAATAGAATGAGAGACACAAATTTTATCCCGTGGTCTCGGAGACTTGCTGGCCTCCCCTAATCCACATTGAGGTGAATTGAACAACTTCAAGTCGGCTGCAACCTCTTAAGCCTTCCTCGATCACTATGGTAGTTCTTCCCGGTTCCGGGTAGGCGAACTCCGGCCTTCACAACTTGTCGGGGATTCTCACAACCTCTGTTGAGAAGCTCACCGTACACGAACGTCTCCAAGCCGTCTAGGAGTTGGCAACCTCCAAGAGTAATAAAGCTTGACGCTTGCTTGGGGTCGAATTGAGTGTCTAGAGGCTCAACACTTAATGCACCACTCAATTTTGCTCCTAGCTCTCACAAAATGAGAATTTATTACACACAATGAGTAGGAGACTCTCTAGAGCTCAAGGATGATCAATGAGGTTCAAAACTTGCTCTAGAATGCAGGTGATGGGTATTTATAACCCCACAAACCCTTTATAACCGTTGGCCAAAAGTTGGCCAAAATCATCCTGAGAGGCTGGTCATACCGCCCTAGGGCCAGTATGACCGTCTCTTAGTGGCCAACGGTCAATAGTGCATTTAATGCACTGTCAGTGACCGTTGGTCACATGACCAGTATGACCGGAGGGGGTCCGATCATACCGCTGGCTAGAATGACCGGAGGGTCCCCGATCACCGCTCACCTCAGGTACCGATTGCACCGCTTTTGTAAAAACACACGGTATGACCAAGGGTCCCCGGTCATACCGCCCAAGAAAAACTCCTCTTTGTTATTTCCACGCCGGGGAGCCTTCGGTATGACCGTGGATCGGTATGATCGAAGGGGGTCCGGTTATACCGTCCATTCTGCCACCACATGATATTTTTCAATATTTTTGCTTTTAATCATATGCAATGTCACGGAAATCTCAAGTATGCATGAGTTTGAGCCTCTAAACCTTTTCCAACATCGAACAGGCGGTAATGACATCTCTTAATAGTACGACGTCTAATTTAGCAATCCGATCTTTTTCTCCAAACTCCGAGATCGGCAAAAGCTATGAAAAGTCCTTAAATTTTATACCTTGGCCATGTTGCCTTCGACGTTTGCTTTTCTTTTTCACCAATATCATGCTTCCATATCTGTCGAAATTTGGATCATCCTATTCTCAAAATACTCAAATTGAAAATGTTAATCCTTTAACCATGATTGTCATTAATTACTAAAATCAAATCAAATTAGGGGTCTAGATGATTTTAGTTACTCTTTTCTCTCGACTCTATTAATTACTCTTTTCTCTCGACTCTATTAATTACTCTATTAAACCCCTTATTCTGAAAAAATATTTTTATACGCCAGATAACTTTAATTAGCACATAGTTTCAGCAACACCTGCGGCTCATGTTATGATAGGTCAACCGTCAATTACTCAGCCTAACCCACCGAAGTCATTGTATTCTTAGCAGTGAAGCTACCTGTTTCCGCTTGCTTATGTTCCTCTCTTCTTTTTTTAAGAGATGACGACAAATTCTAAGTCCATTGTTTGTAGTTTTTCAAGGAATGGCAATGCCTGAGACTGCCGGTCTATAGAAAAAGGTGAGTGTTAGAATCGGACATTCCATCGGAGGGTTTTTATGCGAGATGTCGGCGTAATATTTTTTAATAATATGTGTAATATTTTTTTAATCGATATTTTTATTGTTATTCAACGTTTTTGTTGCACACGGTGATTATAATTGTTGCACGCATTATAAAAAAATGTTGCGCTCGATACGGATCGACATTCCTACTGTTATTCAGTGTTTTTGTTGCACACAGTGATTACAATTGTTGTACGCATTAGGAAAAAATATTGCATTCCATCGAAAGTCCAATTCCTAGCTATACCGAGGGAAAAATGGCGGCTCCATCTCCTCGTTGCTCTGTTTCTCGCCACAACTTTTGGAAAGGTGACTGCATGTATGCAGAAGACAATGCCTTATTGTTGACAATTCAAACTTCCCAATTATTGCAGAAAAGATAGTAGTAACACTTTGTTACCAAATCCATGTAAGCATGACCGAATGACCTATGGGGGAAAAAAAGATTATGGCCGTCATTTGTCACGCTCACATGATTCCAAAAACACTGAGCAAAAGCTATCTGTGAAGAAAAATAGGGATTTTGTGCCAAGAACACTGGCCAAATGAATGATCTGTAGAAAAGAAGTTGAGGATCTACGAAGTGGCCTTACAAAATAGGCGTATATATTAACATGCAGACTTGCAATCTTACTTAGCCATCTGATATGCTCGAGATTGATCGTTATTTATTTTAACATTTTCAAAAGTTTTTTACTTTCTTTTCCCCCGTAATTAATATATTTTCAAAATTTTCTGAAAATAAAAGTCCTATTTTTTTTAAAAAAAAATTTGTATGTGGAATCTAGCAGCTAGGGCCAAGGAGTACCAAGAGCACTACAGTACTCCACAGTCTACATCGCACTAGGTAAGATCGATCAAAATCAAAAAGCACATCAAGGATGAAAAGCAAACGGAGCCATGTTTGGCAAACTAGCGTTGCTTTTGTTTGTGTCTATGGTGGAGATGCTTTTCTCATTTCTACCTCCACCAGAGGGGACACATGTTGGGGAGCACCAGCTAGATAGGGGTGGGAAAAAAAAACTCATTAGGACTCGAATAAAATTGCTTCGATTACAATATTTAATGATTTTAAAATTGAAACGAGTTTATTTCGAGTGAAGAAATGTTAATAAGGCTCAGCTCGATAGTGGCTAATTACCTCAAATTTCGAATAACGACTTAAATAATAAATAAAATGATTTTATACTAAATTATGTTAATTTCGAAAGAAACTCGATAATAACTGTTAAGCTCAATGGCAGCCCTAGCACCAGCCCGCTTGCGCACCGGCCAGGCATGTATGCTGCCCTACATCAAATTTGGCAATTAACAATACACAGAAATGGATCAGATGAATTTATAATATCCTAATTGAAGTGGGACCCCGTCAAAAAAAAACCCTGTCAATCTCTTTTCAGTATGACTCAAACACGAGGTGCTATTGCTAGAGTTCGATTTGGTTGTGCCACTTCTAGCACATGAGGTTACAAAGCTCAATTGCATGCATGCCTTGTTCAATGTTCATCCTTTTGCTAAGCATAATGTTGTGGTTCTGGCATATGTTTCTGTCATTTGCTGCTACAATCCAGCCATGATTAACAAAGTAGCAAAGGGCACCGGCAAACCACGCATTCCTTAGCATCCACTCCAAAGTAGTGGGCTCCCTTAGCCAGAAAAGTTGGTACATGAATTCCCTAATTAAACTCCAACCCCGAAAAAAAGAGGCAGCACGAGCAGAGTACCAGTCCTCCATCTTTGAGCTCCGAGCCCATGAGTGCCAGCTTTAGCCAAAGCTAGCTACTCCTAAGCTGGTATGCATACAAGCAAAGGAAGAAGAAGAACAAGAGTATTCCTCACTTGCAGATCAAGGAATTTATGAGCTAACTTTTCTCCAAACCGGGAGTGTCTTCTCTTTTGACTGGGAATGAGAAAAAAAAAGGCTGTGCTAGCTCCTGCGAGCGATTGGGCTGTCTTGATTGTGTCCTTCTAGGTTCATTCTGTGTTTTGTACCTAAAGTGTTGCTGTCTGTTAAAGTAAATGGTTGCAGTTTGCTAATTAGTTTTCTAGCAGCTGGTGATTATTTTTGTCAAAAAAGGGGGAAACCGAAAATGTAGGCAAGGTGTGGATTTTTTCTAGAGAAAATTAGCTCTACATCTGGGCCAACTCAAATCGAAGAAATGAAAAATAATAACGCAGTGAGCTAATTATAAAATATATCCAAAGTACGTATGTTTTTGCGGGGAAGCTTACATAAAACCGGGTTTTGCATTCCACCCATGGAACCGGCAAGCATGTCTCTTTTTCTGTCTGTGCGTTTTCCGCAACCTGCTGTTCATAAATTAGCGTACACCAATCCAAAGCTTAACTCTTTCTGTTTCACTAGCAAATTTCCCCTTTTCCCCCCTTCCTTTTGCTTTCCTAAAGTTCCACTAATTAAGCGTTCAATCTTCCGTATACACATATATATACTTTTGTACGTCCGATCCACTAGCTTGATCTTATTTATACTTGTACATTATACTAGCACTAACTACATGCACCAATGTCATCGATTAATTGATTAACATGTGTAGTATAGTATGTAATCTATTCATCCGTAGCATGCTGGTTCTTTCCTGACCAAGACATGCAATGATGCACATGATCCCTTCTTTACCACCACGCACGCCATGCATGTCCTCGAACTAAAATGCCGTATCCCGGTGGTAATTTCGCACCGTATTGAAGCGCTTTTTGGAGTGCTGTTTCGAGCTGGCCAAGCCAAAGCAGGCACGCAGACGATAATTAATATACGTATATATATTTACTTTGGTTTAACGAGCCACTTTTTTCTTGCTTAATTAATCAATTCGCTTTCTACCTGCTCACATTCTCCTCCTCACCGCTTGCCCAGGCCACCTTTAATTTTTCTTCTTCAATCGAGTATATACATATATTTTTTTAAAGCAGCAGCTTTCTGCTTTCTTCACGCATTGACCTGAACTGTATGGGTTTGGTGGTGGTTTCGCCTTGTTGATTTGCAGCCGCCGGCCGTCGCAATTAGCCTTGCTAAAACTACTTCTTTCCAACCCAGCTGCTGCTCAATTGCGGCATAACAATAATAGTATATTATGTGCTTGATCCCTGTAAGTTTGACTAGCAGTATTAAGGAAACAGCTCAAATCACCGACTTGTAGTGCTGACTAATTAAGATACAGTGTAGGAATATTCACCAGCTGATCACACAGTGAAACTGCACGCATAATTTGTTGGATTCACCCTATTTCAAAAATAATTTGTTGGATTCACCTGATGAAAGACATGTAACTTTGTAGGCCTAGATAGCCACCTCTTGTCTTTTTCTTTATTTGAGAGGATATTATAATGCGAAACATAAACTATAGTTTCTCTGAGAATGATGATCATAGTCTTTCCTCGCCAGAAAAAAAGAGAATGATCATAGTCTTAGGTTGTTAAATAGCTAAGACAAATTTAAAATGTATGTCCCCCAGAGTAAATTAAAACTTGCTCCTACATAAAAATACATGTTGGAATACATGAATCTCACAGGATTTTTCCGGAAAGCGGAACAATGACTTGTAGCAAAGTAGTATATATGCTCCCAAAGTAGTACTTACTCTGCTATCCAATCTTCTCCGGAAACAGGGGATTCCTAAACCTTAAAATTCCAGGGGCGCCTTCGGGATGGATGCATAGCACGTAGGGATGGTAAAAAATGCTTGTTAGGATTCTAATCAAAGTTGCTTCGATTATAGTAGTTAATAGGTTTAAAATTGATATCGGACTATTTCGAGTGAAAAAATATTAATGATGTTCGGTTTAAACGGTAAATAAGATGATTTTATGTCGAATTATATTAATTCCGTAGGAAGCTCAATAATTGATCGCTAAGCTCCAAAATTTATACTTTCTCTCTGCTTACGTGGAACGAAACTACGGGACCAAAGATAGTTTCGCCACACCGTCTACATCTCTCCGGGAAGTGCATGCATGGGTGGTAGGCCTTGTGCGGGAGCCGGCTGTGCGCTGTTTGCAACCTGCGAAGCTTCACTTCACGTACCTGCTGTTTGTTTGGAAGCTTCCCGGATGGCAAGTTGGCAACTCGACCGCTAGTTATTAGCCACTAGCTAGTAACATTAACATAGCATAATATCTCTTCTTAGTTCACTTTCCCTGTAAAATAATTGGCACAAGGAGCAAGCTAGCTAGCTAGCTTTCCATATACTCCCTCTTGGTCACAGACGGCCGTCGTTTAGACGTCGACACAGTTTCTCAAACATAGTTTTGATTACTAATTTCTATTATAATATATTTATAAAATTTAATAAAATTATAATATTATGGAAGCACTTTTCGAGACAAATCTACACATATTATTTTTGTATATTAAATTTAAATATTTAAAAAATATTGGCAGTCAAAGTTTTAAAAGCTTGACTATATTTATGTCTAAAGCGATAACTATCTGTTTGTGATCGAGGGGAGCACTAGTTTGTAGCAGTATATGTCTTCCTTACTTCACTTTCCACGTAACTGGTCCATTTAATCAACTAACTAGCTTTCCATGAAGTGCAAAGCACCTTTGCTGGTAGGTAGTAAGCGCAATTCCTGAGCTAGCTAGTCAGAACATGCATGGTCCGTGCGCGACGACAACGCCGTGGCTCGCTTTCTTAGACACGAAGAAGTGCGTGCGTGATTTGTTTGTGCTTGCGGCTTAACTAGGCAGGCTGCTCACTAATGTATGGACAACAAGGCAATGCAATGGCGGTTCGAGCTTTGGCTTAGCAACACCAATACATCACGCCATATAGACTGAGTGACTGACATGCGGGCGCACGTAACTGAACGGATACTGTTCTCACGTGGAAACTGTCTCCGATACCCCCACACCACGAAGACTAACATACTGGGGCACATACCGCAGCCGATATTACTTGGAGGAGTACTTCAATCAACCATCCTCTTAATATAAATAATACGAATTTTAAAGTAAGTGAAGAGTGAATAATCGCGGTCTATTTTTTATTTATACTTTAATATTTATATATTTTTTAAATAATAATGTACAGAAGAATCAGCTCACTATTACTTTTACGGAGACTATCCTGACGTGAAAACTGTCTCCCAAATCGTCTGTCCGCGCTACAGGTTACCATCGGATGGAGACAGTGCCTAGAGAAAACCTTAATTTCCTGTCAAAGTGAACACGCTAAGCTGCACGCTCCTCCTCTTTCCTTAATTCTTAAGTCCCATCTACCCGTGGGCCCCATCAGGAAACGTGCTCCCTGCACTGTGGGCTGTGGCCTTTAAATTCCGCCCCACCCTCCGGTTCCCGTTCGTTCCATTCACTGCCTAGCCAAGCAAAGCACTCGTAAGCACCAAGCAAAGCTGATCAAAGTAGCAAAGCGATCGACCAGCTCTCCCTCGGTCGATTGATCCCAAGGATAGCTAGCGCACGCACCAGCACCAACACAGCAAGAGATCTTGATCTGCATTGCTGCAACTCGCCGCCACGGATCTCGCCGTGGATCAGGACAAGAGGCTGCGGCCGGCCGGCGGCGGCATGGAGGAGCCCGGGTTCGGGAGGCGGCTGCTGCACGTGCTGCGCGCCGTCTACCACATGCTGCGCCGCGGCCTCTGCCGCAAGCGCCTCATGATGGACCTCCACCTGCTGCTCGGCCGCGGCAAGCTCGCCGGCAGGGCGCTCCGCGACCTCGTCGCCCACCAGCCGCAGCCCGCCGGCCACATCGCCGGCACCGCCGCGGCATCCCCGTCCGCGCTCTCGTTATACAGCCACAACCCCAGGGACGTCGAGTTCAGCTGCACCACCACGCCGTCCTACGCGCCGTCGGGGGTCTTCCCCTTCAGGATCCGCGGCCGCGGCGGCGCCCGGGGCGGCAAGTACGGCGGGCTGGACGCCGCTGCCGTGGCGCGCGCCTTCGAGATGATGAACGCCGAGGTGGCCGGCGCCGGCGGGGAGACGCCGGGGGTGTCCGGGGCCACGCCGTCGCCCATGCTGGCGCTCAGCCTCGGCCGCAGCCCAGCCGGCGTGCGCCAGCTTCGCGTCACCGACTCGCCGTTCCCCGTCGAGCCGGTGGGCGTCGACGAGCACGTCGACGCCGAGGCCGCCAACTTCATAAAGAGGTTCTACGACCAGCTCCGGCTGCAGCAGTCGGCCGCCACGCCGGACAACTGCGCCCGCCGCCGTGCTTAGGCAGCAGACCGCTGCCGTCTCTCGCTTTCGCCTCTGCATGGGCGCGAATAATGAGGCATGCGAAGCTATAAATATGTGTCGCCAATTGTTTCACTGTGACGTGGGTTTCTAGTTTTTCTACCTGCATGCATGAATTAATGCTTGTAATTTTCCCTCGTTTGTGATAATCTCCATATATAGGGTTCGTCGTCGGCGAGGACACGAGATAAAAAGGGCCGATCCTCTTTGGCCCCCAAACTTGTATCTATAGTATCATGCTTATGAGATGAACATGATAAATTTTGCACATTTCAAATGGATCTTGTACTGTTCAGTTTGCACATGCTACAAATTATTTTGGTAGGAGTGTACGTACTGTTTGGGAAAATTTGATGCATAAATTGTTTAATTTCAGTATTGTTATGTTTCTTTACCCTTTTTCTGGCTTCCGCACTCATAATCGGTTCTTTTTCTTTCTAAAAGAACTGTACTAATTAATGTCATACATAAAAACCAATGTATATGTATAGCTTGTACGCCTGTCCTGGAGAGTGTACGTACCTACTTACTTTATGCGTTTTTGCTGTCTTACTCTTTTTTTTTTTTTGGCGAGGAAAAGAACGCTATATTGATTACTTAACAATTGGGTTACAATCTTGAGCAATAAAATGCTCAACATAGGTAGGATATGACTGATGCCACACAACACTATGACGCAATCGCTTCGCTAATTGTGCGAGCTTATGTGCAACTACATTTTGCTCTTTTTTCGTGTGCTTGACACCAAAGGACTGAACCTGTCCAGCGAACTCTAGAGCTTCATAGACCAAGAACTGGAACCTTGAACGATGACTATTTAGGCAATTAAGGATATTAACCGCAACACTGCGATTTGATTCCAGCACTGTCGGACAACGAATCCATTCTGTAGCAAAGCAAAAACCTTCAAGACATGCAAGGATCTCAACCTCCTCTGCACTAGAGGTACAAGGGAGGTAGCACCAAGATGTTAGCAAAGTCCTCCCAACTCCATCTCTGACTACCATACCAATACCACCATCTTTTGAAGTTTCAGAGAAAGCCCTATCTACATTACGTTTCACCCAACCCTCCTTTGGTGGAATCCACTTCACCAGCTTCCTTTGCTTCTCAGAACCCATAAGGTGTTGCATGCCTTTTTTCCCTTCCTGTCTAGATCTCCAGAATGTCAGATAGAAGACAATGTACACCAATACTCCTCAAGGAATTTTACTGATCCCATAATTAAGATAGACCTGCTAGCATGAGTGATCTTATTGCAGATTTACCAAGTACACCAGAGAAGCAGGACAAGCTTGCATCTCTCATCTTTAGGAAGCATATCCAAAATAAGAAGGAGCCACTCCGATCCAGTATAACAAAGGCGATCTTCAGAGGGGAGTTGCCAGGGAACTCTCATTGCATGTCACAGGGCTTGAGCATGATCACAATATATTACAGCATGGTGTCCATCCTCATCAGCTGTACGTTTCCACTTATTTACCTTTGTGGCCAGTCCATCATGTATGAGCCACTAGGCAATTTTTTTTGCTTTCTGCGGAATAGGTAGACTCTAGAGCTTATTCCGTTGCTTCCTAGTCCCATCTAAATTTGAATTCGTCGTCAGTTCTCCATCTTCCAGATTCTTCAACTGCATGCGCAATCTGTAGGCACTACGAACTGAAAACCATCCTGACTTTTCGTAATGCCATGCCACAAAATCATCCATCGGTTTGCACGGCATTTTAATTTTGAGTATTTCCTCAGCATCATGACATCGAAAAACATTCCTAACAACATCCTCTTTCCAGCATCCCCTTCTGGAGTCAATCAATTGAGAAACCCATTTTAGACGGATTGGTCGACGTTTACCAGTTACAAGCAAACTATGTCCTCTTGGGATCCAAGGACTGCACCAAATTTTCACCTTTTCTCCCGAGCCAATGCACCAAATAACCCCCTTTTTTAGCATGTCTAAGCCATGAACAATGGCTTTCCACGTTGGCGAGGCTTGGCTAGAAAAAGCTATGTCCAATAACTCACTATTGGGAAAATACTTGGCTTTAAGCACTCGAGCACAAAGACTCTCCTAGATAGAGATTAATCTCCAAGCCTGGCACACAAGCACAGCCTGATTAAAGGCTTTCAGGTCTTTGAATCCCAAACCACCATGACTCTTGCATCTTGTAAATTTATCCCAAGCAATCCAATGCGTGCAATGCTTACCACTTTCTACTCCCCACCAAAAATTCTGAATGCCTCTAGTGAGCAAATTAGTCACTGGCAGCTGGAAGACACTCATAATATATGTGGGAATCGCTTGTTCCACTGACTTGATTTAGACTTCCTTACCACCCATCAATGAGAACTTCTCACTCCACACCGATAAACGCTTACATAGCTTCTCATGCAAAGGCTGGAAATTTTCTGCCTTCAATCTGCCTTCTGGAGTTGGAAGACCCAAGTACTTAGGCTCAAAATCAACTCTTACAACACCCAAAGTTGAACGAATGGCTTCTGCTACACCTGGACCAACATCCTCTTTCAACAGGAGTGAACACTTGCTAGGATTAATTAACTGCCCCGTCCCTTCTGCAAATTGGCATAAAATACCTTTTATACAACTAGCTTGTTCCACTGTCGCCTTAAAGAAAAGGAGGCTGTCATCTGCGAGTAGGAGATGAGAAATACCTGGGGCATGTCGACACACCTTCAGTTCTTGAATACATTCCTCATGCACTTCTTTTTGCAACAGAGCAGAGAGGTCATCAGCCATAAAAAGGAATAAATATGGAGACAGAGGATAACCTTGGCGGAGACCATGTGAGGGTTGGAAGGAGTCCAGAGGGACTCCATTGAAGCACACCTCATAACGGACAGTGGTGTCACAACACATAATCTACTGTATCCAAGTGTGATGAAAACCTAGCTTCAAAAGAACACCTTGCATAATCCCAATCCACATGGTCATACGCTTTAGATAAATCCAACTTGAAAGCACAAAACTTACTCCGGATTAGTTGCATGCTGAATTGCATAAATACATTCAAAAGCTATGAGCGCATTACCAGTGATCATTCTCCCTTGCACAAACGCGCTCTGATTTAGGGAAATAATATCTTGCAAAAAGGGATGCAATCTGTTAGCCGTACACTTCGAAATCACCTTATACACTACATTTCACAAGCTGATAGGCCGGAAATATGCCAATGTTTCAGGAAAGCTGCTCTTGGGAATTAAAACTACGGTAGTATCATTCACACCCTTTGACATATGGCACTCCTCGAATAAAGTACGGACGCCCCAATTCGCTAGAAAAAACGAGCAGAAAAGCCATCTGGATCCGGAGCCTTAAGGGGTCCAATCTGAAAAAGAGCGTCACTAATCTCCTCATCTGTAAAAGGCTTGCATAGAGCTTCATTCATCACATCAGCGACCAGAGGATTGAAAAGATTAATGAGTGTCTCATGCTAAATGTTCGAGTCACCACTAAAAAGAGTTTTGAAATAATCCACTGTGAGCTTTTTCATTTCCACCTTTTTGTCACATCATGTACCATCTTACAGGCTATGACCTTCGAATTTGGACATGGGATCAACTATCTTTTCATTCTTTCTTTCTTTGTGTTTTTTTTTCTTTTTTTATGAGGGATGGAATCAACGATGATCTTTAGTTGCAGAGAGAAAAAAAAAGTACTTTTGTTGCAGGCCATATATATGGTTATCAAGAGTTCTTTAGTCCAACTCGATCAATATATCTTGCTCCAACTTATAATTTCGTTACATCACCGTTGAATATTTGGGTACACTAGCAAGCTTTTTGTATGATTTGGTTTCCTCCCTGAAAGTGATAGTGATTTGTGCCCAGCTAGCTCCTTTTGGTGTTGAGACTTTGAGAATATCCAGAGATTGATCATCTGTATATATCCAGACACACGTAGTATATATGTACGACCAGATATACCTACATTATCTCGAATTTCCTGGCCCCATGTTAGGTATATTCACGTATGCACACATTAGTCGAGAGGTAATTTTATTTGAGTGGACACGTAAGCTGGACAACTTTTAAGTGCAATGGGTAACTAAGCTTATGCCAGTTGCCGACACGTCATGGCTCAATATATTTCAGTGACCATTTGTTCCATTCCATCTGTTAATTTTCCGTCTAATATATAAGAGTATAGATAATAATAGAGACGGTTACCGTCTATATATTTCTCTATATCATCATTTTTACTATAGATAACATTTTAATGAGATCCAACAATCTTTTAATTATGACATAAAAAGGTATTTGTTATACACACATTGATGTTTTGTATTGTTTATATAGTCATGACTTCACAAAAAGATAGCTACACTCCCCCTCCCTGATGCCAGCAAAAATCTTGCATGATAAACCTTATAAGCAGCTGACATCATATTATTGGATATGCCCTAAAAGTTAAACACTAGCTAGAAGTTGTATACCGTTGCCATTGAGTATATTTAAAAAAACAATTACGACGCGAGAATTTTTCTCGAACTGTTAATTTCCTGTCCAAATGGTGTCTTAAATTTCGTTATTTTCTATGGGAAACTGGTCGCCAAGTAAAGCCAATTGTTAGCCAAATACATAATCTTCACCGTCTGACGGTGTGGGCCGATCTATTTTTTAGTATAAAAAATGGATTTGTGAACTATTTTCCGAATGGTCGAGCACCGACAAGTAAGAAGGTTAAAATTGCCACGTGAGTCTGAAATTAAAAAAAAAATTCAAATCCGGTTTGTTTTGTACCGAGAAAAAACAAAATTCGTCGAAAAATACCGAAATTTCGAGCGAAATATCCGAAATTTTGATCTTTTTGCAACAGAAATAAAGTGGGTCAAACGACGTCAAAAAATTTTGAATTTTTTTTGGAGAGTCCTAACACATTTATGATATTTTCATAAACATTTCAGATTATTCTGAAGTCTGTGAAATTTTTAAAAATTCAAACATTGCTACTGTCCTGATAAAACACTGACCGTCAATTTTGAACCGAATGCAAAATGGTTTAAACCACGTTATAAATATTTAAAAAAATTTAATGGTTATTATGTATCTCTAATGCTCTCATAAAATTTTCAGATGATGATCAAACGGTATGAATTTTTAAAAATTCGAACAGTACTACTGCTCTGTTAAAAGGCTTACCGGCAAACTTGAACAAAATGAAAAATTATCTAAACCACGATAAAAACTTTTGAAAATTTTTGTGGATGGTCCTGATGTAACATTAATTTTTATTTAAAATTTTTAGATGATGATCATTATCAAATAATGTTTAAAAATTCAGACAGTGCTACGTCCTGATAAAAGTCTGATAATTAATACATAGATTTGCTTTAGCAATAAAAAAAAGTTTAAAATTTTTGAAAATTTTACAGAATGGTGATAAGGAAGTTCTTAATATCTCATAACAATTTTGAATAATTATCACATTCCAGTGAATTTATAAAATTCTTACAATGCACAGTACCATTTATGTTCTTTTCTTTTTTATTTTTGAAATATAATATAACAAACGAAGTTCAATGCTTACATAGATTTGATTGACCAAACAAAAAAAGTTTAATTTTTTTTAAAAATTTATGTAATGGTACTGAGTCAATTATTAATCTCTCATAAAAATTTTAGATCATAATCACACTCAAGAAAATTTATAAAATTCTGACAATGTAACTGTCCCAATTATGTTCATTCTATTTTTTGATTTTTTAACGATAAAAAATAAATTTAAATTATTTTTAAATTTTTTATGCATTATCCTAAACTACTAAGGATAGTACCATAAAATTTTCAGCTTATTATCAAGCTTGTACAATTTTATAAAAATTTAAAAGTGTTTCTGCCAAAATTTTAAAATGTTTAAAAAATTCTGTTTTTCAACTAATTTTCATAGGAGATGACTTTTCTAAGGGTTATTGGACCAAATCCGGCCCTAAAAAAATTCAAAACCGGCAAAAAAACATGAAATTTCGCTGAGAAATACCGATTTTTTGGATTATTGTAGCAATTTCAAATTTTTTTAATTTTTTTTACAAGCCGGTACTTTAGATTTCGAGGTGGCCCGAAATCCGAAATTTCACCGAAATTCGACGAGATTTGGAACCCTGATCTACACCATTCAACATGCATTGAGATTTGTGCATTGAAATACTTTGAAAGTGCTCTTTTCCTCCTCCACTCGTTTCAAATTTTAAAATACATTGAATAGTGTAGATATGAGTGGTAGATACAATCAGTTATATAAAATCCCTACTCCTTGATAGATCTATTAACAAACAAACAGAAACAGGTTGAGGCCGCGATGGCTACGAGTAGGAAGGCAACGAGACATGCACACCCCCTCTCTCTGATTACCTCCCATGCTAAGCAAACGTGCCTTTCCTTCTTGATCCCTACTGTACAGCTTGCGCCATTCTATTATTCCACGCAAGCTCGCTTTGCTCCCCTGTCCTCACGTGCCTGCCCGCTGGCTATCGAGTTTAATAAATTATTCATCAACAACAAGCAGTCAGTTAGCTAGAGAGGAGCAGGATTGCGCACCTGCAGCCCTTGGCCATGGCGTAGACGAGCTCGGCGCTGCAAGGGCGCAGCATGATGCCACGCCAGGGGTGCGGAGGAGAGGGAGGGAAGGACGATGGGCACGAGAACGGCGTGGTTGGGGCAGGAGGAGAAGGGCGAGGGCTGGCGCGTGGGGAGGAACGACGGAGGCGGAGCGGAGCGAGCGGAGGCAAAGAAATGGAGAGCGCCGGAAGCTTCGCAGGGCACACTTACGCGTCGAGCGAGGGAGCGACGAAGCGGAGCACGCGGTGCGCAAGGAGTCGGCGGACGTGAACGCAAAAACGGAATTCACCGAGGACCTCTGGCACGGTCACGCGACGTGGATGGCCTCTCCGACCGGAACTCTATAGAATGTAATAAAGGTAGTATTATCAGACTTCTTTTAAAATTAATATAGTTCGACGCAAAATCATTTTATTTACCATTCAAGTGATTATTTTAAATTCAAGCTAACGAGTCATGAGTTGGACCACGTTAACTTTGTTCGCTCGAAATGGATTCATTTCTTCAATTTTACACCTTTTGACATATGTAATCAAAGAAATTTTGATTCAAGCTCTAACAGCCCTACTCTACCATTTACGTAGTACCCCTTCCCGTGTTCCACATCACAGAAGCCACGGATGTATAATCCCCACAAAATCACAATAATTAGCACACAAGGGCTAGTCTCGTGCTACCACCTTCTGTGTCACTGTCAGGTGGATCAAATAGTACACAAGTGTATCCTTTACCATGATTAACTGATTAAGTAAAGCCACGCGTCTTGTAGTCGGCGGTCGGATGCGGATCTGAACGGCTAACATGGGCTTTCCGTGCTAGGCTTGGCACGCTCTGTGTGCCAATCTTGACGGTGTATAGTTTCGACCGATGCACGGTACAGAACAAGAGCACGAAGCACAGGCTAGTTGACGTGCAACTTTCCTCCCACTTGTTTCCTTTTAAGTTTCGTGCCGTCGCGGTTCCGAAAATTTGGCACGAGACCAACACAAGTGCTCTGCTTTGGCATTGCACGCTTTATTGTTATCACGCACGCCTTTCAAAGCATGAAATCGAAAAGGGAAGAAAAGGCAGGGTCGTTAGCTGGTTTGCTTTCGCCTTTAAGCTGCCCGCTTTAGCGCGATGCGTCCGGGCTCCGGGCTCGGCCGAAGACGCGACCCTCCTCTCCCTCTCCCTCTCCCTGCGTCGGTTGGGGCTTGAGTCAGACGCGAAGCCCAAATAACTTATTTTTTCACACTTTTCCTTCGAGGGCACTCCGAATGTTTGATATTATTATTGTTTATTGTTTGATACTAGAGGAGAGAAGGATGTCTTAGATGAGCTTTTAGATAATTTTGGCATAGCTTCAACTTCATCAAAATCAGTAGAGTTAGTGGAGCAGGGTATTCCTAACTCCAAAAATTTATAAAGCTGGAGTTGTGGGTACATAATAGTGTTTAGGTGGGTTATCTTGTTTACATTTTAGACTAAAAATATAAACCTAATTCACTTTATTTTAGTCTACAAGCTCCAGATCTGATGTGGAGCTGGGATCTGTAGCTCTGCCAAACAGGGAACTACTACCCTAATGATTTGATACTAAGGACCTATTTAGGAGTTGTAGCTTTTCTAAAAAGCTGTTTTTTAGTTTTTGGGGCTAAAAAATGGTTGTACCTTTTTATAAGAGATCGCTTAACAAATAGCTAATTTCTCTCAGTAATAAGCTGCAAAAATAGGTCAAACCCAGCTTTTGGTTTTTGTTAGTTATGATCCTATTTATTTGAGCTTTTTCACTGGCTTAAAAGCCAAAAAGATAAAGCCTAAACAAATAGGCAGCTTTTTATCTGAGCTTTTCAAAAACCATAAGCCTTCATATAACTAAAAGTCAAAAGCCACTAGAGAGAAGCTTTTTTGGGTTATTGAAGGTTGGTTTTAGACTAATACCACTAAAGTTATGATAAAATTACCCACCTCTATCATGTACAAAAGCCGTTAGCTTTTAAGTTGTTTAAGTTCAAAAACTGACTTTAAACTATAAGCCAAAAAGCCTAAGCCTAAACAAACAGGGTTATATATATGACTTCTAGTTTATACCAAAAGCCGCTTAAAAGCTAAGCTATTTGGAGGGTCTTACTGGTTTTTCAAAAACTAAAGCTGGTTTAAAGCCCCCAAACGGATTGATACTATGTATCTTCAAACTCTGGGCCGAGCCTTGAAAAACCCGATCTAAAATGGTTAGCCTCGAGCTCAATCCGACCCCGAAAATGCCCAACTTTTTTTTTGGAACAAAATTATTATTTTTAATTATTTATAGCATGTTCAGGCTTTTTTTGGGCTATGAGTCGGGTCTACTGGCTGGAAATAAAGCCTGAGCCTAGAAAAATCGGGCCAGGGCGGGGTGGGCCAACCAGGCTAGTCTACCCAAGAACAAGCCTATTTGATACTAGAGGACGCACCATAATTTAATTGTTCATGATCTCTCACCTCTAATTACCAAATGGGCCCACAAATTTGGTCTCAACGTCCTAATGCATCGTCTACTCTGTACTAATTTCTTTGTTTGGTAAACTGTTATGATACATGAGTATCAAGCTTTCTCTCTATCTTTCCCCCCTCTCTCTCTCCCATCTAGGGGTGCTAATGGCCAAAGCCTGATCCAGGCCTGATCAAAGTCTGAAATTTTGCTTCCTTGATTCAATCCAGGTGTCGAAGGACACCTCGCAGTTCTAGTACACCAACCCTACAATGGGCCACCCTTCCAACCTCTGAATTGTGCGCATCATGGCCAACATCGTGCGGCTCGTTCGCAATGGTGTTGCACAATGGTTCGCGCTTGTGGACGACGACACTGTCCTATCAGTGGGCAACCTGATGGCCATGCTCAGCAAGTAGATTGGAGGGAGATGGTGCACACTCAACGGCTCCTAATGGTGGCGGAGGTAGGGCTTGAGAGTGGCGGGAACGAAGGAGGAGAATGGTAGTGGCACTAAGTTGTGGCTTGTGAAAATCGCGGCCTCTCGAAGGAAGTCTCGAACAGGTAAGTGGACCAGCTCTTGTCTACCGTTACTAAATATAGTGAAGAATGACCAATGTACCCTTATAGCGAAGAATGACCAATGTGCCCTTATAGCCAATAGGGTCCAGTAAGAGCCCAAGGGCAAGGTGGTCATTATGCCCTCAGTGAGGTAAATAAAGCAAGCCGAATGCCTCAACACAGCCAATTCATTCCAGTCTGTTTCCCATTGCCACACAACACACAAACCGAGAGCTTCCACAGAGAGCACCCAAGCATAGCCAGTGCTCCCATTTCCCTCAAGAGCACAGCCACAACAAGAACAAGCCAGCCAAAGGAAGAGCTAGCAGAGGAGGTGAAGGATCACCAGAAGAGGAGCAAGGAGTATCCAGAAGAGGTGGTACATAGAACATCCAGAAGAGGAGTAAGGTGGAGGCAGCCAGAAGTAAGGAGTCAGCATCACCTTCTCCCCATCATCAACCATCAGCACCTACTTTCCCATCAAAACCCTCATGTACCAGAGCTAGCATAAGATTAGCCACAGCTACAGTGCAATGTAGCATGTCCAGAGGGCAGATCGGGGCAGTAGTGAGCTAAGGAAGTAGGGGAGATGATAGATCGGGTCTTACCGTGTGGTCTCAGTCGTCGGGATAGCCATTAGGATAGTGAAAGGCTAGCATCTATTCTTTTCATGAGTAGATCAACCTCCCAACGTCATCATAGACCCCTCTTTTAAAGCAAAATCAGTGAGCAAGCAAATAAAAATCATCTAAAAATCGAAATGGGTAAAAACCCTAGATGGAAGAGGAAGTAGGAGGGAGAGAAAGTAAGCTGCGGCCGGAGCAGGCTACAGGTCGGCCACGGTAGGGGAGGCCGACGCCGAGCCGGCTGGGTAGGAGGTGAAGCTAGGCCAAGGCGCTGCGTGGGGAGGCGCCGAGTGGAGGAGTCGGCTGGCCAGAGAGCAGGCCGTGTAGGGGAGTAGGCGTAGGCGAGGCCGGCCAGGGAGCTGGCCGTGCGGGTGGAAGCGTAGGGAGTAGAATCAGGACCGAAGCAGGCTAGGCCTAGGTAGTTGGAGCTCGGCCGTCGCCGAGTCGCAGGGGAGGCGGTGGCGCCGTGTGCAGCCGTCGGCCAGGAAGGAGGTGTAGGAGCTGTGTCGAATGGAGAAGTAGAGGTAGAGGAGCCGGCTGTAAGGAAGGATTAGGAAGAGAAGAGCAGCCGCATAGAGTAGAGGAGGTAGGAGGAGGAGTGCCGGCTGAATAGAGCTAAGGCGTAGAGAGGAATTGGCCAAGAAAGAAAAGAAGGGCGATAAGGCCTAATGGCTTTCGGCTAGAGAGGAAAAAGGTAGAGAAGAGGAAAGAAAGAGAAAAGAAGAAAAGAAAAAGAAGAAATGGATAGAGAAAAGAAAAGAGAAAAAGTAAGAGAGGTAGAAAATAAAATTGTTCCACGGACTGCGTCGATTTCTATGATCGACTTGCGGATCGCGTAAAAATCAATAACGTGTGCTAATTAATTAGTGTCAAGATAAGATTTAACGGTAGATCATAATTGATTGGATGTCGAATTAAAATAATCAACTTTAAGTGCCCTAGTTAATATATTCTGCTTTCAGGTCTCGACCTGAACCGCCCCACCAACCAGAACCAACCTTCGAGCGAGGTCGAACCTTCAAGTTTTATTCCAAGCAAGAATCTTTGATCATCTTCAATTAAATGCTTTCAATGCTTTTGTATGATTAAATATATCAGCACTGCATTAAAATCCATATTTTGCAAGTTGAAATATTAAATTGGAGTTGGATGGATGGTGTGTTGTGGATAATTTGGTGAGATGGTAATGTGATGTTGGAAATGGTGAATCTGTTGTTTAGATTGTCCACGAATGGACTTGTGGATGTGTTACTAGTAATAATTATGGAGGGTAGAAGGCGCCAAAGAAAGATGCGGGAGAGTATCCCATGCCGGTGGGGCCTTTACATAGGATATAATATAAGGT
The DNA here is from genome assembly GCA_036346275.1 of Otatea glauca. Classification (NCBI taxonomy): domain Eukaryota; kingdom Viridiplantae; phylum Streptophyta; class Magnoliopsida; order Poales; family Poaceae; genus Otatea; species Otatea glauca. The sequence goes on along the minus strand of CM070711.1, from coordinate 7,771,267 downwards.
CAAACACCAACACTCGGGTATTTCAGTACCAACTATAGCGAGATAAATCGCTGTCAGAAAATGTTGTCTTATGAAAGTATTATGATCTCCACAATGGGTAAGTATAAAGGGCGTCGAACTGGAAAATGCTGGTATGACCCAGATGGACTGTGCCAAAAGTGTGGGCGGTATATTTGAAGCCCTAGAGGTGTACTGTCGGGGGTACCGGAGTACAACTGTTACTGCGTGGGATGGACTAGGTAAGGCTCTTCGCCCTAGTACAGGGTTGGAGATCTAATACCAGATTAGAGATAAATGTTCTGGAGCCTCACAAGATGGGGCCGTTATGGGTAAAGTGGTACGAACCTGCGCAGGGTCAAAATCTTGAATTCAAGCCTGTCTCCTGGACTGGAGGCTACAGAAGCTACGTCTGTCTCATGTACGAGTGTTGGTAGTTGAATTTCAATAATTAAAATTTCTAACCTTTAAAGAAAACCAAAAACCTAATTTCTGCAGAAATGGATTTGGAAGGAAGGAATTGGTGAGTTGGAGAGAAAAACTGCATACTGCATTTTGTTAATTAAATGCTTGCTGAGTACTCTGTACTCACTCTTGTATTTCCCCCTTTTCTAGAAGAAGATCCTGATGGATCGGCATATGAGACCGAGAATGAGGTCTATTCCTAGGAGCAGTATTAGGGTTATCAGGATGATCCCTCCGAGGGCTACTACTACTACTCCGGTTACTACTAGAAGGATTATGAGGTTTCATAGGCCCTATTATCCGTATAGGAGGTAATTAGGGTAATATAGATAGTAGTGTTATCTTTTACTATACAGGGGATCCTTGTAATATTATGTAATAGACATATACCCCTGTGTGGAATGAAATGAATATATTATTATTCAGTCTCTAATTATTTTTCTACTGTAATACTTTGAACACAACATAGTAGCTGATAAAGCATCGTATATTCCGATGTTTTGCCAGCGGCTGTGTTGAGATTCATGTAATTAACTTGGGGTGATGATAGTTTTACTGTCGCTACCCTGAGCTAATTATACTAGTTGCCACATGGTGCTAATTGATGAGAATAGAGTAGGTGTTGATAGGAAACTGAAGTTGTGGAAGAAGACTTCAGAATCGAAGGGCTTTAGACTTAATAGGAGTAAACCTGAGTATATGAGGTGTGTTTTCAGCGGTGGTATGACAGATGATGGAATGTTAGTCTGGACGGAAAAGTAGTATCTAGGAAGAAAACTTTTCAATATTTGGGATCAATACTACAGTGTAACAGCAGGGTGGGTGAAATGGCGCCAAACATTTAGTGTCCTGTGTCACATAGAAAAGTCATTTGAAAGTTCAAGGGTAAGTTCTATAGAATGGCGATCAAACCTACGATGTTGTATGGAGCAGAATGTTAGGCAACAAAAAATAACTTATACAGAAGATGAGTGTAGCAGGTATGCGGATACTACGGTGGATTTGTGGTCATATAAGGCCGAGATCGAATACGCAACGATGATATACATGATAGGGTTGGAGTAGTACTAATTGAAGAAAATCTTGTTCAACATCGTTTGAGATGGTTTGGACATCTCCAACGGATGCCTCTTGAGGCACCGGTATATAGTGGAATTTTAAGTCGTCTTGAAAATATAAGAAAAGGGCAAGAGGCATATGTCGATGGAGATGACATGGGTAGTACTAGAAACTTGCACATGTTTTGGTTGGAGGCCGTCCAAAGTGGAAACACTTGGATATTGGAATATTGTCTGTTGGTATGTACGGACAAGAACTGACTAGCAGTTTTCCAGGAACACAATATGCACAGCAATCCTACAAAGTAAGCGATTCATTTCCCTTCAAGTGGATAAACAAAAAGTGGAAGGAGGGCTTCTATCTATGTCACTGCTATGGCAGTCGTCATGTCACGGAATGCTGGTTTCATAGATCAGGTATGTGTATCGTTCATTTTTTAGTGTCCACAAGGTTTGTAAAGTGAAATGATTTTAGCAGCAGGCTCAATTTGATCTGTTACTGAAGTGGTTGCGGAAAGAATTTAAGATTTTTATGAATGTATACTGCGAATTGTGAGGATGCAAACAAACCCTTTTCTTTTGTAGGTAGTGGAGCTTGATTTCTTATATCCAAGTGAGGGAATCCATCAGCGTTGGGATAATGGCTATCGCATCACTGCAACAGCTGCCACGAGGGACCAGGCTGCTTTTATCTTGAGCATCCCTAGAAGGAAGCCTACTGAAGTACTGATAAACACAAGAGACCTCAAGAACATCTGCTTTCCCCAGCCAGCATGTGAAGGTGACTTGACCTTCCTTACTACTTGTCAATTCCAGATAAGGGATGTTTGTTTCCACCAGCTGATCTATCTATTTGCAGGAAAAATGGTCAAAGAATCTTTACTTGGCCTCCATTTGCTATGGAAGGTCGGTGTCGTGAAGCCCATTTTCTTGAGCTGGTTCTTGGTAAGATCTTTTTTTTTTTGAGGGAGGTAAGATCTACTAATATGAACCACCGTTTTATGATAAGATGGGGGAAGTTTTGAAGTGCAACCTTTACTAACCTAGTTACCATAACTAACCAAAGGTAACCCTATGACAAAAAGTTTGGTTGTGTTTTGCTAGCACGAGCCATGTTCTTTGTTGCTGTGTTTTGGTTGTGTATAAATTATCCAAAGCATAATGTTGTAAACAAAGGTAGAAGTGTACTTGCTTAACTGTCATGTATAGAAGAAAATTTTTAGTCAAATATGTACCTTTGGATAGCCCATCAAAATATTGTATAAGACTGGAGTTTGTTGGCTCTCCGATTTTGCAGTTCATGCTAGTGGCTACTGGAGTACATTTAGGGCTCATTTGGCAGCCAGGGATTTGGCCGGGATCCCCCTTGTTTCCCATGGAGAAATTGGCCCGTGGAAAACTTCCCTAGGCTAAATTGGGGCAGAATTTGGACAACGCATTAATGGGAAATTAACAGCCCAATCCACAGGGATCCACGGGGAGAAAAAAAACATGTTGTGAGGCGAAGAAAAAATTACCTATCTTCGTTGAGACGCAGCTACCTCAACCACCTCTCTCTCTCGACCACGCCTCCCTCCCGATCGCTGCCTCCACTGTGCCCTTCCTCCTCCCACTCTGGCGATGGGAACTTGCCGGTGAGGTGGAAGTGATTTGTGGGGAGAACACACAAGGAATGTTTGGGGTTTGAGATCTTGCTACCAGTTTCGAATCATACCACTCCTCTTCTCTGTTTGATTTTGTGTTTTGAATTTTGGCATGAATTAGTATTGAGATATGATGCCAATGTAACCCGATCTGATGCACCTTCTATCTATTCGATCTGATCTGAATTAGTTCTTGTCTAGGATAGATTAATTTGATCTGTTTTTATCTAATTTTGACTGGTCCAGATGGTTTGGCCATCCTGCTTCTGGACATATTAGCTGCTCCTTTGTTTCTGCATATACTAGTTTTATTGACAGCAACTAGACTACTTGAGAACTTGACCGATGTTATCCTGGTGTTGTTGCATTTATTGACAGCAACTATACTAGTCGGATTCATAGTTTGCAGAACTGACATGTACCCATGAAACAGAAAGTTCAATACTAGTAGTGTGAATTTATCCTCATGTGCAGTATTATGCTATGTATAATCACAGCAAGTAACCTGCTATGCTGCATCTCCACCTTTACCTCGTAGATCTGAAGGCTTCACAAATTGCCCAATGTCTGTTCTGCTAGAGGCATGCCATCTTTGAAATATAAAAAGCAGCATAAGCTTCACTTGATCAGAAACAACCCATTCATCTTTTCTACTCTTTTCGGTTGTTACATCTTTGATTTGATTAGAACAAAGCCAGGTTTCAGGACGGGCATATCTTGAGCTAAAGCTGCTTTTGTACAAGGCACACATGTTTTAGTGCTCGGCTTTAGCCTATATAATAAAGCTTCATCTGGTAGGATGTCTGCTAATGAAAACAGGCATGCATTGGTGTGAATGCTAAAATTTCAGGACGTTTTTCAAATATGTTTTGCTTTTTATCAGCACTAAAAACGCAAGTGTTCGATTGCTTTGGATTAAGAACAAAATCTCTCCATAAGTAAGCTATCTTCTTATTTCCATCCTTACATTCTGGATATAATGTGTGTACTATTATAAAGTTTGCTGCTGAATTTCCTTATGAGCCTACTTTCTGCATTTTATGTTATCTTGTAATATCTTGTCAATTCGCTGCAGTTCTTTGGAGCAACTGTTTAAAAAAAGATCCAGATGGTGTATATACCTGTAAAGCTTAGAGGCAAAAGGTCCAAAACAAAATTCATAGTTTCTTGTACACTAACAACTTAAAGGCAAAAAGTCCAAGATAACAAAATTCATAGTTTCTTGTACACTAACAAAAAGAACATACCTGTAAAGCTTTGGGGCTGTAGTTTCAAGGACAACATCATCGTTGCTCTTTCTTGAATATTGGAAGAAATAGAAAGGGGCCACTAAAAGGTGAATAGATTAGGAAATCACCTGCAGAACTAAATGTTAATCTCCACAGTAGAATTTATGATAATCTGATTTTGGAAAAGGAACTGGTTTAAATCTTCAATCCGCCATATTTGTGTCCCACTGTATTGATGTTAAGGGGCATACAGCATAGAGACAAGGAAAGTCTTGGACAAAAAGATTTTTGAAGAAATCTAAGAAAAAAAGGAAAGTGTTTGGGTCAAGTATACCTCATTCCATTCCATATTGTTTATAGTTTCCTTTTATATTTTTATTAAGAAGAAAGAGCGGAAGAGAGAGAAGGAAGTGGTGGTGTATGCTTGATTGGTCATATTGTTGGACTTGCAACATGGTGGGCATGGCTGATCTGATGCTTGAATTCGGCTTTTGATTAAATGCAACATGGTTATATTTGAGTCATCTGTGATGTCTAGATGTATATCTGTGGTGGGTGGATGTATGAATGCTATAAATGATTAACTTTGTTTTATGTTATAGATGATTGATGCTATAAATGCGAGTAGTAGTAGCTAAACTTTTTTTTTTACCCATGTATGAATGCTTGTATGATGTTATCTGCATGTGTGGATTTTATCAACCTTTTCATTATTTTTAAATGATCTTATATTCTTATTTGTATCTATGAGTTTTATGATTTCTTTCTGAAATGTTTTCTCTTTTTCGAAGTTTCTTATTTTTTAGTTTTTTTTTTCAGATTTTTCTATTTTTTTTTAATTTTCTTGAATGTTAAGGATTTTTATCTCTATGGCTTCCAAACGGTGGGTGAGAATATTTCTCTTGAGAGGAAATTGCCCCTAGGGGTTGGAGGGGATTTCATGTGCCTTTAAAATCCCGTTAGGGAGAAATATTCGCTGGGTTTTAGGTTTTATTTGGAACACATGAATTTATAAAAAATTCACGTGAAACAGTTTAATTTGTGCAGGTACCGGAAAGAATTATGGTGTTCCAAACGGGTCCTTACTCTTGTTACGCTGTTTTGTTGCAGGCATGGAGTATGCTTAGCGTACTTCAGTGCGACTCAAGACTTTCATTACGTATAAATCGGTTGGCTAAACTGCAGTTACATTTGGGAACCGCCTGATACATATCACCGCATAAATTAAATAGAGCCAATCTGTTAAAGTGGCGCATTACACTCCAGACTTACCTTGGAGCATTATCTTGCAATTGACGCGCATGATTTGGCTGAAGGAGATGAGTAGAAGATCAATCTGGTGGTTCCCCGCACGGTGGAAGCAACCGCGCGCTTGTTACAGCTCCTAAATTTGGGCTGTTTGGGTCATGACCCATATAAACCCTAGCAATAGGTGCGAAATTTTTTGAACTATAAGTTTTGTATGAAATTCTTTAATTCGATCAAACTTTGGCAACAAAATGAACTAGAGATCCTCACATGTGTTGCTGTAGCAGCTTGTCCCCGTCGTCCTCGCCTACACATCACGGTCGCCGTCGGCCGGGCTCCCCTCGTTGCCGTCATCGCCGTCGGGCGGTGCTCCTTTCCCTAGCCGCATTCTCAGATGGTGATTGAACCCAACGAAGGGGCCTCACGTGAGGAGCGACCAAGCGCTCGTCCCACCTTGTCTGGCAAATTTCGAGGTATGCCGCCGGCGCCGTCCCGCATCTGTGTAGAATTTTCCCTCCTGACATGGCATCAATTCATCCCATCCCCCAACCAAACGCAGGGACAACCATTAAAATCAGGACGATCCGATCCTTCTATCCTACCTTATCCCACAACCAAACACTACCTCGTGAGCCGCAGTCGGAATATACCATAAGTATAGACTTTAAAAAAATACAAAAAAGTAATTATTCTTAAATCTAAAAAAGTGCATACATAATACACATCAAACCAATCGGTGACACATAGTCTGCATATCCTACACAAAAGATCTTACAAATAACATACTCTACGTAGTTCCATCCACAGAAAATTGCACTCGGAATTTTTTTTTCAATTCCTATAAAATTCATACAAAGCTCTCGTGAAATTCCTGTATTCTGTACAGGCCGTACGCAGAGAAAATCTTTTGAGGCGAGAAAGCGAGGAGAGGAGAGCAGAGGAGACGAAAGGAACTTCAGAACCTGTCATCGCAGCCACAAAGCCTTCTTTTATACGAGAAAAGCTAAAGAAATCTGAAGTGGAGGTCTGTGTCACAAGTCACAACTTCTCTCTTTTTTTAAAGTCTCTCACAACTCAGAAGGCTGCTAGCGGCAGTTTAGCAGTAGCCAGGGCCGGTCCTGACATTTTGGGGGCCCGGGGCGAAAACTTATATGGAGCCCCATCCACCTCCTTTTATATATATATATATATATATATATATATATATATATATATAGTCTTATAAGCACACATCATTGAAGAAATTAATATTCGATGCACAAAAATTATTTCTATAGAACACTTTAAAGTTAATGAAATGACAAATGCAAATTGTAATCATAAACACTTACTTGGCATTGGCATCATCTTAAAAAATACATCGACGTTGATGTCAACATTTTCCTCTTCTTCAGAAATCCCAATGACTGGTTCCTCTTCCTCCACAGCAACTATCGCCAACTCATCATTTGGGTTCGGGGAAGCACTAGTATTACTCTTTAAAAATTTGTCCATAGCTCCTCTCTGCGTTTCTATGAAGTCATCCGCATGTTTCTTTCTTTTTCTTTTTTCGCTACGGATGGATACTTTCTACATGACATGATAACGCATGCACCGAAAATAATAATAAATGTATCAAAGATTAAATAGTGTAAGACTAATAGGAAAAGAGATTAGGAAGATTAATATTCACTCTGTGGTATCGCGTCTCCGTCCGATCACGTTGAATCGCCTGCATACAGACGCCAGTGGCGGGGCCCTAGGCTAGCACCGTAGCACACTAGCACGTTTGACAAGACACTACAGCAGCGACAACGATTCGTTGTTCGCCTGAACACCGCCTCAAGATTTATGTGATTTGATTTTTGGAAGAACATAGAAAGCAAGATGCATCAATCGAACAACTAGTTGATCATGTTGTAGACGCGCAGGACTTTGATCATGAGGAAGCTGTAGAGGCCACCCAAGACGCCTGCCTCTTGCACTGCTGGAATCTGGATAGTCTGGTCACTGTGGTGGGCCAAGTCCAATAGCCTATACTGATTGTTGTACACCTGGGGCCCTTAATTTTTGGGGGCCCGGGGCGGCGGCCCACCCTGCCCCCCCCTCAGGACCGGCCCTGGCAGTAGCCTCCTTTGGGCCTTTTGAGTAGATGTCGAGTGAGATCTGGTCGGATTCATTGGAAAGCAGGATATACATCTCACTGTAAATATAACTTATAACTATATCATTCAATATACATTGAGATTTATACACAAGAGTACTTTTGAAGTACTCTTTTCCCTTATCTACCCATTTCAAATTTTAAATTGTATTGAATGGTGTAGATATGAGTTCTAGATACAATGTGATGTACAAAATCCCTTCTCACGGATTCATTCGCTTTTATATCCCTCGCAATTTCTTTTTTCAAATCTAACTTGATTCTGAGTAAATTTGCATAAATAACTCATTCCTCACGCCACGGTGACAAATATCAATTGCCACTTTTATAGAGTTATGTAGCCTTTTGGGCCTATAACAGTTCAACCGATCGTGTTAGCAGTGCTAAATCTATCTTGGTGGTGCGTTCCCTTAGCTCGAAAGGGGCTCATGCGCTCGACCTTGCGTTTGGTAAGCCTTCTACCAAGTCCCTGATACTCAGTAGTAGCTCTATCGAGTTTCTCATACTTTGCAGCTGCTCGGAAAGTTATCGAGCTCTATAAATATGGTACGTGCGACTTCTATCACGGAGGAAAAAGCTATTTTTATAAATTTATTCGGAAGATAGATCAAATTTTAAAAAAAAGCTTAGGCGGGAACCGGAAAAGCGAAGTCTTCTCTAGACTGTAGTGGCTCTCTAATCTTCGCGGGCATCGACGATACATCGCCACCATGCAGCGCCAGGTAGGGTCGACGCCGCCTCCCACCCACTGCCATGGGCCCGACCTACCGCCACCACCACCCCCTACTTAGTTCGTCGGATCCCCTGCTTTTGATCGCCGTGCTTGATGATCTCTCTGCTCCGTCCCAAGCTTCTACGAGTAGAAGCGAAACTCGAAGCTGCTGCTGAACGCGGAGCTCTAACCGAGCTCGCGCTGCTCGAGGGGCGGCTGGGCCAGTTCGCCGACCCGCCGGCGTGCCACCGTCTCGCAGAGCTCGGCGAGGCGGCTGCTCTGCAGGTGCTGCGGAAGATTGGGGAGTCCCGGAAGCCGGTCCGGAACTTGTCTGCCTACATTGGGTGGATGGCGAAGCAGGAGAGGATGGAGCGAAACGCGCGGGGCATCCCCTCCTCCGAGGGGGCCGTCTTCAGCTCCGGCACCTCCCGGGGAGGTGCGGATAAGTTGCTCCCTAGCTTTGCCTTTTTTGGGTTGTTTATGCTCATTTTCGTGTGATTTTTTTGGGGGCTTAACTCTGCTTGTTTGTGCACACATTTGGTTCACCGCTGTGTTGGGTGGTTGTCTTTTTTTTCCCCTTTCAATAGTGGTAAGTTTTTTCCTCGAGTTTTCTGCACTCAAGTTTAGGGTGGTCATTTCGTTTTTCGGTCTAATCGGTATTGTTTTTTCGGGTTTTAGAAACTGACTACTGAATTTTTCGGACTAAGATAAAAACCAAACCGAAATATTTTAGTTAGTTTATTCTGTTAACCGAAATATGAATAAACATTAGGTAAATTAGATTTAGTCATTCTCATATCGCAACACAGAGTAGAGATAAATCCACACAATATTTATATGTCATTATAGTATAAGCATAATAGAATATATGAATATATCAAACACATGCATAAATGTGTTAAAACATGAGAATTGTTTAGTGGCTTTAGAAAAAATATTATAAAGTGGCATTGTACATAGACTATTCAGTTATTCAATTATTTCGGTTTTTGAAAGCAAAAAACTGAAATGAACACCAAAAACTGAATTATACTAAAATAAAAACTGAATCGAAAACCAAAAAACAGAAATAATCGGTTAATTAGTTCGGTTCGGTTTGGTAATTCAGTTTCGGTTTAAAAATGCCGACCCGTACTGAAGTTAAACTTTTAGGGGAATTGTGTTTGTCAAAAAGTTTGTTTAGTGAACTTTGGTGGTTCAGTACACACTAATCTGGAAAGGGGAATGGATCTTCTCCGTGTGAAGTTTAACTATAGCTGACCCGCGTAGCAACACGGAATGACAGTTTATTTTAATCTTCAGGTTTTTGTCGCTCGTTGCCGAGGGTTCCAGCGGAAGCGGAGCGCCGCTTCGATCGAGCATGCTTTCGTGTTGCTCTTTGTCAAGCCATGATTTTGGAGCTTGATGGGTTTGGCTTCGTTTGACCCGTTTGTGTTTGGCTATTCAAAAGTCTCTGTCATGCCAATTTACACCTTCCCCGAATCGAATCTCTCTTACTCTCCTGGTTTATTCTGCTCGTGTTACCACACTAGAATGCATGCTTTGATCAAACAGAGGACTCCGTATTGGGACCAGTGCACCATGAGGACGTTCAAATGGAAGTTGATATCCCCAGCGGTGGAATGGCCTTCGATGATCTCTCAAACCAGGCCAGGATCGAGGCTGAGAGCAGCCCCCCTGTCCATCAGAATCATCAGATGCCTTTGGACGTTCAAATGGAAGTTGATATCCCCAGCGGGCTGGGAGGCCCCTCGGGAATGGTCGGGGCAGCAGTGAGTCCTCAGATGTTAGCACAGGGGGAGCTAGAGTTTGTTCAGATCTTCCTGATACATGTGTACCTTGCAGGGTAAGTCTCTATTCGGTCTATGCTTTTGAATGAACAAACAACCCACTGCTTCCAACTTTAGCAAAGAAGGGTTTCTGTTGACTAACCCTGCTAGCTAATGGACTAGGACACCTTTTTCTTTTCTTTTCTTTTCTTTATTACGACCTTGTGAAGCTACTGCTATATCCTACAGAATAATGCTTTCGAAAACTCATGCACCTCTCGTTCTGGATATTTGTTGTGTTGTCTGTGTTATGCTGTTGCTAATCCATCTTGCCTTCATTTGTAGCAATAAGATAGAAGATGCAAACGTACATGAGGACTATATTAGGAGCTTGAAGTCACTGCCCATGGATCATTTTGAGTCAGAAATCTGGAACAAATTTGGTCACAAGTTTGTATCAGCATCAGATAGAAGAAAGGTTATGTGAAATTTGCAGTCCCAATTTGGATAAGTTAAAATATATTGTCTTTCCTTTATAGTAGATGCTAGCACGCGTCTCATGGAATTGTTATCCAACTGATACTTGCAGAACCTTGATTGGGACCCAAGCAAGGCAAGAGTGTACCATTGCATTATCGAGAAAAGAGATGATTCCGTAGTAACAATTTTTAAGGTTTGAAAGTTCCTCTTATAGCGGAGCCTTTGATATTCTTTTTTTCCTCATGATTTTATTTGATCTGATATGCTCTTCGGTTTTGCATATGTTCTAATTGGAAAATTCGTTGGTGCCCATGGGTGATCACATCCTCGTTTTGCGGAAAGTGCTTGACACATTGCACCAAATATACCCAAAAAATTCATAGATTTAGTGTGTGCAATGTTATAAGTAACTACAGAATTTCATGTTAAATTTCAATATTATCATGTACTCTTCGTAAGCATGGATGTGGGCACCCATGGGCACCAAAACCGCGTTTTGTATGTGTACAACTGTGGAGTGGTATTTGCACCTTGACGATCAATTTTCTAACTGAAATTTTGAAATGCTCAATCATTCAATGAAATGAAAAAAAAAAGATTGGAGGTAAAGTTTGAATGTCATTTCTTCTCTAATGTTGGAATATTGGAGAATATCTCTTTATCTATGATTTTCTATAGTAAGGTCAAGTGCAAGCTTGCTCTGAAGTGTGCTATCTCCCTCAACACTGCTAGAAAAAGGCTAAGTACTGGTTGCTGCGACTAGATAGTAGACATCATAAGTAGAACGTTTTTTTTTTCATTTTTCTTTTGTTTTCTACAACCTAAAAGGCTGACTTAATCTATTTTTCTTATTGAATATTGTATACCAGTATATACAAGTTGTTTATAACTTCATATTTATTTGGTTGGATTCAGGGGCCGTACATAGAGAATACAAGGACTCATCTTCAGAAAGTTGTTGGTGATGACAATGTGCTCATTGTGAAGTTTTCAGATATACCTGGGCATAGAGACACCAGCTATAACTTTGGTACCTACTGTAATTTTTATCATCCGGTTGCTGAAGATGGCATCATTTTGGGCTTGCGTCACTATCGCTTTCTTAGTAAGTTTCCATGTCTTGGAATGCAGCATCTACTTGAATATATTTACAATGACATACTCCGTAATTGGTGTTGATTACTGCACTACTATTCCACAAGCGCACTGAAGTCAATTGCAGCTTTTGAAAATGGAAATGGAGTATTCCACAGTAACCGGTAACGGTATATGATGAATGAAAATGGATCAACTATTTAATTTACTACTACTGCTAAGGACAATTAAAAAAGAGCGTGTAGTTGGAAATATTAATGCAGATAGAGTAATAGTTTTATGTAGAAACTAGAATATTTAAACTTTGTCTAGACCACTCCTGTGGGCTCGAGAAGTACCATTCCTGTGAACAAAATTAGTTTATAAGAACTAAAAAGATTATTTACGAATTTGATTATTTTTTATTAAAAGAATTAATGTTTTGGTTAGAAGTTAAATTTGGCCTATGGGTTGTATTTGTTGATTTCAATTCTCAAAATTCACAAGTGCTTACTTCCTCAAAAATTCAATTTGAGAATGGTGAGACAACTGAAAAAATGTTGAAAACCAACAGTCAAAATGTTTAAGATTTGAGAAAGAATAATCAAAGAAAATGTTCAAAATTCTACCAAAAATATGAACCGAGCATATGTTCAAAATTTGGTCAAAAAATGAACCGGTAATATGTGCCGAAAAAATGTTGAAGATGAGAGAGATGGTAAATTATTAATGTACTAATATTAACGTTTGTATGTCACGTGCAAAAATATAAATAAATGAAATGCACTTATATATCCTTCGAAATGGCATCAAACAAGCCGTTATTTGACTTAGGGGCATTTTAGATAATTTTCAACCTAGAACAGCCAGTTAGCCTACCTAAAAGCCAGGTTGTCAAATACCAAACCTCTTTAGTCAAGCTGTGCAGTCCTTCAGCCATGCTGTCCAGCCGGAAGCTGCTTCTCAGAAGAGCTACAACCATGCCAAACAGGGCCTCAATTCAGCCTATGCTGGTTGGGATTATAGATCCTGTGGGCAGATAAAAGCCAACCAGCCTTGGGTTTGTCTCAGCTCTTCAGTTTATTCCTGCCTTACTCACAATTCTCAATATAGATCTGTTAATTAGGGCGTATGCAGCATGCCTAATCAAGATGGCATACATGCTATGGTACCAAGAAGCAAGAGAATTAAACATAATAAAGAGAAACCACATAATAAAACATCCAGTCTTCTCATGACGTGGCGATCATGGCATGCCAAAATGCATGCTTTTCTAGGTTTCTTTTTTTTTTCTTTTGTTTTTCGTTTTTGTTAAGTTTTAATACATGGTGATCATACATGTAAATTGCACTCATGAGGACATCATGGCTGTCTTCATTTTCTCATATGACCTATGTGAGTGAAGATTAAATTGCAACATAACTCTTTTAGCACATACTAGTGTATAAGGAAATTAAATTATGGAAAGTTCCTATATAATTAAGTTATCATAAAAAAAATCTGTACTGTTTTCAAGTAAAAGATAGCGCTTTGTTGATGGTCCAGTGTTTTGGAATAAGACACTGGGTTACTTAGATAGCAAGAGGACAGTTCACTTCTTTTCTAGATTTTCTATACTTGTGTATAGTCGGTGCTACATTTTTTAAGAAGTTGTGTTTCATGTTTAGTAGATACATGCCTACACGTTGATTCAGTTGGATGATTTGTTTCCGCTGGTCTGCCTTTTGTCAGTTTTTAAAGATGGAGGGAAGGAGGAGAAAAGAAAAGTGGAGAGAAAGAAAGAGAAAAATAGGAAATGCACTTCTTCTGTTAGGTGCTACTTTGTTCGCACTAAGTCTGGGTGGAACAGGGACATGGATGTGACTTATGCCCTCTACAACAAAACAATTGATCAGGCCCGCAAGCTCTTTATGCACATTCACATTGCTCCTACCGTGGCAAAATATTTGGCCAGGATAACGATCTTATTCACTTTTGTTGCCCAGTATCAACTAATTGATGCATACCTTTAGGCATATATGCTAGGTGATGTCCTGTTGTTAGTAAATCTTGTACTCTAGCTATCTGAATTGGAGTTTGGACCAATGAAAAAATAACCGAAGAGAGGTGCTGCATTATGAAAACATGAAGTTTTAGTAGATTTGATGATATGTTTAACGTTTGTGCAAAAGTCCATAGCCTAATTTTCTTTTTACCATGTTTCTTACGATATTATTGTGTTTGAAATGTTACAACACCCTCTACAATGGAAACCAACATTGGATGTTGTAGGGTCTGCTTTCGTCCTTGTTTATGGCTGCAGACATTGTTTCATTGTCCCATTTTTGGAGTTATAGTAATTCTTCTTTGGTAATGATACAGGTTTGCTTTGGTATTATCCAAAATTATCACACTACCTATTGACTTCTCAACGGTTAACATTATAACGATTGATGGTGTACCTTGTAAGGTAAACATCTCTTTCCTCTCATGTTTTGGCTTGCTACTGGAATATATCATTTATATTCAGTGGAATGTTTCAGGATGAAAATGGAAATATTGTTCGCAGTGATGATGGGGAGGCTTCGATCCACACTGATGGGACTGGCCTAATATCAGAAAATTTAGCTCAAAAATGCCCTACAGATGTCTTTAAGGGAAAATTTTTGAAGGCACATGACTGGAAAGTGCGTGCTTGCTCTTTTTCCCCATTCTACATGACGCCAGAATATCAAAGATTTGGTTATCAGTTGTCATATATATTTTAACATAGATCTTGGGTCTTTGTGAATGTTATGTTTTGTGAAGTTAACGGAAAATTCATTTGGACAACATGAACGTGCCGAAAGAAAGCTTGGGTAAACAGAGCATCTTTATGACAGTATGAATTTAGCACAGGATTGTTTGTTTAAATTCTGGATCAATGCAATATGAAACTTTTAGGCATAGTTACTGGATTCGCTGTAAACCCCCGTGAATCATATTCGTCGAACTTGAATCGGTTTAGGGTACGTGGTTTGTGTTCACAGTGAAAATTGGAAGAAAAAGTGGCGAACCCGAATTCCGTACCGCGACTCGGGCGAACTGCGTTTCTGGTAACTATACTTTTTGAAAGATCGAAAAGGGCGACTAGAGGGGGGGTGAATAGGAGCCAAATAAAATTTTCGAATAAACTCTCCCCCTAAAATTCAAACCACCAAAAGACCGTAAAGAAAGCAGACTGGTCGGGTATTTCTGCCGGATGAATAAGACTTCGACCTACAGAGGTCGGATGAATAGTACTCCGACCGAAGTGGTCGGATGAACAAGACGGGTGAATAGTGTTCGTGTGAACAGACTTCGACCAGATGAATAGCACTCCGACCTTGGAGGCCGGATGAACAAGACTGGTGAATAGAAAAATCAGCACGATCTCAAAAACAGAAAACGATGTAACTTTTGATCGGCTGATCCAAAAACAGAGGAAATTGGTGTGCACCTCCCAAAGGATGTCAGGAACCTATTTCAATCAACAATCGAAGGAATTAATACC
This sequence comes from Otatea glauca, assembly GCA_036346275.1. Lineage (NCBI taxonomy): Eukaryota > Viridiplantae > Streptophyta > Magnoliopsida > Poales > Poaceae > Otatea > Otatea glauca. The sequence goes on along the minus strand of CM070711.1, from coordinate 7,755,938 downwards.
AAGGTTCCGTCCTTTTCGGTTTAACAAATGCAACACAAAAAAGAGTCACGAACACGACTTCACCCTAACTTGCGGTGGGAGTTGATGATCGAAATCCTTGGATGACTCTCTACAAATCATAGCAAGTAAGAACACGAAGAAACAACCCTTCAAACAAATAGAAACACTATCTGAAAACTAGGCACAGAAATTGGTTTCTTGCAAAACTGAATAGAAGAGGTTGTAGATTGCCTAGATGATTGGGATATGATCTATAGAAGATTCATCCAGAATCTTTCATCCTTGGCAACAAGAACCGAAGCCAATCAAGACTAAAGAACGCAAGTCACACGCTTACGCACTTTAAGAACACAGATTTACTAACTTGCAACAAGAATGCAAGGATTGCCTAGATGATTGAAAGCACCAAGTCCGAGAAGAGTTCATCAATCATGAATTTCAACAAAGACTTAATAGCATGTAGAAGGAGATGAGGCAAATCCAAATTACGTAAAGTAAATTGCAAGTAAGTAAATGCGGAATTTAGATAACAGAATTCAAGTGCGTAATGTAAATACGTAAGAGAAATGAAACAAGAATATAAATGAAGAACATTTCATTTCTGGAAGAGAGGTTTACAAAGCCTCACAACAAAGTGGACAAAGCTCAAATGAGCAAAAAACCTCAGAACCTTCAAAGAGGGAGGCTGCCCTACCCTCTATTTATAGTGACTGGATCAATTCCCACCTTTGGATGTCCCGCTTCAATCCTAAGCCAACATCCAAGAGCCAGGATTTGATCCTTACACCGCTCACTCTCAACAACTCTCAACTACTCACGTAGACTTTCCTCACCGCCACCCCCAAGGAGACACCCCTCTCCTGTCTATTCATAGCGTGCTTGAACACCTACCACCCTTGGATGAGCCTCTAAACCCTAGAGCACTCCATCAAGGGCTGAGATTTTACCCACTCACAAAGCTATGCATGGGCTCACCCGAAACCCAACAACACAACGGGTTTTGCACGCTTTTCGACTCATACTAACTTGACCCGCTACTCTATCTTCCTGACCGCGATCCAACGGTCCTCCTTGATCAGAGCAGCTCCAAGTTAGCATCTCATCCATTCCTTTGTCTTCTCGGCTTGCCTACTCTCCTGCCTCACCATCTTTGGTGACACCTTGATCATCTGACCTCAGCTCTCCCAGCCTAGTCCTGATCCCCTTCGCCTCACCATGACCTAGCTCCAAAGTCCTGCAACCATCATAGACAAGGAAACCACATCACATAGCAAGGTCCAACAACACATATCCATCTCAACAGAAAGATATACACTACGCTGACCAGCATAACCCCGACCACACGTGGTCTGACCACTGGTCTCCATCCCGACCAACCATGGTCTGACCACTGGTCTCCATCCCGACCAACCATAGTCTGACCACTGGTCTCCATCCCGACCACTCAAGGTCGGACGACCCAACCACTCGGGGTCGGACGATCGGTCTCCACCACCACGACCTAGACATCTCTGGTCGGATAATCGGTCTCCGACCAACCAAAGACTGACCACTGGGTCGGACGATCGGTCTCCGACCACCACACACCCTGCACCTCTCAAATGGACGACCCGACCACTCGGGGTCGGATGATTGGTCTCCAACCAGCCAAAGCCCCGACCACTCGGGGTCGGACGACTGGTCTCCAACCAGCCAAAGCCCCGACCACTCAGGTCGGACAACCCGACCACTCGAGGTCGGACGACTGGTCTCCAACCAGTAACTCAAATTGCTCTAGCTCGAAAAACAATCCAAATCAAACTCAACCTTGAGCACACATTGCTCAAATAAAGTCAAATACTCATCACAAACATGGATGGACCTCCACATGGTCCTTCACTTTTAGTTGCTTCACCATGATAAGTTCTAGGTTCTTCCAGAATTAGACTGTATGCTAAAAGAAAGGTGCAATATAAATGTCATACATACATACACACATAGCGCACATATTGATCCATTTAATTATATCCATTGTACATTATTTTCTTTTTCTTCATTCAGTTGAACGTCAATCACACGCTCCATATATTAGGACTCATCGCCCTAAATGTTCAGTTGTAGTCACATTGCATGGTGTACTCTGACAAGAGGGTCTCCATTAGGTCCTAAAACATTCATTTCCTCCGCTTGTTAAATCCTGTTAGTGAACTTAGAAGAAAATGACATGGCATGCATGATATACCTTGATGACATTTCATGTTGCATCAGCAAATAAACATCATCAATAGATTGATTATATGTCATGTCAACATTGGTTTGGTTATATGTCATGTCATGTCATTTTAACACTGGTTGTAATATGTCATGCTACATCATCAAATCCGTTATGGGATTTAACAGAGAGGGGTTGAAATGTCAACTGACGAATAGGTATTACTGGTGAAATTTACCCCATCAAAATTTGTGTTTTGAGAATAGCTAATGACAATATTGGCTTCTAGCCAATCCCAACTTTTCCACTGTTGTAGTTTCTTCAATATTTGGTTTTTGTTATTTATTATTTGTTATGCCTTGCACAAGATATTGTGGATACAAAGAGGAATAGTTGTGTCATCGTTGAGAATGTATTCTGTGGGCTAAACAACATGATGCTCTTATCTGTTACTTCTCGAATACCCCATTATTTAACTAATCAATTTATTGTTCTCTATTTTTCCTCTCTCTGTAGCCTCTTCTTATGCAGGTCCGTTTGTTTCATTGCGGACTTGCTGTAAAGGGAACCCTTCTCGTTGATAAAACAGTATGTCTTATCCCTTTGTATAACTTGAATTCAAAACTTGGTAGGCTCATTATTGTTTGGCAGATTCAATGAAGAAATGGTTGCTTGAAACATTGACTCATTTCATCCCTTGCCTATTTACCATTTCTGTTGATTATACTTTTTTGCAGTATGGTGTTTGTTAGTGTCTAAATATCTTATTGTATTTCTCTCTAGCGCAGTGTGCTCTTTGTAATTTTCCTTTGGTGTATACCTAGCCCAATTGGGCCTTAGCAATACAAGCAATCTGATTTGCAATAGTGTTATTTATCGTATTGAGCCAGCAATTTGGTATCAGTAAAGTGATTAAACAATCATATTCTTTATTATATTGTTATCAACATGGAAAGGTTGAAATTTTTTTGTGGTTTTCTTTTACAAGCACACCATTTTTTTCCTATCTTGTTACTTATAAGTTATAACTTTCCCAACTTTTGTTCTCGTGCCCAAGCAAAGTTTGTAAGAATGCATTTCTTCTCTATTGCAGCTTCCAGATAACACTATTCATATACGACCATCAATGATAAAAGCAAAAGCTGATCCGAATTTATTAGGCGGGGAGTCAAAGAACTCATTGGAAATAGTTACTACAAGGTATGGCAAGTAAAGTGGAACTTCATTTATTGGATTTGGATATGAGTAGGGAGCATATATACTTGAAATCATAATTTAGGTGTAATCATTCAAACCACTTTGTTTTAAGCACCAACTGAACATGAAAATTTCCCAAAAAAATTGTGACGGCTGTTCTTACAAGTTTCAAGTTTAAATTGAATTTGGATCAGAAGACACACAAAAAAAGTAAGTCACTAGCAAACTATAAATTAAAAAAAACTGTGAAAACATAAGGACATAGTCACTATTCACAACAAAGTTCTCTTTTTTGTTCCTCCTAACTCATTTTTTAAGTTTAGGATTTGAAGTTTAGAGGGCGATGCAATAATTCATATACTACCTCTTTTGTGTGGGGGTGGGGGGTGGGTGTGTATAGCTAGACATCTGTTTCCTAGGAATACATAGTTACTTCTTTTTTCATTTTATTCTAGAATATTCATCAAAATATTTAGTCTCCAGTTGGAACTGATTACTGCAGGAATTGAATTGTTTCTTGCAAAATTCCTGTGTTCCAAACGGGGCCTTAGATATGTACTGGAGGTGGAATCACAAGTGATCAAATGAAATGTATTGGCTACTTTTTCCTAGGGCTATGTCCCCTTATGAATGAAGTTAGACATCTGTTTGCTAGGAATGCATAGTTACTTTTTTCATTTTATTTTGGAAGACATCTCAAAATATTTGGATATGTACAGGATGTGGAATTGTACACAAGTGATCAAACGAAATGTATTTTGCTCACTTTCTCGTTGGGCTTTGTATTCCAGCTTATACGTCAAAGGAGTGTTCGGTGCTAAAGTATGAGTAAGGTTGCGGTTGCCCATGCTTTACCAAACAGCTTCAGCTTTGGGTGGATTGGTTGATTGCTGAAAGTCAACAAAAAAATAATTTCTTTACAGTGGCAGTGCTATGTTATTGATAAATGTAGAGATTTCTCCTTGAGAGTTTTCTACAGCTGTTGGAATCCTTTTCTTTTTGTTGACACTTCAACATCAATTAGTATTGTTGCATCTTTTCAGCAACCGCCCAAAAAGAGCATTGACATCGAAGTTCTTAATCTCACTACTAAACTATGGAGGGGTAAAGGAGGAATATTTTATGGAGCTGCTAAGGAAGGCACTAGAAGATGTTGAGAAAGCTTGTCACAAAACTAGAGATTCCCTGGAAGGTTAGTTTGAAATATCATGAATAGGTCATGTGTCTACGCTATATGGGAGGAGGTGTATTTCTTTAATGTTTGGTAAATTTGTCGCTCTCAAACTATCATGCCATTTTAAGTATACATTCACCTTATAACACTTTTTCGTGTCTTACTCTTTTTACTAATGTGCATCCTCTTACAGTTGCATTTATACATTCTGACATGGATGATTCAATGTCTGCACGAATGATTCTTTCTGGAATTCAACCCAAAGATGAAGCATATCTGCAATCCCAGCTAGCTCTAATGACTAAAGAGGAAAGAAAAGGAATCCAACAAGGAAAGCTCCCAATTGATGAGTGTTATTATCTGATGGGCACAACAGATCCTACAGGGAAACTAAAACCCCATGAAGTTTGTGTGATACTGTAAGTGGCAGCAATATCTAGTAATCCACCATATCCTTTGAATTACTCGATCTTTCCTTTATGTCTTTCTGATGCTTTTCAGTTTTTCTGTCGTCATAATTTTGGAATCAAACAACCTTACATTGGCAGTTTAACATAAACAAGACATGGGTCCGTTTTGCTTGTTTACAATTTAATTGTAGTAGGGACATGCCAACTTACACGTTTTACATCAAGATTTTTTTGCAAGTTCTTCAGCAGTTTGACTATCCTTCTGCCTTTAAAGAGGAATGTCTGACATGGATGCAAACTTCATAATATAATTTTTTTAAATAAGATTGGTCTGAATTTGGTAGATAATATGTCTTAATGATGACTTATGTATTATGCTAGACTAACCACATATTATCAGGGACTAGTATAGTGCCTATGCTAATGCTACGATAGCAGTACACCCGCTTATCAATTAAATGATAAGATAGGTATGAATATAACACTTACTAATAAATAATCACAGTGCCCGTATGCGAGTACAAAAATAAAGATATAACACTCAATAATATTCTTCGCTAAACGTTTTCCGTATGCTTTTTGTTATGAATAGCACTTGTATTCAACATGAGGCCAAAGGGCCAGTATATATACACGTACAAGAGGATATAGAAGGAAAGCCTATATAAGGCAATAACTATACAAGGCAAATAATCTCTATACAAGGCAACTAGCAATCTCGTATATAAGGTAACAAAGATACTATCTAACACCCCCCCTCAAACTCATGGTGGATCAACAACACTGAGTTTGGAGAGATAAAAGCTGTGCTGAGCTCTAGTCTGTGTCTTCGTGAAGAAATCGCTAATTGAAGCTCAAGGCACATATTGAAGAGCCACAACCCGATCTTGTACTGTGTCCTCATGTAGGAAGCATCAACGCCAATATGCTTGGTGAGCTCATGCTTCACCGGATCTCGAGCAATGCTAATAGCTCTCAGATCTTGTCAGATAAAAGAGGAGTTGGTGTAGAAACAAAACACCAAAATCCTCAAGTAGCCACCGTAGCCAAGTAACCTCTCACATCAAAAGAGCCATCGCCGCAACTCACCTCTCAGACTGAACGAGAAATCGCTGCATCGCTTCTTAGTCTTCCAAGTAATAAGAGAACCACCAAGAAAAACACAATAAGCGTAAAGAGACCGCGATCGAGGGATCACTAGCCCAAGTAGCATCGTAGTATGTCCAAGTCGGAGGAGCTGGATCGAGGAAAGAAAAGACGGCGAGAGATAGTTCCACGAAGATATCGTAGAACACGAAGAAGATGACTATAGTGAAGTCGGGTGGGAGCGAAACGAATCGACTCAAGATATGAACTGGATAGGAAATGTCGGGACGAGTGACACCAAGGTAAACAAGACTCCCAACAAGATGACGATAGCGAGTAGGATCATCAAGAGGTTCACCATCGAGGGTCGAAGGTGAACATTGAGCTCCATAGGAGTCTCAAGCGGTCTGTTGATCGATCGATGAGAGAAGCACGATCAAGAAGATCCCGAATATACTTCTCTTGGGATAGAAAGAAACCTCGGGTGTAGAAGAGACTTCAATCCCGTAAAGTAACGAAGAGGACCTAGATCGGACATGAGAAATCGCTCATTGAGACGTGCCTTCACAAAGGCAATATAATCGAGTATCATCGCCAAGAATGATCATGTCATCAACATAGAGAAGAAGAAGAGTCCGTCCACGAGGTGAAGTGTGAACAAAGAGCGCAGGATCATGAGTACTAGCGTAAAAGCCAGCAAAGAATGACCACGAAGAAAACGCTCAAACCGTGCACGAGGGGCTTGCTTGAGGCCATAAAGAGAGCGACGAAGACGGCAAACCATGCCCTCAGAATGAATACCCGGTGGTGGTCGCATAAAACCTCCTCACGTAGCTCACCATTAAGAAAGGCATTCTTAACATCAAGTGAGAGATAGACCACCGACGAGCGACGCCATCGCAAGAAGAGTGCGAACAGTGGTCATATGAGCCACCGAGCAAAAGTTTCGTCATAATCACTACCATGCTCCTGCTGAAAACCACGTGCTACGAGACGAGCCTTGTAGCGCCAAGAGAACCATCGAGCGAGTCTTAACCTTATAGACCCACTTACATGTAATAGGACGGACACGTGGAGGAAGGGCACAAGATCCCACGCCGGTGCGCTCAAGGGCAGCAATCTCCTCTCGCCATCGCAGCTGCCATTCCCGATGAACAACAAGATCACGGTAAGAAGTCGGCTCGGCAAGAACAGACCAAAGCAAAGCCAAGGCGCTTAGGAGGCCGAATAGACCGACGATCACGAAGAGCGAGCGAGGAGGCCCGTAAGAAAGTGACTCAACAGAGAAGAAGAGACATCGAAGAATCCTCAACTCGCGGATGACGAGTGTAGTAGAGAGGATACGAAGGAACAATGTCAAGAAAATTCGGAGGAGACACGGAATGTGAAGACTCGTGTGGAAAGGTCAAGCGAAGAAGAGACGCCAAGCGTGGAGAAGGAAAAGTGGCAACAGAGTATCGGAAAAGTAAGAAAAGAAAGTGGCTCGACAAGAGATGCTGGAGTGGAAGAAGGACGAGGGTAGAAGGGACGAGACTCATCAAAAGTAACATCCCGAGAAATCCGCATTCGTCGGCCAACAGGATCCCAACAACGATATCCCTTATGCTCAGCACTATAGCCCAGAAAAACGCACTCAACAGACTGAGCGGTCAGCTTGGTGCGTTCACGAGGTGCAAGAAGGACATAGCACACACACCCAAATAGGCGAAGACTAGAGTAATCAAGAAGCATGCCACAAAGACGTTCCACCGGAATCCCACCCTTAAGAGCAGAAGAAGGCTGAATATTAATCAAGTAAGTGGCAGTGGAAACAGCCTCAGCCCAGAAATGAGGTGGAACAGCGGAAGCAAGTAAAAGGGCACGAGCTGTCTCAAGAAGATGACGATGCTTGCGCTCAGCCACACCATTCTGAGCATGAGCACCAGGACAGGAAAACTGAGAAAGAGTGCCCTGCGTAGCAAGAAAAGTACGAAGGGCGCCGGACAGATATTCCCCTGCTGAGTCAGCGCGAAGAACTCGAATGGGAGAGTCAAACTGAGTACGGATCATAGTGGCAAAATTCTTATAGATGGACAAGGCCTCGCTATGAGAAGACATAAAGTATATCCAAGTGTGGCGAGAGAAATCATCTATAAAAAGAATATAATATTTATGACCCCCTTTTGAAACAAAAGGAGCCGGACCCCACACATCAGAGTGAACAAGATCAAAAGGACGCTGGGATACAGACTCGCTAGAAGGATAGGGGAGTTGTAGCTGTTTACCAAGCTTACAACCCGCACAATTTAAAGAGGTATCACCAGACACAGATCCTAAAAGATCACGACGAATTAAAGAAGACAGACGTGACCCACAAAGATGCCCTAAACGGTGATGCCACTGAGCAAACGACCCAGTAGACGATGCAACGGAGGCAGAAGCAATGGAGGAGACGAGAGACCGGCAGAGGCAATGGAAGGAAGACGGCTACCAAGCTCCCAAAGGCGCTGAGAGTCACGGCGGCGAGGGCCAATACCAACCAAAGACCCCGTCCTGCGATCCTGAACACAGCAAGAGTCAGAGTCAAGGATAACACGACAGCCATGATCGATGGTCGCCAATGGATATAAGCTGCATGGTGAGTTTAGGAACATGAGAAACAGCAGGAACATGAAAAGAGGAAGACAAAAGAGTGCCTCGTCCTGCAATGGAAAGAGGGGTACCATCTGCAATGCATGCATGATGATAGGAGCGAGAAGAGGACTAATGGAGTGGAGACTCGTTGGATCAGATGTCATATGAAAAGAAGCTCCAGAGTCAAGAATCCATGGTGTGATACCTGATGAGGAGGAAGATGGTCTCTCATTGGAAGACTGAGTAGCGAGCCAGCTGAACCTGACGGTGCAGAAGTAGCCATGCGACGTAGTAGCATCAGAATCTCCTGAGTGGGGTCCGAACCAGAGAAGCCCGTTGAGGAGAGGCACCAAGAAGTTCAGGTGCCCTTAGGAGGACGCCCACTGCGACGAGCAAGATCCTTTTTCTTCCGATAGCAAAACTGCTCCACATGCCCATCTTTGTTGCAGTAGGTACAATGAAGCCCTGCACCCTTGGTAGTCGATACTGAAGGAGAAGGCGCCACTGATGGAATAGCACGAGGTACTGCCAGGACTGAAGGAGATACTAGTAGGCCCGCACCACGAAGACGAGTCTCCTCGCACGAATAGCCGCAAGAGCCTCCAACAAGGTCACACGGGATGACGAGCAAGCGGTGAGCACGAATCGCTCAAATTCAGTCCAAGGCGTGTCGAAAAGTCGAGATACGGCGAAGCTCAAGTGAGAGTCTTGACGCGTTGGCGGCAGCAGACACAGCGCGCAAACCTCCGGTCCGAGAGAATCAAGTCGACGCCATACCGAGGACAGCTTGAGCATAAAACTCGCCGACAGAGAATCACCTGTCAGAACGACCGCTCTCGTCGTGACAACAAAGAAGGTACAAAGAATCCCCGAGGCTCATAGCGATCGCGAAGATGTGCCCACATCGATCGAAATAAGACAAACCAACAATATCACCGGTGAGATGCACCTCCATACTAGCAACCGAATAGCGTACACGAGCATCCTCATCAAGCCATATCTTGTATGCGATGAAATTGAGTCCGAAAAGACTCCACAAAGATCAAGATACTCATCGGAGGCCTTCGCTTGAGCAAAGATGACGCCTCTTTAGGAATAACAGCATGTCGGGAGCAGGGCGAGGCGGACATGATAGCTCGCCAAGAAGAAACTCCCACAGCAGCGCCTCGCATGTGAAGGCGCATGTGAAGAACCCAATCACGATAATTGAGACCATCAAAGATAACCGGGCAACGAGGAATAGATACGGTGCCCGAAGAAGAACCTGCAGATGGCGACATTTTTTTTTTGACCGACCGACCGGACTTAAGCCGATTTAAAGTCCGATCCAATCGCACTCGAAGAATCGAGCAGAGGAGGCTCGAGGCGCCACGGTGACGGCGGCTCGGTCGGCGACGGCGTCCGCGTGGCGGCGACCAGTCGACGACGGCGTCGGCGGCGTCCGAGAGTAGCGCCGGGCGGAGCAAAGGCCAACCTCAGGCTCTGTGGTTGAGGAGACGTCACGGGTGACGGCGGCCTGGTCGGTCGACGGTGTCACGGGTGGCGGCGGCCGGGTCAGCGACGGCGTCGACGGCGGCCAGGAGTAGCGCCGGGCGAGCAAAGGCCGACCTCAAGCTCGGGCCGCGGTAGCGCAAGGATGACGCTCGGATAACCCGGATGGAGGATGGTGCGCGACGGTCGTAGATCCGGAGAGCCGCGGCTCCACTCGGAGATGGTGGCGAGAAAACCAACCAAGGAAAGCCGGAGAGGAGAGGTCGGGAGAGCGCAAGTGCAACGCCCGTAAGAAAACCCTAACCCTAACTTGGCTCTGATACCATGTTATGAATAGCACTTGTATTCAACATGAGGCCAAAGGGCCAGTATATATACACGTACAAGAGGATATAGAAGGAAAGCCTATATAAGGCAATAACTATACAAGGCAAATAATCTCTATACAAGGCAACTAGCAATCTCGTATATAAGGTAACAAAGATACTATCTAACACTTTTAAGACTTGTTCACGTATGTATGTACGCCGACGTCGCCGGTCACCGTTGCCGCACGTAAAAGCCTCGTGGTCTCGCCGAACGGCTGAACGGCTGGAGGTATGGCACCTCCGTCCCAGCGTTTGGGTGTTCTTTAGTTAGGAATTCCTGGGACTTGCGCAAGGAACACGAGAAAGGAAGGTATGGATTTAGTTTGTGTTTTTTTAGAGGATTCTGTTGCAATAATAGAACTCCCGTTTGACGCATGGGAGAGGAACCAATACGTGAGAAGATTAACAAGAGAAGAGAAGATGGTGTGTATGATAAGGAATTAAGGGGTTGTATATGTACCACATATTTGGAAGGAGAGCCAATCAAACAAGGAAATAAAGAGGGAGGATCAGCATGCAAGGAAACCAGACTTGAATTTTTTACTATCCTGGCCTCGTGATCATTTTTTTCCCGAATATGACCCTTCTGCAGACTTTTTTACGGATCTAGCCCCATAGAGCCTAATTTCAGCGCACGGAGAGTGCTGAATTTTTTTAATTTTTTATCCACGGAACCAGCGGTCTGTGAGTGCTACTTAATTTTTCAATTTTTTCTCATGAACCAAATGCCATGAAACGCTGTTTAATTTTTATCTTTTCTTCCCTGTGGATCCAGCAGTCGGCGAGCGCAATTTATTTTTCCATATTTTCCCAGAATTATTCAGTGGACGGGCACCGCTTGAATTTTTTTTCATTTTTTCTTCCATGCTTGAATTTTTCAGCGGCTGCCGAGCATTTCTTTTTTTTTTGCCAAAATTATCAAGCGGACGGGCACCGCTTGATTGTTTTTTTATTTTTCGGGAATTTTTTACTGTATTGGCATCATCGTTATAATTTTTTTTGAATCAACTCTCGCGACGATGAATTTGCGATTGTAGCCTCGAGCTGAAAAATTCAATGAGCGGGCGCGCGATATTATTTACCGCCTGTGCTCGAATTTTTAGTATATTAGTATCGTCGTTATAATTTTTTCCGAATCAGGCTCTCGCGGTGATGAATTTGCAATTGTAGCCTCGAGACAGAAAAAATCATCGGAGAGGTGCTGAATTTTTTTTTCCGCGGTTGAGAAGCACTGTAATTTTTTTCCCATGTCCGAAATTATCCAGCAGCCTAGCAGAGCTTGGTTTTTATTTTTTTCGTGCCTGAAATTTCCCATCATCCGCTGGATAATTTCAGACATGGGAAAAAAATTCCAACACCTCTCCGTTGAATTTTTTCGACTCCAGGCTACAATCGCAAATTCATCGCAAATTGAGAACAATCTCTAATGAAAAATGATTCAAGCAAAGTTGAAATCTAAATATTTTATATATTTGAGTTCTGGGAAGTATAAGGATTCTAATAAAATTAGTTTCATTCAATTCTCAATTCTTTTGCAATATTTTTATATGTAGCATATCTTTGGGTCTTTTCTTTAAATTTGAATTTGAAATTCACCCGTTACTATTTTTCAAAATATTTTTGCATATTATGGAAGAACTTGATTTTAGATGATTTTAGAATTTTGTTTCATTTTATTTACATATAATGTAAAAGTTACAAATGCTTGTATGCTCTCGGGTAATGGAAATTCTAAATAAAATAGAAAATACGCTTTCGCAGAACAGAAAGCTTCTTTCCTCGCTGGCGCGCGCTTTACATCGCCAATAAGCCATCGATCTTGGGGCCCTTTGTCGGCAAAGAGCAAAACAGAGACCAGCTAGAATGGCGCCGCGAGCTACGGTCACGGATGGGCCTCGCCGAGGGCACCATTAGCACTACACCGGCGACGACACCCGCCGGTGGACTTGGTCGCCGCCGGCGATGGCCGAAGATGCCTCGCCACTGAGTGAACCTCGCGAGTGATGCTTCGCCACACAGCTCGAATGGGCTCTCCGATCGCCGCCGAGGGCCGCGGGCTCTCTTCGCTTCGCCGCGGCCGCGGCGATCTCCTCCTCCGCGACGCCCGGCCGCGCCGCCCGCCGTCGTGTGCAATCTCCGACCACGCTGCCCGTCTCCGCCGAGTGCGGCCTAAGCGTCGTCGTTAGCGGGCGTCTTGCCGCCGATCGCGGGCGGGCTCTCCTCTGATCATCGCCGAGGGCCACGCGGGCTCTCCTCCGATCGCTGCCGAGGGCCGCACGGGCTCTCCGCCGCTCGTCCCAGCAGTCGCGTCGATCTCCTCTTCCATGCGCCCTGGACGCCGCGTGGATCTCCTCCTCCGCGCGCCCCGACCGCCGCGTGCAATCTCCCGGCCGCACTGCCCTGTCTCCCCATTTTATTTTCCCAGCACGTATGTATCGGTCATTTCCTTTTCCAGAAAGTTTGTTTCTTTTTTCTTGATTGTTTCCTTTTCCTTGATTTCCTTTTCCCAGCACGTATATATCGGTCATTTCCTTTTCCAAAACATTTGTTTCCTTTTCCTTGATTGTTTCCTTTTCAATAAAGATGCTGGATAGAGGTGCGGGGCGGAGGTCTGTTGTGGGCCACAGAGATGATTAGACACATTAAACAATAGCCATCGGATGTGGGTGAGTAAAGCTGAGGAAAGATCTGAGAGGTTAATTTTGATGGAGGCAAGTTTCTGGGGATATTTCACTGGGTGCACAAAGGTTGGGCCATCTCTAGTGGGATGCACTATTTGGGATGGACGTAGAAAAGAATGTTTAGATGCATTATAAAGGGGTATAGATACACAAAATATGTGGGGCTTCTAGACCTTAAGAGCGTTCTGCATTTAATTAAAGTTTATACAAACCATTTGAAGAGAATTCAGAAGATGAAGTGTTGGCTCCTCCTTTTGTTACTAATTTTATCTCATTAAACAGTGACAATGGCCAACTTTCTGGAAAAGTTCTTGTCTATAAACATCCGGGGCTACATTTTGGCGATATACATGTCTTAACTACAACATATGTTGCTGATTTAGAGAACATTGTGGGAAATTCCAAATATGCTATATTTTTCCCTACTTCTGGACCACGGTCCTTGGCTGATGAGATGGCCAATAGCGACTTTGATGGCGACATGTATTGGGTTTCGAGAAATCCACAGGTTAGCTCATAGTTTCTGACGTTTTGCAGTGAAGTATTCATGCTTAGTTATCTTTGCTGGCTCACATAATCCATTGTGTGTGTGTATCTATTCTGAAGGCATGGAATTTGTGATGCTACTTTTTTGTGGTAGTTGAATTCACATTACTTCTTAGTACACCCATGTCTTGTTTATCTTGCAACTTAGTTTAATTTTATTTGTACTTATGCTCCACAAGTAGGTTTGAGTGAGGCCACTAAGAGGCAATTTTGAAAAGATCTAGATGATATGGTTCAAACTTAGAAGTGTGTCTAGTAGGGAAAAGCTTTTCTTAGAAGTCAATTTCAACGGTCGTGTTGGTACAACCAGTGGGGATTTGAGAGGGTGCATGGGGGGTTTTGATTATGGTGATTGGAATCAAGAAGAAGACATCTTGAACTTTGTCGTAACCTATGACCTATGATAGCTAACACCTTCTTTAGAAAGAGATAATCACATTTAGTTACTTTTAGCAACGGTCAGCAATCTAGCTAGATGAATTTTGTCCTTGTTAGGAGGTAGGACAATCGAGCTTGCATAGATTGTATGGTTCTATCTAGAGAGTGTTGTTCCACAACATAAGTTGGTAGTCTCGAACTTTTGGTTTAGGATATGGGCTCAACCAGCTAAAGTCACCAAAGTCACAAGGATGAAGTGATGGAAGCTCAAAGAGGACGTCTCACGGTCGTTTAAGGAGAGGATGATCGCGGAAGGGATATGGAACGTGGGCGAAGACGCAAATAGTACGTGGATGGAGATGGTAACTCGCATTAGGAAAGTGGCTACGGAGGTGTGTGGAGTGACCTGAGGGAGTAGATGCAAGGTTCGAGTCTTTATTGATTCGGTAGATCCATATGTTCTGGGGAACCTAAAGACACTTGACGGGGGAAAGAGGAAGTGCAAAAGGATGTCAAGAAGAAGAAGGCATGCTATAAGCACATGCAACATGATGGAGCAACAACGTAAAAAAGTACAAAGCAACAAAACAAGAATGCTAAGAAAGCGCTGAGTGAGGCACATGCAAGGCTTATGAGGATCTTTATCGGAAGATGAGCACAAAGGAGGGTGAGAAGGACATCTATAAAATGGCTAAACTTCAAGAAAGGAATACGAGAGATTTCAACCAAGTTAAATGCATCAAAGATGACACTAATAGACTTTTGGTGAAAGATGACGAGATCAAAAATAGGTGGAAAGACTATTTCGACAAGTTTTACAACGGGGATAGTATGATTCAACTGGATGTTGCTTTTGACGAGACCAATAGGTGGTTCGTTGGAATAATTCAACAAGTTGTACACAGTAAGGATTTGGGGCTTGATAACATCCCTATTGAGGTGTGGAAATGCCTTAGAGACGTGGCGATTGTTGGGCTAACTAAGGCATTGGGGCTTGATGACACTGTGGTTGAACAAGATGCTTGACGAGTGGCGGAGCACATTAGTGCCAATTTTCAAAAATAAAGAAGACATTCAAATTTGTAGTAATTACACAGGAATTAAGCTCATGAGTGTAGGATCAAGGATAACCGACTAGAGGGGGTAAATAGCAGGTTTTAAAATTCTTTGGCTCTAATTGTAATAATAATCATGCAAAGCTAGAATTATGATTTTTGACAATTAAAGCCAAATCATCGAGGTTTCTCTATGTGCACTAACAAACTAAATCAAAGCAAAATTACAATCCTAAGACAAGATCAATATAATAGGCAAGCTAGGAAAGTAAATTGCTCAAAATAAATGCAAGTGATCAAACTACAAGAAGAGATGAACATAATATTTATCACGTGGTCTCGAAGACTTGTCGATCTCCCCTAATCCACATTGAGGTAGCTTGACCAGCTCAAGTTGGCTCCTTTGTGCAAATGAGCCTTCCTCGATCACTATGGTAGTTCTTCCTTGCTCCGGGTAGGCGAGCTCTGGCCTTCACAAGTCACCGGGCTTTCTCACAAGCTCCTTTGAGAAAGTCACTGGTTCTTTCGCCTCCAAGCTGTCTAGGAGGTGGCAACCTCTAAGAGTAATAAATCTTGACACTTGCTTAAGGTTGATTAAGTGTCTAATGGCTTAAACACTAAATGCAATACTTGAATGCTCCTATCCCTCTCAAAATGAGAATTTAATGCACAAGGATGAGCAGGAGAATTGCTAGAGCTCAAATGTATTCAATGAGAGTTCAAGAGTGCTCTAGTATGTAGGTGTGGGGGGTATATATAGCTCCCACCAACATTTCCAACCGTTGGAGACAAAGTACATAAAAATTTCAGCAAACCCGGTGCTACCGCCCATGTAGGGTCGGTAGCACTAGATCCCAACCCAACGGTCGAAACAGTGCATTTAATGCACTGACAGTAGCCGTTGCTATTGAGGGCTGGTGCTACCGCCCAACTAGAACCTGTAGTACCGGACCCACATTTTTTAGAATACCAATTTTGGTGCCTCTCTGGAAATTACGCACTGGCCTTTAGGGCCGGTACCGCACGCTCCCACATGGCCGGTAGCACCGGCCGAAAAAAAAATGGGCAAACACCTCTCTCTGTTAAAAACTTCCGCCCTTGGGGCCGATACTACTGCACACGCGGTAGTACCACTCCCATATGGGTGGTATGACCGACCAGCCTAAAGACCCAAAATCACTCTTCTGTAAAATACATGCCAGACAAGAGCCCGGTGCTACCGACCCAGCGGTAGCACCGCTCTCACATGGTCGGTAGCACCGGCCATATTGACAAAGTCTCTGAATTTTTAAAGATGATTCAATGCAAAACATTTTTGATCTTGTGTGCATGTTTTGAGCCAATATACTTGATCAACATCAAACTACTAGCCAAGATCCTCTTAATAGTACGACACCTAATCTAGCAACCCGATCTTTTCTCCAAAACACAAAGATCGACAAAAGCTATGAAAATGTCTTGAAATTTTATACCTTGGCAATTTAGCTTGATACGTTAATCTTCTTTTAGCTTCATTTCCATACTTCATTGCATGCCATATCTTGGACCAATCTGTTTTCAATAATCTCAAAGAAAAATATTAGTTCTTTAATCACGATTATCATTAATTATCAAAACCAAAACAAATTGGGGGCCTAGATGCTTCAATGAGCCACACAATGAAGCTTTTGGAGCAAGTGATTGAGCATCATTAAAGAAGAGTGACTAGTGTGACGAAAAAACAATTTGGTTTTATGCCTGGGAGATGACCACGGTGGCTATTTTCTTGACATGACAGTTGATGGAGAGATATAGGGAGGAAAAGAAAGATCTACACATGGTGTTTATCAACTTGGAGAAAGCTTATGACAAAATGCCAAAAAAGGTCATATGGTAGGCACTTGAAAAGAAAAAAGTTTCAACAAAGTACATTACCTTAATGAAGGATATTTATGACGATGTTGTGGCTAATGTTAGAGCATGTGATAAATATACCAGTGACTTTTCTATTAAGATAGGATTACATCAAGGGTCAACATTGAGTCTCTACATTTTAACTCAATAAGTGAGCGGAATTATGTTTTGTGTGCCTCTGGCATAGTTCTTTATTTTTTTATCAATTTTCTCATTGCCATTGTTTTTCATTAATTGGACAGATTATATTAGTTTTTCATTAATTGGGAAAATTACATTACTATATTTTCTAGCGTGTATGCTATAGCATTTATGTATCACCAAAATGTTTTGGTGTGCGATCATATTCTGTGGTGTATTTTATCTCTCTCTAGGCAGAATTGTCTGTAACTCAGTATGATTGCAAAAATGACCTTTTCAGTTACTGAAGGACTTCAATCCATCTGAACCATGGGTTCAAAGAATTCCGCCTAAAAAGACCGAACAAAAGAATCCTCAGGATTTTGATGGATCCGAGCTGGAAAGGCTGTTATTCCGTGAATTTTTGAGAACTAGATTCACACCCAGGTATTATTAACTTATGAGCCTGTCATTCACACCCAGGTATTATTAACATTTTCAGGCTCAATTTTGGCTGTCTGATATTGTTAGAGGAGATGGAAAATGGTTATTCACAAGTGTGCATCTTATTCCAAGAGCAAATAGACACATATACAACAGGTTAAATGCCACATGGGCCAAGACAAGTTAGATGGGCCATATAGACCAATATACATATATACATCACACTATGGATATGTGTTATATTTACAAAATAATTACAGTGATTTCTTCTTCATTGCAGAATGTTGTGATTTTGTCATTCTTCATTGTTGTCCCAAGTATCAGCACGCCTTCTATTTATTAGTTTTGCCAACTAAAATCACAGATATACAGACATCAAATCTGATCTGTTTGTTTTATCTGTCTAGTTTTGTTGTGACCATTTTGTAGACGTTGTCAATATATGTGCGCTGTGCATGTTATGTGGTCTAACGCTGTTTGAGATTTTTCCTCCCATCAGTTATGTCCTGGGTACAGCTGCAGATTGTTGGTTGGCACTTATGGATCGGCTCTTGACACCTGAAGTTCATACAAGCCAAAGTGAAAAGAAATCGATAGTGTGTAAAGATGCTTGAGTTAGTTGACATTTACTATTTGGCTCTGGATGCCCCAAAGACAGGGGATGAGGTTATTTTCAATCCTGGGCTCATATGTTTTGTAGTTCAGATATCCTGTTTTTATTACCCATGTGCTGTCATTAGATGGTACTCCCTCCGGTCACAAATACATGTCGTTTTAGACATCGACATGGTTTTAAAACATAATTTTGATCACTAATTTCTATTGTAATATATTTATAAATCTAATAAAATTATAATATTATGAAAGTACTTTTTGAGACAAATCTACACATGGTTTTTCATGTGTCTAATTTAAATATTTAAAAAGATATTGATAGTAAAAGTTTCAAAAGTTTGACTACACCTATATCCAAATTAACATGTATTTGTGATCGGAGGGAGTATGTCGTTAACCATCCACAAAGATGAACCAAAACCTTGCGGCAACTATTGCCAAGTGATTAAGCAGTCTGAATATTAGGCATGAGTGCAAGGCTATGCAACTGAATATTTTTTAGAACTAGTGATGAACTTTGACTGACATAAGACATGCGATTAGGGTGGAACTAGGAGGGTTCCATCTGTTAGTGACTATTCTGAACAAGTTCTTAAGAATTTGTTAGTAATAGTCAATCCTTGTGCATAGACATGGTAAAATAGAATGTTATAGCTTTTTTCTCTTCTATGATTGTGCACACGTTAGTTTTCAATATTGCTAAATGCTATGGACATACTATCCTTAGTCGTATCTGTTCCTTTTTTGTTTGTTTGGCATCAAGATCTAAGTGGCACACTCATACAAACTAGTCGGAGGCATGCACAGTTCTGCAAACAATTACAAACATTCGTAATTACATGCCATCCAAAATGATCTATTCTTTTAGTGGTTCATCTACGCAATCGACTACACTATTATGACGCAATACATCTGAATGTTTTAACTATATAAAATCGATGTCTTATTTGTTGGGAAGACCAATTAAAGTTAAGGATCCACGAAGGATTTATTACATTTAATATTGGAATGGTATAGTTCGAATCTAGACTATTGGATTGTAAAGATCAATAGTAAGAATTGGTTGTCGATCCTAGATCTAGGAATGCTTCGTGTGCAAAAATATTGGTTACATGTGGCAAAGAATACAACTCTCCTTTTTTATATTAGTATAGATTAATTAAACATTGATGCAATTTACTATATTATTAGCTAGTATCGGTGACTGGATTTGTCATCATAAGTACAATGTAGGTTATAAAGGAACCTGTAAAGGGTCATTTTTTTTACAGTGGTTGATTCTTTGTATGCTATCATGGACGGAACTTTACCTGTCGCAAGTTTGACTATTGTTGATTTGCATTTGCTAATAGCAGCAGATAGTAACTTAGGATATATGCATTTCATTGCCCATCTTGATATACATATTTTAATAGCAGATTTTTTTTTTTGATTTGGGAATTATTTGATGAAAGTTGAATACAAGATGTGTGCATGTCTTGACATGTGAAACAATCCAAATGAAATAATATAACTAACACAGAAAAGAAGACATGAACTGTGGATTTGAATTTTGGTTAATAATTTTGATATCATTTGCAAGAAACTTCTGTGCAAAAAATGATGTTGTATTCTACTTTAACTGAATGGTTAATCTTTCCTTCTCCATCTGTCTTTCAAATAGATCAATATCAGTGATGACCTGACGACCAAAACATTTCCACATTATATGGAACGGAAAGCTTCCTATCATTCAACATCAGTGTTGGGCAAAATCTATGATGAAGCAAAGTCACGGCAGTCTGAAAATGTCCCTCCAATCAGTAAGTTGCCATTTCTAGTTGGCTTTTGTCACTTTCTTTGTGTATAACTATAACCACTTTACACATCTAGCATATATGCATGCGTAAACTTATGTACAATATACCACTTAAATGATGTTGTTATTGTTAAGTATATACATATTGTCTTATATAGACTCTCTATATTTAGGTTTTCCTTATATAAGTTTTCCTTATTTAGGTGTTGCCTTATATAAACTTTTCTTCTGTACCCTTATGACTCTATATATTCTGGCCTACTGGCCACATATTGATTACAACAAGTGCTATTCGTAACATGTTATCAGAGCAAAGGTTCCAACCCTAGCTCCAAAACTATCTTTCGCTGCTCCTGCCCTCGGGAGGAGCAATCTCCACTCTCGGGGGTGGCCACGTATTGGGATCTGGTCGTCTTCGAGGTCCTGCGCCGCCTCCCGCACCGAGAGCTTCCACTGGCGAGTCGCTAGCCGGCGGCCTTCTCCTGTGGCCGCTACTTCTCCCGACCGCCTCCACTCGGGCCTGAGCAAGGCGTGCTGCATCTGCACGCTCATCTTGCTGGTACTCGTCGCCGTCGGCCTCGTCTTCGATTTTGGCATCTACACGCACGGGTTCCACCTTGAGGAGCTCTATGGCAGTGGTTCCTTTTGTGCGCCACCTCCGCTCCTTCGGTTCATCTCGCCTGCGCCGGCCTCCGCTCCATATCCGTGAGGCGCACCCTTCGTGCCGCCTCGGTCAGCCTATAGCCTCGTCGCCCCTCTCCGGCTCCGATTGGCCCCACCCCCATGCCGGCCAACTCACTGAAGCGTCACCCGTCCATCTCGCTGACGTGAGCCGCCCCTCCTCGATGACGTCCGATGCCCTCCCGACCTCCGGCTGGCGCCCGCCAGCCTTTCGGCCGCACGCCCACACCAATCGATTGGTTCGATCCGTGACCAAGTCACCCGAGAGAAACACCCACACGAGACACTCTGCCTTTCATCCGGACTCCGATCGGATCTCACAGTTTAGTTTAATCCGGTTTTGGGTTCCGACTTGGCTTTTTTTGGTTCCTGCTTGGCTCTCGGTCCGCTCCTTCGGCGGCTCGGCTTACACTCGTTGGTTTCTTTATGGCTTGGCTCTCGATCAGCTCCTTCATCATCATGGCTCTTTTTATCAGCTCCAGCTCTTTGGCTCCGCTTCGGCTCTTCGAAACTCCTTTGAGTCTTTTATTTTTAGCTCCGTTGCATCCATCCAAGTCCTTAGCACCTCGGTTTTTTCGTCGGCTTGGCTCTTTTATTGACTCGTCTTATTCCGTCAACTTTGATTTTCGACTCATTACCTCAGCTCGACTCGGCTTATTTCGTCGGCTTTCCTCTGTCTGTTTCGGCTCAAATATACCAGTCGGTTTCAGCTCGACTCTTCGTCGGCTTTTCTTCGTCGACTCGGCTCCTTCATCGGCCTTTCTTCGTCAGTTCGATTTTTCAAGAGTTGGATGCTACGACAACTACTTCAAGACAAGGACTTTGGATTTTTCTTATTTTAGTGTCCACCCTTCCAAATGCAATGCTATTGCATACGCCTTGCATTTGTGTGGGGTGTTAAGGGTATAGATATTGTCTTATATAGACTCTCTATATATATGTTTTCTTTATATAAGTTTTCCTTATTTAGGTGTTACCTTATATAGGCTTTCCTTTCGAGGTTTTCTTTATATAAGTTTTCCTTATTTAGGTGTTGCCTTATATAGGCTTTTCTTTCGTACCCTCATGTACTCTATATATATTCTGGCTTACTGGCCTCATATTGATTACAACAAGTGCTATTCATAACAGTTATACCTCTTTATCTTTATGAGCATACTCTAATATTGATTATAAGTTACTTCAAAGTGAGTTCCACGAAAAATTTCATCAAAATCCACTCTTTATAGCATAATTTGTGTATATGCTCTATTTATATATGGAAAAAGGGTATATACCAAAAATAAAGGGCTCCCATGAATTTTTTAACCATGTAGCATATATAGGAAGCCTTTTATGTGTGTGTGTATGTATATATGGGAAACCGTTTCCGTACTCCTGGGAGTTCGTACTCTCACCTCCAATATACCACTTAAACGAATGTGTTATACTCCTTTATCACTTTCGGTATACTTAATAATAATTCTAAGATACTCCAATGTGACATGATTGAAAAAATTTCATCGAAAACTCTTTATTTGTGTTATATACCCTTTTCCATATGTAAAAGGAGTAAGATACTCCAAAGTGAGTTCCATGAAAAATTTCGTCATGGTTCACTCTTTATAGTATAATTTGTGTATATACTCATTTTACATATAGAAAAAGGTATATAGCAAAAATAAAAGGCTTCGATGAATTTTTTTTCAACCATGTGGAATTAGAGTATCTTAGAATTATTATTAAAGTATACCGAAAATGATAAAAGAAGTATAACACGTTCATTTAAGTGGTACATTGAAGGTGAGAGTATGTACTCTTGGGAGTACGAAAAAGGCTTCATACACACACACTGGGACACCATGGTGCCTGGGCACCATGATCTAAAACAGGTACCCTATTTATCACATGCTCAAAAGTTTGAAATTTTTTGGATGCCAAGTTTAACTAGTTGATTCAAACTAGAGTCTTTTTTATGGTAGTTTGGTTGTGGGTATGTGCTGATTATATATATAAATCAGCAAAGCATGTGATCTAACTTTGTTCAAAATCTTTGAATTTGAGCATATTTTCAAAGGTATGTGTTTCATTTGAATTGTTATAGATGGTATATATCCTAAAACTAAAATTTTCGAGAAAAAATGTACCCAAATTTGACTTGAATTCACGTGTTTGAAATCATGGTGCCCAATTTCGACATGCTATATAGTATAAATATAAATATATGTGAAAAATACCTTCTCCCAGGTGTAGTTACACACAGCACTGATATACCACCTAAGCGAACTTAACATACTCTTTTATCACTTTAGATACACTGATATACTAATTATAAGATACTCTAATGTGGTACACATGAAAAAATTGCAAGGGTCTATGGTTTTTAGCGTATTTTATAAATACCTTCATATTCGCATATAAAAAGAAGTATATATAAAATATGTATATACCACCTAGATGGTCTTATATATTCATAAATTACACATACTTATATTTTGTTATGTGAGATACGGCATACGGAGTAATCTCTCTCAAGAGTATAAAAAAACATCTTTTTTTTTTCAAGGCACTATTCTGCGCTTATTCTACGCTCTAGCCGTGACTACAGCCGCGCGCTCAACCAGTCCCCTATGTGCCCGAAGTCCCCTGTGCGTCTGACCATGACCCACCTGTGCGATCCCATGTGCCCCTGTGCAACCGCCCGTAAAACAGTACCCTACGTACGCCCCTTTCCCTACCCCTGTCTTCCACCATGCTGCACGGCTGCGCCACACAAAATGGATGGTAAATTGGTGCGAGGTCGTCCACCACGCGGGCATGAGAGCTCACCGATTGGTAGTAATCGCTCGTGTCTTGCAGTTTTGCTTCCATCGCACCGCCGCTGTCTCCTGTGCGAATGCCATGCAATTTTCCCCGCCTTTTACTATTTTGGTCCAGAGACATCCCAATTTACGGCCAATGAAACAGCTTCTACTATACTCATGAATTTACTAGACGTGTCATTAGAGTTTACTGCCACACGCAGATGTGGCGCATATTGGCCATGTGCCGTTGTGTGATGTCGGTAGTAAAAAATAGTTACCACATTTCCAATTAGGATACTGGCCATCTGCTATTTCTGTACACACGCAATTCGAAATAATGGAATTGTTGTGTGATGACAACAGTAAAAATGGATACAACATTACTACTAGGTACATCCCAATTCATGGCCATATGAAACGGCTTTTGCCGTACTCACGATTTTACTGGACGCATCTTTAGCGTTTACTGCCATTCTTAGCCATGGTGTATAATAGCCATGTGGCACCGTTGTGTGATGGTGGTAGTAAAAATAGATACCACATATGTATCACCAGTATGGCAATATGGCGATACGCAATTTCCCAAAAACAAGAATTTGGCGAGTATGTGTTTAAAAAAATAAAAAAAAAGTGTAAGAGGGAGAAGGCGACGGCGGCTTGCAAAGGGAGAAGGCGGTGGCGAGATTGTAGAGGGGGGAAGACAGTGGCGGCGGTGATTGGCATGCTGGGTGGCGGGTTGGTGGTAGAAGGAGAAGAGAGGGGAGACGACGGTGGCTTGTAGAGGGAGAATACGACATCAACAAGATTGCAGAGGGATAAGGCAGCGGCGACTGCTGGGCTGGGTAGATGGGTGGCGGCGGTGAGACTGCAGAAGGGTGGTGGCGGCGAGACTGCAGAGGGAGAAAGGAGGGGAGGCGGCAATGGGGGCCCGCAGGCTCGGTGGAGGCTAGAGGGGAGGTGGCGGCTAGTAGTAGTCGTCGGTCGGCTAGGTGGAGAGCATGGCTACCAAGTCTAGGGATTTTAGAGGAGTCAGCGTTAAGAGAGATGACTGGACGGAATGAGAGAGAGAGATTTCAGGGTTAGGAGAGATAGTTTGGATTGGGTTTGGCTTTGTGTTTTTAGTCTGAAAGTATCAGAGAGTAGCGGAGAAGGATTGGGATTATTTTTATCAATTTAAAACGTTGAATTTCGCCGATCCTTCCCGATATGCATGTATGGCAATTTTGCGAAGGGTCGGTGATTCATAGGATACTATATTTACGTCTAGATACATTCCAATTTTCGGCCAAATGAAACTGCTTTTTGCTGAACTCACGAAATTCAAAAAAAAATGGTACTGTTGTGTGATGGTGGAAATAAAAATGGATACCACATTTATATCCAGACACATCCTGATTTACGGCAAGATAAAATGCTTTTACTGTACTTATGAATTTACTGGAGGCATCATCAGAGTTTACTGTCATATCTAGTCATGGCTTATCCTGGCCACGTGATGTCAACGTCAGGTCGTGGGTCTGGTGCGAGCAGGTAGGGATAAGTGGGACAAGCAAGAGCTCAGGCAGGCGGAGGGGGTTGGTTATTCGATTTTTTTTAAAATAATACTATTTTTATTATATTTTATAAAAATAGTATGCCGATTTTTTTTTTTACAAATCTACCCACTTGTCGTCATTTAAAATGGCGACAGAGAGTCTGTCGCCGTTTCAAATGGCGACAGATAGTCTGTCGCCGTTTTAGATAGGGACATGCTATCTGTCGCCATTTGAAACGACGACAAAGAGCAACCGTCACCTCTGTCGCCATTTGAACTGGCGACAGACAGCGACTATATATATCGCGCGCGGCCTGGCCCCCCCCCCCCCCACTCGAGCCAGCCACCGAGCGCACAGCAA
The DNA here is from genome assembly GCA_036346275.1 of Otatea glauca. Classification (NCBI taxonomy): domain Eukaryota; kingdom Viridiplantae; phylum Streptophyta; class Magnoliopsida; order Poales; family Poaceae; genus Otatea; species Otatea glauca. The sequence goes on along the minus strand of CM070711.1, from coordinate 7,730,519 downwards.
AAAAAACAGAGAGGAAGAGAGGAGGAGAAGGAGAAGGAAGAAAGAGAAGAAGAAGGAAAAGAAGAAGGAGAAGAGAGGGAGGAGGAGGAGAAAGGGAGAGGGAGAGGAAGAGATCTGTATTACGTCAGGTACTAATTTTTTTTGTGTAAGTATTTAGATGTTAAATATGTAATATAGTAATCAGATTAAATAGAGTAGTAATAGTTATTTAGCTAGATGACTTAGTTAGGAATGAGTACCCGATGCAAATTGTTTAGCTAGTTGACTTAGTTACGAATTTATAATTATTTCGGTACGGATAGATGTTTAGTTAGATGAATTAGTTAGGAATTTATAGTTATGTCGGTATGGATAGATGTTTAGTTATATGACTTAGTTAGCAATTAATAATTCGTTTGGTACGGATTAAAATGTCATAGAGGACTTGTAGATTCTCTGATCGTAATAATAGTTATTTGATTAGAATTTGTGGATAAATTTTCGATGTAGGGATGACCTAGAGGTAGGGATTAAAATTTTGATTGTAATAATAGTTTTTTGATTAGAGATTCTGGATAAATTTTCGACGAACTGGGAAATGTAGAATCCAAATTCGGTTATTTGTGTACTGAGAAATCGAAGATGTCATGTAGAGCTGGCTGGCTAAAATTGTCAGGACAAAAAATAACTCAATCTATAGAGGTTCCTGACACATTAGTTTAGTCATGTTCTCATAGAAATTTGAAATGATTACGGAATCTGAAGAATTTGTAAGAATTGAAATATTGCAACTCTACTGATTAAACGCTGGCCGGCAAGTATGGACCGAAAGAAAAATGAATTAAACTACGTTCTTAGAATTCAAATTTGTGATCATTATTAGTCGTACAATGTAGCGTTAAATTGTGCACATGTTAAGAATTCGATGAATTTGCATGACAGGTATGGATGATAGAGTGAAATTTAAAATATATTATGAAGAAGGAGTTCCGCACATGGGTGTTGAAGGGGTAGATCTAAGTCATTTCGCAAGTGTAGAGGCTAGCCTGTCACGCGCAGGGGAGCGTTCATGGGCTACGGTTATGAGATGGTTGTACCACATGTTCTCTTTGGACCGTGAATTGCATGATCTGAAGCTACACGGAGTAGTTTGCCGGAGAATAGATTGCACGTACTGGGAGTTAATGGAAATGAGAGGGCCGAAATCTTAGAGTTCGTACGTAAGAATTGCAATTGAGAAAAGATGGCCATTAGTGTTATTGGCACAAGCATTTGAGAAAGTCAATACCGGGCATGCGACGCAGCAAGAGGTTGTTGGTGAAGATCCAGAGGAAGTTGGGGAGAGTAGCAGAAGTAGAGAAGGCTTAGTAGAGCAGGATGTAGGTTCGGGTCAGTACGAAGTGCAAGGTGAGAGAGCTGATGTTGCAATGAGAGAGGTTCAAGAAGCAATGGGTATGGCAGACGAGGGAGAAAACATTGAATCAGTGGTCGAAGCGATGGACACAGAGAATGAGGACTATGAGGCTTTAAGTAATGATGAAGCCGTTGAAGATCTATTCCCTGCTGAAGATATATGTTCAACAAATAATTTAAGTGCTTCATGGGAACTATTTATAACATGCGTTGTTGTCGACTATAATACTTAGGGTTATTGCACTAGTGGAAATTAGATGCAAAGCAAGGTGTAAATTAAATATTTTTCCAGAATATGGTAGTGCACATATCAAAGAGCAAATCTGGTCTACTCTTCCTAAAAATTACATTTAAACATGAAATTTTACGGGCGGCCGAAAATGCTAAAAAATCACTCTCCCTGGTCTCGGATTCGCACTCTCTTTGATCTCCCTCTGCCTTTTATTCAATAGTACTACGATTTGTCGTGAAATTTATCGCATACCGAAGGAGAACGACGAACAAAGAAATTTGATTTTTGTCCTGAAAAATTTTACTCACAATTACCACATTAATTTCGTAAAACATCACAACAACTAATATTGACTTTTATTAACTACAACTCATAATTTACATACATTTTTCCATTGATATCAAATATAGTTTTTGCAATTCGAATAAAAAAATGGGCAAAACCTCTCTGTCGCCTTTTCAAATGGCGACAGGCACTCTATCGCCTTTTCAAATGACGACAGAGAGTCTGTCCCTTTCTGAAACGGTGACAGACTCTTTGTCGTCGTTTCAAATGTCGACAGACTCTCTGTCGCCGTTTGAAATGGCGATAAGTGGGTAGATTTGTAAAAAAAAATTTGCATATTATTTTTGTAAAATAGAATAAAAATAGTATTATTTTAAAAAAAAATCCTGGTTATTCTATGCTCTGGCGCAGACTAGTTTGTATTGAAATAGGTTTTTATTGATCGCATGCTATATGTGTACAGTCTACACTCTTCAGAGATTACAATAGAGATAAACTGTTGAATTTATACTATCCAAATTGCACAGCAGCCAGATCTAGGAGCACTTTGTGCTAGGCTGCTAGCTCTGGAGAGATTTAATTCGGCATCTCCAACGTTGGCCACCTCAGCCATCTCTTACCTGCCAAGTCACTAAAAATCTTAGTTGGAAAGAAGATAGAGAGAGGAGGTGAAGAGAGAGAATATGCTCTCTCTTATGTAAAAAACAACTTGTGCATGCAAACTGTCACAAATTGTGAGGGGGTGTGAGGAAGTTGTGGTGAAAATAATAAAAAAATAGTTAGGGAATGATTTTAGAGGCTAATTGTTGGAGAGTTGTAGTTGATACAGATAACCTTAAGAGGTGGACTATTATGTATGCCCTTATAATCTCTGTTAACCTATAGTTCCTTGGTTTCCTGTAAATCAATTTGAGGCTCAATCGATCAGCTTTGGGTTGGAGCCTCTCTACAAGTCTAGGCCCAAGAGCAATCTGTCTAGAGAATAATATAATCTTTGGGTCATTGTGATGCAATTCAAATCCTAGGACCCATATTTACACACACGAGTATGCTTCCTTAGGAACTTTGTGAGATCGTGGATTTGTCCTGGCCTTTGTATTTCTATGTGTGTGCTACTGCTTAGGGGTGCAATCGCGTGTGCATGTGTGGTGGTGTTCGTCGTGTGCATGCGCGTCTTCCCTGTAATCGCAAAAAAAAGGTGCTCCAAGAGCAGAAGAGGATTCTGTCCTTGTGATCACAAGCCACAATTCATAGATAACGTGCTGCACGAACATCTGTGCCAGAATTATGCCGATTTGCAACAGTGAATGTTTCAAGCAGAAATAAATCGTCAGCATCATTTGCCGCTTTTGCCGCAATGAGTCAAATCAGTTCCAGTAATCTTAGATTCACCCTAACACCATCAGCGCCTTAGAATGTTGCGCTGAAGCATGGCTATCCAGGATAAGTAGAAATCAATCTGGTCTTGTATGCTCCAACTTCTGCCCATCCTCATGCATTTCACATAGCTCAGTAATGTCAGGCTTGATTTGACGTAGGAACTTGTTTTTCTTGGTCAGTAGTGCACCATCTGCCAGACTCCCAACAAACTTTTAACTTGAAGGCTAGAACTAGTGATATAGAGCTATTCAGCTTTGAGCTACTCGTGCCATTATTTTGCAGCTTGTACTCCATTTCATTCCCCAGAGGCCAAGATAGTGCTGCATATCTTATAAAAAAGACTCTTGTTTCCTCATAATAATAAGCCAGGAAGTTAGATGTGTACTTGCTCGGCTACATAAGTAATTAACTATCATAATCCACACATCTGCCTGTTGTCTGGAGAAGATGGCAATGCCGCACCTTTTCTGAGCAATCAGCAGTGCACACGCTTTAGTCTTGTATAGTGCTTTCAGTCCCTTCAAAGAGCACGGCTTGTGCTTTCAATCCCTTCAAAGAGCACACTATGGGGTCCACTGAATTCCCAAGTATTAACTTTGCCAGTCATTTCCAATACTCTAAATCAAGCCCTTCATTTCTAGGCCATGCTCATTGGCTTCCTAGGTTGTTGATGTATTTTCCATGTGCATGTGCTGCCTTGTTTAAGAAAAATGTCGTTTCAGTTGGGCAGCAAATTTGCACCTAGCCATGCCTTTGTGCTAGGATTTAGGCAGGGACCGTGGTTTGGCAAGATGTGTGCTAGGATTCGAGATTGTAACACTTTGTATGCAAAGACATTCAGAACGAAAAAAAAGAACATATTTGTATGCAATTGTATAAAGTTTGCTATCATGATTCATGACATTGATTGGATGTGAATAACATGAATCCGAATTTTCTTGATAAATGTTGGACCATTTTTGTGCTCTACAGTAACAATTGATTGTCCTGTTTTCCATCTCCGATTTGGTTTTCAGATATGTCGCCCCTGACATGCTTTACCGAGGAAGGAGCAACCGAAGAGAGCAAGCGCCTCTGGACATGCCGTTATCAGGAGTACCTAAAGGAGAGCTCATCGCTTTGTAATGTAGAGTCCAAGGAAGAAAAGAAGATGAGGTTTCGAGAGCTCTACCAAAAATATAATTAAGCAGGTAAGCATCGACCCCCCAATCTTGGACCGAGTACTACTGACAATAGCTTGCCCTAAGGGCTGGATGCAGTGCTGCCAACATTCTTCTGATATGGCTCACCCACAGATGCTGTACGACGCCGCGGAGTTTGAAGAAAGCCAAAGGAGCCGCCCGGACTTGTTCAACGAGGCCTGCGCGATATACCAGATCGTGTACGAGAACGCGCTGCGCTGGAACGACGTTGGCAAGTGCGGCTTCGCGTGGAAGGTCGCCGGCCGCGCGCTCTGCCAGCTCTACGCTGTCAAGTGTGGCGGCGAAACGGTGCTCTGCTCTTTCCCGGTTCTTCACGACGCCTTGAGGAAGGACCGCTGAACGTAGCTCCATAGGCACAGCGTATAACTATGTATTGTTCTGCCGCTGTCTAGCTCTTGGCAGTCAGTACCTCCTGTAAACTGGAGGACCAGTACATCTCTATCTGTAGTAGCAGTAGTGTTCGGTGATGCCGCGATGGACTTAGTAGGCTACGTGTGCCTGCGTCGAGCACGTGGGAATGTGTTGCAGCGGGTGTTTGAAATTTCGTTTTCGGTTGATATCTTGGAAATGGGCAAAATCTAAAATTCCGGCGAAATCTTGGAATTATGGATGAAATCCGATCAAAATTCAAAAAGAAAATTTGAAATCTAGAATTTTTGAATTGAAAATTTCGGCCGAACTTACCGAAAAGTTCGGCACTCCTCATTCACTTCGTAAAACCCAACAGAATTCTGTCAAAATAACTTTGTCCTAACAATCATTGTTACAGGATGTCTGTGACAAGATCCCTCGGCAAAGTCTTGGAAAGTGAAACCATGCTAAGCTTTCAGCCATCTAATGATAGTCCTACCTTAATCCAACCAAATTCCCAACAATTAGCGCAGAGTATTTCCAACTTTGGCTCAATTTTTGCCAGAAAAGGAAATGGTTTGGATCAGAAATCTACTCCTACATCTCACTCGATACCTAAGCGATGCTCTTTGAAGTGTTGCCAACCCAGCCAATCTGAAGATCGTGCTTGCATTCGATGTGGAGAAATAGGACATACTGCTGATGAGCATGCAATCAATTGCTCAAGCTGTGAAGGAAATCATTCTCCTGGAAGATGTCCCATGAGTAATATCACTTGTTACCTTTGTGAAGGTCAAGATCATTGCCCAGCTCAATGCCCCCTAGATCCAATAATCACTGCCGCAGTTCATCATCAGAAGGAAAAACTCCGAGCCTTAGTTGCCCAAGAATTAGCAAATAAAAGAGAAGCTACACAAGAAATGCCATTGGAAGAATTGAAAAAGCAGCATTTCAATCTTATCAATCACCAGCAAGGAAGCAGTAATTGGCCATCGCCAACAGCATGCTTCTCATGTGATGAAGAAGGTCATTGGGCTAGGGAATACCCTAAACAAAGAACAAGTTAAGATTCGTATGAGAGCATCATGGAACATGCAATTGTTTCCAAGAAAGCATCTCGAAAGAAACAAAAGTGCTACGTCTGTTTCAAGAAGGGTCATATTGCTAAACAGTGCCCCCAAAGAGAACAAACATCTCATAGCACCATGGTCATACCAGAAGTTACGTCAGTTAAGATTATAACTCCAAGAGCAGGAGGAACAAAATCTGAATCAGTTTGCTCGAAGAATCAGTTAAAGAAGAGACGCTTGAATAAAGACAACTGTCCTAAAAAGAATTCTGCTCAATTCCATCCTCAATTTCAACCATCATTTGTTCATCCCTCCAACAACACCAGTGAACAACCATCTGGTGTCCAAAATCAGGCAGCTAATGTTACATGCTTTTACTGTCATGAGCGTGGACATTATGCCAACAAGTGCCCAAGGAAGAAGAGATATCAACTTCGTTCTCAAGACCAACAAGCTCTTATCTCTGCATTCACTCCAACTCAAGATATCGATCATGGTATACCTGACACAATGCTAGGTACATCTCATATAAATAAAGTTTCTGTCAGAACTAAGATTAATTTGAAATCATTGTGTCTAATCTTAAAGTAATATTTCGATAAGCGGAATATTGCCTTATGAATTTAACTGAACTCTCATCAAAATGTAGCTTATCTTAATCCTTCCAAATAGCCGGTAGGATGTCAAGTGTCAAACTTTCAGTTTTCATTTTTAACCATTGTCCGATCAATCCTCCATCTATTTTATAACATCAGTGAATAATCTTCTATTGTTTCAATAAGATGGACATCGCCGCTATGCGTCGATCGAGAAGAACCTCGTCACTTCACCAAAATCTACCCAAGTAGAGTTCATCATCTCATCAAGGGTGAAATCAGTGATTTCCAAGTTATATCAAAGACCTAGGAAGCATCAAGTACCCAGAACGACCCCTGCCTCGATGTCAGGCTTTGAATGTAAAGATCTTCCTTATGTAATTATACCCGACACTTAATGCAATGTTAAGTATGTCCCTTATATATATTCAATTCCTGCAATCAACCCTTTTCGCTCTGTACATTATATTCTTTCATAATTGCCAAATGCAAATAAAATCGAAACCCTCTGTTTACCAAGATGATCAAGCAAATTTAATCATCAAGATCACTTTGTAATCCTCCTACCTCAACCCAATCCTTGAATTATTTCTACCCTGTTTTCAATCTAAAGACAACTTGGAATGACACCATTCTCAACTAATCTCGTCAACTAGTGTTGACTATTCAGATCAACCATTATATTCAAATATCATTTCCTGATAACAACATTTAATTCTGCCCAAATGAATCAAGTAACAATGCATTATTTCTTTCACCTCAAATATTCTAAACATATCACGTGTCACTCTCTAAATTAGATTATCATTATTAACAATCCTAGTTATGCAATCAAAAGAGATATATGGTAATATTCCTCATCTGCTTACGCGAAACCCAAATAGAAATCTTCTCCATTCTAGCCACATAGCTTTGGAATCGCAAGAACGATGTTTTGCAAAGCGACTATACTGGAAATAAGAAGACGAGGAAACAACAAGACCACATCCAAGAAAGAATTTCCTAACCCACTTAGTCCTTGCAAATCTCGGGGACGAGATTTCTGTAAGGGGGGTAGATTTGTAACATCCCGAAAAATGCAATAATATAAAAATTCATATTTTTAATTTGAATATATTTATTTCTGATTTTCCTGACATGATTGGAATTTATTTGGACTTCTTTGGATTTTTGTATTGAATGAAAAATCAAACAACTAGAATTAAAGAATGGATAATGGTAAAAAGATAAAAAGTTAAAAGATAAATTTTGGAAAAAAATTACCATGGAATCCTAACCATACTGGTAAGTCAGTAAAATCAACATGTAAAATTTTATGCACAGAAAAATGGGTAAATAGAATTTATGACACCTCTTTTTGACTAGAAACAGTACAAGTCAAAATTAATGAAAAATATTCGAAGTTTATCTGGACCTGGAAAAATTACCAAAACACCCTCAGTGTAAAACCTATCCCTGGTAAAAATATTAGGATTTTATAATGTCGGCAAAGCCCTATAATAATTCAGAAACAGAGACTATCAAAAACTAGAAATCCTAATGTCAGAATTTTTATAAAATATTATCTTGAGTTTTTGACTTGAAATTTTTATGGAGGTATCCTTAAGACAAAATTAATCCCTATAAAAAGTTTGGAAAATAATTAATATGATTTACATCCTTAAATAAATGAAATACCGAAGTTCAAATCCTGTACAAGTCCACAGTGTCAGAATTTCTAAAATTCAACCATGCGGTATTTTAACCAAAAATATTTATGGGAGATTAGAAACTACCGGAGCATGTCGGTCAAAAAGTTTAAAAAATTTGACAGTGATTCGATCGGTGTTTTAATGCGTGTCTCGATCCGTCCTACCGAACCTATCTCCTTATCCTGTCTCTTTCACTGACATGTGGGACAGCCCTTTACCGTAACGTTGCTGGCACGGCAACGGGGAAATCGGCTCTCTCTCACTGCCGGTGGCCCCGGGACCCGCTCGTCAGCCCCTGGCCTCACTGCCTCCCTCTTCCTCCCCTCTCGCCCGAGACAAACACAAGCGCCCCCGATCTTTTCTTCCCTATTTTCGCGCTGGCCTCGCCCGATTCAACGCATCGCCACACCACCTCTGCCGATCCAAAGCCACGTTCATTCTTGGAACTCCTGCACCATACTGCCGGTCACTCCTTGTCCCTTACGCCAGAAAGATCTCGCGTCCTTTTGCCGAAGTCTGCACAAAAACCGAGCCAAAAATTTGCTTCCATTCAAACCCTATTGATCACTATCCTTGCCGCCTATAAGTAGCAATCCAGCATCACTTGGGAACCCTCCTCACTTAGCCATTCGCTGTGTTGAGCGTTAGGAACCGAAACCATTCCTTCTCCATTGTTGCCGCAAAAAGCTCAAAAAGGGGGAGAGAGCCATCCAAGCCATTCAGTGATTCATTCCCAAATTCCTTGTGAATTTAGTGCCTCTGAGCATCACTGAGCTCCCCTTATCTCTCAGCTACTCCCAGAACCAACCAATCAAGCCGAAATCGTGTTCTTCACCATTTTCGCCAGAAAAACCGAAAAGGGGGAGAAACTTCAATTCGGGCGAAACTGGTATCAATCCTTGAAATTGATTCCCCCTCTAGCTCCATTCGACATCCTAGTTTACTGATCACACCGAAATTCCATCTCTTTTCACCTGTAGAACATCCTCACCGGGCGCTTTTCTTCCCCACGGCCGGCCGACGGTGGCGGCCCAACCCGCCACTCCTCCGAGCAAGCCAACCACCAAAATGGAACCCCGGCGTCGCGTGGATGCTTAAAACGCTACCGATTCCACCGGAGCTAGCTTCCATTTCTTCCCCGGCGAACCGCACCTCCCTCCGCCGCATGCCGCCGACGGCAGCCTTCTCCGGCCGTCCCCGCCGGTGATCGACACCACCCAAAGGTGCGTGATGACTCACTGATGCTAGCCATGCCCTCCTTCACGGAACTCACGGAGCTCGTCGCCGCCGCGTCCTAGCCGCTTCTCTGTTCTTCAGTCGCTGCCCTGTGGGACCCTCCTGTTAGCCAAACGCGCAGAACTTCAGTGCATTCGGTAAAGACTCTTTCACAGTGGGGAAAACGTATTTGTGAATTTCATTTCGATTTTCAATACCCGAAATGATTCAAATGCTTATAACTTTTGCTTTATAGCTCCAATTTGGTTGAAATCAATTTCTATATTTATGAAAAATCAATTAGTATCATAATATGCAATAAAATTTTGAAAATATTCACTGGTTAAATTTGAAATTCAAATTTAAAGAAGAGGCTTAAAGAAATGGTACATATTAAAAAGTTGTAAACAAACTTAGAATGGAATGAAACTAATTTTAGTGAAATCCTTGTACTTACAGAAGTTCAAATATATAAAAATATTTAAATTTCATTAAAGTTTGAACTACTTTCTATTAAAGATTGTATTCAATGCGCTAGAAATTCAAATATACATAACTTGTATAAAAGAAATATGGAATAAGTAAAATTTAGTTTCTAAATATTAACATGGCAGTAGAATACCTGAATATGCCAAAATAATTAATAAATGAACTTGATTTGAATTATCTCGAAAAGTATGAAATGACTTAAAACATAAAGTGCATGTATATATGTATAGAAAGTTGAATAGTTAAAACATAGGTCAAATGAATTCAAATGATCACCAAAATAGTTTTGCTATATTCCTAGCAGTACAAAGATTCCAGATATAAAATAATATTTAAAGTTTAATAGGTAAAACAATAAATGTTTAATAGCCAAAGTGTTAATACTTGCATAATTGGAATAGTTATAATTTTCACGAATAAACTCCAAATTTGACAAAACCAAATCCGTTAACCTTGAAAAATAATACTCTCACTGTTTATGCAGAAATACTTTATATTTGTGCTAGTCCAAATAAGCCCATATTAAACCCTAATGATTTCGTAAATGGAAAACATCGCGTATAAAACCAATTGCCGCAAACTCAACTTTAAATCACTTCTGTATCATACCCTATTAATGCCCGAAAAATGGATCAATAATCTTATAAGTCAGAGCCGCAAACTGAAAATGAAATCCGACTCATCGCAACGTTAACCTTGTGGTCATGTATACTACTTCAACAACAAATAAAATAACTCGTCTTTATAGTAAAATGTATAATATTGATTTGGAAATGATATTTAGGATATGGTCTATCATATTCTAGAAAAATATTTTATTTACAACTTACTTTTCAATTAAATCCTGCTAATTGAATACCCCTAAAAAGTATGCTTGTTATAACCCTTAATATCGTATAAGCGTTTTCAGTTATGAGAGTAATGTCTCGTCTAAACACCAAAATGTATGAAATCAGCCTAGATTTGTTCTTCAAAGTATACGCTATCCTATTCCGAAGAAATAATCTTATTTCATCATGTTTGGCATATAAATTCTAGTAGTCGAATAACCCTTAGTTTTGTGTTTAGCGAACTTTACCATAATCGGAATAAGTGAACCTTGTAATAAGGAATTTATAATTAATATATTTGTATCACCAGAACCTTCTTAAAAACCATAAATAAATCTATTTAGCTAACTTATCAATCATAACTTATCTAAAACCTGTCATATGCAAAATCTTAAGGCTAGTGCTATTAGCATAACCGCTTTAACTAGTGTTTTAATTCTTTTAATCCAAATAATTTTAGCATCTATAATTCGAAATCGTAAATACTAAAATTCATAATTTTAGCCTCTTGAATTCGTAAATCAAGAATAGATAATCTGTTAAAAGAAACCCTGTTTTGTTTGTCGTAAAGCCATCAAGTTTAAGCATAACGTAATTACTAAAATAATCTAGACCCGAAATCATTCCTGTTTTCTGTAATGAATCTTTATTTGAGTTTCTGTCTGTTTTCTTTTTGCCCTTATTAAAGTTGGATATTTGCTATTTTCCGATTAATCGACGTGTAGAATCCGACGTCCCTTCCTCCGTCGTTGCCTTCGTTATCTGCGACCGTGTCTTCGTCGTAAGCAATATATAAGCAAGGCAAGCACCTCCTTTGACCATCTTGATCCCAGAATTTAATTTGCATTGTTTATTAAAATGTTTCATTCATACGTTTACTTTCAAGAATTCGCTATTTTGTGGTAAAGGTAGTTATACCTGTTGTCTCATGAAACTTCCTTGGTAAGTATGGATATGTGTACCTTGATAACCATAGATTGAGCTTAGACAATTACTTAATGTCATTGTGGGTATATGCGATTACTTCTATCCATGCTTAGCTATGCTTTTAGAACAAATGAGAATGATGATCAGATCAAAAGTTGTTTCTTAAGAAATGGAAAATGTTGGAAATAAAGCTGTTGGTTGTGGGTATTTTGATTAAAAATCCAAAATAAAACTATGGTTTTGATGCGGGCGATTATTGGCAATAGCCGGCAGTGCAGAGGGATTTGCACGTAGTGTAGGGTGGAGTATCGCCCGTGTCAGATTAAGCACCGAGCAATGGGACGCTATAGATCCAAGAATTTCGTACAACCACGAGGGCTTGTATGGGCGGGTCTTAGCCTATTAAGTTGTTAGGTGTGGCTTTGCATCTAAGGAAGGCGGGAGATTGCACAGGCATTCCGGTTCGGTCTGTCTGTAGGGGGTCTACTTACCAATGCAACGGTGTACGCCTTGCCGTGGACAGAAACGTGGTGTTGGGTGTGATGTGAAAGGAGCCACGTCTTGGGTGAGTGTTTCTGTTTTCATGGCGAGGGCCAAACGTCCCGGGCTGGTTCAAAGCCACATCTAGATAATGTAACGGCTCTGTATGATCTCCTTGCCGACACACCAAAGGAAGTGTGTTAATTGATCTGGCAAAAGAGGTTGATCATTCCTTGTGGGTAAAGCTGTACACCTCTGCAGAGTGTAAATCTAATTAATTAGCCGTGTCCGCGGTCAAGGACACTTGGTGAAGTCATTCCAATGTTAGTCTTTTGTATTTCCAAAAATTGGGTTGTGGTTTGGAACTTGTTTAGCAGCTTTTGTTTTCATGTCAAAGGATCGACATTGATGGATTCCATTTCTGGATTATTCGATATTCACGATGGGTTGTGAATATTACTTATGCTTTACTTATTTAATATCAGTCAATCATGCTTTTACAAATTTCGTTTGCAAATAACTTGTTTTACAATGTCAATTCTGCTTTATGCAAATTAACTGTAGTAGCCTCCTTTGAAATGGCCTGCATATATTATAGGCTTTGCTCAAGTCTTGCGGAGTACGAAAGTACTCACCCTTGCTTATATGTTGTTTTTAGGTGGATAAGTTAGCGAAGCTTCGAGAATTCCTTTTTGTCGCAGGTTGCGGGATTTTTCTTCATCGAATCTTTCTAGGGATTATACCTTGTCAGTTGCCTGTTGGTTTTGGATGGGCACACTACAAGACTTTGCTTCTTTTGCTGCTATATCTCTGAGTTGTAAGATTTTCTTTATGTAATAGCTTCCTCTTAATAATATTTGTTGTATGGTTGTGATTCCAATTGTTGTAAACATGTGAGTGCTAGCTACTGATCCAGGGAATGACACAGTAATCACATGGAGGTTCCTGTTCATCAGAACGGGGTCTCACAAAAAATGAAGTTCAATTCTTTTGAAAAAAATTCTGTATGATTCTAGACTGATAAATATGGTACCATAAATTTTTTTAGAGTATGATCAAGCTTGTAAAATTTTATAAAAATCGGAAAGTGTTTCTGTTATTTTTATAAAATGTTTTTAGCAATTTGAATTTTTTTCAAAATATTTTATCCTGCCGGAATTTTGAATCCCGTCTTCGGTCAAAATCCGAAATCTCGGACAAAATTTTCAGATTTTTACGGGAATTTTTAACTATGGTTGCAGCACACTAGTGCGTGTTGGCCAAGCTGCTAATGCCTCTGTGTTTGTTTTTCGAGACCGTACTTTCTTGGAGTTTATGCATGTCCTCTTTCTTGTGGGTAATTTGAAGCCCAGTGAGCTGCTCTGATCTCTCAAAGCATGTATAATACAAGAGACGACCATTCTTTATATTTCTCCATGTCATTTGAAGATAAAATTAAAAATAACTTCTACAATGAATAATATCTTAATGTTATCTTTACGAGATCCTACAATTTTTTAATTATGGCATGAAAAAAGTGTTTAGTATAGACAATAACTCATTAATGGTGATTTATGATGTCTATTAACGAGGATTAAAACCCTATTTTCCATTTACACCCTTTATAATAATTCGTGACCATGCATTAATAAAATGGGCCTGTAAAACCTAAAGCCCATTACACATTAAACAAAGGCCATCCTTATTCGAATAGTTAGATCTCTGACCAGTTTAGTCAAAGATAATCAAACCCCTGCTTCACATTAGTCGTCGCCGACCAGTGAAATGGCCACCCTGACCAGCAAACTGGTCGGGGATAAGCGGTTTTTCCCGCACATGTCTCCATGCAAACAGTTATTTGACAGGAACACGCAACCACCTGAAAGTTATCACTGGAAAAGGCAGCCTTTGGTGAAAAAAACGTCTCCCGATTACATGACACCCATTCTGGAGGTCAACTGCCAACTCTTCATCAAGGATAAATAGGGGGGCCAATCCCTGCTATTGAGGACATCTGAAGACATCCTGAATCATTCGCATTCTGAAGTCATCTAAGGCCCTGTTTGGTATAGCTCCAGATCCCAGCTCCACTTCAGAGCTGGAGTTTGTAGGCTAAAATAAAGTGAATTAAGTTTATATTTTTAGTCTAAAATGTAAACAAGATGATACATCTAAACACTCTTAATGTACCCACAGCTCCAGCTCCATAAATTTCTGAAGCTAGAAATACCCTGCTCCACCAACTCCACGGATTTTGGTGGAGCTGGAGCTGTCCCAAACACCCCCTAAGAAAGTCTTGTTCCATCTAGCATTTAGTAGTTGAGTTAGTGACTTAAAACGTGTACTCTGTCAAAGCTGCTTGACTAATAAAGAAGCATTCCCATTGTCTCCATTTTGATATCCAGGGCCCGCATTTTATTTATTTATGTAAGTTCGATTAATGGACCTAAGGCCTTGGACATCGACATCTATATAGTCATTTCTTCGTGAAGCTATGTTGCCAAATGAAATTCATTTAGGCTCTACACGGACCTTTCTCTACGAACAGGTCAATCAAGAAGACCAGTGTAAAGATGATATCAACCTCTTAGAAGAATAGCGAGACCGAGCGCTCGTCAGGTCAACGACCTATCTGCAAGGCTTACAAAGATATTACATGAAAAGAGTACAACAATGCACATTACACGTGGAGACTTGGTTCTAAGGCGTATCCGGAATCAGTCTAATCTACATAAATTATCTCCCAAATGGGAAGGTCCCTTTACTGTAGTATCAATTGCGTGACCAGGCTCTGTTCGGCTTGCTATGGAAGACGAAAGAATTATGTCCAACACTTGGAATATCGAGCATCTTCGCAGGTTCTATGTGTAAATAAGTTCTTTTTTTCTATTTACATATATCATCTCTTTAGTCGTGATTTTTTCTATATTGTGTCAATTCTGATAATCCTCAGGGAATTCGTGAGAGTCATTAATTGATTGATCTCTCTGAACACAATATATAAGGTTGCTGGTCGAATTGTGAGATAACATCTAATAGAGATTTTTCTTGTAAGTCAGTTCTTACTGCATTGAAACTCGTTAGTATGACCTTATCTCCGATCTGCTGCCAGTTAATACCAAGTACTACGTGAAAGAGTTGGTCGTCATTCATAAAATTGTTTGTATTCCGAATACATCGCTGTTCAGCACACAAACAGTTGGGGCTAGTGATATACTCAGAAAACTATGCACAGAAATAAACACAAGATAGAATTTGACACAAAAAGATATTCTTTTTTCATTCATTTCAATAAGATCATACATTCTGTTTATATGTAATTTTTACATTACTCATGTATGTCTCAATGGCATAAGCTACTTCTGCACATTTCCTATTAATCTCTTCTTGAGTGCTAAGCTTCAGGTCAGGCGCCAGTTTCTCCAGTTCGACCACATCATTGTAGAAATGCCTCAATTTGACGAAGAGGGTACCTACTTGGGAAGCAATCGAAGCTTGAAGTGCCTTTTTTATAGTCTGCTCTATGATGGAGATTTGCTTCTGGATGATCTTCATCTGATCGTTCACTCCCTCCACCAATTCTTCAAATGACAGACTTGTAAGTTTTACCTCTTTTCGTTTAAAGTCCGTTGCGATCTTCTGAAGCTACTCAAAAATAAAGTTCAGGGTAGATATCCTACCTCTCTAAACTATGGCCAAGTCCTTGGCGAAGATCTTCAGTTGGTCGGTGAGTTTGTCCATTTCATCCTTCATCACCGACCTCTATTCTTCAGCTTTTATTCTCTCTTCTTCCCAGGCGGAAAGTTGAGATTTATTGGCCTTTATTATATTTTTCAAGTATGCAAAGATTGACATTATAATCTCATTTTTCTAAAAATTGAGTTCAAAAACAATTCGAAAGTTTTGTTTTACCTGCTATCTCAGACTCTTTTGTCTAGAGAGTACTCTTATACTGCTCCGAGAGCCTTTGGAGTTTGTCTTCATCCCTTTTTAAGGCCACGTGGAGTCTGGCGGTTCTATCATCATAATACTATCTTGCAGCAACAAGATAAAACTTATATCCCTTAGCAGTATTTTGAGCCACTAAGAGTTTCTTCTCTAATACTTTTTTTTTCTTGTCTGTGTCAAAGCAGATATATCAGAAGGATAAGAGAAGAAGGAAAACAACAACATTAAAGGTTGATGCTTACTTTTTTATTTTTTTTCTACTTCGACTTTCACCAAAGTCCTTAACTGCTGATTTAGCAGGTCAAATATTTCTTGCGAATGCTACAAAAAAGCAAAAAGGCAAGTAAATTAAGAGTTATCTTTCTCAAAAAATAAGAACAAGAGAAAAGATAAATACCTTCGCTTGCACGTTGTCAAAAACTTGCTTGAAGTCGATCTGGTCAGACTGACCAGAGGAAGAGGCCAGTGGTGAGACCACTGGTCGGATGATCACCCTTTCAGGTAGTACCTCCTCTCTGGTCAGAACAACCAATGTCTTCTCTGCAGGAGGGAGTTTCTCGATCTCCCTATTGGCAGAAGCCTCCTCCTCAACTGTAGCGGTCGTCTCGATCACTTCGGTTATCACCATCGGAGAAGGACCAACCTCCTCCGTGGTCGGCAGATCTTGGCCGACTAGTGGTTCACCACCAACAGCTGAAAGGTTTTCACCCTCAGCGCTAAGTAGGTTTACTTGTTCACTGGTCAGAGCAGCCTCTTTGGTTAGGGCCAAGATATTTTCCTCACTGGTCATCATTGACAACCAAAGGTCACCTCAATCTCGACTGCGCAAATACCCTCATCCTCGGAAGGACCAGGAGCAATTGCCTCGGGGCTAAAAGAAAATAACCTAAAAAATTAAAACAAATTTTTTCTGAAGATAAATGCTCAGAATAAAAGGTATAAAATTACATACCTGCATTGGAGTCCTGAGTCTATCTCACAGGATAATATAAGTGAAGACACCTCTGTATCCAGATTAGGAGTCTTCCTCTTCTTCCTAATGATCAGAGGAATATTGTCCTCTGAATCCTCACTTTCACCCTGGATAAAGGGGAATGTCGGAAGATGTCGAAATTGACGGTCTCAATTGTGGTTGAACTATTTTTTGGGGCGCACCTAGGAAGAAGTCTTCGTCTGCGTCCCCATAGCGAATGACACCTGCTTGCCTGACGCCTGGTCATGTGCATGCCTAGAGCGTACAGCTCCGATCGGCACCAAAGCCTGACTAGTGCTAGTCAGGTCATCACCAGTCTCGGCAATAGTAGGATCCACTATCTTCATAGCAACCTTGGTCTTGATTTTCTTGACTGGAGGGGCTGAGGCTGAAACCTCAGGTTGCTCAGCATGTCTCTTTCAACCATGCATCTAAAAATAAAATTCAATTATCAAGCCATAAAAGATAATTAGATTAAAAATAAAATTTTTACTTACCATGATGCGTTCATTTATGAACTCATCAGTTTGCCGAATCAGGCTGGATGGCTGCTTGTCCAAAGTAGCCCGATCAGATCCATCGACAGGGATGCGTAACATAGACGCAACTCTCGACCAGGCCTTCTCGGCGGCCAGCACTGATAGGAGAAATAAAAATAAAATAAATAAATACAGTTGTTCAATCAGAACTAAAGAGGTTGGTGACAGAGAGTTTTCTTACCTCCACGCTTGTCCTTAGTCGAATCCTAGTCACCTTCCAGCCTCCAGGCAAATCGACACCGCCTCTTCAGAGGACTTATCTTATGGAGCAGGAAATCATAAACGATCTTCTTCCCCATCAGACCTCAATTCACCAGTTTTTTGATGATTTTTACAATGTCCTTTTCCTCCTCGGTAAGGACCAGTGAGTCCTTCTCCCTCTTTGTCTCGGTCTTGGTCCAGCTCGGGGCCGCTTTCTTGGTAAAATGGAGACGGCTCCCCTCAGGAATTTTTGAGTAGAACCATTCCTTCTGGTAATCACGCCAGGTATCTTTGGTCGGGAGAGGAGGATATTGGGAGGCTATTTTATCTTGGAGCTTAAAATAGGCGCTCCCAAAAAGATCTTAGCTTTTGCTGTTTTTAGTATATTGATAAAAGAAACGAAAAATGCAAATTGGAGGAGGAATCCCCAAGAAAGCCTCACAAAGATGCGAGTAAACACTCAGAATGAGGATAGAATTGGGAGGAAGATGATGCAACTTGATCTCATAGTGATCAAGCACATCGGCTAAGAACTCACTCTCTGAGAGGTGAAACCCTAACCTTACCAGAGCGGCAAACAACACGAGGCACCCTTCTTGGTGTACCGGCTTCGTGTTCTCCCTGCTAGGGTCCTATCGTAGCATTGCATGAGGAGGGATCGGGCTGTGGGCTTCTAATTCCTTAATCCTTCCCTCAGTTAAGATGGACTTATCCATGGCCATTGAGTTTGGAAAGAAGAAGAAGAAGATGAGAGTTAGAAGACGCGAAAGGGCTTAAGAAAATTTTACGCTTGAAAGCAGTAAGGGCGTAAGAAATCCAAACGGATTTACCCCCTTTTATATAGCCTAATGTTAACAGTTTCGGACACCGTTTCGGTTTCCAAGAAAAAGTAAACTGCTTTTCAATAAATGGCAACTGACACTAGGACTGATTTCTTCAAACTCCCTTTTAGACCTTAGACTTTTCACCTCCTTTCCTTAATCATACTCTCTATCATATCCGATAGGAGAAGACAAAAGGACGGAAGATGAAAACCCTTAAGAACTAAGAGAAGGCTTGAAATCAAAATATTTTCAAGTAAATTTTCTCTATCCTCAAACATTTTTATTTATCTATGCTTTTCACTATCCTCCCTCAATCAACCCCCTTATCTTAGAGGGAATAAGGAAGGATGATGGGAAGCACATACAGTTAAAAAAGTTTGAATGCAATTCACTCTCTAAAAGCTTGCAGGACTAAGAGAAAGTTTGAAGTTTGAATCAAATGTTATCCTCAAACCTCTTCAAGTGTTTTAACTTTTCACCATCTTTCCTTAATCATAACCCTCATTATCGTTGATAAGGAAGGAGTAAGAGTAGATGATGAAAAGTTAAAAACATTCAAAGAAAGCTTGAAAGTAAATCTTTTCTTGATTCAGAAGGATGCCTTCATCCCTTTTATATACCACGCGCATTAAAAATGACCAGGCGTCGGTTTAGTTATCAAGAGAATCACAAGAATATCCTATGTATCAGTGCCTAAACCAGTCAAATAATGAGTGCATAACCCTATATAGTCATAGAAGACGAAAAGCATTGAGTAATAAATTCTTATTTCTCAAGACTTGGGGGCTAGCTGACGAGGATTAAAACTCTGTTTTCCATTTAGGCCCTTTATAATAATTCGTGACCATGCATTGATAAAATGGGCCTGTAAAACCTAAAGCCCATTACACATGAAACAAAGCCCATCCTTATTCGAACGGTTAGATCTCCGACCAGTTCAGTCAAAGATGGTCAAACCCCAGCTTCACATTAGTCGTCACCGAGAAGTGAAATGGCCACCCCTGACCAGCAAATTAGTCGAGGACAAGCGGTTTTTCCCGCACATGTCTCCGTGCGAATAGTTATCTGACAGGAACACGCAACCACCTGGAAGTTATCACTGGAAAAGGCACCTTTTGGCGAGAAAACACTGTTTGGCGAAAAAAATGTCTCCCGATTACATGACACCCCTTCTGAAAGTCAACTTCCAACTCTTCATCAAGGATAAATAGGGGGCCAATCCCTGCTGTTGAGGACATCTGAAGACATCCTGGATCATTCGCATTCTGAAGTCATCTAAGAAAGTCTTGTTCCATCTAGCATTTAGTAGTTGAGTTAGTGACTTAAAACGTATACTCTGTCAAAGCCGCTTGACTAATAAAGAAGCATTCCCATTGTCTCCATTTTGATATCCAGGGGCCCGCATTTTATTTATTTATGTAAGTTCGATTAATGGACCTAAGGCCTTGGACATCGACATCTATATAGTCATTTCTTCGTGAAGAGATTTATATACTCTTTCTCCTCCTTTTCTCTTCCCGACAAAAATCTTTCGTGATAAAACATATAGATAGTTTATATGACACTATTGTATATGCCCTCAGCTTCTTGCAAACCGGGTTGTCAAATGATAAATGGGTGGTCTAAGCAGCGGGAATTCCGATTCTGGCCCGCATCAGAATGTTGAGCTAGAACGTAGCCCAACGTGGCCCAACACATTTCGCTCCATCTCCATGGTTTCCAGGTCTCATGTTAACACAAAATTTCCGTATGGAAAGAAACATCCACTCTTATTAGACATAGAGTTTTCTGCAAAGTTTCCATGGGAGTCCTTATCGAGTTAAGGCAATAATACGACATGTGGAAAAAGATACGACGATAGTGTACCACAAAATTATGTATTCTAATAACACGTATAATTTTAAAAAGACTTTTTACTATAATTAAAGTACCAAAATTTACATTGAGCTAATGCTTAGAGGTACCAAAAGTTAAAAAAGTAAAGGTAATAACTTTTGATAACTTTTGATATTAACCTAATATAAATTTTGATACCTTTTAAGTATAAGCATGATAAAATTAAATTATCATAATTTCGACGTTGTCTGCGTCAACAATGCTGGATCTCCCAGCAAGAGCTCCTACGAGTAGCTTTCGCAGATGGAAGAAATGAGCAAATCTAAGCAATCGACGGGTGCATGTTTCAGGTCGGATTGGATGATCTATTCTGCAATGCAATTGCACACTATACATACGCAACCGATGCTGGCCGTCCCGTGCAACGTACGCTCACCATTTCAATATGCAGAAAAGAAGCTAAAAGATGGCGATCGAACAAGAACATGAGATAGACTGTAGGTACTGAGAAGTACCAATGGCTAGCTAGTAGCCATCCTGCGTGATCTGCTACAGATTTCTAGGGATCTTGGCAAGATCTCTCGGAAATGACACACACATATGGATGTGGAACCGGTTACACATGCAGCGCGTCAATTCAACCTAGTCAGTTATGGCTAGACAAAGACTGCATGCGACGCGCAAAGGGGAGCTCAGTGTCGATCGCGACGTGCCCGTGAACAGTGACGGATAGGTCGACAGGCATCGATATCTTTTCGAGAGATTCGCCGGCTCAATGGAAAAGGCTTAACCTCGACAGAGCTAGATTCACATGGATACTTCAAAGTTCCCACTAGTTGCAAAAGCAGTCGTTGTAGTTTCGCCAGCACCAGTGCACCACCTACCTGTGATGGTACGGAGAAAGAAACATGATATTTCCTGGGAAGATGAACTGACTTCTGGATTAGCGGAACTGGAGAAGCGAACGTAGAAAGCCTCGCACGGAGGCCAGAAAGAAACGTACGTATGAGATGGATGCATATGTTTTGCGTCGATGCGCACGTGCCCTGTTTCATCCTGTGACTAGGGTTCTGGATCTAGCACCCTTTCAAACATTATTGTAAATCTAGAATCCTTCTTCACTGCGAAAGGTACGATAGGTGACACCTGTCGTATATCACGTCTGAAGCAGCTAGCAAGCATAGTTGGCTGGGACGAGCGCGGGAGCAGCAGTGCTAGGCGTAGGAGCAGCTGCATGTCGCGGCCAAGCGACGCGGGAGGTGGCCTCCAAAGGCTGGCGAGTGTAGGAGGCACCTCCCGCGGCGAGGAGAGGGCTAGATTTGCTATTGCACTCGGGAGGGTGCTAGATTTGCAAAAATTAAGATCACATAAACTACAAAAATAATCACTTCATGACGAATACTAATAAAAAGGATACCCCAACAGCCCGAAGCGACGAGCCAGCGGTCTCAAGCATATCTCCAGCCCAACAGGCCGCGCCCGGCCCGCCGCCGACCGAATCGCTGCGAGATCACAGGCATCCGCTCCCGACCGCCAGGGAAGCGAATCCGACCAGACAGCGCCCCGACCCCTCTTGGCGGGCGGGATCTCCGACTCAACCAAACCAAGGTGACGAACGCCGAGTGCCGCGTGTCGTCCTCATCGCCTACCGCCACGCACTCGAATAAGGTCAATCGAGCGACTATACAAGGGCGGTGGCTCCTTCCCAAGAAGATCCGTGATCGAGAAGACAAAGCTTCGGCCCCATCAACCATCCGCGATAAAGACGAGCGCCGCTCCTCCCGAGGCGGCACCAACGCCACGCACTCGACGCCGGCGTCGCAAGGATCACAGAGGCAAGTACGCTACTTCCCGAAATACCTAACCTCCCGACCACCAAGGCTACCAACCCAAAGATGGGCAAGACGGGTGGCGACCAGTCCACAGGACGAAGGACCGGAGTTCCTAGCGTAGGTCACCTCGCTTTTCCTCCTAACTCTCGATGTAACCTGCCCCTTCCTTCTGTATAAAAGGAGGCAGGGCTAAACGATTCAGGGGGCAACGAGCAAGAACAAGAAAGGGAGAGAGCGCTATCAAACCCATCTCGCTAAGCCATTGGCATTCTCGCTTGTAAAACTTTGTGCACTATCCGTACCAAGAGTAATACAACACCACCACACACGAATCGGAGTAGGGACCTTCACCAACCAAGATACATCTTGGACTCACGAGTCTAACCATTCAGTGAGTGGAACGCGCGACCCTAGACTTACAAATTTACTTGCCGCGCTCCCAAAACGCCGGCGCTTGGCGCGCTGTAGGGACTTCGCGTCTTCATCACCATCTCCGATTCCGCTTATCTCCTCGATGGCATCCACCCATCGCGACGGCATGATCGCGCGGGAACCGGATCCGCTCGGCTCCTCGACTTCGGCCGTCACCCGACGGAGGGCTCACGCTGCGTCCCGCCGCCTCGGAAGACAGCGCCACGAGAGCTTGGGCGCCCTCTCCGGCGATTAAGCTCCGGCTTGGCGCCGCAGCCCCGGCCGAACCCGAGGAGTGCTCCGCCGCGGTCGGCGAAAACTCTCAGAGGCCCGGGCGGTGACCATGTCACCCCGTAGGCTCGCGATCGGTGGCGATGGTCGGCTACCGCCGCCTCCATCCACGAGCCGGAAGACTCTTCCGACGCGACTCGCCCGACACGGAGTACCACGCGCCGCAGCGGCACTCGCGAGTGCAACATGGCGGGCACTGCCGATTGCCCGCGCAGCCTCGTGGCGCGGGACCTCCCGTCCGACGACTCAGCGCAGGAGGAGGAGTGCCAGCCATGAGCTTGAGCAACGCTTCGGACCGCCGCACCGAGCTCCAACAACAACGCAAAGAGTTGGAGGAACGAAGGACTGAGCTCGACCGGCTCCAGGCCAACCTGGAGCAGGAGGGGCTCGAGGCCCCGCATGTGCTCGGCGACGCAGCAGACGCGGCGCGCGAGCACACCCCCAGCAGGCGGAAGGGTCCGACGGTCCTCACTTCTTCCCCGCGCCACCAAAACGTGGCGCGGCCGCATCTTTGCCGAGGCCTCCCGGAGCCGACCGACCCGAGGCCAAGGCCACCTACCAAACCTCCGGGCGGTAGAGCACGCGGCCGTCAGCGGCAGACATACACGCCCGGCTCCTATCGCTCGAGCCACCTCCGCCACCGGGCCCGTACACATGGCGGCCGGATGGGTCCGCACAGCGCCGCCGCACCAGCGAGCCACAACAGCCTCGCCGACGCCCGGTGCGCTAACGCCTCGGTGATGCCTACGACATTCGCGCTACCCTTGAGGCGCGAGAAAGATGGCGGAAGAGGCCGCCCACTCACGGGTTGCGGGCGGCGGCACCACCATCGCAGCCGAGCCCCGACGGTCTGGGATCATGGGCGTTTCGCCAGGATCCGCCAGCGACTTCCCGCCGATTCCGAGCGCCTACCAACATTGCCAAATACACCGGGCCACAAACCCGGTGTCGCTCAAGATTACCGACTCGCATGTCGGCGGGAGGAGCTACGGATGACCTCTTCATCATCCAATACCTTCCCATCTACCTCGCAGACTCGGCCCGAGCCTCGCCTCGAGTACTTGCCGCCAAAACCATCGTGGATCGACCGACTTGAAGGCCCTCTTCGTCGGCAACTTCCGTGGCACTTACAAGCGCCACGAAACTCCTGACTGAAGGGTCGCAAACAGCGCCCTGTGGAAACCCTCCGGGACTACATCCGGCGGTTTTCCGCCAAGGTAACGAGCTCCCGACATCTCCGACGCCGATGTCGTGGGAGCATTCATCTGGCACCTCCCGCAAGGCCTTGGTACACAAACTAGGTTGTCTCAAGCCCAGAACTACCAAGGAGCTCCTCGATATCGCCACCAACCACGCCTCCGGCGAGGAGGCTGTGGGGGCCATCTTCGAGGGAGGAAAGGCCCAGCCAGAACCCGGCATCCGCATCGGGTCCCCTTCTGACCGCTCCGACAAACGGAAGCGGCACGGGAAGCAGATCCGTGAGACCCAAGTGGTCGCCACGGTCGACCGCCCTGCCATGCAGCAGGCGCGGCCGACCGTCGCCCCCGACCACTTCGAGAAATTGATGGACGGCCCATGCCCGAACCATGGGTTCTCCGTCAAGCACAAATCACCGGATCGCGAAGTCCCGAGGCGCTATCTCTAGCGTCCCCACCACGCCGCGGCAAAGGAAAGAAGCCGCCGCGCCCCGCGAACGGCGGAGAAGAAGGCGCACGACGAGTTCCCGAGCCCGACGGCCGCCTCATGATCTTCGGAGGATCGGCTTGCTACGCCGACAAGCGCCGGCTCAAGCTCGCCATCGCGAGGTCCACATCGTCGCGGGCGCGTCCCCAATATCTTCGGTGGTCGGAGTTCCCGATCACCTTTGATCGGACCGATCACCCGATCGCGTCCACACCGGGAGGTACCGGCGGTGGTCACCCGTCGTCGAACGGCGCCTCACGAAGGTCTTGATGGACGGGCGCGCCTTAACATCCTCTACGCTGAGACGCTCGACGCCATGGGGTCCCGCGCTCAAGCCTCCGGCCAAGCAAGGCACCTTTCCATGGCGCCATCCCGGCGCAAAGCCCATCCGCCGGGCAGGTCGACCGCCCGTCACCTTCGAGAGCCGGAAACTTCCGCACCGAGACCCTCACCTTCGAGGTCGTGGATTTCCCGGCGCCTACCACGCCATCCCGGGAGGCCATGCTACGCCAAGTTCATGGCGATCCCCACCACGCCTACCTCAAGTGAAGATGCCCGACCGCATGGAGTCATTACTGCGGCATCGTCTTTCCAGCTTGTCTTCAATCGCGAGCGGCGGCACCGCGAGCTCGCCTCAGCGATCGTTGCCTCTGCGAACTCAACAAGCTCGGGAGGAAGCCGCGAGTCCGCCCTCGAATCCAAGAAATCGGGCGGGATCCTTCAAATCCGCCGAGGACACGAAGGAGGTCACGGTCGATCCACGTGATCCGACCAAGACCGCGGCGGTCGAGCCACGCCCCGCCAAATAGGAAAGCGCGCTCGCCGACTTCCTCCGCACTAACAAAGATGTCTTCGCATGGAGGTCCTCCGACATGCCGGCATTCCAAAGGAGGTCGCCGAGCACTCCTGAGCGTCCGACTGTGCTCAAAGCCGGTCGCCCAACGCCGCGCCGCTCGACGAGGAAAGGCGCAGGTTATAGGAGGAGATCGCCAAACTCTTGGCGGCGGTTCAGAAAGAGGTGCGCCACCCGAGTGGCTAGCCAACCTCAGACTTGTAAAAAGAAGAACGGGCAATGGAGAATGTGTGTTGACTATACGAGTCTCAACAAAGCATGCCCCAAGGACCCATTCCCTTACTCGCATCGACCAAGTCATCGACTCCACCGGGTGCGAGTCTCTTTCCTTCTCGATGCCTACTCGGGCTACCACCAGATTGCGCTAAAGGAGTCCGACCACCGCGACTTCCTTCATCACTCCGCTCGCCTCGCTCGCTATGTCACAATGCCCTTCGGCTCAAGAACGCGGGGCGCTACATACCAACGATGTATGCAAACGTGCTTCAATGACCGGATCGGCCGCAACGTTGAGGCGTATGTCGACGATATTGTCGTAAAGACCAGAAGGTCGACGACCTTATCGCCGACCTAGAAGAGACTTTCGCGAACCTTCGACGGTTTCGCATAAAGCTCAACCTGCAGAAGTGCGTCTTGGGGTCCCCAAAGGAAAGCTCTTAGGCTTCATCGCCTCGAGCGAGGCATCGAGGCCAATCAGAGAAGATCTCGGCGATCGCAAGGATGGGCCCGGCCAAGAACCTCAAAGGGGTCCAGAGGTCGACCGGATGCCCGGCGGCTTTGAGCCGCTTTCGTGTCTCGCCGCGTAACGCGAATGCCGCTCTGGTGCGCCAAGAAATCCGACCGCTTGGGCTTGACACCGAGGCTCGGGAGGCCCTCACCCGCTTGAAGGCCTTCCTTTCCTCGCCTCGACCCTGTCGCCCGGCACGAGGTGAACCGCTCCTCTACATCGCGCCACTACTCAAGCCGCCGCGCGGCCCTCGTGGTGGAGCGAGCGGAAGAAGGCCGTGAGCTCAAGGTACAACGGCCGGTCTACTTCATCGATGAGGTACTTTCCGAGTTCAAGACTCGGTACCACAGTGCAGTAGTTACTCTGCGGTGCTCATCGCAAAGAGGAAACTCGTTCACTACTTCGATCAAGACGCCATCACCGTGGTGACCACGTCCCCACTAGGCGAGATCATCCACAATCGCGATGCCTCGTGAAGGATAGCCAAATGGGCGCCGAGCTTAGCGGCCATGGCATAATATACGCCCTGACGGCGATCAAGTCGCAGCTCGCCGACTTCGCCGCCGAGTGGACCAAGCCCGTGCACCACGGTGGGTCAAGACCCGAGCATCGGACAATGTACTTCGACGGTCTTACACCAAGAATGGCGCGGCGCGGAGTCGCCATCATCTCTCCACTCGAACAGCTTCAATCGCCATTAGGTTGCTCTTCGACGCGACCAACAACATTGCCGAGTCACGAGGCTCGCGTCAACGGTCTCCGGATCGCCGCCGACCTCGGTGCCGCCGGCTCTACGCCCACGGGACTCAAGCTTGTCGTCGACCAAGTCATGAAGGCCGCGGGCCCCGAGACGCCGCATGGCCGCAGCATCGCCGAGAAGTACGCCGGCTCGAGGAGCGGTTCAAGGGTTTCGAGCTTCACCATAGCTACCGACGCTACAATGGCGAGGCCGATCACCGCCAATCTTGCCTCCAAGAGAGCCCGTCCCGCCCGGATCTTCGTCTCCGACCTCCTGCCCATCGTCCACCGACTCGGCGGTGGCGCCACCCGACCAATCCAAAGACGGTCGCCCGACCGACGCCGCGGTCGGGCGAGACTTGGCCGGATTCGCCCGTGGTGTGCTAGCACTTGAGTCCGATCGAGGAGGCCCTACATCGACCGCTTGACGGACGGGTCACTTCCCCGACCGACCGAGGCCCGGCGCCTCGCCGGCGGGCAAAATCCTTCGTCCCGATCGCCTGCACCTCTACAAAGGAGTTCCTCCGGTCCTCCAAAATGTATCTTGACCGACCAAGGAAAACAAATTCTTGACGATATACGGTGGAGTCTGCGGTCACCACGCAAAGACCCGATCTCTTGTGGGAAAGGCCTTTCGACAAGGTTTCTCTTCGCCAATCATGTGGTCGACGCCGAGCATATCGTGACGCACCGCGAAGGATGCCGCTTCTTTGCTCGCAGACGATTTGCCAAATTTGCTTTACAGACGATCCCCATCACGTGGCCTTTGCCGTCTGGGACTCGATTTGGTCGGCCTTCAGAAAGCGCCGAGGTTTCACCCACCGCCGTCGCGTAGATAAGTTCACCAAGTGGATAGAGGCCAAGCCGGTCGTGAGCGCCACGCCGGTACAAGCGCCATCTTCTTCCGCGACATCGCTTTTAGGTTTGGAGTCCCAAACTCCATCATCACCGGCAACGGAACACGCTTCACGGGAAGGAATTTCGAGTTCGCGGACGACTTCAACATCCGTGTCGATTGGGCGCAGAGCCCATCCGCGACTAACGGCCGTGTCGAGCGCACTAACGGCATGATCCTTCAAGGACTCAAGCCGCGGATCTTCGATCGGCTCAAGCATTTCGCAGGCGCCGGGTAGCCGAGCTGCCTCCGCCCTCCTCGAGTCCGCGGACCACGCCGACCGCAACCGGTTCACACCCTTCTTTATGGTGTTCGTGGCCGAAGCCGTTTTGCCCATCGACCGAATACGGCTCCCGAGATTGCAAGCCTTCGATGAGGCTCGGGGCTCGCCGCAACAAGACGCCATCGACCACCGACGAGGCGCGCGACGTGGCCGCCCGCGATCCGGCCGATATCAACAAGCCTCGCGCCGCTACCACGGCCGCCAAGTTCGAGGATCGATCCTTCAAATTGGGCGACTTGGTTCTGCGTCGGGTCCGCATAACCAAAGATAAGCACAAGTCGACGCCCCACAGGAGGGTCCTTTCACCGTCGTGGAAGTTCTCCGACCGGCACCTTCCGACTAAGGACGCCGATGGTCGATCCTCCCTAATGCCCGGAACATTGAAAAGTTAAGGCGATTCTATCCCTAAGCTCTTTTCTTTTTCCCGGTATAAGTCTTTGCCTTTCTCCCAACCGAGCACTGGTCGCCACGCGACGACTCGGGGCTGCCCGGGCGCCCGCTCGTGCCGCTCGGATCGATGGTGTCCGTGCGGTCGTTGACCCACCGACCACGAGGTCTATCCCGAGCGGTAACCCTCTCGACCGAGTGCTACTACCACGCCCGGCCGGCTATGGTTGCCCGAGAGCACTCGCGGAAGAAGGAAACACTGAGTGGGATGACCCATCGGTCGATTGGGAACAATCTTCCCCACACGAACTCGGCTAACTCACGTACTTCATGTGGGTCGGTGACCCGACTAGTCACAGAGTCTATCCCAAGCGGTAACCCTCTCGACCCGAGCGCTACGGCCTACGCCCCAGCGGCTATGGTTGCTAAGTAGCACTTTGCGGAAGAAGGAAGTGCCCGAGTGGAAAAACCCTTGGCCGATCGGGAACACTCCGAACCCCCATGAGTGCGCAGAATCTACGCATAAACAAGACTCCTATCCTCTTCGGCCCTCTCAAATTGACCCGACCTACGCATAAGCGACCCCGTGGTCCTTGAGGCTATGGTCGGTCAAACCCAAACGCAAAGGAGAGCAAAGAGGCAAACCGGAGCTTACAATTACTTACGATCGCTTACACAACAGCCTTTGCAAAAAAAAAAGGGGCTAACTTCTTTCTTCCTCTTCTTCCGGTGGCCGACCGCACGGAGGAGGAGGACTCGCATCTTGAAGGCGACCTCGGGCGGACGTGGTGGCGATCTCGAGCATGCGGCTCGACCAAGCTCGAACACCGCCGACCTCGTCGCCGGTCCGTTCCGGCGATGCCGCTTACTCACCACCGCGAGGTCGATGCCGTCGTAGTACGAGATGGTGTTGACCAAGCGTCGATGAAGCTCCAAGCGCGCGCCGTGACCACCGCCTCTTCTACGGTCCGGGCTAGCGAGGCAAGGGCAAGGGCACTGGGGCCGCCGGCCCAAGGATGCGGTCGCAGACTCCCCGACCGGCCTTGTGGAGGGCCTCCACTCGGCGCTCATCTCGCCCGACCGTCCTCAAGAACCTTCAACGCCGCCGGGCCTCGCCCCGCCACGATCGCCACGTCGCGGCGTCCGGCCGCTCTTCGCCTTCCACGGCGACGCCGATTCTTCTGCGCCTCTGCGATTATGGAGATTTTGATAAGTTCGCCTGTGGTCGCACTTCAAACTTAATTGAAGAATTGAGACACTTACCGGCCGCGAGTTGGTCGATTGCCGGCTTCCGACTTCGCCCAGATGAAGTCTTCACTCGCCACCTCCTTCGGCGATCGCCGCTCGAGCGAACTCGCAATGCGTCCCCGAGCCTTGTTCCGCTCGGTCCGCAGACGTGTTACTGCGTCACGCGATCCTCCGCGCAACGGCGGCATCCTTGGCCTCGATGACTTCCATCGTGAGGACTCGATTCCGCCACTTTCGCCTCAAAGCCTCGGCTCCTAGGCGCCATCATGAAGGGCCTTTGTGGCCTCTTCAAATCCTTGGCGGATCACCACCGCCTCGACCGCCTAATGCCTGTGGCCTCTGGGCTAGGCGCACTCAAGGCGCACTGATGCACTCCTCATTGCACTACCACGACCGTTTGAGCGCTGCAGGAGCTCGACCTGACGCACGAAGCGATCCCGCAAGTGCTGCAAAAATGTGGACACTCCGTTAGTCGCACGGAAGAACTATCAAAAATGTGCAACGAATCAGAACTTTTTCGGCTGACCTACCGGGCGATCGGGCCGACTCCCGACCATCATATCCGGTATACCGTGGAAGACTTCAGAGCAAGGGCCGACCTTCACGGATCCGCCTCTATCTCGCTTCGGCGTCGGTAGCGCCTTTGCCGGCGGGTGGCCCACTCGCTCTCCTCCGCCTCACCCATGATGCCCGACCCGAATTACACCGCGGCGCGCCTCGCTCGCCCGCTCGGGCGGACGCCACCCGCCCAAAGCACCATGGGCAAGGGTGACGAGGTCAACCTTCCCCCCGGCGACTGCGCCGAGGGCATCGGCCGCACCTCCCGACGGGGGGTCGGGCACCTCCGTCGCCGGCTCCGCCACGACTGGCGCGATCACCGGCGACGCCATTGTCTCATCCTCCGAAACGACGATCACGTCGTCCGGAGGGGTCTCCGCCGGAGGCGGCGGAAGTTCTTCTTCGGGCACGACCTCCGGGTGGGGCCTCGTCCCCTCGAAGGCGACCGCGCCCTCGGACGCCGACGCCGCGACCTTCGCCGACCCAACCGGTCACCAAATCACCGCGCCACATTTGCGGGGCCGATGTGGCACGCCCCACGATCACCCCAAAGATAGGCGCCGACGCTGCAAAGATTCAAGAGTCGCTCGGCGGCTTTGCCAAAAAGAAAATGCTCCAAAATAAAATAATAATACACTTACAAGGCCGAAGCGGGTGCGTGGCACGCGCGCCTCTTTGCCGCCCCCGCCATAAGCAGTCGGCCGTCGCTTCCACAAAGCCACCTCCACCGAGACGCTGCGACGACCGCAAGCGCAAGATCACCCCCCTCCTGGGGATCCGTGGCCACGGGGCCCGTGATGCCGCCCTCGGCCGAGTCCACGCCGCCGCCGCCATCGGCAGGTCAGGAAAAAACCCACCATAGGGGTGGCCGAGGCACTCCCGCCGCCGCTGGAGGTTGTCCCCACGGCGGTGGTCTCGACACATCTCGCCAAGGCCGCGCTGCCTTTACTTTTCTTCCTCCTCCTTTCCTCCTTCCGCTTCTTGCGGAGGAGTCACCTGCTCCCTCGCCGGGCGCGCATCGCTTCCTTATCCCCGAGCGGCGCTGGGAAGACATCCCCATGAGCCCCGAGAGGATGCAGGAATGTCGGTCAAGTCACGAAGGACAAAGAAAAGAGAAGCGTAAAGAATTTCACCGCTTACTAGATTCGGCGAAAAAGCCGAGAATGGCTCGGTGGCCATCCGCGGCCACGATGGCGCTCGCCAGAACGGCCGCCACCCGAGCCTCCACCTCGACGCGGCCAGCTCGGGTTCGCCATCCTCGCCCGGCCGGACGGCCCGCATACCGAACAGGTGCGGCACAGGCACAAGTGGTTGCACGCGATCCCCATGAAGGCGCCGCACAACCACGCCCCGGTGAGCCCCTCGCCTTTGAGCCCCGACCGCTCCACGATCGGGGCCACTTGTTCTTCTCCTCTTTCGGCGCCCGCCCCACCGCCTCCGCCATGGGAAGCTCTCCGGTGAAACGAGGGGCGCTGTCGCCACGTTTGAGCGTAGAGCCATTCGAACGCCAAACCCTTGTTAGACGAGGGCGCTTTACCTCCAGTACTCCGTGCTCGACCGGGCGAGCCGAGGGCCAGCCACCCAGAGGCGCCACGGCGTCCGACGGCTCGCCCTTCCGAGCCTTGCTCGAAGAAGTGCCTCCACAACGCCAGGCGGCTCGATCCCCAAGAAGGCCGCGCAGCGTGATGAAGATGGCGATGTGGAGGACCCCATTGGGGTTGAGATGGTGCACCTCCACCTTGTAATGAAACAACAGCCCCGGACGAACGGGTGCGGCAGCAGCCAAAGCCGCGCCGAAGAACGAGGCGGGCACCACGATCTCGCCGCCCGCGGCGCGGGTGGTAGCCCCTGGCCGGCACCCTCCAAAGGAAGGTCCCGCGCATGAGGAAGCCCTTCTTCACCAAGCCGAAGCGCGGGTGTGTCTCTTGCGCGAGCACTCCGCCACGACATCTTCACAGGAGACGATCGAAGGTGAGAAAGAAAGGTCGGGTTTTTTTCCTTAGCTCTCGGGTGCTCTTCTTGTTTGAGGCGAGACAGAGAGGCAAGAAAGCGTGACCACTCGAAAGCACCCAACGGGCGATGATAGAGGACGAACGAACGCCGCCAAGCAGCGCCCGTCAAGCGGCGTCGCGACCACCCTCGCTCTGTCGCGCCACCGTAACTCCTGGTTTCTAATACCACTCCGCTTTTAATCCTCGCCTTGTCAGCGCCAAGGGCCATAAAGACACCGCCCAACAACGTGTCCCAGAACCTCTCGGTCTCGCCTTTAGGCCGAACGGTTGCTCGGCGCGCGAGAAGCTCATCGCTGCGGCCCCAAGACGGCAAAAGCTTTGTGGCTTGCGCCAGGCCCAAATGAGGAGCCGTGGGTTCAAAAGGCCTACCCCACCAGATGGGTATAAAGCCGCCCAAAGAAAACTTGAGCAAGGGCGGTATGAGGTGAGCCCCACGGTGGGCCCTCGGTTAGGTCGGTGACGGCCTAATCACCTCTACTCGCGTCCGAGACCATACTTCACACTCTCCCGGAGCTCATCAATGAGCGACAGCCCGGTGTGCTCTAGGTCGTGGACGACCCAGAGTCCATACGGATTGAGTAGAGAAAGGTTTTTATGGGTCGCCCCACAAGCAGGCCAGACACCCTACTGCGGGACCGTCCGCTCGGAAGGGTCCCCTTGGCGGGACCTCCCAGACCCACTCGGACTACCCGCTATTAGCTCCACGAGCACGGCGTTCAAACCAACGCAGTAAACGCGCGCTCATCCTCCAGTCCCACACCGCGGATGGGGTATACATGTGGGATAGACGGCGCCATTCCTCTCGCAGCTACCCGCCCGACGAGGACTCGAGAAGGATGCCCCACGTCCGGCTACGA
Organism: Otatea glauca; assembly: GCA_036346275.1. NCBI lineage: Eukaryota > Viridiplantae > Streptophyta > Magnoliopsida > Poales > Poaceae > Otatea > Otatea glauca. The sequence continues at coordinate 7,697,304 of CM070711.1, read as the reverse complement.
CGGTAACGAGCACTCACGCCCGGCTACGACGGTAAACGAGCACTCACGCCCAGCCACGACGGTAACGAGCACTCACGCCTAGCTACGACGGTAAATGAGCACTCACGTCCGGCCACGACGGTGGCGAGCACTCACGCCTAGCTACGACGGTAACGAGCACTCACGCCTAGCTACGACGTTAAGCGAGCACTCGGACACCAACCTCACAGAGGCATCCGGCCGTCCGCCGACCAAGGCACTCGGACACCGAACCTCACAGAGGCATCCGGTCGTCCGGCCGACCAAGGCACTCGGACACCGTAACCTCACAGAGGCATCCGGCCGCCCCGCCGACCAAGGCACTCGGACATCCGAACCTCACAGAGGCATCCGGCCGTCCCGCCACCAAGGCACTCGGACATCCGAACCTCACAGAGGCATCCGGTCGTCCCGCCACCAAGGCACTCGGACATCCGAACCTCACAGAGGCATCCGGTCGTCCTCGCCGACCAAGGCACTCGGACACCGAACCTCACAGAGGCATCCGGTCGTCCCGCCGACCAAGGCACTCGGACACCGTAACCTCACAGAGGCATCCGGTCGTCCGCCGACCAAGGCACTCGGACACCGAACCTCACGAGGCATCCGGCCGCCCCGCCACCAAGGCACTCGGACATCCGAACCTCACAGAGGCATCCGGCCGTCCCGCCACCAAGGCACCGTCTAGCTACGACGTTAAACGAGCACTCGGACACCAACCTCACAGAGGCATCCGGCCGCCCCGCCACCAAGGCACTCGGACATCCGAACCTCACAGAGGCATCCGGCCGTCCCGCCGACCAAGGCACCGTTTAGCTACGACGTTAAATCAAGACTCGGACACCGAACCTCACAGAGGCATCCGGCCGTCCCGCCACCAAGGCACTCGGACATCCGAACCTCACAGAGGCATCCGGCCGTCCCTGCCACCAAGGCACCGTTTAGCTACGACGTTAAACGAGCACTCGGACATCCGAACCTCACAGAGGCATCCGGCCGTCCTGCCGACCAAGGCAATCGTCTAGCTACGACGTTAAACGAGCACTCGGACACGAACCTCACAGAGGCATCCGGTCGCCCTTGCCGACCAAGGCACCGTCTAGCTACGACGTTAAACGAGCACTCGGACACCAACCTCACAGAGGCATCCGGTCGCCTCAATCGACCAAGGCACCGCCCACAACGATTAAAATTAAAGCAAACTCATCGCAAAGACATTTTCATAAAGAAAAAGAAAATTTCATTATAGGCCAACAGCTCAAACTTTACACAACTTTACACACAAGATGCGAAGCGATACAAGAGTGGCCACGCCGCACTACGGCAGACTCTACCCACGCCTAGAACCTATAAACATCCGTGCGGCATCGGTGGCACCGACGGCATCTTTGGTAGGCCCTTGCTCGGTCGACGGACAGCCGCCACGGCCGCTGGCAACACGCCGATGCCTCTGCTGCCGCTCAACGACATCAACGCGGCCGCACTAACTACGGTCGGTGCCCTTGCGCCATCGCCTCCGAAGGGCCCCCTTACCACCTCGAGCCTCGAACGGCCTCGAGCGTGGCGTCAACGAAGCGGCGTCGCGGGCCGCAGCTTCTTCCTCCACGAGCTCGGCCATCGCTGGTCGAACTCAGCCCAAAGCTCGCCGGAGGATCTTCTTCTTCCACCGTGACGCCATCGCCGGCTAAAGACTAGAGGATGTCTCAAGCCATTTGAAAGAACAAAAGAAAAGCTCGTCCCCTTCAAGCAAGCTACAACGCACGATATATATATCCGGACGAAGGGAGGCTAAGCGTCTCAGTAAATGCGGTGCCGAAAAACGAAGCATCCTTCACCGTAAACCCGAGGCGATCAAGAAGACGAGCGGTAGCGCGCGCCAAACTATGCTCTCGGCATGCGCAACGAGGCAAGTAAAGGCCCCCGGCGGTTCAAATGCCCCCGGCCAAACTCCAGGACAGCTGTCGGATCCAACGAAGCACACCTGACGGAAATCGCTTAACCGGATCGGCTGGACCGACCTACCAGCCCGCCACCACTTTCGTCAAGTTCAACCCCAACCGACCGCCAAATCGCTTGGGAGTTCGGGAGCTATTGACGAATACTAATAAAAAGGATACCCCAACAGCCGGGCGACGAGCCGCCTCAAGCATATCTCCACCCAGCAGTAGCGCGCGCGCCGCCGACCGAATCGCTGCGAGATCACGCAAGGCATCCGCTCCCGACCGCCGGGAAGCGAATCCGACGAGACAAATGCTCCGACCCCTCTTGGCGGGCGGGATCTCCGACTCAACCAAACCAAGGTGACGAACGCCGAGTGCGCGTGTCGTCCTCATCGCCTACCGCCACGCACCCTCGAATAAGGTCAATCGGGCGACTATACAAGGGCGGTGGCTCCTTCCCAAGAAGATCGGTGATCAGAGAAGACAAAGCTTCCAAATTTCCATCAACCGATCCACGTCTAAAGACGAGCGCACGCTCCCTCCCGAGGCAGCACCAACGCCACGCACTCGACGCCAAGATTCGCAAGGATCACGAGGGCAAGCACGCTACTTCCCGGAAATACCTAACCTCCCCGACCACCAAGGCTACCAACCCAAAGATGGGCAAGACGGGTGGCGACCGATCCACGTGACGAAGGACCGGAGTTCCTAGCGTAGGTCACCTCGCTTCCTCCTAACTCGATGTAACCTGCGCCTTCCTTCGTATAAAAGGAGGCGGGCTAAACGATTCAGGGGGGCAACGAGCAAGAACAAGAAAGGGAGAGAGCGCTATCAAACCCATCTCGCTAAGCCATTGGCATTCTCGCTTGTAAAACTTTGTGCAGTCATCTGTACCAAGAGTAATACAACACCACCACACACGAATCGGGTAGGGACCTTCACCAACCAAGATACATCTTGGACTCACGAGTCTAACCATTCAGGGAGTGGAACGCGCGACCCCCTAGACTTACAAATTTACTTGCCGGCGCTCCCGAAAACGCCGACACTTCAGCTAACTGTGTTGCTATTTTCGACAATCTTATACTAAGTTCTTAACCTAGGCAAAGTTGTAGTCTTGTAGAAGACCAGGCAATGCTAATTGGAGCTGGTTATCAATGCATTATTTTGATGGATGGTTGGAAATGTTAATTTGTCGTATTCCAATTAACGTTGAGCAAACAAATGAAAAAGAAATAGAAAATTGAGTGGATAAAAAAGGAGAAGAAACCGGCTAGTTATTATGTAATACCTTGACCCAAAAATTCGTTTAATTCATAGCCCAACCTAGAGGTACTATGTTTGAACCTAACATGCATTTTACACTACTACAACTCACTTTATACAAGCAATGTGGGACTAATCCCACCACTACTTCATATGAGCCATATGAGCCTTTGTATTAATAGGCCGAGGTATTACACACCCCTTTAAGGGGATGCCTAGAACCACTCCTCGGTATACGTTCATGTGTCTATTGCTGGAGAATATTTCATGCCATGTGACCACTCTGAGCCCATACGTGCCTACGTCATATGCCCACGCCTGTGTTACAAAGGTTGATACTCTGATACCATCAGAACCACTCCTCAGTACACATCCGTGTATCCAGTGCTGGCGCATGTGCCATACCATGTGGCCACTCCGGGCGTACACATGCCATGCGCCATATGCCCGTACCCGTGTAACGAAAGTTGATACTCTGATACCACCAGAATCATTCCTCGGTACACGTTCGAGTGTTCAGTGCCAGCGCATATGCCATACCATGTGGCCACTCCGGGCCCACATGTGCTATGAGCTACATACCCGCGCCCTTGTCTACACGCGCCCGTGAAACGAAAGTTGATACACTGATATCGTTTATAACACCCTAGCCCAAAAATTCGTTCAATGCACAGCCCACCTATGGGGTGAACCTATGCATACATAGCACCCCACTTGCTATGGTTAGACCCAACAAGCATTATATACTACAACTCATTTTATGCAAGCAATGTGGAACTAATCCCACCACTAGTTCATGTGGGTCACATAGACCTTCACATTAATGAGCTGGGATATTACATATTACAGTGTAGGATTACTTATCCAAAGCAGAAAAATCAATGAACCCTAAGTACATGTAGATAATGGTTTGCCTTTTTTAGGGGTAAAGAACGCACACAACATACTCACACCGCACGCGTGCGGGTTTTTACACACACTAAGGAAAAAAATTTAGAGGCTTGGGGCCTCTGGAGCGTGGGTACACGCTATCCTACTGAACGTGCATATGTGTATGTATCGGTTTTTAAATTTTATTAGGTGAGGCTCAAGAGGTTTGATCTAGGGATCGAATCCCGACTAGTTGGGAGTTCCATGCCTCTCTCGCCAAACAAGCTAAGAGCAGGTACAATTACAAATTAAAGCCCACCACTTACTCTATCTCTCATCCATATTATCTAAAGTAAGCAATAAAACTAGCTTGTATAATAACTATCTTTAAATGTTGTCTCTGAAAAACACTAAAACATTTAATTTGGGTATTCAACACTAACTTTATCTTTGTGGCTATTGGCAAAACACTAACTTCAACATTAATAATCGCTCATGTCGGCTTTAACACAGGCTTTTGACTGGCTATAGCACGTTGTTTCCCGTGCGATGCTGATTGCTAAATAAGAGAAGGTTATCTTCTTTCTCCTATTTTCTCACTCTTCTATATTGGATAAAGCTGATGTATATATGCTAATAGTAAGCTGAGGTGGTTTTATGGTAACTGTCCTAACGCTCAGTCCTCATTTGCCTTTTGATGAGGCTCTCCCGCTGATAAGACGTCTGATCTTCATGGAAGATACATGCTATGAGAGCAAGTACAATAACAAAGCCCATTATTTACTCCATCTCTCATCCATGTCGATTATCTAGAGTAAGTAATAAAACCAGTTTGTACAATAATTATCTTTAAAGGTTGTCTCTAGAGAAACACTAAAATATTTAACTTTGAGCATTCAACACTAACTTTATTTTTGTGGCTATTGATAAAACACTAGCTTCAACACTAAAAGTTACTTGTGCCTTTTAGTCGGTGATAACACCTAATTTTTCATACGATATTTGCTACTAAATAAGAGCCGACTCATTTTTTACTCTTATTTTTTCACTCTTTTATATAAGATAAAACTAGCGTATATATATTAATAGTAAGTTTAGATTGTCTCATCGTACTTACTCTGAATTAAGACGGATGGACTAGCTTCCTAGCTAGCTGGCTAGCAGCTAGCTTGAAGATCCGGACATATCTGATCCGATCTGAGCGTTAGACCAAGCAGACTACTACTGCTGTGGTGTTAAATCCAATGGAAATATATATATATAAATGTACTTGGTCTACATACTCAAAGATCCTTCAAGATCATATCTAGTTAGACCAAGCAAACTACTACAGCTGTGGTGTTAAATCCAATGGATATATATATATATATTTATGTACTCGGTTACATACTCAAAGATCCTTCAAGACCATATCTACTTATTTGGCATGCATGGATCTAAGAATTATTATTTGATTGGGACTTTTCAGAGACTTCGTATTTGACCTGTTACATGTAAAGTTTACTAGCACTGTTTCAATATTTTTCTCTTAATACAAATTAAATAAAACTTAAAACATATAAAAGGGTAAGTAATCACTAACTACCCTATATTTATACTTTAATATTTATATAACTGTAAAAAAAAACATAGAAACACCTCTCAAAATTTATTTATGCTCCAAGTGAAAAGCGATTACCATCAGCATCCTGAAGATAAATATATATCATGAAATCGTATATAGTATATGCATGTTGGACAAGTAAACTACCCCAATTTTGTTTGACAGTCACATATACGCATGCATGCATGCAATTAATCTATTAATCTGAGGGTATTTTCCAAGACGGTCAAGGACGTCTCTTTAGTTACAAGTTTAGCAATCGATTTAGATCGATGGATTACCTTAAAAAAGAAACCTTAAACTTTTTTTTGTCATGTTTTAGGAAAATCAGTATTATATTACGACTCACAGGAAGTCTGTGGCGATGATATGACGTCATCAAATCACCTCGATTCCTTTGAACAAAGCAGAGTGGATCAATCCAAATCCACATAATGCGTACCCTTTCGAATAAAATGGGCGTGTTGAGAGTTAAGGTCTCAATGCATATAATGCATTATCCAGCTATATATACATATGGTGTTTTCTTCTTCGGAGATCAAAGATTTCACTTGCTACAGAGATATGATGGATGCTGGTCCACATATCAAGATTCATGATCTCGCAAGGATCTCACGAATCATGAACAGAAATTTTGTTGACGTCGATCGATCTGCAGCTTTCTTACAGATCTTGGACACCAACTCTCTACAATTTGATCGACACGACATGCATATCTAGAGGGTAGATGCCACTTGGTTCTTGACACGTACCGACGTACGTACGTTCTCTCGATCGAATCACTAGCTAGAGGCCAATTAGAACGACGAAGACTCCTGTGCCAAAATTGTCAAGGCGACAAGATTCGGGCAAGATGTGATGAGTCATGCATGCCAGACAAAGAAACATATAATTGCATCGACCGATCGATCTGACAAGCGCGAATGAGGGAAAGAAACTTGACGATCGATCGATCCACCAGCTGCTTGTTAGTACGTTTGCAGATCTGAGCCGATTGCTATATCAATGACCATTAATTGACGGACACTGTAGAGATTCACAAGGATATTGATCGATCACCGATCATGAACTGCGTGGCGCCACTTTACAACCTTTCGACGGCGCCATCTTTCGCGTTTTTGTTGATTAATTTGACCCACTGCGCCTTGATTCATTTGCGGTAGATTCACAGATTTTTTATTGTTTCTATTTTTTGAACAGAAATTGTTAATTAAACTAACTAGTCGGCAACCAGTGCATTCGCACAGGCTAGCTTCTTAGATAAAGTCACTTAAGTCTATTAATTTAGATTGTACGTGATAGCCACTATAATTTGCTTCTATCATATGGGCGCTAAATCTTTTTCTTTTCTAGATTAATGCGAAAATTTTCTCGCATTTTATAATCGGTACATGTAATAGATCTTATTATGAATTATAATATTTTTGGAATTTAGCATTTTAATTCGCATACACATCTGTAATCATCCTTTAATTTATCCATAATTTGCATATTTTTGGATCGTACTTTGGGTGGATTTTTTTAGTTTTAGGTTAGACTTCGTATAAACATCTATTTTTTATTTTTATGTATTGTTATTCCAAATTTTATTTTAGAGTTTACTTTCGAATTCGGATGGAAATCAAATTACTAATTTTTTATTCTAAATTTTTAGGGTTTACTTTCGAATTCGGATGGAAATCAAATTGCTAATTTTTTATTATAAATTTTAGTTAATTTGGTTTGTATTTGACAAAGACTCGCTCAATAAAAAAACATAGTGCTTATTTTTTTAATGCTCTTGTCCATAAATAGTCCGTATTTCACATTCGATAAAAAAAATTAGTGTGATCTTCCCTCTATACCCCTAAGAAATATCTAGTTTTACTTTATATCCTTTATATGCATGCATTATATAATGTTTATAAACAATAATTAGAGGTATTCTAGTCATTTTTCAATATCATCTTGGTCTATGTGTCAAAAGAAAAATACACTATACAAACTTAGATAAAATAATTACCTATTATTCCGAACTTTTTTTATGGATGTTACTTTGGAGGTCAGACAAATCAAAACTCTAATCACCCGTTTCAGTTTTATTCCGAATTTACATATTTCTTTATTGTACTTGGGTGGATTTTTTCAGTTTTAGACCGGAATTCTTATAAAAATTTATATTTTTATTTATTAATATTTTGAATTTTATTTATAGTGTTTACTTTTAAATTCATATGAAATCAAATTGATAATTTTATTTTATTTTTTATTGCGAAATTTAGTTAATTTGGCTTGTACTTAACATAGACTCTTTGTTTTAATTTGCTAATTTTTATTTAATTATTATTGTAAATTTTATTTATTTATGGATTTACTTTAGAAATCTTATGGAAGTCAAATTGCTAATTTTCCTTAAAGTTTTATTTCGAATTTTAGTTAATTTAGATTGTAATTGACATGGGCTCTTTCTTTTAATCTAAACCATTATAACTTAGATATTTTTTATTCTAAATTTTAATTAATTTGGCTTGTACTTGGCATAGACTCCCAGTGCTCTACCCTATATATACCGTTTGTAGATACTATGAATTTTACATGTTGTATCTAATATTGTTACTAGATGATGTAGAGAACATATTGTATCACTGCCTAGTTGGTCGACCGATCGATTCGAGTAGAGGAGGGCGCGACGACACGGGGATCTGGGCGGGATTCTAGCTGGGACGGCACTGCACGTACGCGCGATCCTTGCGTTGCATGCAATCATGCAGAGAAGAGGCCAGTCGGCAGGCCGAAGATAAAAGCCAATGCAAGTACGTACGTACGTACCCACTGCACGCATATATAGTGCTACGTACCCGCGTGGTAGGTACATGGCTAGTGTGGCAGCTAGCTAGCTAGCTTTCTTGAAAGATTTGATGCGATCCATCGACGCGACGGAGCATCCTCAGATCGGCCGGCCGGCCGGCCGGCCATGCATGCACGTAACGTACGTAAGGGCGCACAGTACGTTACTTACGTGCTACATGGATATGCATTCCATTTCGGTTGCCGGCGCCAACCGTGTCGGCCCCCTTCCCTCCTATTACGACATTTGCATCTGCCCCCGCCGTACTCTCACGCATGCAATCGCTGGCTCGCTGCTCGTCAGATCGGGCGGTACATCACCGCCGCCCGTACATGACATGTCGTCTCCGTCCGCTAGCTAGCTACCTCCTTGCATGCATGCATGGGCACGCGCGTATATACATGTATGTAATTAGATCTCCAGCCTTTTAGAGATTTTCTGTAATTGAAACCTTCGCACTCGCTGACAGATGGCCCAACTATCGTATTTGCAAGGGATTGTCCGCATATTCGACAGTTTTTTTTTAGATTTTGAATTGCTGCACGGAGAGCTCACACCCTAAATCCACCCTCCTCCCCTCCCGCTGTTGTTGCCCACCTCACCCTCCTCTGGTGCTAATGTCGCACGCCTCTATCTCCACCGTCCCGTCATTCTTCCCCATATCTGGTGGCTATCGTCACCATATCTATCATAGTCACCCGTTGCCTCCTAACCTCTCTCTTGCTTCTCGACCCTGCAACCCTCCACTACCCACCGCCCTCCATCAAGCCTGTAGCCAGTGGTGCCATTAGTTGGTATGTACTCATGTTCCTTCGCCGCCTCTCCCTCCATTTACCCGGTGAACCCGACCCCTAATAGGGCGAAACCCCACCCTAACTCGCTGCCACCTCCACTGGGGAAGACGAAGATGTCTGTTGGAGTATGAATTTTCAAGCAAATCGCAAGATCCGAAATTCGTCTATTTTTCCAAAAAAAACATTCAACTGTATTTTAGAAATCCCTTATATATAATACGAACACAAGAGACCCATCTGTGACAAGCTTGTCGGTGATAATTTATACTAGTATTTTGTACGTGTTGAATTGATGCATGAATGCGTTCAAATGTGTATATATGGATACAATTAATTGGGTGAGGTTAGGGCTCGAATCACAATTGCTTTGATTATAGTAGTTAATGGTTTCAAAATTGAAATGAGTCCATTTTGAGTGAAAAAAGGTTAACGAGGCTCGGAACAATAGTGGCTTGTTAGCTCGAATTTAAAATAATCACCGAAATAATAAATAAAATAATTTTATGCTGAACTATGCCAATTTTAAAAAACACTCGATAATAACATCCAGCCATATTGTACGTGCCTCTGCTGCTTCTGGTGTCGCCGTGTCGGTCTTTCCCTCATCATGAATTCATGACGATGGAATGCTAAAGCAAGCTGTATCCTTTTTCTCGGCTAGCTTTGGCCTTTTGTTTTCGGTTGATTTTTCCAGCTGGCAGTTGCATGCAATTGGTGCGTCAAGCGCTCCAACAGTGGATTTGATGCGCTATGGATTTTTGTCTTTGATTAACTTTGTGTGTTCGTTTCTTATACGAGGAAATAGTTTTATATATTATCCAAGCATCATTACTTAACACACCAAGCATGTATGTTAATCATTAACGTAATTTCCTATTTTATAAATCGAGCAATCTTCTATCTATCTACCTACCTCTCAGGAATGTATTGTATCCAATCTAACTAGGGGTGCAATACAACTACACATTATCACGAAAATTTTCAAAAAATTCTATATGTACTTCTAAACTTACGCTTACTATGTATAAAATTTCAAGTTCAAATTCATTCTACGTTAAAAGTACCAAAAAAGACAAAAATCTGACAAAAGTCAGTAGTTAATTTTTTTTTCAAAATTTACTCTCTTTTTTTTATTGTTAACATAGAATATATTTGAACATGAATTTTTATACATAGGTGGAATAAACCATGAATTACATATAGAATTTTTTGTGGAATTTTTCCTAACGATATTTAGTTGGATTTCACCAAAATTGCACCCCCAAATGTACTTCTAAACTTACGCTATCTAAGTATAAAATTTCAAGTTCAAATTCATTCTATGCTAAAAGTACCAAAAAAGAGAAAAATCTGACAAACGTCAAGAGTTCATTTTTTAAAAAAAATTACTCTCTTTTTTTGTTACTCTTAACATAGAATGTATTTGAACATGAATTTTTATACATAGGTGGAATAAACCATGATGTACATATAGAATTTTTTGTGGAATTTTTTCTAACTATGTTTAGTTGGATTTCACCATAGTTGCAGCCCCAAGCTACATATGTACATATATATATATAGGAAAAGAAAAATGGTTCCATACTGCTGGGAGTACATACTCCCACTCTAAGTATACCGTTTAAATAATATTGTTATACCATTTTATCCTTTCGAGCATACTCTAATAATGATTATAAGATACCTCTAAAGTGAGTTTCATGAAATTTTTTGTCATGGTCCACTCTTTATAGCATAATTTGTGTACGTACTTCTTTCAAGTGGTATATTAGATGTGGGAATACGTACACCCAGGAGTACGGAGGAAAGGTATATATATGTATATGTATGTATATATATGTTGTATACATATACATATACATATACATATACATATACATATACATATACATATACATATACATATACATATACATATACATATACATATACATATACATATACATATACATATACATATACATATTGTAGGATCGATATACACTAAACTAGCAATCAGAGGGGGGTGAATGATTGCGCGGAAACTAAAATCAAATTTTTGATCAACTAAAAATCCACCCCAATTCGAACTCAAATAATTGCTTCGTATTCGACAAAACAGAGTAGATGTATTTGGTAAATCGCGAATTCGTGAAGATCCAACCATCGGATTGAGCCGCAATTTGAACTGTAGAAACTAGATTCCAATACGAATCTAATACAAAAATAATCAGCTCGATGGGACTAACGTATCAAAAGTTATTAACCTCGTAAGTTTACTGTGATAAATTATGAAGAGAACTGACAAAACCCTAATTCCGTGATTAATCACAATCTACAAAAGATTAACCAACGAAACTTTCAGAAACACTAAGTTAATGCTCTAAGAAGGTTTTGAATGGATCAAATCAAGATTAAACTTGTTGAATCAAGAGAGACAATAAATCAATCTATAAAAACCAAAACGAGCAAACAAAATCAGAAGACTACCGTAGCAAATCACGCATGAACAGTAACCACAACAATACTGTAGCAACCGCGATTTTTCTGTAGCACGGTTCTGTAGCATCGACGTTTTGCTCGCCTGGATCGCGCCCTTCGCCAGTACACAAGCCGCTTCTAGTAGCCCAGATCACAGCCGAGGAACAAATCGTCACAAGGATTTTCAGCACCAAGAAATTTCCTAGCAGCCACCAGGAACAAACGACGCAATGACTTGGGGCTGCCAAAATCAAAACCGGTCGCCGGCAACACTCGGGTCGGTTGTATGAGGAAATTAATTTTTATTTCTTTTTATCTAGTTTGATTACAGTACTCCAAATAAAAGAGTACAAACCCTAATACTCAGTTCTCTCACCTAAACATGAGATATTCCTCTCCTATTTATAATAAGCAACAGTTCGCATGCATGTCCACCTGGCCCAACATAGCCCAATACATGCAAACTACCCAAACGATTACAATTGCACGTGTATGGCCCACCTGCCGCACTCACGTGACTAACAAGCCTCCATATGCACCGTTCTCTAGCCCGAACGTCCCACATGACATCCTTGACAACTAAGACCTTAGTTCCTCCTTGAACCTAGTCCCGAACCTCAGTTCCTCCATGAACCTAGTTCCGGTCCCGTCATCGACCACGTCCGCCCTCGAGCAGCACCTGCACATGAACAAACAAGAAACAATTCCGAGCACAAGTCCACGACTTAACTCAAGATCAGTCCATCCAACCACTTACACGAGCGCATTGCATCAAGCAAAACCATTACCTTGCTATCACAAGCATATCAAATAAACATCTGAAACAGCACATGCAAAAGCACTACACATGCCATGAGCACAACCACTTTGCAATGCCAATTTCATCACTAAGCTAATTTTTCAGCACATCTCACACATATACATATACATATACATATACATATACATATACATATACATATACATATACATATACATATACATATACATATACATATACATATACATATACATATACATATACATATACATATGCTATTCTACAACTGCGTGTAGAATAACCTATTCTACTCCCCAGCCATTTAATTCAGTTCGATCGAGCCAATCCGCGCAACGAAACGGTTCGTGACAACCAGCCAGTAAATGACTAATAAATACTACTCAGTGCTTGCACATGAATATGTCTCTCTTTTTTTATTTAGCCATAACTTTCAAATAAGAATGATTTTGGTCTTCAATTTTTTTAGGATTGTAGAATATCACATCCTCTACGTATAGTAATTTTTTGAGAATTTTTATAAATATGTACATGTGTTTTTCATGAACTTTAGAAAACACTGGATATGTCACCTTTTTACTATTGAAATAAATGACATGTTACGAGGTATTAAACCAGATGTTACCATACTGAAACAAAGTGCTAGATAATAGCTTTACACAGGATATAGTAACACTTTGAGTAATAGGAAGTAAAATGTTATTTTCTTGACAGTAAAAGATAGTATGTGCTGCTGTTTGGCACTTTGTTATTTTCATATCTCTTAAATCCGATTGAGTTTGGTCTTCAAATTTTATAGAGTTAGAATATCACCTCCCCTACATGTGGTAATTTTTTAATAATGTTTCGCAGTAAAATGTTATTTTTTTTGTCATTAAAAGATAGTATATGCTGCTGTTTGGCACTTTTTTATTTTTATATCTTTGAAATCCAATTGAGTTTGGTCTTCAAATTTTACAGGGTCCTATAATCTCACCTATCCTATGTATGATAATTTTTTGAGATTTTTTCAAAACTTTTACATATAATTCCTTGATAGTAAAATGTAGTATATTCTGGTATTTAGTACTTTGTTACTTTTATATCTCTCAAATCCGATTGAGTTTGGTCTTTAAATTTTACAGAGTTGTAGAACTATACCTTCCCTATGTGTGATAATGTTTTTAAGAATTGTTCACAATAAAATGTTTTTTTTAATCAAAAGATAGTAGATAGTGCTGTTTGGAATTTTTTATTTTCATATCTCTTAAATCCAATTGAGTTTGGTCTTCAAATTTTACAGGGTCGTATAAGCTCACCTACCTTACGTATGGTAATTTTTTGAGATTTTTGGAAAAATTATACATATAATTTTCATAAATTTTACATCATAAAACTGTTGTATACATCATATAGTAACATTTTGAGTAATAGACAGTAAAATTAGGCAGTAAAATGTAGTTTCCTTAACAGTAAAATATAGTATATGCTGCTATTTTGTAATTTATTATTTTTATATCTCTTAAATTCGATTGAGTTTGGTCTTCAAATTTTATAGAGTTGTAGAATCTCACCTCCCCTACGTGTGGTAATTTTTTGAGATTTTTTCACAGTAAAATGTTATTTTTTTGACATTAAAAGATAGTATGCAGTGCTGTTTGGCACTTTGTTATTTTCATATCTCTTAAATCCAATTGAGTTTGGTCTTAAATTTTGCAGGGTCGTAGAAGCTCACCTTCCCCACGTATGGTAATTTTTTGAGATTTTTTGAAAACTTTAACATATGATTTTCATAAATTTTACACTATAACACTGTTGTATACAACATATAGTAACACATTGAGTAATAGACAGTAAGATGTAGTTTGCTTGATAGTAAAATGTAGTATATGTTGTTGTTTAGTACTTTGTTATTTTTATATCTCTCAAATCCGATTGAGTTCAGCCTTGAAATTTTACAGAGTTGTAAAACCACATCTCCCCTACGTGCAGTAATTTTTTAAGATTTTTTCACAACAAAATGTTAATTTTTTGACATTAAAAGATAGTGTACAGTGCTGTTTGGCACATTTTTATTTTCATATCTCTTAAATCCAATTGAGTTTGGTCTTCAAATTTTACAGGGACATAGAAGCTCACCTACCCTACGTATGGTAATTTTTTGAGATTTTTTTGAAAACTTATACATATAATTTTCTTAAATTTTACGTCATAGAAATGCTGTAAACATCATATAGTAACATTTTGAATAATATGCAGTAAGATATAGTTTTCCTTGACAGTAAAATATAGTATATGCTGATGTGTTGTACTTTGTTATTTTTAAATATCTCAAATCCGATTGAGTTTGGTCTTCAAATTTTGCAGAGTTGTAGAACCACACCTCCCCTACGTGTGATAATTTTTTGAGAAATTTTCATAGTAAAATGTTATTTTTTGACATTAAAAGATAATATACAATGCTGTTTGGTCTTCAAATTTTACAAGGTCGTAGAATCTCACCTACCCTACATATGGTAATTTTTTGAGATTTTTTGAAAACTTTTACAAATGATGTTCATAAATTTTACACAATAAGACTGCTGTATACAATATATAGTAACACATTGAGTAATAGATAGTAACATGTAGTTTGCTTGATAGTAAAATGTAGTATATGCTGCTGTTTAGCATTTTATTATTTTTATATCTCTCAAATACGATTGATTTTGCCCTTCAAATTTTATATGTTTATAGAATATCACATCCCCTACGTGTGGTAATTTTCTGAGGATTTTTTACATTAAAATAATTTTTTTGATAGTAAAATCTATGTATACTGATAATAAAATCTATATATACAAATAGTAAGATCTATTTTTTGTGCTGAGACTTATATCAGTGTGTTACTCTCATCATCAGTAAGCTACTGGTGAAAATGGTTTGTGAATTGGAGCTGTCAATAAAAAGTTACGATTAAATCAAAGAAAAAAGATTCATGTACAAACTATGAAACACATTACTAGTGACGCATTACCGACTAGTAAAAATATCCTCTGTAACATGTTTTCTAGTTTGTACATGGATCTGTGTATTTTTTATTTGGGTATAACTTTTTATTGACAGCTCGGATGCATGAACGGTTTTCACCAATAGCTTACTGACGATGAGAGCAACATAATGATATAAGTCTCGCTAATAAACGCTACACGAATGAGTTTTTACTGCCATTTTACCGAATGCATCGTAACATTTTACTAGCGCGAAACTTGTTGGACCTCTGGTGTAGTAGTGAAATCTATGTATATCGATAGTAACATCTATGTATAGAGATAGTAAATTCTGTTTTATGCATCGAGACTTATATCAATGTGTTGCTCTCGTTGTCAGTAAGCTACCGGTGAAAACGATTTATGAATTGGAGCTGTCAGTAAAATGTTATAGCTAAATCAAAGAAAAAACACATACATGTAAAAACTACAGATGTCATTTATTAGTCGACGCATGCATGCGTTCACAGTAAACATTTGTGTTCACATTAGCTAGTTCAGCAACACGGGATTACGGCTCACGATGTGGGTTGTGACACGCGCGTAGAATAGCAGCACTATGCGTAGCCGTAGAATAGCTCTACCGCATATACATATACATATATACACATACACATACACATACATATACATATACATATACATATACATATACATATACATATACATATACATATACATATATACACATACATAGATATATATACATATAGAGATGCTATTCTATAACTGTGCGTAGTCTACACGTCAGCCAATATCGACCGAGCCATGTATCCAAGTGATAAGCGTATCGGACTGCACTAGTTTGACCGAGCCATATATCAAGTAATCAGTACGCGTCCAAACCAACTAATAAATGCATTTCTAATCTGTACATGAAACTTTTTTTCTTTGTTTTAGCAATAACTTTTTATTGACAACTCCGATTCACGAATGGTTTTCACCAGTAGTTTATTAACAACGAGAGCAAAATATTGATATAAGTCTCGCCGTATGAATAAGATTTTACTATCCATATATATATATATATATATATATATATATATATATATATATATATATATATATATATATATATATATATATATACTATCGGTATATATAGATTTTACTATCTTGCAAGGGTTCAGTGACACATTCGGTAAATTATCAGTAAAAATCTTTCACTGAGAAAATTGCCTCGTTGGACGTCCACGAGACTGCATGGTTATTATACCAATAGTAAAATCACCACCCTAATCCCCATGCGATCATGTCCATGGGTGGTCGTTGATGCTAACAAAGTGTAATATGCGCCCCCTGTTCTGGCTACAAAGTGGACACCCGGCACGGTGCATGCGTGTAAGACGGCGAGAGCTCGAACAAGAAGTGCTGTAGGATCATGCTCAGTCCCATGTTGGCCTCCAGCAAAGCAAAGTTCTGACCGACACAATTCTTCGGCCCCAACCGAACGGAAGAACGTCGGCGATTCCTTGGACGCGTTGGAGATACCATCCGCGAACCTCTCTGGTTTGAACTCGTCGGCATCTTCTCCCAATACATCTGGATCATGGTGAATACACGCAATTGGCAACGAAAATGCTATGCAGAGGGTTTTACTATCTATATAGATACATATTGTATTATCCGTATGTATAGATTTACTATCATGCTGGTTTAACAGTATGTATAGTCTGTATAGTAATAAAAGCTTATGGTATATGGATAGTAAAATTTATATATAGATAAATAGTAAAACCTATGTTATATAGTGAATTAGCATTTCTCTCGTAGTAGACGTGACACCACTTGCACTTATATTTAAGCAAAAGAGCTTTATAGCAGTGGTTTCGAAGCGTATCATCTTTACCTCGTCAGCGTCATGCCGAGCGTGTTGGACGGATTCGTGAGCAGGACGCCACGGACGCGCATCCCCTCAGCTGCAGCCTCCGAGTACGCCGCAACCCTGCAGCTTCAGCCTCCGAGTACACCGTCTGGAGCGTGGCGACCGTGACCTGGAACCCGTTCGAGCTGTGGCAGTGCACTATGTTATGTTGATGTTGTGTTGCTAAATGCTAATGGAGTATAATACGTGTGCATGGACGGACGTATGGTACGTACAAGTCGATCGCCCTGCTAGAAGGTGGGTGTCGGGCCTGCCCGGCATGGCCCATCGTGCTTTGGGTCGGAATCGTGTCGGGCCGCGAAGGTCCGTCGTGTCTGCCGTGTCGTGACGGTCCGGCCCGTCTCGTCTTCAGCGAGTCCAAGCACGGCCCATTTGCGCTTCGTGCTTGCTTCGTACCGTGCTGGTCTAGACCCGGTCCATTTACACTATTGCGATAAGAGGAAAGGATCCGAAGACATACATAGTTGATTGTACAAAAAATACACCTTATGCAGACGTACTGATTTCATGTTACGTTGCATGTAGCGAAAAAAACGAAAAATGAATCTTTTGTTTGCTTATTGATGTTGGCCTAGGAATCTCACGGGGCAAATAGCAAACACCCTGAGCAAATGTTGCTCATGCAGCCGAGCATACAAGTGGGCACATGCATGCGTGCTTCTTGGCTAGCGTGCCATAATGCTAGAGACAATAGGTACAGGGCACTTATTTTCAACCATATGGAGGCAATAGACACAAATATTAATATTACTAGCAATGGACATAAATATGGGGAAAAAAAGTAAATTTTATTAAATCTTGAACATGTACAGAGTTACTGCCTCGTTAAAAACATTACACCCCGGTGTGGGGTACCCCCGGTAAAGAAAAGAGTACAGTAACTACGTATATATACATAGACTACCCAAGGTTGAGATTGTCAAAGTCGGCTACCGCCTCCGTGATCTCCAGATCCTCAGACTGATTTTGTATCCTCTCATCTGCACGCTCCCAGTCTTTGAGGCATGTAATTGCCTCAACAATGTTAGGTCTGAGAGACGATCACCTCGACTCAAGTATTCTCCCCACCAAACTGAAAGTGGATTCCGACGAGACAGTCGACACCAGAACCGTAAGTATGTCTCGTGCGAAATGGGATAGCACGGGGTAAATACGTTGATTATTCTTCCACCACAAGAGCAAGCTGAGTTGATTTTCCTCATCCATGTCAAGCTCGATCTCCACGAAAGGCGTGTCGAGGTAGTGGTTGATCTCCACCCGTGGATTCCATTGCGACCTGCTCGGCATTTCAGAAGACGAACTAGACGACTTGCCTTTCAGCTTCTTCCACATGTTTGAAGCGGTCGAACTGCCTTGTGCTTGTTGCGTTATTGAGGTAGATCTTCGTGCTTCACTTCTAGTGCCAAACTTCTCGTAATATTTGTCGAAAACTCTGGAAAACTCATTGTAAATATGAGTATAGGCCTCGGAGAAATCAAGATCGAATGCCTCACCTATTCCCTCGAAGGCATCCTGCAAGTCAGAAAATTTTCTTCGAGGATCCAAAATAGTAGCAAAATAGTACAGACGTGGAATAGCTTGAAAATATTTTAAATTTTTTTTCTCCATTGGTTCTATAATACGATGTAAAATACAATTATCTATATTTTCTTCAAAAGCATTAGCAATAAGCCAAAGCCACTCGATGACTAAGCAAGAAGTTGGGTAGTATACATCGGATAATTGTTTAGTTGCATTGTAAAAAAATTCTAAAAAATTACGAAAATGACTAGAAATTTCCCAATCCGCTTCAGAAACCAAGGGTTTACCATTATTACAGTTGACGAAGATAGTGATAATTTGCTCGTAGCCTTTACACCGCTCTAGCATATTATATGTTGAGTTCCATCTAACCTTCATATCAAGGTTGAATCTTCTTGGTACCTTATTGTTGGCCCTGCAGTACTCTGAGAACTGGGCAAACTTTACGGGTGGATTAGTAACAGAATCGATAGCATTGCGTATGCTCTCCAAACTAGGTTTGATTACATGCAAACCTGCCTGCACAATGAGATTAATAATATGGCATACGCACCTCTCGTGGAGTACAAAACCTCCAACATAAGTCTCCAAATGCGGTGAGAGATGCTCCATAGCCGTCGTGTTAGCTGATGCATTGTCAAGAGTAATAGAAATAATTCTACTTTCTATTTTAAAGTCATTAACAACCTCAAGTATACGGGTAGCGATAGCATCTCCGGTGTGTGACTCCGAGATTAGCCTAAACCTTATGACCCTTTTGTTTAGTACATACTCGTCATCTAGGTAATGCGCAACAACACTAATATAGACTGCTCTTTGATGAGAGGAAGTCCATATATTTGATGTTAATGCAAAGAAAAAACTAAGTGTCATGAAGGTCTGTTTTAACATTTCTAGTTTATTTGTAAATACTTTATAAATATCACGTGTAGTTGTTCTTCTACTAACATGTTGGTATTGCGGGCAAAAACCACGTTGCACCATTCTCTCAAAGCTAGAGCTCTCACCCGTTCTAAGCGGAAGATCCTTTGTAACTATGTAACGTGCAATTTCGTCTCTAGCTACGTCGGCGTTGTATACCCATGTGCTTACCGAACCGTCGGTGTTGAAGTTGAGCTGTGTCTGCATGCCCTCGCCCGGCCTCCGTTCGACCGATATCCTCCTCAAGCAATTCTCTGTGTGTCTCTTCAGATGACCTGTACCACCATATGCACGTGCAGATAGTTTACCTTGATAGTACTTGCAAACAGCATACACTACCTCATATCCGTCCACAATTTTGACGGTTCTGTCCATATGTTGCTAGCACCATGCGCGTCGAGTGCCGGATATGGACGCCCGTGCTGGCTGCATAGATATATCGGGCTGCGTGTCCGATGTGGATACCGACGCCCGTCCCAGATGCACCGAGGTAGCGGCATCCGAGCTCGGTGCATCCGGAGTGTATGAGGCATCCTCGATGCCGTGCGTGCCGTCCAGATGACGGTCATCCATGCTATAGTCTCCCTTGCTGGGAGAGAGTTGGCGTGGATCAATCTCCTGATCATGACGAGGGGGACTTGGAGAGCGCGGGCGTGCTCAACTGCTCTTGCTCTTGCGAAACATTTTATTTCGCGACGGTAGAAAAAAATAAAGCAATTAAAGAGAGATGTGCAGAATATGCTGAGCGCCTGAGAAAAAATAGGCAAGAAGAGAGAGCGCGAGACAGCCGTGCAGAACAAATGCGAGCCGCCCCTGTCTTTATAGTGTGTCTAGCGAAATTATCGTTGTTCTGCTCTCACTGTAAATTGAAAAACAGGACGAATATGATAGAGCGAGATGGAATCGATCAATCACATCGCTGTCTCTCTTGCGTTTAAAACTTCAAATACATTAGACGCGTGATTTTCTTCCCATAATTCCCTCGAGTGTGTGTGTCCATTCAAAATCGCGCGGTTACATGCATGTACACACAAAGCATCGAATCATTACTAGTTTTTCTGTTTGGAGTGGAATCGTTCAATCACATCGTTGTCTCTTTTGCTCATTTTCATGCCTGTGAGTCTGTGACTATGAACCTATCTTTCTTTCCCGTGCGGTCAAAAGGACCACTCTCTCTCTTCACGCCCGGCCCAACACCACTCTCTTTCCCCTTTTCTCTGTCCCCTCTCTTTTTCTCTCTCCCGCGCCCCTCTCTCTCCCCCTTTTCTCTGTCGCTCACGTGACCGCGTCCCCGCTGTCCCGCACTCGTCTCTCTCTCGCCTCTCTCTCCCTTCTCTCTCTCCCACCAACGCGCGGCCATGCTGTCCCGCACTCCTATCTCTCCCGTGCGCCTCTCTCCCTTCTCTCTCTACTACCGACGCGCGGCCACGCCCCTCCCTCGAGATCTCTGCCTCCCGCCTCCGGCTCCCCTCCGGCTCCCTCCGGCCTCCCCATGCGCCGCCGCCCCTCCCTCTCCCCTCTGGCCCTGGCCTCCCCGCGCGCCGCCACCAATCCCTCTCCCCTCTGGCTCTGGCCTCCCCGCGCGCCATCGCCCCTCCCTCTCCCCTCCTGCTCACAGTTGCCCCACCCTCCTCTCCTCCTCTCACTCATCGGCGCCACCTCCCTCCTCCGACGTCCAAGAAGGCCCCCTCCAGCACGCGCGGGGGCGCGAGCGCGACAGCAGTAGAGGCTGGATCTGCTTCATTGTCCAATCGGACGGGCTGTCTAGTTATTTTTTGCTCTGTAGAGAACCAGTTGAAGAAAAGGCGTCTGAGCGAAGACACTGCCCCGGTCAACAAATGTTTAAGAAGGAAGAGAGTTTGCCGTAAACTCTGTTATACTTGCAACAAGCGCAGGGCAAGCATTTTGCCAATAATTACCCTCAGAAGATAGCAACCACGCCAGTTCAAGTCAATCTCAACTCCATCTTAGTCGAGACATCGGCGCCAACGCTAATCAACGTAGACTAGATCAATAATTTTCCCTACGCGAGCGCCATAACTCTACTTGTAAAGGAAAAGTGATTAGTGGTGAATCCCATGTAAAGATTTCCTTGCTATAGAGATAAAAGTAGAGATGAATGTTATGCTGGTACATGAAGTGTTGTAATAAAAGTATTGATGGTAAATGAAGGGTCAGATGTTCCCTAGGGATTCACCTGTGTTGATGGTTCACTTGAAGATGCTTCATGTGCAATGATGGTCAGTTCAGTGGTGTTCGTAAAGCTTGTCAGTCCGAAAGAATTGCCGTTGTTAGAAAGTGCAGTATTGCATGATCTAACCTAGAATGTTATGGAGTTAAGTTGCTTATAGTTGAAAAAAAAGTTCCTAGTGAACCATATTGGATACCAGACCCTAGATGCTACTCTTGAAATGCACTGGTTGTCTAGACATAAGGCTGTCTTGGAGTTTGGTCGAAGAGTTGTATATGCTAAAAGCCCTAAATGCGGAAAAATGGAATCTCAAGCGACTGCAGATCATGATGGTCAGTTCATGGTAAACAGAGTGAAAGTTGCCAGCCTAGAAGATGTGCCAGTTGTTGGAGAATTTTCGGATATGTTTTTCAAGGATTTGTCTAGTATGCCGCCAGATCAGAATATTAAGTTTGATATTGAGTTAGTGCTTAGTACAGCACCAATTGCAAAGGGATCATATCGGATGCCTATGGATGAGTTAGTTGAGATGAAGAGCAAATCGATGAGTTGCTCAAGAAAGCTTTCATTAGACCTAATTCGTCTCCATAGAGAGCGTCTGTTCTGTTTAAAAGATGGTAGCATAAGGATGTGTATCGACCATTGAACATTTAATGAAGTGGTGATTAAAGAATAAGTATCCGATGCCCAGGATCGATTATTGTTTGATTAGTTAAGAGGAGCTGAAGTTTTCTAAGATAGATCTTTGAATTGAGTTATCATCAGTTAAAAATTCGTGCTGAGAATATTCTTAAGTCAGAGTTTTCTACGCGATATGGACATTATAAGTGTTCGATCATGTCTTTTGGATTGACCAATGTTCCGGCATATTTTATGAACATGATCAATAAGTTTTAACGAAATGTTTGGACAAGTTTGTTGTGGTGTTCATCGATGACATTGGGTACACTCCAAGTTGAAACAGAGCATGCAGAACATTTGAAGTTAGAAAGGTTGCGAGAACAACAGCTATATGCTAAGTTTAGCAAGTGTGATTCTTGGAATGGAAAAGTTGAATTCCTTGGGCATGTGATGACTGCTAAGGGAGTTACTGTTGATTCAAGTGAAGCTGAAGCAGTGCTGCATTGGTTACACCCGAAGATTGGTTGCCCGGATCCACAATTTTTTTGGGAATAGCAGGATATTAGCACCGATCTATCAGAGGATTTTCGTCGATTGCTAGACCGCTTACACAGTTGTTGAAAAAGGAGAAGAAGTTTGCATGGATGCCAGAGCGTAAAAAGAGTTTTTTTAGAACGAAAGAAGCGTATGACGACAGCATCAGTGTTAGTGTTACCAGATATGCGTAATAGTTTTGACATATACTGTGATGCTAAGAGATAAGGTCTTGGATGTGTATCGATGCAAAATGGCAAGTTTGTTGCTTGTGTGTCAAGGCAATTGAGGCTACATGAGGAGAATTATCCTACGCATAAGTTGGAATTAGCTGCTGTAGAGCATTCTTTGATGTTGTGGCGTGTTTGTCTTATTGAAAATAGATGCGAGATATATACAGATCATAAGAGTCTGAAGTATATATTTATGCGGTTAGATTTCAACATGAGGCAAAGGAAATGGTTGGAGTTAATCAATGATTATAATGTCAGTTGAAAGAGCCATAGTGTTAATATATTGATGTCAAATGATCAACCCGAGTTATGCAAGGAATTTCAGGAGTTGAAACTGGAAGTTTCTCTGTAAGGATTTTCAGCTACCTTGGAAGTAAAGCCAACACTAGAAAATTAGATTAGAGAAGGTTAGAGGGATGACGGGAAAATCAACATAATCAAGTCCAAGAAGGATGAAGGCTTAGCTAAGGATTTCACTGTGGATGAGCAAGGTACCATGTGGTTTAAAGGTAGAATTTGTGTACCGAACAAGAAGTAGCTTAAGAAATTGATTCATGAGGAAGTTCGTGGTTCAAAGTATTCGATTCATCCAAGAAGTGCTAAGATGTTTCTAGATCATAAGAAAAGGTTTGGTGGCCTAAGATCAAGTGGGAAGTTGCTAAATATGCTATTATAAGTGATGTATGTTAGTGAGTGGAGGCAATGCGTCAGGGACCTGTTGGTTTGCTTTAGTCGTTGCAGATTTCTAGGAGGAAGTAGAAGGCAAACCAGTAATAAAATCCAAAGCGCTCAGAATTTGCCTAGAACCCAGAGAGAATATGATTCCATATGGGTCATCGTTGATCGGTTGACCAAAGTTGTTCACTTCATACCAGTAAAGACTACCTACTCGAGAGATCACTTGGCAGAGCTATATATGTCAAGGATTGTGTGTTTGTATGGAGTGCCCAAGAAGATTGTGTCAGATAGAGGTAACCAATTTACCTCGAGATTTTAGAATAAGTTGCACGAAGCATGGGAACTTGTTTGGATTTCAGTACAGCATATCATCCATAGACGGATGGTCAAACTGAGAGAGTTAATCAGATTCTGGAGGATATGTTGAGAGCTTGTGCCTTAGCTTATGCTACTTCCTGGGACAAGTATTTGTCGTATGCAGAATTCAGCTATAATAACAATTATCAGGCTAGTTTGCAAATATCACCATTTAACGCTTTGTATGGTCGTGCCTGTCGTACCCCGTTGAATTGGAATGAAAAGGGAGCGTTTGGTATTTGGGCCTGATATTCTCAAGTGGAGGAGCAAGTAGCTATGGTTAGAGAAAGGTTGAAGATAGTGCAATCAAGACAAAAGAGCTACACTGATAATCGTCATCGTGATTTGAGCTTTGAGCTGGATGATTATGTGTATCTCAGAGTTACCCCTCTTAAAGGTGTTAAAAGGTTTCACGCTAAAGAGAAGTTTGCGCCAAGATAAGTTGGTTTGTTCAAAATCTTGAGCCGTCGAGGAGAGGTTGCGTATCAGTTGGAATTGCCGCAGTCGTTGGCAGGAGTGCATGATATGTTTCATGTGTCATAGCTTAAGAAATCCCTCAGAGTTCCAACAGAACAGACTCCGTTAGAAGCAATTGAACTGCATGAGGATTTGACCTACGAAGAGCAACTGATCAGAATTTTGGATGTGATGGAGTGCATGACCAGGAACAAGTCGACTCGCTTTTGCAGAGTGCAGTGGAGTAACCATTCGAAAAGTGAGGCTACCTTGGAGCGTGAAGAGGATCTGAAGTCAGAATTCCCAAACCTATTCTCTAATTAGCCCTGAATCTCGGGTCGAGATTCTGTTAAGGGGAGAGGTTTGTAACATCCTAAATTTTGCCTTTTATCTAAGTTAATGTGTTATTCATGTCTTGTATGAAAGTCTTGAATTTATTGGATCTTTATGGATTTTATTTGCATTTATTAAATATTTGGTATATTGGCCTTTTGAGAAAAATATTTGTTAAGGAAGTAAAATAAAGTTTTATGAAAAATATATTATTATTTGGGTTCCTAAAGTCTCAAAATATTTTTGAGGATTTTCCTAGGATTTATTTGAATGTATTTCAAATTAATATATAGGTTTTTTTCGAAAAACTAATTATTTGTAGATATAATTTATATACAAATTTTGTTAAATATATTTTATTTGAGTTCAAAATGTCAGAAGGTATTTATGAGAATTTTCTTGGATTTTTTGGTACTTTTTTTGCCTTAAAAAAATCAAATGAATTACTAGAATTGTTTTAAAGAAAAATTCCTGGTAAATAAATGAACAGTAATGGGCCAAGCCCATTTACTGTACGTGTGCGTTGGCCCAAATTCCAGAACCTGATCGTCGCCATTGATCTTTAATTTGACGGTAGAAGTATTTTGGAAGCCCTAGTATCTTTGGCCGTTTGATTCTGTGAACGTGTCGGATTTGGCCACGTCGCAGCGCATCCCACCCGTCCATTCCGCCACGTGGCAAGTTCTAGTGTCATCTTCCCCGATTGGAACTTAGAGCGAGATCCCATGTTGGCCATGGACACCACGCAGGAAGCGGGTGAAGCTCGGACTCCTAGGGGTATTTAAGAGGCGTCTCGGCTGCGAAATCTCGTCTGCACCAAGAACCCTAGATCGATTGCACGAGAGTAGCCGCCATTCGACCGTGATTGAGGATCTTCACCGAGCGCCTCCGCAGTGAAGAAACGCCCGATTCGTCGCCTTCCGTGGAATATAGAGCCTGAAATCGGTGCGTTTGCATTCGACGTCGTGAGACACAACCCACGCGCACGTCGCCTAAGCCAAGAGTTCACAGGAGCACCATCGTCGCCAGAGCTCTAGCCGTCGTGTTGTTCAAGACGAAGCCACGACCGTCGCAGTGCACGAAATCCAGTTCTTAGCGCGTCAAAAGGTGGGCGACGTCGAGATATTCCCGTAGATGCCCTCGTCGGCAGTCGGTGGCGACCACAGGGTCCCGTACCGGTGGCGGTGACGTGGCTGGTTGGTTCACCGACGCGTGGCAGCCACGTGTGTGGTGTTGCAGAGGTGGCAGCTACGTGGCGATTGCGTGGCAGTCACATGGGTGTTGCGATGGCACCGGGTCAGCCGCAGCACGGGACCCGCTGTCAGTCAGGCTGGCAGATGGACCAAGCCCACCGAGTGCGGTCCAAGGAGCGTGATCTGGTCCATGGACTCGGTCCAGTGGACCAGAGGGCACGTGTCGGCATGGGAGCGATCCGGGCCAGGGCTGACATCACCCTGACGTCATGCTGATGCATTAAACTGATTTTCCAATATAAAAATAATTTGGGTAATTTGGTATTTTCTAATTTCAGGTTTTTATGATTTTTGAATCTTCGACGAGCCCGTTCTTCTTCATACGAGCTCCGATTGAGGTGATTTAAATTTCTAAAAATTTGTAAAAATTGAGATATATTTAATGGTGAATTTGATTTGATTTTTGGAGATTATTTGCTCTCTATTTTGGTATTTATTTGGCTTTCTCTCTCGTTTCGCGTAGGCGTTGAATTGTGCGACGCATCCGAGAAAGATCCATCAACTCAAGACCAAGGTCAAGAACAAGAATAAGGGCTTCTTTAAGGCAAGTTGTGCGTTGATCGTGTTGAACCCATGTTTACAAAATCGCTATATTGTTTTACTCTATTGCATGTTATTTCACATATACAATTGTTTCAAATTAAATTGGGACAACTAATGTACCAATTTGATATATACCCTACCTTCTCATTTGTATGCCATGATCTATTGTCACCTTAGATTGGTTCACTATAGTTGGTTGGTTTTGAAATCAACATGGAAGGGTTAGAACGTCATAGTTGGTTAGCCATGCCACGTCATCACATGTACTTGAATCATTAATGTTTAATCTTGACTAATAGAATATGAAACAGTGATATGAACTTGTGTGTCATATGTGGTCACACGATGAGATTGAGTTGTTGTGGCGATTGATGTCACACAACGATGTTGAATTGTTGAAGGCACATGGTGCTTGGTAATCAACTGGGGTGGTAATCACTTAGATTGGGGCAAATGGCAAGGGGCGAGTATGCCAAGGTGGGTCTGATGGGCAGAGGGTATGTGGAAGTCTTGCCTCGATCATCTTAAAGATGCAACCTGGCAAGCCTTTGACCTGAGTCAATCATGCAACCACATGTCTGGTATGGGACAGCCTAGTTGATTAATTTGCAATGTCTTAGTTTTGGTACGACCATCAATAGTGTGAGTCCCGGGTTCAAGGATCAACTCACATGGCGTAAGAGGGGGGCCCTGTTGTGACGGTTTAACCCTTCAGTGTTGAAACCTCAGCGGGTAGTACTAGGTTAAGGCAGTGCATTGTAAAGGCTTTGTCATGATCTCTCTGCCGACATACCAAAGGAAGTGTGTCAATAGCTTGAAAACAAGAGACGATCATGTCGTGTGGGTAAAGTGCATAACCTCTGCAGAGTGTAAATATATTCGGATAGCCGTGCTCACGGTATTGAGCAATGGTCGGGAATTATAGTTAAGGGTTAGCTTAATTAAATGGAAACTTGGTTGGGATGGCAGGATTGTCATATGGAATGGTTGGAACTTGATTAAGGATTGGGAAACTTGGTTTACTCGAGAAATACTGAAATTATTTATTACTGTTATTTTTTTACTGTCTTTACAACCTATTTACCGTATTTGTTCATAAATGCTGCTTATTGCAATAGAGCCACATTAGCCATTCCTTTGGAATAAGCCATGCATATAGATATGTTAGAATTGTATTTTGTGCACAACTTGTTGAGTGCTTTAAGTACTCACCCTTACCCGCAACAACATCACCAGTTGGGGAGTCTGCATCAATACTGGAGGAGGAGTACCAGGAGGAGATGAATATTTAGGGGCGAGCCTTGTCAGTTGCATGTGGTATACTGAGAGGTTTATCTACGTTTTCGTTTCGCTGCAGTTTAATTTGATATTCAGCCTTGCGAGGCATAGTCATGTAGGTTGACCATAAAGTCATTCAACAAGTATTAATTAATATATGATGACTTTCATAATATTTCCGATGTGTATGATTGTGATATTCATCTATGTTGAGCCTGTGTGCACTAGCGTGATCCTGGACTAGTGCAGTATATACAGAGGGTCCGGATTTGTATATTCGGGTCCCGACAGATGGATAATAAACTCTATATATAGATTGATAGTAAAATCGAGAAATGCATTTTGTAACAAAATAACAAGAGCATTGTATTCCATAGGAAGAGTAAAATATATACAGATGGATAGCAAAATCTATATAAATGAGTGGAAGAGCTAGTATGTTTGCTCGGTTTGTTTATAGGGCGGTGCAGCTAATGGTTATATAATACTTCTACATTCTGGTGACCTGTCCATACATGTACGTATGTACAAGACCCGTTTAAACCTTTAAGAGTCATTATGCATGTTTGCTAGTTGCTAGCTAGCTTCTCGGTTTAGTTATTAGTACACCGATCGATGCATATGTACGTCATACTCTATGACGAGTAGATAGATGTACAAAATCACCACATGGCACGTGGAAGATCTTTAGCTTTATCCGGCCATATGTACGCGCACGCATAGAATTTTACTATAAAAGTGTCTATGAAATGCACTTCAATTTACTATTTATATATATATATAGATAGATTTAAGTATCATACATTAGTAAAATATATGTATACGAATGGTAAAATCTGATTCATGCGGTGAAACTTATATCAATATGTTGCTCTTGTCGTTAGTAAGCTACTAGTGAAAGCCGTTTGTGAATCGGAGCTACCAATAAAAAGTTATAGATAATCAAAGAAAAACGGATGCATGTACAAACAAGAGACAAATTTCTTTATATTCTTAGTTTGGTTGGCATCACGTGCATGTTACCACAATCTAATAATAATTTGATCGACGCGTTACTAGCCATGAGAAGATTACGCTTCCAGAATCAGCATTGTGTTTTGGTCCCGAGTTATTTTTTTTGGGCCGTTCGCTTCTACACACTTCGACTACTATGGCATTCGGGATTATGACCAACACGTTGAATAGCCTAAATAGTGCGCAAGCGTAGATTAGCGCTACCGTATATACATATATATATATACACACACATAGATATATCTATATACATATATATACACACATATATACATACATATACATACGTACGTACGTATACATATGTATACATATATATATGTACATACATACATATGTATGTATGTGTGTGTATATATATATATATTTATATATATGTATGTACACATATGCCTGAGCAGCATGATCCAAAATAGATATTTCCCCTATGTATTTGCATGTGATTTTTTTTGAAGTTTTTAGGATGTTGAGTTTAACCAGTTTACTAACTAGTTCAAACAAGTTTGAACTGAAATTCAAACTAGAGTTTTCTTTTTTTGATGATAGTTTGATTGTAGGTATGTGCTGATTATATATATAAATCACCAAAGTATGTGATTTAAATTCGTTCAAATCTTTGAATTTGAGTATTTGTTTCATAGGTATGTGTTTCATTTGAATTGTTATAGATTGGTATATACCCTAAAACTGAAAGTTTCAAAAAATATACCCGAATTTGGCTCAAATTCACGTATTTAAAATTATGATGCCCAGGCCCCATAGTGCCACATTTCGCCGTCCTATATATATATTAAAATAGTTCTATACTCTTGGGAGTACCTACTCCCACCTTGCATATAGCACTCAAACAAAATGTTTATACCTCTTTATCCTTTTGAGTATACTCTAATAATGATTATAAGATACTCCAAAGTAAGTTCTATGAATTTTTTTTATCAAAGTCCACTTTTTATAGTATAATTTGTGTATATACTCATCTTAATATGAAAAAAGATCTATAGTAAAAATAAAGGGCTCTGATGAAAAATTTTCAATCATGTCGCATTGGAGTATCCTAGAATTAATATTTAAGTATATCTAGAGTACATAAGTATATGTATATGTATATGTATATGTATATGTATATGTATATGTATATGTATATGTATATGTATATGTATATGTATATGTATATGTATATGTATATGTATATGTATATGTATATGTAAGCTAACATCCCCTACGTATGGTAATTTTTTTTATAATTTTTGAAAACTTTTACATATTGTTTTCATGGAGTTTACATGATAAGGGTGATTTGAACATGATATGTCCCATACACACACACTCCTACTATAAGTATACCGCTTAAATGATGTTGTTATACCTCTTTATCCTTTTGAGCTTACTCTAATACTGATTATAACATACTTCAAAGTGAATTCCATAAAAAATTTCGTCATGGTCCACTCATTATAGCATAATTTGTGTACATACTCCTTTCACATATAGAAAAGGGTATATAGCGAAAATAAAGGGCTTCGATGAAAATTTTTCAACCATGTTGCATTGGAGTATCTTAGAATTATTATTTAAGTAAACCGAAAGTGATAAAGGAGTATAACACATTCATTTAAGTGGTATATTGGAGTTGGGAGTATGTACTTCTGGGAGTGTGTGTATGTGTATGTATTTATACATGCACACATATATATATATAAATTTATACCTCTATATCCTTTTGAGCATACTCTAATAATGATTATAAGATACTCCAAAGTGAGTTTCATGAATTTTTTATAAAAGTCCACTTTCTATAGTATAATTTGTGTATATAGTCTTTTTAAATATGAAAAAGGGTATATAGCAAAATAAGGGTTTCGGATGAATATTGGAGTATCTTAGAATTAGTATTTAAGTATACCAAAATTGATAAAGGAGTACATGTACCGACCCCTATTTTTGCATAAACTACGAAAATGAGAATCTATGTGCATACAGTATTAGTCCCATGATCAGTGGCTAGTACGCACATATACAACAATTGGAATCACAATCATACATCATATTATTAAAGCGGAAGCTATTTATACAATGTATTTATACAATTCAAAGTATATAGCAGCAGAAGAAGCAAAGTCTTGTAGTGTGCCCATCCAACACTCAGGCAACTGATAAGGCATAATCCCTATAGAGATCGCTTTATTGAAATTCACGCATCCTGCTATGAAAAGTATTCTTTAGAGCTTCGTTTTCTTATCCACCTAAAAAAACATAATAAGCAAGGTTGAGTACTTTCGTACTCAGTAAGACTTAAGGTGGTATTTGCAATATGCAGTAATGCATGCTATGTCAAAGGAAGCTTCTACAGTTAATTTGCATAAAGCAATATTGAATTTGTAAAAACAAGCTGTAATTTAGAAACATAATTTGTAAAAGAAAGTTTGACTGATATGAAAGTAAGTAAAGTATAAGTAATAACTCACAGTCCTTCACGACGTGAACATCGAATCATCCATTGCCAATACGTGGCACAAATATACAATAATCACCTTCCAAAAAATGTCTCCAATCCAAATCATTTAGAAAATACCAAAACTTCTAACTATGTGATGATTTTACCAAGTGCCCTTGAACGTGGGCTCGGCTAATCGATTAATTTTACACTCTGCAGAGGTGTACAACTTTACCCACAAGTCATGACCTTTTCTTTTTGCCGCATGTTTTACGCACATTTGGTGTTGTGTCCAGAATGTTCATGAGAAAACCTTTACATTACCTAGGTTAACTTTGCACCAGCTCGGTGACGATAAACCTATGCTATGGTGGTAGAAGATAATTGTACAGTCACTGTAAGATAAATAGTTATATACCCCATATCATGGTGTACACCGTTGTATCGGTAAATGTTTGTTCCATAATCATCTCGGTGTGGACGTCCCTTCGAGCAATCCATAATGGAACAGCCTGTGCATCTCCAACCTTCCAATGTGCAAAGTTAAACTAGATAACTTAATTAGTTTAAGGCTGTTCCATACCAACACTTGTGGTTGTACGTGTTTCATGGCTTAAAAACAACCAATAGTTCGGTCCTTAATCCGACACGGGCGATAATCTCCCCTACACTACGTGCAATACACCTACACCTCTGGCTATTGCCAATAATCGCCCGCATCTAAACCATAGTTTTATTTTGAGTTTTTATGCCAAAATATCAGTGAGCATCATCATGACTCAATATCTCCAATGATCAATTTATCCAATTTGTTCATCCAAATCTAAAACTTGGCTAAGCATGATTAATATGTAATCGCATATACCCATATTGACATTATGTATTGTCTAACCATATTCTAGGGTTATCAAGGTTCACATGTCCATACTTATCAAGAAGTTCCATAAGACAACAGGTATATCTACCAGTACCACAATATAGCAAATTTACAGGAAATAAACGCATGAACAAATTAATTTGGTAAAACAAAATAAAAATTAAAACACTAGGATCAATATGATCAAAGGGGCGCTTGCCTTGCTTAATTGTCATTTACGATGAAGTCCTGGTCGTAGCCGAAGCTGTTGACGACGGAGTTAGTGACGTCGGGTTCTACACGTCGTTCAGCGGAAATATAGCAAATAACAAACTGTTTGCACCAAAATTTGGCAAGCTTGGTCAAAATCGGCGATAAAGTCAAAGATACGGAATTAACGGACAGGATGGAAAGGTTTGGAGATATTTTGGTAACTGCAAGATTTTTAAGAAAAACAACTGTCCGAGATAAGGCCGATAAGGATACGGACTTGAAGCGTGTTGTAACAGGACACGATTGGCCGAGGGTATAAAAGAAGGGCCAAAGCGAACTGCAAGAGCATCATCAACACAATACAATCAACCAGCTTTTACTTTCTTCCTTCCTGTCGACTAGGAGTAGCTTTTATAATTTAGTCTCTGTAATCGATCTTGATCAATAAAGTTGCGCATCGCCGATTGTTGATCTTCTTCAATTACACCCTGTGTTTGATTTATTCGATTTTGTTGCGATCGCCTTCTTCGTAATCGATCTACCTTTATCCTCCGATTAGCTTTAATCGGCTAATTAGACTTACCTTGTTACTTTGATCTTAATCGGCTTCAAGTGATTGGGTCTAAGCCGATTGATCATTACGATCGGCTTTTGAGTAAATTTTATATTTTACCTTGTCGATTCTGTGTCAAATCGACCGCACGCTCTTGAACCAGTGTTAAATGCGGTGTCTTCTTGTCGAAACCCTACTTCAAGTTTTTGACGTCAACACACTCTTGGCACGCCCAGTAGGACCGCAATGTCTTCGTCAGGGAAGTCGATTTCACCATCAGATCTCAACGCGGAGGCCATAATTGTCCCAACAATGGACGATTTGACGGCAGAACAACGTCAAGAAATTGAAGCCCGGAAGGCTGCGTTGGAAGAGATGATGCTAGGCTGTTATCAGAAAACGAGACGCGGCGTCACTCAAAAATCCGCCCTGCCGACGGTCAACACCCTGGGAGGCGCGAGTGTCACAGAACCGGTAAGCCAATATCTGCCTGCTCAAGCTGAATTGTCGGCTATGATTAATCAATCTGTGCACCACACCTTAATAAATCAATCATCGGCTCTAGTGACAACGCTTAAGCCGATGATAGCAAATAGTGTGAAATCTATAGCCCAGGAGTTGGTCTCGTTAGGAAGTCTACTTGACCCATTGCAAGCTCTGCCGAATTATCCTGTCTTTTCAGTACCACAAAGCACGCAGAGCACACCGGCCGATCCTAAACCATC
The DNA here is from genome assembly GCA_036346275.1 of Otatea glauca. Lineage (NCBI taxonomy): Eukaryota > Viridiplantae > Streptophyta > Magnoliopsida > Poales > Poaceae > Otatea > Otatea glauca. Next base: position 7,663,141 of record CM070711.1, on the reverse strand, counting down.
GGCTATAACCTCACTCCCCACCATGATGCCCACACAACCCACGGTTATACTACCTAGGGACCCTCGGTTAAATGGGGTGAACCATTACCACGCCTATACCGACGCCACTAAGTTAGATGCATCAAGCAATTTGCCGTCGTCGGCTCCGTTCTACGCTTTCCCCCAATCGGTTTCACAACCGATTGGCTCCGAGAGATTCCCACAAGAACCCACCCTGCTAAGAAATCCAGGTCCACACAGGGTAGTAACATACTCAGAACCATTTGTCCCAGTGCCGGAAACTCAAACCAGGCATAATCGACATGATCAGCATGGTCGTATGCCGACGACGCAGCATAATTGGCAACCCGAGCTTGCACTCGGGGGGCAGAACGCCGATTATGACAGATATTATCAAGGGCCTGCTATGGCCGATAATGCTAATTGGGCCGATCGGATCTCCGCGCTTTGAGGGACCAATTCGCATACAACCAAAAGGAATGGTTATCGGCTATAGAAAGCCGTATCCCGATTACATAGATCGCATGCCCTACCCTCATAACTTCAGGGTTCCAGACTTCGCCAAATTTTCTGGGGATGATTCTATCACCACCCTGGAATACGTTGGATGCTTTATCGCGCAATGCGGTGAAGCGGCCCAGTCCGACGGGCTTAAAATTAGACTATTCCCGTTGTCTCTGTCTGGGGCAGCGTTTACTTGGTTCACTTGCTTGCCTCCGAATTCGGTCCATTTATGGAACGATTTGGAAAGCCGATTTCATGAATACTTCTTTTCGTGCGCTTTGGAGCTCGGATTTGGATCTAAGTTCTGTACGCCAAAAGTTTGGGGAATCGGTAACGGATTACGTCAAGAGATTTAGAGAAATTAGGAATCGATGTTTTAGAGTCACATTGCCTGACAACCAACTTGACGATTTAGCATTTCAAGGTTTGATTCCGCCGCTTAGGGAGAAATTCGGAGGACAAGAGTTCACCGACCTTAGCCACTTAATGCATCGCATATCGGCTCAAGAAAGCCGATTCACTGACAATAAAGTGTTCAAAGATAGATTTAAAAATAGTAATAACAAAGAAAAGGACAAGGCTAAAGTCAATATGGTTCACTATTGTCCAAGTGACTCATCGGAAGACGAGGAAGTAGAAATAAACATAGCCGAATGGGTAAAAGGATCCAAAAGGTCCTTAGTCTGTTCTTGGCTTAAGCCGACTAGGAACAAGTCGGAGGTTAAGTACTCTTTCGACGTTTCTAAGTGCGATCGTATTTTTGATTTACTACTGCAAGAAAAGATAATACGATTGCCAGAGGGGCATGTGATACCGTCGCCCGACGAGATCAAGAAACGCAGGTATTGCAAATGGCATCATTCCTATTCGCATAACACTAATGACTGCAATATCTTCCGTCAACAGATCCAATCTGCTATTGAGGATGGTCGGTTGAAGTTTGTTGATGAGCCGACCATGTAAGTTGATGTTGATCCGTTTCCCATCAACATGGTACAGTGTTCGGCTAAAGGAAAAGAGCCGATGCACGATGAGCAGAAAAAGGATCGACAAGTCAACATCCAATCAAGCTCGAACGGCGATCAAACACTGAAGATTACAATCGGCTCTTTACAAATAGAAGCCGATCGTGAAGGAAAAAATTCAAGAACCATCAAACCCAAGGGAATCCTCGGTAGGTAAATGGTACAAGCGTAAAAGTCTCCATTAAGGCAACAAATAAAAGGTCGGGACCAACATTTTTACAATTAATGGAGAAATACGAGAGGATGAATAGCCGACCACGGTATAAGGCTCACGGTCGGATAACTTGTACCGCACCGAGAATGTGGAGAGGGCACATAGAAGGTGTCCTTTGGCGCTTTCTTTGGGAAAGAGGAGTAAGCGTTGCCATCACCATACACCGCCTGATGGAACATTATCCCCAAGACGATTGGCCAAGGTAATCGGCCAGAGATAGGCTGTCTGGGCCGATTAGAGAGCAAGGCAGAAGTGACAGAAGGCCTGTCCATGAGAGAATATCCAAACCAGATCAAGAACCGAGCCAAATCAAGACACACAAGCCTAGTTCTAATCAAGAAGATTTGGCTGGTCAAATACGGAAGCCGGTGGAGCCCAAACCCAGGTGGTGTCCATCTGGCCTGAGCCGATCACAACGACGACGGCTTCAGAGGCTAAGGACGCAAGAAATCCGTGAAGCCGATGCCGAAAAACAGAGAGACGAAACGTTTAATGAACTTCGTCCAATCAAATGCGTCAAGAAAGAGTGGAGAAGAAAAGAACAAGCCGAAGAAGATTTCGAATCGGCTGATGACTTGGATTCTCCCATGATTTGGGATGACACCCCTCCCATGGATATTAACATGGTGTTCACGTTGCCGGCTGAGTTCAAAATCAGAAACGAATCGACCGAAAAAGCGGTTGCTCAGTTGTGTTCTGGCGTACAGAGTGCCATATTCGAGAAACCTAAAGATGATCATCGGCATCTGAAGCCATTGTATCTAAAAGGATACATAAATGGCAAGCCGATATCAAGAATGCTGGTAGACGGAGGGGCCACAGTGAACCTGATGCCGTACACGACATGCAAGAAACTGGGTAAGTCCGATGAAGACTTAATTAAAACTAACATGGTTCTAAATGACTTCACAGGCGATCCCACAGAAGCAAAGGGTGTCATGGTTACAGAGCTGACTGTCGGTAGCAAGACCTTGCCGACAGCGTTCTTTGTAATCAATGCCAAAGGAAACTACAGCGTACTGTTCGGTCGGGATTGGATTCATGCCAACTGCTGTATTCCGTCGACCATGCATCAAGCGCTTATGCAGATGGAACGGAGAAGAAGTCGAAGTCGCCACACCGACACATCGCCCATATCGCTATGGCTAGCTCGACGCGAATTGGCAACACGAAGAAGTCGGGCCGCATATCGGAAAGGAGCTGGACGACTGTGATTTCATCTGTGTAAGCAAATCAGGACTCATGCTGATCAGTGTCAAGTCGGGCACCTTTGATCGAGCAAATGAAGTGTTACGCCGATAGGGACAAGAAAAACATTGAAGGCGTTGCAGGATAAAATGCAAAGCTATCGGCAAACAACGGATAGCTACGAAGCTATAGAAGACTTTGAAGAAATTGAAAAGTTAGGTCAAGGTTTCACATCCACCGATTAGCTTGAAGAAGTCGATATAGGTAGCGGTGATAGAAAAAGACCAACTTTTGTTAGTGCAAATTTAGATATAAAGTACAAAGGAAAACTGATAAAAATCCTTAAGGATTACAAGGATTGTTTTGCTTGGGAATATCATGAGATGCCCGGATTAAGCCGTCAGTTGGTGGAACATCGGCTACCTATAAAACCGGGCTATCGGCCGTTTAAACAATACCCGAGGCATTTCAATTCGGCCTTGTACCAAATTATAAAAGAGGAAATAGAACGGTTGTTCGAAGCAAAATTTATCAGGCCTTGCCGATATGCGGAGTGGGTTTCCAACATCGTTCCGGTTATGAAGAAAAATGGAAAGCTTCGAGTATGCGTCGACTTTAGAGATTTGAACAAGGCGACGCCGAAAGATGAATACCCGATGCCGATAGCCGATATGCTTATCGATGCTGCCTCAGGGAACAAGATCATAAGTTTTCTAGACGGTAATGCCGGGTATAACCAGATACTCATGGCAGAAGCTGATATACCAAAGACAGCTTTCAGATGTCCTGGTGCGATAGGATTGTTCGAGTGGACAGTGATGACTTTCGGCTTGAAAAACGCTGGAGCAACATATCAGCGGGCAATGAATCTGATTTTTCACGATTTAATCGGTCACATCGTCGAAATTTATATTGATGATGTAGTAGTAAAATCCGCAGAAGATTTACAACACTTGGCCGATTTAGAAAGAGTTTTTAGAAACATAAGGTCGCACGGTCTAAAGATGAATCCTTTCAAGTGCGCGTTTGGCGTGTACCGGATAGCTTCGGCTTCATGGTTCATGAAAGGGGAATTGAAGTCAGTCAAACGAGGGTCAGAGCTATAGCCAATACCGAACCACCGACATGCAAAAACGAGTTACAAAAGTTGATCGGCAAAATTAACTATCTTCGTCGGTTCATCTCAAACCTCTCTGGAAGGATTCGTGCTTTTACTCCGTTGCTAAAATTAAAGGGCAATGAAGAATTTATATGGGGAGCCGATCAGCAGAAGACTTTCGACGAAGTTAAAAGGTATTTATCCAACCCTCCAGTTTTGGCTGCGCCTCAAAAAGGGATCACTTTCAGGCTATATGTTTCGGCTGAAGAAGATACTATTGGAGCTGTGTTAGCACAAGAGGTGCATGGTAAAGAAAGGGTTATCTTTTATTTAAGCCGACGGTTGCTAGACCCAGAAGTCAGGTACCCTTTTATCGAAAAACTATGTTTATCTTTGTAGTTCTCGTGCACAAAACTAAGGCACTACATATTAGCATCGGCCTGTAAGGTAATCTGCAAAACCGATGTTATAAAATATATTTTGTCAGCTCCTATTCTGCGAGGTCGACTTGGCAAATGGGCTTACGCCTTGGTTGAGTTCGATTTATCATATGAATCGGCCAAAGCAGTCAAAGGACAAGTCCTTGCCGATTTTATAACAGGACATGACACAGCGGCAAACTTAGTCTTGGTCGCACCATGGCAACTGTTCTTTGACGGGTCAGTATGTGGGGAAGGTGATGGTATCGGTATTGTACTCACCTCACCCAAAGGGCATAGCTTTGAATTTGCATTCCGGCTAAATAGCCGATGCTCAAACAACCAGGCCGAGTACGAAGCGTTACTCAAAGGCTTGCAATTGCTGGAAAATATTGGGGTGAGCGCTGTTGAGGCATATGGTGATTCACTGTTGGTGGTGCAGCAAATAAAGGGAGAATACCAATGTCGAGATGAAGTGCTACTGAAATATTTAGAACAATGTTTAGAGATTATCGGCTCTTTTACATCATTTTCTATCGGTCATGTTCCTCGAGAATTGAACGATAGAGCTAATGCTTTAGCTCAGCAAGCATCAGGATATAAAGATTCTGGCCGAAGTCAGGAGACTGAACTGGTAGACAAGGCAGTCATGTGCACAGATATTGCCGATTGGAGAACGCAGATAAAAGATTATCTAGTCGATCCATCCAAGCCGACGGAACGAAAGATACGGCAACAAGCGTTGAAATACGTCGTCATGGACGATATACTATATTATCGGACTATGGAAGGTTTATTGTTAAGATGTCTTGAGGCCGAAGAAGCACGGGGGGCAATGGGTGAAGTACACGAAGGCATTTGTGGTTCTCATCAATCGGCACATAAGATGAAATGGATGCTCAGACGGACAGGTTATTTTTGGCCGATGATGGTAGAAGATTGTTTCAAGTATTATAAAGGATGTCAAACATGTCAAAAGTTTGGCAACGCATAACTAGCACCAAAGATCGGCTTTACATCCAATTATCAAACCTTGGCCGTTCAGGGTTGGGGAATAGATATAATCGGCCAAATATTTCCTGCTTCTAGTAAAGGCCACAAGTTTATCTTGGCCGCAACCGATTGCTTCTCAAAGTGGGTCGAGGCTATACCACTTAAAAAGGTAACCAGTGTTGAGGCGATTCGTTTTGTGAATGAACATATCGTCCATCGGTTTGGAATACCGCAAACAATCACGACCGATCAAGGTACGGTATTCATGTCTAACGAGTTTCAGGGTTAAGCAACGAGTCTAGGGATCGAATTGTTAAACTCTTCGCCATATTACGCTCAGGCTAATGGACAGGCCGAGTCGCCTAATAAAACACTGATCAAGTTGATCAAAAGAAAAATTGATGAAAAGCCAAGGAATTGGCATTCAACTCTATCGGAGTCACTTTGGGCCTATCGGCTATCGTATCACGGAGCGACGAAACTTTCACCTTATCAATTGGTGTATGGACAAGAAGCCGTTCTACCCGTGGAAATTAACATTGAGTCGATACGAGTAGCTAGACAAAATGGTTTGTCGGCTCAAAATTACAATGATTTAATGATCGACAACTTGGATGAGTTAGCAGAGTTACGTTTGTCTACGCTTGATCGGCTTAAGAAGAATAAGATCAGAGTTGCAAGGGCATACAATAAAAGGGTCATGCCTAAGTCTTTCGATCAAGCCGATTTGGTATGGAAAACAATATTGCCTGTTGGTTCTAAGGATAACCGATTTGGAAAATGGTCACCTACGTGGGAAGGGCCATACAAAATTAATCGGCTAGTCGGCAAAAACTCGTACTTACTAGAAACACTAGAAGGATATGTATTGCCAAAAGCTATTAACGGGAAATACTTGAAGAAATACTACCCTAGTGTTTGGATTGGAGCCTAGCTGATTAAAGATCATGTTTAGAGCCAAGATTAACACGATGCTGTTAATCGGTTGAAAAGATTGCAAACTCGGAAGATATAAGCGTAATATAAATCTGTTAAACAAATTGATTATCAACATAACAAGTTACAAGCATTCAGGACAAGTGTTTTCAAAAACAACCAGCAAAGTTTTACAGATTAGAGGTTTAATATTGGATGCCCGATCCAGGAAGAGTTGAGCCTAGAGCCGACAGAGCACCCGCTGCCTTGGCAATGATGTCTTGAATTTCGTTTAGAAGGCGTCCATCATCCTTGGCATTCTCAGGCACTGGCTTCACCTTGGCAGATTGCTTGGTCACATTTTCAACAGCCACTGCAATGCTAAGTTTTTGCTCCTTCAGCTCCGATGCAGTGGTCTCCAAGGTTTGTTGGCCTTCTCCGATTTGTTTTTCAAGCTTGGCCAACTCTTCCAAGAGGAGTTTCTTTGTTTTTTCCAATTTGGAGAGGGACTCCTTGGTCGATTTAAGACGTTGAGCACCAGTATCAAACTTGCATTTTTTGCCTTGGCATCAGCAACCAAATCCTCTAAAAGCTTCTGATCAGCCTCTTGGGCTTCACGTCGCTGGATCCGATTTTGCGCCTCCTCCACTTCAAATTTTCTATCATCCAAGTGACATACGTTGAGGAGGGTTTGCATTGCTTCCGGAGGGAGATCGGCTTCAACGGTAGCCATAGCATCCCTTATCGGTTGATTGTTAGCCAAGATCTCCGATTGCGGTTGCATCACAAGTTTGAAGAGCTTGTCAAGGCGCTCCTTCATGCCCGGGACAGAGGTGACGGCGGCCGATGCCTTTTCTGACACTTGAAGGATTTTTCTAATTTCTGCGTCAGAGTCATCAGTGGCCATGATCTCTGGGTCGTCAAGATCGGCCAACGAAAATCCAAGCAAGTTTGTTGGGTCTGATAGTTCTGGCAAATCGGTGACTGGTGCAGGTTGAGTCAACTTCGGCGTAGGGGTTGGCGCAGTCGAAATATTCGGAAGATCGGCTAAGATCTTCGCGACTTGGGCAGATTGTGTTGGCTAAAGGAAAATGAGACAAAGGGTGAGCCAATGCATTAAGATACATAAGTCATTATACAAGGTATTGTAACTTACCTCCCCAATAGCCGATGCATGTGGCGAACTTTTGCCGCTTTGTTCTTCGGGCTTGGGTCCTTTCTTCGCCGGAGCCTTGGTATACTTTGCCTTTTTCTTTTCTAGAAATATAAATCGGATAAAGGTTAGTTTAAGGTAAAGGAGGAAATGGTACGAGCCGATTGTATTTGCACTTACTTGGTTGTTTTTTCTCGATGTCCGATAAGGATGGACTGTGAACCCCTAAAGTGCCAGAGGTATAGCCTGTAAGGCCAGTCGATTGATGCGCCCTCTTACCCTGGTCATTTCCCGATTGGCTAGAGATAGGCTTTTTGCCAACATCCTTAGCCTGCAAATATGCAAACGATGTAAAGTGGTTAGAAAAATGCATCTGGAAAAAAGACCGATGCACAAGATAAAATTATTCAAGCCGATACCTTATCTACTAGACTTGTGTTAGTATAACCCGATGAGCTAGCTTCACTGCTAGAATCGTTGTTAGATGCTAATGATGGCTCTGGCAGATTTGGAAAAAATTCTTTGATTATAAATGATGGAGTCTTTTCCATGTACAAATACTCTGCAATAGCCGACCACCATGTTGTGAAACCCCGCTCATGAGCGCTCGGATGAAAGTGTGGGAGGTCGGTTGGAGCTCATCGGCTAACTCCAAGACTAGCCTCGCCGATGTGGCATTACGAACCCTAGCTCTGGGTTGAAGCCGATCCAGGAGTGGCAAACTTGGAATCACCTGGCCGAAACCGAGCTGTCTTGCATATACTGAAGGGTGGTAAAACTCATATGAAGGTTGGAATGTCCGATTCCGAGTATGAAGGCCGACATGGAAAATGCACGGAGAGATGAAAATTTTATATAAGTCCAAAGTCTCCTGAGGCATCAGAGAACTATCGGCATCCAGATGAAGAAATGAAGGCCAAAGAAAATCGGCCGCAACACCATAACTAAAGAAATCTTGCTGCTTGAAATCTTCGGTGTTCAATTGCAAAAAGAATGACAGAAATCTTCTGCAGCTATCGGGGAAGGTCCTTGTCTCATTTCTGGAGCACATCATAAATCTCTCACCAAAAGATCGGCATTCTCTAAATTGAATAGGAGCCCCTTCTGGTATATCTTCCGTTGGAAAAGGAGTATCGTCACCAATCCAAGTTAAAAGGACTACCAATAAACAAGATGACCATATTTGTATGAACCACATTGGGCCACCTACGCTGTCGACGGAGAATTTTCCAAAACCCGTATAAAGCCGACTCCTTATTATGTAAAGCATCCGATACACAAGACCCAAGAAGATTTTTCCTAAAGCTAGCCGATGACCTCAACAAGTCGCTCGCTATCACTTGATATACCGAGTTGGTCCAAGAGATGCTCCACGTAATAAAAAGCGGTCTAGCCATAGGTTCAAGAAGGCAACGTGCTCTTCGTCCGACACTATCCTATTAACCTTATTGTTGTTTTTGATATATTTCGCCATCCTTCACCCTTGGATTTAATAAGCTTATACTTGGGCTTGCATCGTAAGTCGATACCGTTCCCATCAGGTCTCAAGCAACACAATTGGGCCACATCCAAAAGAGTTGGGCCGATGGGACCAAAGTTGAACAAAAAGCATCAAAGCGATCGACTAAAATAATCGGCCGTGGCCACTAAGGGCTCGTTGGCTTCAGGGTCGGCTAAGGAAAGTGAAATACATTCAGCTATGCCCATTCTTTCCCATTCACTCCTCTTTTGGGCTGCTACCCTGATAAACCAATTTTTCCATCCTTTAAGAGCTGTCGGCCAAGCCCTGAAACTCTTATTCCACCCCTCTATGTTATGACCAGCAGCCGACAGAGGTAAACGGGGAACTTCCTGGTTTGTTACGGTATGAACTTCTAGATTTCTCAATGGACCCAAAAAATATTGATCGTTGTTGTGTGGAATCGGAATAAGTACCTGGCTAGGGTCCATTGTAGCCGATGAAGGAAGATTGATGAGCTAAAGGATTGCCTCAGGAGTACTTGAAACGAAAAGCTTAAGCCGATTGCAAATGATTCAAGAGCTTGTGCGCGTGAAGAATGACCAAGGTGGGGGCCGCATTTTATAGCGTGGTGAAAATTTGAAGCGGCGGGAAGTGAATCTCAAAAGGCGCGAGCAGTTAAAACGCACTACTCGCATGTCGAGAATTACTACGAATAAAGTAGCAGTTATTGAGTGAAGTTCAGCGGTTAGCCGATTGGAAAAGCCGATAAGTGAAATTTTTGACAAATGACAAGTCATCTCTCAAAAATGGGGGGCATATGTTTGCACCAAAATTTGGCAAGCTTGGTCAAAATCGGCAATAAAGTCAAAGATACGGAATTAACGGACATGATGGAAAGGTTTGGAGATATTTTGGTAACTGCAAGATTTTTAAGAAAAACAACCGTCCGAGATAAGGCCGATACGGATACGGACTTGAAGCGTGTTGTAACAGGACATAATCGGCCGAGGGTATACAAGAAGGGCCAAAGCGAACTGCAAGAGCATCATCAACACAATACAATCAACCAGCTTTTACTTTCTTCCTTCATGTCGACTAGGAGTAGCTTTTATAATTTAGTCTCTGTAATCGATCTTGATCAATAAAGTTGCGCATTGCCGATTGTTGATCTTCTTCAATTACACCCCAGGTTTGATTTATTCTGATTTTGTTGCGCATCGCCTTCTTCAGAATCGATCTACCTTTATCCTCTGATTAGCTTTAATCGGCTAATTAGACTTACCTTGTTACTTTGATCTTAATCGGCTTCAAGCTGATTGGGTCTAAGCCGATTGATCGTTACGATCGGCTTTTGAGTAAATTTTATATTTTACCTTGTCGGTTACAGGTCAAATCGACTGGCACGCTCTTGAACCAGGTGTTCGTCTGGTGTGCTGCTATGAGAAACCCTACTTCAAGTTTTTGACGTCAACACAAACTTTAATAAAGGCAAAAAGAAGACAGACAAAAAATCAAATAAAGACTTATAGGAAACAGGCGTGGTTTAGGGTTTGGGTTGAATGATTCCACGTTCTCGTGTTTTTAATTGATTATATATATATGTATATACTTACATCTTTAGGTTAGATGGTCACACGGTTTCTTTCTAAAGATTATTTATTCTTATTTTTTGAATTCAAGAGGCTAAAATTATGTATTCTTGTATTTATAATTATGAATTCAAGAGGCTAAAGTTATTTGGATTAATTGGATTAAAATATTAATTATTATGTAGGAGGTTATGTATAAATAGTACTTATCCTTGGGTGCTTTTGCATAAAAAGATGATTTATACATGTTAAGTCTACAAGTTTAGCCTACTAGGTGCGTAATCATGGTTACACAAGGATTCTTGCGACACAAGCATCTTTACTATTGACTTTTTAAGCTTGACTATACATAAAGGGTTTTGGTGACAATAACACTTAGGGGTATAGCATTATCAGGATTCAGATGAAAAGCATGTTATAATGAGAATATTTTTCCATATTATGATAGTCCATATCCTAAAAAACATTTCTAGCCTAATCTTCACAAAATTTGCATTTAGATAAGATATTTTACGAGCTGCCAAAAAGGCTTAAGTGTTTCTAAAGTCTACACGATAATGGTCCAGTTTTCGTTTTAAGTTTGCAACTGCACTTTATAAGATTATTTATCCATTTTTCAGACATTAGCAGGGGATGTCTCTAAGAGTTTTTTAATTTTGGTTCCGCAATATTTTGCTTTTATCCGAGATGTTTTTCATATAAGTGATCACTAGGGCCTAATGTGGACTTATTTAAACATTGCATAAACATTAAACATTTTTGCATAACCAGAAAGGGTATCACATTCTAAGGTCCTAGGATTTTATTCCGTCAAATTTGAAGTTTGTTTGCGAAAGTTATGACTATTCGGTCTATACGAGTATTGGAATTTCGACTATTGGGTTAAGTGTTAATTATGGCCTTATTATAATGATTTTTGCTGGAGCAAGTAGTTTGATTATATAAGATATTTATAATCTAGTTTTTCATGAATCATGACTTTACTTCTTCATTATATATATATCCTTTTACATGGATAAAGCTTATGATCTCTATGCAAATTTGTGCATGTGTAACATTTTAGTGTCTTTCACTCAAAAACATTTCAGTAGTAATAATTCGGTTTCATCATCCACCCTGAAATATATGCATATATCTATATATATCTATTTATACTGCTGCTAGTTACTCAATAAATGCATATACATATATATGTATCTTTTACACTAGGGTCACATTCTATTCATGAAACAATTCAAGTCAAGATCATTTCTTAAATATTTTGGCATACTCAGGTAACCTACTGACATACCAGTATATAAAAATTAATTATACTGATTTTTAGGTTTCTTTTGCACAAATTATATTCTTTTGAATGTTTAGCACATTGGAATTAACCTTTAACAGAAAGTGATTCAATCATAGATGAAATTCAAATGTTTTTATATATTTGGGATACCGGAAGCATAAATATTTTAATAAAATTGGTTTCATTAAATTTCAAATTGTTTTGCAAAATTTTTATTTGTAGCATATCTTTAGGCCTTTTCTTCAATTTTGAATTTCAAAATTTCCCCGAGCTTATTTTCAAAATGTTTTTGCATATTCCGAAAGTAATTGATTTTATATGAATTTAGAATTTTATTCCATGGGAATTTTATCTAAACTGCAGAAGATATTATCATTTGAACTTATCTCAGTTTTAAGAAATGAGTAAATATAGAATTAAGCTCTTCACCCGTTCGTGCTCATTCATTCGGCTGACAACCAGGGCCCATCGGTCATCTTCACAAAACAGAGGAGGCGCAGGTCTTGCTCGCCGACGACGGAGGAGGAGCGGCGTCGGCCAGCCAGTGGGCGGAGGAGCTCGAGGAAGTGGGGGTACACTCGGGGAAAGTGTTGGCCAAGGAAATTATGCGCCACAGAGGGCTGCCACCGCAAGCATGGGGCGGTGGTAATGTTGTTTTGCCGGAGGTAGTGAAGATGAGCTTAACTTTTAGGAAATCCGGAGTGGTGAGCATCAGTGGCACCTGAGAGTTCCATTTTTGTGATTTTATTGGTCAATAGCTAGTCGGAAAGTTCCACCACCTGTGGCCAGCCGGAGGGAAGAAGGTGGCGGTGTTGGTGGCGTTCTAGTTGGCGACTGCTGGAACTAATTGAGGGATTTTGATCTCTGTGTACTATTGGTACTATGGTGTGAGTTAAGTTGGATATGGCTCAATATTCCGTCTCAAATTTGCTTTTACCCGAGCTCAGGGTTTCTGCGATCATGGCGGAAATTGGCAGGAGATTGAAGCTTCTCGGCCGGATTTAACAAAGGAAAAATGGGGGGAAGATGGTGCGATCACAAAGCAGTCCTTGATTGGTTTTTATAGGCAGCGAGGGGTGTAGATGAGCCCGGCCCCGGGTACGAACTTGCCGAGCTCCTGCGGCGTTCGCACAGGGAGAAGCATGGCGGAGCAGCGCGAATTGCTGAGAAGGGTGAGGCGTGGCAGCGAGGTGGCGCACGCTGGTAGCTCGGGCGGTGCGGGTTTGCAGAGATGACGTTGCTACAGGAGGCTCAAGTTTGGCTTCGGGGCTCCGAAGGCCAGAGGAAGAAGACGACTGTGTTTTTCGCTGACTTGTGGGTCTAAACAGTACATCGGTCCCATATGGCAGTGTAACTCGGCTGAATCAGGGAAATGTAGGTTAAGTGCATTGAATCAGTTACCAATCGTGTCAATAATTTTCTGAAAAAATTTCTGCGTGATTTTTGGATAATTATCATCATACTGTAAAAATTTTAAGCTCATATGTGACACCCAGATTTTACAAAAATTGATAGTGCACTGTGCTCAAAATTGTGTTTTCTATTTTTAATTTGTCTGATAATTTATTTCTTATCAAACATTTTTAAACTTTTTAAAAGGTTTATTATACCCATAATGGTCTCCAGTAAAAATTTCAACTTCAGATATTTTATATTGAATTAATAAAAATTCTGACATTCCTATCTTTGGATTTTTAGCTTATCTGTTTTTGAATTTTTAAATATACCAACTTGGTTATTAATTTTTAATATTTTTACTATTGATTTTTATAACCATAAAGAGGATAATATAAAATTTTTAGAACCAGATAACGTAATATTAATTTTATTAAATTCTGACACTATCACTGTTGTTAGTCAAGAATCATTAATTTCCTTTCATTTCATATTTAATTGCTTTGATATGAATTTTTAAATTCATAATTGAGTCACTGGAGGTTTTCTGAGTTTAAATAATATATATATATATTATTTTTATAAGCTTTTCTTGTCTTTATTATTCAAGTTTATGATAAAAGGATTTCCTTAGAGCAAAATTCAAGAAAGTCCAAGAAAATCCAGAACAAATTCATAAAAAGCATCAATAAATATAATTAAATGTTAAAAGTTAATTCCTCATTATATTTTGAGTTTGTAATGCAGAGGGAAAGAAAATAATTAGGTTAAATGTTTTTCTTAAGAACCAAAGTTCAAGAGAATTTTAGATTTATGAAACTTCAAGTAAATTTTATTTTCAACTCATTTTCATAGTTTATTTAATTTGGAGTTCTATATAGCAGTTCATCCTTTTATTAAGGTTGTATTTCAAGAAATTGAGATAAAAGATAATATTTTAAATCATACTCTTGATTCTAACTAAAAAATTTATTCAATTTCATTTTCAAACTTTAAATTTTTTATTTTTCCCATTTTGAAATTTTCGGGATGTTACAGTATAACACATTCATTTAAGTAGTATATTGAAAGTGGAAGTATGTACTCTCGGGGGTACGGTGCAGATTAATCACATATGTACAATATTTGTTATGGTTGTATAAGGAATACAACTACATTTTCATCATAAGCATTAGAGTTGTATAACAAGTACAACTCCATGTTTTAATATAAACACACGCAATGTAATATATAGCTGTGCAATTATGTGGAAAATTCGGCTAATTATATACTACAAAAAGGTTAATGTCGAGACCCTCCCTTCTGGCGTAGAATACCAATAAGATCTCATGTGTACACCGTAATAGTCCCATGATCAGTGGCTAGTACGCACATTTACAACATTGCCATCACATCCATACATAAAATCATGCTACATTAAGGGGAAATAAATTATACAATAAGGCCTTAGAGGCCGAATAAAGTGCAGTGGAGGATACAAGGTCTAGCAGTATGCCTTTTTCCTAAAATACCAAGAGCAATTGACAAGAAGAAACCCTAGAAAAAGTCATCACAGTAGTCCCCATGACCTACACAGTAGTAAGCTCTTGTTGGCCGTTGCAATTTCTTCACCCTCTGAATATCAACAAGCAAAGGTGAGTACTTTCGTACTCAGTAAGACTTGTAGTGTATTACAAATTTGTCAGTAAATGCTAGGGTATGTCAAGGAACAGGGTTATCCTAACAAGAAGAGGGTTATCCTGACAAGTTCTTTGCATAAAGCGAGATTTTTTCATGAATAACCATAATAGATTGTAAACGAAATTGTAAAGAGCAGTTTAACAAGTATGTAAATAGCAAGTAATAATAACATAAAATGTAAATAGTTTACAATCCTCCATGATTGTGTTCATCGACCCATTCCTTGCCATTCTTGGCATAATACCTGAGAACAAATCTTTTTCAACACTTTTCCAATTCAATATTAAAATATCAAAAATCTCTAATTAGTGTTGGTGCACCAGAGCTGCTCATTACCATGAGCACGGCTTTTCAAAAAGTTTTACACTCTATAGAGGCGTACATATTTACCCACAAGACATGAAAAACTCTTTTTACCGCTATTTCACGCTTCCTTTGGCGTGTGGCCAAGAGGTCATGACATGAACCGTTACATCACCTGGACCTAACTTTGCACCAGCCAGGTGATGTTTTACCCTCACTATGGAGGCAGAAATCCAAACCCGTACACACAGTGCTAAGAACGGTTTTCGCCTCATTGCATCCTTTCCCCACATAGTAAGGCATGCACCGTTGTATTGGTATGTGTTCTCCCCACACCTACCGTGTAGACAACCCTACGAACAAACCTACCTGGAATATCCGTACCACTCCAGCCTTCCAATGTGCAAAGCTAGATCTAAGCAACTTAATAGGTTAGGGTTACCCCATAATAGCACTTGTGGTTACTTTGAATATCTTGGATTTAACGAACAATACGTTTGGTCCTTAATTCGACCCGGGCGAGAATCTCCCCTATCTACGTGCAAGTCCATGCATCTTAGGCTATTTCAATAACTCGCTCGTGTCAAACTATAGTTTTCAGTTTTGATCTTATAATAAAATACCATAGACCATCTTTCTATTATGACCAGAATTTCCATCTTTGAACAAACAGTATTTCTGACCATTTGTTCTCCTAAGTCTAAAGCATGGCTAAGCAAATGCGTATAAAATCGACTATACCCAAGTTTGACATTATTAAATGTCTAAACCTACCTTAGGGATATCAAGATTGACAAGAACACATCTATTAAGGAAGTTCCATGAGCTAGGGGAATATCTACCAGTACCCTCAATAATAGCAATTTACAAAAAATACACACATGCATAAATAGATTTTACAAAGACAATATAAATTAAGTGAAATATTGGGATCAACATGATAAAAGAGAGTGCTTGCCTTGCTCGATGAGTTCTTGGGTGGAGTCGAGGTTTGTCGGTAAAAGTATCCAGAGCATTGGTGTCTACACGCAGTTCAAGTAAAGCAATAATAATAAGAAATTGAGCTTAAATAAAGTCCAAATCCAAATATTATTGCCAAATCAGAAGGTTCATGATTTTATAAAGATTTAGGAACTTGTTTCACTCAATTTGAAGTTTATTTGCAAAAGTTATGGGTATTTGTATTTGAATGTATTGCAAAAACTACCCTAAATATGAATTGGATTTAAACAGGTTCCAAGCTCAAATATTTTTATAGAAATGGAATTTCTATATTTTATATAAATTTAGAAGTTGGTTCCACAAAATTTGGAGTTTATTTGCTGGAGTTATGGATATTTATAATTCTAAATGTGCTAAGAATTACTCTAATTTGAATTCAAATTTAAACAGAGACCAAATTTTACATAATTTTGCATAAATCGTAAGTTCATGATTTTATAAAAATTTAGAAACTGGTTTGATTAAATTTGGAGTTTATTTGCAAAAGTTACAAGCATTTGAATATTGTACTGAAAATTGCCTAAAATAGCAAAATACGTTTTCCTTACAGTGAAAAACAGATCGCTCATTTTCTATTATTTTTTATTTAATTATAGACAATGATATGCGAGAGCCAGTTGTCAGAGACGGCGATGCACCTGATCGCCCGGCGGCCCTTGTCATCTCTGGCCTGCCAACCTGACATTGGCATACATGTGCGTACGTACTCCGACATATATAGCAATTCCGACATATATAATGCGTGCCTATATGGGCGTATATACGTATGTACGTGTTGATCGATCAACGAGTACGTATGTTGTGCACATAGCTGTGTTACACGTACGTACACGTAGGACTGACCCATAGATCGATTGGCTGGCTAGCTGCTTGCTTGTACACATCTAGCTAGCTAGATCTATCTTGTTTCCCCACGTACGCATGCACTGCAAATTGCAAGTACACTTATCTTCTCTCCGATCCTCTTGTCACAGTTCGTGCACCCTACGTACATGTCTGATCACAAATTAAGCAGCTAGGTTAAAAGCGATGAAGACTCTATCGAGTCTTTATTCTTTAGATCTGGGACTCCATCGTCGACGTCAATTGCCTGCGCGCCTGCGCGAGCTGCCTTGCAGGCTCGTTTGTAATATCGCACCTAATTATTAGTCCATTGCTAATAATCACGACCTGCACTACACTTATTTATAGCCCAATCTCCTCTTCAAAGGAGGTTTAGAAATGCTAGGCATAGATCAGGTAAGGCGCCGTACATGATCATCAAGCAAGCACAAGAGAGGATGGCTGCTCTGTTCGTACTCAACTGCGTCCACAAGACCTTCCCTACCACACTGGCATGGCCGCCCTCCCCATCCTCTGTTAGCCTAGACATTCGATTTAGAGATGAACATTTGTGGATTGTCGGGATTCTTCAGAGAAAGAAGAGCATAACAATTTGCGATGCACCAAGAACCCGCCTCTTTTCTGGTTTATATTCTCAACTTAAATAGTCCAAAAAATTACATATAGATTTGTTAAACACCAAAACTACCAAACCGATTCAAAACTGAATCAACTACTGATTTATCTTTAATGCACTGTTCTTTATCCAGCAACAGTACAAACTGGACTCTTTAAACCGAAACTACTATCTATTACGGCAATAGCAGTAAGATGAAAAACAACAAATTAAGCGCTATCTAAACTGGGTGGCAAGATTAGATGAGTATAAATCACCTCCCTAATCTTGACACTTGAGATGATCAACCAAACCCATCTTCTCCCTGAGCATCACAAAATGATGTCTACTTAGTGGTTTTGTCAGGATGTCAGCTATCTGGTCTTCAGTCCAAACATGCCTAATTTCTATTTCCTGCTTCTGAACACAGTCTCGAATGAAATGATGCTTTGTTTCAATGTGCTTGCTCCTTCCATGATGAATTGGGTTCTTCGCAAGATCAATAGCCGATTTGTTGTCAATCCACAAAACTGATTTCACAGCTTCAGTTCCATTCAATTCACCGAGAAGACGTCATAACCAGATCCCTTGACATGCTCCTGCAGTTGCAGCCACATATTCCTCTTCACACGACGACAATGCTACAACTCTTTGCTTTTGCGAGAACCAAGTCACAGGTTTCTCTCCCAAGAAAAAACATAACTCCTAAAGTGCTCTTTCGGTCATCAATATCACCTGCCATGCATGTCACTGTCTGTGTAACCGATTAGTTCTTCAGATGTATGCCCTCCTGTTTTGTATTAGCATCCAAAATTTTCTGTGCCATGCACAAATCTTAGGACTTGTTTTAGAGCTATCATATGATCTGTTGTTGGTGACTCTATATATCTACTCAGCACTCCAACCGAGTAAGATAAATCTAGCCTTGTCTTAACTAAGTATCTCAGATTTCCTATGACACTCCTGTATAAATACGAATCCACAAGTGGAGAAGTGTCATACTTGCTCAGCCTCAACCTTGGTTCCATGGGTATTTGGCAAAGATTATAGCAACCCATTCCAAGTTTCTCCAGAATCTTCATAGGATAAGCTGATTGACTCAGTTTGATACCTGCTACAGTTTGCTGAACTTCTATGCTAAGATAGTATGACAAAAGTCCCAAATCACTCATGTCAAAAATCTCTTTCATCTGCATCGTGAACTGTGCTATTTCACCCACATTAGTGCTTGAGACAATCAAATCGTCAACCTATACTATAACATCCTCAATATATAAAATAATGAGAATGAGAAATTCAAATATTAAATGTAAATAACTTTTGAATTTTCTTGCACTTTATGGATTTCTTGACTTTTTGCTCTTTTGGAAATTGTTTTCAACAATACATATTGATGATTAAGTAATGAAAATAAAAACCCCATAACAAAAAAAATCCACAAAAAATATATTAAAATATAATAAATATCTAAAATTACTTTTCTCAAGCCAAAAGTCATGTGAACTCATTAAATAATGAAAATAAATGTAAATTAATCAGATTTTGACTGAAAACAGTGGCATGTCAGAATTTTGTAAAAATCTGAAAAGTTTATATCGAGATAAAATATTTTTACTATGCATTCCTAAGAGCAATATTAATCTCTATTAAAAATATAAAAAATTAATACTCACATTTAGAGCCTTTTAAAATTCTAAAACAGAAAACTAGAAAATCTGGAAATTGCAATGTAAGATTTATTAGAAAATAAATATGAAAAGTGTAAATCTGAAATTTTTAAAGAATATCACTTGGACCATAAAAAATCTTCTAACAAATATGCATAAATTATTAACCTAATTTACATGTTCCAATAAATGAAAAATAGAAAAGAATAAAAAGAACAATCCAGCTTGTCAGAATTATAGGAATTTTTATGTACAAGTTTTTAACTTGAAAATTTTACTGGATATCAAAAATTATATAAATTGTATACTAAAAAATTTTGATAAAAATTGGGACAAGATTTGTAGGTGAATTAATGGTGAAATCAGTGCTGTCCAAGGGAGGGAAATTTTGTTTTTGGCTTTGCTCTCATTGACTGGTGGACCCCTTCCTTATCTGGACCCACCAGTCAGGCTGACCGCTCTCTCTTTCCCTCCTTCCTCTCCACGCCGAAGCAAGCCACCGCCATATTCTGTTTATGTAACATGCAGAAAATTTCAAAATCGGAAAAATAAAAATTTAAAAATAGAATTAATAAAAAATTTAAATTTAATCAAGATTTTAATTTAAAATATAATTTTTTCCTCATTTTTTTGAATTTTAGTCTTAAAAAAAGTATAAGTTGCAATATTAAAAATTTTCTTTTAAATACAAAAACTATGGAAATGAGTTTGAAATATAATCTTATTTTGAATTTCCATATTTTCTGAATTTTTATTGAATTTTGGTTCTTAAATAAATCTTTTATATTAATTGTTTACTTCTCCTTCAAAATGCAAAACCCAAAATTCCTTAAGAAATAAAATATGGAAAAATTTATATAAATCAAAAAAGTCTCCAGAGCCTTTCCAAAAATTTTCAAAAGCATGTGGACAAATTTATTGCGGAAAATAAATCAAAAGCTGTATAATGTGACTATGAACAGTTCAATGTTAGAATTATTAACATTTTCACAAACTTATCTTATCTTAAAAAATTTAACACATCATATAAAGAACTAGGGTAACTTTAAGTAAAATATTTAAAAATAATAATTTTCATTTGACCACTTTATAAAATCAAAAACAGAAACTGCAATAAATCAATAATAGCAATGTCATAATTTTATAAAAATAAATATAATTTATAATATGCTGAAATTTTTATTATGACTCCCAATAACCATTATTATCATATATAAAAATTTTCATATAAAATAAATATTATATGTTAGCTATGAAAAATAAAGATCAGAAAACAGAATTTTAGTGCAGCATTCTTGTCAGAATTTTTGTAATTTCCACATATAATATATTCATCCGAAATTTATAAAGTAGGATAAATATTATCTCTAGATCACTCAAAAAAAGTTAAAAAAATATGAGACAAGATTTGATAGGCAAATTAATAGTGGAACCAGTGCTGTCCTGGGGAGAGAAAAATCTGTTTTGGCCTTGCTCTCACTAACCGGTGGACCCCCCTCCTTATCCGGACCCACCAGTCAGCCTGATCTCTCCCTGGCTTTGCCTTCTTCTGTTCCACGCCACGAACAGCACCGCCTCATCTCTTTGCTTCCGATTTCTCTGTGCCACAGCGACTGAATCCCATCCAATTCATTGCCCGAGCTCTGCCGTGGCACCTCTTCCCCGTATCAAAGCTCGCCACGACAGCCACCATGCCCTGTCGTCTTGACTCAGCTTCTCCGGCCGCAAATGAACTCGCCCGTTCACACACTGCTGCCACGGCAGGAGAGGTCACCACGTCGCATCACCATTGATTCACTGCTGCCAAAGCCTCGCCATACTTCTGCCACAACGTCTCTTCCTCCCTAATTGTGCTGCCTCGGCACGACTCCAGCATCGTCTAGCTCCTTCCAGGCCATAATTGAGCTTGCCCGTGCATACATTGTTGCCACCACATTTGCTTATTTAAACCGCCCAGAACCTCTCATAGAGATCAGCACACACTCGCCTTGCCTCATCGCAGCTCGAGACAAGCTCAAGAGCATTACCAGCCGCCATAGTCGGAAGCTTCGTAGAAGGGGGAAAACGATGATTGAAGCTTTTCGGTGAGTCATCAACTAATCCTTTTCGCCTGGAACGACCTTGTACATCCCAGAAACCAAATGCATATCTCAATTCAAATGCATATAACTTTTGTGTTTTAGCTCCAACTCCAATGAGGAAAATTTATAAATTCATATAAAATCATGTAGTTTTAGAATATACAAAAATATTTAATTTTTTAATCACCGTATAATTAGTTGAATTAAAATTGATAAAAACCTAATATGGTCTTTATACAAAAGTTGAAAACCCTAGATTATAAAATTATAAAATAATCTAAATATGCTCCTAAGGGCATAATAAATCCATATGTGCAAAAACATTTAATTTTTGAACTAATTTTGAATTATTTGAAATAAAATTTAAGTAAACCCTAATATAATTACTATAATAAATACATAAACCATAACTCCTTAAATCATGAAACAAATTTTAAAATGTTCCTGAGAACATGAGTATTCCAAATATGCAAAAATATTTAGATTTGAATCTAGTTTGTTTGAAATTTGAAAATAGATCGTTTTCAATGTATAGAAATCAGAATAGTTGCAACTAGTAAAATAAATTCAAATGTTGGTGAAATCAATTCTCATGCTTCATTAGGACCATAATACCCCAGTTTATGTAAAAATATTTCATATTTGTTTAAGTTTGAACCAAGTTTGTAATTAATATTGCTTTAAATATATACATATGTATATAAAATCCATAAATATGTGCAAATGTAAAAGAAAATAGTTCCTAAATAACCTATATGACCGGACCACTTAATACAGTAAAAATTATTATAACCAATCATAGTTTGCACTTAGCCTCTTGATCGGAATATGCTTTCATGTACTAGATATATATACGTGCAACATCCTGAAAATGAGAGAAAATAAGAAATCAATTATAAGATTTAATTAAATTTCAATTTGCGTTTTCCTGGTTTTTTCTGAATTTTTCTTAGTTTTCTTTGATTATTGTGCTAAAGGAGAATTCTTTTTATTAATCATCCAAGTATTGGATGAGCAATAAGAAAAGAAATATAAAGTAATAAAAAGAGAAAATTTTCCGTAAAATTTTAGAAATATCTAGAACCCTAAATTTTAATTTAAAATTCATATTTTTTTAAGTTTGAACCAAGCTGAAAATCTGATAATAACAATGTCAGAATTTTTATAAATTACATACGGAAGATATGGAACTGAAACTTTTACATAATACTAATATAATCATAACTAATCCTTTAAAAAAATTTAAAAAATCTTTAGTAAGAAATAAACTCCCAAATAAATCAAAATCCGAATGCACAATTCTATGCACAGTGTATTGTCAGAATTTTTAAAAATTCCACAGATATCATCTCAAGCTGCAATTTTGAAAATATAATCTAAATTATCTCAAGTACATGCAGTAAAAACCTCATTAATTTACCAACATTAGAGATAACTGATTCATTGAATCAAAATCGGTCTAGATCGCAGTAGAACTTGGAGTTTTCCTCTCCTCTCTCTGCCGCGCGGGTCCCGGCTCTGTGCGACCCCACCTGTCAGCCCCAGCCACTGTCTTCTTCCTCCTCTCTCAGCCGGAGCTCCCCGAGCGGAAGATCACCACCGCTACAACCTCGCACCGCTCGAGACCACGTCAACGTCCTTCTTTCTTCCACGCCTCGTCCTCGACCGGAATTCCCGTGAATTGCCCATGCCTTCTCCTGTTTGAGCGCCGCAAAACCCCACGGAGTTCACACCAGGTTTCAGGCTTCTCTACAGGAAATTCTTTGGCTATAAAAGCCAGTCTGTGATCGCAGAAGTGTGCTCGTCATTTCCTCTCTCCTTTTGCTCACTCCCATCCACAGGACCATAGCCAATTTATCTCATTTTGGTTTCGGCCGAAGAACCCTAGAAAAGAGATCAAGCTCGATTTGAGGTTGTACAAGGTTCCATTCTCAAATTCCTTTGCGCAATAGCTTCTGTGAATCACCCAGATCAAAACCCCTCACTCATTTGCAGGAATCGTCAACCGGAGCTTCGCCGCAACTATACCCCTTTCTTCTCTAGAACCGGCGAACGGTGGTGAGCTCATCCGACAAGCTTTTGTAGTCTCAAATAGGCAAAATGGGTTGCTTAGTATCCCCTGATGCTAGAACTGGAACCGATTCCATCCGGCAAACCTTTTGTCGTCGGTGCGGCCTTCCGCCATGATCGCCGCCGCTCGACCGCGGTGGCGACCCATCCCCAGTTGTCGCCGGAGGCCTTTGAGCTATACCCTAGGTACGCAATGTAACACCCCGACAACCGTGTGCCTCGGATGTCACACCCACAAACACTAACAACCACAAAACAGCCAATCTACAAAAAAAATCAGCATGAACCCTACGCATTTAGAGCCAAAATTCGACAATACAAGGAATATGGAATAGCTAACACACAACCATAAGTGCAAACAAATCAACGAAGAGTAAATCTAAGCAACAACAACATACCAAGTCCCTATTCATGATCCATAACCTCACAACTAAATTAGAAGACATGAACTCAATAAACATAACCACAAAGCCATCATAGCTACTCACAAAAGATAATTAGACATAGCAACGAAGTAATCGCAACACAACCCACTAGGTAAGAATCTATTACATTAACTTAAACATGCGGGTGACTAATTCGAGTGATAGCAAGTGTGAAAGCAGTGCTAAAGCCCTTTCCCATATGCCGCTCTTGAGGTACCTAAAAGAAAACATTACAAAACAAGTGTGAGTTCAAGAACTCCGCAAAGTGCATCATATAAAAACATTTAACACATAATAATAAATCAAGATAAATTGTAACATTGAATGATAACCGCATAAGAGTATAAACATTTTGATAATCATATAAGAATATAAACACATTCACTTAGCATTAATTTCTCTTTACCTATGCAATGCAAAAGGCATGCTCATAATGCCCATCTCATAGCATATACCGGTATAGCTGAGTGCACAACAGTCGGTGTGCACCCTCTCATTCCCATCCAGCCTGTGGAGGGGCCTACCGAAGTAGGACTTTCATGTCTCACTACGTGTGAGACATAGAGGCCCACTCGGGTCACATCTTCCATTATGAATACATAAATGGAATTAAATGGATAAATTGCAAGTGGTATTCTATTTTAACATTCACCTCACCGTAATCATATTCCTAAACATTAACATACATATGACATATTCTTACCTACACAAGCTTAGCATTTTCATCATCCTAATCATAACCATAACCACAATCATACGCATTGACATACTCCTATATCCATAACTTAGCATTTGCATCATCATAATCAAACTCATAATCCTATCCATAATCATACTCATAATTATCAACATAAGCAAAGCAAGCCACAAATCCTTTTAGCATTCAATCTACATGATTCACTTGCCTCTAACCGCGAGGAGCGGAGTGGCGCAAGGATGAGGTCACTCCCGAAGACACCTCCTAAAAAAAATAATCACATGCATATCAAAACAAAGCAATCATATCATTAAGCAACAACACTCCTACTCCCAACTCAAACTTCACTTCCTCTCGAGACGGCTAACCCGTTTCCGAGCTGTCCCACTAAAATAAAGGCTACAAGCTTTATCCTTAAAATCCCCAAATGACGGGAACATTGAACTAAAAAAAGGGATACCAAAGACTAATCACCAAATTTTTATTTGCTCCACGAGACCCAAGACTCCATCTAGCAAACCAAACCTAGCCCCCAGAATTTCAGCATGCTGCAAAACAGGACAGCTATCTTGCAACTAGCATAAATTCTAGCATGCAACTTCAAATTCAGTAAACGAAGACATTTTTGGAATCTAAAGGAAATTTCATAGATTTCTCGAGTTATTGAAATAATTTAATTTGGCCTCTAACTAGCCATGCACAGCACAAACTCGAAGCTACTGCTAGCAGGAATAAGTTTTGGATAGCAGGCATTCCGATGACCATAACTTCTAAACGGCTGAACCAAAAATCGTATTCTTAGACTCTAATTAATCTTAAGAACACTATATACAACTTCTTCTATAGCCAACCTCTTTGGAAATGCCTCTATGAACCTTAAATCGACACAAATCTGAAGCTAGAATCAACAGCAACTTACTCTGAACAGTAGACCTTCAAACTAGCATATATTCTAAATGGTTGAACCAAAAATCGCATTCTTAGTCTCTAAATAAACTTAAGACCACGATCTACAACTTCTTCTACAGCCAACCCCACAGGAAATGGCTCTAGGGACCTCACATCGCAGCTCTAAAAACAGGATTTGCTCAGCCCGAGAATTTCAGAACTTCCCCCAACTAGATCCACTATTTCCCACCCAAAATCCCCAAATCCAACAACCCTAGAACACCCAAATCTAGTAGGGTTGCTCCTAAGAGCAGCATTCAATCCACCACAAAACCCTAAAGAAATCTTACCTCCACTTACCCTCAAACAAGATCAAGAAGAGGGAGGGAGCTTCGGTTGGGGGCTGCTGCAGTGAGGAGGCGCCATGGGGGAGCTGCTGTAGGGGGAGGCGCAGCAGGGAGGAGAAGGCGCAGGGGAAGGAGGAGTAGGGAGTGCTCGGTTGGAGGAGGAAAATGGGGGAGGAGGCGCCAGGTAAAGCTCGGCTGGGAGGAGGCCAGGAGAAGAAAAATGAATATGGGGTTAGGGGGATTAGGTAGGGGAAGAAAAATAGATGGGAACTCTCCTCACAAGATCTAAAACCCACCTACTACAGCCCACAGACAGGCCCACAAGACCCCGTCTGAAATTTCCTTAAACTGAAAAGATCAGCGATATTACACACAATGACCTGAGGAAGCTAGCCATGCTACTGCTTCAACTCCTCCGGTCGTAGATCACCACCGGCAAGCCTGAGCTCACCGGGCTCTGCTCTGAGTCACTGCACTGCGGGTCTCGATTGTCAGTGACTGCAGTTAGGCCTCTTGCAAGCGCACTGAGTCACTGTCGGGTGGACCCAACATGTCAGCGACTGAGTCGGCTTTGAACCGAGAACGTTGGCGCTCAGCAAAAGATGTTTTCAGTATTCTGAAAACGTATTTTACTATTTCTTCTAATTTTTCAAAACCGAATCGATTCAATCTTGAATATCTTTTGCATTTTTAGTCTAAATGGAATGAAACAAATTTTTAAATTCATATAAAATCATGTAATTCCAAAATATGCAAAACATCTTGAAAAACTGCTTTGGATAAATTTGAAATTCAGATGTAAAGAGAAGGCATAAAAATAGGCTACATGTAGAAGTTTTGCAAATGAACTTAGATTTTGATGAAATCAATTTTGTTATGATCTTCATTCTGTCAGCAACCTGAATATGTAAAAATATTTGAAAAACTAATTTGGTTTAGGTCCTTTCTGTTAAAGACTAGCATTAATATGTTAAATATTCAATAATGTATAACTAATAGAAAAAGAATTTTAGAAAGTTATTAATTTGTTTCTGTTTAGCATGATGTCAGTAGGGCTTAAATATGTAGAAATAATTAGAAAGTAATAATTTGAATATGTTTCATGCATATAAGCCATATTCTAGTGCAAAGATCATATGCATGTATACTTGTTTATATAGGAGTGTGCATACATCTAATAGCTAGTAGGTAAGGACTTATTTGATAAATCAAAATGTTAAGTATTCATGATAGATTAGCCATAAACAGCATGTTAACAAATGTAGTTCTAAAATCTATAGATATATTGCTTTGCATCTGAATCCTATTAACAACATAGTGCCTTATGTTGTCACTGTAACACTAATCCTTCTTCTACAAATAATTTTAGCATCTAGAATTCGAAATCCTAAATATGAAAATACATAATTTCAGCTTCTCTAATTCATTAAAAGATGGGATGAGTAATAAGAGAAAAGAAACACGGGATATAACTCAACCCAAAAAGTAACCATAATAAGCTTATTCAAGAAGACCGCATAAACACGTAAATATGAATCGTAATCTTAATAATAATTACCTCGGTTTCTATAAGAAAGTTTCTATTTGGATTTTCTATCTATTTTCTTTTGCCCTTATTCTGATTTACTATTTGTTGTATGTTTTCCTTTTGATCGACGAGTAGATTCCGACGAGCCTGAGTTTGTAGACGATGACCTCACAGATGATCCAGACTTTGTACCGAAAGACGATCAGCAAGGCAAGCACCCCCTTGATCATTTTGTTCCTGTTATTTCAAATAATTACTTCTCAAATGCAAAAATATTTTAAACCTAAGTTGAAACTTAAATATTTTTACATATTTGGGTTGATTGTGATCTAAGGATTCTAAAAAAATTGGTTTTGTTCAATTCAGAGTTTAATTGCAAAACATTTATGTATAGCATATTTTAAACCCTTTTTTAAATTTGAATTTCAAATTTACACAGTGTTCATTTTCAAAATATATTTGGATATTTATAAATTAAATGATTTTTTATGAATTTAAAATTTTATTTCACATTATTTGGACTTGAAATGCAAAAGTTATAAGCTTTTGAATTGGTTCGGGTATAATAATTCCCAAGAAATTGTGAAATACGTCTTCCAAATAAGGAAGCGTATTTTTGGCTTTGCACACGTCCAGCCCTTACACTGGCTAACATCATGGCCCCACAAGTCAGTGTCTGTATGAGTGTTTGTGTGACCGACCGCTCGGGCCCGAATGTCAGAGAGTGCACACGCTTTTGAAGCGATGCCGGTCGGCTGACAAACCCAGCCCACTAGTCAGTGACCAAGAGAGAGACGTGGCACTAGAGACTGACGCAGGGGCCCACATGGCATAGAGCCAGAGCAGAGGGGTGTCGTTTCGAGCTCGCCGGCGGTGATCTGGCACTGAATACAGTGGCAAGCATCAGCATGGTACAACGACCCATGGGAATAAGTTTTTGTGGCAGGAAAGTAACCAGAGCATAGCTCTCAGTGGCGCACAGTGGCCGGCAATGGCGGTGTTCGTCGCTGTAACATCCCAAAAAAATGCTAATAAAATGAAATGGACATTTCGAGTTTAAGTGTGATTATTTCTGAATTTTCCTAGCATTATTGATTTTTAATGGAATTTCTTGGATTTATGGCTTGAATGAAAAATCAATTAATGGTAATATTGAATGGGTAATGGTAAGAAGGTAAAAAGATGACAGTAAAAGTTTGCAAAATTGATATTAAAATTTATGATGTCTCTAGTGACCTCTATCAGCTGTCAAATGAATTTTAATGCAAAGGATCATGATTATAATATTGAAATGACTCATTTTGACCCTCAAATAGTGCATAGTCAGAATTTTGTAAACGTCTTTGAACATTATCTTCATCTGAAAAATTTACCATGTCATCCTTAAAACAGTTTGTACCTCTGTTAAAAATATAATAAATTGATAATTTCATTTAATTCCTTTTAAAATTCAAAATAGAAATCCTGAAAATCTTAAATTTGGCCATGTCAGAATTTTTATAACATAAATATGCATTATTTTGAATTTAAATTTTTATTAAAGTGTTCTTAGACTATATTAAACTCTTAAAAAAGTTTTAAAAATATTTGACATCATTTTCATCCTCAAATAAAATAAATTCAAAAAAAGGATTTTTGACCAGTCAATGTTGTTAGAATTTTATAATTTTTAGGTAAACTATTTTAACCCAAGATTTTTATTGGAGAATAAGCCTTATCTGAAGACCCAGCTAAAAAAGTATTGAAAATCATCATTATGATTTGATGCCTATTTTACTGCCAGACCTGAGCAATCTAGAAGCCTTATCTCCTTATCTCTTATTCTCTTCTCTATTACATGTGGGCCTGACTCCTGTTTAGACACCGTCATTTGGCGGTGTAACGGAAACCACCTCGATCTTTTTCAAGACCACGACCCCACTTGTCACCGCTAATCCTTATTCCCTCGCCTCTTCTTCCTCTCCCAGACCGAAGCTCTCTCACGCAGTCCTGATTCTTCCTCTCGGTTTCTTTGTCTATAACCGATTTAGTGAATCAGTTAGCCGTCACTGCTCCATCCTTGTCACACAATGCCTCGGCTCTCCCGCGTCATGCCTCGGTCATTTCACGTCGCTCTGTGCTGGCAAAAATCCCGCGCCACCTCGCCATGGAAGCACAAAACTGCCGCCATTCACCCCGTGCGTTCAAACACTGGCAAAACCGCCTTGATCAAGCTATAAATACCAGTCCAGTGTCCCAGTGAACCCCTCACTCTCTTCAACACTCTCAGAACCAAGCACATAAGCCCGAAACTCTTCTTTCTCGCCATTGTCGCAGAGAACCGAAAGAAGGGAAATCAGCGATTTGAGCAAACTCGGTAACAATATTTGGAATCGGTTCAATCCAGAGCTTCATAGTGCATCCTGATTTACTGATCAAACCTCATTTTCACCCATTCTTACATGTAGCACCTCCACGCCATCGTCTTTTTTCCTCGGCACCGGCAACCGTTGGCTTTTGTTTTCAATTCATCTCTGACCACATCTTCACGTGAAATGAGATCCCTAGGACCCATTGATCCTCGCCGTATCCTTGCCCAGTGGAAATGTGCCGAGAGCATAAGCTTCCACCGATTGGCCATGGCGTCTGCCGCACCCCCGCTTTCTAGCCACCTCCGGCCGAATCGGTACCACCATTGGATGCGCAGTGACTCACTGATGCTCATGGTGCTACCCATTCCGCCTCTCTGGTGATGCTTTGTCACCGGTGAGCCAAAAATCGAGAGCCCCTGCTTGTGTCATCGACTATTGGGTCCCGGTTGTCAGTCGCTAAACGCATGGGTGTTGCTGACCTGCGGGCCCAGCTTGGCAGCCTATCTTAGTCGTAGGCCCATGCGCCACGCCTTTCTCTCACAAGCAAGCCGCCTCACCGCTTTAGTGCATGCAATCGCCGCGAGAGGCCCAAAATGTCGTGGTGTGGGCCTAATTCAAACACTCTGGCGCCAAAAAACCGAAAAGCCGCTTCCCAAATAACGAAAGCATATTTTGCTAATTTAGTCCATTTTCCAAACCCGAACCAATTCAATTAGCTATAACCATTGAATTATAACTCCAAATTTAATGAAATAAATTTCTTAAATCATCTAAAATCTTATGGTATCAGAATATGCAAAAATATTTTGAAAATGTGCACTGTGTGATTTTTAAAATTTATAATTTATGGGTAGGTTTAAAGTATACTCCATGCATAATTTTAGCCTCTTAAACTCGTAAAACAAAAAAATCTATAAAAGAAATCATCTGTTCTTTATAATAAGATTTTATTTGATTTTCTATATGTCTTCTTTTTGCCCTTATTGAAGTTTGTTATTTGCTATATTACCATTGAACGACGTGTAGAAACCGACGTCACTGATTCTGTCGTCAACTACGGCCTCGACTTCGTCGTAAACAACAATTAAGCAAGGCAAGCACCCCTTTGATCATATTGATCCCAGTATTAAATTTTCCTTTTGTTTATCAAACTGTTTGCTATTTTTTGGTATTGGTAGATATACCTGTTATCTCACGGAACTTCCTTAATAAGTGTTGAACTGTGAACCTTGACAACCATAGATTAGTGCTAGACAATACAGGATGTCAACTTGGGTATATGTGATTACATATTAACCATGCTTAGCCATGCTTAATTAGCAACGATGTAGATGATCAAATTAAAATTGTTTCCTGAGAATTTAAAAAGGTTGGATATGACACTGATGGTTACTGGTATTTTGATTAAAAACCCAAAATAAAACTACGGTTTTGATGCGGGCGATTATTGGCAATAGCCGGTTTTGAGAGGGAATTGCACGTAGTGTAAGGAGAAGTATCGCCCGTGTCGGATTAAGGACCAAACATAGTGTTGTACGATCCAAGAGAAATCCGTACAACCACAAGTGCTAGAATGAGACAGCCTTAACCTATAAAGTTACGTAAATTTAGCTTTACACATTGAAAGGCCGAAGTAATACGAGCTCTCCTTTCAAGGTTTGCTCGAAGGGGTGCCCTCACTGAGGTATTGGGAATAACGCTTACCGATACAACGGTGTACGCCTCACTATGGGGAGAAACATCATGACTTCACTCTGAGTTTCTTCTACCATACTAAGGGTTTTCCATCACCGGACTGGTGCAAAGTTAGGTCTATGTAATGTAACGGTTATGTCATGACTCTCTGCGGCACACCAAAGGAAGTGTGTTAATGATCTGCACAAAGAGTCAGTCATGTCTTGTGGGTAAAGTTGTACACCTCTGTAGAGTGTAAATGTAATCGATTAGCTGTACCCGCGGTTATGGGAGACTTGATGAACTGACATTAGTTAAATGTTTTATTATTTTCAAAATGTCTGGTTATATTTGATTTACCACATGATGGCAAAAACTATGTTGTGTCATGTTATGGCAGGATTTGGATGATTTGTTGCTCGCGAAGGACTATGAGTATTACTTATGCTTTACTTATTTCTTATCAGATAAACTTGCTCTTACAAAATTCCGTTTGAGAAATGGCAACTTGATTTACAAATTAAATTTCGCTTTATGCAGAATTAACTGTAGTAGCCTCCTTTGACATGGCCTGCATTTTTGCATTTTGCAAATACCACCTTAAGCCTTGCGGAGTACAAAAGTACTCAACCTTGCTTATTATGTTGTTTTAGGTGAAAAAGATAGAGAGGCTCCGAAGGTTACTTTTCGTCGCAGGATATGGGAACTTTAATGAAGCGATCTTTCTAGGGATTATGCCTTCTCAGTTGCCTACGGATTGGATGGACACACTACAAGACTTTGCTTCTCTGCTGCTATATACTCTGAATTGTATAAATAGCTTCCGCTTAAATAATATGATCTATGGTTGTGATTCCAATTGTTGTAAATGTGCATACTAGCCACTGATCATGGGACTAGTACTGTATGCACATAAGATTCTTATTTTCGCATTTTATGCTAAAATGGGGGTCGTTTCAGCCGCGATAGAGATGAGGGCCAAACCAAGCTCAAGAAAAGGGTGTTAAAGCTTCACCGTGACTAGAGGATTCCATTTTTGTATCTTACCTCGATGGTGGAGTTCCGTGCAAGGCTAGCGGCAGTAGACTAGAGCTGAGGAAGACGATGCGGGTGATGGTGGAGCTATGGTCGATCAGAGTTGGAATTGCTTGGGGAAAATGGTGCTCAGATGTTCAAGTTGCTAGGGTAGGCATGAATGGGTCTGGGGTGTACTGAGGAGCTCCAATGGAGGTTCTTCCCCTTGCTCGGTGCTTATCGGAAATGGCGGGATTTTAAGACAATGTGGGGGCTTTGCTCGGCAGTGGGTTCTTTCAGGAAGATGTGGTGCCGAGGGCGCTCCAGGATGGCCTATATAGGTGCGTAAGGAAATCTCGACAGGGTTTGGACGTAGGGTGGTTTTGGCGGCCGGTCAAGGCTCGTGCGCGCGAAATTTTCTACCATGGCAGCGAAACTCACGGGAAAAGACTGCCATGGCAGAAATATGATAGCCTAACATGTTTGGCTGTAGCTTCGTCAGCGTCGCATTGAGCCGCCCAAGGTGTGCCGTGGCAGCAGATCAAGCGTCGAATCCTTGTCGCGACAGAGCTTCGGCAGCGACAGGAAAGAGAGGAAGAACGAGGGAGAAAGGGGGCTGACAAGTGGGGCAAGGGGCCACCTGGCATAGACGCAAGAGAAAGGCGGTTTCAAGCCCTGGTCGGCGGGCTTGGTTAAGTGAGTTGACCCACACATCAGTCACAGCTAGGAAAACTCAAGTTCACTCCTCAGGACAGCAGGGTCTTAACTCATTAATTAGGGATGTTAAATCAAGTTTAAAAATCATTGAAAATTTTTGGATGTCACGACTAGATAATGCTTGCTATCCAGTAAAAATTTCAAGTTGAAATTCTTTGTATAAAATTTTTAAAAATTCTGACAATCTGTTTTGTCAAATTCAATCTTTTCTATTTTTCATTTATTCAAAGATTTAACTCAAGTCAAAAAAAATTTGTATATTTTTTAAAAGATTTTTTAAGGTCAAAGTCATCTTCTATAAAAATTTCAGAATTTTATCTTGTAAATTTATTTTCTAATAATTCTGACAATGAAGTTTCTAGATTTTTTGGTTTTTTGTTTTTAAATTTTAAAAGGATTTCATGTGAGTTTTAATTTTTGATATTTTTACTATAGATTTACATAACTCTGAGGAAATCATGGAAAAAAAATTAAACCTGAGATAAATTTTTATATTTTAAAAAAATTATGACATTACGCTGTTTCTAGTCAATTTTCATTAATTAACATTTCTTATCATTAATTAATGTGTTCATATTTCCTTTGACTGCATAAAATATTTCTGAAGATTTATAATATTTTTAATATAATTATTTTAGATTTATACTGATATTTTGGTTTTACCATTTTAATAAAATGACTTTTCTTTTAGGGCAAAAATCCAAAAAGAATATGAAAATCTAGGAAATTCCAGAATATATGGAATAAAATTCATTCAAAATTTATTATTTTCATTTTCATATTTTTGAATTTCTGGGATGTTACATATGCTTTACATCTGAATCCTGTTAAAAAACATAACCCAATGTAATATGAACATTAGAATCTATAAAACAAATCAATGAACGTAAATAGTAAGAAACTAGTAACTAAACTGTTTTTATCACCATAACCTTCATTCTTAAATCATATTTAAATTTGGTGTTATTTGACTTCTTTTGCCTCATGTTGTTATTTGCTTCTTATTGTTCTTATTCGATAACAACGTATAGACTCCGACGTAGCTGAAACCGTTGCCGTCGATTTCGACTCTGAGATGGAAAAATAATATACTGAGCAAGGCAAGCACCCCCTTTGATCATTTTGATCCCAGTGTTTTAATTTTGTTTTGTTTTGTCAAATCTATTTATGCATGCGTGTATTTTCAGTAAATTTGCTATATTGTGGTATTGGTAGCTAAACCCTGATTTCATGGACTGCCTTAATAAATATTAAACTGTGAACCTTGATAACCCTAGAATAAGGTTGGATAATATATAATGTCAACATGGGTATATGTAATTACATATTAATCATGCTTAGCCATGCTTTAGTATTGAAAACTAAAACAATCAGATTACATTGTTTCTTGAGAATTTAAAAATGTTGGATATGATTAAAGGTTGCTGGTATTTTGGTTAAAGATGAAAATAAAACTATGATTTGACGTGGGCGATTATTGGCAATAGCCGGAGGTGCATAGGACTTGCACGTAGTGTAGGGGGAGATTATCGTCCGGGTCGGATTAAGGACTAAACATAGTGTTGTATGATCCAAGGGATATCCATACAACTATAAGTGCTGGTATGAGACGGCCTTAACCTATTAAGTTACTTAGATTTAGCTTTGCACATTAAAAAACTGGAGTAGTACGAGCTTTCTGGACTGATTGCTCGAAAGGGTGCCCTCACTAAGGTGTTAGGAATAACGCATGCCGATACAATGGTGTACGCCATAGTATGGGGAGAAGTGGGACGATGGGATGTGAAACTATTTGTCATACCGAGTGTACAAATATCTTCTGTCGCTATAGTATGGGTTTGTCGTCACCGGAGCTGGTGCAAAGCTAGGTCTATGTAATATAACGGTTATGTTGTGGCTCTCTGTGACACACCAAAGGAAGTGTGCTAACGATCTGCACAAAGAGTTGGTCATGACTTGTGGGTAAAGTTGTACATCTCTACAGAGTGAAAATCTTTTCGAAAAGTCATGCCCACGGTTATGGGAGACTTGGTGAACTGACACTAGTTAGATGTTTTATTATTTTCAAAAAGGATTGGTTTCATCTGTTATGTCATGTGTTGGCAAGGATTGTTTTTACGCCATGTGTTGGCAGGAAATGGATGAATTGATGCTCACGTCATGGAGGACTGTGAGTTGCTATATTTATGCTTACATATTGCTACTTTTACATACCTGTCAACTTGCTTTCACAAATTCCAGTTGTGAATTACTACTTGAATTTCAAATTCAATGTCGCTTTATGCAAAGTAATCGTACAAGCCTCCTTTGACATAGCCTACATTTACTGTACTTTTGCGATACACCTTAATTCTTACTGAGTACGAAAGTACTCACCCTTGCTTATTTGTTGGTTTAGCTATCAGAGATGTTGAGAAGCTGGAAGATACGTATAATGATGTAGGCTACGGGGAGTATACTAACGAGCTTTTCTAGGGCTTTGCCTTGTTAGTTGCATGTGAGGATATAATGGGCAAACTACAAGTCTTTTGGTTTTCCGCTGCAATAATTATGTACTTTTGGTTTATAAGCCAGTAATTACTTAATGAAATATATGTACATTGTGTGTGGATGTGATATCAATATTGTAAATGTGTACTTGTTACTGATCATAGAACTAGTACTGTATGTACACAGATTTTCATTTTAGCATTTTATGCCAAAATGAGGGTCATTACATATACTCCTACTACAAGGACTGAATCCTTTTTCCTTCTTGTATAAAGTGCATGTTCCAATGGTGATCTCATAAATCCAAAGGACACCAAACATTTGTCCAATTTGAAATTCCAAGCTCTTGGGACTTGCTTGAGACCATACAAAGCCTTTCTCAACCTAAGGACTTTGCTTTCTCTTCCTTTTACTTCAAAACCTTGAGGTGGCTCCACATAAACCTCTTCCTCTAGTACTCCATTCAGAAAATCCGATTTCACATCAAGGTGATGCACTTCACAGCCTCTCTGAGCAGCAAGAGCAAGTAGAAGTCTAATAGTTTTCAATCTTGCAAGAGGAGCAAATACCTCATTATAATCCATGCCTTTTTTTGGACGTATCCCTTTGCTACCAATCTGGCTTTATGCTTTGTGATATTTCCATCAGGTGTTTTCTTAAGCTTGAAAACCCATTTGAGTCCATTGTCATGAACCCCTTTGGCAGTTCTAAGAATTCCCAAGTGCCATTTCTTTCAATTCCACTAATCTCCTCTACCATGGCTTGCTTCCAGTTCTGATTCCCTGTAGCCTCTTCAAAGCTTGATGGTTCTTCTATCGATAGGAAACATAGACCTGTCTCTTCTTCTACCTCAATAGCATCATTATATATATCATGTAAAGATCGATATTTATCAGGTCCCTCAGGACTCTGAAGCTCATCCTACACCACTTCTGTGTCATTGATAGGTGTAGACATACCTCAAATTCTACACAAGTTCTTCTGCAGACTCACCATTCACAATGCTCCCCTGAGGTATTGCATCTGGCTGACTTGGAATGTCACCATTGTGATCAATAGCATTGCCCTCATAATGCACAGTGAAGAATTCTGGTACCTCTCCTGCAGTTTTCAACCCTGACTCTTCTAAACTCCAGTCCCATTTTCCTGTCCTCAAGGAAAAACACATCCCTACTAATGCAGATTCTTTTGCTGACTAGATCAAATAACCTGTAGGCCTTTGAGCCAACTTCATAACCCACAAAAACCATGCCCTTGCTCCTGTCATCCAGTTTCTTCAGATGTTGGCTAGGGACCTTAGAATATACCAAGCAACCAAATATTCTCATGTGATTCACACTAGGCTGGTGACCAAACCACCATTCATAAGGTGTCGCATCCTTAATAGCCTTGGTAAATGACTTGTTCGTTATATAAACTACAGCTGTCACAGCTTCCCCCCAGAACACTCCAGGCATTTGTTTGCTCTTCAATAGACTTCTTGCCATAGCAACAATGGTCTGATTTTTTCTTTCAACCACACCATTATGCTGTGGAGTGTAAGGTGCTGTCAATTGTCTCATGATGCCAATATCCTCACAAAAGTTTATGAATCTATTACTGATGAATTCCCCTACTCTGTCAGTCCTAAGGGTCTGAATCTTATAGCCAACTTCCAATTCAACCTTTGCTTTGAATTTCTTGAAAGCAAGGAATGCTTCCTCCTTGGAGCTGAGCACTTCCACCCACATGTACCTTGAGTAATTATCAACAAACAAGATGAAATACCTCTTGCCACCAAGAGTTGCAGGGGTGATTGGTCCACAAATGTCACTATGGACCAATTCTAGTACTCTTCCAGCCCTGAAATTTGCTATCTTAGGAAATGGAGCTCTCGTGTGTTTGGCCAAGACACATCCATCACACACATGTGTAATGTGAACTATCTGAAGCATTCCTTTTACAATACACTTTTTTGACATTGTTCTTAAGGACTCAAAGTTCAGGTGGCCAAAGCTGGCATGCCACTTCCAAGCCTCATCATCCATGCTGCTGAGAAGACACACTGGTTGTGTGGTATTCAGATTCAATATATATAGTCTATTTGATGTTCTCTTGACTTTTGCTAATAGCATCCGAGATCTACCATAGACATAAAGAATCCCATCACTTATAACAGTTCTGCATCCATTTTCATCAAGTTGTCCCAAGCTAATGATATTGCTTCTAAGTTTTGGAATGTAGTAAACTGAAGTGAGAATTTTGTGTTCACCTAACAGGCATTTGAACATAACAGTACCTTTCCCTTGTATGGCTACAATGGAACCATCCCCAAACTTCACTTTACCTGTAAATCTATTGTCAAGCTTAGAAAAACAATCCCAAGAACCAATCATATGGTTACTTGCTCCAAAATCCAAGTACCATATAATGTTGCTCTTATTGCTGTCCTCATCATGGCTTAGCTTGGGCTTAATTTTTTCTTCAAATAACATGACATCATCAGTTTCTGCTAAATTGCTGTACTGAATTTCACATACCTCAGCAGCTAGCAAGGCTATTTCATCATCTTGATCTTGTCTCTCCACCAAGTTTACCCTTTCATCCTTCTTTTTCCTTTTACACCAATCAGATTTGAAGTGCCCCAACTCCTTGCATTTGTAGTATCTGGCTTTATTTATATCAAAACAAGATTTCTTCTTCTGAAAATCTTCACCAGCTTCATGGTTATTTCTGCCCTCCTAGTTGCGTCCACGCCCACGACCACACGAGCGTCCTCACCCTTGGCCCCTGAACGATCCTCCATCATGATCGTCCCTGGTTCTCCACTCATGCTATGTTAATAATGCTCGCACCTCCACCCTTTCACCGAGACGTGCTAGCCGAAGTTCATGAGCTTTGAGGGACCCAAGGACTTCTTCCACCATCTTGGCTTTTGAATCACCAAATTTCTCAATCGTCGAGGCAATCTGGATAAACCTGGGTGACACAAAGCGCAACAATTTTTTCACAATATATATCTCCTCCACCTTCTCACCAAAGGCTTCGAATTTGACCAACTATGGAGATGATCTTTGCAGTGAAATCGTCAATCTTCTCAGTATACCCCATTCTCAATCCTTCCAATTCCCATCTCAGGTTATGGACATAACCTCCTTCACTTGATCTGCACCTTTATGTAGTGATTTGAGCGCATCCCAGGCCCCTTTTGATGTCTCCTTCTCCGAGAGCTGTAACAGCCTCAAAATTATAAAATAAAGAAAAATGAATTAAAAATATTTTGTGTATTATTTCTGAAATTTCTGAAATTTCTAGATTTATTGGAGATTCTTTTGGCTTTTCCATAATACAAGGAAGTGAATTAAAGAATATAGTAAATGGAAAAAGGTAAAAAGTAAAAATGCCAAGTCAACAAAAATTTACCAAAGTCATAACAAAAATCTGAGTACTCTCCACAGCTTGGTTAAGATGGTGGAGGAGCTGGATTAATTAAAATAATATTTAATCAAAGTAAATCATGTGCAAAGAAATCAGGGTAAAATGGTAAATGAATTTGGTAAAAATCTCTGGAAGCTATCCTGACCCAAGAATTTTACCTTGCCGACATCAACAAAGTGTCAACCTCCAGTAAAAATATCAAGAATTTAATAATTCATTTTATAATTTTAACAATTCAAAAACAGTGAAGAAATAAATTGAAAAATCGTAAAGTCAGAATTATTAAAAATTAAATATTAATAATTAAAATCTTAAATTTTAAAATAAGGTGTATAATACCATTTGAGACTCTAATAAATTTTTTTGTAAAATATTAACTTCATTTATATCATATATTAAATGAAAAACAGAATCAATAGAACAGCAACAGCTGCATTGTCAGAATTATTTAAAATTTTAAATGAATCATAAAATAGTGAAAATTTTACAGGAGTCTTATAATTACCTTGCAGACTAGGGTAAATTTTTTATAAATTTTCAAGTCATTTTGACTGACGAAAACCCCATAATCATCCCGTTCTGTCTCGAGTCTTCGTCAGAATTCTTTTCTCTCTCGCTGACTGGTGGGCCCGGCTTGTCAGTCAGCCACGCCTGCCGACACCCGCTGCCATCTGCCCCCGCGTGTCAGCGACTCATTCGCGTTCTTCTCCCCCTCTCCCTGCTCTATCTCGCGCCGACGCAGCGTCGCCTCGGTCCTTCTCGCGCCCGCGCCCAAACCGACCTCCCCTCGCCATATAAAAGACGTCGCCCGTGTCGCAGCCGACCCAGACACTGCCCTGTGCAACCCATTCCGCCGCTACTTTCGTCATCTTCTCCAACTCCGGCGAAAACCGAGAAAAAGGGGAATCCCAAATTCTTCCGCCACAACCCAATCCAACTCGAATCCTCCAAGCCGAAGCTTCCTCGCGTATCCAGGAGTCATTCCCTGCCTTCGCTTGGAGCCCTTCTTCTCCGACCAACCTTCCCGGCGAGCTTCTCCCTCCGCCGTCGCCCTCACACGGTGAGAGCTCTACTCCTTCATTCGTTCTTCAAAGTAATTGATGAAATCGAGTCCTTAAGCCATGCAGATGCTCAATTTGGTGAAAATGAGGCTCGATTGGCCCTAATTTCGCGTCGCCGCCGCTCAGCCATGGCCGACGCCGCCCTCGCACAGTGACACTCCACTGCAGAGCACCTCAGGCCACCGCGCCGCCACCATCGTGTGCGCACGGTCGCCCTGAACCTCAGGGTGGAACCCATTCCACCTCGAAGGGCCTCCTCCGCCGTCGGCGAAGCCGCGATGAGCCCCACGCACCACCGGTGGAAACCCCTTTTCCGGCCACCTCAGACCGCCGCGCGACCGTCCCTGAGTTCGCACAGACGCACTGGTACTCGTGGTGGAGTCCATTCCACCGCTCCGGCGCCAGTTGGCCACCAGCGAGCCCAACCGTGCCGCGCTCTGCTCTGGGTCACCGCCAAGCGGGCCCGGTTGGTCA
This sequence comes from Otatea glauca, assembly GCA_036346275.1. Classification (NCBI taxonomy): domain Eukaryota; kingdom Viridiplantae; phylum Streptophyta; class Magnoliopsida; order Poales; family Poaceae; genus Otatea; species Otatea glauca. The sequence continues at coordinate 7,622,573 of CM070711.1, read as the reverse complement.
GTCGCTAGCGCTGAAGTCAGCACATCGACATGCGACCCGCTTGTCGATCGCTCATGCCGCGTCGTCCGCGCGCGCCCGTCGTCGGCCATGCATGCATCGCCGATCGCCGCCGCGTGGACCCATTTGTCACAAGATCAGAAGGCGACCGTCCGGAAAGGGAAAGCGCGTTTTCGCAACGAAAGCGTACTTTCCATTTTCGAAAGTTTTTCTGATATTCTGTATTTTAGCAAACCTAGAGTATTCAAATTTGAATATCTTTTGAACTAACTATCCAAATTTGATGAAATAAATTTATAAATTCATAAAAAATCAGGTAGATTCAGAATATTCAAAAATATTTCAGAATTGAATTTTATTTGAATTTTGAATTTAAATTCAAAGGAAAGGTTAGAAATATGTCATACATGGAAATTTTGCAAATGACCTCCAAATTTAGTAAAATAAATTTTGTTAGAATCCTTGTAATCTCAGGAACCAGAATATATAAAAATACTTAGGCTTTGTTATAATAAAAATTTAAGTTATTACATATGTGGTAAAATAGTTCAATAATGGGTCAAATGGATTAAATATTTAAATTGCAAATAAGAACAAATAATTCATGTAACCATTTCTGAATTTGTGAAGTTATTTTATTTGAATATTTCCATCTGATTTCTTTTTAGCCCTATTGAAATTTGGTATTTATTATATGTTGCCATACGACGTGTAGAACCCGACGAATCCGGTGTATTCGACGACCAGGAATTCGAAGTCAAGGATAATCAACAAGGCAAGCAATCCCCTTTGATCATATTGAACCCAGTTTTATAAATGTTTTCATTAAATGTTTTACTGCATACTTTATTTTGTTAAAGTCTGCTATATTTCGGGTAATGGTAGTTGTACCAGTAGACTTATGGAACTTCCTTGATAAGTAGAAAATTGTGAATCTTGAAAACCCTAGAATAGCTTAGACATTATTTAATGTTAATCTGGGTTACTCACATTTAGTGACATGCTTAGCCAAGCTTAAATGAACATAAAACTGTGACATGATTAAAGACTTTGGATACGACATTTAAATAGGTATGACCATTTTTGTGGTTGGTATTTTGGTTGGAAAATGAAAATAAAACTATGGTTTAGATGCGGGCAATTATTGGCAATAGCCGGGTGTGCATGTATTTGCACGTAGTATAGGGTGGAGATTATTGCCTGTATCAAGTTAAGGACCGAACTATGGGTTGTTTTCAGGCCAAGAATTATCATACAACCACAAGTGCTGGTATGGGACAGCTCTAACTTATTAAGTTGTTTAAAACTAGCTTTGCACTTAGAAGGCCGGAGTAGTATGAGCTGTTTCTTAATGAATTGCTCGACGGGACGTCCACACTGAGGTGATCATGGAATAAACGTCTACCAATATAACGGTGTACGCCATACTGTGGAGAGTTCCATCATTTCTATGCTCTGAGTTCTTCCGCCACATAATAGGTTTATCGTCACCGTGCTGGTGCAAAGTCAGGATTAAATAATGTAACAGTTATAACATGACTCTCTGCGGCACACCAAAGGAAGTGTGCAAATATAGATTGCTCAAAGAGTCAGTCATGTCTTGTGGGAAAGTCAGTATACCTCTGAGTGTAAAACTAATCGATTAGCGCGTCATGATCATGGACACTTGGTAAAGTCATCACATAGTTAGCAATCTTATTTGTTTTCCTAAAACTGGTTTCTACTGGTGAATTCTCTGTGTGTCGAGAGAACGGTTTTGGATATGGTCGTTATACGAAATTTTGACATTTCATTTACTTGTGTTTACATATTGTCATTCTATTTAATCTGCTTTTACGCAAATTTTATTACAATCTATTATTCTGTATTTTCATTTCAAATTGGCTTTCAGCAAATTAACCTTAATAACCTTCCATTGAGATAACCTGCATGTATTTTAGGATTTGCATAAGTCTTGCGAGTACGTAAGTACTCAACTTGCCCATGTTGATGTTTTTAGGTGAAGAATCAGATTATCCCGACGATTCATACGTTGGTACAGGATTCGACGAATTTAACAATGAATTTTTCTAAGGATTTTCCCTTGTCAGTTGCCTGTGGAACAATGGGTTAAAAGGCATACTACAAGAAGTTGTCTTCGCTGCAGTTTTAATTTTGATATTGTAAAAATATTATGTAATCTTACTTCCGCTGTGTAATAAAGTTTGTGTATGACTGTGATATCAATTTGTATTTGTGCGTACTAGCTACTGATCATGTGACTAGTACTGTATGCACATGATATCCCTTTTTGGTATTCACTATCAAAAATGGGGGCCTTACAAGAGCATTGCAACGGAGTTTTCTAGGATTGCTTGATAGATCGCTGCCAAAGCCATTTGGTCTTTGAGTACATCCACTCCTCCCGGTGTCACAATTGCATCCCAGACTCCTTGAGCACACATATACACTTTCATCTTCAGTGCCCATGTTGTATAATTGGTCCTAGACAACATCGGGTATTGAAGTGAAACTAAATCGCTGCTAGCCGGAGCTCTGGATGCTCCAGAGTCGAGCAAATCGCCAGCGCCATGACTAGACGCTCTCTTGCTCGCTGATGCATCGCTTCCTGCCATGAACTCTTAGCACAGAACGCTCGAGAACGAGGCTCTCATACCAAATGTTAGCCTAGACACTCGATTTAGAGATGAACATTTGTGGATTGTCGGGAATCTTCAGAGAAAGAATAGAGCACAACAATTTGCGATGCGCCAAGAACCCACTTCTTTTTTGGTTTATATTCTCAACTTATATAGTCCAAATAATTACAGATAGATTTGTTAAACACCAAAACTACCAAATTGATTCAAAACTGAATCAACTACTGACTTATCTCTAATGCATTGTTCCTTATCCGACAACAGTATGTAACAGCCCAAAAATTCAATAAAATGAGAATGTAAATTTTAAATTTTGAATTTTTCTGGCATTATTGGTTTTTCTTGATTTTTGCTCTAAAGAAAAAGTCTTTTATAATGAATTAGTAAAAAGGTAAAAGTAAAAATGTCAGAAAAAATTCAGCAAAAATTATATTTAATATAAGAAATATCTCGAACTCTTTTTCTACAAATCAAAAGCAGTATGGACATATTAATTGATGAAAAGAAATGGAATTAATGGAGATTTGACTGAAAACAGTGTAATGCTAGAATTTTGTAAAACTCTGCAGAATTCAAATCATATTGAAAATTTTACCATATATTCTCCAGAACTATGTTAACCTCTAGTAAAACTATAAAAAATTAATATTCAAATTTAGATCCTAAAAAATTTAAAAACAGACAACAAGAAAATCTGGAAATTGCAATTTCAGAATTGTTAGAAAATAATTATGCAAGATAAAAATCTGAAATTTTCAATTATAATCAATTGGACAACAATAAATCTTGTAAAAAATTATTGAGTTAATTTAAATGTTCAAATAAATGAATAACAGAAAGGAATAAAAAGAATAGTCTAGATTGTTAGAATTTTAGGAATTTGTATATATAAAATTTTAACCTGGAAATTTTACAGGATAATAAAAATTATCTCCGAAACTCAGTAAAAAATTATCAAATAATTTAAAAATGAAATGTCCCCTCAATAAATGCCTTAATTCCGTGTCTGATCAAGACCAAGTTAAGACTTCCCTTCTTTATTTCACTGACATGTGGACCCTGCTATTAATTGGACCCACATGTCAGCACTTAAACCCTACAGCCCTCTTCTCCATCTGTTGCGTTTCCCACTGACAGTAGCCCCCTCCTCCTCCTCCTCCTCCTCCTCCTCCTCCTCCTCCTCTACTCTTCTTCTTCCCCAAGACGAAGATTGCTTGCCCCTTTGCTGTCTTTTTTCTGCCGCAGCAATGAATTCGGCCCTGAATCACTGCCACGGCAAGTCTTCAGCCACGGCACCCCATGTCTAGTCTTCTTCTCTCTCAAGCCAACACGGCCTCACCCGTTTGCTACCACGGCAAAGAGAGACGCTGGATTTCGCTCCCACAGCAAGAAGCCATCAGCCAGCATCAACTTGCACCTCAGATTCATAGCTACCACGGCGTCTTGTTATCTCTTGATTGCATTGTCATGACAGCCTTCTCACCATGCCTTGACCCTGGAAACACTGCCCCGATCGACACCTCAATTCATAGCCACCGCAATGTCTCGTTCCGTTCAAACCTTGTGATGAACTGCCTTAACCGGCTATAAAGCCATCCGAAACAGCGCAATGGCTCACGAAATCACCACCTGCCAGGCCATTGCCCAATTGCGCCAGAACTCGCCCCAAACCGCCATTTTCGTAGAACACCAGAGAAAAGGGAGGAAAAACCGATTCAAGCCATTCGGTGAAACATTTCCCAATTCCTTGAATGTAGAGTGTCCTTAGGCATCTCTGACCCTCGCGTGAGTTTCATTTTCAATTCATCTCATTCTTGCAGCCGCTACAGGGTCTTCTTCCCTGGCTCCGATCCGCCGGTGGCAAGCCACCACAGCCAGTATCTGCCTACATTAACAGGTAAAATGGGTTTCCTTTGACCCCTTCATGCTTTTCCCCGAATCAATTTGAGTTCAAACACCCTTGCTTGTTCTTCCGACCAACCCCTGTCACAACCACTGCATAGTGTCATCACTGGCTCACTGTGGTGCTTCCCCGTCGCCACTGAGCAATTCCCTGAGATCATCACCTCCCCTTGGTGCTCGCCAAGCCCGTGGCTGACTAGCTCCGCCTCTCCCTTGCCGCCGACGAGACCCCCTGCCGACTCCCCTGTTTCGGCTCTATGCCAGGCGGACCCCTTATGTCAACCCCTAGAGCCACACTCAGTTGCTGTAACCCGGGGCCACCGATCAGCTGATTCAAATACCCATAACTTTTTCATCTTAACTTCAAATGAAGTGAAATAAATTTTTAAATTCATATAAAATCATTTAGTTTCAAAATATTCAAAAATATTTAATTTTTTAACCACAGTAGAATTATTTTAATTAAAATTGATAAAAAAACCAAATATGGTTCTTTATTCAAAGGCTGTACACCATAACCCCCTAAAGTAATAAAATAAATTTTTATATGCTCCTGAGATCATATAAAACCCAATTGTACAAAAATATTTAATTTTTGAACTCATTTTGAATTATTTGGATTAAAAACTCTAGTAAACCCTAACATGGCCATTAATAAAAATATGAGAGGTGCTTCTATGCTTTTCTTTTTGACAGCTGCACAAATATTAAAGCATGAATTAAAGATAAATAGTGATTATTTACCCCTTCGTTTGCTTCAAGATTTGTACAACTTGTATTAAGAGGAAAAGCATTGAAGCACTGCTCTAAAAATATATATACTATAATTCATAAAATAATAAAATAATTTTTGCTTGTTCCTAAGATCAGCAGAGATCCACTTTTTGTAAAAATATTTAAGATTAAACTTAGTTTACATTTACCTTGAAATTAGATCACTTTTCAATGCAAAAGAAATGCCTAATAACTAAAAGTAATGCATATAAAAGGTAAGAAATGGTGAATCTGGTTTCTGAACCTTACTAGGGCAGTACATATCTAGTTAAACCAAAAACATTTCATATTTGGCTCAAGCAAAATCTATTAAAAGCCACATACCCTATGTATGTGTATATGTATATATATGAAAATGCATAAATAAAACTCTTGCTAAGGAATAATGCATGAAGTGATCAGACGCTAAAACCTAAAAATCAGACCACCTTATAAAGTAGAAATAACTTTCATATAATATACTTTGCATCTGAATCCTATTAAAAATACAACTCGATGCATTATTGTAACAGCCCAAAATTAATAAAATGAGAAATATAATATCTAGAATATTTGTGTGAATTATTCTTGTATTTCCTGGTTTTTCTTGAATTATTATAAATTCTTTTGGCAATTCTCTAATAAAAGAAAGTGAATTAAGGATATAGTAAAATCGGAAAAGTAAAAAGATAAAAATACCAAGTCAAAAAAAATCTGCAAAAATCATAAAAAAAAATTTAAGAGCTCTCTAGAGCCAGATAATGGCGGTTGGAGACCGGGAATAATTAAAATATAATTTAATCAAAGCAAAAGCATGTGAAAGGAAAATCAGGGCAAAAGGAAATAGAATTTTTTGGAATTCTCAAGAAGCTATCCTGGGTTGAAATTATTACCTTGCCGACATCAGAACAGCACCTACCGTTGGTAAAAATATTAAAAATTAAATATTAAATTTTATAATTTTAAAAAATCGAAAACAGTGAAGAAATAAAGTTGAAAATAGTAATGTTAGAATTATTAAAATTAAAATATTAAGTATAAAAATCTGAAAATTTTAAAAAAGGTGTATAATACTATTTTAGACTCTCATAAAAAGTTTTATAAAATATTAACCTAATTTAGGTCATCAATTAAATACAAAATAGAATTGGCAGAATTAAAGAAGCCCCATTGTCAGAATTTTAATAACATTTTTACTGGGATTTTTTACCTGAAAAATTTAAAGGACGTTTATCTTTGCCTTTACGACTTAGGTAAAAATTTTCATAAAAATATATCTCAAATGAAGGTTTAATCTATTAGAATTACCTCGGTCTGTCCAGAACTCTCCCCGAGTTGGCATTTCTCTTTCGCTGACGTGTGGGCCCGAGCTGCCAGGTGCCCCTCTCGCCGACCTCTCACTGCCAGTTCACCCCCACGCGTCAGCCTCGGTACCCGAGCCTTCTCCCCTCTTCTCCTCGCCGCTCTCTCGCGCAGAGACGACCGAGCCGTCTCGATTCGTCGTCCCTGTGCTGCCGAACCGCCTTCGCGCCATATATAAGCGTCGCATGTCGTCTCAGCCGACCCATTCGTCCCCCGCGAGCCTCATTCCGCCGTATTTCCCCCTCGTCTTTCCCAGTGCTGGCAAAACCAGTGAAAAAGGAAAAACCCGCATTTCGCCGCCACAGCCAATCTTAGCCCGAACCAACCACGCTGAAGCTTCCTCTCAACGTCAGGACCTCATCTCCACCTTCGGTTCGAGCCCACCTTCTCCAACAAGCCCTCTCATCGAGCTCCTCCATCTGACATCGCCGCGCATAGTGAGAACCCCTCTTCAGTTTCTCATTCCTTTGCTCAAGTGGTAAAATAGTATCCTTAGTATGCTCTGATGCTTAATTTGGTGAAAACGAAGCTAGTTGAACCGCGTTTTAGCCCCGCCATCGCTTGGCCATGGCCGCCGCCGCACCTCGCACAGTGGCGCGCCGCTGTAGAGCACCACCAGCCAAACCTAGACCATCCCCGTGTGCGCCTTAGCGTGCTGAGTCTTTGGGCGGAGCTCATTCCTTTTCTCCGGCGGTGAATCGCCATTGGCGAGCTTCGCCCAAAGCTTCCGCTGCACCTCGCCGGTGGCGACCCCCTTCCCGACCACCTCCGGCCACCGCGCGACCACCTCTGGGTGCACATGAGCACGCTGAGGCTCATTGTGGAACCGATTCTGACTCTCCAGCGACGCTTCGCCGCCGCCGACTGAGGAAGCCAACGCCCTCGCTCTAGCTCTCTGTCGAGTGGGCCAGACCTGTCAGTCCCTTGCGCTAGCACGCTGTGCCCGCGTCACTGACTTGCGGGCCCCGTCGGTCAGTCATGTTGCATGTGTATCGCTGCCAAACGGGACCCACCCGTCAGCCGCACAAGTCGCACAGCTCGCGCGGGCCCACGTGTCAGTTGCGCGCGTCTCGCTGCCAGCCTCGGCCCGCGTGTAACATCCCGAAAAAAATACGATAATATAAAAATTTATATTTTTAATTTGTATAGAATTATTTCTGATTTTCCCTGACATTATTGGAATTTATTTGGATTTTCCCTGGATTTTGGTATTGAATGAAAAATTAAAGAAATGGAATTAAGGAATGGATAATGGTAAAAAGATAAATGGTAAAAGTAAAAATTTGGAACAATTACCATGGAACCCTAACCACTCTGGTAAGTCAGTAAAATCAAGAAGTAAAAATTTTATGAACAGAAAAGTGGGTAAATAAATGAATGACTCCTCTTTTTGACTAAAAACAGTGCAAGCCAGAATTAATGAAAAATATTCAGATTTATATGGAGCTTGAAAAATTACCATAACACCCTAAGGGTAAAACCTATCTCCGGTAAAAATTTCAGGAATTTATCTTGTCATTTAGACCTTCCAAAAATTCAAGAACAGAAGCTTGGAAAATATGAAAATTAGCATGTCAGAAGTTTTATAAAATAACTACCAAATATTTTGCCTTGAAACTTTTAAAGAGACATCCTTGACCTAGATATAACCCCTCATAAAATTTTCAAAAATAAATAATAAGGTGTGAACCTTTAAATAAATAAAAATCCGAAATGGAAATTTTGGTAGATGTACAGTGTCAGAATTTTATTTAATTTAGTGTAAGATATTTTAGTTCAAAATTTTTACTGGGCGTTATAAACTACTAGGAGAGCTTGTTCAAAAAGTTTGACAAAATTACACAGTGATTTGATAGCGATTTGAATGATCACATGGAGTTGTCCGGCTGAAGTTTATCTCCTGACTCAACCTCTCTCCCTGGCATGTGGGGTCATGTCCACTGTGCCGTAACCGTTCAGCGGCAACGGAAAAACTCTCTCGGACACTGACTGGTGGACCCGAACCCGCTCGTCAGCAACGTTTCCTTCTTTCCCCTCTCTTCTTCTCTCTCGCGCGTGAGCCTGCCTCTGCGCCCGAGTCTTCGCCGACTCTTTGCGCCGATTCAACACTCCGCGTTGTTCGCGCAATCAGCTGACACCACGACCATCCTCGGGAGCTATGCGCCATGCCCTGCCATTCAGCCTCACGTCGTCTCCTTGCCGGCGAGAAACGCTACGCCACTTCATCGCATAAGCGCCAGAATGCGCTGCAACCTTTTCTCCGCGTTCAAACCCTGGAGAACCGACGCTCCAGGCTATAAATACTCGTGTAGCGTCGCACTGAGGTCCCCGTTTCTTCATCTTCTCCCTGAGCCAAGTACCCAAGCCAAATACTCAGTGCTTCGCCATTTTGCTGGAAACCCGAAAAGAGGGGAAGAATCAAATTGAGCCAATCCGGTTCATCTCATCCCAATCACTCCCCTCTAGAGCGCCTCTGAGCATCAACGAACCCACCCCACTCGCCAATTTTAACTACCCTTGGTCGCAGCGCCGCCGCCACCGCTGTCTTTCTTCCCCACGGCCGGCCGACGGTGACGGCCCAACCCGCCACTTCTCCGAGCAAGCCAACCACCAAAATGGAACCTCGGCGTCACGTGGATGCTTAAAACGCTACCGATTCCACCGGAGCTAGCTTCCATTTCTTCCCCGACGAACCGCACCTCCCTCCGCCGCATGCCGCCGGTGGCAGCCCACTCCGGCCGTCCCCGCCGGTGATCGACACGGATGCGCCATGACCTCCCGGTGCCTACCGTGCTGCCCATTCGGCCGGACCCTCGCCGGAGAGCCGTCGCCGCCGCGCCCTAGTTCTTCCCCTGCTTCGGCTCACTGCGTTGTGGACCCGTTTTGTCAGCGACTCTAGTGAAATTAACTCAACCGGTGAAGGCGCCTTCGCTGTAAGGAAAACGTATTTTCCATTTTCCAGAATTTTTGTATACCCGAGTCACTTCAAACATTGATAACTTTTGAATCTTTAGCCCAAATGAAATGAAACAAAATTCTAAATTCATCTAAAATCTAGTTCTTTCAGAATATGCAATAACATTTTGAAAATGTTCACTGGATAAATTTGAAATTCAAATTTAAAGAAAAGACTTAAAGAAGTGCTACATATTAAAATGTTGTAAATAAACTTAGGATTGAATGAAACTAATTTTAGTAAAATGCTTGTACTTACAGAAGTTCAAATATGTAAAAATATTTAAATTTCATTATTGATTGAACTGCTTTCAATTAAAGATTGTTTTCAATGCACTAGAAATCCAAATATACATAATTTGAATAAAAGAAATATGGGATAAGTAAAATTTGGTTTCTAAATATTAGCATGGAAGTAGAATACCTGAGTTTGCCAAAATATTTAATAAATGAACCTGATTTGAATTATCTTGAAAAGTATGAAATAACTTAAACATAAAATGCATATATATATGTATAGAAAGTTGAATAGTTAGAATATGGGTCAAATGAATTCAAATAATCGCTAAACAAGTTTTATTATACCCCTGGAATTGCAAGGATCTCAGATATAAAATAATATTTAAAGTTTACTATATAAAACAGTAAATGTTTAATAGTCAAAGTGTTAATACTTGCACAATTAGAATAGTTATAACTTTCACAAATAAACTCTAAAATTGACAAAACCAAATCCTATAGCCCTGAAAAATAGTACCCTTGCTAATTAGGCAAGAATTTCTTATGTTTGTGCTAGGTCGAAATAGGATCATGTTGAACCCTAATGATCGTTTATATGGAAAACATTTCGGATAAAAGCCAATTATCGCAAACTCAACTTTAAATCACTTCTAATGTCATACCCTGTCAACACCTGAAAAATGAGTAGATTATCCTAGACGGTGTAGTCGCAAACTTGTATCAAAAACTGAACTCTTATCGTGTAGTCGATTGAGCCCTCAAGCTTTTTCGTCCACCTGTAGAACCTCTCGTCTAAAAGAAAAAACTATGGAAATTAGTTTAGAAATGATATTTAGGATATGGTCTACCATATTCTAAAAAAATATTTTATTTACAACTTACGTTTCAATTAAATCTTGCTAGTCAAATACTCTTGAAAATTATAGTTGTTATAGTCTTTAATATCACATAAGCTTTTTCATGGATGAATTTAATGTCTCGTCTAAATACCAAAATGTATGAAATCAGCCTAGATATGTTCTTCAAAGTATATGCTATCCACTTCCGAAGAAATAATCTTATTTCATCATGTTTGGCATATAAGCGTTAATAGTCAAATAACCATTAGTTTTATGTTTAGTGAACCTTGTAAGAATGAAGTTTGTAGCTAATATATTTGTATCACCATAACCTTCTTAAAAATCATAAATAAATCTAGTAACCTAACCTAATAGATCTAACTCATTCAAAACCTTTCTTATGCAAATCACTTAAGGTTAAGTGCTATTAGCATAACCGCTTTAATTTGTGTTTTACTTATTTTAATCCAAATAATTTGAGCATCTATAATTCGAAGTTTTAAATACAAGAATTCATAATTTTAGCCTCTTGAATTCGTAATTCAAGAATAGATAATCCGTTAAAGAAACCCTGCTTCGTTTGTCTCAAAACCATTAAGTATATGAATGTGTAAGTATCTAAATCATGAGATCTTAAATAATTCAAACCCTAAAGCATTCCTGTCTTCTGCAGTGAATTTTCATTTGATTTTCTGTCTGTTTTCTTTTTCCCTTATTGAAGTTTATTATTTGCTATATTTTCCGATCGATCGACGTGTAGAATCCGACGTCCCTTCCTCCGTCGTTGCCTCCGTCATCTGCGACCGTGTCTTCGTCGTAAGCGATATATAAGCAAGGAAAGCACCCTCCTTTGACCATTTTTGATCCCAGTATTTAATTTACATTGTGTTTATTAAAATGTTTCATGCACGCGTTTACTTTCTGTAAATCCGCTATTTTGTGGTACTGGTAGTTATACCTGTTGTCTCATGAAACTTCCTTGATAAGTATGGATATGTGTACCTTGATAACCATAGATTGAGCTTAGACAATTACTTAATGTCATTGTGGGTATATGCGATTACTTCTATCCATGCTTAGCCATGCTTTTAGAACAAATGAGAATGATGATCAGATCAAAATTTGTTTCTTAGGAAATGGAAAATGTTGGAAATAAAGCTGTTGGTTATGGGTATTTTGATTTAAAAACCCAAAATAAAACTATGGTTTTGATACGGGCGATTATTGGCAATAGCCGGAGGTGCAGAGGGATTTGCACGTAGTGTAGGGTGGAGTATCGCCCATGTCGGATTAAGGACCGAGCAATGGGGCGCTATAGATCCAAGAATTTTGTACAACCACGAGGGCTTGTATGGGCGGGTCTTAGCTTATTAAGTTGTTTAGGTGTGGCTTTGCATCTAAGGAAGGTGGGAGATTGCACAGACATTCCGGTTTGGTCTGTCTGTAGGGGGTCTACTTACCAATGCAACGGTGTACGCCTTGCCGTGGACAGAAACGTGGTGTTGGGTGTGATGAAAAGGATTCACGACTTGGGTGAGTGTTTCTGTTTCCATGGCGAGGGTCAAACGTCCCGGGCTGGTTCAAAGCCACATCTAGATAATGTAACGGCTCTGTATAATCTCCTTGCCGACACACCAAAGGAAGTGTGTTAATTGATCTGGCAAAAGAGGTTGATCATTCCTTGTGGGTAAAGCTGTACACCTCTACAGAGTGTAAATCTAATTAATTACCCGTGTCCACGGTCAAGGACACTTGGTGAAGTCATTCCAATGTTAGTCTTTTGTATTTCCAAAAATTGGGTTTTGGTTTGGAACCTGTTTAGCAGCTTTTGCTTTATGTCAAAGGATCGACATTGTTGGATTCCATTTCTGGATTATTCGATATTCACGATGAGTTGTGAGTATTACCTATGCTTTACTTATTTCATATCAGTCAAATATGCCTTTACAAATTCCGTTTGCAAATAACTTGATTTTACATTATCAATTCTGCTTTATGCAAATTAACTGTAGTAGCCTCCTTTGAAATGGCCTGCATATATTATAGGCTTTGCTCAAGTCTTGCAGAGTACGAAAGTACTCACCCTTGCTTATATGTTGTTTTTAGGTGGATAAGTTAGCGAAGCTTCGAAGGTTTTCTTTCGTCGCAGGTTGCGGATCTTCTTCGTCGTGTTCTTTCTAGGGATTATGCCTTGTCGGTTGCCTGCGGGTTTTGGATTGACACACTACAAGACTTTGCTTCTTTTGCTGCCATAATCTCTGAGTTGTAAGGTTTTCTTTGTATAATAGCTTTCGCTTAATAATTGTTGTATGGTTGTGATTTCAATTGTTGTAAACATGTGAGTGCTAGCTACTGATCCAGTGAATGGCACAGTAATCACATGGAGGTTCCTGTTCATCAGAACGGGGTCTCACACCGCGTGTCGGTCGCACGCGCGGAGCGCCGCTGCCATCTGGGGCCCGGCCGTCAGCGTCTCAGCCCGGCGCAACCCAAAAACGGAAAGCGCAATTTCATTACGAAAGCGCACTTTCCCTTTTTGGCAATTTTCTGATTTTTAGTATTTTTTCAAAACCTAGAATATTCAATAGTTCATATCTTGCGCATTTCAAGTACAAATTTGATGAAATAAATTTATAAATTCATAATAAATCATTTAGATTCATAATATGCAAAAAAACATTTTAAAAGTGAACTTTTTTAAATTTTAAATTCAAAATTTTAAGAAAGAGCTATAAATATGTCATATATAGAATTTTTGCAAATGACCTCCAAATTTAGTAAAATAAATTTTTTTAGACTCCTTGTAACCTCAGGAACCTGAATATGTAAAAATACTTAGGGTTTGCTATAAGAAAAAATTAAGTTGTTAAATATATAGTAAAGTGATGCAGTAATGATCCGAGTAAATTAAATCTTTTAGATTGCAAATAAGAACAAATAATCCCTGCAACCATTTCTGAATTGTGAAATTATTTTATTTGAATATTTTTGTCTGATTTCTTTTTGCCCTATTAAAATTCGTTATTTGTTATGTATTGCCGAACAACGTGTAAAACCCGACGAATCTGATGTAGTCGACGATCAGGAGTTCGACGTCGAAGATAATCAACAAGGCAAACACCCCCTTTGATCATATTGATTCCGGTTCTATAAATATTTTTATTAAATGTTTTATTGCATACGTTACTTTTATTAAAGTCTGCTATATTATAGAAATTGGTAGTTGTACCTGTAGCTACATAGAACTTCCTTGATAAGTATGGATTTGTGAACCTTGATAACCATAGAATAATATAGACAGTACTTGATGTCAATTTGGGTTACTCACACTTAGTGCCATGCTTAGTCATGCTTAAAGCAACATAAAACCTTGACATGATTAAAAATGTTGGGTATGACCTTTCCTTATGATTGGTATTTTGGTTTAAAAATAGAAATAAAACTATGGTTTAGATGCGGGCAATTATTGGTAATAGCCGGAAGTGCATGTCTTTGCACGTAGTGTAGGGGGTTTTCAAGGCCAAGAATTATCATGCAACCACAAGTGCTGGTATGGGACAGCTTTAACTTATTAAGTTATTTAAAAGTGGCTTTGCACTTGGAAAGTTGGAGTAGTACGAGCTGTTTCTTAATGGATTGCTCGAAGGCACGTCCACACCGAGGTGATTATGGAATAAACGTTTACCAATATAACGGTGTACACCATACTGTGGGGAGTTCCATCATTTCTATGCTCTGAGTTCTTCCACCACATAATGGGTTTATTGTCACCGTGCTGGTGCAAAGTCAGGGTTAAATAATGTAACAGTTATAACATGACTCTCTGCGGTACACCAAAGGAAGTGTGCTAATATCGATTGCTCAAAGAGTCAGTCATGTCTTGTGGGGAAAGCTGTATACCTCTGCAGAGTGTAAAACTAATCGATTAGCCGCGCCCGAGGTAATGGGCACTTGGTAAAGTCATCACATAGTTAGCAGTTTCTATTTTCATAAAACTCTGGATTCTACCCGGTGTTGGTAGAAATTGGTTCATCGATGTGGTCATGATACCCAGGTTCATGATTTCACTTATTCATGTGTACATACTGTTCTTCTACATATGAAATTGCTTTTACTTAAAATTTCGTTTGCAATCTACTATTCTGTATTTACGTTTCAAACTGGCTTTATGCAAATTTACCATGATAGCCTTTCCATTGAAATGACCTGCATGTATTATAGGAATTGTAAAAGTCTTGCGAGTACGTAAGTACTCAACTTGCCTATGTTGACAATTTTTTAGGTGAAGAATCATACTATCCCGACGACTCTTACGTTGATACAGGATTCAGGGAATTTAACGATGAATTCTTCTAGGATTTTTACTTGTCAGTTGCCTGTGGGACAATGGGTTAAAAAGGCATACTACAAGAAGTTGTCTCCACTGCATTTTTTACTTTTGGTATTGTAAGAATATTATGTAACTTTGCTTCTGCTGTGTGATAAAGTTTATGTGTGACTGTGAGTTCAATTTGTAATTGTGCATACTAGCCACTGATCATGGGACTAGTATTGTATGCACATGGTACCCATTATTGGTAATTACTATCAAAAATGGGGGCCTTACAATTATGAACCCTAGAATCTATAATACAAATTAGTGAACCTAAACAATAAGAAACTAGTAACTACACTGGTTTTATCACCAGAACCTTCATTTTAAAGTCATATTTAAATTTGATATTATTTGAGTTCTTTTGCCTCATATTATTATTTGATAACGACGTGTAGACTCCGTCGTAGCTGAAACTGTTGCCGTTGACTTCGACCACGAGACGACACAAGAGTATACTGAGCAAGGCAAGCACCCCCCTTTGATCATATTGATCCCAATGTTTTAATTTTTATTTTGTTTTATCAAATCAATTTATGTATACGCGTATTTTCTGTAAAGTGGCTATATCCTGGTACTATTAGATATACACGTTATCTCATAGAACTTCCTTAATAAATATTAACATGTGAATCTTGATAACCCTAGAACAATATTAAACAATACATAATATCAATATGGGTATATTCAATTGATTACATATTAAACATGCTTAGCCATGCTTTAGCAACGAAATTGAAATAAACTGATTAAATTGTTTCTTAAGAATTGAAAAAGATTGGATATGACATTGTAAGTTGATGGTATTTTGGTTTAAAATGAAAATAAAACTATGATTTGACGCGGGTGATTATTGGCAATAGCTGGAGGTGCATGTGTCGCACGTAGTGTAGGGCGAGATTATCGCCCATGTCGGATTAAGGACCGAACGTAGTGTTGTATGATCCAAGGGATATCCGTACAACCACAAGTGCAGGTTTGGGACGGTCTTAACTTATTAAGTTACGTAGATTTAGCTTTGCACATTAGAAGGCTAGAGTAGTACAGGCTCTCCGATTAGGTTTGCTCGAAGGGGTGCCCTTACCAAGGTGTTGGGAATAACGTCTACTGATACAATGGTATACGCCTTGCTATGGGGAAAAACATATGTGGCAGGGATGGACTGTCATATCTTTGTTGTGAGTTTCTGCTGCTATAGCAAGGGTTTGTCGTCACCGGAGCTGGTGCAAAGTTAGGTCTGTGTAATGTAACGATTATGTCATGACTCTCTGCGGCACACAAAAGGAAATGTACTAATATCGATTGTACAAAGAGTCAATCATGTCTTATGGGTAAAGTTATACACCTCTACAGAGTGAAAATCTTTTTGAAAAATCATACCCGCGGTTATGTGAGACTTGGTGAACTGACACTAGTTAGATGTTTTATTATTTCAAAAGGTTTGTTTTCATCTGATTTGCCTTACGTTGGCAAAGATTGTATTATGCCACATGTTGGCACGAATTTGGCGAATTGTTGCTCACAAAGGATGGTGAGTCATTAGTTATGCTTTACATACTTATTATTTTCATATATGTCGTCCTCGCTTTTACAAATTCCATTTGTAAATTTCTACTTGATTTTTAAATATAATTTCGCTTGATGCAAACCATAGAAGTTTCCTTTGACATAACCTGCATTACTGCATTTTGTAAATACACCTTAAATCTTGCTGAGTACGAAGTACTCACCCTGTTTATTTGTTGGTTTAGCCTTTGGAGATGATGAGAATCCAGAAGATACGTATTACGATGCAGGCAACGGGGAGTATACGGACGAGCTTTCCTAAGGTTAGCCTTGTCAGTTGCCTGTGGGGATGATGGGCAAACTATAGATCTTTTGGTTTTTCCGATGCAACAATTATGTACTTTTGGTCTGTAAGACAATAATTACTTAATGAAATATACGTACCTTGTGTATGGATGTGATATCAATATTGTAAATATGTGTACTAGCCACTGATCATAGGACTAGTACTGTATGCACATATATTCTCATTTTAACATTTTATGCTAAAATAAGGGTCGTTACACAGTACAAACTGGACTCTTTAAAATGAAACTACTATCTATTACGGCAATAGCAGTAAGATGAAAAACAACAAAGCGCCGTCTAAACTGGGTGGCAAGATTAGATGACTACATCCTCCGCCTCCTTCCTCGACGAGCTCAGCGACCTTGGCATCACCGCGCTGATCAGCACCGACGACGAGGCCACCGAGCTGGCGTCTGCCGACTTCGGCAACGTGTCCTCGGCCACCCGGCCGGCGGCCGTGCTCTACCCATCCTGCCCTGCCGACATCGCCGCGCTGCTGCGCGCCTCGTGCGCCTGCCCGTCCCCGTTCCCGGTATCCGCTCGGGGCTGCGGCCACTCGCTCCGGGGCCAGGCGTCCGCGCCCGATGGCGTCGTCGTCGACATGCCGTCGCTCGGACGCCACGCCGGCGCCACGCGGCTCTCCGTCTCAGTCGACGGCCGCTACATCGACGCAGGCGGCGAGCAGCTCTGGGTGAACGTGCTGCACACCGCCCTGGCGCACGGCCTCACACCACGGTCATGGACCGATTACCTCCACATCACAGTCGGCGGAACACTCTCCAACGCCGGCATCAGCGGCCAGTCCTTCCGACACGGCCCGCAGATATCCAACGTCCAAGAACTGGACGTGATCACCGGTGCGTGTACTTGACCACTGTACGCTCATGGCAGCACAAGATACTTAGATACGTTTGGTTCTTACCATGTACGTGAATATATATGTAGGAGTCGGGGAGATGATGACGTGTTCCAAGGAGAAGGACGCCGACCTATTCGACGCCGTGCTGGGCGGGCTGGGGCAATTCGGCGTCATAACGCGCGCGCGCATACCGCTCGCGCCGGCGCCGGCGAGGACGCGCTGGGTGCGGCTCGTGTACGAGGGCGCCGCGGCGCTGACGAGCGACCAGGAGCGGCTCATCGACGAGCGCGGCGGCGCGCTGTCCGGGCTCATGGACTACGTTGAGGGCTCAGTGCTCGCGGACCACAGGCGCCTGATCGAGAGCTGGCGCTCGCCGCGGCCGCCGCCGTGGTCATTCTTCTCGGAGGCCGACGGGGCGCGTCTCGCAGCGCTCGCCGAGGGGGCCGGCGGCGTCCTGTACTGCCTCGAGGGAGCGCTGTACTACGGCGGCGCCGGCGGCCCGTCCGCCGCACATATTGACAAGGTAAAGCATGAGCTTTGTCGGTGCGCGTGGGCTCCAGCCGTCCGTGCATGCATGGGTCCAACGGTGCAAGCTTGCATGAAAAGTCGCCCACCGTCAACGCCGTACTTGCCAGCTTCAGTCCCATGCGATGCATCTCTCGCTATCTCCGCACCTAACTGCCCCTATTTTATCCTCCGAAAAACAAATATCGTAAGCTAAAAAATCTTATATAATCAGTTTGGCTAGCTTAACACAGGTATTTATGGAGTGATGACATATGGAATTAAACTAAGAAAAACAAGATCGTATAATTAAGTACAAACAATGAAAAAAAAAAAGATGTATGCTTCTGGAATGTCGAAAAAGTATCCTCGCACTAAAACAAAGTGTAAACAGCACGTCAATAAATTTTCGGATAAATTTTATAAAACTACATATTTTTTACAAACTATTAGAAACTATATGTTTTAGCTTCTATTTGATAACATACTACAAATTTTAAGAGAATTTATATCACAAAATACAAGTTTTAGAATTATCTGTTTCTTGTAACGGGTCTGACAGTGTTGACCCATATAGTAGCCTTATGCGCGAATGAAATAGGAAATAAGGGTGCGTGAGGCAGTTATGTGAACTCACGCTATCAGACCCGTTATAAGAAACAGTAAATTTTAAAACCTATAACTTAATTTATGATTCATGTTCTCCTATATAAAATCTGTAGTTTTTATGAAATATAAGCTAAAACATATAGTTATTTCATAGTTTGTACAAAAATACTTATAATTTTGTGAAATTTACTTTAACTTGCGATAACTTGGTAAGTGACCGGTAGGGACTAGGCGAACAAATCAGTTTACTTTGAGCAGTCCCATCATGCATGTATTTTTATCAAAAGACTAGGACAGAGCTATTATGGGGCGATTCTACTTGGGATTGCCTCGTCACCGTCCAGTCGTGATTTCATGAATCTCAAAGCACGATCGAACGGTGATGGGGATAGTCCCCACGTGGAGACAGTCTCAGTAGAAGTGCTTTCCAAAGACTAGCGCTGAAAACGAACACGCACATTTACAAAACTAGCCAATACAAATTGGCTAGGAAAAAAAACATTCAACTAGCTATATATAGATATATAGGACCTACCATGCATGTCGACATATATATGTGCTTTTGATCGATCGTTTGGTCATCGATCGGCTAGCTGGAATCGATCTCGATAGACAGTGCGTGATGACAAACAAATACTGGCCATATCTAGCCAGTGCATGTCAGTATGTCACGTTGATTGGCAAATCGATCGTGTCATCCACGCATGGATTCATACACAAAGTAGGTGCACGATATTGAATTATTGATGGCTGCTTGCATGCATGGGTGCATATACATACGCAGAGGCTGGAGGTGCTGCTGCGGGAGCTGCGCTACGCGCGGGGGTTCGCGTTCGTGCAGGACGTGTTGTACGTGGAGTTCCTCGACCGCGTGCACGACGGCGAGCGCAAGCTCCGCGCCGCCGGCCTCTGGGACGTGCCGCACCCGTGGCTCAACCTCTTCCTCCCACGCTCGCGCGTCCTCGACTTCGCCGCCGGCGTCTTCCACGGCATCCTCCGCCGCAGCGACGCCTTGGGCCCCATCCTCATCTACCCCATGAACCGAAACAAGTACCGCGAAACATGACACTCCAGATGTGGATTAATACTCCTGACGGCTAGTAAATTAATTAAACACTTGTACGCTAATACTAACATGTATGCAGGTGGGACGGCGAGATGTCTGCGGTGTTCCCGGAGGAGGAGGAGGTGTTCTACACGGTGGGCATCCTGCGATCGGCGGTATCGGACGGCGATCTAGGGCGTCTGGAGGATAAGAACGAGCAGATCGTACGCTTCTGCGAGGAGGCCGGGATACCGTACAAGCAGTACTTGCCGTACCACACCAGCCAGTCGGAGTGGGAGAAGAAGCACTTCGGTGCCAAGTGGGCCAAGGCTGTGGAACGGAAGAGCAAGTATGACCCCAAGGCGATCTTGTCGCGTGGCCAGAGAATTTTCACGGCCCCACTTGCTTGAACTGGTTGGTACGTACGTGGCCAAGGATCCGTGCATCCCATATAGCATGGACCGGCCGGGATATATTATATTATATTGTCAAGGGAAATGATCTAGGTTAAACTAGTTTAGTACTGCTACTGCATGTTACAAGCTAATCAGGCCATGACTGCTAGGTCATACGCGTGCACACATGGATGGAAGTATGGACTATGGAACATCATCGCCCTAGCTCGATGACATGGTTGATATGTATACACTGCGTGATAAATAACCTGTGCCTAGTTAGTTTGCAGGAACCATATTATGTACATATATAAGCATTGATGCATTGTACAGCTGTTAGGCTTGGATAATATAAAGCATATGAACTGCGAGCTTTATTTGGCCTAATAATTAATACTTGATACATGCATGTCGCAATATTTTGATACCATATGCAAGTTAAGACACCGATCAAATGTCCACTCCTTATACAAGTATATATATGTCGAGAAAAGAAGTCAGCTGTACGTGAAAGGCAACCTGAAGACTAGGGTATAGGTCGAATTTTACGTAGAATTAATATCGAGTGATGTAAATAAGACAAAGGCACTGTAGTGCAGGTGACACTTACAGTCTGCTGTTACTCATCACTACTAAAAAAATCTTATATTAGACGCCTCATTATAGACGATTTTGAAAAACCTTCTGTATTATATATAATCACATACGTTTTTTGTAAAACCGTCTGTGATAATTGAATATCACATACTGTTTTTGCAAAAAAAAATCGTCAGTGATGTGAATGGGAGTCATCACTAATGGTTTTTAAATAGAACCATCTGTGATATTATATTATCACAGATTATTTTTCAATAGAACCGTCTGTGATAACACTGCCTAAGTATATATCGTTCTAGGTTTTGGGCTCGCCGTACTCCTTAGCCAAACGAAATCGAAAACCGTTCGCCTCCTTCCTCGCCCGTTCGGCCACACCCCTCGGCGTCCTCCCCATCGGTGTCCTCCCTATCAGCATCCTCCCCCGCAGCATCCTCCCCATTAGTCGTTAGCTTCCTTCCTCGCCCGTTCGGCCGAACCCCTCTGCGTCCTCCCCCGCAGTGGCCTCCTCGTCGGCGTCCTCCCCGCAGCGACCTCTGCCCCAGCCACACCTTGGCCTCCCAGCGATTCGTCGAGTTAAGGTATAACTCTATGTTGTTTTGGGTGTTTGGGTTCCTGTGTTAGGGTTGCGATCAAATCTTTTCTTATGTCATGATTGTGATTGAGTCATTACCTGAGATGGTACTATGATTTAGATTGGTTAGAGTAAACTATGATTGCAGGTAGTCTCTGGACTCGAGCAGTGCTAACTGCGTTTTTATGGCAGCGTTTCGTGGCACTTTTGGTCAGTTTCAAAGGGGTTGTATGCTGTGAAATTGTAGATTATTGTCTTAAGTTTCATTAGAGATCAAGAACACGAAATTTGGTTAAGCGGTTTAAAAGTTATGGCCATTTGAATCCCTGTTGTCCAGAATCTATTTTTGTTGGATGCAGCCGCGGTAAATTGCATATTAGGACAGCAAGGGGTTAATTGGTTGTCGAGAAGTATATTGTAACTCGGGGTTTGGTGTGTAGTTGCGATATTGTTTTATCTGTCGTATGTACTGCTGGCTTCTCCTTATTCTGTACAACCTATGGGTATGCCACTTAAGAGGTCCGACTCTTTTGTATTACATATTATTACTTAAGCACATATTTTGTGAAGTAATTCTAAAGGCAAACAAAGCTTAGATCACATACCACATCTTGTTGATATGATAGTTCCTTGTTATATGGCGCACATCACCTTGTCAGTTACGTTGAGAAACATATGCTTGATAGATGAACTGCTCCCCTCTCATAGTATATGTTTGTTGTAGCAGGATGCTCTCTTTATTCCTATATGTTTCTGATTTAAATTAATTGAAATCTGATTTGGTAAAATAGATGAAATAGAAAAGTTGTTGGATGCAAAATAAAAACTTGAGGTGGAGTTAGAACAACTGAAGGGAAAGTCTAAGTTAACCGAAAAGATTTATGAGATGAAAAAAAAACTGAAAGACATAGATGAAAAATTACAAGATATTCAATCTCTTAACACGGCACTCATCATTAAGGACCGCAAGGCGAATGCAGAGCTAGAAGAAGCCAAAGTTGAGCTTATAGAGGTAATATAAACGTTTTGTAACATCCCGAAAAAATTAAAAATAGCTAAAATATAAAATTAAATGATTAAAAAGAAAAATCAAATTTGGATTGTGATTACATTATGAAATTCCATCTTTTTCATCATTTCTTGAATTTTTGATATTTTATAAAATTGTTTTTGGTATTTATTTGTTGGATTTTAAACTTAGAAATATAAAATCATACAATAAAAAAAATCTAAACAGTTATATTTAGATGTAGGAAATCTCTGAAACATCATTGCTGCACCCTAAAAGTAATATGAACACATTTACTAATGAAAAGAAATCAAAAACAGTATATTATGACTATGAACAACACCATGTCAGAATTTTTAAATTCTGTGCAGACCTTATATCGAGCTGGAAATTTTAAAATATCCTTCAAAGAAATAGGTAAATCTCCATTTAAAATATAAAAAATAAAATAATGATATTTGTTGCCTCTAAAAATTCCAAAACAGAAAACTAGAAAAAATAAAGATCTTAATGTCAGAATTAATATAAAATAAATATAAGAGATCTTAGTCTGAAACTTTTACAGTAGAATACTTTGACCATAAGAAATCTCCATAAAAATTTTCAAAAATGTACAGCCAAGTTACAATCCTCAAATAAATTAAAAATAAAAAAAATGAACAATTTAATTTTACTTGATAACTGAACTTATCTCAGGAACCCAGTCAAAAATTATCAAAAAATTTCAAGCTGATTTGACCCTTCCATTAATGCTTGGAACCATTGACTGTCCAGTGGAAGCTTAAGTCGGTTTACCCCTTTCTCTCACTGCATGTGGGATCGACTAATGCCCTGACCCACTTGGCAGTCAAAACCCTTCTCTACTCGCTCCTCTCCTCGGCTGATCACTGCACTTCCCAAACTATGCCACGGCAATCAAATGGCCTTGAATTCTCTTCCAAGGCCGAGATCGTCAGATCACAATCGCGCGCATGCTTCAGCGCCGACCTCGCCCAAATCACACAACCCCTTGCAAAAAAAAACAACTCAATGCAACTTTCTAAAAAGATACATTGCGAACAAAATGAAACAGTTCGTGCAACAAATGAGAAAGAGTACACAACAAATTTAAAAAATACCCGAAACAATCAACCGAGAGGAAAAGGTGTCGGTTATGCAGGCAAGCATGCAAGCTCGGATAAGGATGAAGCTAGCCTAGTGCGTCGACGCCAACGGGTCTTGATCTCCTCCGGTGTCCCCTTGCTCCGCTATGTATGTTCTTTTCCACCACTACACACAATGCTAGGGCATCCTCTCAGCCCCATCACCAATACAGTTCCCCTTCCATCGATGTGCCATTTTGGTTGTGAGGATAGGAGAATAATACCTTCTACTAAATCCTGAAGAGTTCCTGCCTCATCCTTGCTTTGAGCCGGGAGCAAGCCGGCTCGGCTCACGACTCGAGCTGAGCCGGCCGAAAAAAATTACAACTAGGTCCTTTTTTCGAAAAAATTTACAATTAGGTCTTTTTTCGGAAAAAAGTTACGGTTAGGTCCTTTTTTCGAAAAAAGAATATATATTATGTCTAGGTCCTTTATGCTTTTTTAAGCATTGCGCTCGAGTCCTTTTACCCAAAAATGGAATTACGATTAGGTCCTTTTCGAGAAAAAAAACGTTCAAGTCCCTTTTTTTTAGGGAAAAAATATACATTGTATTTAGGTCTTTTTTGCGTTTTTTAGCATTACGTATAAGCCCTTTTGCGGAAAACATAACATTCTTTTTAGGTTCTTTTCGCGCGTTTTCTCGATTTACTCGTGTATGGAGCGTCAATCGCGCGTTTTCTCAATTTGCTCACGTGGAGAGCGACGCCCGCGGTATGGCACGCCGCGTATAAGTTTCTAGTAGAGAATAGGATGGATGGGGACGACTGCATCAGATGGATGTCCTATTTGCGAGTGGGAGCGACCTCGAAAGAGGCAGAGCTTGGTATGCCCACGTAGAAAGGGAGTGGAGAAGGGTTCAGGGTTGTAACCCATGTGAGGTGGAGGTTCTCATGCTAGAGCTCGCTCTCGCTGGTTACTTGGGAGAAGGAGAGAGAGAGAGTTGTGAGAAAGCGCCGTAGACACTGGAGTCTAGATGTAACAAGAAGATAAGGAAACGAGTCACGTGGGCTTGTCGCGGGCTGCAGGATATGGAAACGGTTGTTAGCTTCGGATATCATCGGAAGTCGTAGAAGTAGTAAACCCGAAACAAATAAGGCCACTCTAAAAGGCAAGCTGACAACAAGCTAGTTCGCACGGCCCACGCCAAAGCCTAGCTACTCCTCTCTCTCCGATAAAAAGCGGAGTGACTACGGTGCTATTGCCTAGATACATAATTTTTTTACTGTTCTAATCCGACGGAAGAATTATTTTACGTGACTAGTCGCTGAACTGACGAAATTATAAAAATATACATTGTACAGTAGAATCCAACAGACGTGAAGCACGGGATATTTTTTTATTCAATTTCCAGCGGTCCGGATCCGCTGGAAAAAAAATTATTCCGGATTTCAGCGGACGCAGTCCGCTGTTTTTTTAAATCTGAAAAAATCGTGTGCTGTACGGTGGGGCGAATCTAGCGGACTAGAACCGCTGGAATGCGCCAAATCCAGCGGTTCCAATCCGCTGGAATTCGGCACGGGGGTGGGGGTGTAGGACCAGTAGTTTTTTTTATCCGGCGATTTTTCTAGCTTATAAATCTGAAGAAAAAAAATTTAAAAAATATTTTGCCATAGACTGCAAATTTTTTAGTGTATCTACGCATAATTTTTACAGAAAATATGGTCGCGATGAAATTTCGGAAATTAAGCAAACTTAGCGCACAATTATTTGAAGTGGTTGGGGCTCGCGGGATTATTGCCAAAAATTTTACAGTTGTAGCTCTTTATGTATTTGTTTTTCTAAGGATAGCCATGCCCGGCACAAAATTGCACCTCACAAAATAAAATCCAATGCGACGCAAGCGCGTAAAGTAAGAATCCTGTCGGTCCCAGCCGTCGGCAATAATATTGTGTGCCGCTTCAAAATGGTTGGAAAAAACTCTCGACCGAACAAACAACATTACCTTATTATTTTTCTATTCATACAATTTTATCGCGAGATTGGCTATTTTGCAGAAAAAATTACGGCGGCTACACTAAAAAAAGGCAAAAATAAAAGCCAGTTTCCAAACTCCCTGCATAATTTCCAAAGCAAAAGTGAACGCATAAATTATCAAGCGCTGGAGCTGCACCGTCGTCTCCGCTGCTATCCGTTTCGACATCATCGTCTTCATCGGATATTGCTTCGTACAACGTGCCTTCCAGGTGCTCATGGCAGTCAATGCGAGCGGACCACCACTGCCCGATGTCTTCGTTCGCCTGAAAGTCATCTGCACTAACGTCCTCACCGATGGCCCCACAGGACGCTTCGACGCTGTCGCCACCGCCACTGAGGGGACTAGAGGTTTGGCCTCTGTCCAGGAAGCGGACATACACCATCGGCCGACGGTGTATCAGCGCTTCAGGGTTCATCACAATTTACATGTATTTCCCCCACATTGTGCTTCCCACGATCTTGCATAGGTCCTACACGTAGTTGGTGGAACCTTCCACGACTCTGATATGTACCGTCTCGATGACGAGCTTCTTTCGGACAGTCTCCCGATCGAATGCACTTCTCATGCACGTACGGAGGTCAGCCAAACTCATCTCCGTTAGACCCGGAGCTCGGATCATCTTCCTTTCGCAGTTCGAAAGGTCCGCCCCATATGGACCCTCTCGAACAACGCCGTCACCATAAAACACGGACAAATCTAGAATTTCTACCATTTAGTACCTACCACAGCGAAAGACGCAAGCACGTTAATTAAGTACCAACGTACGATTTGCATGTGGTACTATTAAAGTAATCGTGCACCGTTATTTATTCCATTAATGGTACTAAATTTTTTACTATTAACAGTGGTGTCATTGTGCTATTTGTTCAGATAGTACAGAAATTTCGTTACACCGAACTAACATTCCATTAATATCATACAAATACTACACTCAATATTAAACTATTCATACCACAATTTTATCAATTGTTCAACAAATTTTACGCATAACACCATAATTTTACGTAGCACTGATGTTACTCGTACTGCCATATTTTGTACTACTAAATGGTACTAATTTTTTTACTATTAACAGCGGTGTCATTACGCTATTTGTTCGGATACTACAAAAATTTCGTTACACCGAACTAATATTCCATTAATATCATACAAATACTACACTCAACATTAAACTATTCATTCCGCGATTTTACTAATTGTCCAACAAATTTTACGCCTAACACTATAATTTTACGTACCACTGATGTTACTCGTACTGCTAAATGGTACTAATTATTTTACTATTAATAGTGGTGTCATTGTGCTATTTGTTCTGATACTACAGAAATTTCGTTACACCGAACTAATATTTCATTAATATCATATAAATACTATAATGAATATTAAACTATTCATTCCGCTATTTTACTAATTGTCCAACAAATTATACGTCTAACACCATAATTTTACGTACCACTTATGTAACTGGTACCGCCATATTTTGTACTACTAAATGGTACTAACTTTTTTACTAATAACAGTGGTGTTATTCTACTATTTATTGGATACTATAGAAATTTCGTTACACCGAACTAATATTCCATTAATATCACACAAATACTACACTAAATATTAAACTATTCATTCCGCGATTTTACTAATTGTCCATCAAATTTTACGCCTAACACCATAATTTTACGTACCATTGATGTAACTGATACCGTCATATTTTGTACTGCTAAATGGTACTAACTTTTTTTACTAATAACAGTGGTGTTATTCTACTATTTCTTGGTTACTATAGAAATTTCGTTTCGCCGAATTAGTATTCCATCCATGTCATAGAAATACTTCATTCCGTGATTTTACTAATTGTCCAACAATTAGTATGCCTAACAAATTAAATCCTCCAACAGTAAACCAATTAACAGTGGTGTCATTTCATCTCGTACTCATTATACATTTGCCATGATTATTTGTAATGATCATGTACGACTACCGTGCTTCAATGTACTAATATTTACACTAACCTGCCTGAAGCTCAACTGATGATTGCGATAACTAGAGTATCATTCAAATCAACCTTCCCGAAGCTCTCTCGACGGATGTACGAACTCACCGTCCCGAAGAATACCTACAAAATACTGATCCCTCGTCAAATCATCAAAAGTAAAAACTCCAACCACATTTCTACAAAATATGAATGTCGCAAAAATTGCTCCGGAAAAACACTTCTAAATTTTCTTTTCCACCTCGTTTTCCTCTCTTCTACCTCTCGGTTACCACCGCTCGAACTCACGCACTCTTGCTCTACCACCTCTCTCACGTTGAATGCTCAATGCAGACCATCACAATAAAGGTGTGATTTATAGCCATTTTCTGCGCGAATGCAATGAAGAAGCGGTCATTTGTCTCTGCTTTCAGCACATGAACAAGACAGAACGACTCGACTAAAATTACTCATAGCAGTAGCTTTCCACAAACGAATAAAAAATTTCACCATGCATCAATCGCACATGGACCGAACCCCCTCCAGTACAGTGCGCTGCGCGAATCTCGCCGATACTTTTCTTCTCCTTTTCCCTGCGTGCGGCATCGTTTTCTTCCTCTTCTCCACGTGCTGTCACCCGAGAGGAACCCCTGCACGCCCCGGCCCCGACCCCCCTGCACGTGTGTAGCCCCAGCCCCCCGGTCGAATTCCAGCGCACTGGAACCAGTCCCCGCCGTACAGCGCACGATTTTTCCAGATTTAAAAAAAACAGCGGACTGTGTCCGCTGAAATCCGGAATAAAAAAACTTTTCCAACGGATCCGGACCACTGGAAATTGAATAAAAAAATCATGCGCTCCACGCCGCTGGATTCTACTGTGCAACGGTCATTTTTATAATATCGTCAGTTCAACAACTAATCACGCAAAATAATTCTCCCACCGGATTAGAACAGTAAAAAATTCCTAAACACACACCCACGCCACGCGCACAGATAATCACTAAGGGTGTGTTTGGTTGTCTGCACTATCTTAGCATGTCCCATATGAGCCATCCAGGCTAGCCTTGGTCTACATGAGTGGATGCAGGTTAAGTTGCTTGTTTATGCATCTCATGGACCTGCATTAGAGAGAAACCCAATTTTTGAGTTTCCTTCATCCTGCATGAGTGGATGCAACTGCATCCACCTGGCCTGGATGAACAGGAAACCAAACACTTATCTAATAGATACAGTTGCATCCACTCATACGATTCAGACACCCATACAAGCAACCAAACACACCCTAAGTACCTCTGTCCCTTATCGTGCGGTTTCTCTAATCACCCGATCATGCGGCCCACTTGCCATTCGTCTTCTCTGGGCTAGATCGGATAATAGGCCCCACGTGAGCACTAGCCCATAAAACGACATGCCACTTCGAGTTTTTTTTCCTTTAATATTTTTTTTTAATTTTTTTTCAAAACTTGGCGTCGGGACAAAAAAATTACAAAATTGGGCGCCGGTTGCTTGTATATGGGGCGATCGCCCCATATACGGGCGATCGTCGCACATACAGGCGATTAGTACTACTTTAAACGCGCGATTTTTCCTCTGTCTGCGGTTAATTTTTTAAAAAAATCATAACTTTTTCATATGATGTCGGATGGAGATAAATTTTATATGAAAATTATAGCTCTCGACGGGATTTACAACTTTTGTATACAAACTTTTTCAATTTGAGTCCATTTAGATAATAAAAAATGGGATAGAATGTTCAGATCTAAAAACGGATCTATTTTTAGATCTGAACATTCTATCCCGTTTTTGGCTATCTAAATGGACTCAAATTGAAACAGTTTGTATACAAAAGTTGTAGATCCCGTCGAGAGCTACAATTTTCATATAAAGTTTATCTTCATCCGACATCATATGAAAAAGTTATGATTTTTTTTAGAAATTAACAGTAAACAGAGTAAAAATCGCACGTTTAAAGCAGTACTAATCGCCCGTATGTGGGGCGATCGCCCGTATATGGGGCGATCGCCCCATTTACGGGCGACCGGCGCCCAATTTTGTGATTTTTTTGCCCCGACGCCTAGTTTTGAAAAAAAGATTAAAAAAAATATTAAAGAAAAAAAAATTCTGCCACTTGCAAGCAACGAAAACAAGATGACTTGCATAAAACATAACTTACCTCGTTTAGGCTAACCCCTAAATTTATCATATGCGCTTTCAGTAAATTACCACCTTGAGTGCTCAAAATTTACCCTCAATTTTTATGTGTACAAAAGGTTGGAAATTTGCCATCATTGCACCGTAAGCTATCAGTCACATTTAACAGAAAAAAATTAAAGTAAATGGCCGAAGATCTGCCCATTCATTAAACAGAAAATAGAGTGAATACAACCCCGTCCCAGATGATGGCACCAATATACATACTCTTATGCTGGGAAAAATTACGAGCGCAGCCGCGCAGGGAAAAGTACCCGCTCACTTTTTTCGTGAAAAAGTCCCTATGAATTCTAAAATCACGTATAAGTCCTTCCACAATTTTTTGCAAAAAGGACCTGTCGGTTTTTTTAAGAAAAGACCTGGTAATTCCGCAAATTCGCCGACAGCACCTAGCCAGCCTATTTTTGGAAAATCCCCCCAATAAAACCAAAATTGTGTTTTGGTCCTCTACCGGTTTTTTGCAAAAAAAGACCCCAGGGTTCCGTGAATTCAGCACAAGCCCTCCACCGTTTTTTTTTGCAAACAAACCTTGTAGTTCGTAAATTCGCCGACAGCTCCTAGCCAACCTATTTTTCAAAAAAAAACATGAGAAAACAAAAATCATGTTTAGATCTTCCTACCTTTTTTGCAAGCAGGACCTCGAAACAAATTTCATATGACGCAAGGCAGCGCGCTACAATGCCTAGTTATCATCACCTACACACCATAACCAACATAAAAAAACACCTCGAATGTGGGACACACATTTCTACGTTAATTTTAAAAATTATCAATTTTTTGCAAGTTTTCATGATAAGATTGTTTAAAAATTGCCATAATTTCTCCCTAAGTTATCATGATAAGAGTGTTTGTGACCTTTATAGCTACAAAATCATAACCATAGGAAAATACTTTTAAATACGATCTATGGTATCATTTTATGTCATGTAATATATATATATACTAATTATTGGTTAAAGTTTACAAGTTTAAAATATCAAAATACGTGAGAAATATTATCTTACTTATTCGAGGGGTTCTGATTGGTGTTGTATCTTTCTATTAATGTGTATATCCTGATGAATATATGGAGATGGAGTAGTTTCCTAGACAAGTTGCATGTGCTGGCTACATGGTGTGGTCTGATGGTCTCAACGTCGCTTGGAATTTCTAGGCCCTGCTCCTCTGCCTTCATGCTGGGATACCTGGTGTACTAAGTTCTATTTAGTCCAGTAAAGTAGTTTAGCTAAACGAGCTTTCTGGGCAGAACTAGTAGGGATAACGGATATGCACCGGCACATCTAAAAATCGGAAAAATATGTGAGAATCAGTTGTTTAGCCGGTAAATTTGAATCATTCATGTGCAAAACCTTATAGGAGGATCAGTTCTTCTATTCATACAATATCCTATTTGTATTATTTGTACCATACTTTTAGAAAATTTTGAACTTATGTGTTGGATCGTGATGTTATAAAACTATAATTCAAGACTATAGAACTACATGTATGAGTGTGCACTCCTGTTAAAATATTCGGGATTTTGTCACTGCTTTCATGTAAAGCACTACCGTCTTTTTAGTTTTTATTAAGATAAGACGAGAATTCTACTTAGGTGCGCAACTCTGTTTTTCAGTAATGCATAGTCCTCATTGCTGCATCTGCTCCCCCCACCCCCAAAAAAAATCGATATCACAATCACGCAAACATGTGCCATCTAACAGATGCTCATCCAAATACAATAATTTAAAATGCAGGCATGCATGCTTACTTTAAAGGAAGGAGCAAAATAACCTTGATCATAGTCATAGACTCGTAGGGGCACAACACAGATGCATCGTTGGCAAAAGGGAGAAAGAAATCTTGGATCTAGCCTAGGCACGGAAAAAAGAGAGAGAAATGAAAAGAAAAGTTGTGAGATCCTACCAAGGTTATGTCGAATATTTTTTTTCCCACAATCTGTTCGTGAAATATGATTCAGATATTCTAAAACGTGTAGGCATGGAACACTGTAAACCAGTTGCTACTCCTTTATCTGTATCTGAAAAGCTTTCAGTTGAAGATGGTGAAAAGCTAGGAACAGAAGATGCTACACGATTTAGAAGCATTGTTGGAGCTTTGCAGTATTTAACCTTGACTCGGCCAGATATATCTTTCTTAATAAATAAGGTCTGTCAGTTTCTACATTCGCCTACCACTGTACATTGGACAGCCGTAAAAAGAATATTGAGATATCTCAAGTTTACTTCAAACGCTGGTTTAAAAATAAGAAAATCAACATCCTTGCTTGTTAGTGGTTTTTTTTATGCAGGCTGGGCAGGTTGTGTTGATGATCGTCGATCTACTAGTGGATTTGCTATATTTCTAGGTTGCACTCTTATTTCATGGAGTTCACGGAAACAAACTACAGTATCGAGATCAAGTACAGAGGCTGAGTACAAGGCAATGGCAAATGCAACAGCAGAAATCATATGAGTGCAAACACTTTTAAGAGAGTTGGGTATTCAGTGTCCGCCGACTGCAAGGATATGGTGCGATAATATAGGTGCAACTTATCTTCAGCTAATCCAGTTTTTCATACCAGAACAAAACACATTGAAGTCGATTATCATTTTGTCAGACAAAGAGTATCACAAAAGCTGCTGGAAGTTCAACCAATTTCAACCGATGATCAGTTGGCGGATGGCTTTACTAAGGCACTCACAATAAAGAAGCTTCGAGACTTTTGTCACAATCTTAACTTAGGAAAGTCATGATTGAGGGGGAATGTTAGCGTGTCAATATTTTGTTCATGCACAATATCTTGGCTAAGATTTAGGAATCCCATATTGTGATGAGTTAGTTTCCCTATAAATAGGATCTTGATCTCCTAAATCAAACAATATCATTGTTTTTCCTTGTAAGCAACGCTAGGGGCTTTTCCTAGCCTATATTAACACGCAGGCGCGCACGGAAAAGGTGTGACGCTTCAACCCATAATTGACAGTGTTAGCGTGTCAATATTTTGTTCATGCACAATATCTTGGTCCTGATTTAGGAATCCCATATTGTGATGAGTTAGTTTCCCTATAAATAGGATCTTGATCTCCTAAATCAGGCAATATCATTGTTTTTCCTTGTAAGCCACGCCAGGGGCTTCTCCTGGCCTATATTAACACGTAGGCGCGCACGGAAAAGGTGTGACGCTTCAACCCATAATTGATATGGTATCAGAGCTAAAAGGTCTCGAGTTCAAGACCCGGTTAACACAATTAAAAAAAATAATTGCAGTCCACTTCTATTCTACGTCCTAGGTCTGAGGGAGCCTATACGTGAGGTGGAGTGTTGAAGTATAAGTGAATTGCTTATCTTTTCTCATCAGCTTAAGCTTTTGGGTGAACTGGCTGGTGCATGCAACACAATAGAGCCATCGATCACATCGATCACATTACTAGTGATCTGGATAGGTTGAGTGTTTGTGACCTTTTACAAGGGCACTGATTAGGTTCAAGTTGTAAATAGAGCAGGTTTGTTGATCTCTCATATTGGTCATTCAACTATTGCTAGTCATTCCCGTTCTTTAAACCTCAAAATATCTTACATGTTCTGAATATCAATAAACACCTTCTTTCGGTTCATAAATTTACCTCTAACAATGACACCTTCTTTGAATTCCATCCTGATTATTTTTGTATAAAGGATTGAATCACGAGGACAACTCTTCTTCAAGAGAGGTCTAAAAGAGGTCTCTATCCGATAGCTGAAGCCTGGCCACCTCATTGTTCTTTTGCTACTGCCAAAGTCTCCAAAGAGCAATGGCATCAAAGACTACGACACCTGACTTTTGCTGTGACCTAGGCTGTTCTTCAGTTAAATAAATTAGGCTTTGTTTCTAATAAATTCAAGCTTGTGTGTGATGCTTGTCAACAAACAAAACTTCACCAGCTCCCCCCTCATGCTTATACACATGTTTCTACTTTTCCCCTTGAACTAGTTCATACCCGATGTGTGGGTCCTGGCCGCACATCTTTTGGAGGACACAAATATTATGTAAGCTTTCTTGATGATTTTAGCAAATTTACATGGATTTATCTTCTTAAACAAAAGTTTGATGTTGCAAATGTTTTCTCTCAATTCCAACAACATGTAGAACGATTACTTGGTTGTAATGCAAACGGATTGGGGCGGCGAGCACCAGAAAATTCATAAGTTCTTTAATGATACAGGTATTTCTCATCGAGTCTCGTGTCCACATACACACCAGCAAAATTGAGTGGCGAAGACAAAACATCGACACATTTTACAGACATGTTTAGCTTTGTTAGCTCAATCTTCAATGCCGGTTCGTTTTTGGGGTGAGGCATTTCTAATTGCCAGATACTTGATTAATCGGCTACCCAGTCAAGTTCTTGGCAACGATACTCCTCTAAACCGTCTCTTGAATATCTCTCCTGATTATTCTACTGAAAGTTTCAGGTGTGCTTGTTGGCCAAACCTCTGGCCATACAAATCATGCAAGTTGTACTTTAGATCACAACAATGCGTGTTCTTAGGACATAATAGTATGCATAAGGGGTATAAG
Organism: Otatea glauca; assembly: GCA_036346275.1. NCBI lineage: Eukaryota > Viridiplantae > Streptophyta > Magnoliopsida > Poales > Poaceae > Otatea > Otatea glauca. The sequence continues at coordinate 7,588,237 of CM070711.1, read as the reverse complement.
TGCTTGGATCGATCCTTTGTTCGTGTTTACATCTCACGGGGATGTTATTTTCAGTGAAACAGTGTTTCCATTTGCTACTTCTCATGGTGTTGGATCTCTGCCCTTGTCAACTTTAGAGGTCATAACCTCTCTGCCTCTTCTTGTTCCTGTCTCCAGTCCGGATGCATTGTTTGTGTCTGTGTGAAATCATGTGCTGAAAAATTGGCTTAGTAATGAAATTGGCATTGTAAAGTGGTTATGCTCATGGCATGTGTGGTGCTTTGATATGTTCTGTTTCAGATGTTTACTTGATATGCTTGTGATAGCATGGTAATAGTTTTGTTTTATGCAATGCGCTCGTGTGAGTGGTTGCATGGATTGATCTTGAGTCAAGTCGTGGACTTGTGCTCGTACACAGTTTTGTGTTTATTCATGTGCAGGTGTTGCTTGAGGGCGAACGTGGTCGATGACGGGACCGGAACTAGGTTCATGAAGGAACTGAGGTTCGGGACTAGGTTCAAGGAGGAACTGAGGTCCTAGTGGTCAAGGATGTCATGCGGGACGTTCGGGCTAGAGAACGGTGCACATGGAGGCTGGTTAGTCACGCGAGAGCGGCAGGTGGGCCGTACGCGTGCATGTGTGAATTTTGGGTAGTTTGCATGTAATGGGCCTTGTTGGGCCAGGTGGATATGCATGCGAACTGTTGCTCATTATAAATAGGAGAGGGATGTCTTCTGTTTAGAGAGAGAGCTGAATATTACGGTTTGTACTCTTTTGTTGGGAGTACTGTAACCAGACTAGCAAGAAGAAATAAAAGATCAGAAATTCCTTCATCCGATCCGACCCGAAAACTTTCTTGGTGCTACAGTAAACGATGAGCTACAGTACTTTGGGAAGCTGCTGTTCACGTGCGGAGTACTGTTCATACGCCCGTAATCGGTTGTTTTTGTTTGCCCTGTTTTCTGTTTTTGTTTAGTAGATTGATTCAGTGTCTCTCTTGATTCAACAAGTTTAATCTTGATTTGATCTATCCAAAACCTTTCTAGGGCATTAATTTAGTGTTCTTCAAAGTTTCATTGGTTAATCTTTTGTAGATTGTGATTAATCACGAAATTAGGGTTTGATCAATTCTCGTCATAATCTGTCACAGCAGGCTTGCGAGTTTAATAACTTTTGATCCATAGGTCCGATCGAGCTGATTCTTCTTTTGTTTGATTCGTATTGGAATCTAATTTCTACAGTGCAAATTACAGGTCAATCTGACGGTTGGATCTCCAGGAATTCACGATTTACCGAACGTATCTACTCTGTTTTGTTGAATACGAAAGCAATTATTTGAGTCCGAATTGGGGTGAATTTTTAGTAGATCAAAAATTTTGTTTTAGCTTCCGCACAATCATTCACCCCCCTCTGATTGCTAGTTTAGTATATATCGATCCTACAAGTGGTATCAGAGCACGGTTTTTCTAATTTATCTTAATCGGTGATTAGATCAATGGATCGTTATTCGACAAAACCGTGTGTGTTCGATGGTGTTGATTTTCAGTTTTGGAAGGCCAAGATGGAGGCGTACATCCAAGCGCAGGGCTTCGCAATTTGGAAGAAGGTTTACAAGCCGTACGAAGTTCCTGAGAACGACAACGTCAACGACGCCAATCGCGCATGTTGAAGCAAGCGGCAAAGAAGCGCGCAACTTGATCATCCAGGGCTTGGGGCGCAGCGACTTCGATCGAGTGGTTCATCTTCGATCCGCATATGAGGTATGGAAATCTCTATGTGACTATCATGAAGGATCAAACACTGTCAAAGAGGCTCGCCAAGATATATATAAGAAATAATACATGCGATTTGAGATGAAGCCTGGTGAGTCGCTAGATGATTTCTTTGCACGTTTTAATAAGATTCTTAGCAATTTACGTGCTGTTGGAGTTAGCTATGACGATGTTGCTAATGCTAGACAATTGCTTGGTGCATTAGACATGTCTATTTGGGAGATAAAAGTTACATCCATTAGAGAATCAACTGTCATGAGTACACTTACTTTAGATGTTCTTTTCTCTAAATTAAAAACTCATGAATTGGATGTACTTGCTAGGAAGAATGATCACAAGTCAATTGCTTTGACCTCCCAATCTAGCATGTCTCATAAAAATGTTTCTTCAAGTTTTGCTTTGTCTTTCTTGTCTTCACTAACCGATGAACAGATTGAGGAATTTCCAGAAGAAGACTTGGCATCACTCTCTTCTCGTTTTTATAAAGCTTTGCAGAATGTGAGAATGAGGAAGAGAGTTGGTGGTGGCCCTCCAAGATGCTATGAGTGTGGTGATCTCAACCACATTCGTTCAAATTGTCCTAAACTTGCAGGTAAATCATCGAAGGAGGAGAAAGAGACAAAGTACAAGCGTCCGTTCAATGATAAGAAGAAAAGGAGCTTCCTAAATAGCAAAGTTGTGCATCGAGTTCTTTCAGCACTTGAACAAGTCAACTTGAATGATGTAGACTCTGAAAGCGGTGATGAAGATACAATATCCAAAGGTAAGACGAGACAAGACTTGACGAGCTTGTGTCTCATGGCAAGTATGGACAGCTCAATCGAAGATGAATTTGACAGTGAGGGAAACGAGGTAAATCCTTCTTACGATGAGCTTTCAGATGCTATTGTTCGTCTTGGTACGCTTTTAGAGAAAAGAAACAAGAAAATTAAGAAACAAGATGTTTTGATTGAATCTTTGAATGCTGAAATTGCTAGACTTAAATCTTTGATTTCTGATGATGATGCTTGCAAATCATGTGACTTAATTTATTCTGAGCTTACTTCACTAAGAAATATTCATGCTTCAACTCTTGATAAGCTTAGAGATGAAATTGAGAAGAATGAGAAACTTGTTGCTTTGAATTGCAAACAAATTAAAGATGCTAGTTGCTCTACTTTTGATTTGGATGAATCAACTTCTTGTTCTAAATGTTCAATTCTTGAATTGAAGTTGCATGATGCTAATGCTAGAGTTTCTCAAATGAAAAATGATTTACTCACACATGAGGTTCTTTCATGCTCAACTTGTCGCAAGCAAAAAGGAAAAGTGGACGTTCCTTGTAATAATTGTTTAACTCTTTCTCGAAAAGTTGATTACTTGGAAAAATCTTTAGAACGTTTCACTAAAGGAAAGAAAAACCTAAACATGATTTTGGATCAATCAAGGGTTAGCACGCATAACAAAGGTTTAGGTTTTGATTCTTATGCTCATCATAAATCACATGCTCCCACTGTTGTTAAGGCACTTGAAAGTGAAAAATTTGAAATTGTCAATGAGCCTAAGAAAATTGTTTTTAAGTCTGCTGGAGTTTTATCTTCTACTATAATGAATGCAAATGTTGCTTCTACTTATAAAGCTGAACATCTTGTTAAGTACACTTGCACTCATTGTGGTAGAGATGGACATTTAGTAGATTTTTGCTTTAGACTAGCCAAACAACAAAAGAAAGAAAAGGCTAAGGCTAGGTCTAATTTCAGACAGGCACGCTTTACTCCTCATTATGTGCCTAGGGTGATGCAAACACCTTTTGTTGCTAGAAACATGGGAAAGGACAAATATGATTTTGTGCATATGAATACTCGTGTTGTGCCTACTACTGTGTGTTGTGTGTCTCAGTACTGGATTCCTAAATGCTTTATTTCTAACCCCAGTACCGAGGCCTCGACATCTTCTAGTGCTATGTAGGTTTTTTAGATGCGGGTTGGAGAACAGAAACTTAGTGGATCTTGGTCTTTTGTAAGATGTGATCAAGACTTGAATGGTTCTCACCCTTAAGATGGCTTTCAAGAGGCATGTGCGATAATTCTTCACCTACTTTGTGAGCTATTTTATACACTCATGTCTTTTACATTCACAGATATCTAATTGTGGTATGAGATGAGATGTTTGTTCATATGCTCATTTGTATCCCCTGGCATGTTCAATTATGTTATATCTTATATCATGCCTTTTCATGCTTAGTATTTATTTATCATGATTCATACTTATGCTTAATTGAACATACCGTGATAATTCAAACAAATGTGTATCATCACCTCTCTTTTGATTTCATTGGTTATTCGTTTGAGGGGGAGTTAATAGATTTTTGGTGAAAATTTCTTTCGTTTGCCTATTGGGAAGATTGTTCTTTTAGACTTTTGTTTATAAAATTAATCCCATTGGGTGACAATTTTGAAGAAAGTTTTTAAGATGTTGTTTTGAGGGGGAGTTTGTGAAAACTTTGTAATATTTTGTTAACATACTTTTATTTTGTGTGTTTCGTAAATGAAAAATGAAAAACAATGAAAAACAATGAAAAAGTAATGAGCATTATATTTCATACATATATGTCATTTGAAGCCATGTTTATGCTTCAAGGTCTTTGCAACTTCATATTTATGCATATATGGTGTAGTTTATGTCATGACTATTTAATTGGAATGACAACTTGAATTAAATCTTGTCATGGTTGAACTTTCTTGGCTATCTTGATCCTGCTCAAAAGTGCTAAATATGAAATTTATCAAAATTAAGTGCTAAAGCTCAAAGAGTGATTGTTGATAAATGCAAGATCAAGGTTATGTACTATCGCACTTCTTCTTTACGAGACTGCTTATCATTGCACTTTGATATGAACTTGGAAGAGGTTGTGTATGACCGAAACCATGAAACCTTAAGCTTGTGGTTGCTTGGCATGGTTGAAAAGTAAGGCTGATGGTGCATATAATTCCTTGCAATTGTTATTGTTGCAATCAATCAATTAATCAGTTTTTCAAGTATAAATAAAGTGCACAAAAATTCAATGTTTTCAGGTTTTGAGATTGTTAAGAAAGGGAGATCATGCCATGAAATAAATTGTTAATAATACTTGATTTCTAGTTATGCTTGCTCTACATTATCTTTGTGTAGATTTGAGGGTGCAAGTATTTTTGATAGCATGGCTTGATGATGAATTTGCTATATTTGTGGATGACTTAGAATGCTCATTATATAAAAAAAATTGTCAAACTTTAAAAAAAAGATTTTGTTTTCTCTCTTTTGTGTTCTTGATGAATCCATTGTCAAAGGGGGAGAATTTTGCCACTTTGAAGAATTTTGGAGGAGAATCTTGGAAAACTTTATACATGCTTTACACATGCACATGTTCTTGTTTAAGTGGTATTCATTCATTCACTCACATTTTTCCTCTTAGAGGAGATTTTTCTTATTTTCATCTAGGGGAGTTTTTCACCTTGCATATTTGTCAAAGGGGGAGATTTTGTGTTTTCACTTTGGCTTTTGATTTCAAAAACTTTTCTTGCGAGGTAAATACCAATGTTCAATTCTAAGTGGTGTTGCCAATGTTTTCATCAAGGGGGAGATTGTGAAATCATGTGCTGAAAAATTGGCTTAGTAATGAAATTGGCATTGCAAAGTGGTTATGCTCATGGCATGTGTGGTGCTTTGATATGTTCTGTTTCAGATGTTTACTTGATATGCTTGTGATAGCATGGTAATAGTTTTGTTTTATGCAATGCGCTCGTGTGAGTGGTTGCATGGATTGATCTTGAGTCAAGTCATGGACTTGTGCTCGTACACAGTTTTGTGTTTATTCATGTGCAGGTGTTGCTTGAGGGCGAACGTGATCGATGACGGGACCAGAACTAGGTTCATGAAGGAACTGAGGTTCGGGACTAGGTTCAAGGAGGAACTGAGGTCCTAGTGGTCAAGGATGTCATGCGAGACGTTCGGGCTAGAGAACGGTGCACATGGAGGCTGGTTAGTCACGCGAGAGCGGCAGGTGGGCCGTACGCGTGCATGTGTGAATTTTGGGTAGTTTGCATGTAATAGGCCTTGTTGGGCCAGGTGGATATGCATGCGAACTGTTGCTCATTATAAATAGGAGAGGGATGTCTCCTGTTTAGAGAGAGAGCTGAGTATTACGGTTTGTACTCTTTTGTTGGGAGTACTGTAACCAGACTAGCAAGAAGAAATAAAAGATCGGAAATTCCTTCATCCGATCCGACCCGAAAACTTTCTCGGTGCTACAGTAAACGATTTGCTACAGGAATTCACGATTTACCGAACGTATCTACTCTGTTTTGTTGAATACGAAAGCAATTATTTGAGTCCGAATTAGGGTGAATTTTTAGTAGATCAAAAATTTTGTTTTAGCTTCCGCACAATCATTCACCCTCCTCTGATTGCTAGTTTAGTATATATCGATCCTACAGTCTGCACTAGCATTAGTTAATGATTCAGTAGAGAATCACAATACTTCTGATTTAGCACCTACTAATGAATATGTAAGTTCATTGCCCACTGCAGATTCTAACAGGTCCACACCAACATCGGGGACTACTTCATCAGGGGAGATAGGTCATGTACACGGGTACAAAACAATATCATTCAGCCAAAGCAGTACACAATGTCATTGTACGTTATCCTCTCATGAGACAAAGACATGCTGCGTCCTTAGCTCAAGCACCCTCGTTGGGACTACAGAGCCATCTTCTCATCAGCAAGCTATGCAGCACTTCTCATCAGCCTAATATGAAGCATTGATGAAAAATGAGACGTGGCATCTTGTGCCAGCCAAACCAGGATGCAATCTCATTGATTCTAAATGGGTTTTCAAGGTTAAACAAAAGATCGATGGCACTGTGGATCAATACAAAGCCAGACTAGTCGCTACAGGCTTCAAGCAACAACATGGCATCGACTACATCGATACATTTAGCCCAATTGTAAAACCTGCGACAGTACGTCTCATTCTGTCCTTGGCAATCTCTCATGGTTACAGCTTGATGCAAATTGATGTGCAAAACGCATTCCTACATAGAGTTCTTCAAGAAGAAGTCTATATGAAGGAACTCTGAGATATGAGGACAAAGAGCATGGACAATATGTATGTAGGCTTGATAAGGCACTTTATTGATTGAAACAAGCTCCAAGAGCTTGATACTTTCGGTTAAGTTCAAAACTTCATGATCTTGTCTTTGTTCCCTCCAAAACGGATACTTCTCTGTTCATATTTAGCAAGCCTAGAGTTGTTATTTACATGCTAGTGTATGTAGATGATATCATCATTGCTCGCTCTTCTACACGTGCCACACAGAAGTTCTTATTCAGCAACTGAAGAAAGACTGCTATCAAAGATCTCGGGAGGCTGAGTTTTTTTCCTAGGCATCGAGACAGTGCTTGAAGAGCAGTGCTTCAATGCTTTTCCTCCTAATACAAGTTGTACAAAACTTAAAGTAAACGAAAAGGTAAGTAATCACCATCTACCATTCATTAATGCTTTAATATTTGTGCAATTGTAAAAAAAAGTATGGAAGCACCTCTCGTGTTTGAAAGAGGTGGCATTACTCTCACACAAAAGAAATGCATCTAGGACAACTTGCGTAAGGTGAGCATGCAACACTGCAAACCCATCGCCACAACGAGTCCAACAGAGAAGCTATCAAGAGAGCATGGGACATTACTGAATGAAGCTAAAAGTTTCCTCTACCGGAGCACAGTGGGAGCATTGCAATACCTAACATTGACGCGATCAGATCTCTCGAACACAGTGGAAGCATTGCAATACCCAACATTAACGCGATCAGATCTCTCGTTGCAGTCAAGAAGTGTTGGAGATAACTCAATATCTCAATTTACCATATCTTTTGATTCTATCCATAGTTTGTTAAGAGTCAAATCTTCTACAACTAAGACTCTTTAGTTATATAAACCAACCCTTTGTATTTGTAATCTTTAATCAATCATAGTGGATTTTTTCGTCTCCTGTGGTTTTTCTCGCAAGAGTTTTTCACGTAAATCTTTTATCTCCCTTTTGTACGTGTGTATTTATATCTACAAACCCTAACAAGTGGTATCAGAGGTGGGTTCTCACATTTCGGATCAATCTGGCGGGCACCTGCACGGCAACGCCTGTCGCTATCTTCGGCATCTGCACGGCCTCAGCGCCGACGTCCTCCGGCCGCCTGCCGCCACCGTCTTCAAGTTCGCGCTCCTGCCACGCCGGTGCGCCTCCGCGCACTTCGGCCTCTGCGCAGGCCCGTGAAGTCCGCGCCCGAGCTGTCCGCCATCTTCTTTGCGCCGGCCATTCCGCATCTCCGTCGCCGGTCCCGCAGCCTTTGGACGGGCCATCGACATCCGTGCCTTCGCGCCGGCTTCCAAGCCACTGGCGCCTGCTCTACCTTCGGCTGGCAGCCTGCACCATCGTCACCCATCCGCACGGCCTCCTACGCCTTCCACGGCCCTCGGCGCTCGAGCGCGTCCTGCCGATTGACGCCGCACCTGACCGGCCTCTGCCGGCCGCCTCTGCTCCGCCGAACGCCGGCCATCCCGGCGTCGCCTCTGCGCCAGGCGCCCTGCCTCCGGCCGGTTTCCCGACAGCCGCCTTGGGAGCTCCGGCCGACCACGCCTCCTGCGCCGGGCCTCCGACCAGCCCGCGCCTCCACGCGCCCAATCGCCGACTTGGCTCCCATCTGCTGCTCGTCCGCACCCATGAAGAACCGTGGAGAAGCACCAGCACCTGGAGAATCACCCGTGAATTCAAGCAACCGAAAGGATTTTTTTGAGTCCACTGGATCGGACTTGTAATAGATCTCAGACGTGATTTTAAGCCCGTGCAATTGGCTCCAGAGCAAGTGATTTTACGTGGCTCCAGAACGTTTGGCTCCAGCTCCAAAGTCAGTTCGGCTGTTCTTTTGGTTTCCAGCAGCTCCAGCTTTTTGGTTCAGATGACAGTTATTCTTCAATACATGAGCGTGAGGAAAGAATTGCCTTTTACCCCGGCGGGATTTATCATCGATAATTTCTTTGACGTTTTATTGTCAAATTTGGAGAACTAAAAAAATGTCAGTTGAAGAGGCAACTGCGTTTGGTGTTTCATCACCGTTACTTGGAATTTGGTGTTTTATCACCATTATCTTGGTGTTTATTCACCGTTCATTTGGAATTCGACGACACTCCGGTGGTAGCATTATACTCTTCGGAGTTTTTATAGTGAATGTTTTGCTCCAATGTCAGTTTGAGATGAAGGTTTGAAGTGCAAGAAGGAGTTTATTTCTACGTGGATACTACAACGTTGTTTTTTGTTGTCTTTGCTCGATTTGAGGGGTCTACTGCAATTTATACTCTATTGATGGCACAATAGTTTTTCTTCGTCTTGGCATTTTTATAAGAGCAGTTTCAGCCATATTATGGATTTTCAATAGGCAGTTTGCTGAATTTTATGTTCCAGATGGAGCATTCCAAAAGTCCATGCTATGAGTTCTTCACTATCTACCCAACACCTCAGGTGATGTCTTGGCTTATACCATTTAATAATTGAGCGTTTGTTTCAGGAGGTCAGTTGCACAGACTCAGACTTTACTGGGCTTATGAATTCTTGAAGACCCAGATTCTTCGTCTGCTTCGTTATAGCTATGTGTTTGGACTAACTGTTCCGGTCTTTCTCTCGATCTACTGGTGGTTTGCTCAATCTTGCTTCGTGAGAAGCGTTTGGATAAGACTGTTATAATCTTTCATACCCTTGATGGTTTTTTGCACTACAAGTGTGTTTATCTTGACTGTTCCAGTCTTCCTCGTTCAGTAGTCGTTTCGACTTTTAACGCACTTGTATTCATGTACTTAATTACCTTAGGGTTTTCTATAAACAACTTCGTTATAGATTTTGAGTTAAGGGGAGGTTTGTTGGAGATAACTCAATATCTCAACATACCATATCTTTTGGTTCTATCCATAGTTTGTTATGAGTCAAATCTTCTACAACTAGGACTTTTTGGCTATATAAGCCAACCCCTTATACTTATAACCTTGAACCAATCATAGTGGATTTTCGTCTCCCGTGATTTTTTTCCACAAGGGTTTTTCGCGTAAATCTTGTGTCTTCCTTTTGTGCGTGTGTGTTTATATCTACAAACCCTAACAAGAAGGTACGTCAGTTTCTATAGAACCCAACAGATGTGCATTGGCCTGCTATGAAGGGGATCCTTAGATATATTAAAGGTACAATGTCACATGGGTTGAGTAAGAAGAAGTCAAGATCAAATATGCTCAGTGCATTTCCCGATGTAGATTGGGCAGGTTCCTAGATGATCGAAGGTCTACAAGTGGTTATGAAATATATATTGGACCAAACCCGATATCTTGGAACTCTAGGAAACAACCTGTCTCAGTCGAGCACAGAAGCTGAGTATAAAGCAATCGCAAATGCAGCAGTAGAGTTGGTTTGGATCCAATCGGTTATAAAGGAATTGGGATTTTATCAAGCAAGAGCGCAAGTGCTATGGTGTGATAACCTTGGTGCTACTTGTCAGCAAACCCCATGTTCCATGCTGGAACTAAGCATATAGAAATAGACTTCTATTTTGTCAGGGACAAGTTGCAAACAAAGCACTTGACGTTCAGTTCATCTCGTCGGAGGACCAGGTGGTAGATGTTCTTACAAAGGCACTAGCTAAACCTGTATTTAATCGGCATCAACACAATCTAAATTTAGTTGACACTACTTGAGATTGAGGGGACTGTTTAAAGATAAGTTTCAGAGTGGCATGTTAAATCCCTTCTCTGCTTATCTGAACTTCCCTACTTATCTGAATGTAGCACTAGTTGTGTTCTGTTGTCGTTGACATCTGCAGTCTACCCTTTGAGGTTCCTTGCGGCAAATATCACCTCTTATTACACCGCTCTCATGAGAGCTCTCTGCGGAGCGTCTAAACTGCTTCCGTGGCAATGGAATTCCGGCTTGAAGGCCAGTATAGTGTTCCTTGTGAGTTGTGAGGATGTGAACATCAAGCCGCTTCGACACATAAGACACAGGCGGCCATGTCAACGGAGCAGCGCAACCTTGCGTCGTTGTATACGATCGAGCTGCGCGAGTTTTGTCTTGCCCAGGCCTCCCATACCAACAATGGCTAGACAGAGAGAGGGTGGTGGACTGCACTGCCGTCACCATGACCATTGAGTAGTTTTGATTGATGCCCTCCTTGTCTACCTCTCTTCCAATAATGCTGGTCGGCTCATGCATTATGGAGCTAGTCTGTCGCTGCTGAAGACGATCAAAGTTGTCGCAACAAAGACAGTTCTCATCTGACAGCTGGAGATTTTGGTAGGCCTTGATGATCTCGTCGTATCTCTCACCAATTTCACGCGGAACAGGAACTAGACCAGAGCTTGGCTTGAAGCCGTCGTGACTAATTAGCGTCATAATAACAAAGAGAAAAAGAAGAACTGGGTCACTAAGAAAGTGGTTGATCAACATATTGTTACAGAGAAAGGGCCATTGTTTAAGGTCGGCTTGGTAAGTAGAAATTCCACAAGAATTTTTGCATAAAATAGTTCAATTCTCGCGGAGAAAGAATTTCCGCGTCTTGAAACGGAGCCGGTTGGCGACGCCGGAGGCAAGCAACGCCGCCATCGATCGATCTTAGAGTGGTAGTCAAAGCTTAAGTCAACTAAATCAACAACCGCAGTGCTCTGTAGAGGATGAAGACAACAAAACGTAGCAGGGCTATCTCAGTTTTGTTCTCTTAAAACTAGTTATTGAGTTCTGAACTGAACTGTACACATTCATAATTCAGCATATTTCAGTTTTCAGCTTAATAGCGCTAAGTGCCTTAAGTTCGTTTGAATTTTCGGTGAAATGCCAACTACTGAAACAAGTTCGTTCCTTACCTCAGCAACTTGACTGAGCAAGTTCCTGCCTCAGATTTTAATGCAAGCTAGGGACAACTACATTAAATATAGGCTTCCTGAAAACAGTACCCAAGATTAGAGCAGAGTGAATATTTAGACGTCAGAGTGATGCTATACAACAGTTTCTCGTATCTTGCACAATGAGAATACATACAAAGAAGCCGTATATATAATCTGCAGTGTACCAATAGTTACTGAGATACTTGAAAGAGCAGTGTTCCAGCATTTCCAGTTTCTTTGTATACAGAGAAAAACATTTCCGTTCTCATTGAACTAAAGAAGCTAGGTTCCAAATGTATACTAAAGTATGTTTTATGGTAGGACAGTATCGAAAGGGATGCATTTCCACATCTTTCGAGAGGATTTCCATCTTTTTTGGATGATGCTTTCCATATTGTTTATAGCCAAGCAAAAACCACAAATTCACGAGAAAGAATTTTTCAGTAATTTCTGTTTTAGAGGAACTAATTTATGTGACAGGTAAATGTAATGAACCTGGTTCCAAGAATCCGGAAACCAGAAAAAGTTCCTGTGTAGTCTCAAATTTGAACTGCAACTTAAGTAGTTCTCAGTCCTTAGTATCGTCTGATAGAGTAAACGAACGATCTGAACCGTTCAATGATATATTTCTGTAGAGTTCGATCGGTATTCTTGAAAAAATCTAGATCGTCTATTTTTACCTGACGATCTATACGTAACGGCTTAAATTATAGCGTGTAGCATTGGATCTCTCTCCCGACACCCATACGACGGTCCAACACCAGAAATCTAGGCCTCGAGCGCATCCTCTGAGCCCCGGCCGCAAGCACCAGCATCCGCATGCATCTCGCCGCCGCCGACCACCCCCACCGCGGCTGCCGCCTCGGCCTCGGGCCCCTCGCGGCCTCCGCGCTCCGCCGCGAGCACCGGCGTCGCGCGCTCGCCGGCGGGGCCGTCCTTGCCATGGCGCTGCTCCTCGTGGCCACGCCGCGCCTCCGCCACTCCCCCGCGCTCCACCTCTTCGCCGACATGCGCAACCTCCTTGGTGTGCCCAACACGCTCAACGTGCTCACTGCGTACCCGCTCCTCCTCGCCGGGGTGCCGGGACTCGTCCTCTGCCTGTGCGGCACCGGATGCTTCGGCATCAGGTGCGCCGCGCACTTGCCCTTGCCCTTGCTTACCCACCTGCTGTTTGATGAATTGTCTCGCCTACAGTGTCTTTAGTTTCGTAACATGGACCAGTTTAAGAATTTTGTTATACTTGTTTTTAAATACTACAGATGAGGCCAATCTTCCCAACTATGCTTGAAAGCCTTAGAACAGGAGGTCAATTTAATTACCGGATTAGTGTATACCTAGTAAGCTCTAGTACTTTATTAAGGATATCTAAAACGAAGGGATGGCCATGACCCATATCATGGCCGCATTCAGGCTCTGCTAATTGAGAGAATGCGTTAAATGAGAATATCAGTTACCAATGAAATTAAATGTTTTGCTATTAGGTTGGAAAATTAACCGTGTAATTCTATCTATGGCTAACTTGCTTGATGAAATGCCTTGATTTAAGAATTTGCAATCTTTCTGCAGGATAGAATGGGTCAGTTAATGGGATTTGAAATATGGGTGTTTGATTAAAATGCGTCAGTCAGAGCTGAAAAATGATTTTAAGATGTGTGTAATCTTCTTGTTTGCTGTACGTCCACCCAATGTACAACTAACTGGTTTTCCATGGGCCTGCTGCCTAAAGAAACATGCTATCATTGTCAAAAGAAGAAGCCAGAATAAAATAATAAGTGCTCCTTACATTGGGTCAAGTCTCACAGAAGGCAAATCTGTAGCTAAATTTTTTTCACTTTAACGAATTTGTATATTCAGGTTCTATTGAACATGCCAAATGAATTATACTGGTGTTTGATAAAATTTATGGTCACTTTGTGGAATTATGTAGCTTGAGGTGGGAGGTCTTGGGATGGTTCCTCTTCTATGCTGGGAATGTAGCAGCAGCATTTGGCTCAGCTTACTATCACCTCAAGCAAGATGATGACCGCTTAATTTGGGACAGGTTGCCGGTATCTAAATATTTCTTCTTTCCATCATCTTCCCCTCAGCTGTTTACTAATTACTTGGCTTTTTTTGCGTAGTTTTGGACTCTGAAAATTTTGTTAATTTGGGTTGCCATTTACATAGTTTGAGGCTTTGAGCCTATTGGGAGAAATCACTGTGTTGAAAATTCCTGTTCAAAAAAGTGCAATTCGACTACTTAAATTGTCTTTTTTATAAAAAAAAATCATCAAGTGTTGACCATAGTTGAAAAATGTCCATATCTGGGTTTCCATGTGAGTGTTTTAAGTTGAGAGGGGGAATTAGTGATTGATGCTATTGTGCTAAGTATTTGATCTGAATGTTTTGTTCGTGTATAACTAATGGGGTCAATGTGTACTATATAACCTTTTACGGGTGCGAATGTTCACTGGATGCTTTGTGATGCAGATGATGATATCAGCATCCTCACTTTTGTCTATATTAGTAATTGAAAGAGTTGATGAGAGGGCTGGGTTATCGTGTTTGATCTCGCTCGTGTCTCTCATACTGGTGAGCAGTGCATGCGAAAGGTATACACAAGTGCCCACTCCTTTAGCTTGTTTTTTTTTACAGTTGTCAAATAAATTCTGAAAATGGGTCCTGTTTAATGTATTGTTCTGGTTGATTGTAGGGTTCTTGATGATATGCGTTTATGGGTTGTTTTAAATTTTGTTCCTTGCATTGCGATTCCTGCATTGCTATTCTTGTTCCCTCCAAAGTACACGCATTCAAGATTTTGGTTTCTTGCTACAGGTAACAGTTAATGATATAATGCATTGAGACTTGTAACCTTTTAAAAAAAATACTCATTTGATTAACATTCTGGTGCAGGTTTTTACCTTCTGGCAAGATTTGAAGGCCTTGCTGACAGAAAGGTTTACAGTGTGAATCGGTACTTCATTAGTGGCCATTCCTTGGAGCACCTTTGCTTTGCCATGGTTACCTTGATACTTACTGTGATGTTGTCCTTCAGAAATATTAAGATCGCCAGGTACCAATTAACCAATATTTATCAGATTTAGACTATTTGAAGAGCTGTTTTCTTTAATCATTCTCCTCAAGTCTTATGTGGTAATCTGGTAGGCTAGTTACTTGAGAATATGGTTGTTCCTTTCTAAAGTAAATAGTACCGGTAATTGCATATCCTGAAGTGCTCTGGAGTTCGCTTTTATGCCGCCTATTAATCTAGGATTGTGCATCTCCTCCGCAGGGACTCGTGACTTGTGTTGCTGATTGTAAGATGGGTCAGCAATCCTGTGAAAATTCTGAATGTTTGGAAGACCACACCCGGAAGCACAAGAGGATACATGGCTAGGGGATCTAGCTTGTCCTTGTTTTTCACTGCCTTGGTGGCTGGCTCTCCCTCCCTCCCTCCCTGAAGTGTTTCAGGTTGATGGCGGCATAGACGGGGGCTGTGGCCTTATTGATCTGTGCGTTCATGTTGTGAGAATTGTCTGTGTTGAGTTTGTTAACTTGAAGAGAAACTGGACGACGAGATTGCAATGTATAAAGATTTCAACTGTGAAACAATCATCCATTTTGTTGCTCATTACTTTACATCGGTCCTATGTGTTAGATAGTATCTTTGTTACCTTATATACGAGATTGCTAGTTGCCTTGTATAGAGATTATTTGCCTTGTATAGTTATTACCTTATATAGTCTTTCCTTCTATATCCTCTTGTACGTGTATATATACTGGCTCTTTGGCCTCATGTTGAATACAAGTGCTATTCATAACATGGTATCAGAGCCAAGTTAGGGTTAGGGTTTTCTTACGGGCGTTGCACTTGCGCTCTCCCGACCTCTCCTCCGGTTTTTCTTCGCCGATTCGTCCTCCTCATTTGTAGCTCCGGCGCTTCTCCGTCGGCCGCTCGCTAAGTCGATCCGTCGTCAAGTCCGCCGACCGTCCTGCGCATCTCGACTTCCGGCTCGGCGCTGCTTGCCGCGACGACGATCAAGCGCGGCCGCCTCCCACGCCGCCGTTCGCAGTTCCGCTGTCCACGCCGCCGAGCCCGTGACGCACTGGGTTTCCATCTGCCGCCGCCGCCGATCGTCGCGCGCCGCCGCCGTCCTCGCGTCGCGTCGTCCTCCGCTGTCCGGATCGCAGCCACCTCCGGTCGCGCTGTCGCTTCATTCTTCGCGCCACCCACGGCTCGTCTTCCACGCGCGCATCCACTCGACTTCAGCGCCGAACTTCATCGCACTCCCGGCCGCCACCGACGTGATCGCCGACCCGGTCGCCGCCACCCGTGACGCTGTTGCCGACCAGGCCGCCGTCACCCGTGACGTCTCCAGGCCTCCTCTGCTCGGTTCTTCTCAGGTGCGATTGGATCGGACTTTAAATCAGTTTAAGTCCGGTTCGGACAAAAAAAATGTCGCCACTGCAGCTCTTCTTCCGCATCAGATTCCTCGTTGCCCGGTTATCTTTGATGGTCTCAATTATCGTGATTGGATTCTTCACATGCGCCTTCACATGCGAGGGCAGCGTCTGTGGGAGTTTCTTACTGGCGAGCTATCATGTCCGCCTCGTCCTGCTCCCCGACATGCCTGTTATTCCTAAAGAGGCCGACTGCGCCGCTCAACGAAGGCCTCCGATGAGTATGCTGATGCTGTGGAGTCTTTTCAGACTCAATTTACTGCATACAAGATATGGCTTGATGAAGATGCTCGTGCTTCTGCTATTCTGGTTGCTAGTATGGAGGTGCATCTCACTGGTGATATTGTTGGTTTGTCTTCACCGACCGATGTGGGCGATCTTCGCAATCACTATGAGCCTCATCGGGATTCTTTGTACCTTCTCGTTGTATGACAGAGCGATCGTTCTGAAGGGTGATTCTCTCGTTGACGAGTTTTATGCTCAATCGCCTCGGTATGGCGTCAACTTGATTCTCTCTGACCGAGGTTTGTCGACTGTCGATCTTTGCCAACGCCAAGACTCTCACTTGAGCTTCGCCGTATCTACGACTTTCGACACGCCGGGTGAATTTGAGCAGTTCGTGCTCACCGCTGCTCGTCATCCCGTGTGACCTTATTGGAGGCTCTTGCGGCTATTCGTGCGAGGAGACTCGTCTTCGTGGTGCGGGCCTACTAGTATCTCCTTCATCCCGGCAAGACCTCGTGCTATTCCTCCATCGATGGCGCCTCCTTCTTGATGATCGATTACCAAGGGTGCGTGGCTTCACCGTACTCTCCGCAACAAGGATGGGCATGTGGAGCGCTTTGCTATCGAAAGAAAAGGATCTTGCTCGTCGCGGTGGCGTCCTCCTAAGTGCATCGGACTTCTTGGTGCCTCTCCTCAACAGCTTCGCCGGTTCGGACCCCACTCAGAAATTTTGATGTCTTTGCTACGTCGCATGGCTACTTCGCACCGTCGGTCTGCTGGCTCGCTCTCGCATCTTCCAATGAGAGACCATCTTCCTCCTCATCGTATCACACCATGGATTCTTGACTCGAGCTTCTTTTCATATGACATCCGATCCAACGAGTCTCCATTCCATTAGTCCTCTTGTCGCTCCTATCATCATGCATGCATCGCAGATGGTACCCTCTTCTGCATACAGGTGACGAGGCACTCTTTTGTCTTCCTCTTTTCATGTTCCCGTTGTTTCTCATGTTCCTAAACTCACCATGCACTTTATATCCGCCGCCTTCATCGATCATGGTGTCGTGTTATCCTTGACTCGACTCTTGCTGTGTTCGGGATCGCAGATGTGGTCTCTGTTGGTATTGGCCCTCGCCGCCATGACTCTCGGCCGCTTTGGGAGCTTGACCGCTTCGCCTTCCTTCCGCTGCCTCTGCCGGTCTCTCGTCTCCTCCATTGCTTCGCCTCCGTTGCATCGCTTCATCGGGTCGTTTGCTCGATGGCATCACCGTTTAGGGCATCTTTGTGGGTCACGTCTGTCTTCTTTAATTCGCCGTGAACTTTTAGGATCTGTGTGCCGTGATACCTCCTTAGATTGTGCGGGTTGTAAGCTTGGTAAATGCTACAACTCCCTATCCTTCTAGCGAGTCTGTATCCCAAATCATCCTTTTGATCTTGTTCATTCGATGTGTGGGCTCGGGTCCTTTTGTTTCAAAGGGATCATAAATATTATATTCTTTTATAGATGATTTCTCTCGCCACACTTGGATATACTTTATGTCTTCTCGTAGCGAGGCTTTGTCCATCTATAAGAATTTTGCCATTATGATCCGTACTCGCTTTGACTCTCCCATTCGAGTTCTTCGTCTTGACTCAAATAGGGGAATATCCGTCCGCGCCTTCGTACTTTTCTTGCTACGCAGGCACTCTTTCTCGCTTTTCTGTCACGGTGCTCATGCTCGAAATGGTGTGGTGAGCGCAAGCATCGCCATCTTCTTAAGACACTCGTGCCCTTTTACTTGCTTCCATTGCTCCACCTCATTTCGGGCCGAGGTTGTTTCATCGCCACTTACTTGATTAATATTCACCTTCCTCTGCTCTTAGGGTGGGATTCGGTGGAACGCGTCTTTGTGGCATGCTTCCCGATTACTCTAGTCTTCGCCTTTTTGGGTGTGTGTGCTATGTCCTCCTTGCACCTCGTGAACGCACTGTCGACCGCGATCTGTTGAGTGAGTTTTTCTGGGCTATAGTGCTGACCATAAGGGATATCGTTGTTGGGATCCTGTTGGCCGACGAATGCGGATTTCTCGGGATGTTACTTTTGATGAGTCTCGTCCCTTCTACCCTCGTCCTTCTTCCACTCCAGCATCTCTTATCGAGCCACTTTCTTTTCTTACTTTTCCTGATACTCTTGTTGCCACTTTTTCTTCTCCACAGTTGGCATCTCCTTCTTCGCCAGCCTTTTCACACGAGTCTTCACATTCCGTGCCTCCTCCAGAAGTTTCTTCTGACATTGTTCCTTCGTATCCTCTCTACTACACTCGCCGTCCGCGAGTTGAGGATTCTTCTGATGTCTCTTTTTCTCCTGTTGAGTCATTTTCTTCTGGGCCTCCTCGCTACGCTCTTCGTGATCGTTAGTCTATTCGGCCTCCTAAGCGCCTTGGCTTTGCTGGTGCTGTTCTTGCCGAGCCGACTTCTTACCGTGATGTTGTTGTTCATCATGAATGGCAGCTTGCGATGGTAGAGGAGATTGCCGCCCTTGAGCGCACTAGCACGTGGGATCTTGTGCCCCTTCCTCCACGTGTCCGTCCCATTACATGCAAGTGGGTCTATAAGGTTAAGACTCGCTCTGATGGTTCTCTTGAGCGCTACAAGGCTCGTCTCGTAGCACGTGGTTTTCAGCAGGAGCATGGTCGTGATTATGACGAGACTTTTGCTCCGGTGGCTCATATGACCACTGTTCGCACTCTTCTTGCAGTAGCATCTGTTCGTCAGTGGTCTATCTCTCTGCTTGATATCAAGAATGCCTTTCTTAATGGTGAGCTACGTGAGGAGGTTTTTATGCAGCCACCACCGGGGTTTCTGTTCCTGAGGGCATGGTTTGTCGTCTTCGTCGCTCTCTTTATGGCCTCAAGCAAGCCCCTCGTGCCTGGTTTGAGTGTTTTTCTTCTATGGTCATTGCTGCTGGCTTTTCTGCTAGTACTCATGATCCTGCGCTCTTTGTTCACACTTCACCTCGTGGACGGACTCTTCTTCTTCTCTATGTTGATGACATGATCATTACTGGCGATGATACTCAGTATATTGCCTTTGTGAAGGCACGTCTCAATGAGCAGTTTCTCATGTCTGATCTAGGTCCTCTTCGTTACTTTCTGGGGATTGAAGTCTCTTCTACACCCGAGGGTTTCTTTCTATCCCAAGAGAAGTATATTCAGGATCTTCTTGATCGTGCTTCTCTCACTGATCAACGGACTGCTTTGAGACTCCTATGGAGCTCAATGTCCACCTTCGACCTACTGACGGTGAACCTCTTGATGATCCTACTCGCTATCGTCATCTTGTTGGGAGTCTTGTTTACCTTGGTGTTACTCGTCCTGACATTTCCTATCCAGTTCATATCTTGAGTCAGTTCGTTTCTGCTCCCACCCAGCTTCACTATAGTCATCTTCTTCGTGTTCTACGATATCTTCGTGAAACTATCTCTCGCCGTCTTTTCTTTCCTCGATCCAGCTCCCTCCAGCTTCAGACATACTCCGATGCTACTTGGGCTAGTGATCCCTCTGATCGCCGGTCTCTTTCTGCTTATTGTGTTTTTCTTGGTGGTTCTCTCATTACTTGGAAGACTAAGAAGCAGATAGCAGTTTCTCGTTCCAGTGGAGGTGAGTTGCGAGCGATGGCTCTTTTGACAGCAGAGGTTACTTAGCTACGGTGGCTACTTGAGGATTTTGGTGTTTCTGTTTCTACACCAACTCCTCTTTTATCTGACAGTACAGGTGCTATTAGCATTGCTCGAGATCCAGTGAAGCATGAGCTCACCAAGCATATTGGCGTTGATGCTTCCTACATGAGGACACAGATACAGGATCAGGTTGTGGCTCTTCAGTATGTGCCTTGAGCTTGAATTAGCGATTTCTTCACGAAGACACAGACTAGAGCTCAAAGATGCTTTTATCTCTCCAAACTCAGTGTTGTTGATCCACCATGAGTTTGAGGGGGGGTGTTAGATAGTATCTTTGTTACCTTATATACGAGATTGCTAATTGTCTTGTATAGAGATTATTTGCCTTGTATAGTTATTGCCTTATATAGTCTTTCCTTCTATATCCTCTTGTACGTGTATATATACTGGCCCTTTGACCTCATGTTGAATACAAGTGCTATTCATAACACTATGATCCAATTCAACGCGTGCTCAATTGATTAGAATTAGACAAGTTTATTATACTAGCTAACAGCAGGAATTCTGAATAGACCTCATGGTACACTGACCGGTGGGACCCGCTCCCAGATGAACCGTCTCCTTCGCTCCACCGCCTCTGCTCGTCCCAGCAACCACCAGCGCCACTGCCGCCACCACCTGCCGCCGACCGGGCAAGCAACCACCACCCGCCGATCATCAGCGCCTCCCCATGGAACCGCCTCCTCCGCACCCATCTCTGCCGCACCCGCCCGAACCTCGCCCTCGCGCTCTACCGCCTCGTGCGCGCGCTCTCCTACACCCTCCCCCTCGCTCTCCGCGCCGCCGGCTTCTCCTGCCCGCGCCTCGCTTCCGCCGTCCACGCCCACGCTCTCCACCTCGGTCTCCACGGCAACCCCGACGTTGCCGTCCAGCTCCTTGCCGCCTACGGCAGGCTCGGCCGCGCCGCCGAGGCCCGCCACGTGTTCGACGCCATACCGGCGACGAGGACCACCCTCTCCTGGAACACGCTCATAGACCCCGACGCTCCAAGGGACGCGTTCGCGCGCATGGCCGCCGCTGCCGGGGCGCGGCCCGACGCCGTGACGTGGACGGCGCTGCTCTCGGCGCGCGCGAGGTGCGGGAAGCACCCGGATGTTCTCGAGCAGTTCGGAGACATGCACCGGAGCAGGTGCGAGTAGAACGCCGAGTCCATGGCTATGGCGCTCTCGGCGTGCCCGTACGCCGGCGACCTTGCATTGGAGAAAGAGAGGGCAATGCACGGCTACGGCGTCGTGAAGGGCATCATCGATGGCTACTTGTTCGTCACTACCTCGCTGGTGTGCATGTACGGCAATCTTGGGGAAATGGACGATGCTGCGAAGGATTTCCAGGACGCCGGGGAGAACAACACCGTGGCATGGAACGCCTCATCACGAGCTATGCCGCTGCTGGGGCGTATGATGAAGCGTTTGATGTGCTACATCGCCCTTCACGACCCAAGTGTTTAATCGAGATATCTGAAATTCAGAATCATCAGACACTCCACGACATTCGACCATTTTCTTGCACGGCCTCCGCCTCCAGTATGGGTACATCGTACATCGCTCAATTCCCTCCAACTTGTTTCACAGAGAAATAACAACCACTAATCTTTGATTCAAGTCTCACTTTGGGAAAAATATGCCACAATTCGCGCATGCTTGTACCAGTCGCTGGGGTCATCAGAGAAACTCCTGTTCAGATCATACTAAGTTCGCAACATTTCCGAAACTATTCATGGTGTTGCGGGTTCCTGAGATTGTATATAAATGGAGGTACTAATGAGAAATTTTACAATGTATTATACTAGTAGTATATGGTACGTAATAGAAATCAGATCTAGTTATTGATTTGTTGAGGTTATTTCTACTACTCTATTATCAAAAGAAGTATAAATAAATACTATATAATCTGATCCGTTGGATCGAAAGAATAAGCGCTCCATATTGAGTGTAGTTTATCATAAAAGGGTTCATCCATTAGCGAGAGCAGCTCCAGATAAAATGGTGGAATCATAGGACAATAAACCAAGGATGCTTTACTGGAAGCTAGCGCAGCTCATCTGCAATATGTTGCGAAGTGTGAAGCCTAATTGAAACATCAGTTGCTCCAAATTAACGCTTGAAATTTGTGAGGTATAGATATCCAATCTAACAGTGGAAACATCACCGAACAAATGTGAGGATTAGTCTTCTCAAAAAGGACAACGTGAGGATCCTCGCTATTGAACACAAGTTGCAGCTTAGAATAGAATTAAAAAAAAATCAAAAATGTTATAATAGAATTAATTGTTTTAGAGTAGAACACAGCAGTCTTTCAAGCGAATATGCTCTATTGTAGACTGCAATCCCTGTACGTTTTCCGGTACGAGTTTTGTTGCTAACAATGTTCCTTCCCCCAACGAAGTATGTCCCTACAGAACATGATTTTCTAAGTAACTCGTCTCGCAGTACTTATTGAAGACATGTTTCACATAGGTCCCAAGCAATGGACAGATGAGAGAGAATCGAACAATACAATATTTATTCACAATCTATACATATCAGGAAAAATGAACACATGAATACCACATAAAAGGCATCTTCTAGGCAGGTGAATTTACAAATCCTTAATACTTCCTCCGTCCCAGATTATAAGAAGTATACTTTGAGGAAAGGGTTCTAAGAGATCATGTGGTAGTCTATCTATGTTTATGATGAGTAATTGACTATGTTTGAGTATGTGTGCTCGGGTTTAAGTTTGATACGAGCTTGCTTTGTTATGGGCAATTTGATTTGAGAGGTCTTGACCTGTCTAGAGTGGTCATGGCCTTGTCTTGAGTGGTTGTGCTTCACCACTAAGTGGTCATAATACTCTTAGAGAAGTCGTTTCCTAGAGAGGTCATTCCCAATAGTAGTCCTTCCTATAGTAGTCGTGGGTTTTGTGACCTCTAGAGTGATCGTGGGCTTTGTAATATCTATGGTGGTCGTTTCCTAGAATGGTCGTGGCCTTTTTGACCACTAGGGAGGTCATCCCTAGAGTGGTTGTGACCACTATGGGAGGGTGTGACCTCTGTGACCATTAGGAAGATCGTCTCTAGAGTGGTCGTGGAGTGGTTTAGACCTCTAAGGACCTCTGATGAAGTGGTTTAGACCTCTATGGACATTTGGGGAAGTGGTCTTGACCATTGAGGGAGTGATCATAACATTTGTAAGAGTGATCATGACATTTGTAAGAGTGATCATAGCCAAGAGTGGCTTTGAGTGGTCTCTGCCAAGAGTGATCTTTGGCTTTGGGAGATCGCATCCAAGAGTGGTTATGGACTAAAGTGGTCACACCAAGAGTGATCTTTAGCTTTGAGGGGTCACGACTTAGGGAGGTCATGATTTGAAGAGTAGTCACAGACCAAGATAATCATGGACAAGAGTGGTCGTGGACCAAGGTAGTCATGGTTTAATTTATTCCAGGTGGGATATTTTGATGTTTGAATGACCATTGATCTTTGTCTGTTTGTTGATGCATGTTTATCTGGAATAATGCTTTGTGACGGTTTGCTTGTCTGTGTTGGTTGCAGGACTCCGAGGCTAGGTCATAGTGAGGTGAAGGGGAGACCGGAATTTAGCCTAGTAGAGTTGAGGTCCAGAACAGTAAAGAGTGCTGGAAGATGATTGAGGCCAGGAAGTGGTTGCAAGCCGGGAAGACAAGTAACCGGAACATGAAGCATTGGTCATAGACATGGCGGCCAATGGCAAGGTGGACCGAGACTAGGCTCAGGGAAGAGTTGAAGTCCAAAACGGTCAAGGAAGCCAAAGCCATCATGGTAAAGCGGACAAGAACATATGGTGTGCCAAATGCTTTGGACCTGTTTGCAAGCGAGGATGGTTCGGAGGAGTCTGAACACGTGAGAGGCTTAGCGGCAAGTCATTGAGGGCACATGGAAGGTGACAAAGCATGGAAGATGCTTCTAGTGGTTAGATGAGATGCTAACTTGAGCTTTACTCAAGTGAAGGAGGATCGTTGAATCAAGTGTTCGTGGGTAGAGTATATGCTAAATTAGTGTTAAAGGGTATGGTCAAAACCCGTGTTGTTGTTAGGTTTCAGGTTAGGCCATGTATGAGTGAGTGAATTAGTCCCAACCCTTGATGAGGTTCCTTATAGGAGAAGGAAGTCATCCAAGGGTGAAGATTGACTCAATTGTGATATAAATAGAGAGTTGGAGGGATGTCTCCAGTGCCTTGGTCAGGACCTTGGCTGGTATCCTAATTTTTACCAAGGTCGAAATAAAGCCTTAGAGAAGGATTATTTGGTTTCTTTATGCTCTGTTGAGTTTTACCCACTTGGAAGTGTGGCTTTGTAACATGTCCATCTAGAAGTGTGGCTTTGTAACCATCCCTCTCTAAGCAATGCAAGATCCAACTTCATCTATGTTCTGAAATATATTTTTTGTTTTTGCATTTTTGTTTGATTCTTTCTTGCAACTTGAGCTATGCTTCACCTCCTTCTACTTGCTCTGTCTCTACTGGATCTAGGCGCATAAGAGGTTGAGTAGTTCATCAAGAACATGTTTTAACTTGCTCTATCTCTACTGGTTTCTTTCTTTCTTAACTTGTACTGCCAAGGATGAATAATTGATGGATGAACCTTTTGCAGACCATATCCCAATAATCTAGATAAGCTTTAAACAAGATCTCATATTCTTCTCAAGAAACTGGTAGATCTTTTCTTGGCTCGTTTGAAGGGTGTGCCTTTGGGGTTCCTGCCTGCTGTGACATGTGGGATATCATCTTGATCATCAAAATCCCCACGAGCAAGCTCAGGTTGAAGTAGGTGGGTTTTATCCTTGTCTCAGTGCATCCTTCCTTCAAACTAAAAAAGGTCAGACCTTTGACATCAATCTTTGTGATTGAAGGTTGGAATAGGTTCCTGACATCTATAGGAAGGTGCATGCAAGGTTTCACGGGATTCGAATTAGCCGATCAAAAGTTATATCGATTCTTGTTTTTGAAATCGTATTAATTTTACTGTTCAACCCTATTCTACTGTTCACCTGAGAGCACTCGACATTTGCCTAGTGCTGGCCTAGCTGAGCCCTTTAGTCGGCTCTTTTAGAAAAGTGGATTGAATGCTCTTTTGTCCGGTGCTAGTCTGGTTGAGCCTTTCAATTAGCTCTTTTAGAAAAGAGGATTTAAATTTTTGGAGGGAAAATTTCAATTGACTCCTATTCACCCCCTTTAGTTGCCTTTTCGATCCTTCAGGTTCATATGCAGTTTCTAGGGAATTGTAACTTAAGTAGTCCCCATCCGTCCCGACCAATGGATCGAGGTAATGAACGGTCTAGATCGCCCAACAGCGAAGCTACAGTGTGCTATATTGTTTGCTACAGTAGAAAAATGGTACAGTGTTTTCACTATAGTAATCTTAAAGATCTGGGCCGTCATTTTTTATCTAATGGTCCCCGTGCAACTATCAAAGTTGTAGTCATAGAGGGACTGCATATGATCATAAATATATGGTATATTTCATATTCTAATGCCAAATTAGTGTGATGCTTCCTTTATATCCCAAACAAATATCCAACTTTAATTTATATTCTCTACATGCATGCATTGAATATAGTGCTTACAGGTAATAATTAAGGGTATTCTAGTCATTATCAGTATCTTTTTGGTCTATGTGCCAAGAGAAAATACGTCCTATAAATTTGGATAAAGAGAATACTAAAGTGTTAACCCCATAGAAGTTCAGTCATGTATACGAAGACTAGAGCATAATGTTTCCTGATAGGAATTATACCATGAATATAGATTACACAACTACTAGAAGGCTAGTATTATGGGTTTACATTTCCTCTCGAGTTAGAAAATCCTCTTCGAGAAGTTTGTTCAGCAAACAGATCCTGAAGAAAGGAGAACAGTGACAGTCGATGTGAAAATATGCCTAGATTGTGATGCCACAGAGCATTCTGTTGTGTGTAGCAGACTAGCAGGCAGAGCAGTGAAACAACAAAGAAAACAAGTGCTCTTCAGAAATTGAAACTACAGCCATTAAAATAGTAGTAATCGAATCAGCATATAGGGAACAATGCCCATTAACATATGCAAACAATATCTGTGAGAGAAGGCCATGAAACAGAGGCATAATCATAGATAATAAGATAAGCTCCACATTACAATCACAACGACTAGCATATGAAGCATTTGGCCTATCCCTGTTGTTTGATTACAAGGTAAAGAAGAGCCAAATCCATACCTGTGATTCACATTTCACGACATCCATCACACGCGTGTGGTACTCATTGATGCCTAGTGCTGGAAAGAAGAAGCGTCTCCGACTCCGAGCATAGAGTTGTGCATTTCACGATGCGGCGGGCTTCGCCTGGGCCTTGGATGGCTCGGGCACGGCGACGGTGGCAGCACAGGTGCACAACCTCCTGCCGTAGATGTCCCCTGCTTTTCTCTTTGGCCACCGGCGAGCCCCGCCTGTCAACCACCTTGTGCGCTTTCGCTGTGCAGCTCTCTCCATTCTCCAGAAGCGAAGCGTACTCTGCTAGAATGCGCTTAGTAAGTGGACTCGTGCATTGACGAAAATGAGTCTTCGAGTGCTCTACCACGGATGCCGCACGCGGCTAGCTTTCCTCTTGAACTCGCGGCCACTGATTCCGCTTTCCTCCGATTCGATTCGCCGGCTTGTTCTTCCAGGATTTTCTCGGCCAAAAACGTCACGCGCCGAATCAAATCCACCACCTCGGCACTTCCCAATCCGGCCGAGTCCCCCTGGCTCTCGCCCCTAAACCCTAACCGACCCACACCCGACGGCGACCGCCGCCATGAGCCGCTTCGACGGCCGCGCGGCGGACCCCGGCTCCTACCGCGACCGCCGCAGGTAACCGCTGCCGTCCTCCCAGCAGGGCACTGTCTGAACCCTAAGCCCTAGCCGTAACCCTAACTTTATTCTAATCCCAGCTACACGCTCACGGTTGTTTTGCAGCGAGGGGGCGTTTGGAGGCGGGACGAGGGCGTTCGCTCCGCCGAGTCGGGCGGATGATGCTGCTGCAGCGGCGGCGGCTGAGCTGGATGGGCTGCCGCGGTTCGAGAAGAACTTCTACATGGAGTCGCCCGCGGTGGCCGGCATGACGGAGGACGAGGCGGAGGCGTACCGCCGCCGCCGGGAGATCACCGTCGAGGGCCGCGACGTGCCCAAGCCGGTGCGCGAGTTCCGCGACGTAGGCTTCCCAGGTTCGGCAATTCTGGTCTTAGCTCCTTTGTTTTTACGTGTGCTACGGTTGTGTTGCAGCTACACAAATTAGAAAATCAGGAGGGGATGGGATCGACTCATCTGTTTTGTTAGCATCTATGCTGTATTAATTCGAATCAAATAATGATAACATCATCATCTGCAGGCCTCATTATCTCGCACCACTTCGTGTGGTTATGCTATGCTGCGTCTCTTTATCTCACACCACACTCTGGAAAGCATAATGTTGAAGGACCTAGGCTAGATGTAATTTCAAGCAATTCTCTCAGACCAAGTACATAATTAGAGTACAAGGTTTAAGTGGGTGTTACAATGATGGAAGATGGCACTCGGCTGAGTTGGTACCTGTGAGCTGATTGGAAAAGGCCTGCCCTGTGATCATTGTTGAAATGCCAAATGTTAGTTAATTGTTTCTCATTGAAGGGTGACCACTGCCACTAGCTATCTAAAGGCTGCCCAACTTTTGAATCCTTGCTTGCAATGCAAAGATATAAATCTTGTTGCTGAAATGTTTATTATTATTTGCAGTTGAAGTGACGATGAAGTAACAAATGAATGTAGCATTTCATTGTTGCATTTAGCCCAAAATAGGAAGTAGTGCACGAATGGATTTAAGCAAAGATCCCTGTACCACCCCTACCTATACACAGTCACACACACACAAAGAAAAGGAGTTGTCCATCTGCATTTTGAATTATATCATCATGAAATTTTCTTGTGGCCTAAGCCATACTGTCACATCATCATTGTCTGGTTATCGTACCAGCTGTTGAAATAATTTGTATGGTACTAAAAAGCATTCCAAAGTAATTCTGACTGGACTACTTCTGTCATATTGGGTTCTGCTAACATCTTTGTTGGTGTGTTCCAATGGACTTGCTGATTTCCTTACACGTAATATGCACAAGATGATTATGTAAGAGAGGGCCGTTTTCCTTTTAACAGAAGATGAAAGCTAGTTTGAATGCACTTGTGCTCAGTGGTAAACATGTAGGATCCTAACTAGATATATTCAAGTATGTATTGACTATTGATCTTGAAGGGAATCCCCATGATTATTTTTGAATGGGTGCTGCACAAACTATTGTGGCCTTTGCACATGTCCAGCATATCCAAAAGATTTGAAACCAAAAAGTGAATTCTTTCATGGGAAAAGGCTATTAACAAAATAATAAAATGATAAATACAGTACGCGCAGATATTTGTTAACTTGTGAGAAATGAAGCATTCCTTGTTGTATTAGACCCTGCGATTTTAATATGGGGAAGTTAATTAGATGAATGTAGCTCCAAGTGGTCCTTTAATTTTAGGTGTAGAAGTGCCAGAATGGGAGTATGCAGAAATGTGAAATCCAGGGAGGGGAAAAAAAGATCGGTTAGGCAAAAAAAAAAAAAATTTGAATTGACTATACTGTCTGGTAGCCATATACAATGTTGTGACTAGCTGGTGCTTAATGCCTCTCGATGCTAATTATATTGGTGCATTTGTTATATTATATTAATTCATGTACTTAAGGAACTACATATATGAGTAATCAACCAACAATAGGATCCAATAATCCGGGCTGTGCTGCTCTTGCATCTACCAGTCAATGCATTATTTTGCAATGAAAATTTCAGATTTTTCATCTTTGTAGCCTTGAAGATACTTCAGTTATTTTTTAAAAAAACTGACCACAGTAGTATATATGTTTGATGAACTGGATCATAAATGGTGAAAGTATCTACTGCTTTTCTTTGAACTAGGATTTAGCTAATCCTCATATTACACCAACATTATCATCAGCCAGTTGATGCGTCAGAAGGAAAGGATATCAAGATGCCCTTTGATGCCTACATCTGAATATTT
The DNA here is from genome assembly GCA_036346275.1 of Otatea glauca. Taxonomy (NCBI): domain Eukaryota; kingdom Viridiplantae; phylum Streptophyta; class Magnoliopsida; order Poales; family Poaceae; genus Otatea; species Otatea glauca. The sequence goes on along the minus strand of CM070711.1, from coordinate 7,559,116 downwards.
TACTCTGCAGATAATTTCTGCTTTCAAGTCAACACAATAATTTTGATTTTCGAGAGCTCATTTACCTTTAATTCTTGAAATTTTATTATCTTCGGAGCTACATGCTTTATTATCTTGTTCATGCTTCCTTAGATTTAACATCTTATGTTCTAGATTCTGCTAACTTAAGATGCTTCACTTCTGTTCTGCAGAATATGTTCTGCAAGAAATCACAAAAGCTGGGTTTGTAGAACCTACTCCAATCCAGTCGCAAGGTTGGCCAATGGCACTGAGGGGCCGTAATCTTATTGGCATTGCTGAAACAGGATCAGGGAAAACACTTGCTTATCTTTTACCTGCCATTGTTCATGTTAATGCTCAACCTATTCTAGGTGTGAATATGTTGCTTATGTTTTACCACTGGCTTTTCTGGAGCCATCTTGGATGATAATCTAAAGATATGTCTTTTGTTATTCAAGCTCCTGGCGATGGTCCAATTGTTCTAGTGTTAGCCCCTACACGTGAACTTGCCGTCCAGATACAACAAGAGGCGACTAAGTTTGGTGCATCATCAAAGATAAAAAGCACATGCATATATGGTGGTGTTCCAAAAGGTCCTCAAGTTCGTGATCTTCAAAAAGGTTCTCTCTCTGTGTCTCTTTGTGCCTATTGAAATGGACATTCTGTTGGTCTATACTGAAAAACGGTACCATTGCCTGCTTTTTGTGTGGGTTATATTATTTCTTCCAGGTAGATATAACCGTGATGGCAGCATTAGTCGGATTAATTTGTCCCATGGTTTTCATTTCAGGTGTTGAAATTGTTATAGCCACACCAGGAAGACTAATTGATATGATAGAATCACATCATACAAATTTGCGGAGGGTCACTTACCTTGTTTTGGATGAGGCAGATCGGATGCTAGACATGGGCTTTGAACCCCAGATTAAGAAAATTGTTTCTCAGGTATACCTAGTTACCTACTACACATGGTTGTCATGGCGTACATGGCGACCACGACACCTGAGAGGTGCCAGGACGCCATGGCGTCCTCAAGGTGAGGTTCGGCGAGCAAAAGGGGTTGACAGTGACACTAAGACAACACATTAGAGAAGAAGTTCAAAACATAGTTAACAAGCCTAGGTAGATTGCGACCACAGAGCACACTTGATACAACCCATAGCCTGATCAACAAGAGCCCAGCCTAGATTTTTCGGCTCCGTCTCATGGACATCTTCAGCACCTGCATCAATCCGATCAGTGTTCCACTCATACTCATCAAAGATTAGTGGGTTAAAGTTGCTCCCTTTGCCAGTTGGCCAAGGCACCCACCCAGCAGCTCGCCGTGGACGCCGTAAATTCCTAGGCGCCTGCCTAGATGGCCAAGGCGAGGCGAGCATCCACGGCGTCCCATCCAGAGTGCCACGATGCCAAGGCGACACCGTGACAACCATGCTACTACATGAATTGTTGCATTCCAAATCATGCCCCCATGAATCCACATGCAAATATATGCTCTGATATTTTATGTTTGCTCTATGCTTTGTTTTGCTTGCACATTGTCATTGTCAGGATGAATTTAGTTGTTATGTTGAGATCTTAAATCATTTAATCAACTGTGGCAGATATTTTAGCAATTCTTCACAGTACTCATCATTGTCGGTATTGGTTTCGCTGAAAGTAAATATTGTTTTACATGACGTCAAAAGATTATCTGTCATTTCAGATTCGTCCAGATCGCCAAACACTTTATTGGAGTGCTACCTGGCCAAAGGAGGTTGAGCTGCTAGCAAGGAATTTCCTTTTTGACCCATACAAGGTGAACATTGTAGGCAGACACTATTTTGCAGGTGGATTTATTGCATACTGTGAACGGAATGCATTTTAATGTGATGCAGGTCATTATTGGTTCTGAAGACTTGAAAGCTAATCATGCCATTTGTCAGCATGTAGAGATATTATCTGAGAGTCAGAAGTATAACAAGTAGGATTCCGGTGACATTTTTTTACTATATACTCAAATGTTTCAAACACAACGTCTTAATGATGGAATGAATTACTTTGATATAAGGTTGGTTAATCTATTGGAGGATATAATGGATGGCAGCCGAATTTTAATATTTATGGACACCAAGAAGGGATGTGATCAGATCACTAGACAACTCCGAATGGATGGTTGGCCTGCTCTGTCTATCCATGGTGACAAAAGCCAAGCAGAAAGGGATTGGGTTCTTTCTGAATTTAAATCAGGGAAAAGTCCTATTATGACAGCTACTGATGTAGCTGCTCGAGGCTTAGGTATACAGAAATTCTCAGATATGATGATGTATAGATTATGTTGCCCAGGTAAACTAATATGTGTTTCTTATGTCTGGAAAACAGACGTTAAAGATGTCAAATATGTCATTAACTATGACTTCCCGGGATCACTGGAGGACTATGTTCATCGCATTGGTCGAACTGGCAGAGCTGGTGCAAAAGGAACAGCTTACACCTATTTCACCGCCGCTAATGCCAGATTTGCCAAGGATCTGATCAACATTTTGGAAGAAGCTGGGCAAAAGGTCAGCCCTGAATTAGCGAATATGGGTCGTGGTGCCGCGCCCCCTTCTTCAGGTAAGTTTGCTGTTGGATTATTCCTTTCCATTATATCAGAAGCAGTATTTACAGATTTACTGATCTTCTATCCACTATCATCTTTTGGCCCTAATTTATTGTTGAGATATCATCTTAATGAATTGGGACTGACTCTTATCACATTTTGCAGGTCACCGTGATAGATACAGAGGGTATGGAGGTGGCCGGCCATGGAGCTGACATTTAAATATTCAATTGTTGCACAGAGCAATATTTGACCTTTCTTTGTGGATGGCTATGTATTTCTGGCTCACTGAATCTTATGATTAGTGTTCGGTAAAGATGAATTTATATATTTTTGAATACCATGTCGCGTTATGACTGAAATATTCTTCACCTATTGTCTCAATAGCTAGAAATGTGACATAATATGATGCTTACAATTTCATTAGAGAATAGTTTTTGTTTTTAGTGTAACTCATAATTTGATTCCATCAATGCCAATATAAAACCTTATCTTCAATAAAAAGATAATCGACTAAATTGGAATGATGGTTGTATATGTGGTAAGAATTTATATGGGATATGAATGCATCTTTAACTTTGTGGAGCTTCTCTTTCAGTTACCAGAACATTAATACTGGGCCATTTACTTTACTATCCTGTTTTTCAAAATAAAATATACCTTCTCCAAACAGCTTTTCTATTTTATTTTTCACTTTTCGCTGTTGTGGTGATCAGCTGGATTGGGTTTTCTTCTGGTTGGGGTTCTTGGGCTAGTAGTTTTTCTTCCCCTTCTGAATATCAAGCCAACAGCTCATGCTCACCATGTGACAATTAACTGTAGGTTGTTTGGTGTGGCAAGTAGTGTATGTTATGGCCACAGCTGCTGTCAATATATTTCTGTGGGAGTTTTTTTTTACTCCGTGAAGTATGCTGTGGTCATAACTCATAAGCATCTTTCTTGCTAGACGGCCATAATAGGTCTAGTGATTTGCTCTCTGCCCAACATAGGATGCTTTTGATATGCATCTATACTATTACTGACTTGAAAGTTCTTTACATGATTTTAAGAAACATCTCTGTCTGCTGGGACTGGGGCTTCTGAAACTCTGCCCCATAGTCTCTTTTGCTTAGTTTTTACATGGGTGGTTGTCAATGCACATACGTGAAATTGCAGTCTGGAGTTAATGACCCTGTTGGGCATGTGGTTCCCTCTAGTGGTTGCTGCTGATATATCCCCATCTTTGTTAGTACGGTCTTCAGCTTCTCACCAGCTTTTGCTGTACTAATCCAAGACCATGTGGTAAACAAGGATCTGTCAGAATAATGGGTTTGTGGTCCTGCCTGCTGTTGCGTATCTAATACATCTGTCGTTTGGAGTTATCTGTCATGATACCTGAAAACTGAAATTTGTTACGAAGGGGCTCTTTTGCTGCAGTGTGGTCCGTGAATACTTTGTTACCACTCCCTGATCGGTTGAATCTTATCACCATTTGTACATCAACAATCCATTGCTCTTTATGTTACCAATTGGCCATATTTTCATACTTTTTAAGATGTCTGCATGGTTGCATGTTGTTAATTGCTTGGGGCTCAGGTTTTTTTATGTGCGCATTCTGCAAGTTGTTCTTCTCTTAAACTATTTCTATCATTTTTTCATTATTCGTATGTACGTCAAGTAAGAACATGAGGATTTCGGTTGTAATTGAAGTTAGCAAATTTGATATTTAGTTTCTGGACTAATCTGGATTGTGGATTCCTTGTTATCTGCTAGAATTGTGCCGATCTTTTTGGGCTTATTTGCTCCTGCGAGTTTCTACTTACCATGTTTCTTCAGTTCACTGTGCAAGTTTCAGCTCATGATCTGATATTGCACATAGGTTATTACCATTGATCCGGCTCAAAGTTTTGCAGACTGAGTTTGATATTGCACTGCTCTGTTGTTACTGTAGTGCCCATATGGCACACTATTTAGAACATGTACAATAATAGAGACGACTTGTTTATGTACTTTTTCATATCATCTAAAGGCAGAACTAAAAGACAACTTCTGCAATAGATAACATCTTAAAGTTATCTCTATGAGATCTTACAATCTTTTAATTATAGCATGAAAAGGTATTTACTATAGATAATAACTTATACAATGGTCTTCTATATCGTCTATATGATCGTCTCTTCGCGAAAGGGCGGCTATATTCCCTCTCCTTCTCTCCTTACTACCATCAAAAAATCTTATATGACAACATATAAATAGCTGACATCATACTATTTGTACCTACATTCTTCTTGCTGCCGATGGCACGTCGTTTCTGAAGTCATCTCTTGGTAGCCTCGAATGCCAGAACCTAGCAGCTTCCAAAAAGGGGGGGACTCTTGGTTTCGCAATGTGCAACTTTTGCGAAAAGAAAAGGCACGGAGCAAACATGCCCACATGCGGCTGGACCAGAGGAAAGAAAGAAGGTGGCTTGTTTATGGTAATGGACCATTAGGCCACGGAGGGTTAATTGAAAAGGCAGGGCAAGCGTGTGTGCGTGCTCTGCCTCTTGTGTTCCCAAAAGCTCATCTCACTAGTCTCAGCCGGGCACAGCGTGAAGGAACTGCAGCAGCAGAGGTCCAGGCCAGCTGCCAGATATTATGTTAGATTGTAGTAGTCCGTTGCTGCTGCTGGTTCGATCTTGTTGGCTTGGGCCGCCACTACTGCGTGCCTTCTTGCCCTAGGACACCCATCAATCATGCTTATCATCCTCGTGAGAGGAGAACAAGAAGCTTCCAATAGCATAAGACATGCATCTCCACAGGCAGGACAGGCGCTGCATTCAAGCATACACCAACATTACATTGGAGTATGCACAATGTACTTCGAGGAACACATGACTCCATCACCCAGATCACACTTGTACAACACATGGCTGGCTTATCCTAGCCTGCCTCGCAAGAAACAGACATCTGGCTTGAAGAAGAATGGAAACAAGAGAAGGAAAGTAATTAAAAAAAACTGATCTTGATATATGAGGATACTGTTTGTGCTTGGCAACTTGAATTTCGGTTGACATCTGTTCTTCAATGCCATACCACCTGCCTGAGGAAAGCATCCCCAAAAAGGACGCAGTGCATTTGCCCTTTCTTGCACTGGGGTGACACAATTTTTTTGCAGCTGCAGCAGAACCTTGCAGGATCACACAAAGCTGGACTGGTTGAGTTGTGGAGTTCCCAAGGAACTCTTAGTCACCAGTGTCCATCCATCCATCCATCTCCATCCTCTCTCTCTCTCTCTCCTGTCCTGCATATATGTGCCATGTTGGACCCCTCTCTCTAGGCCCTATATACTTCTCTTCTTCTCTTCCTTCCCCCACAACCAAGGCAGGCAGAGGCAGATGCAGATGCAGCCATGCAGGTGCATGCCCACCACCACACTGCCCCAGTCCCAGAGACCAAATACCCCAGCCCAGCTTTCCAATGGTCAAAGTCCTATCAGCCTGGTTGCATAGGACCCCATCCCCTTGGCCACACCACCGCATCGACCACACGACCTAGCCTTCAATTCATTTTAGCTGGGCGTTGTGGACCATCACAGATGCCTCCATGTACACATTGCATATATAAACCATCTCATCCTCTTCCTTTTGACATGTACTACTATGATAATACCATCATCCAAGTCCATAGCTATACTAAACCAGTGAGTAGTGCTAGTACTTTGCGGTCTACTTCATGGCTAATGAAGCTGCCTACCTCTCCTCTATAACACTCATGCAATCATATGTATGTACCCTATCCAAAGGCAGAGCAATGTCATTTTTGCCGGGACCAATGCTTTTAGATGTACCTTGAGAGCTTGCCTTCTTGAAGGATTCTTCTTCACTCTTGCTATATCATTATATCAATATGATAGTAGCTAGTATATATGTATGTAACTTGACCTGGCTTGCTGCATGTACATATAAACTGTTGCATCTAGTCTTTGCTGGTGACCCTGATGGGCATGCCCCGCTTGAGTCGCACGGTGGGGAAGTTGACGATGTGGTCCTCCTCAGCCACCCACCTGCATCAGTCAATTCAATGTCATTGTCAGGCAACAAACAATCAAGGAGCCGATCGAGATCTCATCGTCGATCACACGATGCCGGTCGATGCCATGCCATCGCCATGCATGATGAATCACCATGAAAAGGACCTCCTGCACAGCGCTTGTGCAAGCGGTTTTCCTGGTTTGCAATGGCCACTTGCATGCATGATAGCCTGATAGGTGTGTGTACGCGTCTTGGTTGGTGCGGCTGTTTATGCAACCAATGCATGCAGATGCAATGCGTGCATGTATGTGTAGATGCGACCGCACTAACTCGAGCTATTAGTAGTGTAACAGTGTGAGCTTTTATCTTCTGACCCGTGATTAGTACAAATTAAGGCGCCGTTTGGAATAAATTAAGGAAGTTCATAAAGATTTTGGAGGAACATCAGTGATTCCTCGCGAAATTCATGTGTGCCAGACTAGGAGCCTGTCTGGAAATCCGCTTAGAAGCTTTTGAAAAGCTGGTAAGCACCTCTCCGGCTCTCCCTCTCCAAACAAACAACTCAGCTTTTAAGCGGCTTTTAGCTTATGCTAAAAGCCACATATAACTAGAAAAAGCCAAAAAACAAAAGGCTGGTCAAGACCTACTTTTGTAGCTTATTACTGAGCGAATTTAGTTATTTGTTAAACGACCTCTTATAGAAAAGCTACAACCATTTTTTAGCCCAGAAAACTAAAAAGCAACTTTTTAGAAAAGTCACAGCTCCCCTAAACAGGCTCTAGACCTAATCAAGCTTCTACTTACCATATAGCGAGGTTAGCGAGGTAGGAACCAGGTTATGACATTACTTCACAATGTTCACGGCGCTATGGTGTTGGGAATTTCGAAATTATCACTTTTCCAACCCTTACAAAGCTAGCCTCTTTTTCCAACCTAATTGCAAAAAATAGTCTCATCTCTGATCGCAGAAGCGTCAACAGGCAACACGTCTCATCTGCGTGCTCTCGCACCGCAGAAAGAGCTACCAAGCTTGCATAGCTCGGCAAGCCACAAAAACTACCAAGGTCCCATAGCTCGGTAGCTCCTTCCACAATGTGGGAGTGCAGCCGGTGACCTGTCGGCGCTTCCGCAGTTGAGAATGAGGTTATTTTTATAATTACGTTCAGAAAAAAACCAGATCTAAAAAAAAGTTTATCATACAATTAGAAAAATGATGAATTTCTTCCGTAGGCCATAGCCATGGGAAGCTTAGAGCTCCCTCAAGAGTAGTAGCTTAGGTGTCACCAAAGGAAAAGACTTCCACGTTGCAAATTTGCAATCAAGTCCTCTTGTTCACAACATAAAGATATGGGCAGAGAAGAAGATGCAAAATACAAAAAGGCAATTATTCTAGTGTAAGTGTGATATATATTATTATGCTGTGCAGCGGCCATACCCTGTCACGACGTTGATGCGCTGACTGACCGGTCAAAGTGTCAAGCTGGTGAAAGCGCATATTTTATTGGATTTCCTGGGACGCAGTTCAATCACGGACCGGACCAAACACAAAGCATGTCACCGATCTGATCGAACCGGTCGAGACTGAGAGGCCAACCGTCACATTCATGCTCCATAAGCCGATGCACCAAGACTTGGAAGATATGCTACTACACTACTAATGTAGTCTCTAAGGCCAAAAAAAAATCAACGTATATACTTCCAGTCTCCCATAGACCAGGTGCACCTAGGGTAGTGTACACTCTACCATACTACACTACGCCAAGCGGCTGAGGCGTGCAGGCACTGTACAGCCGTGGCAGCGGCTGGCGCTGTGGCAGCACACGGGTGCGCAACCACACGTGCTGGTGGGGGCGCGCATGCCTCCGCCACACGCACAGCCACTGCTACCCATACTCTGCTGCTGTATCTATCTATAATATCCCCGTTCTCCATTCCGGCCACTGCTTTAGTACACACGTGCGGCCACGCGCCCCGCACATAAACCTAACACTATATTTAAAATTTGCTAAAAGTATAGTATAAATAGTTCCAATATCTCACAAATCCTAAACCACCGAAATCGAAATTAATTCAATAAAAAATTTTGAATATTGAAGAAATGATGCCCTTGTGTTTTTTTTCCAATTTTTTTGGGTGATGATGCATACCCGACAACCCGCCTAGACCCATCCATGCCCGGCACGTGTGCCGCAGCTAGCCCATATACACGTAGTACCCCTTTCGATCACAAATAGTTATCGCTTTAGACACCAACATAGTTTTAACCACTAACTTCTATTATAATATATGTATAAAACCATAAAATTATAATATTATTAAAGCACATTTCGAGACAAATCTACATACATAATTTTTATGTATCCAATTTAATTTTTTTTAAAAATATTGAAAGTCAAAATTTCGAGAGAAAAAATCTGACGGCACTACGTGCAAAACAAAAACTGCTTGCGACCGCTAGGGAGTACGCAGAAGCAGAAGTAGGCGTAGGCGCCTAGCTAAGCAGGTAGTACACGCATGAGTTGGTACTAGTACTTGGAGGCCGCGTCGCATGTGAGCGCACGTGTGGCCCCACGCGCGAACCGCCCTCTACGCCTAGTGTAGGGGTCCTTGGGGCCTGGACCTCCCTAGGTATCTCTCTATCTGCTGCCTGTACCGGCAAATTTTGAAGATCCAAACCTCGATTCACAAATTATTGGGGGTGTGCCCATTCGATCCCACTTCCCTTCATTTTCTTGTCCAGAATTTGGTACGTGACATTACGTGGGACCCACCTGCAAGTGACTGTTAACAAATTTTTGGAGAGGAGTATTTCTTTATGCTAGATGAAACTTGTGTATTTGGCTAGCTTCAACATTATCTAACAAACTTACCTTCAACTGGGTAGCATCGTGAATTAATGTGCTTTTGAAGTGATACGAGGCATGCATGTAAGGACAGGTAATCATCATCTACCCTTTATTTATACTTTAATATTTATGTAACTTTCGAAAGAAAAAATATAGAAACACCTTTCAACAAATCAACGCTCTAGCTAGGCAGGCTAAGACGATAGTGGCCGCACAAGATATATTGGTGAGGTGAGAGTGATCTGATCATCTCTATGCAATGAAGGGGTTGGAGGATCGGAGCAATTGTTCTTTGATTTTTTTGCATGGATGAGATTGATTATCCATACCTGAAGGTGGTGACCAAGTGGTGGAGAAAGATGGAAGCTTCCAGCCTGGCCAGATCCAGGCCTGGGCACAGCCTCTGCCCACCGCCAAAAGGAGTGAAGCTGCTGGTGCTCATGTCTTTCTCCTGTTGATTGATTTGTTGACCAATTAGCACATTGTTAGGTTTCCTAAATCAAATCATAATGATAAGCTTCTCAAGTAGTTACACCAACATTTTCTTCCTGGATTATTTGTATCACACAGCATTTGAGACCTTAATGAGCGAGTGTGCACGAGTGAATTAAAATGCCTACGCTCATGGCCTGCACAGCTCAAAATTCAGACGAGGCAATCACATGACTGATATAGGCCAAATTTACGAGGCCTATCCAGTCCGTTTATTCTCTGGGAACTCAGCTGACTTTAGTCCAAATAACAACTAGGTGTTAGCACAAGGCAATTCCATTTCCATCATGAGCTTGCCCGTATAGGAGTAAACCCACAAACCCCACTCATCAAATCCCTATTATGTGTAGGTGTTGCCTAAAGGAGAGTAGCAATTGGATGAACATCTCTACCAAATGTGGGGCTCATTCTTACCTTCCACCTCCATGGGTTGAACTTGGAGGGCTCCTCGTAGAGTGTGTCATCGAGGTGGACCGACCGGAAGTACACAAACACGCACCACCCCTTGGGGATGAGGTGCCCCTTCACCTCGACGTCCCGCACCGCCTTGCGCATGATCCCACTGATGATGTTGCCCATCCGCAGAGTCTCTGTTATCACCTACACTCAAATGTTCCGTTCATGCGAATTCAGGAAAGAAAACTGCATAGATCCTAAGGCAACTGCGATTGTTGCTAGTATAGAGCTACAGAAATGCGCATCATGAGGCTAACTAAGTATACTTACATGCTGTGTGAATGACAAGGACATGTAGTCAGTCCATTGCAAGGTCTCACCCATGTCAGTTTTTCGCCTCTTGAGCTGCATGTTTTCTTCCTGATACCATCACAATGTGGTTGGTGTCATTAATCATTGTTGCAGCAAATGATTACTGAGGTTAAATATTCTTTTCTGCCGCAGCAAAATCAAAATAGCAGCTAGGCATGTTGTACAACAGTAACAGGCACACAGAGGTTTCAATGAGTTCATTGTTCACATGGCATCAAGACAGAGAAAGGGTCGACACATGAGTAATTTCTTGGCACTGTAGTGCTGTAAATGGAAACTAGTAAATGACGCAATGCTGCTTGTGTAAGAGGGCATGCTAGCTGGGGAATATTATTGCTCTCTTCTAATTTCCACCAAATAAATAAAGAAATTTTACAACTTTATTTTTGCCAACAAATGAACTGTATCACAAAAGTACATCTATACTTTAAACAAAACGCCTGATTAACTGTGGAACTTTGTGCAATTTAGTTTTTCAAAATTATGGAAATTAACTTTACTTATTGTGCATGTGTTTATAGGTTCTCATTGCCATCAAATGCACTATCTGGACAAATTAGCATCGTCATCATGTCATCAAGCGCCAAAAGCTAGGTAGCAAGAATTAGGTGGCATGACAATGTCCACAAAAAGCGACTAAATACATAATAACACGATCAATTAGTCGACCAAGTAGATGGCACATCATGATACTAAACTTTCTTGAGAGAGAATGTGACTCATTTTGATGATGTGCATGTACCTGACATTAACAATGGTGCATTTATGTCTTCTTGCAAAGATTGGGCTACATTTTTTCAGGCACATAAATAACAACAGTAATGCTTAAGATGCCAACAAGAAAGGCATGGACCAAGGTTGGCACTATCCTTTATGTGATGATCCCTTCTGCGCACATACGTATCTCACTCTTGTTTGTAGGTTTCTACAATCAAGTTTTGTTAGGGACACAGATCCTCTGCCATTAAAGAACTTTGTAGATCCTACACATGCATCTGACAAAACTGAAAAGTTGGATCATGCTCAAATGAGATATTGTTGGTCATGTTCTATATGAGAAAAAAAGAATATCCAATTCATGTCTGACTGAGCATGCATGATCCGCTTTGTTCACTTTTGGACAAGGTTGCATCCACGCCCATGCTGTTTTGCTTGAGTAACAACAGAGGACTCTAACGTCTTAGGGTTTATTTGGTCAGACTCCAGCCCTGTAGTGTGTCGTTAGTTATCTATTGAACATCGAACCAAGTGCTTGATTGTTATCAAATGACATATTAGTAAAGAGCACCATCTGAGAGCTCAATTTGCAGGAAATGTTCCTAAAAGCTTACACATACAACGTACTTACCTCCAGTTGTTGCAGAGCCAGGGGGCACTCGCTGAGGAACTTGATGGCAAGCGTGATGAGCACCGGCACGGAGTCCTCCGCCGGGATCATCAGGTCGATCATGTTGTCGGATATCAGCTCATCGGTGAGCTGGTCACTGCCATCGCTTATCAGCACATCGACGGCGTCGCGCGGAGGCGCACACCGCCCCTCGCCGTCGAAGATCCTCCTCTTGTCCTGTATGATCCTCTGCATCAGCCCGGCCATCCTCTTCTTGGCCTGGTGATGGCAGTGCACAGGTACACCAGAACAGAAGCGTGTCAAATAGAAAGAACAAAGAAAGGCTAATAATCTTTGCAGTGATGCTGATACTACTTGTCCAGTCTGAGTGCCATGGCAGAGGCACAGATGCATGGGATGGGAGAGAGAAAGGTCAATATGTGTGTGTGTGCGCGCAGGTTATGTAGAGAGAGAGAGAGATAGAGAGAGTACCTGGAGGGATCTATAGAGCCTAGTCCCTGGCAGCTTAATGGGAAGGGACATGAGGCCGACAATAAATTCCTGGAATTGCTGCTTGAGCTGCTGCATCTCCGGCCCTGCCTCCAGCCCGATCAGACCCCTCACCAGGATTTGGAACACCATCTGCCACAGCACATCCATTCATTGCTCGGTATTCTCATTCCTCTCCTTTTCTTGTGAATTTGCAAGGTTTCATTTCACCGAGATCTCAATTTTACTTGCCGGTGATCCCATCCTTAGTGTGGGCCCCACATGAGGGCAGGGAGGGAGGCGTTGCGTTGCGTTGCGTGTGCGTGGCGTGTGTGGTATTGAATGGGGAGAACATAAGGTAGGCACCAGCAGTAGTGCCCAGCTCCCCCAATCTCATTAAGATACCACACCGGCGCAGCCACAGGCCCACACCCCTCCCCCTCTCTCTCTCTCTCTCTCTCTCTCTAACACACGCTGCCCACACAGATCGATCGCTCGGAGCTACCAAAATATATATTGATTTAGTATCGATCTCGTACGAGAGGTATTTCAAAAAAATATTTAAAAATAATTTGGTGGCGGTAATAGTATAGATGAGTAGACGGGGGAGGGGGGGGGGGGGGCCTGGCCCCACTACTTTAGGGCCCTGGCTTCCATGGTTACTAGTTACTACTACTTCCGTGCGGTGACACGGCCGCGCACGTGTGCACGCCGGCCTCCGCCTTGGCCTGTGCGCCGTACGACCACTGCTGCTAGTAATCCAATTCAATCCATCGCAATTCTTCCTCTCATCCTTTCTCACGGATGTGCAGGCACGTCGTAGCTAGACTAGTGGTAGTGAGTACTAGTAGTAGCAGAGACACATGTGAAATCAGTCGAGAAACCAAGAAGGCGGCCGGCAATGGAGGAGCAGCGGGGAAATCAATGCGATGGAACATCGGAACAAGGGTACGTACCGCCTTGGCGTGGTCCTGGATGCGGAGGAGCGCGCCGGGGCCCTGGGCGCGCCAGGCGGCGAGGGCGGGGGCGAGCCGCCGCTGCATGTCGGCGGTGACCTGCGCCTTGAGCTGCGGCGACTTGAAGAAGGCGCCGATGAGGCCGTGGACGCGGCGCTGCAGGCTGCCGTTGATGAGCAGGATGGACGACTTGCCCATGAGCTCCGTCAGCGACCGCGGGTACCACGGCACGAACGCGCGCGCGTCGCTCTGCAGCACGAACCGGCTCACCTCCGCGTCCGCCGTCACCACCGTCGCCGACCCGAACAGGTGTGACCGGAACACCGCGCTCCCGTACCTGCATGCATGCCGATTATTGCCAAGTAGTGACTACTGTGTCAGTGCCACGCCCCACGCACAGTGTTAGCTTCGCTAACTCGGCTCGGCGTGGCCTGGCCATGGCATCGATCGATGCTACGTGTCACACAGAGAGAGAAGCAAGCTTACAGGAGGCGGCGCTTGTCGACGAAGGCCTCGGGGCGGGGGGAGTAGGCGCAGGAGACGAAGTCCAACGTCTCACCGACGAGCGGCCACCCAAAGCTGCCGGGAGGGAGCTGGGCCTCCTTCTTCCTCGGCCGCCTTCTTGGCCTCGCCATGGCCGGCAGCAGCCTGCAAGACAACACCCACAGGACGGCGGCCGCCAGGAGCGCGACGGCCGCCGTGCAGGCCGGCGCCGGCCAAGAAACTTCGGCATCGGTCGTCGACATGGCGAGAGGTTGCTGTCGCAGTGTATGTGTGTGTGTGCTCGCAGCTTGCACCCACCCCGGCTTGCTCTATGGTGGAGAATGGTGGTGAGCTACGAGAGGACGAGAGAGGAGAGGCACTTGTATGCAGCGAGTGGGAAGGGATGGAATTGGCAAGTGCAAAGTACACGAGGGAGGGAGAAGAGAAGAGAAGGTGAGGGATTTTTTTTGTTTATAATTTAATTGTATGTTTTTTATAGTCCCCAGTCCCCACGTCTATGACCATGTATCGTGGCCTACTTATTGTCGCTCCGTTCAAGTTTTGTAAAGTGTATATTTACGATGATCTCATGTATAAATATAAGATGTATTTTATATTTTAATATAAAATTAGTGTAATGTTTTTTTATATCTCTAATAAATATCTATCTTACTTTATATTTTCTACATGCATGTATTGAATACAATTCTTTAAAATAATAATTAGAGGTAGTCTAATCATTATAAATATTTTCTTGATCTATATGTCATGAGAAATATGTGTTATAAACTTAGACGGAGGAAATACTATTTTTTTAATATTTTATTTGCTATTTTAGGATTGAGAATTGAGCGAGTGCCCCTGAGCAAAATCGAGGCGGGTGACGACTGATGAGTGATGGCTGATGCCTCTTCGTATGCGGGGGTGCAAGCTGAATGGACAATTTTCATTACGACCATCGATCGAAGCCATATCTGTTACGGCCAGGGTTTACATTTTTGTTTTGCATTCGAAAACCGGTATCTGTCGGCATCGATTTTTCGTGAAACTCGACCGAAATTCGGTAAAAACCGATCAGTTTGCGAAAGTCAAACCAGCTGGTCAAATCAATTCAAAAAACTAAAAACCGGTCGAAAAAGTCAAAAATCGGTCGGTTTTCGTCAAAAATCGACGACAAAAGGAAAAAATGTGAAAATCAAGGAAATTTGCAAAAAAATGAAAAAAATTACAAAAAAATACCAATTAATCTATAAAACAACTCAGAGAAATTTAATTTTTTTGAAATCATTTATTTCTTCCAAAAAAAATTCAAAAAACAATTAATGAAAAGGAATAAAACACTCATAGATTTATATAAATATTCAAAAGATTTATTATATTCTGAAATTTTAATGTCACCATAACTAGTGCAAAAGCATTATGTACTAAAATGTTCATAAATATTAGACTTCATTTAGTACCCATATAAAATCAAAAACAGAAGAGCATATACAATGATAATAGCACTTTCAGAATTTTTAAAAATACACATATCTGATCATCATCTGAAAATTTTACAACGTCATTGTAATTACGTTATAACATCACACAAAAAGTTTAAGAAATATTAGACTTCATTTTGTGCCCGCAGAAAATAAAAAACTCAAGAGCATATATTCTGACAGTATAACTATCAGAATTTTTAAAAATACACTGATAATAATCTGAAAATTTTATAACATCATTAGCATTGTCTTATGACCTCACACAAAATATTTCAAAAAGTTTTTAACACTTTTTGCTAAATTTCTTTAAATTTTTATTTGAACTCCACGGTTTACCGCTCGATTTGAAATACCAAACCGGCTCGACAAGATCAGTTTTTTCGAAAACCGACCGATTTTCGGCGGCAAAGCGAACCCTAGTTATGGCACAATATTACTTAGGACATCGCCAACAAATCCACCTTAGCCGTCTCTTAGCCTTGTCACATCAGCAAAAATCTACGTGGAGAAAAGATAACGCGGAGAGGATGTGCTATCTCTTACAAATGCAAGAGAGAATTGGAAATGCAAACCATCACACTGGAGATGGAACGGTGAGGGGGTGTCATGAGGGGAGAAGTGGTGAAAATAAATAGTGTAGGAATGATGATAGAGATAATTTGTTGCAGATATTATCTCCAGGCGAGGCGAATCTTAGAAACAAATCTTAAGAGAAGCAATGTCCTTAGTTATACTCACTCGATTGTTTTAATGTCGTTTTAGACTGTGTGGTCGAACTTTTAGAACTTTGACCTTTTATATTCAACGAAGTATTTGAATTTGTCATGTGAAAATGATATTACTAGATTTGCCCAAAAATGCTTCACATGGTTATATTTTTTGTATTTTTTGTTAAGATATAATTAGAAAGGTAATTATCACACACACACACACACATATATATATATATATATATATATATATATATATATATATATATATATATATATATATATATATATATATATGAGATCAAACCGTGTCAATATTCAAATCAATAAGAAAAAGAGAACGAAAGAAGTTCTATTTTTTATATATTTTGTTTATTTTCTTAGGAGTCCCGAGCAGAGCCGAGGCTGGTGTAAAGGTGGGCATCGGGCCAGGCTTTTTGGGCTAGCCCGAGGCACAGAGCACAGCCCGGCACGAATCTAAACGGGTCATGCCGGGCCTAGAAACCAAGCACGGTGGGTGGCATGGCCCTGTACGGTCATCTGGGCCAACCTCATGCCGGTACAGCACACTTCGGGCACGTTGCCCCGAGCGGCACGGAAGCACGAGGGTGGCACACTGAGCCCGTGCCTGGCTTGGGCCCATGGCAGTGCGCTCGGCACGCGGCTAAGCACGCAGAGGAGGGGGAGGTGTAGGGGCGGGAAGGGCGCTACCTAGCCGGAGGGCGCAGCAGTGGCCGCCCGTTGTCGTCGCACGCAAGCCCCCGCCACGTCGTGCCCTCGTCCTTGCCGCATCGTGCCCTGCCTCGCCCGTGCCTCGCCAAGCCCCACCCTGTTGCGTCCCGCCTCTCACCCTTGCCACGCCGCGTTGCGCCCCACCTAGCTCACACCACACCGCGTGCTCGCTGCGGCGCGCACTCAGTGTGGCCCGCCGCCGCGCCACATCCTTGCCACGCCCGCCAGTCGTGGCCCCTTGCCCGTCATGGCCCACGCCCGCTATGGCCCCTTGCCGTGCCACGCCCCTTGTTGCGCCACGCCCGCCCGTCGTGGGAAGATAAGAGGGTGGAGGGAGGGCAACGGGGGACGAAGGGGAGGGGCGCGGTGAGTAAATGGAGGGGAGGGGCCGAGACGGGGAGCGGACGGCGGTAGAGGGGCTGAGGGAGAGGCGATGGAGGGCGGCTAGGGAGTGGAGGAGTGGAGGGCGGTGAGGGAGAAGGAGGGGGTGGAGGTAAGTAAGGCGGTGGAGGAGCGGTGGGAGGCGAGGCGGCGGGGCATCAGGCGCGGAGAGGGTGGTGGTGAGGGGCGCCGGGCGTGGAGGGGAGGAGTGCCGGGCGCGAAGGGTGGCGGTGAGGGGCGGCCAAGCTAGGGGAGGGGTGCCGAGCGGAGGAGTCAAGGGGAGCTGGGGAGACGAGCAGGCGACCTTGCGGGCCCATGAGGGCGGGGAGACCGAGAGAGAGCGAAAAAGGAGGGGGCGTGCCTCAGAGGGAAAAAAGAGGGGGGCGGACCACGACGTGAAAAAGAGGGAGAGAGGGGAACCAGAAAAGAGGGGGTTCGGCGGGGATTCCGGGGAAAATAGATAGTGGAGGAAAAAGAGAGAGGGGGATGGTAACGTTCGGCGAATGACAGAGAAGCAACATTCGGGGAATGACAAAGAAGGACAACGATGTGACGCACGAAAGAAATAAAGATGATTTCAACGTTCATCCGATTTCATCCCTCACCTGATTGCAATGTTCGGCTGATTGACTGAAAGAAATAAAAGATTGCTCTCTCGTGTGCAACGGGCATTTCAACGGACGATTATGCTCGCTATAAAATCAACCCGAGCGCTCTCATTTTTTCAACACTTCAGCACATCTCCCTCATTTTCTCATTTGTTTAGCACATCCCGCTCGCTCTCTCATTTGTTCTCTCTAATATGCTACGAGTTTGGTCTCTTTTTGCTCTCCCACCACGAAACAAAATGTTTGGTAAGGGCAAGAGCAGGAGAGCACGTCTTCACTCCCCAAGTCCCCCTTGTCGGAATCAAGAGATCAATCCGAACCAACTCTCCCGCACCATGGGAGAGTATGGTATGGATGACCGTCATTTGGACGGTACGCACGGTATCGAGGATGCCTCTTACATTCTCGAGGGGCGGGCCTCGGTATCTGTACCGAGCTATGATGGCACTGCATCTATACATCCGGAACGGGCATTGGTATCCAGTTTCGACCTGATCTATGATGCCGCTACATCGTTGCATCCAGGATGAGCGTCCATATCTGACAGTCAACGAGCATAGTGCTGCTAACATATGGATAGAATCGTTAAAATTGCGGACAAGCGTGAGGTAGTGTATGCTATTCGTAATTACTGTCGATCTAAATTATCTGCACATGTATGTTGAGGAATAGGTTATCTCAAGCGGCACGCAGAGGCATGCTTCAAAAAGATATCGGCAGAACGGAGGCCGGGCGAGGGCATCCAAACACGGCTCAACTTCAACACCGACGGTTCGGTAAGTACATGGGTATACAACGCCGATGTAGCTAGAGACAAAATTGCACATTACATAATTACGGAGGATCTTCTACTTAGAATGGGTGAGAGCTCTAGTTTTGAAAGGATAGTGCAACATGGTTTTTGCCCACAATACCAACACGTTAGTAGAAGAATAACTACACGTGACATATACACAATATACACAAATAAATTAGCAATATTGAAATAGGCTTTCACGAGAGTTAGTTATTCCTTTGCCTTATCATCAAATATATGGATTTTCTCCCACAAAAAAGTAGCATATCTTAACGTTGTCGCACATTACTTGGACGACGACTACGTTCTAAACAAAAGGGCCAATGGGTTTAGGCCAATCGATAAGGCACACACCGAAGAGGCTATCACTAACCATGTACTCGAGGTTATTACTGATTTTAACATAGAAAATAGAATTATTTTCATCACTCTTGACAATGCATCAGTTAACACGGTGGCCATGGAGCATCTCTCACCGCATCTACGGACTTATGTTGGAGGTTTCGTATTCCATCAGAGATGCGTATGCCACATCATTAATGTCGTTGTGCAGGCAGGTTTGGATATAATGAAACCTAGTTTGAACAACATACTTGATGCTATCCATTTTGTTACAGGTTCGACTATAAGGTTCGCCTAATTCTCGAAGTACTGTAGGGCCAATAATAAGCTAACAAGAAGATTCAACCTTGATATGAAGACTAGATGGAACTCTACGTATACTATGCTGGAGCGCTGAAAGGACTATAAGCACATTATCATCGTCTTCATCAATTACAATAATGGCAAGCCGTTGGTTCATTATGTGGATTGGGAAGTTGTCCGTCATTTTCGTTAATATTTAGAATTTTTTTACAATGCAACCAACATGTTATCCGACGTGTACTACCTAACTTCTTGCTTAGTTATCGAGTGATTTTGGACTATTGCTATCAGTTTCAAAGCAAACAGAGATATGATATTTTACAACCCATTATAGAACCAATGGAGAAAAAAAATTAAAATATTTTCAAGCTATTCCACATGTCTATTGTTTCACTACTATTTTGGATCCCAGAAGAAAATTAACTGATTTGCAAGGCGCCTTCGAGGGAATAGGTGAAGCATGCGATCTTGATTTTTCTGAGACCTATACTTATGTTTATAAGATTTTTTCAGAGTTTTCGATAAATATTATGAAAAATTTGGCAGCAGAAGTGAAACAAGAAGATCTACCTCAATAAACACAACAAGCACGACCGCTTCAAACATATGGAAGAAGCTAAAAGGCGAAGCCTAGTTCTTCTTTCGAAGCACCAAGCAGATCGCAATAGAATCACGGGTAGATATCAACCACTATCTCGAGACGCTGGTCGAGGACAATCGACTCAGCTTGTTCTTGTGGTGGAAGAATCACAAACTTATTTACCCGTGCTATCGCATTTTGCATGGGACGTACTTGTGATTCTGGCATCCACTGTCTCGTTAGAAGCCACTTTCAGTTTGGTGGGAGGATACTTGAGCCGAGAAGGTCGTCTCTCAAACCTGAGATGGTTGAGGCAATTACATACCTCAAAGACTGAGAGTGTGCAGATGACAGGACACAACATCAGATCGAGGATCCGGAGATCACGGGTGCGATAGTTGACTTTGATAATCTCGACCTCGAGTAGTCTATACATATGTATATAGTTAATGTACTCTTTTCCTTATCAGGGGTACTCCACACCGGGGTGTAAGATTTTTAACGACGCAGTAACTATGTACATGTTCAAGAATGAATAAAATTTATTTCTTTTCCTCCCAACCTTTGTGCCCATTGTCTCAGCTCCGTGTGTCTCGGCCCCTTTCCTCTTTTCGCAATAGTGCAAATTGATCCGATCTGAACTGACACGAAGCGTAAATGGATCGTGCCTGGCGAGCCGGGCCGACACGGCAGGCACGATAGGCCGTCCCGACCTGACACGGTTCAATCACAAAGTATGATAGGCCCGTGCCGTGCTGTCCCAACTCGACATGATGCTCACCTCTAACCTGGTGATGGGTGATGGCTGTGGCTGATGCTCACCTCCTCATGTGCACGTGTAGGGCCCACGCCCATAAAAGGGCGAGGTGGGTTGAGGTCCCCTTGAGGTTTACTATTTTTTCCTTCTAAAATCGAAATCTGCGTAAGAAATTTCAATTTCCGTATTGAGTCGAAGTTTTTGTCGTAAGATTCTTATCAAATTTATACCAAGCTCTAAATAGGTCTAATAGTCCTCTTCGAAATACAGGAACTTTTTCCCCAAACTTCTAAGGGTAATGAAAAGTTGACTCCACGGAGGCACGATTTTTTTTTTTTGAAAAGTTACCTGTGAAATTCATGTGTTCCAACCAATTCCCGTTTCCAAACAAGGGCGTAAAATTGAACGTTTCCTTTTCCTACAAAATTATCACAGGATTCTTGTGTTTCAAACAGCACATAAGATTTGGGTTGGATCGAATGAAGTTTACACCCTGTTTGGATGTCAGAATTGGGGGTTACGTTGAGAAATTGCAATTCGGAGCCTGTTTGGACGCATCTGGAAATTTTGACCCCAATTCCACGCAGTTTTTTCTTAATTCAAGCTGGGCCTCTTCCAAGACCTTCGGAGGTTTGATTTATTACTACAGGGAATCGGCTGTTGACTCCTCCACCTCTCTCCACGACTCCACTGCCGAGGCCGCCTCTGCCGATCACCATTGCCGCTGGGCTCGACGGTCCACTGCTGCTGTCGCCGTGCTCCACGGCCGTCGCCGCCAGGCTCCACAGACACCGAGCTCCATGGCAGCCAGGATGGCCGAGATCCACAGTACACGGGACCACCGCCACCTGGACCGCAGATCTATCATTGAGCTGCTTCAACTTCGGCTGCCACCACCTAGCTCTCGTTGGCCGTCACCCATCAACACCACCACCAAGCTCTCGTCGGCCATCAACGCCGCCGAGTAGAAAGAGGTCACTGGCGGGCGTCAGCTGGGAGGGGTCGCCGGCGGCAGTTGGGAGGGGCTCGCCAGCAGTCTGTCAGCTGGGAAGGGTTGCCTGCGGCAGTTGGGAGGGGGTCACCGGCGCTCTGGTAGGGGCGGTGGAAGTCGGCATGGGGAAGAGACGGTTTCTTATTTGTGATTTATTAACACCAGTCCGTAATTCTGCTGTTATCCAAACATTGGAATTGGAATTATAAACCAATTTCATTTCAACTTGAAATTGAATTGGACCTTCAACTCTGTTGACCCAATTCAATTCTAAGAACCAAATGGACCCTTGGAAAATTTCTGTCTGAATTTCACGGAAACGAGCACCGTTTTCATGAGTTTTTGGCTGAGTTCTTCCCTTGAAACTCGTACAAAAAAATCATGTGTTGGAAACAATAAGATTCTGGATTCTATGCTGACCCTATTCGCTTCTGCCTAAAAGTCTACTACAATAATCGACTGTTTTGAGAAGGCCCATCTCGAATGTTGGATTGTTGGTCAACCCGAGGGCGGTAGCACATTGATTGATTAGTCCAACACTCCACCAGCGTTTCATAAAACCGTTAAAAACAGTCAACTCGAGGGCGGTAGCACATTGATTGATTAGTCCAACACTCCACCAGCGTTCATAAAACTGTTAAAAACAGCTCGAAAATCGTGGTTTTCGATCGTATCGAGCCAGTTCGATATCCAAAGTCGGTCGGTAAATCAGTCTAATTAAAAAATTCGAAAAAATTTATTCGATGTAAAACCAGTCGATTTTCGATCAAAACCTACCGGTTTTCGGTCAAAATCGTGTGGCAACGCGGCAATGGTCAGCACCCACCAGTTGGCTGGTCGATTTACGATCAAAACTGGCCGATTTTCGGTGAAAACCGATCTATTTTCGATTTTTTTGAAATTTTTTTGAAATTTTTTAAATTCTTAACCCCTCGGTTTCTGACGATTTTTAAGAGATTTTCGACTCAATATTTTTGATTTTCGAACATTTTTTCGAAATTGATATTGTTAACCCTGCACTCCACGGTGCACACCCAGGAACTTTAGAAAAGATTTTTTGGCCCCAAGAGTTGAGACCAAGTTCTAGAGTGGAGTGATCTTAGCTAACACAAAAAGATTCGTAAAGTGGTACTATGTGCATAGTAGAATCCGTACCGTCAAGATTTTAAAAGTTTGGTTATTAATATGTTTAAAATTACTTATATCGCCTATGTAGAATATATATCATTAGATTTATCGTTAAAAATATTTTTATAATATTGAAATTTTATTAATATATGATAATATAAAGTTATTACATCTCAAAAACCAATAAAAGAACATCACTTAAAAAGAGAGAAAGAGAGGGAGCAGTAGGCTAGTAGCACTCGTAGACTAGTGCACACGTTTTGTTTGAAAAGACTTCGGAATGAATGTCATCGGCGCACGTAAATATCTGCCACTAACAGAAGTTTTTTAGTTTTAGTTAGGCCAGGAAAAATCAGCAGGGCGGAAATTGAACTATTTCGTGTGAAAATTGTTTGGACACTTCTCCGGGCATATAATACCTAAGGGTTTTATATATATACTATACTAGTTATATAATCGGTGGTTAGTGCACACATTTGCAATATTATCGTCGCATCTATATATATAACGGTTAGACATTGAAAACATAGACTATATACATGGAATATATTGTTCTTACAATAAAGGGCTATTGGCCCAAAAAGAAAGCAACGAAAAGACAAGTAAAGTAGTAAGGTCTAGTAGTTTGCCTCAACTCAAAATACATAGGCAACCGATAGGGGTTAAGTCATAGAAAAGCTTGTTGTTGTGCTCTCTGAAACCTATGGAAAAATAAGAGTCGTCGGTGACCTTGATTTCTTCGCTCACTGAAAATCAACAAATAAGGGTGAGTACATTTGTACTCAACAAGACTTGCAGTGTATTACAATTATAAGTATATGATTGGTTATATCAAAGAAAATAGCTATAATACCATGTTCTTTTGCGTAAAGCGAAATTTAGTTAACAATAACAAGCAGTAGATTGCAAACGAAATTTGTAAAGAGCAATTGGAATTGGCAAATATGTAAACAGCAAGGAAATGGATATCATGATTATGAACAAGTCACAACTCTCCATGATTGTGATTCACAACCCAGTGCCTGCCATACCTAGCACCTCATCTCAAACATGCCTACCCACTGATTTCCAATTCAAACTTTTTGATTTCAAATTCAAAAGCTAACTAGTGCCAAAGCACAAAGTCTTTCATGACCGTGAGCAAGACTTTTCGAAAAGATTTACATTCTGCAGAGGCGTATAGCTTTACCCACAAGACATGGCTAACTCTTGTTGCCGTTATTTTCACACTTTCTTTGGTGTGTGGCAGAGAGATCATGGCAAGAATCATTATATTATTTAGACCTACCTTTGCATCAGTTCAGTGATGTTTTGCTATGGCGGCGGAGATAAAAATTCTCATAAACATACTACCAATGATAGTACACCATGTCATAACCATTTCCCCCATAGCAAGGTATGCATCATTATATCGTTAAGCGTTATTCCCAACACCTCGATGAGGGTGCCCCTTCAAGCAAACCTACTCGAAATGACCGTACTACTTTGGCCTTCCTATGTGTGAAGTTGGTCCCAGACAGCTTAATAGGTTAGGGTTATCTCATAATAGTACTTGTGGTTGCACGGAATATCTTGGATTATGGCAACACTATGTTTGGTCCTCAATCGACTTGGGCGAGAACTCCTACACTACATGCAAGTCCATGCACTTCACATATTATATTAATAACCCGTTCATGTCAAAACTTAGTTTTTAGTTTTGATTTTTATACTAAAATAACAGAGGTAACTCCTCAATAGGTAAAAATTTCAATCTTTTAACAAATGTTATAACTGACCATTTGTTCTTCCAAGTCTAAAACATGGCTAAGCATACACATATATATTCGAATATACCCAAGGTTAATATCAGTTATTGCCTACCCCTACCTTATGGATTTCAGTGTTGATATTTACACATTTATCAAAAAAGTTTCATGCAACAAGTAAGAATATCTATCGATACCCATAATATAGCAATTTTACTGAAAGTACACACATTCATACATAAAGTTGTAAACACAATATAAATTAAGTGAAATAATAGGAACATGATCAAAGGAACTGCTTGCCTTACTCGTTGAATTCTTGGGTCAGTTTAGGGTCGACGAATAATGTTTTTGGAGTGTCGGTATCTACACGTATAGCAACGTAAAGCAATAGTAAGAACCAAACGAAATCAAGCAGAGACTAGATCCAAATTTTTTTTGCAGATTATGAAAGATCATGAATTTAGTAAAGAAAATTAGAAATTGGTTTCACTCAATTTGGAGTTTGCTTGCAAAAGTTATGAGCATTTGAATTTAAATAGGTTGAAAATTCCCTAAAATAGAAAAGAGAGGCGACATTGAAGACATATTTTTGGAGATTACGTCTCTCAATAGAAAAGGCATATTTCCTATTGAATTTAAAGCGTATTTCTCATTTTTGATGTTTTTAATTCAATTTCTTAGAGACTGACAGGTGGGATCCACTTGTCAGCATTTTATTTATTTTTCAAAAAGGTCTGATATGTGAGGTCCACATGTTAATGACTCATAGCTATTTACTGGTTTTATTTATGAAATACATTATTATTTTCACTTGTGGTCCACATATCAATGACAGAATTTATGATTTTGGTTTTTAAAAGAAAAACTGACATGTGATGCCAACTTGCTACAGACTAAGCGAGAGAGAGCGAGATACAAGCCCCTAGCAGGTGAGGCCTGCTTGTCAGTGACCCATAGCAGAGCAGCAGCTCACGTGAGGCTATCGGTGGCGAACGGCAGCGACTTATGTAGCGATGATGCTCGGGATAGCAAGAGGAGATGGAGGAGGTGCTTGGGGAGTGATCTGCAGTAGCCGGGGACGGCCAACGAGGGCTGACAGCGAAGCTTTTGGCGATGGACATGGTAGGCAGTGGGGAAAGAAATGGGGGAGTGATGGTGCTAAATTAATGGAGGGGAAGCTTCGGAGAAATGGTAGGGTTCCATTTTTGGGATCAGTGGTAGCTGAAGTTCACTAGAGAAGCTTGGCGACAGTGGCCGTGGATAGGAAAGAAGACGAGTGTGGCGGCGGTGTCCTTGGTAAGTTGAGCTGTAAGGGAGGGGGAGAACATGATTAAGGTGCACTGAGGGTACTTCAAGTTGACGGAATTAGAGAATGGCTCACTAGAGAAGAAGAATCGAGCTTGCTTGCTCTTGCTGTTCTTGCAGGAACTTGAGCTCTTCAGGGGTGCAATGATGCCAGCCTCTAGGGAGGAAGAGAGGGAGTTTCATGGGGTGGAGGAGCCGATGATTCCCCTTTTATAGATGTGGAGCAAGGCTTGTAGCTTGGGGGTCCGAGGGCATGGCATCACATCCAAAGGGAAAGGACAACAACAGGTGTGGCTTCTTGCTTTCATGGCGGTTTTGCCATGCATGCAGAGCGTCAGGGGCAGAGGGGAGGTGACAGCTCGGTGGAGCTCTGTGCAGGTGGTGAGGTGGCAAGGCCAAAGGTCTGCAGACAGGACGGGGCACGACACAAGTCCCGACCAGTGTTGCAGCGTGGCTGGTGTGAGGCGGTGTGGAGGGTGCTAGCGGTGACAGCCGGTGATGCATGGCGACGTGGCATGCGATTTTTGCGTGCACGCAGTGCCACAACAAAGGCGTGCATGGCTTAGCGCGCAAGCTAGTGTAGCCTGGGCATGCACGACGTGGCGTGGTCGCATCCTGGGCGCGAACCGGCAAGGAGAGAGGCTTACACGCGAGCCCAGCGTGTCAGAGAGATGAAGGGGGGAGAAGTGTCATGAAAGGAAAGAGCGTACTCCGTCAAAATATGCCTTCGTGAGGGCAGAGGCGAGTCTTGGGCTAGGCGGCTTCCTTTTTCGGGTTTTTAATTCGTTTTCATTTAAGCTTGTAACTGCGACTAGATATTTCTGTAATTCTTAGAAGTATCAAAATAACTCCAAAATTTATGAAAAATTTTATGGGCATTCTTGGGTAGTACTTATCTTTATGTAAAATTTTCAGCATTTTAGCAGCCCTAGGGTTTTCTTATAAATTCATTTAATATCCCAAATTCAATATACAGTATAGTATTTGATTTTTGCAAAAGTAGCAACCTAGCTCAAAAATTCTTGAAAAGTTTTGGAGAGGGATTTCAGGATATTCAGAACCTAAATAAAATATTTCCAAGCTTTGCACTATTTCAATTTTAATGTTTAAAATTCAAATTTAGCAGCTAGAAAATAGATAAGGTATCTTCTTTAAATGCAAAAACTTCAGAAAAACCAAGCAATTCAGAAAATCCATAGCAAATGAAGATAAGTAATTTGGCAACTCATAATTTATTTTATGGTAAGATTTGGGATGGTAAAATTTATGCCTTCCAAAGGTCCTTACTTTCTAACAAAGCAATTAAGGATCTACTCCTTCCCTCCCAAGTCCATCATACACAGAAACCAAGGAAACATTAAATTTAAAAAGTTAATATTATTGGATCATATCTACTCCTGTAAAATGATGTACTGCAACTATTTATTCATTTTTTTTCTTGCATTAAAGTGCTAAAGTGGAGGTATTTTGTGAAAATATTAAAATAACTACACTTTAATTCACTCAATAGCTTGTACCGTAAGACAACCCTTTCAAAATATTAGTGTTATATTACGGGATGGTTGAAATACAATACGAGCAGACAGACAGAATGCTCTGTTTAGCCTTAAACGAATGACGGAGTATGTTCTATCGATTTTTTTTTAAATAATTTATTTTATAAATCAAATTACGATATTAATATGCAGAATTTTTTTTTCCAAAAATAATATTCACTCGCCGAACCGCATGGCGACAAAGGTATAATCGCCAGACGGCCTGGCGAAATTTTAGTCTTCGCCGAATGGATTCGCGACAAATAAGTAGTCGCCGAATGGGACGGCGACATGAAGTTGTCGCCGGACGAATTGGCGAAGTAGTCTTTGTCGCCCAACGGTGCGGCGACATCTGTTAGTCACCCAATCGAATGGCGACGACTGTCCGAAGAAGGTTTAAAATTCATCTAAAATTCAATATTAGAGTTGGGTTCGAATTTTGAATTTTGAACTGGCTTTGCAACACAATGGTTTTAAATATTTTATTGCATACATGTTTAATTTTTAATATTTTGGAATTTCAATTTTTGAAGTTGCGGAAGTTATTTTGAAGTCTAATTTCGAGGCAAATGCATTTGAATTTTTTTTACATGCAACTAAAAGTTTTTGAAACTCATAAAAATTGTGCTCTTTAAAATTGGAGCCAAAATCAGGATGTCGCACCGTTGGATCAAATCAACCTTCCGATGGCCGGATCGATGATGCGCAAACGAGAGGCGCAGATGTCCGTTTATTCAAAGACCGCCCTAATAATAACAGTTAACACTCTTTTAGAAAATAAATAATACTATTTAAAAATATCATATTCACAAAGACTAATACGCCAAAAATATATGATAAAAATAATACCATTAGGCCAATCGGTAATGAAATTTACAAAGATTTTTGTCGGAATAATAAATTTGTGTGGCAAATTTATCGGTGATAATTTATATATGTGATTAGTTGTTCAGATTTTTTTGTATAATATTTGTATTTTTTTAATTCAAATAGCAAAACTCAAAAAATTGCAAGAATATACCTGTGCCCTATATGAAAAGTCGGTGTCAATTTAACGGTTGCAAGAATTGCATATTTCAAAGTAGGGTCAATAAATTTAGAAAAATTCCTATTTATCGATCGTAATTAATGAGGTGTTTTACAAAATTATTTGTCAGTTGTTTTTTTCAGGGAAAAAAAATCAAATTTCGTAGTTCGCCATTATCCTTCGGTGTGCGACAAACTTGACAACAAATCATAGTATCATTGAATAAAATGCAACATGGCCTAGAGAATTGATAAAACTGGGATACAACATAACTCACAAAACCGTACATCCTTCGATCGTAGTCTTCGGTATAGGGCATGATGACAAAGATAAAAGGCATCTTTTGGTGGAAGTGCTTGAACGTCGGGTGGAGGTGATACGAAATCGTCATCATCAGCGTCATCATCGTTTGTACGATCGGGAGCTAGCCCGCCTCTAGTGCTAGTTGAACGTTCTCTTGCGTTGTTTCTTGAAGGGCCTGTCGTGGAAGTTATTGAACGTCGAGGTGGAGGTGATACGAAATCGTCGTCATCATCGCTCGGCCATTTGTATGGTTGGGAGCTAGCCCACCTCTAGTGCCGGTTGAACCTTCATTGCATTGTTTCTTAAACGCTGTTGTGTAAGTGCTTGAACGTCGAGGCGAGGTGATACGAAATCGCCATCATCGTCGTCATCAAGATTTGCATAGTTAGGAGCAAGCCCACCTCCGGTGGTAGTTGAACGCCCTCTTGAACTTGCGGATACAGCAGATTGTGTCGATCTTTACCCATCCGCTTAGACCCGCCGTCCTTCTCGCGCCAACCAGCATCACACCACCGCCAAGAGCTTATACATCGCTAAGAATTCGGGATATCTTTGTTCAAAGAACTCTTCATCATCCGGGAATGACTAACACACAAAACGAACGCATTTAAATAGTGAACTTATGTATAATCCTAAAAAGATTAGTAAGGTGACCAAATATGAAATAACTAACCTGAATATGCTCTGCATACTGATCGGGCAGCATCAGTACCCTATAATTTCTTCTTGAGAAGCCTGTAGCAGAAGGGTGGTCGGCTAGTTCACATACCTTGATATATCTTTGACGCCACCATTGCAAGTGCACCTTCAGGTCGTTGGTGGTCACGAGGTTCAGACCAGAGGTTGTCAAGGCTTGCCTCCGCAATGTCGGGCGCCACTCTTGCAATTTGGACACCGCTTTACTTAGGTTCTCCTCCTTGAATGGATCGTCCTTCCCACCACGCGTGACCTGCAACGTGCAAGTAAGAGATATGCTACTCATATCAGGTGTCCACGGAAATTATCTGCTACAACTATCAACCATGGTGAAGAAGTGTGAGTGAGAGCTGCGGTTATGTGCCTGCGGTTTGGCCTTTTATAGACCCGAAGCGGTGGTTTGTGGACTAAGTGTTGGAATGTAAGATTGAAACATACAGATCGATTCGGTCTGGCAAAAGTGATGGTCTCGTGTTGTCAAATCGGTCCTAAAAAGTTAGAGGCGTTTGGCAGTGTTGTCAAATCGGTCCGAAAAAATATGCAAAATACTTGAATGAAATAAAACTTTATGAAAGCACAATAAATGGCACGAAATACAAAATCATACATTAAGTGAGGAAGTATGAAGCATGTATATGATGACAACAAACTGATGTACTACCCCTGACCACCCCCTGACCACCCCTACCACTAGCACGACCTCTCTTTGTCCTACGTGCTGAAGCCGGCGCATCGTCCAGAGGTCGTGTGTGTGCCTCCTGGGACGGTCGCGCCGCCGTGTCTGAAGGGTCAGATCACGCACCGGCGACGCTCCCGGGAGGCAACGTACCGTGGGAGGTGCCGTAGTCCCGCCGCGTGCGTCATTTGGAGGGCGCGTGAATCGTGTCCTCGCAGGTGCCGAGTCCATCTGCGTCTCGAGAAGAATCGATCCGCCTAAGAG
This sequence comes from Otatea glauca, assembly GCA_036346275.1. Taxonomy (NCBI): domain Eukaryota; kingdom Viridiplantae; phylum Streptophyta; class Magnoliopsida; order Poales; family Poaceae; genus Otatea; species Otatea glauca. The sequence continues at coordinate 7,528,814 of CM070711.1, read as the reverse complement.
AATCGATTGGCGTGCCACGCGAGTCTGGCGACGAAGAGAACTCGCCTCCAACGTGGATGCAACCTCGCTTCGTAGTAACATATAATCATACTTAGGTGATACTTGTACCAAATGTCAACTATTGAGTTTTGGTCGACTTACCTGGTGTGGGGACCATGGTGGGACCGCGTGGTGCCTGCCAACTGGACCCTCCAGCCATGTCTGGGGCCGGAGACACATGGGTGTGGAAGCTGGACTATGCCTCCACTTCGTACGAAGGAGCTGGGGCCGGTGTGTGGTAAGAAGGCACGCGTGGCGGCCTGGAAGAGGTACCACGGTTAGTAGCGTCTGTGTGGCGACAAGAACCGAGCTCCATGATCCGTCGAGTCCCAGCTACCACGCGTCTCCAAGCCTCTGTCATCTCGTCCAGTGTGACAGACTCAAATCCACACACCTACTCAAAATGCCGTGCCCATGCCGTGCAAGTCCTGGCGTGGTCCACCCGCCACGCATTTAATAACTCATAAACACAACGACATACAAGAAGGAATAAATGAAATAACGTCGGCAAGATTTACCATCGCGTGCATGGCTACTCCCGCCGGCTCGGTACAAGTCCGCCACGCCGAGCGTGCGTGTGGGTCGGTGGCCCCTCCACAAGTAGGAGACGTGTACGCGTTCGTGGCACGTACCAGGCTAGGTACTGCTGGTAGGAGGAGGAGTCGTACGGCGTGTCCTCACCGACGACATCCTCTAGTGCGTCATCCCACTGAGCGAGCCACAGCGCCATCCTCTGAGACAAGATCGCCATGGTCTTCTGAGGTCCATGGGTGGAGAACCAGAAGAGAAATCCACATTATTACAAATATAACGTAAGTATTTAACAAACTTGTTAGGGGGGAGTAACTCACGAGTGCACTCTCTTTGGCACACGATCCCCTGAAGGAATCGGGACCAGTTGCCGAAGTCCAAACTGCCTCATGACTCGCTGCGGCGCATAGTCCTCCACGAAGACATCGAAGATGAGCTTCTTCCTAGTAAGCCGATAAGTCCGGTCCTCAGAGCATAGTGCAGATCCCCTCGCTATCACTCTCCACTACACGACGCCACAGTATGGGTCCTAGATCACCGCTCACTGAGGTGGTCAAACGCCTCAGGAAGGAGTGGTACGAACGCATACAGCCCCGCCCACCGTGGCTGCAATACAAAAAAAGTCTGTAAGCATATGTGATTGCAAAAAAAAAATCAAATAAATATTCAGAATGACGTACCCGTCGCCTAGTCCAAAGGGAGCCCATCGTCGGACGGTCGATCGCATCACCGCCATACATGTTGGCGGTGTAGTGTCGAGGCTCAACAAAGGGTCGACCCACAGGGAAACGCTCGAACGACCAAAGCTGAAGAAGAAGAGGCATCCCTGCGAGATTGGCGGCCTTGCTTTTCTTCACGCACGCGTCGCAAAGGCGCGCGATGCGTGGCGAGAAGGACCGCCAACCCGGATACCGTGGTACGCGGCGTCGTGTCGGCATCGGCAATAGCCCGTGCATGGGCTACCCATCACAAGACGACATCGCCGCCGTGAGTCGACGTGAACATGACCCACCCAACAACCAAAGTAGATAGGCCTCAAGGTGCCGTGCAAGTCGGTAGGTCAGGGCATCGCCGCCATCCGCTGCACCTGCGATAATCAAAATAGTTTAGTATCAGGTTAATGTCACATGAATGTAGAATAATATATTTATGTACTACTGCTAACCTCGAACTGAGCCAACCACCTCCTTGATGGGCCATGCCTCTTGCCGATCCGAATTTCTGGATCAACGGGCAACACTCCGGCGAACCTCTCCTCCAAGTCCGCCACCCACCCAGCAGGAGTCACCGAGGGTCCGATCGGTGTCCTGGCGATCGGCAACCCAGTAAGCATGGCGACGTCCTGCAGGGTCACTGTCACCTCGCCAAAAGGAAGGTGGAAAGTGTGCGTCTCTAGCCTCCAACGGTCGACCAAACACGCCAGTAGGGAACGATCAAATGGAAAACGCCGCGACCGCTCTGGACCGTCCTCACCCTCGGCCTGATCGTCGGGCACACCTGCGTCCTCAGCTGACCCCTCAACCATGTGAACGAGAGGAAGCAACACAGCACGTGCCAACCTATGGATGCAAACAAAAATTTGCATTATTTAAATATACATCATCAAACATCAAATTATGTGAACAAAAAACATGTAAAGTATTTTTGTATAAGTAAGCATGTAAAGTATTTTTCCATGTAAGTGCAACTCACCTGGTGTGAAAGCGTGGGTCAACACACCATGCCTTCTTAGGCACTCGGATCCACAGCAGAGGCACCTTATCATTGCCTTCGTCGTGGATACGCGACGGTGCCGCCGGTCCACGGAAGAGTCCAGAAGTGACCCGGGCTGCTCCATCCCTGCAAGTAAATAATGAAATATTTATTATACTAGACATGTAATAAACACAACATATATATAAATAAAAGGAAAGAAGCGTACAACATAAATAATGTTCCTTGAAAACATATGACAAACACTGTATATATATATCGAAATACATAAGCGTCCAACTTCAATAATATTACATGACATCCCACAATCATGAATAAGATTACATAAATAAGATTACATAATTCGATACATAACCGACAATACCCATTACTTCGACACATATCACATAGCATAACCATGACGAATTGATGGATTGCACCAATCACACATGCTGCCGGCATTGATTTGCCTTGTGGCCATACTCACCGCACTCAGAACATCTCCTAACATAGCCACCCACTTCGGATTCATCCATGTCGCTGCGAATCGCCTACTCGGATCGACGACGGGATCGCCTTCGGCACACCTCCGTAAGATCGGATCCGGTGATGATGCGCTCATCTCTGTTAATCACAAAGAAATCACCATGTGTACGAAAACCACGTAACTTCCTGACTGGTATGGACAACATAACCCTTCAAGTAGAAAGGGAGACGATATGCGGCGTATTCATCCCAATCGCCCACAAGCGGCTATCACATGTGAACAAGGGATGTGAAGAAGTTTTGGCTTGTTGCAGTGCATTCGCACCATCCATCGCCCCTTGGCCTAGATTTACCTCATGTGTAATAACACCGTGTGTTGGTTCCCAATCCACCTTTGCACCAAGAGTCACTTCAAATCGGTTTCTCGAATTCGAAGCTCGCACTACATGTTGCTGAGCTTTCATACTTCGTTCCTCTATGTAGGCCATCATCCGGCAACAATACGGTGTTTGCATTGTCGTGGCATGAAGAACAGCCTCCGCATGCCTTTTCTAAAAATAGGCAACTATGTCGTGCAACATGCCTTTCAGGATGGCCACTAGTGGTAGCGGACAGAGCCCTCTTATGACCCAATTGTAAACCTCGGCTATATTCGTTGTCATGACACCAAACCTGATCAACACATATCGGTTAGTCTACCAAGCCGATTTGTTAAACCATCGTAAATATCATAATTTACTACACTAACCTGGCGCCACCGATGTCATGGAGCAGTGCCCACTTCTCCAGAGGCTCCGCCTCTATCCAGTGCGAGAAACACTTTATGTTCCTTGACGTTCGTCTCCTCGTATTTGGAGGATCGAGCTCTCCGAGTGGTGCTAGCCTTTTGGGTGGGCAATCATTCGGCGCAGGTGGTTGCTTCTTCATCTCCTCCACATGTGCACTAGTGTGCTGCTCCAACTCAGCGAAAAGCACGTTGAACTTACGTGCCTGATTCTGCTTGGACAACCTCTTAAAGAGGTTCATCAATTTCTTACTCCTGAACTGCCTGAAGAAATTTGCTCCCAAATGCCTCATGCACCACCTGCTCTGCAAGTCACGCCATGGGAATGGCTCATCAGGGTCCTCCTGTAGAGTCTTAATTGCAGAAAGAATACCCTTGTGGCAATCATGAATGATGCACACGTTGGGCCGATTACCAACTACCCCAAAATTCAAATGTCTAAAAAACCACAGCCAGCTATCCCGGTTCTCACCCTCAACAAAATCAAAGGCCAATGGAAGTATGTGGTTGTTTGCATCAACTGCAATGGCCGTTAGAATCTGTCCCTTGTATTTTCCAGTCAGAAATGTACCATCAACACAAAGCAATGGACGGCAGTACCTGAATGACACAATGCAAGGACCCAATGAAAAAAATGCACGACGAAACTTGCAGATCCCGTTGCCATCTTCTACACTTTCGTCGAAAGCGGTGTATGTACCAGGGTTTGTTTGCTTCAAGACATCAAGCACACGAGGCAGGTTGCAATATGAAGCCTCGTATGTACCAAACCTCTTCTCCAATGCTTTTTGCTTCGCACGCCAGGCCATCGAGTAACTTATCTGGTACTTAAATGTTCTTAAGATTGCTTTCTGAATATACGAACACTCAATGTCCCATTTCTCAATGATTTCATTGAACATTACGCTAGCAATTACAGCTGCATTCAGGTTACGGTGTTTCACCAGAATATTTTCTAATCTGCATGTGTGCTCCTCTACTCGTGATGTAATCCAATACGCCTCGCATTTCGCTTGTATGCATGAACTCGAAATTCACATCCATCCGCTCGCACTTCACCGTACCTATCCGCCCGGACAAGACAACCGGAACTCTCTCGCTACGATAATGCCCAAAGCCTCACCGCCAATTTCAATTCGTAATTGTTCGAAATATTTGATTCACCAATGGAATTGGTACCGCATCTCCCAACGCGACTCATGGCCCCATGAAACTCTCATACCGAATTATTTTGCTTGTTCCATTCGGCCGGGGATGGGTACATTCGCTTCCCCAATACTATCATGCATTTCAAAGATCATCACCATCATCCTCCTCTTCCTCATCTTCGGCGATGCCATCATCACATTCCAACATTTCACTTCATCTTCGTCGCCATACGGTCAACTAACTCCAAATGATCAACAAGTTGCTCGATCTCCTCCCTTCATCACCGGCCTTCGGCATTTGTTGTATCCCTATTATCATCCCCGCCGCTACCTCAATCGGCACCACTTCACGAACTTATTCACTCTAGCCGATGTCTTCGCTCTCGCTCATATCACTAATATTCACCTCTTCTCTAGGGCAAGCTCGCACCAAAGATCACACACCAAGACGAGATCCTTGCACCACCTTAACCATTTCGCCACGGTATGTCCGATCTACTTTCTTCAACTCCCAAATAGCCGGGTCACCATTGCTTCGCGTGAATAAAACTTGGATGGTAACAGAGTAAACACTTGGATCCAAAGAAAAATATTGGGTCAACCAAAGTTTCATATCACGAATGCTAACACTCTCGGGGATAGAGTGCTCAACCATGGTCACCGAAAAGTTGCTTAAATCAACACCATTCTGCGTACTTTTTATTTCACCATCGCCATAATATACCCTAAATTTAACTGGATCTGACATTACTGCGACGATATAGACAAAATAAATTTTTAGATGACCACCAAAATGTAATATGAATAATTTAAATTGAACAACGCTAATTAACTATCGCACTACAAATACTACAATATTATAGTTCATATCTAATATCGTGAGTCTACAAAAGAAAACCCGATTAAATTAAATCTAATATCAACCCTAACAAAATTTCGATTTTACCTTTTAGTTTCTCTTCTTCCTCTTTTTTCTCCCGGCCCTCTCACTCCCGAGCTCCCGAACGCCTCCCCCTCGCGAGCTCCCGGCCTATCTCCCTCCCTCCCTCTCCCGTCTGCCCTCCCCCCCCTCTCTCTCTCTCTCTCTCTCTCTCTCTCTCGCGCCGGCGACTCACTCCCCTCGGCTCTCTTTTCCCTTGGCTTTTTCCCCCTCGCGCCCGACGCTGGTTGTTTTTCTTACCGATTCTGTTGCCACACGGTTTGGCGAAGACTTCATATCGCCACACCACTCGGCGAAGAATCCAGGTGTCGCCCCACCGTTCGGCGACGACTTTATGTCGCCACACCGTCCGGCGACATTGCTCCGAATGCTGCCACGCGTCCTTTGTCGCCCAACCACGGCCGATTACGGTTTGTCGCCTAACCGTCCGCGAATACGCATTTATCGTTGTACCATCTGGCGATTATACAGTTGTCGTCATGCAGTTCGGCGAGTGAATATTATTTTTGGAAAAAAAAATTCTGCGTATTAATATCGTAATTTGATTTATAAAATACATTATTTAAAAAAAATCATGTTCTATCTAAAAGGCCCAACAAGTTGCTGATTGCTACATTTTTATTTGATAAAATTTTGCTCTAATGGGGTATTGACTCGTATCTAGCTTCTTGGTTTGCTCAAAGAGGTTGTATATGATACAGCCTCCTTATTTCTCTTCACCCTCCTCCACATTCACATCTAAAATCTGCCGGACATGGGTTTAGATACAACTGAAATGGAGCATTATGGATGCCCTGCCCTAACTATTAGCTAGTACATGGTTTTTCACCACAACTTAGACACATTTTAGATGGCTTGATTGCCCCCAAGATTTATACCAACGCCCTCATCCTTAAAAATTCCCTCCTTCCCATGTCCTTCTACTACCATCGTCCCATTCGCATCGACATTGCCCATGATCCCATCGATGCGGCCCAATCATGGCGGCCACGATAGCCGAGAAGCGATGATGGTGCCACCTGCCGCCTCATCCCCTCTCCCTACTTCTGTCGCTGCCGCCGGTTTGTAGACGTCACTGCCCCGGCCGCCTCCCAAGGTAAGTGATGCCTGGCAAATCCTAAACAACAGCAAAGATGAAGAGACTGCTGTCAGAATTTAGAAAGCAAATTATATTCACGCCACCCAATCCACTGATTGGCATGTGTGTGTCTCGCAAGTTGTAATCTAGCGTTTGTTCCACACTCACTATGGACTCATGTGGTGTCCATTTCTCTAATTATATGATCTGATTGTTTCTTTATTCACAGTATTAAGTAGACTGCCGACTGATAAAAAGAAGAAAGAAAGAAAGAAAAAAGAAGACGGCAGATGTCAGTCCACGGTTCCAACAGAGAACATGTTAATTTGTCAAACAAACCCTTACAATCATAGGATTCATATGTCTTTGATCTCCAGAAACAATGTCCATCTACAAATGCTTAATTATCTTGCCTGTCTATTCGAATTGAGGTAGACCTATAATAAACAAGATACAGGTGTTAATAATGAACGGAGAACTAAATTCATCAATGTCAATATGTTATATGAGCCGTTGCTCGTATCTCGATATACACTAGTCACAAAAACCAAACGCGAAAACATGATGCGCAAACATGGATAACACTAGCTTCGTGCATGTGTGATTCAATTTGAGTTAGCTTTGTAATTGATTGCATCTTTGAACTGCATCTATACCCCTTTATAATGCACCTAAGCAAATTTTTCTACGTCCACCCTAAATAATGCACCTCATTAGAGATGGCCCAATGTTCGTGCACCCAGCAAAACGTCCCCAGAAACTTGCATTCATTAAAATGAACGTCTCAAATCTTTCCTCAGTTTTACTCACCCACATCCGATGGTCATTATTTAGTGTGTCTAATCATCCCTATGGCCCACAACAGACCTCCCCCACCTACATATTTGGAAGGAGAGCGAATCAAACAAGGAAATAAATAAGGAGGATCCGCATGCAAGGAAACCAGATTTGAATTTTTTACTGGCCAAAATTGTACGTACTACATATTTGGAAGGAGGGTGAATCAAACAAGGAAATAAACAGGGAGGATCCGCATGCAAGGAAATAAGACTTGAATTTTTATTGTCGACATTGTGATCGTATTTTTTCCGAATATGACCCTTCTCGAGACTTTTTACGGATCTAGCCTCATAGAGCCTAATTTCAACATACACGGAGAGCGCTGAATTTTTGTTTTCATTTTTATTTAAGGAACCAACTGTCGTGAGTGCTACTTAATTTTTTTAATTTTTTCGCGGAACCGGCCGTGTGAGCACTGTTTAATTTTTATCTTTTTTCCTTGCGGATCCAAATGGTCGCGAGCGATTTATTTTTCCATATTTTTCAAATCATCCATGTGGCCCACAATGATCTTCCTCACCTCCAAAGATCAACAAGGAAAAGGAAACAAACGTCCTGGAATCAAGGAAAAGAAACAAACGTCTGGAAAAGGAAAGAACCATACATTACGTCTTTGGGAAAAGAAACCGAGATGGGCGGCGGCATGGCCGGAGAACGCAGTCCGCAATGGCTTTACTGATCGCCATCGGTGGCTTTGCCGACGCCTTGGCGAGAGTTCTTTGGTCGACCTCGCGGCGCGATGTTTCGGCAAATTTATAATTTATTTTTAAAAATAATTTTATTAAGTACAAAATAATCGAAAGTTTTTTGAGAATTTTTCTAGAATTTTTAACCTAATGTCTTTGTCTTTTCAAAAATCCTTCTATATTTTAAAAAAATGAAGGCAACTCACCTGTAGCTTATTTTAGCTGCAGCCCAGACCAGAGAAGCTTCTTCTCTTCCCTCCCTCCATTAAAGCAAGAAAGAAGCTCCAAAGCTCCATCAATCCCGCACCAAATCTCCTCTTTCCATCTATGGTGTTAATTCCCCAAATTTCGTGCTCTATTGCCAAAATTTCCTCCCAATCTGATTTGATCCCAAATTATGGTTTCCATAAATATGCTTGTTTCGGTGCTATAAAAGCCGGTGAGCTCTTCTCCACCCCATCGCATTGCGTAAATCCCCAAGTGCTCCCTCTTATAAAGATCGCCGGATTTTGGAGGTAACCCAAGCCATCACCGTCATCTTTCCTGGCGAAATTCACCGCAATGCGTGACTCCTCCCAGCGCGTCGGTGCGGCGATCTCGCCGCACCATCTGCCGACCCCATCGCGACCGCCACCACCCCTGCCTTCCCTCCCTTGCCTCGCCAAGCCGGAGAGAGCACGCTGTGCTCTCTGTGGAAGCTAAAAATAATAATCTAAGATCGAAAATTCTTTTTCTTTCTCTTTCTTGATTTAAAATCTTTTGGGAGCCCGTTTTCGCCTATTCGACCTCTATTTAGTTCCGTTTTTCTTTCTAAATTCATTTAAAATTCTAAATTTCTCTTTTATTATTAAATGTTGTATTCATACTTATCTTCTCATTTAATTGATAAGCGGGTGCACTGCCGTCGTAGCGTTAGCACAGACACTATACTAGTTAGAAAACGAAAGGAATAAGCCCCGACGAAGAATCTCATGCAATTAATAACATTAGATCTTACTAGATCAAAAGAACGCCACAATTGTAAAGAAACGATGACAACTGCTGGGGTGAATCATTGCGCAGTTCAATTCAACTTCTTGCAGCCGGAATTTTTTACATCAAACTTTGAGTAAGCTTCCTTTGGCATTAATTTTTTAACATATGCTCTCATTCTGGAGTTGGCTTTGAGTTTGTTGTTGCATCTAAGGAGAAAGCAAGAATAGTAGCCTTTAAGAATTAGTAAAAAAAAACTAAGCCTTTACCCTCTGAACAGTGTTTCAATATTTTCCCTCCTAATACAAGTTGTACAAATCTTGAAGTAAGCGAAAGGGTAAGTAATCACTATCTATTCTTCATTCATGCTTTAATATTTGTGCAACAGTAAAAAAAAAAAAGCATGAAAGCACCTCTCCCACTCTTTAGGTAACTTCCTCTATGATATTGACCAATTATTAGCTAGGAGAAAATACAACTACATGATGTACAGGGGCAAACTTAGATTGCGATAGGTTTTGTCTTGTATTGCTCCCTCTGGTCACAAGTAGTTTTCATTTTGGATATCGACACGGTCTTTAAAACACAACTTTGACCACTAATTTCTATTATAACATATTCTAAACCAAATAAAAGTATATAATATTATGAAAGTACTTTTCAAGACAAATCTACACATATGACTTTCATGTATTCAATTTAAATATTTAAAAAGATATCGATAGTCAAAGTTTTGAAAATTTGACTATACCTTATGTCTAAAACGACAACTATTTGTGACCGGAAGGAGTACTTGTTTTCGGCATGCATTAACTACCTTATTTCAAACGGACAGAGATCAGGTGAAGTTTGAATGGGGACTGCAACTTTGGCAGTCCCCATTCGCTAGAGCCGTTGGATCGAGTGAATTAACGGTCCAGATCGGAAAAAAAATCGGTTCGCTACAGTGTTTTTGCTACAGCGATTTCGCTGTAGTACTCGGGAAAATCTCGCACGTCGAATCTCGATCCAATGGTTGAATTGTAGTCCCCGTTCGACTGCACTCCTCCCTGCCCATTTCAAACTTACTTTCCAAAGTTCGACGAAGTACACAGGCGTAGCCACCAACCTACTGTTTCTAATGGGCTGGTGCAAGTCAAGACTCAAAAAACAATATGCGGTCTCCCTCTCTTGTACGCACCTCAAAAACAATAACCAGCACTGCATCACATCACGAAAGAACGAGAGAGAAGAAATTAAGCGAGGCTAACCTCCCCCTCAAAACAATGCCAACGACAATAACCCAACAGCATTAGCAGGAGAGAAGAGAGGCAGAAACAGCGACGGCAAGAAGGACGACAGTGGTACGGCACGGCAGGGCACACCAATAACCGGAGGCGTCAAGCACTGCACGTCCGTGCCGTTGGTCCTATATGCGCTCGTGTCAAATCCGGAATGCAGACGACCCCATTTCCCCGGCCCGCTCCGGCACGTCGCCACGACCGGATTGCGAACGCACTCGCGGCCGCATGCAGCGGCCACATCATGTTGTTTGTCTCGTTATATATGGAGCACCTAGTGCTTGTTTTCACCACCACGGCCACGACTACTACTACACACCAGTACACCACCACCAGTAGCAGCGGTACTCTTGCTCCCGACAGGGTTTTACAGAGAGGTCAAACAGAGCCGAAAGCGAGATCCTGTCAGAAATATCCGTCACCCACCCGTGCAACATCTCACCATAATCGAAGTTGCGGTCTTTGATATAGCAAAACGTACCATAGTTCGGGAAATTAAGGGCTCAAATCAAGAGAATTTATAGGAAATAATTTGATTCCTAGAGAATCGGAAAAAGTTCAAGTATTCCAAACAAGGCCTAAGGGGCGAGAGAGCAGGAGTGCACACATCACGACCCAAATTCGAGCTCCGACACGATGTGAAAAACACCCTTGAAAAAAAAATTTACCCTAAGTAGCCCCAGCACTCGGAGGTGCAATTTAGGGGAGCCCTCTGTCAGCACAACCCTTCCGGCTTGGAAATAAGATATACTAGATAGAGAGGAAAATTTGATCCAAGGTTTTTTCTGCAAAAAACGTAATTTTGTTTTTCTCAGCGGTGTTTTTTTAAAAAATTGGCTTCGGGTTGAAAGAAGCGATTTTAGAATTTCCGGGGATCTTTTTGCAAAATAACCGGTAAGAAAGACCTGTTCACAGTTTCAAAATTTCTGAAGGAATTTTTAGCCAAAAAAACTGAGGTGGAGGCCCTGCATGCGCTCCAAATCTTCCGGGCGGTATCAAGCAATGATGTGACCAAACCCATACCCCACGCTACCAAAATGATTAACATCACGATGCAATCACTTGTTTAATCTATGATCAAAGGCCGCTTTTCTTATATGTGTCCCTCCCCTTCCATTGCATGCATGGTTCTATTCGTCCAGGTTAGCTTTGGATCAGTGATTAGATAGGCTAACACAGCCACACACTAATGGTTACGTCTAGTGGGGCCAGGGATTGGAGCTTTTGATTATGTTGTGAGGCACCAAGTGACGAGCTCATTAGTCAGTCAGACCTTGAGTTATAATGCTAGGGTGCCTCCGTAGGACTAGTATAGTGCATGTGCTAACGCTACGACGGTAGTACCCCGTTTATCAATTAAATGAGAAGATAAGTATGAATACAACACTTAATAATAAAAGAGAAATTTAGAATTTGAAATGAATTTAAAAAGAAAAACGGAACTAAATGGAGGTCGAATGGGCGAAAACGGGCTCCCAAAAGATTTTAAATCAAGAAAGAGAAAGAAAAAAGAATCTTCTGATTTTAGATTATTTTTTTGCAGCTTCCACAGAGAGCACAGCGTGCTCTCTGGGCTTGGCCAACGCAAGGGAGGAAGGAAAGGGTGGCGGTCGATCGCGATGGGTCGGCAGCAGTGCGGCGAGATCGCTGGCACCGGCACCTGCGGGGGAGGAGTCACGGTTGCGGTGAATTTCGCCGGAAAAGATGACGGTGATGGCTTGGGTTACCTCCAAAATCCGCGATCTTTACAAGAGGAGCACTTGGGGATTTACGCAATGCGATGGGGTGGAGAGCTCGTCGGCTTTTATAGCCCCGAAACAAGCATATTTATGGAAACCATAATTTGGGATCAAATCAGATTGGGAGAAAATTTTGGTAATAGAGCACGAATTTGGAGAATTAACACCATAGATGGAAAGAGGAGATTTGGTGCGAGATTGATGGAGCTTTGGAGCTTCTTTCTTGCTTTAATGGAGGAAGGGAAGAGAAGAAGCTTCTTTGGTCCAGGCTGCACTAGAAGAAGAAGTCAATGAGTTGCCTTCATTTTTTTTAAATATAGAAGGATTTTTGAAAAGATAGCACATTAGATTAAAAAATTCTAGAAAAATTCTCAAAAAAACTTTCGATTATTTTGTACTTAATAAAATTATTTTCAAAAAAAAAATTATAAATTTGCGAGAGCACGGCGCCATGAGGTCGCTGACCAAAGAACCTCGCCAAGGCGTCGGCAAAGCCACCGATGGCGGCCAGTGGAGCCATTGTAGACTGCGTTCTCTCATTTGCTGTTGCCCCATCTCCCGGTTTCCTTTTTCCAAAGACGTAATGTATGGTCCTTTCCTTTTCTAGGGCGTTTGTTTCCTTTTCCTTGATTTCAAGGCGTTTGTTTCCTTTTCATTGTTGATCTTTGGAGGTGAGGAAGGTCATTTGTGGGCTACACGGATGATTTTGGAAAAATATGGAAAAATAAATCGCACTCGCCATTCTTTGGATCCGCAAGGAAAAAAGATAAAAATTAAATAAGGTTTCACCTGGCGGTTCCGCGAGAAAAATTGAAAAAATTAAGCAAACTCACAAACGTTGGTTCCTTAGATAAAAATAAAAACAAAATTCAACGCTCTGAGTCTTGCCAAATTAGGCTCTATGGGGTTAGATCCGTAAAAAAGTCTGGAGAAGGGTCATATTCGGAAAAAAATACGATCACAATGCCAAGACAATAAAAAATTCAAGTCTTGTTTCCTTGCATGTGGATCCTCCCTGTTTATTTCCTTGTTTGATTCATTCTCCTTCCAAATATGTAGTACGTACAATTTTGGTCAGTAAAAAATTCAAGTCTGATTTCCTTGCATGCGGATCCTCCTTATTTATTTCCTTGTTTGATTCGCTCTCCTTCCAAATATGTAGGTGGGGGAGGTCTGTTGTGGGCCACAGGGATAATTAGACACACTAAATAATGGCCATCGGATGTGGGTGAGTAAAACTGAGGAAAGATCTGAGACGTTCATTTTGATAAATGCAAGTTTCTGGGGACGTTTTGCTGGGTGCACGAACATTAGGCCATCTCTAATGAGGTGCATTATTTAGGGTGGACATAGGAAAAATTGCTTAGGTGCATTATAAAGGGGTATAGATACTAGAACTCCACATTCCTTTCTTAACAAACTTAGCTTCATGTAGGACCCATAAGTTTGTTAATCCAGGTGAATAGGTGGAACCTTGCACTTAGCAAACATGGTGTAAGAACAAAGCAAAGGCCAAAGTGAAACTACTTGCTGTATTAGCTGGAACTTTTTTGGTTCTGGCCAAATCCATTGGCGAGACAAGGGTGTAGAGAAACGCTGTTAGTTTCCGCACTTGGTATTATTCTGTAAAATTGATCAGTGGATTATGTGAAAAAAATAGTTTGCTAAGTTATTTTTCCAATTGATTTATCTGTGGAAACTAGCAAGATGCAGTCTTTATGCATGAGAAAATTGAAAACTAAGGGAAATAAGTAATGACGCCTTACCTGAAACTTGAAGCTGACTGATGAGGAAAAAGGTACGGATATAGAGCTGCCCTGGTTCTGCACAAGAACAGTTCTTTTAGGAAGCTTCATAACAATTGCTGGTCATGCTAACCTTTAAACTCAATATATCCATCACCCACTTAATGGCAAACATTACGAAAATTTAAAGTCTAGTTCATGCACGTAGCAACACTCAAATGGAGGTGGATGTGGCCCAGTTTTGGATAGATGGACGCCAATCATTAAGATTTGCCAGGAATTTCCTAGTTAAGGTGATTGGAAATGCCAGCTTGATTATATATACCCCGACAATCATTGGAACATTCTTCAAACCCTAACCCTAACAAACAGAACAAGTTAGCTAGCTACCAGTATAGGAATCAAGACACTATGAAACCTCAGATACTGATTAGACAACGGCCTTGGCAGTGTTAGTGGAAGAATGCAGGAAAGTCACATGCAAAAACAAAACAGGTCGCCGTGTGTGCACAGAGGGGCATCGCATTGGGAACAAAAGGAATCAATGAGGGGTGAGTGCAACAAGGAGAGACGCTGGAACAACATTTCTTGGCAGCAGTAGCGATCAGCAAGCCAAAGGGGGATCTCAGTAGTGACCTTGCACAGAGCCGTGCTCCTACTGCATGCAGCTGACGAGGACATTGGTGAGTTGCAGTTAGGGCTTTACGAGTGTGGGTACAAGAAACATGAACAGGGGCAAGATGGGCTCGGAGGTTGATGGATCAAGGGCAGGAGCAAAGGATCTCTGTATGGGGCAACAGAAGCCAAGTACAGGCTCACTTTCGGTCCTTGGAATGAGTGCCCACAGATCATCCTGCAGTCTTGCACCATTATGGACTGCTTGGGTATTTTCGTGTTACCATGGGAGTGCTCCTAAACGGTAAAGGTAAAGATACCTGACAGTGTTTTGTGCAATTCTGTGATTGCTGGGTGTGATAGTTATGCTTTTTTTTAGAGGTGCGAGTCATGCTGAATGGCAATGGTAAAAAGGAATGATATGTAAGGTAATTTTATTATTCAATAGAAGTAATTACTAACCAAGGGATCTATAGAGCAACAGAAGGCTTGGCTTGAACAGGCGTACCCTTTGGTCATGGGAATTATTGCCTATAGACCTGTTTAGTTCCTGCAGCTGCTGGCAGTACACCTGTTTCTCCTGGCAGACCGCCACATATTGTCACAGCGTATCCTCTGTACTGTGAATAAGCACGCCAATGATTTAAGGAATAAGCAAGAGGAGTGGCAATGGTAAAATAAAATGAGGAACAATTTACTCGGCAGAACCAAGATATCTGTTGAGCACAAGCATTACCTTTTTTGCACAAGTAACAGAAAAATGGCGCATTGGTTTAGAAAAACGAGATGTATGCAGCACTGGTTTGTCCTGGCAAACCATGCAAGTCGATTATGGGTAGTTGAGTAGAGGTTTGAATAGCAACAGAGAAAACGGGACAATACTAAATATAGAGTTCTGCAGACAATGGAGTTGTGATAATGGTAGAGAAAGGGCCTACACTTCTGTTTGACAGATCTAGTTTATACAGTGGAGCATTCCTAAGGCGAATTAAATCATAATCATGCACATCAATATAAATTAAGCAATTACCAGACAACAAATATATACATGGCTTGCGTTGCAGAACCAATAAAAGAACCTATTAAAAATAGCAAATTGCGTTGCAATTGGACCCTCGTTATTTATGGCCCCAACTATAGTGCCATTGCACTATTGCCGTATAACCGGTCCCTGCAAGCCGCATCTTAAGGACACGTTTGCTAGTGTTCATCATCACATTTATCTCCATCTGTTCATGGCATAGTTCGGGAGACCAGATTATGGCACCTGTTGCTTGCAGGACACCGTCCAACTATGTTGAAAGGCCCACTGGATTGCATGGTCATTGTGCT
Source organism: Otatea glauca (assembly GCA_036346275.1). Taxonomy (NCBI): domain Eukaryota; kingdom Viridiplantae; phylum Streptophyta; class Magnoliopsida; order Poales; family Poaceae; genus Otatea; species Otatea glauca. The sequence goes on along the minus strand of CM070711.1, from coordinate 7,512,907 downwards.
CCTGCCGGATTGCATTTATCACTGGACTGGGAAGAAAAATATCAAACTACAACTCCACTGATTGTCAACACCACTATGAACAGACAATAATAATGAGAGATAGTTAAAAGCTAGATAAACATGCTTACTCCCAGACTATTTATCTATGCTATTTCTGAAAGTTACGTTGCTTTTATACAGGCAGCAACTCAAAAATATATGACTTTCGAGAAGGTGCAGACAATGGACCAGAGATAGTGTTACCATTTCGACCAGATAGATTGATCTTGTGCAATTGAGTCTGCATATGTCGAAGATAGAATCCATAACATGTCTCAAGATCACTATAGACCCCATAATGATGAAGTTAGGAAACCCACTCAGTCCCGGTGTTTTTTCTACTGGGTCTTCAGTACTTCTTTCATTCACCCTGAACAGAAGAAAATTATCAGAAACACATCAACAAAATTTCAACATAGAAAGGGACCAAAAAACACTCTTACCATTTAACACATCCTATCGCTGAATCTACCGTGCTTTTAACTTGTAGGTTTTTCGGATAGCAGCATCGCAAACTAGGTCAAGAAAATCTCTGCAGTATCAATAGAACAATGTACAACCTGAAAAGAGAAAATCCGCTAAATATGGATGTCTAGCTACTCGCTATGAAGCTATTTTGCCCTCTATGGCTCTAACTGGTAGCATACTTAAATACAGAACCTAACACATGCAGTTGAGATGGGACCACAACAAGCCTTACCAATGCTGCTCTGCAGCATCTACTGTGACCATTAACTTTTGACAGAGAAAATCCAAATCAGTTCGTGAGAATATCATGTAGGTCCAAGAAGTCTCATAAACAATGAGATCTCGCAGAATTTGTTGTCAAGAAAATTACAAGGTTAGCAGAAGCCTTTTATGCGGCAGCTAGAAAGGTTGAGGTGTGTTCTTCTGATTGGCAACACCTGTGCTTTCAACACAACCAAGTGCAAGTAAATTCTTTGTTGATAAATTTTGTAATTCAAGTTGGCTCAACTAGTAAAGGTTTTTAAGCAAATCAGTTCATGAGAATATCACGCATGTAGGTCCAAACTGTCTCATAAACAATGAACTCTAGCAAAATTTGTAGTCAAGAAAATTACAAAGTTAGCAGAGGCCTTCTATGTGGCAGCTAGAAAGGTTCAGCTGTGTTCTTCTAATTGGCAACACCTGTGCTTTCAACAAAACCAAGTGCAAGTAAATTCTTTCTTGATAAATTTTCTAATTCAAGTTGACTCAACTAGCAAAGGGCTTTAAGCAGATAATGTGCTCACTTGCAAGCTAGCAAAGAGTTCGCACACAAAACCGACAACACCAAGAAGAAAATCTCAGCAAGAGAAGAAAGAACAACAACACATAAATCCTTGGATGCAAATGAGATAAACAGTGAGAAAGGCCTGCTTACAAATAGGGAAAAAAAATGGAACTCTATGCTCGCAATTGTGCACAGCAATGCCCATTAGAATTGATAGCGTTACTAAGGTTTGATGTGCTTGGGACGCCCTTCTTGCCAAGACAAGGTAGCAGTTACATCCATGTAGACCCCGTGTAGAGGTGACCGGGTCAAAATATAATCATATCTATGCAGATCCACTAGGAGGAGGCTAGCAAATGAACCAAGTTACCTTTTGCAACTTTCTTTTGGTAGCTTAAGTGTTTTCCAAATATCCTTAGAAATAATACAACAAGATATGACCACACTGTGTTAATGGTTCAACAGGCCTTTGAAGTTTGAACTACAGGTTATTGTTCCAGAAGAGTAAAACCTGTGATCTGCCATGACCATGCCACTACAAAAATATTTTGTCTATATCAGAATGAACGAGCGTATCCATGGCATTTCAAGTAAGCTCTCTACAGTTTACAAATCATCAGCCTAAACAGCTAGCAAAGCTGGCCAACAAAAATAAGTTATATTGTACCCACTATCAACTACAGGTTTACAATAGCAAAACATCGCATGGCGTAACTATGGAGAACCAAAGTACAGCATTAGTTATAAGTTGGACTAAAGATGCTTCAGGAAAGTGACATCATAGTAGTCAATGATAACTAGTGAGTATATTCAAGACAACGTGAGAACTTCTTTCAACCTTCAAGAGCTTCTGCCTTTGCATGATTGCATCGATAAGACAAAGGAACTTCTAGCCACCCACAGGTAAAAGAAAAATAGAACAAATGAAACCAATAATATAGCTAATGTATTGAAAATAGGTAGGAAACAAACGAAAAGGAAGCTTACATAGGCACACATGCTCATGCACAAACAAAAACAGTAGGTACATAAATAAAATGGTTCTTTTCAGATTACAAGAAAGAAATGAATTGCTCACCGACAATGTTTCTTTGGTTATTTCAACTATATAGTATATACAGAAAGAGACAGGCAAAAAGAAGCAATCATGCTGTTACAATGCATTCAAGAAAGCTATTAAATGGAACTATGTCCTACTCTCTTACGTAGTTTGCAGCTTTCCAAACCATGATTTCAAGAACTTGGAATGATATTATTTTTCTTCTGGTCATGAAACAGTACAACCATACACATATTTGTGATCTGAAGAGTAAAAAGGAGACCAAAAGTAGTATGAGATATCCTACATGATCCTACAAAGAAAAATAAATGAACTATATGCTGATTTTGTCATACCATATAAACAAAGAAAACTTACAGCATTGTTTTATTGACAGGTACCAACTGGTGACAACAGCGCACAAATACAGTAAGAGAGTATGAGAAAGAACTGATGCAATCCCAAGGCGATAAAGATTTTTTACTTCTCAGCTAAATATTATGCTACTATACAATTTGCTGTCAAAGTGTCATGTTGGGGTAAGAAGAGCTAGATCAGCACCTGAGACACAATCGAAACTATATGTGTTTATGAAAGAAAACATGCTCAATGGTTCAGTGCATTCTCTCATAGCAGAAAATATAAAAGTTAAATGAATATCATAAAGTAATAAAAATATAAAATTTTGAAGAAAAAAAATCCATGAGATTAGAAGAGATGCGTCTCTTATCAGCAGTATGAACCAGCAGTTTATCCATGTCTATATTCGGTGGGGTAAGATATAACTCAATAATTTGCTCTAAGGTCATTTCTTCTCAAGAATTGTGGAGGTCAAATGATCCCAAAATTTTCCTCACAGGTCAGACCAAATAAGCAGCCAGTATATGATGTTTATGCAGCCAACTCAATGGAACTACTCTCAGTTGAAGGGAACAGCAGAAGTTTAACTTGCCTTTTTTATTCGGCCAAAACAGCAGGGAATCAGGGAAAAGATGTAATCCCTAATCCTCACGCGGCAAACTGGGTAGATAGATTTGGCAATAGCAGCACAGCTAGTATTATTGCCTTCGGATTAGCAACAATAACAACAGGACAGTCGGACAGATGCAAACCCAGCAGATAAAGCCAGCTTACAAACTTGTACAGATGTAAGCCAAAGTCACAGGAGTGCTGTTGGAATCTATTTCTATATATAAAGATACCATATATTTCTATATGGAAATATATCCTCACGCCATATATAAAGATACCCATCTTTAGGATTTATCTCCTGATTGGATTATACCTTGTATAGAGATAGATGTCTATATCTAGAGATAACCTGCTATAGATAGATCAAGCTCTGTACTATATATTTGTACCTGCTCTATCAATGAGAGTCAGTCAATTCTCCTCAAATCTCTATTCCAACATGGTATCGAAGCCTAGGTTCCCCGCCTTCTGTCAGTACACAGCGCATCCTTGCGCCTTTCCTCTATTCCTTGGCCGAGCCCTCCTAACACCTCTCCTCTCTCTCCAGCGCCGCCTCCCCTGTCTATGGCGGACCCCACTGCTCTCACATACCCGCCAGCAGCGCCGCCAATGCTGGCTGGTCTTTGTGGCCAGCCAGCTCCTCTCTGTGGCGCCGTTCTTCCATACAACCCTTACAACCCCGCCACCGCTCTCTCCACCATAAATGTGCGCACGCACATCCCTTCTCTCTTCAACTCGATCCACCCAACTACCATACGGGCGCGAGCTCTTTGAACTCCTTGTTGGCAAGTTCGCGCTATTCACCATCTCACCCAAGATGCTCCCAATCCACCCGACGCAGCATCCGACCACCACGACATGGCGGTGAAATCTCTCCTCTCGCCTCCTCTCAGGAAATTCTCGCAATGTTCTCCATCGTGGTGCCTCGGCGCGCATCATATGGGAGAGCCTGGAGGGCCTGTTCCGTAGCAACAGGACATCACGCGCCCTGTCTTTCGAAGCCGAATTTCGCAATTTGGCTCAAGGGGACCTCTCCATCCTCGCCTACTCCCAGCGTCTCAAGTCCTACGCCGACGCCCTCGCAGACATCGGCCAGCCCGTTCGTGATGACACCCTTGTCCTCACCCTTCTCCGCGGATTGACCGACAACTTCCGCAACATCGCCACCATCATCAAAACGAAGGATCCCCTCCCTTCTTTCTTGACAGCTCGTTCAATGCTGCTCCTTGAGGAGGCCGATCTCAAGATCAAACCCGGCAAGTCCGATGGGGATACTGTTCTTTTCTCCCACAACACCAAATTATCACCCTCGCCCATGGGTCACAGCAGTTCCGGCGTCCCAAATTCCCGCTACAAAGGCAAGGGCAAGGGCAAGGGCAAGGGTCGCTACTCTACTAGCCCACGGCCTCCTGCCGTTCCCACAGGCGCCAACCGTATGGGTTTTTCTCCATCCACTGGTATGTTTCAGCTGTGGCCAGTGCTTGCTTCCGGACCCGGCATCCTTGGACCTCGTCCACAACAGCTGCAGCATGCGCCTCGGATGCCGTCTCCCATGGCACCGGCACCAGCACCATTCGCCTACTACGCAGCATCGCCATCTACTCTCACTGCTGCCTCCCCCGACGCCCCCACTTGGGATCAGGCTTCCCTCATTCAAGCGATGAATGCTATGACCATGCAGCAGCCAGACTCCTCCACGTGGTACATGGATTCCGGTGCTTCCTCTCATCTCACCGCCGACCCCGGTAAACTCTCTGTCCGTCACACCACCCCTCGTCCTTCCACCCAAATTATAGTTGGTGATGGTTCTTCTCTTCCTGTTACCACCACCGGCGACACTACTCTTTCCACCCCAAACCGTCCTCTCTCCCTCTCCAATATTCTTGTCTCTCCCAATATTATTGCCAACCTCATCTCCGTTCGCAAATTCACCAAAGATAACCTTTGCTCCATTGAATTTGATCCTCTTGGTTTTTCTGTGAAGGATCTACGCACTCGAGCCGTGATTCACAGGTGCAATAGTTCGAGCGATCTCTACCCGTTCTACCCAGCGCACCCAATCCAGCACCACGCGTTCGTCGCTCCTTCCACTCCCAGCATCCTTTGGCATCAACGATTGGGGCATCCTGGCGACCACATCCTTTCCCATCTCCAAGCCGCAGCCGCCATCCCGTTAGCTTCAAATAAAATTGTACCTCATACATGTCATGCCTGTCAACTAGGCAAACACGTTCGTCTTCCTTTTTCTACATCTATGTCCAACACCAATAAACCTTTTGAGTTGATTCATTGTGATTTGTGGACATCACCTATTTCTAGCATCTCTGGCTTTAAGTACTATCTCGTCTGTTTGGATGATTTTACCCACTACCTCTGGACATTCCCCCTAAAACTCAAGTCTGACACCTTCCCCACTCTCAAACACTTTCACACTTATGCCGCCACTCAATTCTCTTCCACCATCAAAAGTTTTCAGTGTGATAATGGCACCGAATTCCTTAACACTACCACTCACACCTTCTTTTTGCAAAACGGCATTCATCTTCGTCTTTCCTGTCCACACACCTCTCCTCAAAATGGCAAAGCCGAACGAATCATCCGCTCCACCAATAACATCATACGCACTCTCCTTATTCAAGCATCCATGCCCCCCTCCTATTGGGTCGAAGCCCTCCACACTGCCACATACCTTCTCAATCGCCTCCCCACCACTCTTGACAACCTTACCCCATACCAAGCCCTTCTTCATTCCCCTCCTTCCTATGCCAATCTTCGAGTTTTCGGTTGTCGGTGTTACCCAAACCTCTCCGCCACCATGTAGCACAAACTTGCTCCACGCTCCTCCGAGTGTGTCTTCCTAGGTTATCCTGACAATCACAAAGGCTTCCGCTGTCTAGACTTAACCTCAAACCGTATCATCCACTCTCGGCACGTCATCTTTGATGAACTTACTTTCCCTTTTGCCCGCAGTTCCACCCCCCTCCTGCCGGCTATTTTTTGGATGCAGATGCAGGTGCTCCTCTACATTGGTTGCTGCCTACAGCCCCGGTTCACGCTCCTGTTGCGGCTCCTCCTGCCGCACTAATCGCCGCCGCCGCTTGCCGTTGCAGCAGCGGTCTGATACTCTCGCCTCTCTCAATGCCGCTTGTTGTCTCTGCCGCAGGGGTTGCTGCAGCGCCTGCTCCTGCACCCAACCGCCCGAGACCCGCCGTGCGGCATGTGTACATGCGCCGCCCACTGACGCCTCTGCCGAACCACCGCCCACTTTCGTACCGGCATCGTCATCAGTGGAGTCGTCCCATCCTATGACCACCCGGAGCAAGGATGGCACTCTTCCACCTCCCCTGTTCCAGCTTACCGCCACTACCTCCAACAACCTCTCTCCAGAACCGAAGACATACCGGGGTGCTCTCAATGATCCTAACTGGAAAGCCGCCATGATTGATGAGTTCATTGCTCTTGTCAGTAACAATACATGGGATTTGGTGCCTCCACCACCCCACGCAAACATCGTATCCGGCAAATGGATCTACAAACACAAGTTCAATTCCGATGGCTCCCTCTCTCGCTACAAAGCTCGCTGGGTCCTACGGGGTTTTTCTCAACAACCCGGCATCGACTATGATGAGACTTTCAGTCCAGTGGTGAAACCAACCACCATCCGCACCGTTCTTTCCATCGCCGTCACCTTCGATTGGCCCATTCGACAGCTCGACGTCAAGAATGCCTTTCTCAACGGCACCCTTGCTGAGACAGTTTACGCTCAGCAACCACCAGGCTTTGTCGACCCTGACAAGCCCACTCATGTGTGTCGCCTCAACAAATCGCTGTACGACCTCAAACAAGCTCCCCGTGCCTGGTACAGTCGATTTCATTCCTTCATCACCGCCAACGGCTTCACCAACACCAAGTCGGATTCTTCTTTGTTCGTCTACTCCAAGGGCACCAACCGTGCTTTTCTCCTACTATATGTTGATGACATCGTGCTTACGGCATCAACTACGGACCTTCTCGAACGCATCGTCGCCATACTGCATCATGAGTTCGCCATGAGTGATCTCGGCCCCCTCCACTACTTCCTCGACATTACTGCTTCCCGTTCATCTCACGGGCTCTTCCTGACGCAAGACAAGTACGCTGCTGAGATTCTTCAACGCGCCGGCATGACGAACTGCAACCCTTCCGCCACTCCTATCGAGGCTCGCTCCAAGCTTTCCGCTGTTGGCGGCAAACCAGTGCCCAATCCGACCCTCTACAGGAGTTTTGCTGGCGCTTTGCAGTACCTCACCTTCACACGCCCCGACATTGCTCATGCCGTTCAGCAGGTCTGTCTTCATATGCATGACCCGCACGACCACCACTTTCAGTTGGTCAAACGGATTTTGCGTTACATCAAGGGCACCCTCCACTTTGGACTTCAGCTCCATCGTACACGGTCTCACGACCTTGTTGTCTACACGGATGCTGACTGGGCCGACTGCCCCGACACGCGCAAGTCTACCTCCGGCTATTGCGTCTTCCTCGGCTCCAACCTTCTCTCCTGGTCCTCCAAGCGGCAACACACCGTTTCCCGTTCTAGCGCAGAAGCCGAATACCACGGAGTCGCCAACGGTGTGGCCGAGGCATGTTGGCTTCATCAACTCTTACTTGAACTCGGACATCCCTTGCGCGGACAACCGTCGCTCATCGTGATAATATCGATATCTACCTCTCCACCAACCCGGTTCAACACCAACGCACAAAGCATATCGAGATTGATCTTCATTTTGTGCGAGAGCGTGTTGCTCTTGGAGATGTTCGTGTTCTTCATGTCCCGACGAATCAACAGTACGCCGACATCTTCACCAAGGGACTTCCTACTACTGTTTTCAAGGCGTTTCGATCCAGTCTCAACGTCCGCAATGCTCCCGGCTGAGACTGCGGGGGGCTGTTGGAATCTATTTCTATATATAAAGATACCATATATTTCTATATGGAAATATATCCTCACGCCATATATAAAGATACCCATCTTTAGGATTTATCTCCTGATTGGATTATACCTTGTATAGAGATAGATGTCTATATCTAGAGATAACCTGCTATAGATAGATCAAGCTCTGTACTATATATTTGTACCTGCTCTATCAATGAGAGTCAGTCAATTCTCCTCAAATCTCTATTCCAACAAGTGCAAACCAATCTTGAAGACCAAATCACAACTTGGAATCACAAGGACCAGCAAATAATTGAGGAACAACAATTCCTCAATGGTAGCCACAATGAGAAACCCTATATTAGTTTCCAATGTCAAGAACTCGCCAACCCCCATGACTCAACTCGCTATCATGGCTTAACTTGATAAAAACTCATGAATGAAAATCTCAAGCAGAAAACATGGAACTTAAACAAAGTCACATGATAAATTTAGCGTAACGTAAGTTCTGAAGGTTAGACTTTGATTCACATTATCAAATGACATCCTTGAGGAAAAAGATACTCCCTACTAGCAGCATTAGCAGTACTGCGGTAATGAATAGCTGCTAGTGACAGAAGTCTAATTTAAGAAGTATACAAGTACAGGTACAACCAAAAGTGAATACCATCAGCGTGACCTTCCTCCTCCAAAACTACACCTTCACATGCATCTATGATCATTCAGTTGGCAAAAGAATCGTGCCAGGGAAAGAAGCTGAGCCATTGTTTGGAGCTGACTCCAAATTGAGAATGGAAGCAATAACATTGTATATCTCCACATTTTCAAAGGAAGGCACCATTCTACCCCCCTCAAAACGAGGCCCATGAGCGACAAATATGGTCCTCATTGAGAAGAAGGCATTGTCATACCCGTGTGCCCCTCCACACTCCTTTCTCATTGATTGTTTCATCTCCACCTTATAACCTTCCTCTACCAGCCCAATGATTGGTGGGATCCTATAATTCTCCGAGTAATGCAGGCGAGAAGGCAAATCCTCCTTTAAGTACATCCTCAGATATTGACCATTCTTCACCTTCCCAGACCCCAGCCCATCATTCATCTTCGCCACGACCTCAGCTGGTGACATACCATCTGGTGGCCTGATTGCCAGCAATGGCGTCATCGACAGAACCCAATCATCCTTCACCTCAATCCATGGAGCCAATTCCTCAAGAAACACTAGCTTCTGGTCGCAGGTCCCAACCATCCCGTGATCCCCGACCAATATAATGTTCACATCCTCAAACACTCCCCTTGCCTCCAAACCAGCTATGATCTTCCCTATCATCTCATCAATCCTCTTCACAGCATCCGTGATGGCCGGGTCATCAGGACCCACCTGGTGCCCCTGGTGATCTGGGTCCTCAAAGTACAGCGTCAGGAACTGTGGTATTTCGTCAACAGGGAGATCGAAATAACCAAGGATTGCATCGACCCTCTCCTCGAATGGCACAGAACCATTATAGTGGCGGCAGTACTTGTCGGGACAGTCCCAGGAGCCCTTCTTCACCTCTGAGCCCGGCCAGAAGAAGGTGGCGGCCTGGACCCCCTGGTCTGCGGCGGTGGCCCAGAGGGGCTCCCCAAGCCACCACTTGGGGTCGTGGGAGGCCATGGTGAAGTAGTCTCCCGAGACGGGGTCGGGGAAGTAGTTGTTGATGATGCCGTGGAAGGAGGGGTATAGGCCGGTGGCGATGGAGTAGTGGTTGGGGAAGGTAAGGGTGGGGAATACGGGGACGAGACCCTCCGCGGCGGAGGTACCATTGTCGATGAGGCGGCGGAGGTGCGGATTCGAGGCTTTGTGCTGGTAGCCGAAGCGGAATCCGTCGGAGGAGATTAGAAGGACCACCGGCTTCGGAAGCTTGGAGAGCAGCCGTGCGGTAGCGGCTGCCGCGGATGCGGTGTAGAGGGGAGGGCTGAGCAGGAGGTAGGAGGTGGCGACGGCGAGGGCGGCGGCGAGGAGGAAGAGTAAGCGGGAGGCGGCAGAGGGTCGGGGAGCGGGGGCGGATGGGGAGCGGGAGTGGGCGAGGAGGGCGGTGGTGGGGGCCGCGAGTCGCGGGGGGTTTGGAGATTGACGGAGAAGGGCGGAGACGCCATCGGAGAAGGGCGGAGGGTGGGTTGGTTTTATTTTTCCTTTTTCTTTTGCTTTTCCGCGGGGAGGGTCAGGGTAGAGGTGGCCATATAGGTCGGGTCCGGTCGTGCCGCCCACGGCCCGGTACTGTTGGCCTAGCCCATGGCACGGCACGACATGATAGCGGCCGGGCCGACACGGCACGAGGCCGTGGGCCGTGCTTGGTCGGAGGCACCGCCACGGCCGGTATGGCACGGTGACGGCGAGGACGGCCGCCCGCACGGCTGGCCGAGGTACGGCCCCGACGCGGTGCGCGCACGACGGGCCGAGTGGAGAGGCGGCGGGGCACGCAGACGCGGTGGCGGCCGCCGACCGCTGCGCGCTCGTCGTCGACCGTTAGGCGTGGCCGTCTTAAGCGGCGCACGCGCACGCGGCGGCACGCGCACGCGCCGCTTTTTGAATTTTTAACCGTTTTATAGCCGTTAGGTGTTAAAAAATTGAAAAAACGGGCAAAAAATCCCGAATTTTTCCTATAAATAGGGTGGACCCCTCTCCTCGTTTTGCACCCATTCACTCATCATCTTCTCTATTGGTCATCTTGTGAAAATTGTGATATTGTTTGTAGTTATTTAGCAAAATTCGGAGAAATTTTTGCTAAAATTTCCAAGAAATTCAAACTCGAGCTTTCGGTAACACAAGAGGTTTGTCATACTGTTTTTTGCTAATTGTATTGTTTTTATTATTTTTACTAATGTTCGGAATATTAAATTTGCAGTTTTTTGCATGGATCATTTCCCTATCTTCGATTTCGGGATCGCTCCGGAGGACCTTGAATCCTTCCAAGATTTATCCGTCGTACCCGAAACACAAGCACCTGAAGAACATCATGTAGAAGAAGAACCATCAGGCTCCATGTCCATGACCATGAGTGCTTCTGGCTCGACATCCACTGGAGCGAAGAGAGCGAGGCAGACATCGAGAGTTTGGGATTTTTCGATAAGCAAACGAGGATGATCACGAAAGGAAAAGAGGTAAGAGTTCTTTGTTTGTAAATAATGTCATCAAGTTTTATCTGCAAAATCTACTGGGGTACGGGACACTTGCATAGGCATATTGAAAGTTGTAATGCGAAAATAGGAGCGGTATGAGATGTACACAACTAATATACAACCGGACGGTTCGGTCAGTAATTGGGAATATAGTGGCGAAGTAGCTAGGCAATCTCTTATACGCTTAATTGCATCACAGATTTACCTTTAAACTTTGACGAGAGTCTTGATTTTGAAAATTACATTAAGCGTGCACATAATCCAAAATTTAATAAAGTATCTAGACAGGACAACTAGTAGACATGTAGTTAAGTATTACAATAGTTGTCGTGAAAATTTAAAAACATGTTCAAGATTTGCACATTTTTCGTATCTTTGACTTGGACATATGGAGTGGTAGGGCTAAGCAAGATTATATTAGCGTAGTTGTTCATTATGTCAACCAAAGCCGCAACTAGAAAAAGAATTATAGGTTTCAAACTAATTGATGTCGCACATACGGGAGAGAATATTCTTGAGAGTATTATTAGGGTGGTGGAGGACTTTGGTCTCGGTGATAAGATTTTTGCTATAACTTTAGATAATGCCTCCGCAAACACCTCATAATGAATATTCTCACTCTAATATTTGGTACTTATCTTTGAATCATTTTTGCTTCATCAACGTTGTGCTCGTCATATTATTAACCTTATAGTTAAAAGTGGACTTGCCCCGTTAGAACGTTACATTGCACCTTTCCGTTTGGCAATTTCTTTTATGAATCATTCCAATGCTAGAATAGCATCTTATAAGAACTTTTGCATTGCAATGGGCGTACGTGCAAGAATATTTGGTTTAGATATGCCAGTAAGATGGAATTCTACTTACTGCCGCGGGTAAGAAAAAGATCGTGTGGGGCAAAATCTGGGGTTCTTCTTCTTCTTCAGGTACAGGTTCTACATTAGGTGGTGATACAAGCCGCAGCCAACAAGTCTCCCCTGAGGAACTATCTGCCTATATGGACAGCGACGCGTTGGATTACCAACAAGAAGGAGACGATGTCTTCAATATTGTTCAATGGTGGCATGAGCACAAGCTAACATATCCCGTGCTATCCTTATTAGCTCGAGATGTGTTAATTGTTCCAGTCTCGACGATTTCCTCCGAGTCTGCCTTTAGTCTCTCCGGCAGAATATTGGAGGAGAGAAGAACAAGCCTATCGAGTGATATGGTGGAGATGCTCATGACTATCAAAGACTGGGAATACGCTGATGCAAGAACTCAACATTCAGCTGAAAACCGAGAACTAGAGGAAGCCTTCGAAAATCTCTACCTCGACAATGACGAAGACCCTCCATCTACCTCTTAGTATGTATTAGAGGCTTAGAGTTTTAGTTGTACTCTTTTCTTTGTCAAGGTTTTCTCTAGATGAGTTTTTACTTGGCAAAGTTTTTAACGAGGCAACCATCCAAACATTAATAAAGCTCTTTGTTACATGTTCTACAATTTTTTTGTCCCAATTTATTGTACGTCATTTTTATGCTATTTTCTAACTCTACCTCTCTACATATTTTTCCTTATTTTTTATAATTTTTCCTAATTTTTTCCCTATTTTTTCCTATTTCCCCCTATTTTTTTCCTTTTTTTTTTTTGCACGGCTCGTGGCGCCCGAGGCCCACCTTGTCGAAGTCGTGCGCCGCAAGACGCGGCCCATGTGCTCTCGGCGTCGCGCGTGCACAGGCCTCGACCTCGGCCCATGGGTGCACGGCACGGTCGGGCCTTCGTGCATAGATGGTAGGCGGGCGGCCATCTAGCCACTCTAGGTCGTGGTTCACAAACCGATGAAAACCGCCGAAAACCGCGGTTTTGAGCGTCTTCTTGAGTTCAAATCAAAACCGTTCGGTAAACCGGTCTATTAAAAAAATTTAAAAAAATTTATGCGCTCGGTTTTTCGTCAAAAACCGCTCACAAAAACCGTTTTGCGATGAACATCTAGTTGGCAGTGGTTTTTCTAATTTTTTTTGGAATTTTTCGGAAAAAATTTGATTTATTAACCCTTCGGTTTTTGACGGTTTTTGAGCAGTTTTCCGAGCGGTTTTTGCGGTTTTCGTACCGCGAATTTCGAAGCGGATTTCGAAATTCGGTTTTGTGAACCCTGGAGAGGGTTGGTTTGACTCGACGGGGTTTGCAAACCTGACAAAAACCGGCCGAATTTCGTGCTTCGTTATTAAAAACCAAGTGAAAAATCGATCTGATTCAAATTCAAGTTCAACAAATTTGAAAAAATTTATGCGATGTAAACCAGTCGAAAATCGGTGAAAACCGCTCGATTTTTAATGAAATCGAGCGAAAATCGCTTAAAATCAGCTGTAAGGAACATTCACTTGGTTTGTCGGTTTTCGATTTTTTTAAAAAAAACCAAAATTTTTTATTTCTTAACTCTTCATTTTCTAACGATTTTTGACTCAATTTTTTCGATTTTCAAAATTTGGTTTTCGAACCAGTTTTTCAAAATAGGTTTTGTGAACCCTAGACTCGATTGGGTGGTACGTTGGGTAGGGTTGGCAGTAGGGTTTGCAAAGCTGACGTAAACCGATCGAATTTCGCGAAAACCGAGTTTGCCGAGCTGATTCGTCATTAAAAATTGAGCGAAAAATCAAACCGATTCAAATTCGAATTCAAAAAATTTGAAAAAAATTATGTGACGTAAACCGGTCGAAAATCGGTGAAAACCGCTCGATTTTCGATGAAATCGAGCGAAAATCGCTCAAAAATCTGATGTAAGGAACATTCACTTGGCCTGTCGGACTTAGACCGATATTCGATTTTTTTGAATTTTTTTCCCAATTTTTTTGATTTCTTAACTCTTTGGTTTCTGATGATTTTCGAGCAATTTTCAACTCGATTTTTTTCGATTTTCAAAATTCGGTTTTCAAACCAGTTTTTCAAAAACGGTTTTGTGAACCCTTGTTGGCAGTGTTACGTATGTGTTTGGTACCGGCACAAATAGCATCTTGGATGATAGGTTTTTGGGTTTGGATACCTATAAGATCATATGACGGGTGTGATTATTAATTTGTATCTAAGGGTATCTAATGAGTATCGTATGACATATGAGCCCCACTTTGAGTAGCATACAAATAGAAAAAAACTTATGTATTGCGCTATGCGGTACTGTAATAAGATTTAAATAAGACTTATGTGTGATTGTAATTGGACTTAAATTATGGCATTGTGTTATGTGGTTGTGTGTGATTGTGAAATTATGAGACATATGTGTGATTATACAATGTACATGATATACTACCCATAGGTATCTATTGGGTATCGGGTACCCATCGGATTTGGGTATAAACACAGATATGTGCCGGTGAAATTTAATAGGTTCAAATGGCGGGTTTGAGACAGTCGTACCTGGAGGTACCTACGTGATTACCATCCCTACTGGGAGAGTGGTTTGGAGAAGCTCTGACGTATTTGTTCCATTATATTACACACTTTCTTTTTAGTCTTTTCTGCACAAGTTATAAATCAATTCTTTTTCTCGGTCACGGAAATACCAGTAAATGATATATGATACCTACTGAGCTCCACTACCGCAGCAGATCGTCGATACCATAGCTCCTCATCATGTCGAGCTCGAGTACTACGGTAGGTACCTACCGAGCTCGACAGGGAAGGGAGTTGTAGTGATATTATAAGAATACGGTAGGTGACACATGATGTTTTCTGGCACTTATGTGGTCGAGAGTATACTAAATTTACAATTCCATTTGTAAAAAACAAAAAAAATGTGCAAAAGGCCAAACACACATAGTCTTTTGGTCTGGAATTCTCGATGACCTGGCTGTCCATGTCGTTTCGTTGATGGGCCTGTAACCTGGGCTCAGGTTTTGGGCCGTTCAGTATTAGTCACGGCCCTGTGGAGGCCCGTTTGGCCCATATCAGGTTGTGCTCTTTAATCTTCGGTGTAATCAAATAGTTAGCTTCTGGGTGGTTCGGGTTAACAACGCAAATATATATATATAATAATTACTTGGGGCACTAGACTCGATACAAAATGGATATATTCTCCTATGTATTGTACGTTCAATTTTTTGAAATTTTTAGGATGTTGAGTTTAACTAGTTCAAACAAGTTCGAACTGAAATTTAAACTAGAGTTTCCTTTTTTGATGATAGTTTGTTTGTAGGTATGTGCTGATTATATATATAAATCAGCAAAGCATGCAATCTAAATTCGTGTAAAATTTTTAAATTCGAGTATATTTTTTCAAAGGTATGTGTTTCATTTGAATTGTTATAAATGAGTATATACCTTAAAACTAAATTTTTTTAAAAAATATACCCGAATTTAACTTGAATCCTCGCATTTGAAATCATGGAGCCTAGGCTCCATGGTGCCCCAATTTCAATGTCATATATATATATAGGAAGCCGAAATGGGGCACCATGGTGCCCGGGCACCATGATTTCAAATGCGTGAATTCAAGCCATATTCGAGTATATTTTTCAAAAATTTCAGTTTTAGGTCATATACCCATCTATAATAATTCAAATGAAACACATACCTTTGAAAAAGCATACTCGAATTTAAAGATTTTGAATAAGTTTGGATCACATGCTTTGCTGATTTATATATAAAATCAGCACATACCTACAACCAAACTATCATCAAAAAGGGAAACTCTAGTTTGAATTTCAGTTCAAACTTGTTCAAACTTGTTTGAACTAGTTAGTAAACTAGTTAAACTCAGCATCATAGAAATTTCAAAAAGTATCGCATAAAAATACATAGAGAAAATACCCGTTTTGGATCATGGAGCCCTGCACCATGGTGTCCTGTAATTATACTATATATATATATATATATATATATATATATATATATATATATATATATATATATATATATATATATATAGGAAGTCGGAATGGGCACCATGGTGCACAGGCACTATGATTTCAAATGCATAAATTCAAGCCATATTCGAGTATAATTTTCAGAAATTTTAGTTTTAGGGTATATACCCATTTATAACAATTCAAATGAAACACATACCTTTGAAAAAATATACTCGAATTCAAAGATTTTGAACGAGTTTGGATCACATGCTTTGCTGATTTATATATAAAATCTGCACATACCTACAAACAAACTATCATAAAAAAGAGAAACTATATTTTGAATTTCAGTTCAAACTTGTTTGAACTAGTTAGTAAACTGGTTAAACTCAGTATCCTAAAAATTTCAAAAAAATTCGCATGAAAATACATAGGAAAAATATCCTTTTTAGATCATGGTGCTCAGGCACCATGGTGTCCCAAGTAATTATACTATATATATATATATATATATATATATATATACATATATATATCATACCTTTACTAAAGATGGCATACCTTATATTATAGCTGGGAGGATTGGCCCCCTCCCAGCTACACCACATCATTATTTCCGTGTTGAGGTCCTCTGAAAAATTCGAAATCACGTTTAGCTCTTTCGGTCGTTTTTTAATAGAAAAGATCCGAAAAACCAAAATTACGTTTAGGTTCCTCCACGGTTTACGTTCAGGTCCTCCCGGTTGTTTTTAGTAGAATGGATCTGAAAAAACAAAATTACGTTTGTGTCCTAAGAAATCGGTTTTTAGCATATTGGAGCCGAAGAAAATCGAAAATACATTTAGATCCCTCCGTTGTTTTCTCCTAAAAAACCACAGATTCGCCGATGTTTTATAGCAGTCCATAGATTCGCTGACGGTCCTAGCGACCCATTTTTTTTAAAAAAAAAACAAGAAAACCGGAGTTACGCAAAAAACGAAAATATGTTTGTTTTCTCCCAAAAACAAAAACCACAAATTCGCCGACGGGTCCTAGCGACCTATTTTTTAAAAAAACAAGAAAATCGGAATTACGCAAAAAAATTAAAATATGTTTAGGTCCCTCCGCGATTTTCTTCTAAAAAGACCACAGATTCACCGACGGTTTATAGCAGTCCACAGATTCGTCAAAAGCCCACAGCGTGATCAAATAGACATAAGTACTCGCCCGTCTTGTAACATAAGTTCTATATTTCTGGGAAGTGTCTTCCAACAATTTAAATTCATTGTAAAGATAAAAAGCATAGTTATTGCAATATTTCACCGTATACCTCCCTCCCCTGAATGCTGAAAAAGTGAATGTGTATTTGTAATAGGAAAAAGTCCATATAACCATAGTTCAAAATCTCGGTGAAATTTCATCCAACATTTTGGTCGGGGACAAGATTCATAATCCCGCCTGGATAATTTTTTTTGAAAAAAATCAAATTGCTAAAGTATTTCATCAAATTTCACCAAAATCTTTGGTATTTTGACTTTTGAGGACCGGATTTGGGTCAATAACACTTACGAATGTCATTTTCCATGAAAATTTGTTGAAAATCGAACTTTTGAGACGTTTTATAAAAATAGCAGAAACACTGTTAAAATTTTATAACATTGTACAAGCTAGATCATGCTCTGAAAAATTTATGGTACCATATTTTGCAATCTAGGATCATACACAAAAATGTCTAAAAGAATTGAGCTTCATTTGTTATATTTAAAAATTCAAAAATAGAATAAACATAACTGAGACAGTAACCGTATTAGAATTTTATAAATTCGCTCGAGTGTGATCATAATCCAAAATTTTTAGGAGAGCTTAAGCATTGCCTCAGAACCCTTATTTAAAATTACAAAAATTGTAACCTTGTTTTGGTTGCTCAATCAAATCTATGGAAAAAATACATGTAACACCATAAGGCTTTTATCAGGACAGTAGCACTGTCATAATTTTTGAAAATATGTCAAGCTTGATCATCATCTAAAAATTTTATAAAAATTTTAGCGATGTGTTAGGACCACCCACAAAAATATTCAAAATTTTTTAACATGTTTTGAACCATTTTTCATTCCGTTGAAATTTATCGGTCGGCCTTAGTAGCACTGTACAAATTTTTGAAAATTTTTCAAGCTTGATCATCATCTTAAAATTTTATGGGAACATTAATGGTGCGTTAGTACCATCCACAAATTTTTTAATAATTTTATAATATATTTTGCACTATTTTCCATTCAGTTGAAATTTGCTAGAATTTTCTAACATGTTTTGCATTGTCAGAATTTTTAAAAATTCGTTAGGTTTGATCATCATAAAAAAATATGGGAATATTAGTGATATATCAGGATCATTCACAAAAAATTTAACATCATTTTGACCATTTTTCACTCGTTTGAATTTCGCCGAGATTTCGGTAATTTCGATCGAAATTCAGTTAAAAATCCAGATTTCAATTTTTTTTCAATTTGGCCGAATTTCGTCCAAAATTATGAGATTTCACCAAAATTTCGGATTTTGCCAACCTCCGAGATGTAAACTGAAAATGAAATTTCAAACCTTGCATATAACACCTAAACTTTGCTCGAAAATCCATCCAACTCCCAAAACTATGAAACAAGATATTACACTTCCCAAACTTTGCAATCCGGTTCAAATAACACCCTAACCTGATTTCGCATAGTGGTATTACCCGCGATCTATGAAACAAGATATTACTCTTTCTATTTATATACTAATATCTACTACTACTTATATATTACTTATAAATTTGAGTTGGTGGTGGTCATCCATTCTCTCCTTCCACCACACACTTCAGACGATGATAGATGGGCTTGGAATGTCAGCGTCCTAACCCAACCCCTAGTGTCGCTCCTCCCCCAATCATCTCTTTGGCCCCCTTCGGGACAGGTTTTGATTGTGCAGAGTATGTATTGTAGTCAGTTGTCCAGAGAAGCAGCTGCCTGAAGAATCTACTAGCTGGAGAATCTGGTCATTCAGCAATCTTGATTGTTTGTGCTGATTGTTGATCAGCGTCGACGACGAACGAGCAGACGAGGGTGGTGGAGGGGCCTCGGGCCGGCGGCGGAAGCCCTCAAGCCTGTGGTGACTCATGGGGAGGTGAAACCCACAGAATCTGAGTCAGAATCCACAGAATTGGGTGGGTAATAGCTTTTGATTTTGTGTACGAATCAACTTCTGATTATAGGAGAAGCTATCCAGAATTCTCCCGTTCGACAGACAATTCGTTTTTCTTTTAAGTAGAAACTGTGTAGAAGCTATCCTGAAGGGGCCTTTGCCCCAACCGCCCGTGCCATGGCACACCCACGCACCCGTCACTAAGCTCACAGGCCATCGCGCTCTCCTTCCCCAATCCCCTCTTATTCCTTCCCCAACCCCCAATCCCTCACCACCGTCCTCTGGTAAGCATTCCCCTCGTATTCCTTGCTCCTGTTGAACCGTCACCGCCCTCAAGCCTCTTTTGCCCCGTCTATGCCTCCACCTCGCCCCCCTCTATTGTCGTCGGTGCCACTTGCCGACCCGCCCTAGCCACTACTGCCCCTACCGCCACTACTCATAAATGCCAGATCTGCTCCCTCCCCAAATCAGGGTAAGAGAGGTGAGGCAACATCCTCAGCGATCGGATCTATGGAAGGCGATGCCATTGTGGCCAGATGGGGTGCACGGTGACCGGATTCGAGTGAGATGAGGTGCACAGTGGCTAGATCATGGGAGAGTGTAAGTTCAAGCTCTATTAGTTTTGGTGATTGGTTTAATATTAATGTTTAATCATTATTTAATGACAAATCTAATCATTATGAGACTAACATGTTTAATTGAGCTACATTCTTATTAGTCTCAAATTTGGATGGAAAATGGAAAACCCAAGGTATACACTCATATTCACTCTATTAGTTTAATGCATACTTAGGAATCAAGTTAAAAGATGAACTCTTCCATTGCTTATATATCAAAGTTGTGCATTATGTTTTCAATTTCATATATTACATGAATGCACACATCTTGGGGGAGTTTATAATTTAACTTGATGTTTCAATAGTATTGATCCATGTCTTCTTGCAAAATAAAATGAAGGATCAAGACTTTGAAACAACCCTTTGAATATATATATATATATATAACTTGTGTAGTTGTAGTATACTAATGCAAATATAGAATAAACTCATATGCAATCTAAGATTGATTATGTGCATATTGATTCCATGTTCAATTAGTTATATGCACATACTTAATGGAGTTTGTTCTATAGTTGATGGTCTAAATGTATTGATCCCATTTCCATCACTTAAACATATATGGATCATTACTAATCATCAAATTGAGTATATGAAACTTGTGTAGTTATATATACTCATATCAATTTAAATAAAGTTTAAATTGAGTTCGGTTGTCTTTCAATCAATCAAAAAATGCTTCATCATGTGTTGATGGTGTTTCTTCATTGATTAAGGACAAGCGAAAAGTTCTTGAGTATAATGAAGCATTAGTTGCATCAAAGTACTCAAGACAATTAATCATTCAAATTTATTTGGGTTGTGCTCAATCAATCTTGGAGGCATCCATTATGTGTTAATGGAGTGCGATGATGATTGAGACAACCGTGTTTGTTGGACTAACGATCTTCAATGAGTTGTGAAGTAGGTTGAGTCCAAGAAGATAAAGAATCAGGAACGAGAAGTTGTCATGTGTTGATGAACTTCAAGAGGTGATCCCGAAGTGAAGAGAAGGGCTAGAGAAGGTTCATCATGTGTTGATGAACAAAAAGAAGAAGATTCGATTCTGGAGAGAAGATGATTAGAAATCATAAAAGCTCCAAGTGGATCGCTAGAGGCAAAGGTATAACTAGTTAGGGCTAAGGATGTGTTCCTAGTCTTTTACCGGTCTCGGTGTTTGGATGGGAGACCGGGTTGCTAGTTAGGTTGCCGCACTATTAAGAGGGGTTGAGTCATTTACCTTGAGCTTCATCATGTGTTGATGAACTCAATCCGGTTCACTCTAGCTCACTCTTTTGATCGGATTTTTGCATGGAGCTAACCAGTTGGCATATGTTGTGAATGGGTGAAGCTCGTGCATTGGATTTTGCATGAGCTAAGTATTTGCATGTGTTGCAAATAAGGGAGCTCATGTTTGCTTCTTTATTGAATCTTAATTGATTTGGTTTTTGCACGAAGCTATGGATTTGCATGTGTTGCAAAAGGGAGATAGCTTCTGCAATGTTGTTTATATGGTTATTGCTTGGAGCTAAGTTTTGCATGTGTTGCAAAAGGAGAGAGTTCAAGCAATTTGGTTTAAAGTGATTGCACGGAGCTAGAGATTTGCATGTGTTGCAAATAGAGAGCTCATGCACTTGAGATTGTTTTGGTTGTTGCATTGAACTAAGTTTTGCATGTGTTGCAAAAGGAGAGTGCTCATGCAACTTGATTTGAATAGTGGTTGTTTTGCATGGTGTTAGAGATTTGCATGTGTTGCAAATAGAGAGCTCATGCTTTGGTGTTTTAGCTTGTGATTGGATCATTTGTTGATCATCACAAAGCTAAGCTTGGTTTGTGTTTTGAGTTTGCAAAATGTGTTTTTGTAAAATATTGATGTTTATGCTTCTTATCTTTGAGCATGAGATAAGCATTTGCAAGTGTGTTTTGCAATATGTTGGGATCATGTGTATCTCATGTCTCAAGATGTGATTTTAAGTGGTTGGATTTGTTATTTGCAAATGTGTTTTGCAAATGAGTTGAAAGTTATGTGTTTCGATCCTAGAGCATGTGTTGGCATTTGCAAATGTGTTTTGCAAAGTGTCGGGATCATGTGTTGATCCTTACATGGCTAAAGGGTTGATCTCATAGGTTCGTGGTTTATTTGCAAATGTGTTTTGTAAATAAGTTGGAGTTTAATGCGATTCTTTGGAGCATGTGAATAGGGTTTGCAAATGTGTTTTGCAAATTGACTTGATCATGTGTTGATCATCATATAGCTCAAAGAATCAATCATTATTGATGTTTGATTTGATAAGAAAAGATTTCTGTGTAAAATCTGATTTTATCTGGAAAATCCGGTAATACTGTAGGTATAAAGCCGGTACTACCACTGGTCCGGTACTACCGCTGTTTGGAACCCGATACTACTGGAGGTCGGTAGTACCGCGCGTGAAGCTGGTAGTTATTTTCCAGAAGATCGCGTTTTCTCGATTTTTGAAGTCCGGAGCTACCGGAGTCGATGGGTAGTACTACCGGAGGTACGGTAGTACCGACGCCTGACCATCGGTAGCTAGTTTCTAGAGAGACTGTTCTGGAGGTGACTTGAGGCCGGCAGTACCGCCCGTGGAGGCCGGTACTTTCGCTCGAGCGGTACTACCGGGCTTTTGCCTGCAGTAGTACCGAGTTTTCTGTGCAACGGCTAGTTTTCTAGTCGTTGGCCTGGAGGTCGATACTACCGACCCAGGAAGGGCGGTAGTACCGGAAAATGCTGATTTTTCCTATCTTGCCCCCCAAACGGCTAGATTTCTTGTGGGGGCTATAAAAGGATGCCAAGGGCTGGTATTTGTTGTAGTTGGCTCATTTGGGTGTTTGTGGGAGTGAAGTGCATGTGTTGCCTTCTCCATTTTGCCTCTTGTGCTAAGAGTGAGCTCTAATTGCATGTGTTACAATTAGGAAGTGGATTGAGAGCCTCTTGTGCATGTGTTGCACTTGAGGAGGATCCTAGTGCATGTGTTGCACTTAGAAGGTCACCGGAGTGCATGTGTTGCACTAGGTAAAGTTCAAGCAAGGTGCTTGACTTGTTACTCTTGGTGTTTGCCGATACCTAGACGACGTAGAGCATCGTGCACGGGAGCTCTCAACGGAGGTTGTGAGAAGCCCCGACAAAGTTTGTGAAGGTTGGAGCTCGCCTACCCGGAAGGGAAAAGGAGATACCACTAGTGGATTCGAGGCGGGTATTCAATTTATGGAGTCGGTCTAAAGTGGTTTGGGCTTGTCTCAACGTGGATTAGGGGAGACCGGCAAGTCTCCGAACACCACAGTAAAAAGTATCGTGTCTCCGTGTGTATGCTTGCAATTCTCTATTTACATTGTTGCAATTTGTATTCTTAGTATTAAATTGCTTACTTGTCTTTAGGATTGCAATTTATTGTTAGAGACATAATTAGTTAGTGCACTTAGTGAGCCTAGTTGATTTAGACTTTAATTGCCAAAATCTTAGTTTATCGCTTTCGAATTCATAATTGGTAAGGTTTTGGCATTAAGGTAGGGGTGAATTGCTTTGTAGAAATTCGTAGAGTAATTTTTAAAAGTCGTCTATTCACCCCTCTCTATTCGGCATCCTCGACCTTACAAAGAGAGTGGATGCGGTTCCTGGGTGGATGATGACGAAGGCTGGGTCTGGCCGACGACAGCCTGATCCGGGTGTGGCAACGTCAGTGATGACGATGAAAGAGTGAGCGCTGATGATGCAGGCACGACCTATTGCCCGGGCCAATACAAACTACAATGGACTTCCCGTTGCTCGTTCCTCCCTCAACCGCTCGATGGGTCCCGTCCCCACTTCTCCCACGATCCATCATAAGGTAGTAACGGCTTACAAATCAATCACCACCTTATGTTGTTGTTTGCTTGATGTAGGATGCACTATCCATACTAGGGATGGCAATCTTAACCGATTACCCGTGTACCTGTGGGTAAAAATGCTAATAGAGGTTAGTATGTTCCTATTTTGTTGCCTACGGGTATGTTTATGGGGCCAAACTTTGCTTGACATGCAAACAGGTACGAGTATAGGGGAGTTCCACCCATACCCGTTCCGCCTGATTACCCACCACCTTCTACTAATATGTGAGCCACTACAGACGCCCGGTCGGTCCTTTGATCCCCAATTTGTGGTACCTTATTTAGCAATTTGTGATTGGTGGTACCGTGATGGGCGATTTGTGATGTGTGATGACTGATGAATTGTTTCCATTTAATTGTTGAACTTGAGCATGTGTGATGACTGATGAACTTTTCCATTTTAATTGTTGAACTTGAGCATGTGTGATGACTGATGAACTTTTCCATTTTAATTGTTGAACTTGAGTATTTGTGTGTCCTTTATTCGCATGTGTTATTCTAATTCTCATTCCCATATGCATTTGAAATTTTGAATCATTGATGATCGTTCTTCAATCCACAGAATGTAGCTGCTTCTCACAATTTTATCAAAAGGGTTGTATCAAATAGCTCATTAGCTCCTACTGCCCTTTGATTGGAAGGATTATTGATGGTAGCAGGTAAACGGGTATGCCCGTGGGTATCAGGTACCCGCGGGCAGAAAGTATAGGTGAGATTCTTCACCCGCCACCCTTCACAGATATACCCTTGGGGGAGATTTGAGGTGTGCTATGCTCTATGGCTTGATGCCTTGTTGTTGCCCGCCCTTTCCCTTATATACCGGGGGTGGTGCGGCTTACAGAGTCCTGATCGGTTAGGAGATTCCGATCGGTTACTAGATTCTAGTCAGTTATAGGATAGAGTTTACATCTTTGTCTACCCTATCAATAACTCGGATTACAACTGTATCTTTTATATCTAAATATATGTAACTGTATATAGGATATGCCCCCCTTCCATACGGCAGCAAGGCTTGGCGTGGGGCACAGCCTTTGGGCCTGTCTTTCCCTCAGGTGACGTTGGGTCGGTCACGGAGATACCTGGTTCATATATTCCACAGTAGCCCCTGAGTGATTCATGATCCAATTGCTATGCTTCCAGCTAGGCCCCAACTTGAATTATTGTTCTGAACTCGCTGTACAATCCTCCGACCGGTTTCTTCACGTGATTTGAAGGCTTCTTCTTGCGGCGAGTGGATTATGAAGGACTCAAATATAACCCTTGATTTTTGCTTCAACTGAATATAATCTTCTGTCAAACGAATTTGTTGTGAGCGGCCTCGCGGACCTGTCCCATATTTCGGATGTGGATTGAATACTTCTTCCCGCCCAAAGCGAAACCTTAATATCTTTTCCTTCCATGGATTAATATTGAACGGTCTTCAAAGCTGCTTTGGTTCTCTGAATCAGTCCAACTTCCGAAAACCTCTTAGGCTTCTGAAACTTCATTAACTTAAAGTCTCTTCGGCTTATGGTGCATTTACTTCATCCTCACTGTTTTGGCTATAAAGGGCGAACCATAGCTTCGAAAACTTATCCTTCCTCGTTCAGTTCTCATCTTATTGCTTCAAGCTTCTTTCTTCTTAATGAGGAACTTCAAAGACGATGGAGACGACCCCGACCTTGCTGAGCTATGGAAGGATTTCGACCGCGCCATGGCGGAGTGGGCAGAGGATAAAGCCGCCGCTCTTGACCGCGCTGCCGTCGACGCCTTCTTGGAGATCTTCCCAGCCCTCTTTAGGGCCAGGGAGGCCCTCGTGGAGGCATTGGGTCGCGTGCGTCGGGGTGAAGTGTAGGTCCCTATAAATGTAATACTTTCCCGGGTATAATTCCCGGTGAACTTTTTATACATAAATAAAGATGTATCTTTTCTCAACATTTTTCCATGATCGTCATTTTGACGTAGCTTGAACCCAGCTTGGGGCACGTCGAAGCTCGCATGGTTCCTTGGTCGAGCGATATTCACACCCAACCGTCGTAGGATACTCCTTAGGTCCAACTTGGGACATGTTAGGATTTGCGCGGCTCGTGGCCGAATGATACCCATATCCGTAGGACACAGCTTAGACTCGACTTGGAGCGTATCAGGATTTCTTTGGCTCTTGGCTGAGCGATACCCATATCCGACTAATGTAGGATACGGCTTAGGCTCAACTTGGAGCGTGCCTTACATACGTGGCTCTTGGCCGTGTGATACCCGTACCCGACTGGTGTAGGATACGGCTCTGGTCCGTCTTGGGACATATCATATTTACGTGGCTCTTGGCCGAGTGATACCCGTACCCGACTGGTGTAGGATACGACTCTAGTCTGACTTGGGACATATCAAAGTTTATCCGAATGGTATCCGTACCCATTTAACACGACACACAGCTTTTCGAACCTCGTGGGGCATACCATTGGATTTGTACTCGTTTAGGCTCAACTCGTGATACATGATTCCGTCATGCGGTAACCACCTAATGACCCAGCGTAGGGCATATCACAAGAGGATATATTTTTATCCAAGTTGGGGTACATCCACGTCCCGCTTAGCACAGTAAGTGAAGAAAACATACCATAGTAGGAAGCGACGTGTCCCAAATATGACTTGGTCAAACCACGTCTGACTCTGTGAGTCAGAACGTCAGGCCTGCAAATCATTTATGGGGAATCCGAAAGGGCGAGACGTTTCACAATCTTTTCCCGCTGATTCGGCGAAAACTCAATTTTCCCCCTTTTAATGGTTAGGCCATGCATCGTCCGACGGTTCATTCTCTCACCGTGCTCTTGCTCCTTGTGCTTCCTTGTCTCTCCGACTTCTCCACTGCTAGGGTTAACCACCGTCGCACCGCCGTTGTTCTCTCCTTCGAAGATGTCTTCTTCTTCCTCCTCGCAGCCTCTGCCCCAAGATTGGACGACCTCGACTACAACAGAGGAGAAACTGCATTCCATGGTGGATGATGGGATTCTCCCAGACTTGGCCTTGATCTCCACCCGACCAACTGCTGGTGAATCCGTCCCCACTCCTCGTCCTGAAGAGGTAGTGGTATTTGAATCCTTTTTCCAGCGCGGGCTGGGTATTCCAGCTTGTGCTTTTCTCCGCGGTCTCCTTTTCTTTTATGAAATCGAATTGGTGAACTTGAATCCCAACTCTGTTTTGCTGATCTCTATCTTCGTTCACCTTTGCGAAGCCTTCTTGGGCATCCGCCCCCATTTTGATCTTTTTCGCCATTTTTACCTTCTGAAGCCCTATCCCTCTAAAAGCGACCCCAAGGTAATTGGGGGAGCCGGATTCCAACTTCGGGAGGGGCTAAAGAAGTCATATTTCGCTATTCCCTTCAAGTCTTCGAATAAAGGCTGGCACAAGGAGTGGTTTTATTGTGCCAATCCTGATCCAGCTCTTCCTTCCTTCTTGAGCGCCGTAGAAGGTGTCGCCTCTTGGTCCTCTGTCGGCGCCAACAACATGGATCAAGTACAAGATCTCTTGGTGCTCATTGGCAAATTGAAGGAAGGGGGCCTCACGAGGTTGCTTTGGCCATTCACTTTGTTGCCCTGGGTTCATCACCGAAAGCGCGACCACAGGGTTTCGGTTTGAGGGCCGAGACGACCCGACAGGAATCGCTGATTTAATAACGAGAGGCGATTCATGCTCGAGTTGGCGATTTCTTCATCTGAGAGCATCGAGATGCCCACCGATTCCCAAGGCCTTCTGTGCCAATCCTCCCCCGGGTGAGCTACTTTGCCGATGCATTCTTGTCTTCGTCTCTAAATGGCTTCTCACTTTAACCTTCCTTTTCAGGATCGCGTTGCCTTCTTGATGGCGCGCCTTCCGAAATGCCTACTCGCATAGGCGATTCCTGAAGCGGCAAGCGAGCTCTCCTGCGGAAGATCCTGCCGCCAAGAAGGGGAAAAAGACGGTGGCCAAGGACCCCGCGAAGCCCCGGCGCCCGACTGGCGGTCCTAAGATCCGGGACCGTCGACACGGGCCCAAAGACCTTCGGCTCCCTTCTCCCAGAGCTGCGGCTCACCAGAGTCCAACAGAAGGACTCATGCATTCGGAGGAGCCCGGTGCCGATCGGCAATGCGCCGAGTGGTCCTTCCGAGGCGGCTTTGTCGCTAGAAAAATGCCCCCGATGAAAATGAGAAAGTCCGACAGGTTTGTTGCCCTATCGACTCTTATTTGACTCGTCTCGCTAGCTTGCTGACAATTCTTCTCGCAGGGATCCTTCGCTTGATGTTCCTGTCGGGCCGCCGTCTAGGGCCCCTGTGGGGGGTGAGCCCCCGGAGGTTTGCATCCCGGTCGTGGGGGCCACGCCCAGGGTTACTGAAGTGCCTCCCGAGCCCCTGGTGCCCTCTCCGACTCCTCTCGCTTCGGGATCGGGCCCTGCTGTTCCAGAGCCGACCTCTCACCCGTCCCCCGAGATCGAGGAGATCCTCCGAGTTTCGCCGCCCCCGGCTCATAATGCAAGCTGCGTGGGTTGATGAGGAGGAAGGCCTGAAGCTCCTGGACGATCTGGAGGAGGAGGAGAAGGAGATAAATTACTTTTACAATCATGCCACGGCTTGCGCGCGCCTGGCCTGGGTAAGCATTTCTCTACACTTGCCATCTCCCTACTTTCGTCCTTTGTCACGTAGTTACCTCCCCCGTGATGATTACAGAAAATAGGGGAGCGCTCCGAAAAGAATGCCGAATACTTCCAGAAGATGTTCCCTAAAATCCGAACGCGCCAGGAATATCTGGCCGAATTGGAGCGTATCAAAGCCGGGCATGCGGCCGAGCTGCGATCTCTTCGGTCAGAGGTCCAGGCGTTGCGAGAGGAGCAAAAGGCTCTGCGCCAGGAGAAGCTAGACGTTGTTGGCTCCCTTCGAGGTAGCTATTTCCTAGGCTACCCCGTGCTTTTAATTTAATCATCTGGTTTCTTGATCTTCTTATCTCCATGTCAGCTCGGGATTCCGCCGCCGCGAAACTTCAAGAACAACTTAAAGCCGCGGAGGCTTCCAGAACGAATTCGAAGAAGGAGCTTGAAGGTATGACTGGCGACTTGGCCCTACTATGTCTTCGTTGCCTTCTCTGATGTTTGTCTTGCAGACTATAAATTCAAAACACGGGCGCAGTATGCCGTCTTCAATGAGAGGGTTGAGGCCCTTGAGATGTCTTGCGTGAAGCTTCAGAAGGCCTCTGAGCCGCTACTGAGTTCGCTTCATCCCGGGGGTGAGAGACCACTCAGCAGGGACCAGGTCATCTGTCGGCTGGAGGAAGCCCCCGAGACGCTCAAGAGTCTCTTGAAGGAGACAGCGACCAATGGTGCTAGCCAGGCTTTGGCGATCACTAAGTCGCTTTATCCCTGAGTGGATCTTGAGGCCATTAAGGAAGGCTATGCCTGCAACGTAGATGAGGACCGGGCCGTCGAGCTCTGGGAGAAAGTCAAGGACACCTCTTTGTCCATTGTAGAAACTTTATACCTGTAAATTGAATGTATATAAAGGCGTTTCCTCGCTCTTGCATTATCTTTTCAAACATGCATATTTGCCCGAGTGGTTTCGACATATCGTGTCCGATTAGTCCAGCCCCCAGGCTCTGAGGCATGGTTTGCGACGCATGTCTCAGAGTCTAAAAAATCGTACGAGCGAAGCACTCGGACGCGTAAATTTTGAGAAGATTATGTAAAAAATAACTTTAATGTCGATCTTTTTCATTCATAAAGGAACAATTTGAATTACAAAGTTCAAGTGAAAAAATGACATAGCTGTTCTATGTTCCAAGTGTTGCTGATTGCCGTGCCGTCTTCTCGCTTGAGCTTGTAAGCCCTAGGGCGTACCACTTCATCGACGACGTAAGGGCCTTCCCAGCTTGGAGAGAGCTTATGCTCGTATTTCTGATTCTTTCTAAGGACCAGATCTCCCTTGGAGAATGCGTGGCTCCTCACATTGCGACCGTGATAGCGCCGTAGGCCCTGGAGATATTTTGCTGATTGAATTGTTGCGATGTCCCTGGCTTCTTCCAGTCGGTCAAGGTCTTCTAGCCGGCTTTCTTCCGAGGCGACTTCTTCATAGCTCCGGACCCGCGGGGATCCGAATTCTAGCTCGGTAGGGAGGACCGCCTCCGAGCCGTACACCAGGAAGAAAGGTGACTACCCGGTTGCTCTACTGGGGGTGGTTCGCAGTCTCCAGAGTACCGAAGGCAATTCTTTCACCCATTGAGTGGCGTATGGCTTTAGCCGATCGAAAATTCTTGCCTTCAGGCCTTGTAACACCATGTCGTTGGCTCGCTCGACCGCCTGTTGCTCGGAAGTGCGCTCGACGCTGGCAGATTTTTATTCGAGTTCATCGCTTTGATCATGAAATACGCCACTTCTGAATTGGGTGCCGTTGTCTGTGATGATTCGGTTTGGAACTCTGAACCTAACCACAATTTCGTTGAAGAACTCTTTGGCTTTTGCTACTGTTATTGTTGCGACTGATTTGGCCTCCACCCATTTGGTGAATTTGTCAACGGCCACAAAGAGATGGGTATAACCACCTTCAGCCTTTTTTAAAGGTCCCACCATATCGAGCCCCCAGACCGCAAACGGCCAAGTTATGGGGATGGTCTACAATTCCTGTGCCGATTTATTCATCTGACGTGCAAAGAACTGACATCCTTCGCATGTCCGGACGAAGTCCTCTGCGTCAGTGACTGCGGTCGGCCAGAAAAATCCTTGACGATATGCTTTGCCAACTAGTGTTGATGACGTCGCGTGGTTCGCACAAACTCCCGAGTGGATTTCCTTGAGAAGATCTCTCCCTTCTTGTTCTGATATGCACCGTCGCAGTACGCTAGAGGAGCTCTTGTGATAGAGTTCTGCCCTGATCACCACATAGCTCTTGCTTCGGCGCATTATTCGTTCGACTTGCACGCGATCTTTGGGTAACTCGTCCTTCGTCAAATAGTCCAGATACGGAGTTGTCCAATCGGGGGTAATGACTAGGACTTCTACTTCTATGCTCTTCTCGGCTGGGGCGTTCGTCTTCGACCGAGTGCTAATCGTGGGCTTGTGAATTTCTTCGACGAATACTCCCATGGGCACTATAGATCGGCAGGATCCCATTTTTGCTAGCTCGTCGGCCGCTTCGTTGTCACGGTAGAGCACATGAATAAGTTTCAGGCCGTCAAAGTTACCTTCTAGCTTGCGTACCTCCTGGCAATAGGCTGCCATGTTGTCTTCAATGCAGGACCATTCTTTTTGCACTTGGTTGACCACGAGCATTGAGTCTCCGCGAACCGCCAAACGTCGGATACCGGTGATATGGCGTCTGGGCCCATGGATGAGTGCCTCGTGCTCGGCGGCGTTATTTGAAGCGGGAAAAAGTATCCGGAGAACGTACCTCAACCTTTCTCCGCTTGGTGATATGAGCACGATTCGGCCCGCATGCCGTGAGCATGAGGAACCATCAAAGTACATCGTCCAATACTCGAGTTCTTGATGTCGCGGGCTTTGAAGCTCTGTCCACTCGGTAGTGAAGTCGGCGGCGCTGGGACTTGATGGCGGTCACGAGGCTTAAATAGAATATCGAAAGCTCCGAGCTCAACCGCCCACTTTGCAATTCTCCCTGTAGCCTCCTGATTATGAAGTATATCTCCTATTGGGAAGGAGGTGACCACCGAAATAGTGTGCTCTTGGAAGTAGTGCTTGAGTTTGCGAGACGTCAGGAGCACGGCATACAATAATTTTTGAACTTGAGGATACCGTACCTTGGATTCGCTCAGGACTTTGCTGACAAAGTAGATCAGGTGTTGGATCTTACGCGTGGTCCGCTCCTCCTTTCTCTGACGGCAGTGCGGCGACTACATTAGTCGTTGTCGCGATGTAAAGTAGCAGATGTTCTTCTGGCATAGGTGAAACCAAGACCGGGCGTCGTCGGGAAGGTCTTGAGATCCTCAAGCGCTGTTGTGCCTCTGAGTCCATCAAACTTGTCACCTTCTTAAGGAGTTTAAAGAATGGCATACCTCTCATACCCAACCGAAATAAACCTGCTTGAGTGCGGCCATGCATCCCGTGAGCTTACGGGCGTCCTTTTGGCAAGTCGGCAGTTCCATATTTGATATGGCCCTGATCTTCTCTGGGCTGGCCTCGATGCCTCGCTGTGATACGATAAACCCGAGCAGTTTTCCCGAAGATACTCCGAAAACACACTTCTCGGGGTTGAGCTTCATGCTGAAGGCCCTTAGACTCTCGAATGTCTCGGTTAGGTCGGTGATAAGGTCCTTCTTCTCCCAAGTTTTTACCACAACATCGTCCACGTATGCTTCCACGTTGCGTTTGAGCCGGGCGTGAAAACAACGCTGAATTGCGCGCTGGTACGTTGCACCAGCATTTTTCAACCCGAACGCCATTGTGGTATAGCAAAAGGCTCCGAAAGGCGTGATGAACGAAGTCTTGATATGATCTTCCGCCTTTAGGCGAATCTGATGGTAACCTGAGTAGGCATCGAGAAAACTCAAAATTTCGCACCTGGCGGTTGAGTCAACCACTTGATCGATTCGGGGTAGCCCAAAGGGATCCTTCGGACATGCCTTGTTGACATCAGTATAATCAACGCACATGCGCCAAGTTTTATTCTTCTTTTGAACTAGTACAGGATTTGCTAACCAATCGGGTGATACACCTCTTTGATGAAACACTGCGCACTAATAGCTTGGTGATCTCTCGCTTGATGGCGTTCCGGCGATCCGAGCGAATCACCAAGCCTTTGCTTGATGGGTTTTGCTTTTTCACAGCGTGTAAGTGCTCGATCACCTCCTAGGAACACGGCATGTCGGATGGTTTCGAGGCAAAGATGTCTTTGTTAGCTTGAAGAAAGGTGACGAGCGCGCTTTCCTATTTACCTTCGAGCCCTGTCCCGATCAGAGTTGTCTTGGACGAGTCGGACGAGTCGAGGTTGATTCTCTTGGTTCTTTCGCCAGCATTCATTCCTAACGTGGCCTTCTTCTTGGATGGGACGTCGTCTTCTTCCTGCAACGTAACCGCTTCCACTTGGATTTCCTTTCTTTCGCCGGCTGCCTCCTACAACTCGGCAAGTTCATGGTTCTCTCGGTTGCACTCCAGGGACCGCTTGACGTCGCTGCGGACCGTGATGACGCTTCTTGGTCCCGGCATCTTCATCGTCAAGTAGATGTAGTGCGGGACAGCCATGAACCGAGCCAATCCGGGTCTTCCCAAGATAGCGTGATACGCCGTCTCGAAGTCCGCTACCTCGAAATTTATGTACTCGGTCCGGTAGTTGTCCTTGGTGTCGAAGGTGACGGGCAAAGAAATCTGCCTGAACGGAAGCGATGACGCTCCAGGAATTACACCAAGGAATGGCTGAGTGCTCGGCCTCAGCTCAGAGCGAGGAATGTTCATGTCGTTGAAAGTTTTAGAGAATAAGACGTTGAGTCCACTCCCTCCATCGATTAAGACCTTCTTGAGCCTCACATTGCGAATTACGGGGTTGAGCACTAGAGGGAACTTACCCGAATGTAGAACCCGGTTGGGGTGATCCGATCGGTCGAAGGTGATTGGAACCTCGGACCACCTTAGATATTGGGGGGCGGCTGGTTCCACCGCATTGATCTCCCGAGCGGTAAGCTTTTGCTTCCGCTTGGACTCGTATCCGGTGGAGCCCCCGTAAATGTAGTTTAGCTCGTGCTCGGGCTCTTGATAGTCATCCTCGTCTAGAAAGTCTTTCTTCTTTGCCATCTCGTCCCTTGCTGGAGTTGGCTGCTTGTTGCTTTCCCGCGCAAAGCGCTTCAAGGTGAAGCAGTCTTTGGCGACGTGCTTTCCTTTAGGGTGGAAGGGACAGATCGCTTTCATGACGGTGCTGTAGTCGGGCGCCTCTCTCCGCATGGCTCGGGGCCGGCTGCACTCAGCCACCGCTACTAGCTCTTCGCCCTTCCGCTTCTTGTCTTTGTGCTTGGAGGACTCGGGCTTATCGCCTTTGTTTTTCGGATGTGGACGTTCCTCTTGACGCTCTGCCAGGGCGTCTGAGGCCGTGGCGTAGCGGTCGGCCAGTGCGAACATCTCCTTAACAGATGTCGGAGGTTTCCTGGACATTTTCTTGATTAGATCAGGATCACTTACCCCTTTCTGGAAGGTCGCTACCACCACCGCTTCAGATACATCCCTGATGGTGTTCTTCTTCTGCATGAAACGCCGGATGAAGTCCCTCAGCGTCTCGTCCTTCTTCTGATGAAGCTAGTAGAGGTCCCACGGGGTGCCAGGCCTCTCGTAGGTTCCCTGAAAGTTTGCGATGAATTGTTCGCAGAGATCGCTCCAGGAGTCCACCGAGCTCGCGGTAACCCTGTGAGCCAAGCTTGAGTTGAGGGGGTGAGATTGACCGACAGATAATTTGCCATCACGTTTTGATTGCCCCCAACGGCCTTAACCGCCAGGGCGTAGACCTGTAGCCAAGCTTCTGGATCTCGCTCCCCATCAAACTTTACGATGCCCTTGGGGTTGAATCCATCGGGCCATACCACTCGGCGCAGCCGAGGAGTAAACGCTCGGATCCCGTCAATAGATCTCTCATCATGATGAGGGGGAGTCCAGCGTGGCGAGCCTCTGGCTCGGCAATGATCATCAACGTGCCGGGGCGGAGTTCGGCGCGGTGAGCTCATGGCTCGACGGTCGTCGTTGTTTCGTCCCCAGCGATGATAGTCTCTATGGTCGTCGCGGTCGTCGTACCTCTGATGGCCTCGTCGATCACGGCCGGTGCCGAAACGCTCATGGTCGTCGTGGTGCCCGCGTCGCTCTTCTTCGTCCCGCTCCTGCCGTCTAGTGGTGATGTCTTGGCGGAGGTTGCGGTTGATAATTTGGCGAGCATCACCGAGTGGTGGCGTATGGCGCCGATTGCCGGTATTTCGACTAGTTGCGGTCCAACTGCTGGCGACACGAGTAGCCGCGTGGGAGCGCGAGTGCGTTTCACCTATTGACTTTTCCTGATCCTGCTGGATTGCTGCCGATGTCACCATGGCCTTGATCTGGGCCACGATCGGGGCCGCTAGGCTATCCGATGCAATCATCGGGTCCAGCGTGTCGAGAATCGTCTTGGAGGCGACGACGTTCTGCATCGGCGTGCGGAAGACGGATTGGTCTCCAAACCTGGACTGCAGGATATCCTCGCGGACATTGGGGCCGCGCGATCGAAGAGATCGCACCTGCACCTCCTTACCCTTATTGTAACATCCCAAAAATTTGGCTTAATTAAATTTTTATTGCTTAAATGTGCATTTGTGATTTTCTGGAATTTATTTGGATTTTTCTGGATTTATTGGAATTAAATTCAAATCAAGTTTGTTGCCTTTTATTCAAATCTATTTAAATTTATGCAAAGTTAAAATAAAGTTTTGCCAAAAATATTTTATTTAAGTCCAGAATGTCTCAAAGTATTTTTGAATTTTTCTTGGATTTTTCCTGATTATTTTATAGCCTAAAATAAATAAAAGGAATTTCGGTGATTATTTCAATTGGAAAAACCTGTTGAAAAACCTTTGAACAGTAATGGGCTCGGCCGGTGTCGCGTCTTGTGGTGTACGGAGAAGCGCGCCCGTTTGGCTGCCGAAATCGCGTCTCCGCCGTTGGATCGAGATCGCGGGTGGGATCTTGTCGTCACCGTTCGGGACTCGGCCGATCATCGCCGTTAGAAAGAAATCGCGGGCGGTTAAGATTAGATCGAGGCCGTGTGATCCTAACCGTTGGTAGCAGATCGGACGGTGTGTGGTTGTCGTCTCCGCGAAGGACTCGGAGTCCGCCGCTGACACGTTTTCGTCGCCGTTAGGATCTAGGGTTTCGGTTCTAGCGCGTTTGCCGAGGCTATAAATAAGGGCGGGGTAGACCTCGAGGTTCATCCTTGTGCGCCGCGTCTTTTGGTCGGAGTTGTTTCGCGAGAGCAGCCGTAGAGCGCGTCTGGGAGCTCGCCGAAGTTGGTTGCTTGCGCCGTCGCTTGTTTCGTGTTCTTACGCCGCCGTTCAAGCCGAGTTCGTTGCTTTGAAGGCCAGTTCCGAGATCCCCGTCTTGCGCGCGTCGGATCCGTGAAGAGGTGTCGCGCCATCATCGCGAACGCCGTCGCCGAGGTCGTCGTCCCCAAGCCCGGTGAAGTTGCGCCGCCGCACCGCCATCGTCGTGTTGAAGCCGGGCCGTCGAATCTCGTGGAGGTGGAGATCGTGCCGCGTCGCCGTGTGGCGATGAACTCCTCAGTAAGCTTTAGCCGTTAGATCAAACTTGGCGGTCGATTTAGCCACGTAAGTTGAAGATCTGCGCCCGTTAGATGCAATCATGCGGTGGATCTTTGCGCGAGAGTTAGACCAATCAAGCATCGCGCGTATCGGGCTCGATGGCGAGCGCCATGGACCGCGTCTGCGGTGGACAAAGGCGGTCCGTGGACCGAGTCCATGGGCCGGGGCGCGTGGCGGCGTCGATTGGCTCGATCCAGCGCCGCGCGGCGTGGCGTCATGCTTACGTCATAAGTCGGTTTTCAATTAAAAATAAATCTGTTAATTCGTAATTTACGATTTTCGATTTGATATTTATTTCAAACTTCAAAAGGCTATATCTTTTGCATCGTAACTTCGGTTTGAGTGATTCTAGTTTCTAAAAACTTGTAAAATTGAGATCTATTTAATGATGAATTTTATTTGATTTTTGAGTTCAATTGCTCTCTATTTTGGTATTTATTTGCTTTTCTTCTTGATGCAGCGTGAGACGTTGAATTGTGCGGCGCTTGGAGGAAGATCAAGCAACTCAAGAGCAAGCTTGAGATCAAGATCGGGACCTATTCCAAGGCAAGTTATGCTTTGATCATGTTGAACCCATGTTTATAAAATTGCTATGTCTGATTTACCCTATTGCATATATTTTAAATATACAACTGTTTTAAATTAGATTGGGTTTAGCTAATATACCAGATTGATCTACACCCTACCTTGTCATTGTATGCCATGATCCGTTGTCACCCTAGATTGGTTTAATATAGTTGGTTAATAATTATAATCAACATTGGAGGTTTAGACCGTATTAGTTGCTTAGCCTTGCCACGTCATCACATGTGTCAGAATCATTGATAATTAATCTTGATTAATGGAATATGGAACAATATTATGAACTTGTGTGTCATGTAAGATCACACGATGAGATTGAGTTGTTGTGGCGAGTCATGTCACGCAACGATGTTGAATTATTGATGGCACGTGGTGCTTGGTAATCAACTGGGTGATAATAATTTAGATTGGGGCAAGTGACAAGGGGCGAGGATGCCAAGGTGGGCCCGATGGGCAGAGGGTATGTGGATGTCTTGCCTTGATCACACTAAGGACTTAACTTTGCAAGCCTTTGACTGAGTCAATCATGCAACCACATGTGCGTATGGGCGACCTAGTGAGTAATTTGCAATGTCTTAATTTTGGTACTATCGTGGGCGGTGTGAGTTCAGAGTTATGGAGTAATTCACATGGCGCAAGAGGGGGCCACGGATGTGGTAACCAGCCCCACCAGTGTTGAAACCTTAGCGGGTAGTATCGGGTTAAGCCAGAGCATTGTAAAGGCTTTGTTATGATCACTCGCCTTGGTGGTGTTTGGTTGTATCACGTGGGTAAAGTGCATAACCTCTGCAGAGTGTGAAACTATTCGGATAGCCGTGCTCGCGGTATTGAGCAATGCTCAGGAATTACGGTTAAGGGTTAGTTCAATTAATTGGACAACATGGTTGGGATGGCGGGATGCCATATGGAAGATGAATTTGACTTAGGATTGGAAACTTGGTTTACTTGAGAAATACCGAATTTATTTACTATTGATATTTGTTTTACAGTCTTTACAATCTATATACTGTATTCGTTCATAAATGCTGCTTTTTGCAAAATAGCCATGATAGCCTATCCATTGGAATAAGCCTTACATATAGATACATAGAATTGCATTCTGTGCACAACTTGTTGAATGCTTAAGTACTCACCCTTGCCAAACAACAATAATCAACAGTTGAAGAATCTACACCTGTGTTGGAAGATGAAGTCCAGGAAGACACGAGTCATTAGGGTCCGAGCCTTGTCGGTTGCCTGTGGTGAACTGATGAGCTATCTACGTTTTCTACTTTCCGCTGCATAATTATTAGTTTATATTCTCAGTCTTGCCCTACGTGGCTTAATAATGTAAGTTGGTCATAAGATCATACCTTTAGTTATATCAATGATTGAACTATTATTCTATTATCGTTGAGTATGATGTGATATGTACCAATGTTGAGTGTGTGCACTAGCGTTGATCCCGGGACTAGTGCGGTAAACACGGTGGGTTGAATCGATGGATTCGGGTCCTTCAGAGGTGGTATCGAGCATACCGACCGTAGGTCTTGGCCTAGATAGTATGGAGGTGCCTGTGAGAGTCCAAAACTATTTTCTAAAGAAAATCTAAACTTGACTAATAAAACACTCTCGACTCATCTCATTCTCTACCTCTCACCTTTGCTGAAATTACCGTCTTACGAGCCGTTTCGGGTGGAGAACTTATTCAAAGTTCTTGTGGAGCAGATGCCGATCGTTCCAACCTTGAGGAGTCGGTGGCGGCTCGCCATGGAGCTGTGGAGAGTACTTGGGCGCTTGGAGGCTTCTACCGTCCGCTTTACCGAGGAGGCAGCTGGTCAGTTAATGGTGTACACCGAGGATTTATTTGCAAGCTGATCATCTACGCTCGAGAGAACGAGGAAGCTAGCAGGCCAATCAACATCTCGCGGAAGATTCTCGTGCGAGGTTGCAATTCGGAGGTTGCCCGACTTGCTCTTCGCCGTGTCTGCGCGACTCGCCACGAGCTTCACGACTCGGTGTTCGCCTTCACCGCGACGTTCAAGCATGCCGACGCCGACGGATCGTGGTGGGCGAGTGTGCTCTCGCGACGCACCTCGCGAGTTCGCCCTTGCCGGGAGGATCATATGAGAGATACTACTCGGGAGCTGGAGGCGTATGCGAGGCACTCGTGAGTGGCGAGCGGGAGCTTGAGGTGACCGTGCTTGGCTATCGGGATGATCAGCGAGCTGGGAGAGGCCACAGGCGATTGAGGGCGAGTTGGGCGCGTGACTCGAGGAGTTCAGAGCAGTTGGAGAGTCAGGAGGATCCCGAGGAGCGAGTGGGAGCAGAGGGAATCTGACCCGTTGTTGCAGAGGACCCGATGGTAGGTCATCGGGATAGGTTCGCTCCTATGCCGACTCACCGGCGGTGTATGCGCCGTGTCGACCTCGGCCAGGTGGTGGATGAGTGAGTGTCAGCCTTGGAGCTGTGTTGAGACTCGGTTGTGAGTCGCGTCTTTAAGTTAGTCTTTACCTCTTTAGTTGACGTTAAGGTTTCGTGTTTAGTTTGCTTCTTTGTATTGCTGAGTGTGCAGTATGTATTGCAAAGCTTGTGGGCTTAAATAAGCAGCCATACCAAGAATAAATAAAGAATTATTTCAATTGGGTATAACCTATCTTCCCGCTTTAGAAATTCTTACTTCTTATCTATGCTACATCTACCTTTCCTAACCCAAGAGGCAATCATCAGATGGTGAATACTCGAGGGAACAACGGAGCTTGAGAAGTGGATGCGCGAGCGACAACACCAGCGACGAGGCAGCCCTCAACCATCGCCAATCGACATGCGAGAATGCAGGAGCATTTCTTGCAGTAGAGACTCAAGCGATGCGGACTATGATCACGGAGATCACGTGAGATGGCCAACGCAAAGAAGAACCAACAACAACACTCTGACTCAAAACAACCATGGTGGACCTCGACCTCACTCCAAGCTATCAGTTTCATGAGGACTAGACCACCAACCTTCTCAGAAATCAATCCTTTGAAGCCGATGGCGGCTTAGGACAATTGAGAAGAAGTGCACATCACTCGGTGTGAGGGCAATGAGAAGGTGCTCTCGCCTCTCATCAACTTGAAGGAACCGTCGCGAGAATGGTGGGAGAATTCTTGTGCGCTCATAGAGCCCCGCAAGAGATCACACGGGAGGAGTTTACTAATGATTTCCGCGGTATCATGTCCGGAGGAATGATGGACCTAAAGAAGGAAGAGTTCGGGGCTCGAAACAAGGAGGCCAACGGTGGCGAATACGAACAAGTTTACCCGATTAGCTCGCTATGCCCTCAAGACGTATCGGCAGATAAAGCTAGATAGATCTCGTTTCATGAAGGGATGAATTCGGATCTGCAGTGGGATTGATTACCCACAACTTTCGGACTTTCGGGAGTTAGTCAATAAGGCCTTGATCCTAGAGGATAAGCGCAAGGAGGCGGGCGAAACCGTAAGCGCTTAATGACTAATCAGGGTGGACGTCCAAACCATCTACGTTTGAGGATGTCACCACAACAATTTGCTAGGTTCCAACCGCCAGCCGTGAACAAGACATCAACCCCTGCACCTCGCCACGCCAATCGAATTTTCGACACCAAAGACAGGCAACAATGCACGGAGAGGAATCGTGATCTGCGGTGAAAAGATGCTATACATGCAATGAGCAGGGCACTTTTCTAATAGGTGTCCACAGAAGGGAGGCATCACGCCAGTTCGTTTCAACTTGGGAACAACACCTGCCAAGGCACCAGCCTCAGGAGGGAATCGTGCGCCAGGTCAAGCTGGAGCAACACGCGATCAAGCAGTGCGCGGAGGATCAACCACATCACCGCAGATGGAGCTCGGGAAGCTACGGGCGTCGTCTTGGGTAAGTTTCGTCAACTCGATTACACTGCTTTCTGATTTTGTTTGATTACGGAGCTTCGCGTTCGTTTGTTTCTCAAAGTTTTGCAACCAAGAATGGATTTAAGGTGGTGAATCTTAAGTGTGTGCTCTTAGTCCAAGCCCGGGATCCGAGCTTAGATCTAGCCTTGGGTGTTTGGGAGCTAAGTTGCTTATGGATGGGATAAATTTCTAGCGAATCTTATCTTGATAGATCGCAATCCTAAACGTTATCCTTGGAATGGATTGGTGTCTCTAAGCATAAAGTCATTTTGGATTGTGGCCAAGGATTGTAACATTGGAAGGCCCTAGTGGCAAGAAAGTAGAATTTCAAGCAACCGCATTCGAGATGGGCGATTAATGGTCAGCAGCGTGAAAGCCATCGGCATGGAAGATGTGCGATGGCAGAGAATACCGGATGTGTTTCGGAAGATTTGCGGGATCGCCGCGGACCGCGATATCGAGTTTGTTATTGAATTAGCACCAGGGACAGCACCGATATCAAAGAGACCATATCGGATGCCTACCGACGAGTTAGTGGAAATGAAGAAGCAGATTGAGGAACTGCAAGAGAAAGGCTTTATTAGACCTAGTTCATCACCATGGGGAGCCCCGGTTTTGTTTGTTCGTAAAAAGGACGGAAGTCTTAGAATGTGCATCGATTATCGTGCACTGAATGAAGTAACGATCAAGAATAAGTATCCGTTGCCCAGGATCGACGACTTATTTGATCAGTTAAGAGGAGCTGGAGTTTTCTCCAAGATAGATCTTCGTTCGCGATACCACCAGTTAAAGATTCGAGCGGAGGATGTGCCTAAGACTGCGTTTTCTACGCGATATGGACATTATGAGTTCACAGTCATGTCATTTGGATTGACTAATGCCCCTGCATACTTCATGAATATGATGAATAAGGTTTTCATGGAATATTTGGATAAGTTTGTTGTAGTCTTCATAGACGATATCTTAGTCTACTCGAAGACAGAGAAAGAGCATGCAGAACATTTGAGAATGGTTTTAGATAGGCTGCGAGAACATCAGCTATATGCTAAGTTTAGCAAGTGTGAATTCTGGAAGGAGAAAATTGAATTTCTTGGTCATGTCATGATTACTAAAGGAGTGGCAGTCGACCCAAGCAAAGTGGACGCAGTGTTGCATTGGGAGCCACCGAAGTCTGTTACTCAGATTCGTAGTTTTCTGGGAATGGCGGGATACTACCGTCGGTTCATAGAAGGATCCTCGACAATTGCTAAACCCCTGACGCAGTTGTTGAAGAAGGAAAAAAGTTTGCATGGGCGCCAGATGCGAGACAAGTTTCATGGAACTAAAGAAGCGTTTAACAACAACCCCGTATTAGTGTTGCTAGATGTGCGAAGGGATTTGACATTTCTTTGCGATGCTTGAAGCAAGGCTTGGGATGCGTGTTAATGCAAGAAGGCAAAGTCGTTGCTTATCGTCAAGACAATTAAGACCGCATGAAGGAATTACCCAACGCATGATTTGGAGTTAGTGCAGTAGTGCATGCTTTAAAGATATGGCGTCATTATCTCATAGGAAATAGATGTGAGATATATACGCACCATAAGAGCCTAAAATACATATTCACTCAAGCGGTCTGAATATGAGACAGTGAAGGTGGCTAGAGCTAATTAAGGATTATAATGTAGAATTCATTATCATCCGGAAAGCCAATGTGGTAGCAGATGCTCGAGTCGAAAGATCCATAGCGCCAATCGTTAACAATGGAGGATCAACGAATTATGCAAGGAATTTGAAACTAAGGTTGGAAGTCGTTCATGAGGAATGGTAGTTTGACCGAAGTAAAGCCAACACTAGAGGATCAGTTAGAAGGCGGAAAGATGATGATAAAATTTCCAAGATTAAGGCTAAAAAAGAAGAAGGCCTAGCCGTAGATTTCACTCTGGATGAGCAGGGAACCATGTTTTTCAAAGGCCGAATTTGTGTGCCGGATAAAAAGAAATTAAAACAATTGATTCTTGAGGAAGCTCACGATTCGAAATACTCAATTCATCCAGGGAGTGCTAAGATGTACCAGGATTTGAAAGAGAGATTTTGGTGGCCTAATATGAAACATGAAGTAGCTGAACATGTTGCTTTATGTGACGTATGTCAGAGAGTAAAAGCCATGCACCAAAGACCAACTGGTTTGTTGCAGCCGTTGAAAATTCCGGAATGGAAGTGGGAGGAAATCGGAATGGATTTTATCACGGTTTACCTAAGACCCGAGAGGTTATGATTCCATTTGGGTAATTGTGGATCGTCTAACCAAGGTCGCCCATTTTATCGATAAAGACCACTTACTCCGGAGATCGTTTAGCAGAGCTGTACATGTCGAGGATTGTATGTTTGCATGGAGTGCCCAAGAAGATTGTGTTGGACAGAGGTACCCAATTTACCTCAAGATTTTGGAACAAGTTGCATGAAGCAATGGGGACTACTTTGAATTTTAGTCTGACATATCACCGTGAGACGGATGGGCGGACCAGAAAGAGTGAATCGATTTTAGAGGATATGTTGAGAGCTTGTGCTTTAGCTTATGCTACATCTTGGGATAAAAGTTTGCCATATCGAAATCGATTACAATAATAGTTATCAAGCTAGCCTGCAGATGTCACCATTTGAGGCGTTGTATGGACGTGCTTGTCGTACTCCGTTAAATTGGAATGAAACAGGAGAGCGTTTGGTTTTCGGGCCAGATATTCTCGAGGAAGCCGAAAGTCAAGTCGCAATGATCAGAGAAAGGTTGAAGATAGCACAGTCAAGACAGAAAAGCTACGCAGACAACCGTCGTCGAGATTTGAGTTTTGAACCAGAAGATCATGTGTATCTCATGGTTACCCCTCTTAAGGGCGTTAAAAGATTTCATGTGAAAGGGAAGCTCGCGCCAAGATATGTCGGTCCGTTCAAGATTCTGAACCGTCGAGGAGAGGTAGCTTATCAGTTAGAGTCGCCTCAGTCATTGGCAGGAGTGCATGATGTATTCCATGTGTCGCAGCTTAAGAAGTGTCTCAGAGTGCCAACAGAGCAAACCCCGTTGGATGCAATAGAGCTGCAAGAAGATTTGACTTACAAAGAGCAACCAGTCAGAATTTTGGAGATTATGGAGCGCAAGACCAGAAACAAGTCTATTCGCTTTTGCAGAGTTCAGTGGAGCAATCATTCCGAAAGTGAAGCCACTTGGGAGCGAGAAGAAGATTTGAAGTCAG
This sequence comes from Otatea glauca, assembly GCA_036346275.1. NCBI lineage: Eukaryota > Viridiplantae > Streptophyta > Magnoliopsida > Poales > Poaceae > Otatea > Otatea glauca. The sequence goes on along the minus strand of CM070711.1, from coordinate 7,469,120 downwards.
AATTTCCGAACCTATTCTCTAGTTAGCCCTGAATCTCGGGTCGAGATTCTGTTAAGGGGGGAGGTTTGTAACATCCCAAAAATTTGACTTAATTAAGTTTTTATTGCTTAAATGTGCATTTGTGATTTTCTGGAATTTATTTGGATTTTTCTGGATTTATTGGAATTAAATTCAAATCAAGTTTGTTGCCTTTTATTCAAATCTATTTAAATTTATGCAAAGTTAAAATAAAGTTTTGCCAAAAATATTTTATTTAAGTCCAGAATGTCTCAAAGTATTTTTGAATTTTTCTTGGATTTTTCCTGATTATTTTATCGCCTAAAATAAATAAAAGGAATTTCGGTGATTATTTCAATTGGAAAAACCTGTTGAAAAACCTTTGAACGATAATGGGCTCGGCCGGTGTCTTGTCTTGTGGTGGTTCGAGAAGCGACCGTTTGGCTGCCGGAAATCGCGTCTCCGCCGTTGGATCGAGATCGCGCGGGTGGGATCTTGTCGTACCGGTTCGGGACTCGGGCTGATCATCGCCGTTGGAAAGAAATCGCGGGCGGTTAAGATTAGATCGAGGCCGTGTGATCCTGACCGTTGGTAGCAGATTGGACGGTGTGTGGTTGTCGTCTCCGCGAAGGACTCGGAGTCCGCCGCCGACACGTTTCCACCGCCGTTAGGATCTAGGGTTTCGGTTCTAGCGCGTTTGCCGAGGCTATAAATAAGGGCGGGGTAGACCTCGAGGTTCATCCTTGTGCGCCGCGTCTTTTGGTCGGAGTTGTTTCGCGAGAGCAGCCGTAGAGCGCGTCTGGGAGCTCGCCGAAGTTGGTTGCTTGCGCCGTCGCTTGTTTCGTGTTCTTACGCCGCCGTTCAAGCCGAGTTCGTTGCTTTGAAGGCCAGTTCCGAGATCCCCGTCTTGCGCCGCGTCGGATCCGTGAAGAGGTGTCGCAGTTTCATCGCCAGAACGCCGTCGCTGAGGTCGTCGTCCCCAAGCCCGGTGAAGTTGCGCCGCCGCACCGCCATCGTCGTGTTGAAGCTTCGGGAGCCGTCGAATCTCTCGTGGAGGGTGGAGATCGTGCCACGTCGCCGTGTGAGCAGTGAACTCCTCTGGTAAGCTTTAGCCGTTAGATCAAACTTGGCGGTCAGGATTTAGCCACGTAAGTTGAAGATCTGCGCCGTTAGATGCAATCATGCGGTGGATCTTTGCGCCGCGGGTTAGACCAATCAAGCATCGCCGCGTGTCGGGCTCAGTAGCCGAGGCGCCGTGGACCGCGTCTGCGGTGGACCAAGGGCGGTCCCGTGGACCGAGTCCATGGACCGGGACGTGTGGCAGCATCTGATTGGCTCAGTCCAACGCTGACGCCAGCGTGACGTCATGCTTACGTCATAAGTCGGTTTTCGAATTAAAAATAAATCATTAATTCGTAATTTCGATTTTACGATTTGATATTTATTTCAAACTTCAAAAGGCTATATCTTTTGCATCGTAACTCGGATTTGAGTGATTCCAGTTTCTAAAAACTTGTAAAATTGAGATCTATTTAATGGTGAATTTTATTTGATTTTTGGAGTTCAATTGCTCTCTATTTTGGTATTTATTTGCTTTTCTTCTTCGGTACGCGTAGACGTTGAATTGTGCGACGCTTCGGAGGAAGATCAAGCAACTCAAGAGCAAGCTTCAGATCAAGATCAGGACCTATTCCAAGGCAAGTTGTGCTTTGATCATGTTGAACCCATGTTTATAAAATTGCTATGTCTGATTTACCCTATTGCATATATTTCAAATATACAACTGTTTTAAATTAGATTGGGTTTAGCTAATATACCAGATTGATCTACACCCTACCTTGTCATTGTATGCCATGATCCGTTGTCACCCTAGATTGGTTTAATATAGTTGGTTAATAATTATAATCAACATTGGAGGTTTAGACCGTATTAGTTGTTTAGCCTTGCCACGTCATCACATGTGTCAGAATCATTGATAATTAATCTTGATTAATGGAATATGGAACAATATTATGAACTTGTGTGTCATGTGGGATCACACGATGAGATTGAGTTGTTGTGGTGAGTCATGTCACGCAACGATGTTGAATTGTTGATGGCACGTGGTGCTTGGTAATCAACTGGGTGATAATAATTTAGATTGGGGCAAGTGACAAGGGGCGAGGATGCCAAGGTGGGCCCGATGGGCAGAGGGTATGTGGATGTCTTGCCTTGATCACACTAAGGACTTAACCTTGCAAGCCTTTGACCTGAGTCAATCATGCAACCACATATCTGGTATGGGCCAGCCTAGCTGAGTAATTTGCAATATCTTAATTTTGGTACTATCGTGGACGGTGTGAGTTCCCGAGTTATGGAGTAATTCACATGGCGCAAGAGGGGGGCCCTGGATGTGGTAACCAGCCCCACCAGTGTGAAACCTTAGCGGGTAGTATCGGGTTAAGCCAGAGCATTGTAAAGGCTTTGTTATGATCACTCGCCTTGGTGGTGTTTGGTTGTATCACGTGGGTAAAGTGCATAACCTCTGCAGAGTGTGAAACTATTCGGATAGCCGTGCTCGCGGTATTGAGCAATGCTCGGGAATTACGGTTAAGGGTTAGTTTAATTAATTGGACAACATGGTTGGGATGGCGGGATGCCATATGGAAGATGAATTTGACTTAGGATTGGAAACTTGGTTTACTTGAGAAATACCGAATTTATTTACTATTGATATTTGTTTCTGATCTTTACAATCTATATCTCAGTATTCGTTCATAAATGCTGCTTATTGCAAAATAGCCATGATAGCCTATCCATTGGAATAAGCCTTACATATAGATACATAGAATTGCATTCTGTGCACAACTTGTTGAGTGCTTAAGTACTCACCCTTGCCAAACAACAATAATCAACAGTTGAAGAATCTACACCTGTGTTGGAAGATGAAGTCCAGGAAGACACGAGTCATTAGGGTCCGAGCCTTGTCGGTTGCCTGTGGTGAACTGATGAGCTATCTACGTTTTCTACTTTCCGCTGCATAATTATTAGTTTATATTCTCAGTCTTGCCCTGCGTGGCTTAATAATGTAAGTTGGTCATAAGATCATACCTTTAGTTATATCAATGAATGAACTATTATTCTATTATCGTTGAGTATGATGTGATATGTACCAATGTTGAGTTGTGTGCACTAGCGTTGATCCTGGGACTAGTGCGGTAAACACAGTGGGTTCGAATCAGTGGATTCGGGTCCTTACACTTACGAAGGCGATCTTCCTCCGCAGCCTCTTGGTCTTCTTGATGGAGATCGGTCCCCTGCTCCTCGATCGCGAAGACGCCACGAAAATCGCAACAGTTCTTCACAATGCCGACTGGTTTTCTGGGTGAGTCAGAGCGGCATACCTGAGATGGGTTGGCCTGATCTTCACCAGATTGGATCTGGCTTTGGACTAGGCATACAAGCTCTCCGCGCGTATCCGTGACGAAATCCAGACTTCCGAAGCAGAAGGCTTGGCCGGAGATGAAGGTGGCGATGAATTCGCCGATTGCTGCCATCGAGTGTGTAGGAAAAGATTATAGCGCTTCCCCTACCTGGCGCGCCAACTGTCGACTTTGATAGTTGGCAATGAATTTATGGGGCAGGCGCTAGATCTCAAACTCGAAGGTCACACAAGATAAGGGGTTAGACAGGTTCATGCCCTCAGCGATGGAGGTAATACCCTAATCCTGTGTGCTGGGATTCTGTGGATCTCTTGGATCTAAGATTGCTCAAAGCGCAACGTGCTCTGGGCGATATGAGGTGTGCTATGCTCTATGGATTGATGCCTTGTTGTTGCCCGCCCTCTCCCTTATATACCGGGGGTGGTGCGGCTTACAGAGTCCTGATCGGTTAGAAGGTTCCGATCGGTTACTAGATTCTAGTCGGTTAAAGGATAGAGTTTACATCTTTGTCTACCCTATCAACAACTCGGATTGCAACTGTATCTTTTATATCTAAATATATGTAACTGTCTATAGGATATGCCCCCCTTCCATACGACAGTAAGGCTTTTCGGATCACAACTGTATCTTTTATATCTAAATATATGTAACTGTCTATAGGATATGCCCCCCTTCCATACGACAGTAAGGCTTGGCGCGGGGCACAGCCTTTGGGCCTGTCTTTCCCTCAGGTGACGTTGGGCCGGTCACGGAGATACCTGGTTTCATATATTCCACAATATCAATAGCTAAAGTTTCAAAATTTTGACTGCACGTATTCCAAACCGACAAGTTTTTGAGAACCTGAGGGAGTAGTGATTTAGTTTTTTTTCTTAGAAGTATAATAGTTTATAGATAATAATAGTTTATTTTGTGTACTCATGTTAATTGGATCTGAATCCCACGATAGGCAGAAGAATGTACCGATGTGACGATCTCTTATGCTGTGTTTCATACTCAATTTTGACAAGTTTAAATATTTGTGAATTTAGAAGTTTTCTGTAGCATTTCAGGAGGTATGCAAAGCTGCTTGTTAGCTGAGGCTAGGTTGGAGGCAAGGAGGCAGTTTACGGATGTGCTTGTTTTGCTTTAGAAATTGATGGGAGATGATTCTGACTGGATTTCTTTGGATTAGGTACTGAAATCAAGAAGGCTTGATACCTGAAATTTGTTTTTTAGTACTTCGTTCCGAGGAGTATTAACTTATGATTGCTATTTTGCTACTTTGGATACTATTCTTCGCAAGTATAAATTTGAATAAAATTGGTTTGAGATGAATATAATATTTTTTGAACGGTGTACTTTCACATGGATACATGAAAATATTGTTGTAAATAAGAACCGAAGACAATGTAAATGATTTTTTTCGTGCCGTAGCAATGCATGGCCGGGTAATGTAGTAGCAAGGTTCCAAAAACCAGCAAAATTTTGGAATTTCTCACTGAGATCACGGATTTCAGCCGGGGGACGAGATGCAAAATCTAGGCTGGATAAAAAAAATTCAAAATGCTACGGTAATTTCGGCAAATTTCAGCGAAATCTCAAGATTTTTGAGTGGAATCTGACTTTCGACGAACGGATTTGACCGGGTTTGGGTCAATAACCCTTAAGAATGTCATCTTCTATGAAAATATGTTGAAAACCGAATTTTGAGACATTTTAAAAAATATTAGAAATATTGTTAGATTTTATAAAATTCTACAAGCTTTATCATGCTATAAAAATTTACAGTACCATATTTAGAATCTTAGTATCATATATAAAAATTTTCAAAATAATTTAACTTTATTTGTTATATTTAAAAATTCAAAAACAGAATGAATAAAATTGAGACAGTTACCGTGTCAGAATTTTATAAATTCACTCGTAGGAGAGCTTAATAATTGCCTCAGAACCCTTCCACAAAAGTTTCAAAAATTTTAAATGTGTTTTGGTTGCTCAATCAAATCTATGGATGCAATACATGTAGCACTGTAAGGCTTTTATCAGGACAACACCACTGTCACAGGTTTTGAAAATTTCTCGAGCTTGATCATTATTTAAAAAATTTATAAGAATATTAGTGATGTGTTATTACCATCCATAAAATTTTAAAAAAAATTCTAACGTGGTTTGAACCATTTCTTATTCGGTTGAATTTTGTGGGTTAGCCTTCAGTAGCACTGTCTGAATTGTTTAAAATTCTTCAGACTTAATCATTATCTAAAAGTTTATGGGAATATCATTGATGTGTCAGAACCATCCACAAAAATTTTCAAAACTTTATAACGTGGTTTGCACAATTTCTAATCGATTAAAATTTGTCGGTGAGTCTTTTATCAGGACAGTAGCACTGTCAGAATTTTAAAAACTACTCAGACTTGATTATGATCTGAAATTTTTATGGGAACTTTAGTAATGTGTCAGGACCCTCCACAAAAATTTTCAAAATTTTTAACATCGTTTTGACTATTTTTCGCTCGGTTGAATTTCGTCCAAATTTTGGCAATTTCAATCGAAATTTCGGTAATTTTGGCTAAAATTTGGTTCAAAAATTCCAGATTTCAAACTTGCTTTTTGAATTTTTACCGGATTTCATCGGATCTCCGAGATGAGATCCGAAACGAAATTTGAAAACTTGTGTTGTACTGTACTTAGACTCTCAGTGTCTCTTCTGCTCTCTTTCGTTAAGAAAAAAAAATCCTATCGAGAATCACGTTGCCGTGTCGCGCAGCGTTCGTACTATCGTCGATAATCGCTTGAATATCACCATATCGAGCCGGTACGGTATATAATATCAGTCGATAAACCAGTTAAATTAAAAAATTCGAAAAAAATTATGTGATGTAAATATCACAATAATCGGTAAATATCGCTCGATTTTTTGTGAATATTGCTCAATTTTTATTGAATATCGAGTGAAAATCGCTCACAATATCAACCGCCGAAGAACACAAGTTCACAAAATCGCTCAGATTGATTATCGGTGAAAATTGAATTTTTTTGAATTTTTTCATCAAAAAAGTTTGATTTCAAAATCCTTCAATTTTATATCGATTTTTGATCGATTTTTTTTCGATTTTCGAAGATCTGGATCATGGCGATATGATGATATATTGATATCTATATTGTGAACCTGTGTCGCGTAAGTGGAACTGGAAGCCCTCCGGTACGGCAGCGTCGCCTCCCCATTTCGTTAATCCCGTCTTCACCGATCCCTCTCGTCTCCTCCTCCCCTCCCCTTTCCCCTCTCTGATCCAACCCCCGCAAGCCGCACCTCGCCGCCGGCGATCATGTCCAAGTACGGGACCATCCCTACCTCCTCCTCCGCCGGGGAGCATCCCCTCGGGGGCGCCTCCCCGCTCGACTTCATCTCCCGCGCCAAAGCCCGCGGCGCCACTGCGCTCGCCACGCGCCGGCCCTGGCGCGAGCTTGCGGACCCGCACGCCGTCGGGCTGCCCCCCAGCCTCGGCGACGCCTACCTCCGCGTGCGCGCCAACCTCGCCCACTTCGCCATGAACTACGCTATCGTCGTCCTCATCGTCGTCTTCCTCTCCCTCCTCTGGCACCCCGTCTCCCTCATCGTTTTCCTCGCCTGCATGGTCGCGTGGCTCGTCCTCTACTTCCTCCGCGACGAGCCGATCGTCCTCTTCGGCCGAGTCGTCGGCGACGGCGCCGTCCTCTCCGTGCTCGCCGTCGTCACGCTTGGGCTCCTGCTGCTCACCAACGCCACCGCAAACATCCTATCCTCGCTGCTCATCGGCATCGTGCTCGTCTTGCTGCACGCCGCGCTGCATAAGTCGGAGGACAACGTCGATGATGAGGTCGGCCGCTGGTACGCGCCCGTGCCCCCGCCGCCGTCGCACTAGTGTGAGATCGCCCGCCCTCCGATTCTTGGTTCTTTGCCCGTCGCTATGATTGTTCAGTATCGTGTTCTAATTGCTGTTCTTCTTACTGCTGGATGGTGTATGATTTGTTAATGTGCTCTTGTTATGCTATTGTTGATCCTGAACATGAATGCAAGTTTCTTGGTGCTTCTTTTCTACGAGTGATTTGAAATGCATGATGCTTAGCTCCAATTTACCTGTGTAGTTGATAACTTAGAGCAGCTAATTGTGCAATTGGATCTGAAATTGAGGCAATCGTGCTACTTGTTTAGTTTATGTGTTAAATTAAGAATTGCATGGTCAAACAGATTGCCTCTCTTTCCACATATGATTAAGAAATTGCCTTTTCAAAGTGAGGTTGAGACGTCTTGCATTTTTCTAAGTCTCTTAAACTGCGCTGTACCTGATTTGTTAATAACTTGTAACAAAGGAAGTCTCTTAACTTCCAGAAATTGCATAAAATACCTAGGAAATGAGATTTGATTGACAATACTCTGAGTTTGTGACCTCAAGCAGTTATTACTGTCAGGTTATCCAAAAAGGTACTGAATTCCATGCATTCACAACAGTTCTAGCAATCATGTCATCTCTTTACACCCTATGGCACTAAAACACCCGTTCTGTTAATGGTCACCAATTGTGTATCTATGTGTCTGTTTTTTCATGGAGGGCAGAATTGTTGTAAGTGCCAGCCAAAAATAGATGGATGTTATGCAGAAATTTTTAGAAATGCTCTGAGGGACAGCCGTGGCCCAACAGGGCCTACTCTGAGAGTCAGTTTTGAAGGAGTGGGAGGCAATTATTTCCCCACTTCTCTTGGCATTAGAGAGGTACAGCTAACCAACAATTGAGTGGACTAGATTAGCAGTTTGTTGGGGCATAGTCCTGACATGTTGAATTTGAGGGCAAGAGTAGTCTGTTATCAAAGTTTGATGAGATTCAGCCATGAATTTTTATGAGCTTGCCTGTTGCAAATCTTCTTTTGTTGAATAATGATGCTAAAAATTCATGAATGAAACATTAGTAATTCCATTCTTACATGTGAATGCTGTGCTGATTGAGTTCACTGTAGACCCATATCATAACATTAGGGGCTATATCGAATTTCCTTATTGGTTTTATAGGGAGAAGTGAGAATAGTTTGCGTGAAGTGTTTTTTATTGTGCACCTATTAAGGTAATTTGAATGTTCGCTCAGGTAGAATATGGAAGAAAAGACTATCAAGGGAATAAAACAAGCACGAATGTTGGAACACATAATGGCCTGCAATTCCGCTTAATCCGTTACTTCCTTTTTCTTTTGTTATGTAGTTCTTGCAGTCAGTACACACAACAAATAGCATCTCCATTTTGAAGACTGATAAACTCACCTTTCGTTTTTTCAGGACCTGAGTGTGCTCTATGTAGCGACGTCCAGTGATCCTGTCTTCGTTTCCAAGTATTCCAGACGTGCAAGCTGAGCATTGGCAGGGCAGTTTTCGCCCAATCGTAATGAAGAACCTGTAGCTGTTGGTTAGAAGTTTTGGATCCAGTGGTGATGAAGGGCTGTAAACTCTGATCTTTGCGAACAGTACAAAGCTTTTCCCTTGTTTAATTGTACCAAGTTTGGAGTAAAAAAATTCTGCACTTTTGAGTTTGAGAATTGAGATGGCCGGGAAACTTGCGTGAGACAGCTGTGGCGCTGTCCATTCCATCCTGACATTTTGTTTGAAACGGACTAATTCGTTTCATTCTGTACGCCAAAGTCTCCTCCCTATAAATGCCTTGTATATTTAGGTTTAGCTTTTTTTAGTTTATAGCTTAAAACCAGCCTTTTGACTTAAACAGCTTAAATTTAGTCTGTTTTTATACATGATAAAGATGGTAAATTTACCTTAACTTTAGTCAACGTTCAAGTTCATCATTTTGATCTTAATGTGGTTTCTGCTGATTTTTTTTTATCTTGTATTGCTGCACTTAAAATGTAATATAGCAATTTTTTATCTCCTCGACACTACCGCCACACAACGTGGCCAATACTGAGCAACCTTGAAATGATGTTGCCGTCATAGAAGTTTTGAAGGCACTATATATAATTCTCATTATATCTGGGGTACAGAAAGCACTGGAATTATCAGAGTGAGAACATTTGAAAGTTCACATGGATATCGCATTTGTAAAAGAAGATATGTGCCATTTTATAGTGCTGAATAATCCTTTCCAATCCTTTCATGTGTGTATCGAAGGAATCAACCCATCTGATCACATCAGCAGCTAGTGCATTGGATAGGTAGAATGAAGTATTATTCATGTTTGTTTGCAACCTCGCTGCTTTAGCAAAGAACTCCAAGATGATTTTGCTTTACAAAGAGCACAATATTGTCCACGTACGTTGTTGTTCGAAACCTCGTCTATATGAACCAAATTTATGTTGATACACCTGCTTGCTCGGCTTTGTTAAGCAGCACGCAAGACTCCGAGTACGTAGCATCCCGTGTCCAAAAAGTTTTGCTAAAACGGACACCTTAAATCCGAATCGAATTATGACTCTCATGTCTGTATTCAAGTAACACCGCACCGTGATAACACGGGTAAACTATAGGGGTAACAAAGGGTCACCGGGCCACAATTCATGTCCATGGTAGGGTTTTAATGCACTTACTACACATTGCAATTGATATTTTGCTCTATGCCATGCTGTGCTTATTATCAAATATATGGCCGATCATTAGGCTCACAATTGCAATGACAATTGCGTCCACATTATGATCTGCTAAACCGGGCAGTACTCTGACAGATAACACTAATATTGGTTCTTTGTTTGAAAGCAGTAGGTGGCCGTTAATTGAGGTGGAACAGCTGTATAGTGCACTTCGTTCGGATATCGAGTTCACGGATTGAAGCCAATGTCACATTCTGCAGAAGATGGCGTAGATGCCTGGATCAAGCAGCTCTAGCTTATTGAGGAAGTGTTTAAGGGCGGCATGTTCGTACGAAGGAAAGAGCGCCTTTTCCAGGTGCTAGTTGGAGAAAATATCCTATTGCATAGGCTCTTAAAATTATTTTTGTGAAAATTCATAGTGGTCGGGCTTTCAATTTAATACCCCGGTCCGTGAATGTGAAGCATGTAGAGCAGTGATGGGATTAGTCCGTGAATATGAAGCATGTAGAGCAGTGGTGGGATTAGTCTCGTATTGCTTGCATAAAGTGAGTAGTAGTAGTAGTATATGAGAGCGTGAGAATGGGCAATACAAGAATGGATTCATGTGATCAATACGTACATATATATAAAGAAGCCTGCCTTATCTAATCACTGGTTTACCAGAGATTAGGAGCGGAAGGCCACAGCGCAGCATGCATGGAAGGAGCCGACGGATGCATGGAAGGTGCAGGCGTGTTGCTGAAGATGTAGGCGACGCATGCATGGATAGCGCAGCATAAACGTGCACTAACAGTATATAATACCTATTAGATCTAAACATAGCACCTCCGAGTTAACCTTTTACACAAAGCGATGATGAAAGTGTAAGCAAAGAACTATACATACGTGGGTCCGCCCTATAGGTGGGCTGGGCATTGCAAGGACAAAAATGTAAGCGGGGTGTTATGCATGCGCGCGGGTCCGCCCCATAGGTGGGCTGAGTATTGAGCAAAATTTGGACCAGGATGTTACAGTTATTCCTCATTACATGTACATAGAGAAGGGAAATTTGGTGGTTTCTCCCAAAGATCGTTGTTTTTCCGGTCTTTCTACTGGGAATTAGGATATCGATATATTTCACTCGGTGTCTATGAAGTTCAATACGTGTGTGTTCTTTACGAATCAAAGAGTTATAAGCCTATTGTATCTGATAGTAAAGGATTAAATAGGGTTTATCAAGATCGGTCAACCCGTATCAACCCTGACATTTTTTTTGGAAAGCAAACTTTGATTACAGCAAGCCCATTTACTAACACCTAAATGTGACGGGCGGCCCATCCATTTCTACCTCGGAGCTGATGGTCAAACGGAGTCCTTTCATGTTTCTTATCTAATGTATGCAATACATCATTTCCTCAATATAGAGGTAGTATCGAGGTTAGGATCTGTTTAATAGGCCAATTTCTTAACGCAGAAGTAGGATGTCCATGTGTTCGTGCTGTTCCAGGTAAAGAGAGATGTGTTTTTTATTCTTGATTCTGTCCATCCTGGATGCCGTTTTAATTGTTTTGATCAATGGCTGATGTACTTACTTAGTACATGAGGTCTTGTACTATTTCTATACCCCTTTATAATGCACCTAAGCATTCTTTTCTATGTCCACCCCAAATAATGCACCCCACTAGAGATGGCCCGACCTTCATGCACCCAGCGAAACGTCCCCAGAAACTTGCCTCTATCAAAATTAACCTCTCAGATCTTTCCTCAGTTTTACTCACCCACATCCGATGGCCATTGTTTAATGTGTCTAACTCATCCCTGTGGCCCACAACAGATCTCCCCCCATCTCCAGCATCATCTCAAGGTAAAGGAAACAAATATCCTGGAATTAAGGAAAAGGAAACAAACGTTCTAGAAAAAGAAAAGATCATATATTACGTGCTGGGAAAAGGAAATCGGAAGACATGGCACTAGTGCTAAAGTAGTTTATGCTAGTACCTCTCTTCCATGTTGCCCTTCCTCCCACCTTCCCCTTTTGTATAATAATATATGATACTATACAGTATTCTATCTCTCTCGTGCACACTTTGTTTTAAGTGAAGACTATTAATTGATTGCGTTGCTTGATTCAGACAAATCATTTTTATCTAATGTGTGCTGCTTTGTCCCTCTTAAGATCTGCACCTTTTTGCCCTATTATGCCCTGTTGATTTGTTGAAGTTGCAAAATTCGAAGCATCCTCTATTGATTATAATTATAATTATTTCCTTTTCTACAATCACGCCAAATATTCCACAAAAGCCTGGTAGTGTAGAAAAAAGAGAGGAAAACATCTGGCTAGTAAAATCCAGTTTTTTTATTGATTTCATACACGTTCTGTCGACAAGTTCAGAAGTTACAATCACTGTAGAAAATGTGATGCATAAAGACTTTTGAGGTAGTATTTCACAACTCTTTTCTCATGACAAGTTCAGAACTGAAGGATACCATAGCAATGCACACTACTGCTTGGCGCAGCATTGGTCCACCTGTCAGAGTTTGGGATCTTATCTTGGTCAATGGTTGGTGCCCTCCAGGAAGCCTGTGGAAAACATTCCTTGGTATTTTCTATCTTAAAGGAGAGTTGGATCAACTTTTCATCATTGTACCCTGTTCATTATTATTTTCCTTGCAGATCTTTCTGTAACCAGCTCAAAGCAATTTGCAGCTATTCTTTTGCATACGACGTAGCCTCCATATGTTGTAAGGATTCCCTTTAGATGCTTTTACCGAAGAAATAGGTATTACAATATCACATATTTTCTTGGTTGATAAAATGCAAATGGGTATCTTTTAGAAGATATCATGAACATCATTGTCAGTTCTTTAGAATAAATCAATTTATACCCAAGTGGCTGCTCTGCTGTTCAATGTTGTCTTCGTTACCGTCATAGTTGCAACACTAGTGATATAACTAACATATTGTTGAAGCTTGAATTCAAGCTTGTGCATTTGAAGCGTTTAACTTCTAGAAGCTGGCTCGCATAAGCAGGTGGAGGCTTTTCGTTTCCTAGTACCATTGTGTGCCTTAATTTCTCTCCTGATTCAGGGCCATGGCCAGGGGGGGACTGATTGACTAAAGGATGGCGGTTGCTTAAGGTCACCAGTAGCGTAAGCAAACAGTTTTCTTCCTTGGTAAATCATTTTTCTGTGCATACTCGTATGGAATTGAGATCCAATTTAGTCCCATTAGACCGTAACTTTAGCTGTTGTACGTGGACCGTTAGATAAAAAGCGATGAATCATATCTTCCGGAGTATTGTTCAAAAGTACTGTCTGATACCAGTTTGATATGATCCTCTCCGGCTGCCGTTTTCTTATTAATTTGCTACGGGAGTAACAAGAAGAAAATATCCGGATCTTTGGGATGGAATTGAAACGAGTTTCACACAGCTAATCAGCGAGTAGAAAATGCAGAAAGACGCAGAGTATTAAGGGTTCACTGTATAGGACGATCCCTGAACTTCAAAGCTTCAATAGAAAGAAGGCCCGGGAAGTCTTGAGGTTCTTTGGAAAATGCTGGGGAATCCTGTTAGACTTGTCTTAGCTTATTTATTTATTTATTTAAGAAACAGATGTTTTTGATGCTGCCTAGGGTTTTCGCTTTTCATTTTGGCTGTGCGTTGGGTAGGGATGAACCACTGACCATTTTGCCACCAATGTTGAAGTATTTGGACTGACTTTTATTTGCCCCTGCATATTTTCGTCTCAGTGCCACATGCCTACCTATTTTACCCAGACATGGAAGATTGGAAAACAAAGTAGTTAATTACGTTATGTTGAATGGACCTTTCAAGACTAGAAGATATTTTTTAGGATGACCTGGAGATTTAGTAAGCTCATCATGTAATCGGTTAATGCATTTCTTCTGTCCTACTCTTGTCATAAACTCATAATTGACTGGTACAATACAATAGACTCCTTATTTGATCAACTGACTTCCAAAAGCTTGCGTAGAATTTCCTTCGTTCGAGGTAGGGAGGCCTGACGGAATGTGCATTTTCTTTCTCGCTTATTAATTAAAGTTCTTTTGTCTTGGTCGGATAGTATCTTTTCCATGTCTTTTGGGGCCTGTTTATTTTCCATGCCTATTCAAGTGATGGCTACTCCCTCCGTTTATACATACGTGCCATTCTACCTTTCAAATTTTATTTCTAAATACATGTTATTTTATAATTTTAGGATGATTTTTTTACTATTTTTCCTTATATATCTATCTACTTTAGCCATTTTCAATATCATTTAGATTAGAGTAAGACACACTATCTAAAGATATAATAAAGAGTGATAATATAGTCTTTTGTAGATATGGCTTAGTGAGAGTTAAAAACTTATAATAATATTTATTCAGAAAGCGAGTGAGTAGCAACTAGTCTATGAAAAACTGAATTATATAGGGACTATGGTGGTCAGAAGATGACTTCCTTCTACCTCTTCTTTCTTAAACTAGGCATAACTACAATAAGTCAGGAGCCATCGTAGCCTTCCTAGGCCATTTCAGAAATACTGGTCAGATGTTGCTCCTTTACTATTGAGACCTTATTACTTATCCAAAGCTTTTCTAATGATACTATGTGTATACTCCTATCTATATCTATATATCTATATATATATATATATATATAATAATCGGTGATATTGAAGGCACCTCATTCGTTTTAAGAGTAAGAAAATCCTATAATAATCTTAAATTCTAGAAATTCTCACATTAATCGGAAGAAAAAGAGAAGGATCTCCACCACTTATTTTGGTGGGGCCAGATTATAACGGTACAGATTAATCATATATAACAAAATATAATTGTATTTCAATCATTGAAAGGATCTCCACCACTAATTTTGGTGAGGACAGATTATAATGGTGCAGATTAATTATATATAAATAGAGTTATATAACAAATACAATTATATTTCAATAATTGAAAGTAGAGTTGTATATCAAAGACAATTATATTATAATATCTAGACGGGTAGTTGCGCGAGTAAATCTGCTAGTTATAAATGAATGTTCACTATGTGGAAAATGAGTAACCCCACTAAATTATCTTATTGTTATGATTTTACTACACTAGTAGTTTAGTACCGTAAGAAACAATTTCACAATCAAATAACTATTTCAGACGAGTTATATTGAATTGTCTCCCTATGGATGTAACCTGGTCTAATCGCTTGTTGACTGCCAAAAGAGCTGTAAAAGGAACCATAATTAAACCAGAGAACAGTACTAGTGACTACTACTAATCTTCGCAGGGGTGAAACGCGAGGACCATGACTTGCCTACTTTTCTCAGGAAGCAGCACCATACATGGTTGCTATGTGGGAATTCCAATTCCGTGGAAATGTCCGAGCCCAGAGATCTTCCCAGCGGCTGCTATCCAAGTAAGGGACGTGAATTGGTTTTACGTTGCTATGTGGGCACTGCAGTTTATTCAAGAAACTGGCACTGATGCGCTGCTATTTTCATGAAAGGTGAGCAGCTTCCATTCGAACAGGAAGATTCCCTTCTCGCTGTGTATCCAGAACCTGAGGATGATGAGGATCTAGAAAGGTTCTTTGATCGAGCTCTCGCGCCCTTTTCCACTATATGCGCGATATTGAACAAAATGGAAGAAATTCACGTTGATGCTTGTGGTCAGTCGTTGCAGGCTGCGGTGAGTGGCAGACACTCTTGAGTGCAACGGGGATATGGATGATGGATCAGGATTAGGGTTTGATTTTCTTTGTACATGTAAGAATCGGTGATTCAGCGTCCTGCCAAAATTCCCCCTACCGAGATGGTTCCCAGGTAAGTTCCTTTTATTCAGTTTCTTTATTGTGTCGTTGGGAGTTGAGGAAATTATTGGGAAAGTAAAAACTAAAGCAGGTCAAAACTGTATAATTAAGTTGATGTGTAAAAACGTTAAGATAGAGGTCTAATCACGTGCCCTGATGGATGCAAATCTTAACTAGGAAGGAAAGAAATTTTGTCCTCTGATTTTCCATTTTAAAAAATTACCCACTTGAAGTTTTAAGATTATAATTTAGTGTCACATTATACGAACTGTAGACTTTTTACTTTTCATAGTTTAGGTATTTCACTTGTGAACTAGTGTGAACTAGCACCTGCTTTCTCCATAAAATTTATCATTTCCCTAAGGGATGACGTTTAGCATAAAACCATCACTCTGCACCGTGAGCCATTTGCTTAAGACGGCAGATGCTAACTAAATTACATTGTTCTAGTCTTCGAGAAGCACTCCAAATAAATTATCGAAATTAATATCTACCTGAAATTAAATGAGTTGATTTGTATTTTGTATTCTATATATTAAATTTGTTCTTGGGAAAGATCGAACACACAATGCTCCTATTTTTTTATTTCGCCATGAGTTGTATCCTTGCAACAATAACGACAAAAAAATTTAATTCTAATTGTCCGGGTGTATTGTGACGATTCTTTTGAGTACTATATCTAGAGATTCCCGTTGATTCCTTATTGACACCTTTTCGAACACAACTGATACATTCCAAAATTACTCTGATTCTAACATCTTTCCTCTTGGCCATGAACCTCCTTTCTTTTTTGGATTGACTTAACTTAATTCTTCTACTTATTCTTTCTTAATGGAAAATGTCCCGAAGAAGCCCAAAGAGAAACTAAGAATCCTGTTATAGATAAAAAAGTTGCTGTCATTCCTTTTTCTGACGAATCACGTAATCCCCCAAGTTCACAAACTCATAAGGTTATCAAATGAATCGTAATCACAATTGAAATGGTTGACAAAGAGATATGAGTTAGTATATGTTCTAAAGTTGCGAATAGCATAAGGAGAAGGTCCCATTACAAAATTGGAAATTTCGAATTGAATCCATTTTCTAAAAATTAAAATAAGAGCAACCAGCATCCGAACGTCGTACGCCTTTCCCACCCATTGGATCTCACTCAAAACACGAGATCACCAAAACAAAATTGTGCATGCCGACGAGTGTCGCGACGTCACGCTGTACACTCGTTTTGTTTCGCCGTGCACAGAAAAATATGGAAGAATAACTCTATCTAATATGTTTATCTTATAAAATAAAGTTTTGCTGAAGGGAGATCTCGTTATACTCCAAATTTTATCCTTTTCGTATACTTAGTCGAAAACCAACGGCACCTGGTGGCAGCATGCCCTGGTTGCTGACGGCATGCGGTTAATTCTTTCGTCCAAGATGAAGTATTCATTGTTCGATTTTTCTAGTTATTTATTTTTGACCCAATGATTGGTACAAAAATTAATCTGAATGAGGGAGATGCATGATATATAGCATACTCGTGACAACGTCACTGGAATATGAAAGTTTTGGACAAGAATGTGTCTTGCTAAAATGTCTGTTTAGATGACGCAAATGAAAGCGAATAGCCCATCTACATTAATTTCAGATGCGTTCCTTAGATTTGTTCGTGGAACCATGCATGGTCCCAATTTTTCTCAGCTTCATTTTCATGTAGATCTTATTTCTGGGCTAGTTTTTTTTTAAAAAAAAGATTTTACCAAGTAATTAAGATAGTGTTAAAGGCCTTTAAGTTTTCCTTGTCCACTAAGGGAGCGTCTAATTTAGGGTCAACCTTATGATTTGAGCAGTGTGGATGAGCTCCTCATGACACCACGTGTCAATTTATCCTTCATCCTCTATCTCCTTTCTTTCTTCCCTACACCAAGCTTCACCATGCTTCCACGTTACAAAAAATTAAAATTAGAAAATTTTCACTTTCAAAATTTTAAATAGGAAGCTTTAGCACGAAAAAAAATCAAGTTAAAATTTTCAACTCGAAAAATTGAAATCGTAAAATTTCTAATCAGGAAGTTTCAGCTCGAAAATTTTGAATCAGAAACTTTCAACTCGAAAAAATTTAAATCAAATAATTTCAAATTGGAAAGTTTCAACTGAAAAAATTTCAAATAAAAAATTCTCAAATTAGAAAGTTTCAACTCAAAAAAAAATTCAAATCGAAAAATTTTAAATCAGAAAGTTTCAACCCGAAAAAATTCGGCTCAAAATGTTTTAAATAAAAAAGTTTATACTCTAAAATCTTTTAATTCAGAAACTTTTAGTTCGAAAAGTTTCAACAGATCGAAGGAATACACAAGGGACGGAAGACGAAAAAGAAAATGAGATAGAAAAACAACGGGATTCGAGAACAAATAAAAAGGAATTCTTCCAAGCGCTCCGCTCGTGACAGATTCCAGACCTCCGCTCATGACGCGAGACTAAAAAAAAGGACGCGTGTTCGCTTCGGAGCGTGAGTGCACAACAAATTTGATGAGCGTGACTGTAAACTAGAATTTCCGTTCCACTAATTCCATTGGGTACGACGAGGGTAATCTCAAACTAATAAATTCAGAGGCACTCTCTTAGGTCCTGTTTGTTTTCCTCCTCAGTTTATTGGTGCTAGATTATATAAGCTGTCTTGAAATAAGTTAATTGGCGTGTCGTTTGTTTCCCTGGATTATGGGTGTTTCGGATTATTGATTCGAGATGGTAAAAGATATCAGTACCCTTGACTGTTTTGGGCCATTTTTGAGAGGGTTTCATGGGCCTTGCACAGTTGGACTACTGACGCCTGGGATATGTGCAACCCGTTCTTTTTTTCGTCGTTCTTTTTTTCATCATCTAGACGTGTACAAACATAAATTAGCAATATGTTTTTTTCCCAATGTTCTCATTAATCAACTTGTAAGGAACCTGTGCAGCCGCTCGCTTCCGGCCCTGCCCTTTGGTGCCTACGACGCCGTGGTATTGTCTGCGCTGTTGAGGTCAACGACGTCAATACCTCTGTTCACTGACCCGCCGGAGGAGGCCTGGGATGCGCCTACAACTGTGCCTGCGCCGCATCCGCGTCTGCAACCATTGATTGACCTGCCGACGAGAGGGTTGTCGGCCGTCACTCCATGAACTCCTCCCAGGCCGCCTCCACCCTCTCGCTCATCGCTTCTTCCCGTGCCATCGACACCGGCGCTACTCGGTCTTCGTCGTCGCGCGCGGCCATCTTCTTGCCCGCCGCCTCCCAGACCACGACTTGGCAGATCCATGCCGATGCCGCCACCCCAGCCGCCTCCGAGCGCAGCCGCGCCGATGCCGCCTCTTAGCGCCGCCGCGCCGTCGCCTCCCAGCGCCGCCACGTTGATGCCGCCACGCCGCTATCGCCCGATGCGCGACCTGCGCCGCTGCGGGCCAAGCGTCCCAGCTCCGTAGGGCCCAAGCCGCCGCCCCACCCACCTCCCTAGTCGGGTTCTGCCGCATCCACGCCTATGCTGCCGTCTAGGCCACTATCAGCCGCCTCTGCGCCATGGACTCCGCCGCCGTCGCCGCCCAGGTCCCAAGGGTCCATCGATGCGAGGTGGCAGT
Source organism: Otatea glauca (assembly GCA_036346275.1). Lineage (NCBI taxonomy): Eukaryota > Viridiplantae > Streptophyta > Magnoliopsida > Poales > Poaceae > Otatea > Otatea glauca. The sequence continues at coordinate 7,449,770 of CM070711.1, read as the reverse complement.
GGAAGGTGGCGGTGCTTTCGTGAAGATGGGAACTGGTGGCGACTCAGAGGAAAAAACGATTCGGCTGCAAAAAAATGATTCTTCAGATAGGGTTGAGGGGAGGTATGTAATGGCAATGGTGGGTAAATACATTGAACTTGGAAGGGTACTTTAGACTTTGGCCAAAAAATAAGCTGGATTATGGATTCATAAGCACCCCCAGGGCTGCTTATGGATTATCATAATCTAAGGGCTTGGATTATATAATCCAGGTTATAATCTGGGTCTGTTTGTTTCCCAGTTTAACTTATATAAGCTAGATTGTATAATCTGGGGGTAAACAAACAGGGCCTTAAGATGACATGTGTCATCTTTTTTATCCACCTCCCCTTCCCTTTTCCCTACTCACTTCTCCCACCCGGCCTTCTTTCCTCTCTAACACAAAAAAAATAGAACATTTTAAATAAGAAGTTTCAACTAAAAAAATTAACTCAAAATTTAAAACTAAGAAATTAAATAAAAAAATTTCAACTCGAAAATGTTCAAATTAGAAAGTTTCAAATCAAAAAATTTCAAATAAGAAAGTTTCAATTCAAAAGCTTTCGGTTCTAAAAGTTTTGATTTTAAATTCAACTCAAAAAAATTTCAACAAAAAACTCAAATCAGAAAGTTTCAACTCAAAATTGTTAAATAAAAAAATTTCAAATTAGAAAATTTCAACTCGGAAAAATTTTAAATAGAAAAGTTTCAGCTCCAAAAATATTCAATTCAAAAACTTTCGGATCGAAAAGTTTCTATACAATAAGCTTTTAGTTCAAAAAGTTCCCTTAAAAAGCTTTTAAATATGGTTAAAAATACTTGCTTTCAAAAACTTGAGGGAAAATTTTGAAATACAAAAACTATTTTGAGTTTGAAAGGAAGGAATGGAGAAGGGAAGGGGGATGAAGGAGGTGATGCCACTTGTTACAAGAAGGTCTTTGAGGGAGAAGAAAAGTGAGAAAAGGAAGAAAGTGATGCCATTTATCACAATGAGAGAGCCCTTAGGGGGGGGGGGGAGGTATTGCCACTTGCCATAAGGAAAAGGTGTTCTCACCAAATCTACGATGATGATAACTTTAAATTAGCAATTATCAATTCCATTTTATTTATTTTTGTCGGGTGCATGGTTGCATGCCACGAGATGCTAAATTACACAATATAAGGGGATGTTCTCTTTTGGATCTATACTTCTATACTTTCTCTCTCAATACAAATTGCACAAATCTTGAAACAAGCGAAGGAGTAAGTAATCACTATCTACTCTTCATTCCTGCTATAATATTTGTACAACTTAAAAAAAAGCATAGAAGCAACTCTCAAGTGGCGTACCCTTTCTTAACCAAACGAATAAATAAGTAATCACCATCTATCTTTCATCCATACTTTAATATTTGTACAACTTTTAAAAAGAATAATGTATAGAAGCACCTCTCTTACTAAAACGAGACGAAGATCATTCAAGAATTGTTTTAGGGCCTGTTTGTTTTTGCTTTGGATTCTCTAAAAGCTAATTCTAGATTGTAGTTGTGAGAAGCTGATTCTCTAAAAAGCTGGAATCTAAAAGCACATATGAAGTAGATTGTGGATTCTAGTGTATATGGGTGGGCTAGATTGTGAGAATCGATTTCTAGCATCGAGCTATTTGTTTTTTATTTTATTTTTTGGGACCGGAATCCAAAATTAAAAGCAAAAACAAGCGGACGCTTAAAACAAATCGACGAACTTGAATTTCTTTTTCTTTTTTGGTTCACAACAGACAAAATTTGTTAAAACATACACACAGGCGCATCGCACGTTTTAGTATTTAGCGGTATATAACAAGAATGCAAGAGAGAAAATTCCACAGGGTGATCAGGAAATTCCACAGGGACATCGATACTGATCATTACTATTGGTCAAAGTACAAACATGGTCAAAACAAACGCCTGTATCCTCCCTAACCAAATTAAAGCGCCTAAGTTGCGTTACTACTACTGTGTACTTTTCTGTCGATCAGAGCATGCTCGCTGGTCCATTTTCCCCCCATGTCTTAGCCTGTTAGGTTCTTAGGTGTCAACATCGTCGACGATGGCGATCCTTGAGGCTTTCAGCAAGTCGTCGTCCATTCCTCCTCCTGTCAGATCCCCATCATGTGGCAGTAGAAATGTCCATGTGTTGACACTTCAAACAAAGGCACCAAGGTGAATTAATTTGTACCACTCCATAAAGCTGTTCTGATCACCAAACTGCATGAGTGGGTTGGTGTCACGACTCACGAGTCTCCCTAGTTAGCGGCGGTCTCCTGGAGGCGTGCACAGCACGGGCTAGATACTACTACTGTCAATATGTCATGAAAACATGAAGCCTCGGCGAAGCAGCGGCAGCAGCTGCAGCAGCTTCATGGTTAGTTAGCGATGCGACCGCCGTCGTCGCGGCGCGCGGTGGTCTCCGCGGGTTGCGACGGCGGCAGCGCGTCGGCGACGACCTTCGCCACAGCTTCCCTGACCGACTCCTCCTTCCACTTCACGCCCGTTGACGTCGACTGCGGCACCAGTTGGAGTAGCAAGTACAGGACAAGCAAAGCCACGTTAGTTTTAACTTTCAAGTATAGTAACAGGAGGATATATAACATCTATCAATTGGAATTCTCATTGTTTTTTTTTTCTTCCAAATTTTTGTTTGACCCGTCCCTTTCATCGTTGCCTCTGGCTACTGATGACCTGACCTACGTGCACAATTGTCTGCTCCGATAGTCTCCATCCTTACAGTAGGATGTAATGTAAATTCTCTATATACAAGTACGTATCTGTGCAGGAATTCCTTAGCATGTGACATCACGGGTTTTACTTTTCATAGAATCTTGTTAGACGTATTGGAGCTGTGATCGATGATTCCGTTAAGTCAATTGCAAGATTCTTTGACAATTCTAGCTAGAACTAAGCTTGCATGCGTGCTAATTAAGGTTTTTTTTAGCATGATAGTCGTGCATACATGGTAACATATCAATGTAAATCTATCTTAAGATGTCACTCATATAGCTCTCAATGTGAACTATTCGATCTGGATTCAACGCGCGAGATGAAGTCCAGGGGATTTTCTATAAAAACATGATAAGTGGTTGGGGGTCTATTCCATCTTCATCTCGTGCGTTGAATCCAAATCGAATGGTTCATGTTGAAAATTGTATGAGTAGTGCTTCAATGCTTTTCCTCCTAATACAAATTGCACAAATCTTGAAGCAAGCGAAGGGGTAAGTAATCACCATCTACCATTTATTCATGCTTTAATATTTGTGCAACTGTAAAAAAGAGAAGCATGGAAGCACCTCTCTATATATATATATATATATATATACATATATATATATATATATACATATATACATATATATATATATATATACATATATACATACATATATAAATATATACATATATACATACATATATAAATATATACATATATACATACATATATACATATATATATATATATATATGCGCGTTTTACAAACGGGTTAACAAAATGAAGCCAGCAGCATATGATCACACTGACTCACTAATTAATGCCTCATAATTAAACTGATTGATCATAACATTATTAATGAATTAATTAAGAAAAGGAAGAATCGCATACCTTGAACTGCAACGTCAGGTTTGCTCGAGGGGGGTCGCCGCCGCCGCCGCTTGTGCTCATCGCCACCAGGCTGACGCCATCCCCCATCTGATCTTTCAGGCACTGCAGCGTCCTGACCACCACGTCCGTCATGTTGCCGCACGGCGACCTCACCGCTATCTTCAGCGTGAAAATGTCTCGCTGTTCTTGTTCCGCCGCTGCCGCTCTGGTTATCTCGATCTCTACATTCTCGCCCGCTTCGGCGTCCGCGGCCTCTTCGCCGGCGCGACGGGCCAACCGCGACTCGAGCGCCTGGTTCTTCTCCTCGAGTTCGCACACCTTGGACTTGAGGGAGTTCACGTACTCCCTCGCTCTGATTAGTATCGACGTCTTATCTTTCTGCCGTAAGAGAGGAATCCAACATTGGTAAAGAAATGCTCGTGAAGAAGCTTGATGCGTGTATGTATATACTGTGTATATAAGCTTATATGTGTATAGATCGACATGTATATACCTTGGAGCCGGGAGGGAGGACGGTCTTGAGAGCGTGGAAGCTGTCGTTAAGCTTCTCCCGACGCTTGCGCTCGGAGATCACGTGCTGCAGCTGGTTCACTGACGGCAGCGCCGCCGCCGCCGCGGCCACCTCTTGGTGGTAGTACTGATGGCTATACCTCATCGCCGTGTGCATATTGGCCAGCACCGACATGGCCCTCTTGAACATCCTCTGGCCGCACGCGCCCGGCTTCGACGGCCTCCTCGGGCCGAGGTGCCGAGCGTAGCGCTTGAACGCACCGGTGGCTGGCAACTCCGGCGCCATTGCGGCCCCTTCGTGATGAGCCATCGGCGTTGGCGCGTGAAGGTTGGTGTAATGACCGTGGTCGTAGAGTACTGCGGGTGCTAACGGTACGTGCGAGGAGACCTCAGGGTACTGGCAGCCGGTGGTGGCCGCTGGCGCCGTAAGGACGTGCGACGAGCTCTCCGGGCTGCAGGAGAACGAGGCGGAGCGAAGCGAGGAGGAGGAGGACGACGAGGTGAAGCAGCCCGCGTGGTGCGAAGGGAGGAAGTCGTCGACCATGGAATTCTGCAGCTCCATGGCGGCGCCATTACTGGAAGGCAGGTACACTGCCTCGTCATCCATGTTCATGTGCATGCTGATCTGCATGTACCAAATTAATTTTAAGAGTAAATTTCACAAAACTACATGTTTTTTATACAAACTATTAGAAAACTTCAGATTTTAGCTTCTATTTCACAAAACTACAGATTTTAGAAAAACTTGTGTGATCGCATGGTAAATTGCATGATCTGGTAGTGTGCGTGAAAGCTTCAATTAACCAAATGAATTCTTGCCTGGTTCAAGTGGCGCTGAACATGTGAGCTGATGAGCAGCTGCTGCTGCTCCTCCCTGTACTGCAACTCTGCAGGGGTGCAGCTGCATGCGCGTACAGAGAGAAACTGATCAGCCATATACGAGATATATATGAACTTAAAGAATTATACGTGATGCTAATTGAAGGATCAGCTAGCATCATCTCGACCGATCGAGTGATGGATATTGGGCGCGTCGTCAAGTAGAGAGTACCTGGCAGCGTAGCCGCACATGAAGCCATTGTTGCCGGCGGTGGTGTTGACGTTGGTGTAGCCATGGAACAAGCTGCTGCTATCCATGATGGATCGATCGATGATCGATCAGTTGTTCGATCTCTAGCTCTACCTTAATGGAGTCTTAATCGTGTGAACTGAACTCAGCACGGATCAGCAGTGGAAGTATGGGTTGATGATCACCATATATCGGTATATAGCTAGCTAGTTAAGGCCAGGATTTAAACTGAAATTAACCATACACTATGATCAGTAGCTAGTTAGCAACGCGCACATACGAGCTAGATATAGCGGCAATAAGCTGGCAGTGCACAAGGCGCAGTGTGAGATTGTAATCGGATGTGCGTAGTATATATAGCTCGCAGTAGCGCGCAGGAGCTAGCAACCGATCATGACCAGCTAGTGGTACTTGGAGGCAGCTGGATTAAAAGTCTAGCTACTTGCAGTGCGTGCTTGCGTAATGGGAGGAGGATACAGACAATCTAGGCGCGTGCTGGTTCCATATATGCCTCTTTCCATTGGAGGTAGCTAGCTAGTGACAAATTCAATGGTGAGAGCCTCGGGAGACCGGAGGAACGGATCGAGGAGTCGACGGTCCATTTGGTTGGCTGCCGCATGCTGGCCGGAATTTAACAGCCTCCTGATTTAGGTTTAGGGCATGTACAATAAAGTTATCTTACCTTATTTTTAGTATGTCTACGTCAGTTTTGTCCTATATAAAAGAACGAGAAAAAGAGGAGAGAAAAGAGAGCTGTCTCTTATTTAGTAGTAAACATTGCATGGGAGTATAGGTAGATTTGTTATGTACAAGAGAGAAAAGATAGTTAATTAATGCACGGCATCTAGAGCCAACCTTTAGAGATAGCTATTGTACAAGCTAGCTTTAGTGCTTACTTTAGATGATATGGGTGGGAGATAGAGTAAATAACTGGCTTTGTTATTATACTTGCCCTTATAAAGCCTATTTTTTAATAGATTTGTCCATTAGTATAAAACTTATTTTATATTCTAATACAAATTAGTGTGATGTTCTATTTATATCTCTAATGATATCTATATTTACTTGATATTCTCTATATGTATGCATTGAATATAGTGTTTAGAGATAATAATTATAAGTAGTTTAGCCATTTTCACTATCTTCTTGGTCTATGTAATAATAGAAATAGAAATACTAGAGGATAGTGTACCGTTTCAACGATATAGCCGTTTGCCGTTGGATTGAATCAAAGAGACCGCGTCTTATCCTTACGGTTGCCTTGCCTTCTCTATCCATTCCCTACTCTTCTCGATCCCCTCTCTATCACCAAAGCCGACCACACTCCTTCTCCATGGCCAACCGTGTCCACCCCATGCCATTGCCGCAGTTCTCCTCATCCTCCCTGGCTCCTCCTCTTCCATAGGATTAGGATGCTGCTGTCGCCGCGGCCACGCCGCACCACCCCAGCTTCCACCACCCACCGGGAAGATACATCATCCAGGCCCCCAAGGACCAGGTCCTCAGCGTCCCGCCCCAGACCGCACCCGCCGCTACAGGAAGCTCACCGCGCGCTCTGCCCTCCACGGCCTCCTTTGTTGTGCATGCTTCACCACCTACACCGCTGTCCTGTTCCTAATCCTAGCTACTCGTCGTCGCCTCTATCAGAGTCGTGTACCTTGTCTTCCGCCCCCACACGCCCTCCTTTTCCATCGCCTTCCTCTCCATTCATGGCCTCGATATGGCCTCGCCCTCTCATGCATCCTCCACCCAGGTGCAGCTCTCCCCGGAGATCGACGTCGGTGTTCGTGCGAACAAGAAGGTCGGCATCAACTACAACGGCGGCGAGGAGGTCACCATCTCCTACTCTGGTTTGCAGCTCGTCGCCGGCCAGTGGCGCGCGTTCTACCAGGTGTCGAGGAGTGTGACCGTGCTCTTGACGGCGCTGAGCGCAATGGGCATGAACTTCACAGAGGAACGGATGGTGTCGGGCGGCTCCATGGCAGAGCAATAGTGCCGTCATAGCTAGGTGAACTCACCGGAACTAGTTGAAACTTCTTAAAGCCTTTGATTGAAACATGTCAAAATTGGTTGAAACGTATTTGAAACTTGAGTTCCAAAATCTTACACTCGTTGAAACTTGCCTTTGAAACTTTCATAAGTTTTCTAGAAACATGTGAAACTCATTGAAACGTGAAACCTTTCAATCATTTTCATGAAATTTGCTAGTTAAACTCACCTATACTGTTAGGAATGCTTCTAACGGTATACCGCTTTGTAGCACTGCTTGAAAATACAACCGATAGCTTCGACAGAGGGAGTAATTTTGGATCGACGGACAAGCTAGGGCTGTAGCCTGTATGACCCGGTCATAAAGATCGATATGGACCTTCAAATTTTGAGCAACTTTTGGATGCGTAAGCAGGCATTCCAGTCCCCCTTCATTCAGAATAACGCATGATTAAGTATATATACCATGCCCTAAATCTCACACTAGTAGTAGTTAGCGCCCTGCGTGCATCTAATTTGGCAAATTAAGATACATGCACATGCATTGAGATGGCCGGCCGAGAGCAAGTCAGGAATGAGCATGTGCAAATTAACAGTACGTTTAGCTCGTGAATAAACTGGTGCTAAGTTGCAACTTGTTTAAAAATTCGATCAGTACTAAGTAGTAAGTGCACTGTACTAGTCTATACCCTTTTATAATGCATCTAAGCAATTTTTCCTACGTTCACCTTAAATAATGCACCTCATTAGAGATGGCCTAATGTTCGTGCACCCAGCAAAACGTCCCCAGAAATTTGCATTCATTAAAATGAACGTCTCAGATCTTTCCTCAGTTTTACTCACCCACATCCGATGGCCGTTGTTTAATGTGTCTAACTCATTCATTCATGTGGCCCACAATAGGAGAGCCCGCACATATATATTTCAATTGAACTATATATATGGAATTTATGTTGTAAATCTAAACCCATTTGATTTCGATTTAATATTTACCATACCAATCAGTACCATGAATCGCGCGCTTAATTTTCTTCCATTCATGCATGTGCACCACATCCTATACAAGGCGCTCACGTACCGCCGCCATAATATTATTTAGCGAAAAATATTATATAAGGAATGTGTGTATGAAATGCGATTATCGTGTGATAAATATAAGGAATAAATTCATTTTAGGACTTATTTCTAAATACACTATGGGAAGTAACAGATATTCTGATAATAATTAGCCTCAATCAGGACGCACAAATGGTGCTATATGTTAGCATTCATATTTGGATGACAATTAGGGAAGCTATTATTGGTTCACTTTCGGATGACATCTCGCTTTGCCGTGGCGTTCGACCCGCCCGCGCCGACTACACCAGGGGCTTGCGCCGCGCGATCGGCCTGTCGGAGATGGACGTGTACCTTCGCGCGGAGCGGGAGGCGGCAGAGGCTGTCGACGCCGCGCTCGCGGAGGCGATGCTGGCGAGCGCGGTACATGGAGGAGATCAAGGGCAACACCTTCGGGCATGCGGATCCTCCCTATTTATTTCCTTGTTTGATTCGCTCTCTTTCCAAATATGTAGTACATACAGTTTTGGCAATTCAAGTTTGATTTCCTTGCATGCAGATCCTCCCTGTTTATTTCCTTGTTTGATTCGCTCTCCTTTCAAATATGTAGTACGTACAACGTGATCACAAGATTATTTATTATTAAGTATTATATTCATACTTATCTTTTATTTAATTGATAAGCAGATATACTGATGTCGTAGTGTTAGCACTGGTACTATATATTAAGCTAGCTAAAGTAGGGATCGAAGAACACACGTAGAGGGTCACAGGAAGGTGAGGGTTCACGTTCCGTTTGGGGACTAGCTAACCAAGCTGGCCGGGTCTCCATCAAGCTGTACATGCAGTCATGCGCGCAGAAGGAAGGAAGAAGATTCGCGGGTGTAGCGCCCGCAATCATGAATTCAGGATAGACCCGGAGCCTACCGGTCGGTGGTGACTGGTGAGCTTTCACGAAGCCTCCGTGTCTTTGGTCCCTCCAAATATTATTTTCATTTTGGTCTTTTTTTTTTTAACCAAAATACAAATCTAAGACGTTTCTCGACCATGAAAACATCAATAGATGATATATATTATCTATTGTGCTTTCTACCGCAGCAGCAGGTCGTCGGCGTTGTAGTGGCTTCGTCCACTGCGGCAGCTCCTTGTTCTTTTGCTATTGTGAATGCGGTGCCGATGATCTGCTACAGTAGAAGTACGCGATAGGTGACACGTGCTGTCTGTTAGTGCTTTTGTAATTAGGAAAATAATTAAATTTATAATTTTAGTCAGAGCAGGGTCAAAAATTGAAAAAAAAAATACAAAGAGAGCCCAACGGACCAAATTAATTAGGAGACAACACAAGGGAGTAGCGGCCTACATGGCTACGATACATGCCAACAGGTCGGAATGGAAAATCCTGAACATTCCTATGGATGGACAGAACTTCTACACAGCAGTACAGTAGTACACATGTGCATTAACACACACTCTCTCTCTGCGTTTGTGTATGCAATTAATACTGGCGGCTGAAGATATGGCACGCAGCCGATCAGGGCCAGCTGCTAGAGGTGTGCCGACTGCCGAGTATATGTTGGTAACGTAAAAATTTTTAAAAACGCTAAAATATCATATTTTCAATAGATCAAATTTGCTTATTAAATTTATTTAGGGATTTTTAAGACCTTAAAAACTATTTGTATTGTAATTTTAACAAATTCTAAATACATAAATTATATTTATGATATTATAAAATTATTGTATAAGACTGCATAGTTATACGTATTAAACATATATCCTCGTATAGAGAGATTTTAGTGTGCATGCGTTCACTCACGATAGGCTTGTGCATCCGCCATGCACCCACAATCTCCTTCCATACATATTTGTATCACAGTAGCAGTACTGTAGAAATACGAAATCATGGCCATGGTAAGTCACAAAACCATACATTCTATAGCTATGGTTGTCGGTATAGGGCATAGTAAAAAAAACGAAAGTTATCTATTGATGGCTGACGGGGTATTACGCTTAGATTGCTGATAGGGCTTAATGTAATATCATCGTTAGAATTTGGAGGACTCCGAGGACGCAAGGTTCATGGCCTAGGTGGTATGAAATTGTCATCATCATCGTCATTTGTATGGTTGGGAGCTAGCCCTCCTTCAGTGCTAGTTGAACGTCCTCTTGCATTGTTTCTTGAACAGCCTGTTGTAGTAGTGCTTGAACGGCCTGTTGTGGTAGTGTTTGAACGTCGAGGTCTAGGTGATACGAAATCGTCATCATTATCGTCATTGTCATTTGCATAGTTAGGAGCAAGTCCCCCCTCCGGTGGTGGTTGAACGTCCTCTTGAACTTGCTGCTGCAACAGTACTGTGTAGACCTCTACCTCTCCAGTTAGATCCTCTTCTACGTCTTCTGCACGAACCAGGCATCACACCCTCGCCGAAGAGCATATACATCGCTAAGAATTCTGAGATATCTTTGTTCAGCAGCTCTTCATTATCTGGAAATAACTAACACACAAGACGAGCATACGAAGTAGTGAACTTATGTATAATACTAAAAAGATTAGTAGGGTGAATAAATATGAAATAACTAATCTTAATATACTATGCATACTTATCGGGCAGCATCAGTACCCTGTAAGATCTTCTAGAGAAACTTGTAGCAGAAGGGTGGTCGGCTAGTTCGCACACCCTGAAATACCTTTGATGCCACCCTTGCAAGTGCGCCTTAAGGTCGTCGGAGGTCACAAAGTTCAGGCAAGAGGTTGTCACGTTATACCTTGGTAATGTCGAACGTCACTCTTGCAATTTGGACATCACTTTACTTACGTTCTCCTCCTTGAATGGATCGTCCTTCCCATTACGCGTAACCTTCAACGTGTAATGAAGGGCTACGGTGCTCATATCTGGTGTCCACGAGAATGCTCTGCTAGAGGATGCAGCCATGGTGAAATGTGAGTGGGAGCTGTGAATCTGTGCCTTCAGTTTGGCCTTTTATAGACTCGAAGGGTTGCTGTATGGACTGTGTTAGAAGGTAAGATTCAAACATACAGAAAGATAGCAAAACGCTGGAGTGTGTAGTCAAATTGGGCTGAAAAGGCAGTCATGCATGTAAGGTGTCAGTATTGACTAATGTACTGTACAATAAGTGGTCAATTCAGGATTAATAGTAGGCGGTGAGTGGTCAGTTCGGACTGTACAGCGTGCAGTTAGTGTGTATTGTGTGTACCGAAGAGACTTCGTACCGTGCAGTGAGTAGTCACGTCGAACCACATTTGCAAAACGAATCCGACAACTGAAGCAGGATATTAAGAAAGGTTGTGTGAATAAAATGTTTATAGTTGTTGACAATTAGAAAAAGATAATATCCATTAATAACAACGTATGGTCAAATTGGCCTGACAAAGCTACAGGTAGAGTGTTGTCAGATCAACCTGAAAAAGTTAAAAAATTTGGGTAGAGAGTTGCAACTTGTCACCGGAAAAGGTGATGGAGGCTTTTTTTTGGCAACTTATCCTGACAAAGCTGCTACTGAGCAGTGCGGGCAAATTATGGTAGGAGTCTTCAAATTTCATTTACAAGACCTTCTGCTTCACTCTCCATGCCTTCCCGTAGCTAATTGTGTACTGATATATGTTCTCGATTACTCGGATAATAACATGGGGCTCAAAATTGAGGTTTTCAACTATCTTCGAGTACATGATATTCGCGATATACCCGGATGACAGATTCCTGTGAGCCATTAGGGTTTCCTCAGTTATACAGCTATGCTGTTCAACCTTCGAACATAGCCAGTGGGTGCCCCATTTGGGCTTTTATGCGTGCACTCTCTAGCTAGGGCACCCTTGGATCTCGCACAGCATGTCATAGCAGGTTGGGGTGGACTTCTTAACCCTGAAAGTTCTTCTTACTGATAAGACCCAATCTTTCACAGCATCCTGCACTGCCTCTTTTGTCGGGTATATACTGTTAGGCCTAACCTCATTGTCACTATACTGCCAAGGTGTATCATTGCTTTCATTGACAACCAGCTTATTAAATTGATGCGTGCTCCAATCTGCTAGCATAAACGGCTCCGCACCTCCATCTTCCTCATCTGAGTCATCATCGTCTTCCACTTCTGTTCTCATATATTCACGGTCTTCCTCTTCCATCCGTGCTATTACTTCCTCAATTTCCTCACCTTCGTCTACTTGCCCCCGCGCTTCATACCCAATGTTTCCATCCTCCTCCCCAACCTCAACTTGTTCACCACTCTGGTAAATGATGTTCTCATTGCATTCCTGAACATGTTGCTCATGGCTATATTCCCTAATTTCAATGTCATCATAACTTAACTCATTTTGAGATCCACTACACTCACCGGCGTCCAACTGCTGCTGCGGGGCAACAACCCTTTCATATGCTTGCACTAAAAGCACTTGATACCATCCACATTGCTCCGTCCCACTCTCATATGACCTCGAAGATGAAGTTCACTTCACCTCAACTAACTGCCAATAAACATGATCATTTCGCATAGATTAAAGGCAAAATAACTTCAACTGGCACTTCTCTGGTTCCATCCGAAAAGTATAATACAACCAATTCAACACAGAAGCAAATGTACGCTCTTTGACCCTACTTAAACTTCTGTCCACATACTGAAAGTTACTTAGATCCGCACCCTCTAAACCATACATGACAACCCCTTCTCCATAAAAGATTCTAAATGAAACTCGTTCTGACATATCCGCGAACCGATTCATTAACTCACGAATTAATTACTTTTCGTAAAAAATACTATATCTATCTGCTAAAAAAATATAGATCTATTTATATCTACACTTCGAAAAATATATATCTATCTACATTCCTAAAAATATACATCTCCCTACTTCTATTTCTAAAAAACATCTACACTCCTAAAAATATCAGTACTTGAAAACCAAGTGTGCCCATTATTGATGCAAAAACTATTATGCCCTGAAATTTCCAGGTTGTTCAATTAAAATGTATATTGTCATGGAATATAACTAGATACTTTGAATGATCTCAAATATTGTGGAAATCAGTTTGATATTTCAGACTGAAACACAATTGTGTAAGACAATGGTGTAATGGCTACAAATCTATCAACACACGAGCAAGATTCTGAAAACTGTGCAAAAAACATCTACATTCCTAAAAATATTCATCTCTCTACTTCTATTTCTAAAAAACATCTACACTCCTAAAAATATATATCTATGTACTTCTACATGTAAAAAAATCTACACTCTAAAAAAGCATATCTATCTGTAAAAAACATCTACATTCCTAACAATATATTATTATTCCTAAAAACATCTATGTACATGCATTTCTACGAACCAACTAAATTACTAAAAATATAACTAGATCTAACCATCAACTATAAATTTAACTAGATCTAAAATTTCTACGAACTAACTAATTTACTAAAAATATAACTAGATTTAATTAGGTCTATCCATAACCTCTAAATTTAACAAGATCTAAAAAAAATTCTACCCTACCATGGTTTATTGCTAAAAAAATAAATAGGAAAAAAATTACCTGCACGACCGAAAATTTCTCTCCTCCCCCCTCTCCTTCTCTTTCTCCCTTCTGTAAGATCGAGGATGCTGACTAGAGTGGGGGTGAATAGGCGGTTTTAAAATTCTTCTCACTAAATATACGCTCTATTGATCTCTATGTCAAAACCTAAACAATAATCAATGCGGAAGCGATAAACTAAGGTTTTGACAAATAAGAGCCTAAATCAATTAGGCTTACTAAGTGCACTAGCTAATTATGTCTCTACTCAAGAATATACAATCCTAAAGACAATCAAGCAATTTAATTCTAGGAATGTAAATTGCAACAATGTAAATAGAGAATTGCAAGCAAACATAAAGAGACACACCGATGTTTTGTTGTGGTGTTTGGAGACTTGCCGGTCTCCCCTAATCCACGTTGAGGCAAGCCCAAACCACTTTGGACCGGCTCCACGAATTGAGCACCCGCCTCGATTCCACTAGTGGTAGCTCTTTCCTCCTCCGGGTAGGCGAGCTCCGACCTTCACAACTTTGTCGGGCCTTCTCACAATCTCCTCAAGAAGGTCATCGCGCACGACGCCTCTACACGCCGTTTAGGTGTCGGCAAACACCAAGAGTAACAAGTCAAGCCCTCTAACTTGAACCTCACCAAGTGCAACACATGCACAAGGATGCTCACCGAGTGCAACACATGCACAAGGCTTCCCTCAAGTGCAACACATGCACAAGAGGCTCTCAATCCTCTCCTAAATGCAACACATGAAAATAGGGTTCACTCATAGCTCAAAAACCAAATGGAAGAGAGCAACACATTCACACAACTCCCACAAACCTTCCCTAAGATCAGCAACCCACAAATAACAGTCCCCAAGGCTCCTTTTATAGCCTCTCCAAAGAAAACTAGCCATTAGGGGGTAAAACGGGCAAAAAGTGCAGCAAACCCGGTGCTACCACCCTAGTAGGGCCGGTAGCACCGGCCTCTAGGCCAACAGTCACTTTCATGCATTAAAAACACCAAAAACTAACCGTTGCTACAGTACCCCCGGTGCTACCGCCCATCTAGGACCGGTAGCACCGGCCATTTCCACCAAAAAACCCTTCTCTGGAGTTTTTACACCTCCTCTGTGCTGGTAGTACCGCCCCGGGCGGTGCTACCACTTATCTAGGGTCAGTAGCACCGCCCTAGCGGTGCTACCGCCCATCTAGGGTCGGAAGCAGCCCATGTAGGGGCGGTGCTACCACTGTCAGAGCCACTAAAACGCTCATAACTTATTACTCCGAACTCCGATTTAGGTGATTTTTGATTATATATGAAGCTTATCACGAGGGCTACAATCTCCACCTATTTTCAAGATTTAAGCAAACATAGATATTTTTAAATATCACAAAAATAAAGACTCTAATGTAGTCATTCGGGTCTAAAATCTGATTTCTCGAAATCCCTCACATAGACTTGATCAAGAGTATAACTACAAGCTAGAGAGAGTCAATAAGATCAAATCTTATGCCATTTGGTGATCAACTCATGATCAAAATAATTTACAAAATACATTTGCAAATAAACTGAGAACCCATGAGATCAATCCTTTAGCCATGTAAGGATCAACACATGATCCCGACACTTTACAAAACACATTTGCAAATGCCAACACATGCTCTAGATCAAAACCATAACCTCTAGATTATTTGCAAAATACATTTGCAAATAGAAAAATAATAAACTTTACTTAGCCTTGTGATGATCAACATCTGATCAAATCACAAGCTAAAACACCGATGCATAAGCTCTCACCTTTTGCAACACATGCAAAACTTAGATCCATACAAAAACCACATAAATCAAATTACATGAGCTATCTCCCTTTTGCAACACATGCAAATCCATAGCTCAATGCAAAAACCAAATCGATTAAGATTCAATAAGAAGCAAGCATAAGCTCTCTTATTTGCAACACATGCAAATACTTAGCTCATGCAAGAACCAAATAGAGAGTGAGCTAGAGTGAACCGGATTGAGTTCATCAACACATGATGAAGCTCAAGCTAAAATACTTAACCCCTCTTAATAGTACGGCACCTGACTAGCAACCCGATCTCCCATCCAAACACCGAGACCGGTAAAAGACTAGGAATACATCTTTAGCCGTAGCTAGTTATACCTTTGCCTCTAGCACATCCACTTGGAGCTTTTATGATTTCCATCTTCTCTCCAAGTCGGGATCTTCATCTTGTTCATCAACACATGATGAACTCCCCTTGTCTTAACTTCGGGATCCTCTCTTGATGCTCATCAACACATGATGACGTCCTTGTCCCGTTCATCCATCTCAACCTTGCACTTAACCTATTTCAAACTTATTGAAAGTGTTAGAACAAAATACATGGTTGTCTCAATTATCATTGCACTCCATTAACACATAATGGATGCTCCCAAGATCCTTTGATCTTTTCCTTTGATGATTGACCACAACCCGAAGACAAGTGATTGAAAGATTAATTGTGTCTTGAGTATATTAATGCAACTAATGCTTCATATACTCAAGAACTTTCGATTGCCTTAGGATCAACAAAGTGAACCATCAACACATGACTAGTTCTTTGTTGATTGAATGACAACCGAACACAATTTAAATTGTATTTAAATTGTTATGAGTATATATTAACTACACACGTCTCATATACTCAATTCGATGGAATCTAATAGTAATGATTCAGTTTATATGGAGTGGTAGAAAGGGATCAATACTCTCAAGACTATTAATTATAGAATAAAGTCCGTTAGATGTGTGCATGCAAATAATTGAACTTGAATCAATATACACATGTTCAATTTTTGATTGCTTTAGAGTTTATCCTATATTGCCATGAGTATACTACAACTACACAAGTTAAATATACTCAAGGGGTTGTTTCAAAGTAATGATCCTTGATATAGAAAGATGAATTAGATCAATACTTCGAAAATTCAAGATTTTAGTATGAACTCCCCCTAAATGTGTGCATTCAAGTATATACGGAGTTGAAACATTAATGCACATCTTGAGGTCTAAATAATGGTAGAGTTCATCATTTTACTTGAATCCAAAATATGCATTAAGATATCGTAAAATGAATACGAGTGCATACCTTGGGTTTTTCATTTTTCAATGAGATGAATCAAAGATATACTCAATAAAAGAGTTAGTCTTATAAAAGATTTGTCATTAATTAACAATTTAAACTAATCAATATTATGATTATCAAAAGAGTTAGTCTCAATACTAGATTTGTCATTAACACCAAAACCAACTAAATGGAGCTTTGAACTTTCAATCTCCCCCTTTTTGGTGATTGATGACAAATCCAAGCTTAATATCCACATTTGGATGAAAATCGTCATATTGATATAATTTAATCTATTTGAACATGTAAGCATGTCTTTGAGCAATTTAAGTATTAACAAGTGAGAATGCGTATGAGAGATTTATAGACAAATAATTAAAATAATTCTCCCCCTTAACCAAATTAAGCTTCTACAAACTCCCCAACCAAATGAGGTATTAAGCTCCCACAAATTCTCCCCCTTTTGGCATTAAACACCAAAAATAAAAAATGAATCTAAAAAGGAGACCTTTTAGAGTGAAGAGCTTGGCAAGGAAATGCCACTTTGAATAAGAGAGAGCTTTGCAAGAAATTCTCTAAAATAAGATCATAACAAGATTGAAATGAATACATATGATCTATTGAAGTTCACAAGAATTCTTAAATAAAATACCACTTGTAAATATTAAGAATTTTCAATAAGATTCAAGAATTTCGCAAACTTCTTCTATATGGCCCAAAAGAGTAAACCAAAAGAAAACGAGACCATATTTTGAGTTAAGCATGGAAAACAAATTTGAAACATATTCAAATAAACTCCTCATTTTATTAGGCTTTTCAATTTGCAAACAAACTCACAAAAGGAGTCTTTGAGAGCCTAATAGCGCTTAAACTAGAAAAGCATCCAAATGAGTTTCGACTTTTCATAAAACCACTTGTAGAAAGTTTTAAAGAAGCATCACTTGTAATACCACTTGAAGAAAATATAAAGCTTGTAAATATCAATTTTAAAGTAATGCCACTTGTAATACTCATTTTTCAATTGATACCACATGAAAAGATTGTTAATAATGATACTATTTGTAAGAGATACCACTTGTAAAGATCATTTTGCACGAGGATAACACTTTTGAGAAAAACATTAAAATTTATTTTAAAACAATCTCATTTTCTCAAAGATCAAAACTATATGTCAATTCAAGATCAACATGATACCATGATATAACCAAAAGGAGAGCCTCTTTCAAACATACAAAACTTCATTAAACAAGCTCCAGAAAGGATTCTAAGATAAATCATGGAGCTAATACATTTAAACATGCTCAAGTTTTGTTTTGAGAGGTTCTTCCAACTTAAAGCCAATTAAAAGATATGAAAACCACAAGGATTTCACAAACTGGAAATTTCAGGTTTTCAGATTTTGACATTTCATTTAGGCTTCAAAAGATAGCTGAAAAACTGCTCAAATAAGGTCCAAAAAATATGATAAAATTTAACATAATAGACCAGCTATTGAGGATCAATTTTTACAAAGGTAGTCCCCTCAAATTATGATCTTATTTGGAGATACAAAAATCACAAATCAGCACAAAATCATATAAAAGTCTGAATTTTCAGCATTTGATCAAAGAAAGAAAAGCCCATAACTTTTTCAAATGAAGTTCAATTTATTTGAAAATATACAGAAACAAACTTTGAGATCATGAAAATCTTTTCCATTAGAGATTTGTGCTTCGGGACGATATCTTGCTTGTCTCGAATGGTACGTATCGGATTAGAGATCGGGTTCACTGGGATCCGGCTAGCTCTAGATGGAGGACAGGAGGAGCTAGGGGCGGTGGCGGCTCGGCGGTGAAGGACAGATCGAGGCGGTAGTGCTGCGGGCTTAGCTAATGACGATTTCCGCTCTTGTTAATTTCTAATTCTCATACTTTTTGTCAATCTCGGAGCCTCGATCAGCAATAACAGAGGTCCTCGAAATCTCACACCATGCAAGTGTCAGTGAGCACCAAAATCGGAAGTTGGCCTGTGGCCAAATGTTTAGACGTACGCTGGTAATTTCTACTAAATGTAAGAGTACAGACGTGTCTGTATTCAGTAGGGAATTGTGTACCCATACTCTACTGAGGATTTGGGAGCCTCTCGTAAATTATTGCTAACACTTACATGTGTAGTAGACTAAACGTGACATGCGTGCGTCTGCCATGCGCTTGAAAAAACGAGCACCAAAACTGCCACTCGTGTAGTTTTTTTGCCGCCCCGGCGGTGTGAAAGCACCTGCAGGCGAACCGTTCTCGAGCCATTTTTTTTAAAACGGCAAGCCGTGATTATATTAGATGAAGTGAAGTAAAATAAGTATAAGGTACAAAGGTGCGGAGACTGCACATGAGAAGACATTGCAAGAAGGAAGAAAGAAAAGGTGGTGATTCTAAGTTTGTCGGTTTGTCTGAGATTTGTTGCTCTCGCAGATACCCAGTTGTTAGCCTCATCCTTGATCGACTGAAGGACCTGTTCGTGAGTTGCCCAATCATGTTAGAAAATTCTATTGTTGCGCTATTTTCACTATTGCCAACATGTTAGGATTATGAGGGATTTGACACCTTTCCGGGCAGTGGACTGGCCGACTATGTACTGAAGTTTCCTTTTTTCGAGGCCCCCCGATGGTTTCCACCGGTCCGATTGTAGAGTTGGTATCCTAGCCCACTGCGCGATGGAGAACCACATACGCCGAATGTGAGGACAGTCTACAAAGAGGTGAAAAATTGTCTCTAGATTCCGACAACATATTTGGCAGAAGTGTTGATTGGGCCATCCCCTGAGCTGCATAAGCGGTTTTGTTGTGCAAGCCAGAAAAAGATCTTGCATTGGAGCGAGGCTCACGCTGACTAGATGGTAGCGACGAAAGTTTTGTGGGTGCACTCTTGAAACTGTAAGTTATACATGAAGTGTGCTGAGTAGACGTCGTGCGAGGATTGCGTCCATGCGGCTACCACCAGTAGCTCGATCGATCCCGCGGTTTGGCGCACGGCACTAGGACGTGTTGCCGCTTGCCAGCCACGCCGTGCATGCGCCAACTCTTGATCCGCGCGCTCGCTTGTGCTTTAGCCTCCACCGCCCACACATCTCCGCAACCGCGCGCCGGCCGTTGGTTGCTATTCCTCGACCGGCCGCGCGCTTGACCGCCCTCTGCTGCTGTCATCCTGTGGAGTACAAGGGAGAAGATAGAGTGTGTTTAGTGCAGCGTCGCTTTTTTGTATTTATGATAAACGTTGGTACATCGTCTCGAAGACTAAAAAAAGACTATAGAAGCAAAGAGGTACCAGAAACCAGTACTTTGACCCCTCCACGTCGTCGGTTGCACTTCTCGCGCGTAGCATGGCTAGCGACGTTGGCCATGCCGCGCGCGACGTATATACGCGGTTCTGCTGCAGGCCGTCCGCGCGTCCACACGTACCGAACTTACCGATGATCTCCAAGCCACCAGCAACGCGCCAACACACCACCGCTCGTACGTACGTACATCGTGTTGAGCGTCACAACGTGCTGCATGCTAGAAGTAACGTGACACTCGTGTAGGGTGTACACCCATGCATGCTTGGCTAAATGAATCTTCTACTTGCACATCTCGAACGATCGAATTAATCCTACCTCTACTACATGCGGTGGAAATGGCGCGCTCATGTTGTTTTGAGCCGGCTTGGCTCCGATTGAGCCGTCAAAAAAAAATTACGTTCGGATCTTTTTTTCAAAAAAAATACAGTTAGATCCTTTTTAGAAAAAAAAAGTTACGATTAGGTCCTATTCTAGAAAAAAAGATTACGTTACGTTTATGCCCTTTAGGCCTTTTTAAGCGTTACTTTTAGGTCCTATTTTGTCTTTATCCGAAAAAATAGCGTTTATGTCCTTTTTCGTAAAAAACCGTTTAGATCATTTTTTTTTCATTTTTTACGTGCGGAGCGACGATTGCGGCGTGCCATGCCACGGTATCTCAAATATATTTATATCCTTTCAACCGTTCCGCCGAATAAATACGAAAAAAACGCGATTACGTTTGTATCCTTTCAACCGTTTCGCGTGTCTCTTCGATTTGCTCGCGTAGTGAGCAGCGTTCGCGCATTTTCTCGATTTGCTCGCGTGGGTAGCGGCAGCCGCGGCGTGGCATGCCGCGGTAGCTTACCTAGTTAGTTCGACGAACAGACAGCCACCATTAATTATCAGCTTAGCACTTTTCTGAGAGGTCACTACTAAAAAAACTCCTTTCTTACCGGCCTATTATTGCCGGTTCGGTTAGAATCGACAATGATAGTACTATCACTGTCAGTTCATAAGCTAGACATGTACAAATGCTCAATCGAAGAAGAATCGACAGTTATAGGAACTTATCACTGCCGGTTTTAAAAAAACCGACAATGATACTATCACTGTCGGTTCTTCTTAAGAACCAGCAGTGATAATGGAGGAAGTATCATTGCCGGGAATCCGAACCGGCAGTGATAATAATAGTATCACTGCCGGTTCAACAGGCAGTGATAATATTTTTGAAAAACCATATTTTTTTCATACGGAGTCGGATGGAAACAAAATTTATATGAAAATTATAGCTCTCAATGAGATCTACAACTTTGTAGTTAACAACTTTTTTATTTGAAGTCATTTAGATATCCAAATAATCGTTAAAACTTTTGGATACAAAGGGATAAAAGGAAAATATATCTTATAATAGTCGAGAAGTGTACGTTAGGTGAGATGGTGTAACAACCCAAATTAATAAAATGAGAAATATAATATTCAAAATAGTTATACAAATTATTTTTGTGTTTTATGGTTTTTCCTGAATTATTACAAATTCTTTTGGCATTTCTCCAATAAAAGAAAGTAAATTAAAGATATAGTAAAATAGTAAAAGTAAAAAGGTAAAAACATAAGGTCAACAAAAATCTGTAAAAATCATAATAAAATATTAGAGCTCTCTAGAACCCAGATTATGGCGGTTAAAGACCTAGGATCATTAAAATATAATAAAATCAAGGTGAGAGCATGTGAAAGTAAATCAATGCAGAATGTGATAGATTTTTGTAGAATTCTCCAGAGGTTGTCGTAGGTCAAAAATTTTACCCTACCGACATCAAAGCAGTACCTGCCTTTGGTAAAAATATTAAAAATTAAAAATTTTAATTTTAGAAATTCAAAAACAGAAAAGAAATAAAGTGGAAAATAGAATTGTCAGAATTATTAAAATTTAAATATTAAGGATAAAAATCTGAAAATTTTACAGAAGGTAGTTAATACCATTTAAAACCTTTATAAATTTTTTTATAAAATTATAACCTCAATTATGTCATCAATTAAATATAAAACAAAACTAGTACAAATGGAAAAGTTCCATTGTCAGAATTTTAATAAAATTTCTACCTGGATTTTTTACCTGAAAATTTTACAGGATGCTTATCTTTACCTTTCTGACTTAGGTAATTTTTTTCAGAAATAACATAGTCAAAATAGTAGCTTAAACTAGTAGAACAACCTCGGTTTATCCAGAGTCCTCCGCACTGTCAGTTCTTCTCACTAACATGTGGGCCCGAGCTGCCAGGTGTTCCCTTGCCGGCCTCCCTCTGCCAGTGCTACCCTGCACGTCAGCCTCTCCCGAGCCTTCTCCCCTCTTCCTCTCCTCTCTGCTCTTTCTCGTGCCTGCGCCAAGCTCAGCCGCGCTGCCTCTCTTCCTTGTCTCACCTGCGCCGAACCGACTCCAAACTATCCCGAAGCGTCGCCACTCCCTTTGCTCGCGCCAAACCACCTCCTTCGTCTATATAAGCCACGCTCCAAACGTCATTCTCCTTCAAAAAGCCGACCGCACCTCGTCTCCCCCATTTCTGGCGCCTAACGGAGAAGAAGCAAAACTCCCAATAAAACCCTGCACCCAACCACCGCTTGAGTCACTTCCTCCGAAGCCTCCTCGCAGCATCCTACACCTTTCTCCACCATTAGTTTTGAGTCCTTTTACTCTGGTGATCCATCGCGGCAAGCTTTTCCTTCTGTCGTCGCACGCGCACGGTGAGAGCCCTCCTTCGATTGCTCATTCCTTTGAATAAGTGGCAAAATAGAACCCTTGTAATATTCTGATGCTAGTAATGGTGAAAATAAAGCTAGAGAATCCGTGTTCTAGCCTCGCTGCTAGTCGGCCATGGCCGCCGCCTCCACCCTTGCAGTGGCAAGGTATCTCCGGTCGTCGCCAGTGGTAGCAAGTGCCACCCCCGTGTGCGCCATAGTATGCTGAGTCTTTAGATGGAACCCCTTCCTCCTCTCCGACGGTGAATCGTCGCCGGCGAGCCTCGATCATGGTCTCCGCCGCTAGCTCACGGTGGTGACCATCCTACCGGCTATCTCCGACCACCGCATAACCACCCCTGTATGCGCAATAGCGAGGTGAAGCTCACCGGGGAACCCATTCGCCGTCCCCGGTGATGGTTCACCGGCGGCGAGCTCGGGTTTCACCTCCCCTGCTCCGGGTCACTGTCATGTGGGACCGGATGTCAGCCTCAGTCGCTCGCGCTGCGCCATGTGTCACTGCCGAGCGGATCCTTGTTGTCAGCCGCTCACGCTGCGCAAGTTCGCGGGCCCGCACGTCGGTCTCATGCGCGCGCAGTCAACTCACTGCCAGCCTGGGCCCGCGCGTCAGTCGCGTGGCGTGCGGAGTGCCGCTGCCATTTGGGGCCCGGCTATCAGCGCCTTGGCCCAGCTCAGTCCCGAAAATAGAAAGCGTCTTTTCATCGCGAAAACGCACTTTCCATTTTCGGCAATTTTCTGATTTTCAGTATTTTCAAAACACTAGGATATTCCAATGCTTATTACTTTTGAACCATCAAGCTAAATAATATAAAATAAATTTCTAAATTCATGATAAATCATGCAGATTCAGAATATGCAAAAATATTTTGAAAAATATTCTGTTTAAATTTTAAATTTAAATTTAAAGAAAGAAGTTAAAATATGCCATTCATAGAATTTTTGCAAATATACTCCAAATTTATTGGAACAAATTTTGTTAGACTCATTGTATCCTTAGGAACCTGAATATGTAAAAATACTTAGGGTTCACTGTAAGAAATATTCAAGATATTAAATGTGTAGTAAGTAATGTGATAAATTTTAGCTTCTCAAGTAACTAATAGAAGATTCATTTTTAGCCTTTTTTACTGGTAGGATAAAGAAGAATGGTAGCTCCTGAAACAAGAATCATTAATTTCTTAAGCCAAGTTGGTAAAGAATGCATACATATGTATAGAATATGTAGCAACTAACATGAACACCTAAAATCCTAAGTAACATACCATTGAAATCATACTCGTCTTATATAATTGTTTTTATTGGATTGTTCCATCTGGTTTCTTTTTGCCCTATTAAAGTTTATTATTTGCTATGTATTACCGAACGATGTGTAGAACCCGACGAATTTGAAATAGTCGACGACCAGGAGTTTGACGTCGAGGATAATCAACAAGGTAAGCACCCCCTTTGATCATATTGATCCCAGTTTTATAAATGTTTTATTGCATACGTTACTTTTATTAAAGTCTGCTATATTATGGGTATTGGTAGTTGTACCTGTAGTTTCATAGAACTTCCTTGATAAGTATGGATTTGTGAACCTTGATAACCCTAGAATAACATAGACAATACTTGATGTCAATTGGGGTTACTCCACTTAGTGTCATGCTTAGCCATGCTTAAAGAAATACAAAACTTTGACATGATTAAAAATGTTGATGTGACATTTAATGGGTATGGCCTTTCTTTATGATTGGTATTTTGGATGAAAATAAAAATAGAACTATGGTTTAGATGCGGGCAATTATTGGCAATAGCCGGAAGTGCATGTCTTTGCACGTAGTGTAGGGGGAGATTATTGCCTGTGTCGGATTAAGGACCGAACTATGGGTTATTTTCAGGCCAAGAATTACCATACAACCACAAGTGCTGGTATGGGACAACTTTAACTTTTTAAGTTACTTAAAACTGGCTTTGCACTTGGAAGGCAGTAGTAGTACGAGCTGTTTCTTAATGGATTGCTCGAAGGGACGTCCACACCGAGGTGATCATGGAAAAAACGTTTACCAATATAACGGTGTACGTCATGCTATGGGGAGTTCCATCATTTCTATGCTCTGAATCTATCCACCATAGAATGGGTTTATCGTCACCGTGCTGGTGCAAAGTCAGAGTTAAGTAATGTAACGGTTATATCATGACTCTCTGCGGCACACCCAAGGAAGTGTGCTAATATTGATTGCACGAAGAGTTAGTCGTGTCTTGTGGGGAAAGCTGTATACCTCTGCAGAGTGTAAATCTAATCGATTAGCCGCGCCCGCGGTTATGGGCACTTGGTAAAGTCATCACATAGTTAGCTGTTTTTATTTTCATAAAACTCTGGATTCTATCCGGTGTTAGTAGAAATTGGTTCGTCGATGTGGTCATGATACCCAGGTTCGTGATTTCACTTATTCGTATATACATATTGTTATTCTACATATGAAATTGCTTTTACTTAAAAATTTCTTTGGCAATCTATTATTTTGTATTTACATTTCAAGTTGGCTTTATGCAAAATTAACCATAATAGCCTTTACATTGGAATAACCTGCATGTATTATAGGATTTGTAAAAGTCTTGCGAGTACGTAAGTACTCAACTTGCCTATGTTGATATTTTTAGGTGAAGAATCAGACTGTCCCGACGACTCATACGTTGATGTAGGATTCGAGGAATTTAACGATGAATTTTACTAAGGTTTTACCTTGTCAGTTGCCTATGGGGACAATGGGTTAAGAGGCATACTACAAGATGTTATCTCCGCTGCAGTCTTTTACTTTTGGTATTGTAAGCATACTATGTAATCCTGCTTTCGCTGTGTAATAAAACTTATGCGTGATTGTGATATCAACCTGTAATTGTGCGTACTAGCTACTGATCATGGGACTAGTACTGTATGCACATGGTATCCATTATTGGTAATTATTATCAAAAATGGGGGTCTTACAGATGGTAAGGAAACTTCATGCGGAGCAGCAGGTCTTGTGTTCGACTTGACTCCAAGCAACCGCACGCGCGCATATTTCGCGTGACTTGTGACTTGCGACGCGCCAGACCGTGCGTAGTAAATACAGTGTGGTCCAGGTGCGTACAAACCGGCAATGATAGTTAGACTATCACTGCCGGTTCCAATATCCGGCAGTGATGCCAGTTTGGAACCGGTAGTGATCTGGTGTTCTGTAGTAGTGGGTTGTCGGCGTTTCGAGCACCGGCAAGTAAATTTGTAAGTCTAAGGGGCCGCGCGTTCCCTCTCCCTGAATGGTTAGATTCGAGAGCCCAAGGTGTATAATGGTTCGGGCCGAATGTCCCTACTCCAGTTCGTGTGGTAGTGTTGTATTGCCTTAGGTGCAGATGGCTGCACAATATTTTACAAAAGCGAGCTGAGAGCCTTAGCGTAAGAATGCTGATTGCTTGTGCGTGTGTCCCCTTTTCCCCTGGGGGTTCCTGCCTCCCTTTATACAGTAGGAAGGGGCAGGTTACATCGAGAGTAGGGGAAGGGCGAGGTGACCTATGCTGAGAGCTTCGGTCCTCCGTTCTGTCGACTGGTCACCGCTCGTCTTGCCCACGCTGGGTCGATAGCATTGTTGGGCAGAGCGGTTAGCTGCTTCGTTGGGAAATGGCACACCTGCCTTCTGTGAGTCTAACGAGTGTTGTCGTTGCTGTGTATAACGTTGGTGCTGCCTCGGGAGGGAGCGTGCTTTCGTGTCGTACGTGACCGGTCGATGGAACTGGAAGCTTGACTTCAGCAACCATTAAACCATCTTGGGAAGGGCCACCGCTTCGTCTGATCCTTCGATTGACCCGTCCGTGGGGCACGTGGTCGTGGGCGGTGGAGACCCGACACGCCGCCCTGGCGAGGTTGCCTTGGTTCGATCGGTCGGGATCCGACCGCTGCGGAGGTCGGGAGCCATGCTTGGTCGGTCGGGGATCCGTGCATTGTGGAGGTCGGGAGCCCCGCTTGGTCGAGGATGCCTACCCGATCGGTCGGGAATGGGTGTCTGTGCGGCCTGCGGTGCTTTGGTCGAGGCGGGCTGGAGCGGCCTGTTAGGCTTGAGCTATGCTTGAGGCAGCCCGCTTGTCACCCTGGGCCGTTGGGGTACCCCTGGTATGAGTACTCGTTAGTAGCCCCCGAACCCCCGAGCGAGTTCGGCAGATTCGGTTGGGGGTTGAGCTTGAAAGTGAATGGCGGTTGGGCCTGATTGGCAACCTGGTCGGTCCGACCGACTAGGTCGGCTGGTTTCCGCCAGGTGTACCCCAACGCATTCGACGGCTGCCCTGGAACTTGGTCGGGGGCATTCGAACCGCCGAGGGCTTTTAATTGCTCCGTTGCGCGCGCCGCGCATGGCTTGGTGCGCCTTGCCCGCTCGTCTTCTTTGACTGCTTCGGATTCTAGTGAAGGGCGTTTCATTTTCCTGTGCTTGCATTTATTCTGGAGACGTTCGATCTCCCTCCGTCTGGGTATATAAGGGCGCTTCCGCTCTTTTGATTGATTGATCCCTAAGCCAGAGTTCTCTTTTTCAATCCTTGAAATGGCTTCGAGGCACCCGCTAATCTTCAGTTTTGGCGATGATGTCGTGATGGAAGAAGAAGATCCTCTATCCGAGCTCTGGGCTGAGCGCGATCAGGCGATGGCTGAACTCAGAGAGGAGGAAGAAACCGCGAGTTGCGATCATCTCTTGCCGTCGGCCTTGTTACGCCGAGGTCGTTCAAGGCTCAAGATGGTAAGGAGGGCCCTCCTAGAGGCGATGGCGCTGGTATGCTGCCGTCGCATCTGCCGCATTGACGCTGATCGAAATCCGTGATATAATACTTGGTGCGGGAATAGCCCCACCAGGTATTGTATCATTGCGGAGCGGCGGGACTGGCACGCCGGCCGCCGTCCGTGCGGCGGTGTCGATGTTGCTGAACTCCAGGAAGTGCGTCGGCACCGACGCCGCACGGATGCTTAAGAGGCCTGGCGCGGATAAAGCCCCACCATGTCACGTAGTGTTGCGTAGTATTTGAGCCTGTCGGGCACCTCATGTAACATTGTGTAAAGTTTGAGCCTGTTGGCCTATAATAAAATCTCCTTTTTCTTTATGAATGTCTTTGCAATGAGCTTATTTCGATTATTTCCCAAGGCCCTCGAGAATCGGTAATCAGCAGGCGATTGCTTCTTTCTGGGTGCGAGCAGTCGGACGTGCGAACTCTTCGTGAGGTTCGGGCGTCCGAGTGCTCGTTTAGCGTCGTAGCTAGACCGTGCCTTGGTCGGCAGGGACGATCGGATGCCTCTTCGTGAGGTTCGGGCGTCCGAGTGCTCGTTTAGCATCGTAGCTAGACCGTGCCTTGGTTGGCAGGGACGACCGGATGCCTCTTCGTGAGGTTCGGGCGTCCGAGTGCTCGTTTAGCGTCGTAGCTAGACCGTGCCTTGGTCGGCAGGGACGACCGGATGCCTCTTCGTGAGGTTCGGGTGTCCGAGTGCTCCTTTAGCTTCGTAGCTAGACCGTGCCTTGGTCGGCAGGGATGATCGGATGCCTCTTCGTGAGGTTCGGGTGTCCGAGTGCTCGTTTAGCGTCGTAGCTAGACCGTGCCTTGGTCGGCAGGGATGACCGGATGCCTCTTCGTGAGGTTCAGGTGTCCGAGTGCTCGTTTAGCGTCGTAGCTAGACCGCGCCTTGGTCGGCGAGGACGGCCGGATGCCTCTTCGTGAGGTTCGGGTGTCCGAGTGCTCGTTTAGCGTCGTAGCTAGACCGTGCCTTGGTCGGCAGGGACGACCGGATGCCTCTTCGTGAGGTTCGGGTGTCCGAGTGCTCGTTTAGCGTCGTAGCTAGACCGTGCCTTGGTCGGCAGGGACGACCGGATGCCTCTTCGTGAGGTTCGGGTGTCCGAGTGCTTGTTTAGTGTCGTAGCTAGACCGTGCCTTGGTCGGCAGGGACGACCGGATGCCTCTTCGTGAGGTTCGGGTGTCCGAGTGCTCGTTTAGTGTCGTAGCTAGACCGTGCCTTGGTCGGCAGGGACGACCGGATGCCTCTTCGTGAGGTTCGGGTGTCCGAGTGCTCGTTTAACGTCGTAGCTGGACGTGGCTCGTTTTACGTCGTAGCTGGACGTGGGGCATCCATCCCGAGTCCTCGTCCGGCAAGGGTAGCTGCGAGAGGAGTGGCCGCCGTCTATCCCACACGTGTACCCCGTCCGCAGGTGTGGGACCTGGAGAGGGTGAGCGACGCGCGTTTACCCGCGTTGGTTCGAACGTCGTGCTCGTGGAGCTAATAACAGGTAGTCCGAGTGGGTCCTGGGAGGTCCCGCCCAAGGGGGACCCTTCCGAGCGGACGGTCCCAGTAGGATGTCACAGCCTGCCGTGGGCAACCCATAAAAACCTTTCTTTACTTGATCCGTATCGCCCTCAGGTCGTCCGCCGACCCAAGGCACAGCTGGCTGTCGCCCATCGATGAGCTCCCGGGAGAGTGTCAAGTATGGTCTCGGACACGAGTAGAGTCGATTGGTCGTCACCGACCCAACGTGGGGACCACTGGGGCTCGCCTCATACCCGCCCTTTGCTTTCGATTTTATTGGGCGACCTTATGTCCATCTGGTGGAATAGGCCTTTAGAACCCACACCTCTCGTCTGGGCCCCTGGCGCGAGCTGCCGAGCTCTCGTTCTGCTTCAGGCCGCGCCGCCAGTGGGCCTCTCGACACGCTCGGGGCAACCGCTCCGTCCTAAAGCGGAGGCAGAGAGGTCACAGGCGCAATCGCCGAGGCGATGTCTTTACGGGCCTGCGACTGTCGAGATTAAACGTAGGGGAGAAATTGGAAATCGGGAGTTACCAGGCGTCTGGCGCGGCAGACGAGGGTGTACGCGACGCTTCGCTCGAGGGGGTGTCTGTTCGGTTGGTGCCCGCTCGTCTCCTATAAATCGTCATTGGGGCGTTCTCGGCGATCCGCGCTCTTGCCTTCCTCATCTTCCAGCCCTTTGCCTAAGACAAGAAAAAGCAAAAAAGAGCCTTCTCCCTTCCTCACCTTTCCGCCGTCTTTTTGCGAGGATGTCGTGGCCGGAGTGCTCTGCCTAGGCCAGCCGTGCGCTCGGCTTGGTGAAGAAAGGCTTTCTCCTTGCGCAGGATCTTTCTCACTGGAGGGGGCCGCCGCCCCTTCATCGAGGGACGACGAGGTCGTAGTGCCCGCTTCGTTCTTCGAGCACGGCTTCGGCCTGCCGCTGCATCCGTTCGTCCGAGGGCTGCTCTTCCACTACAAGGCAGAGGTACACCATCTCAACCCCAACGGGGTGCTCCACATCGCGATTTTCATCACGCTTTGTGAGGCCTTCTTGGGGATTGAGCCGCACTGGGCGCTGTGTAGGCACTTTTTCCACGCGAGGCTCTGGAAGGACAAGCTAGCGGACGCCATAGCGCCCATCGGTGGCCTAGCCCTCCAGCTTCGATCCGGCCGGAGCTCGGAGTACCTCGACGTCAAGCTACCGTCGTCCAACAAGGGATGGCGTTACAATGGTTTTACGCTCGAACGTCGAAGACAACGCCGCCTTTCACCGCATGCTTCTGTGGCGGGGAAGAATGGACTGGGTCCGACAAGAAGGAGAAGAAGAAGGTGGCCACGATCGTGGAGCGGTCGAGGCTCTAAGGAGCAGAGGCTCACCGGGGCGCTGTCGTCGTGCCTTCATGGGGATGCGCGCGCAACCCCTCATACGAGCCGCACTTTGTTCCGTGACGAGGGGCGTCTGACAAAATGAGGATGGTGGAGCCCGAGCTCGCCGCGACCGAGGTCGAAGCCCGGGTGGCCGCCGTTAGGGCGGAAGCGCTACTGAAGCTGCGGGCGGCCACCCGGAGCCATTCTCGACGGCCCACCCCCCAAATCTGGTAGGTTGGGCGGACTTCTTCTCGCCTCTCTCTCTTCCCTTTGCCTTCGGCGCCCAGTCTGACCAGTGTTTTCGCATCTTCTAGGGGCTCTCGGGTATGGTCTCCCGGGCGTTGCTCCCGGGAGAGAAGGCATCGAGGGCAGCGGCCCGTGCGGAGGCCGCACAGCTCGACTCCTCCCGTAAGAAGCGGGAGGAGGAGGAGATGAAGAAGAAGAAGAAGGAGCGCGCGGCGAGGGCCGCGCGTGGTGAGGACGAAGTCCGAGACCACCATGCGGGCGACCTCCACCGGCAAAGCGGGGCAGCCCCGCCACCCATACTGATGGGTTCTTCTCTCGTCGGCCGGCGATGGCGGCGGGGCCGATAGAGGGCGATGCGCAGCACCGCGGCGGGGGCCCCAGCGAGGGCGACCGTCTGCGGTCGACGTTGTCGCCGTGCCTCCGATGGAGGCGGTTTCGAAAGCGGCCGACGGATCTCGCCTTGAGGGGGACGGCAAAGAGGCACGCTGCCGCCGCCCGCCGCTCAAGAAGTACCCTTTTCCTTGTTTGAACATTGTTGCCACAAAGCCGCCCGAACAGCTCCTAAGTGCTTGCGATGTGCAAGACCTATACGGTGTGACCGTGACGCTGCCGCGCGCGCGCTCGTGGTGGCTCGCAAGGACGGCGCCGCTCCTACCACCGAGGAGTCGCCGGCGCGGGCGCCGCAATCGCTGCCGGTGGTCGTGGCGCAGCGGCCGAAGCCGGGAGCGCGAGCGCGCCGCCATCGGAGGGACGGGCCTCACTCGAGGCCGAGGTCGGTGAGGAGCTCCCGCCGCCTCCACCGGGGACGCCGCCGGGTGGCGCGATCGTCGTTACGGAGGGGGAATCGACGACGCTACCCGCGAGCTCGCTGGCAGAGACGGTGTCGGTGCTGGAGACGTCCGACCCCATGCCTGAAGGGGAGGTATCGGTCGAGGCCCCACAAGCGCAGGTCGCCGAGGGGATTTCCAAGGGGCCAATTCCACCACCCTTGCCCGTGGTGGCTAGGTCGGGCGGCGTCTCATCCGAGCGGGCGACCGAGGACCTGTTGCCGGGTGTGGCCCATAGGTCGGGGACCATAGACGAAGCGGAGGAGAGCGAGTGGGCCGCTCTCCAGCAAGGCGCTCAGGACGCCAAAGCTGAGATATACCAGATCCGAAAGGGTCTGGCTCTTGCTCTCGAATCCTCCGACAGGACGTTGGACGCGATGGCCGGGGGAGTCCGGCCGGTTAGCATGGTAAGTTGATCGAAAGCCCGACTTCTCGAATCTCCGATGAATTCGCGCGAACCGACCGAGGTTCGTGATTTTGCGCATCTGCGGGCCGCCAGAGGGCAAGGTCGAGCTCAACAATACGGACAGACGGCCGGTGGTCAGCTGGAGGAATGCAATAGGTCATGCTCGAGCTACGCATGGCTCAAGAGGCTTTGGCCATCACGCGGCGTAAACGGCGAGACCCGCCAAGAGCCGGATCAGCCTCGAAGGCCTCTTCAAGAGCGCTCGGGGCCAAGTCCCCGAGGGCGAGAGTGGCGGACCGAGTCCTCCCGACGGAGGCTACCGCGCCAAGGATGCCGCCACCATCGCAGAGGGCGCAGCGGCGCAGCGACCCGTCTGCGACGAGCGACCAGCCCGGAAGATGCCGACCGAGTACGCTACGAAGGAGACCGCCTGGCGAGCCGCTTCCTTGAGGATCTCATTCGAGGCGATCGGGGAAGAAACCAACAACTTGGCGAGCTCGCACCGTAAAGTGTCTCAACTCTCGCCGATTCCGCCAACAAGAACTCATAAGGCGTGCTCATCCGAGATGTTGTAACCGCAGAGTCGCAGAAGCATCCGAGCGCCGCTATTGAGGCGCAGAAGGCGCGTGGATGCTCGCGGCGTGGCGCACCGCGGCTCGACGTAGCTCGCGCCGCAGGTTGTCGGAGGAGGAGCGGTCCGAAAGTTATCCGTCGAGTCGGCGGCCCGAAGGCCGCCAAGAGGTGTGCGACGGCGTTCGGGGTCGTGCCGGGCCCAAGCTCGCTCGCCGCCGCCTTGGTCGGAGTGCCCGCGCACGTCCTCGGCTCGGTGAGCGAGGGGACCGTGCTTGGAGCATCGTCGTCCCTTGTCAACACCATTTCTTATTCTAGAGGACGGAGGGTAGCTCGGCCACCCATCGCCCCGCGAAATGCTTCAGTCGACTGAAGATTCGTGGCTTGAGTCCTTGGAGGATCATGCCGTTTGCGCGTTCGACCTGACCGTTAGTCCGCGGATGGGCCACGACCGCCCAATCGACCCGGATGTTGAAGTCGTCGCAGAACTCGAGGAACTCCTTCCCCGTGAACTGCGTCCCGTTGTCGGTGATGATAGAGTTCGGGACTCCAAACCAAAAGATGATGTCGCGGAAGAAGGTGGCCGCTTGCACCGACGTGACGCTCACGACCGGCTTGGCCTCTATCCACTTGGTGAATTTGTCCACCGCGACGAGGAGATGAGTAAAGCCCCCGGGCGCTTTCTTGAAGGGCCCGACCAGATCGAGTCCCCACACTGCAAACGGCCATGTGATGGGGATCGTCTGCAAGGCCTGAGCTAGCAGATGCGTCTGTCGGGCGAAGAATTGGCATCCTTCGCAAGTGCGTACAATCTGTTCGGCGTCGGCCACGGCGGTCGGCCAGTAGAAACCTTGTCGAAAGGCTTTTCCTACCAGGGACCGGGGCGCGGCATGGTGACCGCAGACTCCGCCATGGATATCGACCAGCAGTTGTTTTCCTTGGTCGGCCAGATACACTCGAGGACTCGGAGGACTCTTTTGTAAAGGTCCGCCCGACCAAGACGAAAAGATTTCGCCTGGCCGAGCGAGGCGCCGAGCCTCTGGCCGGTCGATGGGAAGCGATCCGTCTGTCAAACGATCGATGAAGGGCTTCTCCACGGACTCGGTCGTTAGCACATCGCGCCCAACCCGCCGGATTTACGCTGATCGCTCGCGGGCGGTCGGAGCAACCGCTACGGCAGTCGGGTGGCCGCCACCACCGGGTTCAACCGACTAAAGGAAGCGTAAGGTCGCAGACGAAGATCCTGTGGGATTGGCCTCACGGAGGCAAGATTGGCAGATAATCGCCTCACCGCTAGAAGCGCTCAGTAGCTATGGTGGAGCTCGAAACCCTTGAACCGCTCCCTCGAGCTTGCGCACTTCTCGACAAGACACGCCATGCGGGCGCCTCGGGCTCCGCCGCTCATGACCTGTCGACGATAAGCTTGGAGTCCCCGTGGACGAGTCGACGAGCGCCGAGGTCGGCAACGATCCGAGACCGCTGACGAGCCTCGTGACGGCGACATTGTTGGTCGCATCGAAGAGCAACCTGATGGCATATTGAAGTCTGTTCCCGAGCGGGGAAACGAGGACAACTCCCGCACTCGCGCCGCTCTTGGTGTAGGACCCATCGAAGTACATCGCCCAAGACGGGTCTTCGACGCCGGTGGCGCTCGAAGCTTGGTCCACTCGGCGACGAAGTCGGCCAGGGCCTGTGACTTGATCGCCGTTCGAGGAACGTATGTTATGCCGTGACCACTAAGCTCGAGCGCCCACTTGGCTATCCTTCCTGAGGCGTCGCGGTTGTGGACGATCTCGCCGAGCGGCGACGTGGTCACCACGGTGATGGCGTGCTGGTCGAAGTAATGGACGAGCTTTCTTTTGGCGATGAGCACTGCGTAGAGCAGCTTCTGCACCTGCGGGTACCGAGCCTTGGACTCGGAAAGCACCTCGCTGATGAAGTAGACTGGCCGTTGTACCTTGAGTTCTCGCCTCTTCCGCTGTTCCACCACAAGGGCCGCGACCGACGACTTGGGCAAAGGCGGCGATGTAGAGGAGGCACGGTTCACCGGGCGCCGGGCAACCAGACCGGAGGTGAGGACAAGAAGGCTTTCAAGCCGGTGAGGGCCTCCCGAGCCTCACGGGTCCAAATTGCGGTCGGATTTCTTAAGCGACCAGAGCGGCATTCGCCGCCGCCAAGGCGAGACACGAAACGGCTCAAGGCTGCAAGGCATCCAGTTAGCCTCTGGATCCCTTTGAGGTTGCCAACCGGGCCCATCCTTATGATCGCCGAGATCTTCTCCCGATTGGCCTCGATGCCACGCCGAGACGGCGAAGCCGACGAGCTTCTTTGGGGACCCCAAGACGCACTTCTGGGGTTGAGCTTTATGCGAACCGCCAAGGTTCGCGAAGGTCTCCCCTAGGTCGGTGATGAGGTCGTCGGCCTTCCTGGTCTTCACGACGATGTCGTCGACGTATGCCTCAATGTTGCGGCCGATCTGGTCGTTAAAGCACGTTTGCATACATCGCTGGTATGTAGCGCTCGCGTTTTTTAGACCGAACGGCATTGTTACGTAGCAGAATGAGCCAAACGGAGTGATGAAGGAGGTCGCGAGCTGATCGGACTCCTTCAGCGCTATCTAGTGGTAGCCCGAGTAGGCATCCAGAAAGGAGAGGGACTCGCACCCTGCGGTGGAGTCTATGACTTGATCGATGCGGGGCAAGAGGAACGGGTCCTTGGGGCACGCCTTGTTGAGACTCGTATAGTCAATGCACATTCTCCATTGCACACTCTTCTTCTTTACAAGTACAGGGTTGGCAAGCCACTCGGGGTGGCGCACCTCTTTTACAAACCCTGCAGCCAAAAGCTTGGCGATCTCCTTCCCTATGATCCTGCGCTTCTCCTCGTCGAAGCGGCGCAGGCGTTGGGCGACCGGCTTTGAGCCTGGTCGGATGCTCAAGGAGTGCTCGACGACTTCCCTGGGAATTCCCGGCATGTCGGAGGACTTCCATGCAAAGACATCGTTGTTGGCGTGGAGGAAGTCGACGAGCGCTTTCCTATTTAGCGGGGGCGTGGCTCGACCAGACGGTCTTGGTCCGATCCCGGATCGACCGCAACCTTCTTCGTGTCCTCGCCGACTTGAAGGATCCCGCCCCGACTTGCTAGACTCAAGGGCGGACTCGGAGGCCTCCTCCGGAGGTTGACGAGCTTCGGCGATGCGATGATCGCCGACGCTAGCTCGCAATCGCTTCGCCATAGCTTGTGTTTAGCCGGAAGGACGGCCACGGTGATGACTCGCGGCCGCATCTTCACTTCAAATAAGTGTAGTCGGGACCGCCATGAACTTGGCGAGCATGGCCTCCCGAGATAGCGTGGTAGGAGCCGGGAAATCCACGACCTCAAAAGTGAGGGTCTCGGTGCGGAAATTTTCTGGTCCTCCAAAGGTGACGGGCATATCGATCTGCCCGAGCGGGTGGGCCTGCTGGCCAGGGATGACGCCGTGGAAAGGCGCCTTGCTCGGTCGGAGACCCGAGCGGGGGACTCCCATAGCGTCGAGCGTCTCAACATAAAGGATGTTGAGACCACTGCCACCGTCCATTAGCACCTTTGTGAGGCGCTTCTTCCCCACAATGGGATCGACCACAAGCGGTTATCTCCCAGGCTGCGGGATGTGGTCGGGATGATCGGTCCGATCGAAGGTGATCGGGGATTCTGACCACCGAAGATATTGGGGGACGGCTGGCGTGACGGTGTGGACCTCGCGGTAGGCGAGCTTGAGCCGACGCTTGTCGGCGTAGCATGCCGGTTCGCCAAAAATCATGAGGCAGCCGTCGGGTTCTGGGAACTCGTCGTCCGCCATCTTCTCCGCGACCCTTGGGGCCGGGTGGCTTTTTCCTTTGCCGCGACATCGTAGGGCGCCGGAGAGAAGCGCCTCGGGGCCTCGCAGCCCCGGTATTGTGTTTGACGGGAACCCGTGATTTGGGCACGGGCTGTCCATCAACTTTTCGAAGTGGTCGGGCGCGACGGTCGGTCGCACTTGCTGCTTGGCAGGCGATCGACAACCGCGACCACTTGGGCCTCGCGGACCCGCTTTCCATGCCGCTTTCCGTTTGTCGGAGCGGTCGGAAGGGGACCCGGCCGCGCCGGCTCTTGCCGGGCCTTTCCTCCTTCGAAGATGGTTTCACAAACCTCCTCGTCGGAGGCGTGGTTGGTGGCGATATCTAGAAGCTCCTTGATGGTCCTGGGCTTGACACAGCCCAGTTTTTGCACCAAGGCCTTGCAAGAGGTGCCGTAGATGAATGCCCCCACGACATCGGCGTCGGAGATGTCGGGGAGCTCGTTGCATTGGCGGGAGAAGCGCCGGATGTAATCCCGGAGAGTTTCTCCCAGCTGCTGTTTGCAGCTCTTCAGGTCCCAGGAGTTCCTAGGGCGCTTGTATGTGCCCTGGAAGTTGCCGACGAAGAGGGTTTTCAAGTCAGCCCAGTTCCTGATGGTCTTTGCGGGCAAGTACTCGAGCCAAGCTCGAGCCGAGTCCGCAAGGTAGATAGGGAGGTATTGGATGATAAAGAGGTCATCCGTTGCTCCCCCTGCCCGGCACGCGAGCCGGTAGTCCTCAAGCCATACGCCGGGGTTTGTGGCCCCGGTGTATTTGGCAATGTTGGTCGGTGCCCTGAATTTGGCAGGGAAATCCGCACGGCGAATCCCCTGGCAGAAGGCCCATGGTCCCGGACCATCGGGGCTTGGGCTGCGATTGTGGCGGCGTCCGCTGTCCGCAACACGCGAGTGGGCGGCTTCGTCCACCGCTTTTCTTCGCGCATCGAGGGTGGCGCGGACGTCGTAGGCGTTGCCGAGGCGCTGGTGCACCAGGGTGCGCGAGGCCTGGGGTTGTTCGTGGTGCGGCTGCGCTTTGCCGGACTCACCCGACTCGGCGGTGCAGACGGGCCCGCGGCCCGAGGTGGCACCCGAGTGGTAGGAGCCGAGGCTGCATGTCTTTGCATGGCGCGCCGCGCTCCCACCACCTCGGAGGTTTTGGCACGCGTGGCTTTGGCCTCGGTCGGCCACTCGGGCAGCCCTCGAGCAAAGATTGCGGCCGCAGCCACGCTTACGACTTCGCGTGGGAAGAACCGAGGGTCGCCGACTCTTCCACCAGCTTGTGGCGTGACCGGCGTGTCGCGCCGCCGCGCCGCCAAGCATCCGTGGGGGCTCGCTCCTCCCGCTCAGTTGGCTCGAGCCGGTCGAGCTCGACCGCCGCTCCTCCAGCTCTTGTTGGCGGTCTTTGGCTCGGTAGCGGGCGAGCTTGAGCGCTGCTCAGCGTGCTCGCGTTGGTATTCCTCGTCCCCGCGCCTTAGTGCGCCGGATGGGGCCCCGTAAGTCGCAGGGTTGCGGTCTGTCGACCGTGCGCCATGTTGCACTCGCGAGTGCCGTCTGCGAGTAGGTGCTCCGTGTCGAGTGAGTCGTGGTGGAAGAATCTTCCAAAGAACTCATGGATAGAGGCCGCATGTAGCCGCCATTGCCACAAGGTGTGAGCTGCGGGGTGACATGGTCACCGCCCGATCCCACGGAGCTATTGCGGTGGCGAGGTGCTCCTCGGGTCCGGTTTCGGGGCTGTTAGGGTGCCCTGCCGGAGTTTGGCGAGGTTGCCGGAGATGGCGCCAGTGCTCCCGACGGTGCCCGGTCTCCGGAGACGGTTGGGATAAGCACGAGCCTCCCCGAAGTGGGCTGCGAAGTCGAGGGAGCCGGCGGATCCGGCCTCCAGCGGATCGTGCTATCGCGGGGAAGAATGCCATCGGGAGGCAAGCGGAATTGAGATGTCGATGAAGACGCGCAAAGGCCCCTACCGCGCGC
Organism: Otatea glauca; assembly: GCA_036346275.1. Taxonomy (NCBI): domain Eukaryota; kingdom Viridiplantae; phylum Streptophyta; class Magnoliopsida; order Poales; family Poaceae; genus Otatea; species Otatea glauca. The sequence continues at coordinate 7,411,336 of CM070711.1, read as the reverse complement.
CAACTTTGGCGCCGAGCACCGCAAGTAAATTTGTAAGTCTAAGGGGCCGCGTTCCTCTCCTCGAATGGTTAGACTCGAGAGCCCAAGGTGTATCTTGGTTCGGGCCGAATGTCCCTACTCGATTCGTGGTGGTGGTGTTGTATTGCCTTAGGTGCGATGGTCGCACAATGTTTTACAAAAGCGAGCCGAGAGCCTTAACGTAAGAATGCCGATTGCTTTGTGCGTGTGTCCCCTTTTCCCTAGGGTTCCCGCCTCCTTTATCTGATGGAAGGCGGGTTACATCGAGAGTAGGGAAGGGCGAGGTGACCTATGCCGAGCTTCGGTCCTCCGCTTACTGTCGACCGGTCACCGCTCGCCTTGCCCACGCCGGGTCGGTAGCCTTGTTGGGCGTAGCGGTTAGCCGCCGTGGGAAATGGCGACCGCTTACGTGAGTCCGACGAGTGTTGTCGCTGCTGTGTATAACGCTGGTGCTTTGCCTCGGGAGGCGTGCTTTCGTGTAAATGCGTGGCCGATCGATGTAACGGAAGCTTGACTTCGCAGACCATTAAACCATCTTGGGAAGGGGACACCGCTTTACGACTGATCCTTCGATTGACCCGTCCGTGGGGCGCGTGGTCGTGGGCGGTGGAGACTTCGACACGCGGCTCTTAGCGGAGGTTGCCTTGGTTCGATCGGAGTCGGGATTCGACTGCTGCGGTCGGGAGCCATGCTTGGTCGGAGTCGGGGACCCGTGCATCACGCGGAGGTCGGGAGCCCCGCTTGGTCGGGATGCCTACCCGATCGGTCGGAATGGGCGCCCCTGTCGCGACCTGCAGTGCTTTGGTCGATGGCGGGCTCGAGCGGCTCGTTAGGCTTGAGCTATGCTTGAGGCAGCCCGCTCGTCACCCTGGGCCGTTGGGGTACCCCTGGTATGAGTATTCGTCATGGGTGCTCTTCTCTGCTGCCATAGTTTTTTTAAAATACAACGGAGAACATACACACACGGGCTCCAACTCACATACGTGTGGATGCGTCCACTACCACACACTAATTAGAGCGGATGTCCATACCTTACGGAGCATAGACACATGTTTTGACCACTAAACGCACCCACATGTGCGTGTACTCTTCCTTTTTGGGACCTGGCCTACGGGGGTGGTTAGAAAACCTTTCGTTTGATCTAGGGATAGAAATCATAACCAATGGGTTCGTAACACCTGAACCCACCACTAAGCGAGCTTAGTTCCCGCTTAGGATTACGGTCGCCCATAAACTCCACTTCGCACGGACAAGCTATGGTCATGATGTGTGGCACTCACGGCTCGCATATGTTCCCATTCCCCAACCAAGAGAGAAGGGGGATGCTAGGGGGTTAACACGTGGTGCTTGCTGCTTCATCATGTGGCATTGTGGCTTGATCCTGCTCCATGAGGTCACTGCGACGCATCCGTAGAGCCCCCTGGCCCTCGAAGCCTTGCAACTCCAAGCTCTTGGTACGTTGCCGGTGAGAACCGGGATGAATCTCCGAATTGAGTTGAAATTCCTTAGGTTTAAGTTTGAAATTTTTTTATTTGGAATTTTTGGACATCAATCTTTCTGATTTGGAAATTTTCAGAGATGATTTTTTCCGATTTGGAAATTTTCAGAGTTAAAATTTTTCGATTTGAACTTTCTCCGTGTTTGAAATCTTCTATTTTGAAATTTTACCGAGATGAAAGTTCATGATTTGAAAGTTTCCGACGAATGTTCCCAATTTGAAAGTTTCTAATTTAAAAATTTTCGATTCAAATGTCTTAATTTAAAAGTTTTGATGTGGAAGATAGATCCGGACAGTGCGTTGAGAGAGAGGGAGGAGGTGCAGAGGGAGCTGGGCGGGGAGGGGAGCCACGCCCCACGCGCACTGCCAACTGGCATGTAGAACGCTAGCTGACTAGCACTAGGAGGTAGGGGCTGTCCGCACTCCGCATCGCTCTGATTGTACAGCAGTCGAACTCTTTCTGCTCTGCTCTGCTACAAATACAATAGTTGAAGAACGGAAATTGGGAATTTTTTTTTATTTAATATTTTTTTTTATTCTTTTTTTCAAAACTATGCGTCCGATTTTAAAATTACAAAACTAGCACCTGTCGCCTGTGTATGGGCGATCGCTCCATACACTCGCGATATGCCTCAAGGTTCCTCGTCGTCGACGCCGTCAGTGTAGGCCCCATGCCGCTCGAGACAGGGCGATCGCCGAGCTGAGGGCGACAGCGGCTTTAAAGCTTCTCTCGCTTCGCAGCAAACACACCGAGGCGTATAAACGAAGAGAAAAGAGAAAGAGAAAGAAGAAGAGAAAGAAGAAGAAAAAAGAAGAAGAAAAAGAAGAAGAAGAGAAAGAAGAAGAAAAGGGAAAAAAAGTCGATTCGTCGTTTCTGCGAAGGTATTTTTTACAAATTTTATAAATCTATTATTTAGGAATTTTACGATTTTGTAGTGTTTAGAAAATATCAGAGGATGCTTTTTGTCATTAGAATTCTAATGTAGCATGTAATATCCAAATAATTTAGGATTGTGTAGCGTTTAGAACTTTAATGTAGTATTTAGTTTTTAGAAATTTGAGGATCAGTATAGTATTAAGTACGTTACAAATTTAGTGTAGTATTAGAAATTTATTGTAGTGTTTAGAAAATTTAGGATTGTGTAGCGTTTACATTTTCTCGGATAGTGTTGTTTAGAAATTTAATGTCATGCTTCATATTTAGAACTTTAATGTAGTATTTAGTTTTTAGAAATTTGAAGACTGATAGTATTAAGTACGTTACAAATTTAGTGTAGTATTAGAAATTTATTGTAGTGTTTAGAAAATTTAGGATTGTGTAGCGTTTATATTTTCTCGGATAGTGTTGTTTAGAAATTTACTGTCGCAGTTCATATTTAGAACTTTAATGTACTATTTAGTTTTTAGAAATTTCGGATCAGTATAGTATTAAGTACGTTACAAATTTATTTTTAGTCTTAGAAATTTATTGTAGTGTTTAGAAAATTTAGGATTGTGTAGCGCTTACAATTTGTCGAATAGTGTTGTTTAGAAATTTAATGTCGCAGATTCATATTTAGAACTTTAATGTACTATTTAGTTTTTAGAAATTTCAGATCAGATTGTATTTTAGAGTAATATTTTTCCGTCGGACGTTGCGAGATGTCGGAGAAATTGTATTTCCAAATATTTTATGGAGATGGGGAGATAGCACAGGGGCGGATGGGTGGATCTATCATCATTTTCAAGAGTCGACGGGGCATATGCAGACTGAGCGATAGGACATACTGAGGGTTTGTTGGAGTGGATGTCTCGGATGTTCGCTTTGGATGCCCAGATCGCTCGGGTCTTAGGTCGAGCAAGAGTGAGCCGAGCGCAAGACCGCTTTACGGAGAGTTGATTCTCGTTAACTCGACGCCCACATGGAGGAGTTATGTTGGTTTTGCTGTAGAGCGGGTTGGCCGCTCATGTTGTTGGCACAATGCTACCCAGAGCTCCATCGGTGTCGCAAGTTCGTGATGTCGGGTGGACATTACGGCGAGGGGACATCAAATGTAGAAGGATGCGAAGAGGAAGGCGGCGAGGAGCCCGAGACGAGGAGCACGAGATCAGCGGTGACGAAGGGACCGGGGCGGAGGAGACAGCGGTGGAGGCGCGAGGGGTGGCCGACGAGGGGAGGAGGTGGAGGACATTGTTGACTTGATGGAAGAGGAGGACCGTGCGGATGAGGAAGTCCTCGATGGTGAGCACTGACGAGGAGGACAACGCCTGGGTGCCTATCCTCGTGCGTGGACCAATTACAATTTCAAGACCTAACAATGAATGAAGGGAACATTGATGCATGGGAGTATCGTGAGAACGAGGTGACGCAGGGGCCGATATAAAGACAAGGAGGCTGTGATGGATGCGGTGAAGCATCGGGCAATGTCTCTCCGGCGGCAATTCAGGTTGTGAAGTCCAAGAAGAAGGACTACGACGTGAAGTGCGTGGTTGATTCGTGCCCATGGCGGGTGCATGCATACCAGGAAGTGGACGGACTCTCGAAATGCTCCATAGTGATGGAGCATAATCGCGAAATGGAAGAAGCGGAGCAGGGACACCGCAATCTGTCGCCCACTTGGGTGGCAAATGTGTTTTATGGTCGATCGTGGACAATCCCCATCCGCACCTCGATCTATTATCACGGTAGTGGAGGAGAGGTTTCAAGACAAGATTAGCTACGCAAAGGCATGGAGAGCAAAAAGGACAGCTCGAAATACGGTTCGGGGCGTCGAGGCTTCAGACGAGAATATTCCCACTTGCTCGTGGCAATCGCACAAAGGAACCCCAGACATCCATCGACCTTGCGGAGTTCCTCGCGGGTGGTGCGTGCCGAAGAAGTGGGTATTGCAACAGGCATTCTTCGCCTGGGCGCATGCATAAATGCGCGTTAAGACCGCCGCCTGGCCCTTTGCATGGATGGCACATTCTCACGGGAAGTACAAGGGCCGATTCTAATCTGCGATCGCGGTGGATGCCAACAACCGTGTTCTACCGGTTGCGTTGGCATTCGTGGAGGGGGAAACACGGAGAGTCGGTATCGGTTCCTTGAAAGAGTGAAGTCGGCGCTTGTTCTCGACAGTTCGATGTTTGTGTCATCCATGACCGACATGCGTAGGTCGCTAAGGGCGATCGTGGATATGCAACAAGGGTCCGCCGTCGTGGGAGCAGCAAAGTGGCGGATCCGAGGAGCAGTGGTGCATGAGGCACATGGTGCCAATTTTTCCGTCGATTCAGAATAAGGAGCTTATGAACATGTTCAAGCGCTGTGGCAAACAGAACCAACGGAGGAAGTTCGACGCGCTTTGGAAGACGTTGGGCTAACTAACGAAGAAGCAATCAATGGATCCCGGAGGTACCGCTAGTTCATCAAGGAACCCGATGGTGTACCATGAGCAAGGAGAGGACCCCACGACCTTATAAGCGCCGCCGACAGACCCCCAAACCTCCTGCGAGGCCGGTACCAAAGATAAAGAGTTTCACCGATTGGATACGACATGAGCCTTTGGAGAAATGGTCCTTCGCACGACGAGGGCGGCTCGCGTTATGGGATCATGACAACGAACTCGGCGGAGATTTACAATCAGGTAATGAAAGGCACCGATGCCTTCCATCGTGGGTATAGTTGAGGGTGTCTTATTAGGGACACAGAGATATTTCATTGAGCGATACAAGACCTCCGCGGCATGTATGTCGGACAATCGATTGTCTTACTCAACTGTTGTGTCTACCTACATGTCCAAGAAAACAAGAAAGGCGCAGACACATCGGGTTACACCGAGAGTGGCGTGGAACGGAGATACCACGTGCATCGCGGTGACCGAGGTCGCAGGGTGCCACCGAGAGGACTTCCATCATGCATACTCGAGCAATGATTGCGAGTGCTCTCGCCAGAAACCACGCTGCTTGCACTTGCCGTGCTCGCACGCCATTGCCGCGACCGCCGAGACGCATCAATCCCGCCGTCTGCTCATCTCCCGCACTACTACAAGCGGCGCTCAACACGTGGCATCATGAGGTGTACGGTACCGAGTGGATGGATCGCTCACAACGCCCTCTCTCGGACCATCGATGGGTACCGACATCCGAATGTTGAAGATGAAGGTCAGGCGTCGAAGGACAAGGCGCATTCGAACGATATGGACGAGTCGAGGCGCGTCGCAACCGCGGATAATGTAACTTTGCATGTTGTTCCCATCTTGTATTATTCAATGGACCGTAAGTCAGAATGTACGTTGTAATGTTCGATGTAATTTTCAATGTACTAGTAAGTTGTTGTTCGCATCATGTTATTCTCCGATGTCCCGCTTAGTACCTACGAGGATAATGTAATTCTCGACGCCAGTGCCTCGTCGAACATGTCTTTGTCTTTCGTATGTTTGCAATCCGAGTTTTTTTTTGCTCCACACTTGGTTGTATTGTTTGTTGAGTATGGTACAATTCGTTATTTCGCATTTCATTTTGTGTGCACATGTAATTACCGATAAATCTGTTGTATTTGCTTTGTAACAGCCACGATGGCGCGACCTTGCCTCGAGCTGCCGGGCGTGACCGTCCGATGCGACTCCACCGGTCTAGGTACTCCGCAGAGGAGAACCGAGTGCTAGGGCCACTTCGACCTCGAGTGCCTGTGGAGCCGCTTCGCATCGACCCACGCCGGGTTCCACGGTAGTCGCGAACGCTTGCACTCTTTTACGTACACATACTTACACGTGAATGCAATTCTAACTACATGCAAAGTTGCGGCGGTGGCTTACTTCCTCTTTGTAGGATGGTGGAGCCGTGATCGCCTGCTAGAGGGCAAGGAGGTGCCGCGGTTCGAGCACGACCGGTCCTGCGGCCACACTCGTGGACCGGTGGAGACCGGAGACGCACACGCCCACCTTCCGTGCGGAGAGATGGCTCCGACGCCGCAGGGCGTGTCGCACCTCTTAGACCTCCCTTGTGCGGGCCCAGCGAGCGTGCCGCGACGACGCCTCGCCACGTGGCACGCCGAGTTGTCCGCGCGTTGCCGAGGTGCGCCGCACCCGGCGACCCCTACCACCCCTTAGGGAGGCCGAGCGCCACGGACCGACGAAGGCGTGGTCGCCTGGGCACGGTGAGTACCTCTTTCTTTGAGAATTAAAATAGAAGCGCCAAGTTGTCGATAATGTTTGTTGCGAACGCCGCAGTGACCTTCTCCACCAAGACGCGGAGGAGGCGGGCGTGGCCCGCCACTTGGAGGCATACCTCTGTTGTTGCTCGGTTGGGTGATGTTCCGCCCTCCCACGGAACACGGTGGACCGTCACACCGATCGAGTACGCCAAGACATCGCCGACACCCGGTGGATGAGGTAACACACTCGGTTCCAATCTCGCCTCAACGGAGCACGCCTAACTCCCCTTGTAAACAGTGATGCAGGTGGTCGGGGCCTCGGTGTGCTTGCGGCGACGCATGAGGTCTGCGGCGACGCCTTTCTCGGGCGAGCACGACGCGACGATGTCGGTTGCGCCCTACTCCTCGCTTGTGGTCTTGGGAGCGCTTCTCGCTCGGCAGGCTCGTTGTTGACACGACACCGCACTCGAGGAGCTTTACGGAGACGACCGGTGGATCGCCCACCATGGGCCACTCGGGTCCGACGGCGAGTGCACGCTCCTCGTATCTTTTTCCCCACTAACGCACTTGAATAACCTTCGCCATTTCTTATTTCCTCGCGGCGGAGGTTCGCGCACTCTCAGTGAGGAGGTCCTATCAGGAGTTCGTTCGGGAGTTCGACCGCCTCCACGACGAGGACGTGCGGTGGACGCCATACACCGCGTACGACGTCCACGCCCGAGCACCTCACGGGGTCTCCGTGCTTTGCACGCGAGATGAGGCCTTTTGGCTCACCCGTAAGGTGCTCGTCTTTGACCTTTGTGTCGAGGAGTACTCCCCGCACCGAGTGCTGCGGCAGTTCGGCCTGTTCCAGTCCTTTCCTTTGCCGCCTCGTCACGTTGTCGCACGTGGCGCTCACAGGTACTTGCCCTGATCCTACTACTCCGCATCTTTGCGAAATTAATGTGCTGCGTACTTACTGTTTTTGCATTGCAGGATGACCCGGATGGGTGCTGCGGTGGGCTCTCGGCCACAGACCGTATGCGACCATGGGCCTGCAGTGGGGCGCCGCTCGACGAGAGGGTCACCGAGACCCGGCCAGACGACCATGACATGTACGATCAAGACATGGAGTGGTTCGCCACAAGACTCGCCTCAGGGTGGGGTACACACCAGCACCGTACGTCGCACGGCAGGCATCGGTAGCGGACACGTACCCTTCACAGATGTCCCAGAGGGACAACGCCTCGGTAAGTGTCACAATCGAACCTACATGGGCACGTCTTTTTCATGTAACTTACGTAATGCCAACCTGACGTTACATGCAGACTCAGCTCTTGGCGGAGATTGAGGTGGAGGCTGTGTCCATGTTGACGCGCCTAGAGGGGGCATACAGTGACCACCGCCGAGTCCGAGACACCTTGGGGTCGGGTCCTCGCTACGGTGAGGCGGTTGGCTCGCACAGCCGCCGAGGGCGCTGAGACGCGGGCGGACGCAAAGACACCACGCCACCGCCCCAAAGACTCGCCTACCCACCCGGTGCTCGTCACGCCCCACGCACCGCAGGGGGACGGTGGTGACGAGGCTCCTTCCGCGTCTCGCCCTACCCGTCGGTTCCTCGCTACGCTCCCACGCAGCAGCCAGGGGGACGATGGTGGGAGGCTCCTTCGCGTCTCGCCTACCACGCCGGTTCCTCGCCACGCTCCCACGCGGCGGCGGGGGCGCTGGCTGCGGAGGCTCCTCCTCGTCCGCGCCCCCGAGACCCTGGTGGTTTCGACGAGCCTTCGACGACGAGTTCGACTGGAGGAGTACCTTTCGACCGACTACCTCGACCCTCTCGGCTCTCGGTGCGCGCCACACAGACTTGGCCTCGCCGTCAAGACTACTTCTACGCTGCGCCGCAGGCGGCCTAGGAGGGACGTCCGTCGCCGTCGCCACTCACCTACCCCACGGGCGATTAGGAAGCGTGGCGTGATTGACTTGTTGTACGGATGTATTTTTTAATGGCTTTACGTTCAAGAAGACATTGTATAACTCCCGAGTTAGTAACATGACAAATTATCACTATAAATTGTTCAAATCATTTATGCATTGCTTGCCTATGCCACACGACGTGACAACACACCAACGCTTGGTGCACCTATCGCCTCTAGTAGGGCGATCGCCTAATGTGAGGCGATCGCCCTTACATGGGGCAATCGCCCAAATATGAGGCGATCGCCCCATACCCGCGATATCGCCCTTTATAACATTCGCTCACAAGCGGTCTCGCAAAGAACAATGGGAGAAAGAATAGAGGTGAGCATCAATCGAAAATGCCGAGGCGTGCAAGTGCAAAGGGTAAGGGAAGGCAAAGGAAGAAGCGAGTGCATGCTCGCGAATTTAGCGTATCAAGATCTCTTCCTACCTCGTGGAGTCAGAAGCCCATGTGTATGTGCGGAGATCTTTGCGGGCTTGTCCGCTCTTGGGAAATTTCAACTTGGAAGAGGAGGTATTGGAAGTGCCGCCCACGCCTTCGATCCGCGGGAGAAGAGCTCAAGGATCGCCGCATGGTAACAATCGTGACGGGGTTACATAATATTTGTGAATGAAACTTTGCTAATTTACGCTTCATGCACGGTCCTCCGCCATTGTGTGAATTTGAGCGATGGTTTGATACGGAGATCAACCCCGAGGACCAACGGCTTGACCAAGCCAACCGGCAGGATGAGTTCACGCGGCGGTTTCAAGAACAGTGCGATGCCGCACGCGAGGAGGCATGTAGGAAGGAAGCGGAGGAGAAGGAGGCGAGAGAGAGAGAAACGAGAGAGGCGCGACGTGCGAGAAGCCAGCACGAGGCATGGGCGAATGGGAAGTGGCCTCAAGCACTCAATAGACGCCCGTGTTAACTTTGGTTTTCCTTGTTCGTGGTACTCCTTTTAGTTTTAAGTCGTAATAAGCAAATGCTGCCCAACCTTCAAGAGTATGCTCACCGTCCGGAGGGCTAGTATGTGTCCTCTCGCTCAGTGTCCCAAATGATGTTATTTTTCTCCATCGAGATAGGTTATAGCATTTTCATTCGTCATATCCGATTTCATCGAGTTTTACCATCGTTTGCGAAAGATACGGCAATTTTCATGTTTTACCGATTGCATGTTCGGACAACAATAAAATAGTGCAGCCTAAAGTGACATCTAAATATTTTTACATAATTGTGACCTATGCAAGCCCAAGAATGCAACAAAACTGGTTCTGTCAAGTTTTGAGGTCGTTCGATATTATTCTAACCGCTTGAACAATGATTGTTATAAAGGGTTTAAACTAGCCATCTTTTATTCAAAATGCAATCATATTTAGATATTTTTGCAAAATGAAGTGCATAAGGTTGTAGTAACTTATTCTATTTATTTCATGAATTATGGATCAACACACATTATAATTCCTTCACAATCCACGCTTAGAGCCTAGCATTCGAACTCAAATAAAAAAAAATTCTGCAAACAACACATGGATTTTTATTTTACACTCTAATTCTTCATTCCAAAATTTAAATTTAGAAACAAGTTTCATTTAATTTGGACACTCCTAACAAAAGTTACGGGGTTTATATTAAAAAGCATATAGTAATTACAAAACAAAACTAAAAAAAACATGCCTTGGCCCTGCGCCGCCTCAGAGGCGATCGCCTCTGAGAGGCGATGGGGGCCCACAAGCGCTACGCTAACGAGCGTTAACGGTGGCGGGGCTATCGCGGGTAGTATGGGCGATCGCCCATACACTGGCGACGGGGCATTTTGTCATTTTTTCATTCGGACGCATAGTTTTGAAAAAAAGAATAAAAATAAATATTAAATAAAAAAAAATTCCTAAATACCCACCCTCGCCATAAAATTTCCTGGGTAAAAAAACAAAGATTTTTTTAAAATAATATATTATTTAAATATTTTTTAAAAAAATATACAGAAAAAAAATAAAAAAAAAATATACGTCTATCGCCGTTTTGTTTGGCGACAAACCTTATGTTGCTATTTGAAACAGTGACATAAACTTTGTCGTCAAATGAAATTGCGAAAATTTTGCACTATTCAACAGTACCAAATTTCATCAATTGAATTGGCGACAGATGTTTGTTTTGTCACTAATTGAATTGGCCGACATATTATTTACTCGCGGATTCGTTTGGCCAACAAGGTTAAGGCTTCTGTCGCTATTTCAATTGGCGATAAAACCCTGTCGCGAATTTATTTGGTGACAGAAGGCCTGTTGCTAGTTTAGGTAACGATAGAGTTTCTATTGTCAATTAAAATAACGAAAAATTTCTTGTATGTTTTTTTTAATTATTTATTTCGTATATTTTTTTGTAAAATTATTTAAACAGTGTATTATTTTTAAAAAAAATCCGATCCACCGCGAGCACGAGCACAGCACGCAAATTCGCTTTATTCCTTCCCCCAAATCGCCTCATCTCGTTGAGCATTCCGCATCAATTCCAGTAGAATAGAATCGAATCGAGTCGGGAGAGAGAGAGAGAGAGAGGGAGGGAGGGAGGGAGAGAGGCGTGCGTTAGAGGCGGCGGCGATGGCGGCGGATAAGCCGGCTCCGGTGAGGGTGCTCTACTGCGGCGTCTGCGGCCTCCCTGCCGAGTACTGCGAATTCGGCCCCGACTTCGAGCGCTGCAAGCCCTGGCTCCGCACCCACGCGCCCGGAGTCTACCCCGACGACCTCCTCGTCCCCTCCTCCTCCGGTTTGTCCCCCTCCTCCCGTGCCCTAATAACCTAGCTGCGTTGCTTCCTTCTTCCCCTTTGGGTTCCGTTTTACCTCGACTGTGCCTAATTCGTGTGGTGGCTTGTTTGATCTGGCTGGGTGTGCAGGTGGCGGCGACAAGGACGTGGAGAAGGTCGGCGAGCGCCTGCAGGCAGTTGGGATCTCCGCTGCCGTCGGTTCCACCAGCGCGGGTTAGCTTAATCTCGTGCTCGTCTTCTTCTTCTTCCCTAGTGGTAGTGACAATGGATGTGAACCTTCGATCTGTGATACGTTCAGAGAAAATTGATCTGTGTGCGCTCTGCTCTGTCGTTGCAGGGGATGCTTCCGCATCTAAGCCGGAAGACGTGAAACGCCTGCCTGGTGGTAAGATCAAGAAAAAGGTGTGTTCCCTGGTGCCAGTTCCCACAATATGGAATCAGTGCTATTTATGTACTAGATTTCTAAACCTGTCCAATTTTACTACTATATTCTTCGCCAAACAAGAAAAATTAGTTGTTAGTTTGGGATTGAGAGATTGCGAGTTATGACTTGCAATTCAGTGACGCTTTGAAGTATTCAGTTATCCTTATGTTTAATGTTCAACTCTATCAGTGGTTAGTGTAGCATGTGATGTAGGAAGACATGCGGTCTTCCTACGCTGAAAGGCTAATTTTCTAATGTCTTCTGGTTTGAGTTCAAACCAATCTAGGTATCCATATACACTTATACAGTGTTATGGTGGGTAGTACTTTGTTGATAGCATAGCAACGATGAATGTTCCCTTTCTACATGCAGGAGAAGCAAGAGGTTGTCATCGAGAAGATTGTCCGCAATAAGCGCAAATGTGTTACTGTGGTGAAAGGCCTTGAATTGTTTGGTGAGTGGTGTTTTCATAAATAATCTTGATTATGAATGAAATGATTCAGTACAAATAATTTATAACTTGTGGAGTGAACAGAATGGACATGACTGCATTCTAAAGTCTAAACATTGTAGAAGATATCGTCGTGTGGATGTTAACTATAGACTTAAAACTGAACCTGCATTTAAGTTTCATGATGGCACCTGTTTGCTATTAAGCCAGGGTATATTTTCATGGTCAGTTGGTGACAGCTCTGCAGTAGTTTGCTATTAAGTAAGGATATAATCTAAACATTGTGTACATACTATGTACATCTTATGAACTTAACAGAATGGATGACTGTATTCTAAACACTGTAGAAGAGGTAGTTGTGTGGATGTTAAATCCAGGCCTAAGCTGAACATACTGAGGTTCCAGATGGCATTTTTTGCTATTAAGCTAGGGCATGGTTTTATTGATCATATTTTCTCTCCTGAACCTTTAGGTGTAAAGCTGAGTGATGCTTCAAAGAAGCTTGGGAAGAAGTTTGCTACTGGAGCTTCTGTTGTTAAGGTATAATGGTATACTAGTATTAGTGAGGGTACTGAGGCAATATATTCATTTTAAGCACCTTTTCTTTATTGTTTTCCTCAGGGCCCAACTGAAAAGGAACAAATTGATGTGCAAGGGGATATATCATATGATATTGTGGAGTTCATTACTGATACATGGCCTGATGTAATTTATCAACCATCTCTGCATTTTATTATGGTTTTTTACATCTTCTATTTGCTTTCACGGATGGTAGCTTTGTGATATTTTATCCACTTGAGAATTCATTTAGTTTCACAAGATTATGTGGAAAACATCATCTTTCTATTTAATTTAACAATTATTTTCACATTAAAGAATGAACCAAATCAAGTTCAATAATGTACTTCCAGAGTGAGAAACTGGAAGTGTAGTACTACTTGTTGCTCCCTGATTGATATAGGAACAGAGAACCATCAACCAGGGTTCACAAAGTCGACGAAAGCCGGTCGGTTTTCGAAATCCTTTGATTTTCATCTATTAAAGAGTACTTAAGCCCTTGAAGTACTTGGAAGGTTTGTTTATAATTGTCAACGAACAAATATTTTTTTAACAGGATCTGATTATGCGTTAGTAAATAGTAAGATGAAGAAAAATTCGATATACTAGGTACAATAGCGGCTAAGGGCCCAAAAATATCTCGAATAGGAATTCTAGGATTCGATTCTTTTACCGCATTGGGATATTTCGAATTCTTGAATAAACCAATTCGTGAACAGTTGGATGCCAACAAAATCATCAAAGATTGGTATTCTTTATTTCGACTCAACAAGGTGCCAATAGCTTCTTGAGGTATCCGGTTCGACAATAAAAACCGAGCGGTAAACCGTAGAGTTTAAATGTAAATTTAAAAAAATTGAAGAAATTTAGCGAAAAGTGTTAATTTTTTTTTAAATTTTTTGTGTGAGGTCCTAAGGCAATGCTAATAATGCTATAAAATTTTCAGATGATTATCAGATCTGTGTATTTTTTAAAAATTGTGACAGTGATACTGTCACAATATATGCTCTTCAGTTTTTTACTTTCTAGGGGCACAAAATGAAGTCTAATATTTCTTAAACTTTTTTTGTGATGTTATAACGTAATTACAATGATGTTGTAAAATTTTTAGATGATGATCAGATATGTGTATTTTTTAAAAAATTCTGAAAGTGCTATTATCATTGTATATGCTCTTCTGTTTTTGATTTTATATGGGCACTAAATGAAGTCTAATATTTCTGAAAATTTTAGTACATGATCCTTTGGCACTAGTTATGGTTACATTAAAATTTCAGAATATAATAAATCTTTTAAATATTTATAAAAATCTGACAGTGTCTTTGTTCCTTTTCATTAATTACTGTTTTGGATTTTTTAGAAGTAATAAATGATTTAAAAATTGTTTAAATTTCTCTGAGGTGTTTGATAGATTAATTGGGATTTTTTTTGTAATTTTTGCAATTTTTTTTGTAATATTTCCTTGCATTTTCACCATTTTTCCTTCTGTGACGAAAACCAACCGGTTTTCGAATTTTTCGACCGGTTTTCGATTTTTCGAATCGGTTTGACTTTCGCAAGCCGTTCAGTTTTTACCGAAATTCGAGAAAAACCGGTACTGAGCACTATTCGGTTTTCGAGAGGCAAACGAAAAAGTGAACCCTGCCATCAACCATGGTAGCATTTGGTGATCTTGAATGCAGTAAGTGTTGTGTGGGGTTTTGGCAATGGGGTTGGCACCTTTATCTTCCGTGCATTTTGTCACATTTGGCTGAGAAGGTTTTAAGGGAGGAACAGGGGGAGATTGTGTTTCCTGTGGTTCAACTCTCATTCTCGTTAAATCCTGATAGAGACCCCTTTTGTAATGAAATATCCTTATATTGTTGAAGCAAAATACTGTGGTCATTTTGAAACTCAAATCAGGAGTACATCCTTTCTTTAGATTAATCAGGAGTACATGCGGATGGAGTGATGGTAGCGCTATGTTCTTTAGTGAACTATGGTTCAAGTATGACAATATATATCATTTGCACTGTAACACCGCTAAAAAAGTTAAATTAGTGTTTTGCGAGTTGTTTGTCACCTTAATCTCATTGCTGCAGCCACCACATGATCTGAAATATTAATGTTTTTTTTTTGTCAAAGACAGTTCTATGCTATTTATTGAGTTCTCATTGTCTTTCTACCTCTTAGGTACCCAAGTTGGCCATTTTTTTCATTGAAGATGGAAGGAAGGTTGCTGCTGCTTGATGTTGTATGGTTCACAAGGCAGCATACTAGTGGAATGACAAATATTGTAGAACTATAAGGCAAGAGTATGGTTGTTAATGCATGCCTTTTGCATGAGTTCGTACTTCTTCGTTGCCACTCCCCAAAGACATAACCGTCCTTTTTTTTTTCGGGGCATCAATTCACAAGTGGTGTTTTATGTACCACAGGCACCTTGCCTCCATGTATCCAACTTTATTTAATAGTTGATTTTCCTGCAAGCATGATGTCCATTTTTAGTGTAATTTTTTTGCACTTAGGAGGCTCAAGTTTCAGAACAGTTTTGCACCATCTGTTTATGAACATGCAAAAAAGAGTGCAAATACTGGAGACATCCTACCTTACATTACTGGTGTGGTGTTAGGGAAGCGAGCTTGACGATTTATCGTCACCGCTTCATAAGGTTGATAGGGGATGATTTTAAGAAAGTATATTACTAGTGATATAATCATGGTTCGATTTTTGCATGACTACGGTGAGAGTTTGGCCATCTTCGATAGGACCATGAACATACTCATCTGACCACCATGCTAGGAGTTGTCAACTACCTATAAGCAGTTAAGCACTACTGTTTGTTATGGGATTACTAACTAGAGGTGAAAGTGAATAAACTTCACTCCTTCCACATCATGACTAGTGGTGAGTAATGACGCGAGCAAAACACCTGCGTCTTCGTTAATGAACCATCCATCCATGATCCATCCTCGTTTCAGAACAATTTTTGCACCATCTTTCTTTGAACATGCAAAGAAGAGTGCAGATTAATAGTGTTCCTACCTTTTCTGCTTCCATAGAAACAATCTGGTGTGTGTTAGTTGTTTGTTGCGTTTAGCGTGCAGCGAAATAGATCTCAATGGTGTACGATCACTGGTTGTTTGTAAGATATGTTCTTTATTAGCATCTGGAAAATCTTGTATTATGGTCGTGTAATCATGTAAAGTTTCTTTCCTTGGAACCATCATGATCAATGTAACTTCTGCAGTAGCCTGAATTATCATGGAGATTTTGCTCAACTGTACGTCATGCTACCGCCTGATCACTTCACCGATTCGGGCGGCATTCTCGACTTAAGGATAGCTTTCATCACCCTGCTCTGCCCTCTGAATTACTTTGGAGGTAAAAAAATTGTACCTACACATCACAAAAAGGACCTTCCAATGCAGGCACAATGAAGCACTAAACACTACTATCGATACTGAATTATCGATTAGTTTCGACAATAGTACAACCCTAGCATGATTATTTATGCAGGTGAACCCTGGTTTCCCTTGATATGTTGACTAATTTCAACAATATTACCACTCGTCATGAACACATCATGACTGGCAATGCCAACGTGCCATATTTAACCTACTGCCATTAAAATCTCAACATCGCCTCAATTTATATCGAACATAATATAAATCAGATTGCAAGCCCAGCTGCAAGAAATAAATTGGATGGAATAAAAATAGAAAAAATTCAATTTGAAACACAACCTACAAAGTTGCATCCCGTTCTTATGTACTCACCATGTCGACTCTGCACGCGGAACATTCTTAGCATTATGTTTCATTAGGAGGGGCTTCGTTTGCTCTGCCCACTTGCTACCCTTGGTTGAGCAATGTCGCCAGCCCTACAAGGCTACAACATGCACTCTCATTAATTTCAGAATACATAGATGAACACAGATCACAAGCGATGAACCACAACAACTAAAAAGTATATCTGATTTAAGCTTAGAACATGATAGTGACAAGTTAGTATTTAACAACTAACAATACTCGCAAGGACGACTTAGCTTCAGCAAATCCTATAGGTAATTAGACACTCAAAATTTAAATATGATTTAACCAGTAAATATATATAAGGGTATGATTACCATCCGTGCAACCGATATGACATGAAGCGGCCAGATGTCTAGAGCCTACATGTCTCAACATGCACCACACAAACCTCCCATATCTCATTCTTATCCTCTCCCACATAATATCTTCACCATTGCTGGCTTGTTGGCCATCCTTCTCCACAACGATTAGGAGCTTAGTAGAAATCTATATGCGGCGTGCCACGTTGCGGGCGTCGCTCTCCACACGAGAAAATCAATAATTTTGTTTTTTCGAAAAAAAGGTTTAAACGTAATGGTAAAAAAAGAGAAAAAATGTATGTTTTTTTCGGAGAAAAGGATCCCAACGTTTTTTTCCCGAAAAAGGACCTAAACGTAATTTTGATTTTATGGAAAAGGACCCGAGCGCAAGCCTTAAAAACGCATAAAGGACCTAAACGTAATATATATCCTTTTTCGGGAAAAAAAGATCTAATCGTAATTTTTTTTCCAGAAAAAGACCCGAATGTAGTTTTTTTTTTCTGAAAAAGGACCCAAGTGTAAATATTTTTTCGGCTTGGATCGGGCTCGATTCGAGCCGCGAGCTGAGCCGGCTCGAGCCGCCACGTAGGGGTGCTCCCCAGGGTTCACAAAACCGACGAAAACCGCGGTTTTCGAGCGTACCGCTGAGGTTCGAAATAAAAAACCGTTCGGTAAACCGGTCCATTCAAAAAAATCTTAAAAAAAATTTAAAAAATTTTGAAAAAATTTATGCGCTCGGTTTTTCACCAAAAACCGCGGTTTTCGTCAAAAACCGCTCACAAAAACCGTTTTGCGACGAACATCCGGTTGGCAGCGGTTTTTCGCGAAAACCGAGCGGTTTTTCTTCTAATTTTTTGGAATTTTTCAGAAAAATTTGATTTACTAACCCTTCGGTTTTTGACGGTTTTTGGGCGGTTTTCCGAGCGGTTTTTGCGGTTTTCGTACCGCGAATTTCGAATCGAAATTCGGTTTTGTTAACCCTGGTGCTCCCCCATCCAGGAAGTCTTCAGGCTTTAGTAGAAGAGATTATGCCTCTCTCTCTCTCTCTGATGTTTGAGGGTTGAGGCAATACCGCTTATGCTCGCATAGGGGACTGCCTCTGAAGTCTCGCTTCCCGTTCTCAAGAGGGCCACCCTGATCAATAGTGCTCGTGCGACGCCATTGTGGCCATGCTACCATCATATCCAATCATGCTCGATAAACCAGCCTTCGTCAGCTTCTACCATCCTTTTCTAGTGTTTCAGCACCAGTGGCAGCATTCCAAAGCCTGAGGGCAAGCACGCAATTTAGGCTAAGTCTAATGAGTTGATATTTGTTACGACAATAGTTTTTTTATTGCAATAGGTGTCTTGAGAGGTTGGGACTACGATTTTTAGTGTTCACGTAACAAATTCTTGAAACGTTGCAACTTACTTTCCTAAAATGTTGTTTTCCCTATTTAAACGTTGATGTTGTTATGTTTTGTTGATGCTTGGGAGAGAGTTTTTTTTTTTTTTTTTTTTTGTAAAAAAGACATTCTCGATGCTACAACAATTACCATTCATTGTTGCACACATCAAATCAAAATGTTTCACAGATCAATATCAAATGTTGCATCACTTGAATGTCTAGTTTTTTATGTTGCAAATAGATTTTCTTTTTGTTGCAATCCATTGGGTTTGTTGTTGCACTTGTGGCAAGAAGAATGGAGGCTTTGTTTCTTTTGTTATGGATGGCTGTTTTATTTGTTGCGCGCTTTACTTTTGTTTCAATAATGAAACAATTTGGTTGCGCATGAGGGTGAGGAAATCAGATGGTCGTGATTTCTTGGAGTTAAAACAATTGACGATCAAGTAAGCGTACGATGTTAGTGTTCGGATCAGACATCCGAGCGCTATGCCCTCTTGAGAAGCAACATGCGTCTAAACGACAGAGATGCAAATTTTCCGTAACAGCCATCGGAATCAGACGAATAATTTTACTCAATTTACGCAAATTCTCACTCTATTAATTAGCTCAGAAATGTCTTTCAGGGAATCGATCGACAACGTGAGCTAAGAAATTTACATATGTTAAAATCAAGGCTTTATTTTACGAAAACCACTAAGGGTGCATCTAAATATGTAATGTCGATCACCTCGAGGTTACGGACGCGGGTTGCTGGTCAGAGAAGCAACGACATCCTTGGCGCCACGGGGCAGAGTGCTTCGTGGATCTCCATGTTTGACACTAGAAATCGCTCCAGAATTTCTATACGTGAGTATAAGGTGCTGTAACATCCCATAAAATCCAAAAATATGAAAAATAAAAAGTTTGAAATTTAAAAATAGAATTGAATAAAAATTTCAATTGGAATCAACATTTTGATTTAAAACAATATCTTTTCCTCTTTTCTTGCATTTAATCCTAAGAAAAGAGGGATAGCAATATTAAAACTATTTCTTCCAAAACAAACAAAATATAAAAAAATAAATTTGAGATGTAATCTTTAATTTGAATTTGAATTTCCTGAGTTTTCTGAATTATTGATTTTTCTTGAGTTTTGCTCTAAAAGAAAAGTCATATATATTGAAATGGTAAAGTGGTAAAAGTAAAAAGGTAAAAATAAAGAAGCAAAAAAATCTAAAAAAATTAGAAACCTCCAAAGCCCTTGTTTTTCTATCAAAGATAATCCGAACACATTTAATGAGGATAAGATATTGGAATCATGAAGATTTGAGATCAATTCAGATAGTGTCGGATTTATGTAAAATTATATGTACCCTATCTTGATATGATATTCTTATCATGCCGACATAAGATCAATATCTACCTCTGGTAAAAATATTAAATATTAAATATTAAATTTTGTAATTTTAAAAATTCTAAAACAGAAAGTAAATAACTCTAAAAATAGCAATGTCAGAACTTTTATATTTAAATGTCAAATATAAAAATCTTAAAATTTTAAAGAAGATAAAAACAGACATTTAAGATCTCCATATAAAGTTTCATAAAATATTAACCTTATTTTGATCCTTAATTAAATAAAAACCAGATTTAGCAGAAAATGGCAGTTATGCATTGTCAGATTTTTATAAATACTTTTACCATGAATTTTTACCTAAAAATTTTACTGGACCCTCAAATATTCCTTGCCGACCTATGAAAAAATCCTCATAAAATTTTTATCTTATCAGCTATCCCAAATCAGTGAAATCTCTTCGGCCAGTCTAGAACCTTCATGCATGTGCCAATTCTTTTCACTGCCGTGTGGGCCCAATCTACCAGGTGTCCCCCTGCCAGAGCTTCCCCGCACGTCAGTTGCTCCCGAGCCTTCTCCCCTCTTCCTCTCCTCTCTGCTCTCTCTCGTGCCCGCGCCCAACTCAGCCGCCGAACCGCCTCAGCCTTGCCGCCTTTCCTTCTTGTGTCTTCTGCGTCGCTCTGCGCAACCCTGAGCGCTGACCTATCCTAACCCTGCCCCGGTGCTATAGCAGCCGTCAATCCTTGCAAGAGCTCGCTGTCTCGGCTGAGAGCTCTTGTGCGCCATCCCGGCCGATCGAGTCGCCCTTATCCCTTCTGTGTCCAAACCTTGTAGCGACCATCTCATCCATCTATTTAAGCGCAGCTGGGCTTTCATTTAGCCCCTCATGACCTTGCTAATATCCTCCACTGCCTAACCCCGCTTGAAGCTCTTTTCTTCCCCATTTCCAGCCAAAGCTCCGCCGAAACCAAAGCATAGCCTGAATCCCCTTTCACCGCTCCACTTTCCAATTGCTAGCACCTGAAGCTTCCTCATAACACCTAGCACCTTTCCCCACCTTCAATTCAAGATCATCTTCCCCGGTGAGCCACTGCACCGAGTGCCCCTCTGCGCCGCCGCCCCCGCACGGTGAGAACCCACTCCCGTATAATCTTCTTTCCAATTAAGTGTCAAAATGAAACTTACTTTGTCTGCTGATGCTCATAGAGTTGAGATTATGCTCTAAAATCACCTAGTTCATCCCTTTCGATGGTCGGCCATGGTCTCCGCCGCACCCGCACGGTGGTGCACCGACACTGACCACCACCGGCCGAACTAACACCACCTCTGCATGCGCACGGACGCCCTAATACTCACCATGGAACCCATTCGCTGACTTCGGTCTCCCCTCGCCGCCGGCGAGCTTGGATAAGCCCTCCTCTGTTTTGGGTCACTGACCGGCGGTCCCCCCTTATCAGTCTCCTGCGTGTGCGGGTGACACTGCTTCCTTGGCCCCTCTTGTCAGCCGCACAAATCGCAGGCCCGCGCGTCGGTCGCTTGCGCGCAGCTCTCTCACTGCCATCTGGGCCCGGTTGTCAGCGCCTCGGCCCAGTGCAACCAGAAAAGGAAAGCGGAATTGAAACCCGAAGGCGTACTTTCCTATTTTGGTATATTTTCAAATTTCAGCATTTTCCTAAACCTAGCACATTCGTTTGCTTAAAATTTTTGCATTTCAGCTCCAAATGGAATGAAGTAAATTTCTAAATTAATGGTAAATCATGTAGATTCAGAATATACAAAAATATTTTAAAAATGAACTCTGTTTAAATTTTAAATTTAAATTTAAAGAAAGGGATAAAAAATATGTCATATATGGAAATGTTGCAAATGAACTCCAATTTGAATGAAACCAATTTTGTTAGAAGCCTTAAATCCTCAGGAACCTAACTATGCAAGATTATTTAGATTTTGACTTTATTTACATCATTCCCTAAAGTAAGTTGTTTTCAATGTATTGAATATTCAAATATGAATATCTTTTGCAAAAAGAATTCAATTCATGTTAAACCAGTTTCTATGTGTTTAAAAGTTAGTAATATACCTAGATATGCAAAAATATTTATAATTGAATCTAGAATTAAATTTGAACATAGATTATTTTCCAATGCATAGAAATTAATATAAATGTAACTTAAAGCATACAAATTCAAATAATGGTAAATTGATTCTTAAATCTTTAATAAAACCATAATACCCCTGTTTATGCAAGAATATCTCATGTTTGTGCAGATTTGGATTAAGTGCATATTAAATCTTAATGTTCACTTATATGGAAAACACCTCGGATATAAGCAAAATATTACGGAACCAACTCTAAAACACTCTTAGGGTCATCCTATGCTAATGCCAGAAAAGTGGTTAAATAATCTTATAAAGTGCAGTCGTAAACTAAGAATTAAAACTGAACCTTTGTCACATAGAATTTAAAAACACTTAAGCCTTTTCAGCAGCCTATGAAATATCTCGTCTAAATGCAATTATTAAGAAGATTATCCTAGAAATGATATTTAAAATATATACTACCATAATTCGGAAAAATATTCTTATTACAACTTGCTTTGCATCTGAATCCTGCTAGCCTAATACTCTTAAGTGTCATGGTCATCAGAAACCTTAATGCCATATAAGCTATTTCAGCAAAGAATATATTGTCTCGTCTAAGCACTAAAATGTATGAAATCAGCTTAAGAATGTTCTTCAAAGTAAATACTATCCTATTCTGAAGAAATAATCTTATTTCATCATGTTTTGCATATAAATCCTATTAGCCAAATAACCTTAAGTATTATGATTTCTAGACTCTATAATATGAATAAACAAACTTAATAGTATTGAAGAAATTTATAGTTAAGATATGTGTAACATCAAATCCTTCTTAAGAACCACATATATATAACCAGTAACCTAACTTAACAGATCTAATATATTCGAAACTACGTTTCGTGCAAAATCAATTAAGAATTAAATACTAATCATTCACAGCATGCAACTTAATGATCTAATGTGTTAATTCCATTAATCCAAATAATTTTAGTATCTAGAATTCGAAAATCAATAATAGATAATCTATAAAAGAAACCGTGCATTGCTTAACCTAAAAGCCGTTAGCGATATGAATGTATAAATATATAGTCAATCAACCAAAATGCGAGATCATGTAATCATGCAACTTAAACCTTAATCCTCGTCTATTTTCTATAGTTGACTTTATTTGATTTCTCATCTGACTTCTTTTTGCCCTTATTGAATTTGTTGTGTTGTGTTCTTCGTTCGACACGTGTAGAACCTGACGTCATTGATTCCATCATCGACAACGTCGACTGCGACCTTGACTTCGTCATAAGCAATAAATAAGCAAGGCAAGCACCCCCTTTGATCATATTGATCCCAATTTTATAAATATTTTTATTAAATGTTTTACTGCATGCGTTACTTTTATTAAAGTCTGCTATTTCATGGGTAATGGTAGTTGTACCTGTAATCTAATAGAACTTCCTTGATAAGTATAAATTTGTGAACCTTGGTAACCTTAAAATAACATAGACAGTACTTGATGTTAATTTGGGTTACTCACACTTAGTGTCATGCTTAGCCATGCTTAAAGAAACACAAAACTTTGACATGATTAAAAATATTGGATATAACATTTAATGGGTATGACCTTTCTTTATTATTGGCATTTTGGATGAAAATGAAAGTAAAACTATGGTTTAGATACGGGCAATCATTGGCAATAGCCGGATGTGTAGGTGTTGCACGTAGTATAGGGGAAGACTATTGCCCGTGTCGGATTAAGGACTGAACTATGGGTTATTTTCAGGCCAAGAAACACGTACAACCACAAGTGCTGGTATGGGTCAGCTTAAACCAATTAAGTTATTTGGTTTAACTTTGCACTTTGGAAGGCTGGAGTAGTACGAACTGTTTCTTAATGGATTACTCGAAGGGACGTCCACACCGAGGTAATCATGGATCAAACGTTTACCGATACACCGGTGTATGCCATGCTGTGGGGGAGTTCCATCATTTCTATGATCTGAGTTCTTCTGTCATAGTATGGGTTTAACGTCCCGGGCTGGTGCAAAGTTAACCTAGGTAATGTAAAGGTTTTCGTCATGAACATTCTGGCCACTACGCCAAAGGTGAGTGAACTATGCGGCAAAAGAAAAATGTCATGACTTGTGGGTAAAGATGTACACCTCTGCAGAGTGTAAAACTAATCAATTAGCCACGCCCGCGGTCATGGGCACTTGGTAAAGTCATCACATAGTTAGTTGTTTTTATTTTCATAAAACTGGATTCTACCAGGTGTTGGTAGAAATTGGTTCGTCAATGTGGTCATGATACCCAGGTTCGTGATTTCACTTATTCGTATTTACATACTGTTATTCTACATATGAAATTGCTTTTACTTAAATTCCGTTTACAATCTACTATTCAGTATCTACATTTTAAAGTCAGCTTTGTGCAAATTAACCGTAGTAGCCTTTCATTTGAAATGGCTTGCATATATTATAGGTTTTGCAAAAGTCTTGCGGAGTACGTAATGTACTCACCCTTGCTTAATTGTTGTTTTTAAGTGAATAATCAGATTAGCCCGATGAAACATATTTGTCGAAGGATTCAGAAATATTAACAATGAAGCTTTTCTAGGGATTATACCTTGTCAGTTGCCTGAGAGTTGGATGGGCACACTACAAGAATTTTGATCCTTTCTGCCGCATTTCACTCTGTATTGTAAGATCTTATTGTATAAATTACCATTAACGTTTGTAATAAAGAGTATGGATATGATATCAATTGTTGTAAATGTACGCGCTAGCCACTGATCATGGGACTAGTACTGTATGCACATGAGATTTTTATTTTTGCATTTATGTGAAAATAGGGGTAATTACATGTGCGGGCATGTCAGTGTACTAAAGTACACAAAAATAAGGAAAGATGTATTTTATTAATTCTTTAGAGAATAACAAAATTTCAAGTTCCTTTAAAATTATTGCGCTCTATGGCCTGTTTAGCATAGCAGATCTAACATAGGCGACGTGGTCTTTCGATTCTTAGGGCTTCGAAAGACTCCCGGTTAATTACTCTCGTGAATGCACAATCTTGCTGGTAAGGAACCGTCATGCACGGGACCTCAGACGGCGTAAGCATGGAATAGTGAGGCACGAAGGCGCCACTTGGCGGGCGGTACGGGAACTTCGGCGTCACGTGGACATGGCTACCGGCAGCCTCGGCATCCGGACGTGTGTGTTGATCGAGTTGGATTAACGGGTCCGGCGTCTCGTCGGCGTCATATAGGCTTGGCTCCAGTACGAGATCTTCGACTTGCTATGCACGTCTATTGCTTATGCATGCTTTCTCCTTTATTTGTACATGCACGCATGCATATACAATATGCATGCTTTCGCATGATCTCCACTGCAGACGAGTAGAAGAGACGTCCATCGCGGCAACATGCCGCGGAGTCAAGCACAACGGTCGATGCTGTCGTCATGTGTGGCGGTCGGAGGGTAAGACAACTCGGACTGTCCGGCGATGTTATGTGTTAGTGTTGGCGTCGAGCAGACCGGCCGGCGCAAAATCCTCGTCATCTTCATCTCCTCTCCACGTGAAGCTGGAGCAGCAGGGAGTCGAAGGAGATAGGCGCTCGCACGTACGTGCATGTTGGCGTGCCTTCGGCATTGACGTACGTGGAGAAGGTTGGTGCTAGCTAGTTCCTCAGCATCTTCATCTCCTCGCCACGTAAAGCTAGAAACAATAGGGGAGGAAGGTGCAAGTATATGCAGTGCATGTACTTACGTATAGATCATGCATGCATGCTACATGTGTGCATGGGACAAACTCGAACATTGTGCATGCATCTTCTTCGACTTGAGTTGGAGCTGGGTGCAGGCAACCTCGATCGGCAGCGTGCATGCATATATATGCAGCCGGTGACGAACTGAGGTGCACGTACAGTGGCTCCAGCGGCGGGCTTGGCGGCTTGGCGTCGATCTTGGCAGCGTGCATGGAGAGGCTCCGCTGCGACGCCCCCGGCGTGATCATGGACGGCAACAGCGTCACGATAGATCATGCATGCATGGTGCGTGTGGTTCATGGAACCAATTGGCTCTCAGGTGATGCATGCGTGTGCTTTGGCGCGGGACTCCAGTGCATTGTTGATGGATCTCCAAACCTTCCATCTCTTCACGTCACCATGGCCGCCGACGTGTCCTCAGTTTCTCGGCGACGACGGCGAGTTCCTTCTCCGCCTGCCACCACTATGTGCAAGGTTTTAAATTTCATTTTCGAATCGCATCTTAGAGTTGGTTGAAATCCGAAGTTTTGGTCAAAATCCGGACGAAATTCATAAGGCAAATTTGAAATCCGGTAAATTTGAAATCAAGAAAACCGAAATTTTGGTCTTTTTCAACCCCTGTGAAACGGTTATCTGATGCTAGAAAAAATTGTAACCATAATTCTGTGGCATGAAGTTAAGTTGGCCTAGTTGGTTTAAGGAGCTAGGTTCACTCTAGAGGGCATGAGTTCAAATCACTACTACAGAAAAGTCTATATGAGACACCTCATCACATATGACAGTTTTTGCAAACATTCTGTATTAAGGCTAATCACAGACGGTTTTGCACCACGACCGTGAGAAGCTACATGATGGGCTAAGAGCCGTCTGTGATAACACTCCCTTAGTATATAACTAGGTCCTTCGCACAGATCGTTCAGTTACCAACTCCAGCGTTTAAAACCCGAGCCGACGCTTCGTTTGTCATCGACGCTTCATCCCCCGCAGCGGCGCCTCCTCCGACCTCGTCGACGCCCCCAACCTCGGCGCTCCCCGACCGGCATCTCCCCCCGTGCCCTCGACCTCCCCTCACCGGCGGCTACATGCATCGGTCGCCCTCGAGCCCGAGGCTGTGGAGGTGACGACGACCATCCTGGCCATGAGCATCCTCCTCCTCGGTGAGTACCCTGTGTCCTTGTGTTAATAGATCAATGGTTGTGATTGTGAAGCATCAATATGTACCTAGGGCATGCTTGTGATTGTGAACCAGTGTCAATTGCTACACTTGCTCTTGAATACATGGATTCTAATCATGTTGCTGATTATAAATATCATGTTGCAGACACAATAGCAATTGAAAATATAGTGAGTTGCTATAGTTATAACAAACTCAAAGAAAGACTAGAAAGCAAAGTCAGAAGGTAGAGGTTGACTAGATCATATTAGTTCCCACGGGAACAAAATAGAGGACTTACAAACCTTATGCTAGTATTTATCATGCAATATTATATGTCCCAATAACTTATATGCAATAGAAGAAGCCATAAATAGACAACCAGAATGAGTGTTTTATTAGAATCATTGATAAAGAATGATCATCTGTTCATAATGAAGCAATACAGTAGAATTGCTCCAACGCAGAGGGTTAGGTTTCTAGTAACTACATTCGCACATTCATGATATGTTCACCATCTTCAACATATCTCTTGAACAGTTGTGAGATTTTATTATCAACTTGTGATTGTGAAGCATCAAGCACATCATGTGAGGCTATGGTGTTGTATATTCTAATTCATGTATGAATGTTATACAATATGCACTTTTATAATTTTCTTGTTTGGTAAAATAGACGACATGAAAAAGTTGTTAGAAGCTAAACAAAAACTTAAGGTGGAGATTGAACAACTAAAGGGCAAGTTTGAGTCAGCTGAAAAGATTTATGAGATGAAACAAGAACTGAAAGACATAGATGACAAATTGCATGATATTGAATCCCTTAACACAACATTCATCAGTAAGGACCGTAGGGCGAATGCAGAGCTGGAAGAAGCCAAAGCTGAGCTTATAGAGGTAATATAAAGGTTTCTAGTACTGAATTTAATGTGGCTACTGATAATATACCAATATGCCCTTTTCACAACAACATGATCGCTTTTTAATTTGTAGGGATTAAAAGATATGACTGAAGATCAATCGGTTATTGGTGTCAAACAAATCAGCATTGTACTGGAGTTGTGGAACTTCAGAGAGAACCGAGAAGCCTTTATTGCGGAAGCTATGGCATATATGATGGAAGACATGAAAAAGTCATAAGATTTTCTTGTCTTGAACTATGAAATAATGTGGTTTCTCAATGTACACTTGTTGATATTTATGGTATATATCATATTTTGTTAATGTATTATCACCTGAACTATGAAATATTTCGTTATCATAATTGTGGTATCGTATTTGTGGTATGGTTTTCTTGTGTTGAACTATGAAGTAATGTTTTTTCCCTACCTCCCTTGGCAGAACTTCCATGATTAGTATATGTTGTTCGAAATTTTCTTCTCTTTAAATATTTTTACAACGATATTTATAAAACACAACCAATTATAGATTTTGCAATTGAATATCAAAACATCCTAGATGCATTGAGGCAACAACTTGTCTGATGAGAAGGGGTCTTAAAATATGAACATTTGTAGCACTTTCATCACCTTTTTATTCTAATATTGATGGATTCCAACGCAAAATCCAATTCCATCAACAGTTCGTCCTAAAATAAATCAGAGCATGAACTTTCAGGACGAACTGTTGATAGAATTGGATATTGCGTTGAATCCATCAATATTAGAATAAGAAGGTGATGAAAGTGCTACAAATGTTCATATTTTAAGACTCTCCTCATCAGACAAGCTGTTGCCTCGATGCATCTAGGATGTTTTGATATTCAATTGCAAAATCTATAACTGGTTGTGTCTTGTAAATGTCATTGCAGAAATATCTAAGCGAAGAAAATTTCGAACAACATATACTAATCATGGAAGTTCTGCTAAGAGAGTTAGAGGAAAAAACATATCACAGACGGTTCTATTTAAAAGCCGTCTGTGATAATCTCTTATCACAAACGGTTATAATTAAAAACCGTCTCTGATTACTTGTCATCAAAGACGGTTCTATCATAGAACTGTCTCTGATAACAATTTTTACTGACGGTTAGGAAACCGTCTGTGATGTGCTTTCTTACCACTGACATAGGTTTACAGATGGTTCACAAAACCGTTAGTGATGAGGTTTCTAAACCATATGTGATAAGCCTTTTTGTAGTAGTGAATCCCACTCTCAATATTAAATTTTTGCACTTTCTTTTTTGCCATGACCACTCAATGAGCAAAAGGTATATGCAGTATGCAGCAATGCTGTGCTCTAACCAACTCAGCTAGAGAGCTTTCTTGGTATTCTTAAGAGGTATTGTCCCTTATTACTATCATGCAAAATAATGAAGACATTCTTAAGAGGTATTGTCTCAAACCCGGTCCAAAAAACTTGAAATCCGGTCAAAATACCCGTAATTTCACCAAAATCTCCATAATCACTGTAGCAACATGAATTTTTTTATTTTGCCGGGATTTGTAATTTCGTCCCCGACTGAAATCCAAAATCTCGACCGAAATTTGGTCGGGATTTTGAAGCTTGATATGCATCCTCTTTGCCTTGGTCTATGATTCATCTTTGCTTTGTCTGCCCCCTATGATGGAGATAAGGTTGGCCTTTTATAGGTGGAGGAGAGGGTAGCGTGTCAGCACTTGACCTCTATGATGCTGCGCCATGCGATCTTCGGGATTGGCACGTGATTTGGTTACACTATTCTTTTCTTTAATCTCTATATTTCCATCCAAATGGGATATGATGAGATAATATTTCCATGATACGGGATATATGATGAGATAATATTTCTATGTCATGGGATACGATGATAATCATTCCATTTATAAGAGATACAAAAGAATCCTTCCATTTGGAAAGTGATACGATCAGGAATATTTCCATCAAATAGAGATATAATGTATCAAACTTTCCATTGCAAGAAAGATCCGATAAAGGCTTATCCTTTCCTTGACTTGGACGACATGCACAAGTATGTGACTTGAATTTGCACATGTCTATCACCACCGATTTTTATTAACATAGTAGTACAAAATCTCATCAAACACTCCAGCCCTCATCCGTCCATCAACTTGAACTTCAAATTACGCACATACGAATACGCTTCAAGGCATACATATTAAACATTAGTAGAACAAAAAAATTGAGTACGAAGTAGCAATGTTGGGGTACAGTAGATTTTACATAGTGGAAGTGTACAGTAACATTGAAGTCATGTTAAATACAATACAAGATGAGTGTGGTGACGAGGCAAGGGTGTGGCGTAGATTAAACATAGATGTGGAACTAGGTCACGGGTAGGGGTGAAAATGGGACGGATAGTTCCCGCCCGATCCGGAGCTGGATTCGATTGGAACCGGATCCGGGAAGTAAATCGGATATCGGGTCGGATTCGGATCCGGATCCGGATATCTGAAAATGGATATCGGATCGGATTCGGAGTGTACAATATCCGGCAAATGTGGGTCGGGAACCGGATATCGGGTAATCGGTAAATCGGATATCCGAATTTCTCGGTCCGTAACTTACCGCGCGCATTTGCGCCCAGGCGGCCAGGCCCAACGGGCAACGGCCCAACCCCCGTCTGGTGTCCACTCGCGTGATCCCGTCCCACTCCCATCTTGACTCAACGACAACCTACTGGATCCAGATCTGAACTCTGAAGGTCCTCGCAACGCTCCCGTCCCCAGCCCCGGCGGCCGGCTGCCACGAGCTCTCCGGCCGGCGCTCCCCCTCCCTCGAGCCTCGGCAGCATCTCCCTCCTCCGACTAGCGCCTTCCTCCCTTCTGGCCCGTCCGGCCGGCGCTCATCAGCGGTGATTCCCACCGGGCGACGCTCGTCAGCGGTGACTCCCACCGACAGGCGCTCCCCCTCCCCCTCCGGCGGCGCTTCCCCTGGCCGGCGCTCCCCCTCCCCCTCCACCGGGCCCCGACAGCATCTCCCTCCCCTGACATCTTCTCATGGATACTTTTTCGCCAGCTCGCACCGCTGCTCCACCTCTGGGCCGTGACCCGTGAGCTCCTGCCTCCTCAGGACCCCTACGGCCCTGCCCTCCTCGCCGACCCTAGCCTCGCCACCGTCTGCGGCAACATCACCGGTTGGTTCACCTCCTCCTCCACTCAATTGCTGATATTTGTTTTGTTGTAAAATATGTCTTAGTATGTTAGTCTGTATATTGTGTATCTAGTCAGAACTTCAAAACAAATTATTTTTTCGAACAGAATGGTAGCACATACGAACCTGATAACTGGAATTTTAACAAAGAAAAACTCATGCTAATGCTATTTATGTAACTATGCAATTACCTTGTAAGCTTTTAATTTGTTAAAATTTCAGATTCAACTGCTCAATTTCAGATTCAATCTGCACAGCAGAGGCGTATCAGCCATCATAATATGAGGCCATAGCATTGGAAAACAGGAAAGCAAGTTTCATATTTAAGGATGCCAGATATTGTACTCTTGTAAATAAAGTATGGCTTTTGGATGACAGTAGTACACTAAATAACTGCAGATACTTCATTCAGGCTGAGTAGTAATTGTGGATATGATGTATTTAGTAAGGCAATTGCAAAATATCCTTATCAGGCATACATAGAAGTGAGCAGAGCAAGATGACTCAGTCGCATTTAAGAGCACATATTTTTAATAATTTCTAGAAACTGATTGATACTATTCATGTGAAATACCTGAGCTGTCTCTCATGTGGAAGAAAGTCTCCTATAGCTGTTGCAAAACCAGGATCTAAGAAGTAGTGGCAGCTGCATGTTGTCACTGGGAAGGTAACCACGCTGGATCTTGTGCTCTCCCTGAGCACCTGCCTCCACCTTACTCAGGGTTAATTCTATGGCTGCTTCGATTGCCTGAACAGTATCAATATTCTATCAGCAAACCATTTGACAACATTGTTTAGAGTACCAATCACATATAATACCATTATACAAGACACTTTTGGAGTTCAAACTGGTAAAAAAACATCCAATTCTTATGCGCAAATGAGAAGTGTATGAGCAATTAATGATCTCCATTTGAAATGGTTCAACCAAGTTACCCGTCGTTTCAACTGCTCAATTTCAGATTCAAGTTGCTTGATATTAGTTTGTGCCATTGATTCTCTGCAATAATACAATGCCTAAATTGTACATTTTTCATGCTAACGGTGGACGACCGAATTATCACTATGGTTTATTTCAATGATTTTTTTCTATATTAGGAAGAACATGGCATCTACATCAAGTGCTACTGCAAGTATAAGTGTAAGTGTATCATCGACAGCACCAAGTCAAGCTGTTCCAAGTATGGGTAGTGGGCCTAGTGGCACAGGAGATACAAACCCTGCTGCTATTGTGGAAGTGGAAGGGACAGATGATGAGCCTCAAGTAAAGAGACAGAAGAAGAGTACATCACGTGTCTGGGATCACTACACCAAGTATTCTGTAACAACTACGCAGGAAGGAAAAAATGTTGTCCAAGAGTGGGCCAAATGCAACCATTGTGTTTACAAGGCTAGACGCGAGAGTGCCAATGGCACAAAGGTCTTCTGGAACCATTTAAAGAACAAACATAACTTGAAGCCAGGGCAACAACAGCTCAAACTAGAAAAGAATCATGAGGATGGTTCAAGTGAGGTTGAGCCTTACAGGTATGACCAAGAAATCAGCTTGAGGAAATTTTATTTGTCCATAATCATGCATGAGTATCCTTTCAATATTGTTGAGCATGAATATTTTGTTGAGTTCATCAAATCTCTGCGACCCAGCTTTCCAATTAAGAGTCGTGTCACTATTAGGAAGGAACTAATGGATATCTTTATAGAAGAAAAGAATAAATTGCTTGAATGTTTTAAATCTGTTCAGTGTCGCTTTAGCACAACTATGGACATGTGGACATCAAATCAGAACAAAGGATATATGTGTGTCACTGTTCAGCTGGGTTTGTTCTGTTGCTGCCTGCCAACAGCTGTGCATCATTTGTTACGGCAATAACTTGTGTTGTTAGAAAAACTTCTTGATGCTAACTAAACTACTACTCTTTGTTTTTTTCGTTTACAGAAGGTGATAAAGATTGGTGGTCTATTTGCTGGATCCATCTTCCTAATACGCAACTTCGGTGAACTAATGGGCAATGGTCGTCTAAAGAGGACTTGAATGTTATCATGCTTGTACAATGCAAATGGCTAGTGCTAACTACAATGTCTTTATTTAAATGGCAATGCAAAATGTCTTAATTTCTTCTGACCTAGACCTTAATATTGTTATGTAATGATTGCATTGTAATGAGTAATGACTGCATTTTGTTTCCTGAATTGGTGCTTGATCTGTGGTATACTGTGGCTTTTATTACTTCATCAAAATTTACTTTGGGCTACCGATATGAAGTGTCGATTGGCGACTGCTTTTGTTGATATATAACTTGCTATAATTGATATTTATTTATGTGATTTGATTCACCATATATTACTCAATGTATGCGTGTGTTATCCGTGTATCTCTATCCGTTCCCGATCCGAATCCGTCACATATCCGCCTCGTATCCGTATCCCGAATTATCTGGATTCGGCTAGCCCGTATCCGATTCCGAATCCGAAAAAAATATGGGTTAGGATACGGGAAGAGTAATATCCGCCCGTATCCGACCCGTTTTCACCCCTAGTCACGGGCCTCGGCGGCATAGCCAAGAGCATGGTGGCAAAAGGCATGATGCAGACCGCGACAAAGGTGAGGGTATGGTGCAGACCGAGCCTTAGGACAATGACTAGTTGTGCTAGGGTAATATGATTTTCTTTTTAATCCATAGCAAAGTATATATATTAAGCTAGTTAATTTTATATAGTGGGTAAACAGGTATTACCTTCTATTCCCAAAATCAAATGGGTGTAATATTTTTTACCCATACCCTATCCAATATAGTTCCCATTGAAGTCGAAGGAATCGTCGGCGCCAAGAGCATCCACGTTAGCATTTTGGCAAAAAGGCCTTGCAAATTCTGAAATTACGTCGATACCCTTCCGTCGGCTCTTTTGCAAAAAAAACCCTCGTAGTTCCGAAAATTCCTCTCAGGTCTTGAATCCCTGTTTTTGTGAAAAGCCCGTAGATTTTCTGAAATCTTGCTATGGTTAACCTTTTCTGCGAAAAGGCTTCCGCGAATTCTGAAATTGTGATTATTTCAATTTTTCTTAGATTTGCGTAGGTTTTGCCAAAGGAAAAATAACATACATCTTGAAGATTAGTTTTATCATCTGAATACTCTATCTAAATTGACTGTGCAGTCGGGCGCGGCTAAATCTAGGTGGCGTTTGTTTGCCTGGATGAGGCTGAATAGGATATGGGCATATGACCATCCATGTATTTGGAGTCATCCAACTGTTTAGATGAGTGAATAGGTTGGATAGGGTCATCCAGTTTTTAGGAATATTCTCTCAAAATACTGGATAGAGCCCTCCCAAA
Source organism: Otatea glauca (assembly GCA_036346275.1). NCBI lineage: Eukaryota > Viridiplantae > Streptophyta > Magnoliopsida > Poales > Poaceae > Otatea > Otatea glauca. The sequence goes on along the minus strand of CM070711.1, from coordinate 7,377,342 downwards.
AAAAGACCGGACGAGCTCATCTAGTTTGTTGCATGAAAGAGGTGTACTCGGTCAAATTCAATTTTTGTCGAAGTGTGCTTGGTCAAATTTTACTTAAAAATTTAAATTTCGGTCAAATTTTATTAAAAAAATCAAATTTCGGTTAAAAATTTCAAACCGAAATTTGAAACCTTGATGACAACTAGCTCATCCAATCACATCTATCCAACCAAACAAAAAATTGGCTATCCTATCCAATCTCATCCATCTAACCAAACAAAAAATTAACTCATCTTATATCTATATAACCAAATAGACATGTGAATGACTCTATCCCTATTAGACTTACATATCCTATTAAACTCGTTCGGGCAAGCAATACAGGGAATAGAAATGGGCTTTAGGCATAGCTACGTAGCGGGCACCTGGCAGCGGGCAGCCCTAGCAGGCTAGCACGGCCGCACCTACCCGCCTCCGACTCGACTCACTTGTACGGCGACCAACTCCCCGTGCCTTGCCTCCCCCAATCGAGGTGAGATCGCCATGGCCAGAAGCCGTCGTGATTTCGCTGGCGCCGGCGCCGGCGCCGGCGCAGCGGTCGCGCTGCTGCTGCTGCTAATCCTCCTCGCTGCCCCCGCTGCCGCCTTCTACCTCCCGGGCGTTGCCCCGCGCGACTTCCAGAAGGTGCGCTGACCCTGCTCTCTTGTGTGCGTGTGCGCGCGTGCCACTCGCAGATCTCCGGGGCTGGATTGGATCCTTAGTTTGGTGAGGACGAGTGGATCGCCGAGCTGGTTCGCGAACCATTTCGTCGTGTAGATCTCGTCGTCTGTCCTTCTCTGGGCGCGCGTCTGGGTTTTTTCTACTCTGAAATCTGGTGGCTTTCCGTATGCGGGAATAGTGACTCACCGATCGGACTTGGGTTCCAGCCGTGCATGCTTCTGAATCCGTTTTAATGGATCTATTGATCTATTCGTTGCATTTGTGCGCTCATAATATTACTAGGATAATCATCGAACTTGGGTTTCTGCTCAGATTTTTTTTTTGACATCGACCCATGAGTAGAGGGTCAATTATGCATTCTCATTCGAATCGACATTACTAGGATACAAAGATTTTGCAGGGAGACAAATTATATGTCTGTGTTTCGCACAATTAGCGGCCAGATTGCCTATGTGCGTAGGATGGTTTTTAAATTGACATGGGTTAAAATTTGGGAGGGAGCTTGGGAGTTGGGAACGTAGGTGGGATTGGTAATTAGGGTGTTTCATAGAGGTTAAGCTAGATATTTTTAGGAAATGTTACCTTTACAACTTACAAATATGGCTCACTTCCGACATGATTAGGATGCATTTTAGCTCTTGATGGATTCGCCATAAAGTGAAGGGCTTCTGGGTTTTTACAAAGAGGAACTGAATGTAAGCTCAAGCTAAGGCCATTGAATGCTTGAAGTCTGGGACAGGGGTTCCGTTGTAGTTTGACTAATCTGAGGAGATGATACGAAAAGACCTGGTAGTAGTACAAATCTGCAGAAAATTAAAAGCGAACATTTGTCCCTTCCATTTTTTATAAAAATATTGCTGATTTTAGGAAATCGAAAAGATTTTTCAGATAAATGCACCATGTAAGGGGTGGGCGCTTACTCCCTTTTTTTGTTGTGATAGGACGATAAACTTCAAGTGAAAGTGAATAAACTCTCATCTACGAAGACCCAACTTCCATATGATTACTACTTCTTGGAGTACTGCAAACCTTCAAAAATCATGAACAGTGCAGAGAATTTGGGGGAGATTCTTCATGGAGATCGCATTGAAAATTCAGTTTTTTTGGTGAGTTGTGACAAGCCACTTTTCATAGCAAGTGATAAAGTTAGTGAATGTTCTTGTAATGACAATTCTATCTGCTTCTTTGGTTAATTCCATTTTGTTACTGAACCAACAGTTTAAAATGAGAAGGGATGAGACTTGTAAGGTTGCTTGTCGAACAAAGTTTACACAAGAAGGTGCAAAGAATTTCAAAGAGAAGATTGATGATGAATATCGTGTTAACATGTATGCCATTTGTACCAACATATTCCTTTGTTTACTTTCATGTACTTTATCGGGGTTCATAACTGTACTTTATATTCATCCTTGTTTGTATCCACTGCTTGACATTGAAATTCACCTCGTAGGATCTTGGATAATCTCCCAGTTGCTGTTCCTAGACAAAGAAGAGATGGTAGCCAAAAGCCCAGCTACGAACACGGATTTAGAGTTGGTTACAAGGTAATCTTTGAAGTTGGGACATTGTTTTGAGCACTAACTGGATGAGTTATGTTGTTGTATATTTGTACACATGTCGATGGTTGACGTTGCATAATTTTCTGTTACCAGGCTAATGATGACAAATATTTTCTAAACAACCATCTGAGTTTCAAAGTGATGTACCACCAAGAGCCAGAATCTGATGATACCCGCATTGTTGGCTTCGAAGTGATTCCCAGAAGGTATTACTTTTTTTATTCTCCTACAACCAGTAAAATCAGTTCTGTGCTGCTTACTTAGTAGATTAAAATGTGGTCAATACATTCTGTTCTAACATCATCTACTTCAGTAATGACCTAGGCTAGGCTATCTAGTGCTCCAGTAAATGATCTGCTACAATTCTGGCTAAAATGCATCAACCTGCTGATGGTTTCTTTCTTGTCATTTTTGTGCATGTGCATCCCTTGTGTATGTGTCTGTAAGTGGGTATGCACATTGTGCAGCCATTCTGTTATAAATGTAGCTTGAATAGATGCTTTACTAGTGTATTGTAAGCACGCGTTGTTGTTGGTAGTTCACTATCTATCGCCTCAGAGAATTTGAGATCAGATTTTCGGTTCTTTCACTTATTATATTGTTCATTTATGCAGCGTTAAACATGAATACAGTAGCTGGGATGAGAACAATCCTAAACTGGATACGTGCAATCCCAGCACTAAGATTACTCCTGGTGGTAATACTCCTCAGGAGGTGGCTCCAGATGACTACATTGTGTTCTCCTATGATGTTACTTTTCTGGTAAGGCTGTGATTTAGCTAAATGTTGATTTTCTTTTAATTCTCTGTTTGATTCTTAATTTACTTTGCACTGCAGCCTAGTGACATCAAATGGGCTTCTCGTTGGGATACATATCTTCTCATGACTGATGACCAAATTCACTGGTTCTCCGTCATTAATTCTTTGATGATCGTTCTCTTTCTATCTGGTATGATTGCAATGATTATAATGAGAACACTTTATAAGGACATAGCAAACTACAATCAACTGGAAACACAAGAAGAAGCGCAAGAAGAAAGTGGGTGGAAGCTAGTTCATGGTGATGTCTTTAGGCCACCTACCCACGCTGGGCTTCTGTGTGTTTATGTTGGAACAGGGGTTCAGTTCTTTGGAATGTTGTTGGTCACCCTGATTTTTGCTCTTCTGGGATTCCTTTCTCCTTCCAACCGTGGAGGCCTCATGACTGCTATGGTCCTTCTGTGGGTTTTTATGGGCCTATTCGCTGGATACTCCTCATCCCGTCTTTATAAGATGTTCAAAGGGTCGGACTGGAAGAAGAATACGCTGAAAACTGCATGCATGTTCCCTGGCATTGTCTTCGCTATATTCTTTATCCTGAATGCAATTATCTGGGGTGAGAAGTCTTCTGGTGCGGTTCCTTTTGGTACTATGTTTGCGTTGGTCCTGCTTTGGTTTGGCATCTCAGTTCCACTCGTATTTGTGGGAAGTTACTTGGGTTACAAGAAGGAAGCTATTGAGGATCCTGTTAAAACCAACAAGATACCTAGACAAATTCCTGAGCAGGCCTGGTACATGCAGCCAGCATTCTCGATTCTAATTGGTGGCGTTCTTCCTTTCGGTGCAGTCTTCATTGAGCTTTTCTTCATCTTGACTTCTGTCTGGTTGAATCAGTTCTATTACATCTTTGGGTTCCTATTCATAGTCTTTGTTATCCTCATCATAACATGTGCTGAGATCACGATCGTGCTATGCTACTTCCAGCTGTGCAGTGAGGATTACCTCTGGTGGTGGCGATCATATCTAACTGCTGGTTCTTCTGCACTCTACCTTTTTGCTTATGCCATCTTCTACTTCTTCACAAAGTTGGATATAACAAGGATCGTGTCTAGTGTCCTATACTTTGGGTACATGTTGATCGTGTCCTATGCTTTCTTTGTCCTAACTGGTACTATCGGCTTCTATGCCTGCTTCTGGTTTGTCCGGAAGATCTATTCCTCGGTGAAAATAGACTGATATTATGACCTGACGAGGATTGACTATTGTCTGGACACACGGCAGTTTCAACTAGATGACTTGGAAGTTGAGGATGACAGAAAGAGCAAGCCTGAAGAACAAGAATTCATCCAAGCTTCTTTGCCTCCATTGTGTATATTAACTAGTTTTTTTTTCCAGTGTTGGTATGTAGTTTTCATATAACTCCACCGTTGGAGATTTACGTGCCGGAAGCGCACTGATCTGTAATCAACTGGCTTGAACTTGTGTGGTTTATGTGCTCTTGGTAGACGTTTCTCGGAGTTTAACTGGTGACAGTACACTCCCTTTATCATGTGCGAGCACTCGTTATATTGTTGTTGTCCTTATTTGCTAGTCCAATCCAGGTCATCCTCTGTTCTCATCCAGGGGAGAATAGGGGCCTTGTTCTCTGCACAGAGCAGTTTTTTTTTGACTATGTTACTAAGCAGGTATCGCGCGCTACGCCGCGCGCGGACAGAAAGATAAGGGAGTGTCACATGTGCGGACATACGTCTGTGTGGAGTGCTAAGAGGAGTTGTCAGTAAGAAATGGATGATTACATAGTAAGAATGGATGATTACATAGTGAAGTGTATAGACGATTGCATAGAGAGATCAAACATGGTTAGTACAATCTCTGCTTTAGGGAAGGATGAATGATGGATCATCAGTCAGAATACCGTTTTACAGAAATTGAGAATATAAGACATACATAGGTGAGTCAGCTTAATGGCTCGTACCATTGCTAGACCTTTCTTTTAGGATGCACGCAAAATCTGACAGATGAGCTAATAACCATACCCTTGTTTATTTACGCTGAACCATCAACTCTAGGATGCCCTAGTGGTTCGTCAAAAGAGCTCAACATCTGCAGTCTCACGATCAAGAGGAGCATTAACCAGTAAGATTCATCGGTCTCTACCCTCCTGATCCATCCATTGTTTTTTTAACTGTTTTAATATTAAAAATACAGCACGCAAGAATCAAAGCATTAATTCAGGAATCAACCTAAATGCCCAATGAAATGTGTAGTCATATGCATTCCCATGCGTCCTGACTATTTTAATAAGTACACTTGAATTAGACTTATACCAGAATTTGATAGAACTCTACTATGAGGTAAACGATAAGGGTGTGTTTGGTAGAGCTCCAGCTCCATCAAATCCGTGGATCTGGGTATTCCTAGCTCCACCAGATCCGTAAAGCTGGAGCTGTGAGTATTAAGAGTGTTTAGGTGGATCATCTTGTTTACATTTTAGACAAAAATATAAATTTAATTCACTTTATTTTAGCCTACATGTTTCAGATCTCAGGTGAATATGGGATCTGGAGCTCTACCAAATAGGCCCTAAGAAGACTATACATATAAGAATGATCTGCAATGTTCGAGCCATACCCATCACAACGGCACAAGTTTCATTGAGTTTTTTTTGCCCGCTCCATATCATTCTTCATGATTTATGGAAGTATTGCTTCAATTTCTTCTAAGTTTACCCACACATCTGTTAACGGGACACCATGTTTCTAGTTATGTACACACTGTAGTGACAGACTATAAAAAAAGATCTCATCTAAGCATAAATACTAAATATAGGTTGTTAAGGTGTTGATTCAGTATTGGTGTGAGAATCCAGCACAAGTATTTGTTGATCCAGTAGAACAGAACATAAGATACAGATGAAGTGGCACTAATCATTGTTCCAGAATCAACAGGTTTCCTATAATTCTTAGTGCTGAAAGCATCTAGGCCCCTAATTTAATTTGGTCTTAGTAATTAATGACAATTAAGGTTAAAGGACTAACATTTTCAAATAAGTCTTTTGAGAACAGGTTAGTCCGAATGTCAGTGAACATGGAGGCATGAAATTGGTGAGAAAGAAAAGCAATCGTCAAAGACAAGATGACCAAGGTATCAAATTTAAGGACTTTCATAGTCTTTTTGACCGATCTCGGTGTTTGGAGGAAAAGATCGGATTGCTAGTATAGCGCCTTACTATTAATTGGGGCTTCTTGTCGCGCGATTGAGGTAAATGAAAGTGTTAAGGCCCAATTCATATGTAATTAAACACCTCTTTGAAAATGCATTCAAAATAGAAATCAAAAACATATTCTTGTATTTTCTGGGTTCTGTGGGACCGGTATAACTGGGCCCCCTCCGGTCATACCGGCCATCGGTGTGACCGAAGTCCACCCGGTGTGGAAACTACAGAACGAGGCGCATTTGACATATAAGGGGCCGGTATGACCAGGCCCCCTTCGGTCATATCGGCCGTCAGTATGACCAGGCAAAGGAGCGGTGCGTTTTTTACATAAGAGGGCGCAGACTGCACTTGTGTGGCCGGTGTGACCGAAGGCCCTCCGGTCATACCGGTGAGCGGTATGACCGGGCGCTCTCCGGTCATACCGGCTATGTGGGCAACGGTCATTGACAGCTCATTTATTGCACTGTAGCGACCGTTGCTACTGAGGGACGGTCATACCGGCCTAAGGGCGGTATGACCGCCCCTCAAGAGGATTTTGACTAACTTTTGGCCAACGGTCATATTTGGTTGGTGGGGGTTATAAATACCCCCCACCTGCATTCTAGAGAAGGTCTTGACTCTCATTGATGATATTTGAGCTCTAGCTAGCCTCCAATACTCTTGTGTGCATTCAATTCACATTTTGAGAGGATTAGGAGCAAAATTGAGTGGTGCATTTAGTGTTGAGCCTTTAACACTCAATTCAACATCGAGCAAGCGTCATCATCTATTACTCTTGGAGGTTGCCGCCTCCTAGACGGCTTGAAGGCGTGTGGCATCGGTGATCTTCTCAAAGAAGTTTGTGAGAAGGCCCAATCGTTTGTAAAGGCAAGGAGCTCGCCTAACCGGAGTGGTAAAGGGCTACCATGAGTGATCGAGGAAGGCTCAAGCGGGTGGAGCCAGCTTGAAAGCGTTCAAGTCATCTCAACGTGGAATAGGGGAGACTGGCAAGTCTCCGAGACCACGGGATAAAATTCTCGCCTCTCTTTCTCTTGTGATTTGTCTTTGTTATTCTTGTGTTAAATTAAATTTCTAGCAAATTGAGTAGGTTACTTGTGCTTAGAATTATTTATTGCTCTATTTGAATTGCTAGAGTAGGTTAGTGTTCCCTAGATATTATAATTATAAATTTGCAATTATTGCTTCTATAGCTTAGTATTTTAATCGATTGCAAATTAGAATCGAAAAATTTAGAAACCTCCTATTCACCCCCCTCTAGTCGGTTATCCTTGATCCTACAAGTGCAAGCTAAGCAAAGCCAACCAAAGAAGAATTTCAAAGGTACACTAATAAAAGTTCAATTTCTTGAGGATCCAATGCATAATGCGATGGCTATGACCGTATATTGACTCAAACAGTACCAGATTTCTTATCGAAACCTGCCAAAGCAACACACTCCATTTTCTTAAGATCAACTTCAAACATGACCTATAGTACGAAATATAATTAAATTTCTTGGTACATACAATATATGAGGTTATCAATAAGTATAACTAAATGTATGGATAATTAAAAGGCAGCCTAAGCACTTAGTAGTTAGTAAATTACCTGGACAGCAGGACGTCCATTTTTTATAGGCATCTCTCACAGAGAAACGGTAATACAAAACTATCTATAACCTTGCTATTGTTCAGACAAATAATAATTGATTGAAGATGTTTCCTGTAAACACAAGGCTGATGAGATAGTGAAGACCGGTGCAAAGAGAAGGAGCAAAATAAATGCATGGGAAAAAAGAGCAAAGGGAATATCACTAAAAACAAATATGATGAAATCATGGAAAGCTTACCAAATGCCTATCTTTTTTTCTTGAGTTTCCAGAACCCAATCCATGTCTATTAACATGGATGGCTAAGTTTCATGGTATGGCCATAGCACTCGCTCCCAGGCATGCCTGATATGCAAAACAAAAAAGCATATATGCAGTTGGGTATTTTTCATACTAAGTATCCTAATCACCTTCCATAATATTAATTGCTTTAGATGTTAAACTGCATATAGCAAACGAATTGCATAGGCATCATGAAAGCCGACATTAGTAGTCCTAAAAAGTAAGCATCACTAAAATATTGATCACTTTAGCTTTTGCAGCAATACACAAGTGGGGAAGGCACCCCATCCTGAACAATCACATCAACCAGAATACCCTCTAGTCTATTTTGAGCCTTACATGACACGAACTTAGCTTAGCTTGAAGCAAATAAGACAAATCCAGAAGGAATTTGAAATTAAAAAGAAATAACAAAATAAAAGTGATTGGAGCAAAAAAATCGACCGTTCATTTAAAAAGTTCAGATCTTTGATCTGAACCATATTTTCTGCCACTCCCATCAAGAGCACAAAAGTACTCACCAGGAACTGCAGAAAAAGAGAATGTAAATATGTATAAACTGAACTTTTGTTTCGTACCAAATCACCAACAAAATGCTCCTTACTTTTGGAATTAATAAAAATATATTCTTCCTATTTTTAGAAGGAATTTTTTTAGCAGACCACTAAATTGAATGTGCAGTAATTGTTTTATAAGAAGGCAAACCTTTGCAGTCAAAAGAAGCCAAAGGAGACCCTCAGGCAAAGGTTCTCCACCTTTAACCATTGTCAAAGTACTTTCTAGCACTCTGGAACAGAGAGACCCCTAAAGCAAATACCTTGGATAGAAAGGAGATATAGATTACAAACAACAACAAAGAGATATAGTCATGCACGTTTAAATTTGGCATCATCAAAATTAGTTCCAATACTATCATAAAATGTGCCATGACACCATCATACTAAAAGATAAATTCATAAAAGAATTATGCTCCTGTAGTCAAGCAACTTCCTGTATAATGATTTGAGCAAATTTAGTCCATGGGTACATGCACACCTCTTTTAAATCACTGTTCTATAGTCAATTCTACACTCGAATAAGATTTTGACATAAATATACAATTAATACATCAATTAGCAGTAGAAACAATTTATGCTCAAGTAGCAGTATAGAAACTTATTAGATGATCTGAAGATAATACATCTATTTGTTTTTTCAGTCCACCGCACGGTACAACACATATAGTCAAATGTGCAACTTGTCCTTATATTAAACTACCATAGCACCATGAAGTGGATGGATGCAAGGATACCTCCTCCAGGTCAAGTAGAGATGTTTCCCAAAGCATCCCAATCATACCTCTCATCCCACCAAGGACCTGGAGAAACATTGTTCAGTTTTTGGCCCAACAAGTAAAAAAAACATCTTAGAAAAGCAATAGAGCTATCCATAGAAATTTGTTAATGCATACCAGATCCACAGTTATGTTTCCAAGCTGGACCTTTCCATGCTCTGACTTAACTTCCTTTATGTGGTCCTATAACAAACTGCAGTTTAGACGAAGTAATGCTACATTAGTTATGAATTCTCTTTCATAAAGATAGGCAAATAGGGCAATGAACCAGCTGCCAAGTAGGACCTTCTCCAATACTATAGCTAAGTGCAAAACTAAAATTGCAAACAAAATATTAGTCTAACAAGCTTATCTTCTAATGTATTTTCCAATTAGCCAGATGTTGATGGGAAGTTCCATCATAACCCCACAGGCATGCCCCTCCGACAAAGGCGAGGGCCCCTGGCCATAAGGCACTTGGCAAGCCTCCTGGTCGCAGGGCGTTAGGCAAGGGCTCCAGCCACAGGGCACTAGGCAAGGGTCTCTGGCCACAGGGCACTTGGCAAAACCCCCCGCCAGTGTTGGAGAAAAATGAGGGCGTCCACGGGAGACGCCCACCTACTCCGCGGGAACCTACAGGAGTTGTCCTCCTACTCCGTGGGCGTCTACGGGAGGCTCCTTTTCTACTCTGCGGATGTCGGGAAGCACCCTCCTACTCCGCGGGAGCTTACGTGAGCTCCCTCCTACTCCGCGGGCGTCTCCGGGAGGCGCCCTCCTACTCCGCGGACGTCGGGAGGCGCCCTCCTACCCCGCGGGCGTCTACAGGAGGCGCCCTCCTACCCCGTGGGGTCCCGGAGTCAGAGGCTTGCCCCACGAAGAGATGACGTGGGATCCACTCTCTCCGCCCGAGAATGACCAAGATGCCCCCACTTCAACCGTTGTAGTAGGGGCAGGATGGTATTTTCGCGTGGCAGGCTGGGGCGCCTATAAAACTCCATTGTAACCCACTCATGTAAAGGGACCGATCATTCAATACAAAAACAGAACCACTGGTGTGTCTCTCGGGAGCCTAGGCTAGGAGCCTCCTCCCTACTCCCCCCGGGGAACACACCGACAGGAGTAGGGCGCTTGCTTAAGCGCCCAAACCTGTATAAACCCTTGTGTCCTCTCTTTCTCTCTGGGACGTAGGCCCGTAAGACGGCCCGCGTCCACTCCCTCTTGTGTCACATTTCCAAACATACGACATTTGGCACCGTCCGTGGGGACATAGCTAACACCAAAGGCTATGGCTCCTACCAAGAAGCACACCAAGCCTCCTCAAGCTCCGAAGCGCAAGGAGCAAGTCGACGACCCTCCTCCTCGCCGGGTCTCCAGGCGAGCGCCTCCCTCGGAGATTGGAGCCGTCCACCCCGGGGTGGACAACGTCCTTCAAGCCCCGGGACTTGCGAACGCTTCCTCCCCCCTTGCTCTGGCTGCCTCAAGCCAAGGGCAACAGTCTCGAGACATCGCCGTCACCACAGGGTTGGGACTCCTGGAGCCAGCCCTCACCCCCTAGGCGTTGGACTTGTCCCGATGGCAGGCTTTGGTGGAGGCTGCTACGAGGCAAACCGTGGATTACATGATGGCCTCTTATCGTCCCCAGGGGATCTTCCCACACGTCTCGCCGCTCCTACCACCACCCTCGGTCCAAATCGCCACCGATCCAAGGGCGTGTGGGGGCCTAGCCTTCGCCCCCGGGAGTGAGCAGGGAGGTAATCTCTACAATCCCCCTCCCCTTACTCATGTGGTGGTCACTAGTGGGGCTCCGTTCTGGCAACTGCGCGCACCGAGCTCAGGTTTTGGAGGAGCGACTACCATGCCGCCGCAATTCGTACCCTCACCGCAACTCTCGAGGCCCGGGGTTGCGCCTTGTCCGGTGAGGGCCCCGGGGCCTCCCCGCAAGCTCCTCCTCCCGGGCAGATGCGCCTGCCCCCGGAGATGGTGGACCAACTCCCTCCAGTTGGAGCTGACTCTCACCCTCGAGGAGCGACGTGGCCTGGGGCTGAGGGGGAACCTTCGAGGCCGAAGGCACCCGTTCCTCCAAGGAGGCTACCTGGGGAACAGGGGAATCAAGTCGCAGTCGCCCCCGGGTACTCACGAGGCTCAAGTGATCATTGTCTAGCCCAGCTAAGTCAAGTGGAAGGGAGGAGTTTCCGCTCTGCCAGCCCGAGGCGGGCCATTGCCTCTCCCAGCCGTCGTGACCACCACCGGGGAGTGGAGGCTGAATCCGGGGTCTCGTCGGCTCCCAGATCTGCGCATCGACGGGAGCGCTCTAACTCACCTGGGCGCGAGCGTCGTCGCCGCCCCCGAGTTTCCAGCTCCTCTAGTTCTGAGGCCTCTCGCCGTCATCGCCGCCACCGTTCGAGGTCCCTTTCTCCCCGCCGACGTGAAGATAGAGGTAGCCCCAGGGCCGGGAACCCCCTCGCGCGAGGCATCTCGGAGACCCCGTTTCGACCCAAGTTCCGCCAACCGAATATCGCGCCATATGATGGGGATTCTGATCCCAATCAATTCATGGAGGTCTACGCCACGGCTATCCGAGCAGGAGGAGGCAGGGAGACGGAGATGTGTAACTGCCTCCCACTCTTCCTCTCGGGGACCGCTCGGTCTTGGTTCTTCAACCAGAAGAGGGGCTCCATCCACTCTTGGGCCCAGCTACGTGAAGAGTTCAGCGCGAACTTTCAAGGGACTTACAAAAAGACCGCGCTGACCCATGCTTCCCAATCAACTCTTCACGGTCAAGCAACAAAAAGACGAGTCCACGCGAGACTTCCTCAAGCGTTTCTCCCGGGTGCGAAGCCAAGTGGCGGACGCCCCAGACTCCACAGTCATTAACGCGTGTAAGGAAGGACTTCTCTCCAGTGAGCTAAACCGGGCATTGGGAAGGGATCCCCCAAAAATGACTCAACAGCTCTTCGAAGTTGTCGAGAAGTATGCCCGCGGGGAGGAGGACGACTTGGTAAAAAGGGGGCTCATCCCACAAGCTGGGGGAGACTCCCCCGGGAGAAGGCTAAAGGGCTCCTCCAGAAAAAATAACAAGGAACGGAGGGACCGCTCCAGCGGAGGTCGCGACTCCAAGGTTCTCGTTGTGACCGACGCCCCGCCCCAGGGGAACAGTGCTTTCAAAGGATCAAAGAAGGGTCCAAAGCCTAAGGCTCCTCGAGCTCGGGACGAAGGTCCCCGGGAAAAAAGGGGTAACCAAGACCAAGGGGATGGGCGCTGGTGCGCATATCACAAAATGGGCGGGCATGACACAAGCGAGTGCCGTCAATACGCCGCCGAAGTGGCCAAGATCCTCAAGCGTGGTCCTGAGCCACGTCGGGGGTCTCCGCCTCGCCCTGTAGCCGCGGAGGCCATGCCTCTCCAAGCAATCCACCCTGTGCCCGCTTTGCCTCCTGGCGGGCCTCACCAAGCAGAACCTCCACAAAATGCTGAACAAGAGTTCCCCTTCCAAGTGCCCCATAAACAAGTGAATGTTATAATGGGGGGCTCAGCCTATGGACATGGGTCCAAGCGCCAAAGGAAGGAGTACACGCACGAGAAGTCAATGTGGTGGGAGTGAACCTTCAAAGCGCTCCTCCCAGATGGGCAAATATCCCACTGAGCTTCAGTGAGGAGGACTCGAAAGGCCTGAGGTTCCCCCATGAGGACGCACTCCTGGTAACCGCCACCATATCCAACTGTGAAGTCTCCCGCATACTTGTCGATGGGGGCAGCTCTGCGGACATACTTTATCTTCGCACACTTAAGGAGCTATGGGAACCACGTGGGGGCTATCATAAGGGCATCTTGCTCCCGTTCGACCGCACTCTCACGGATTTTGTCCCAAGCAAATCTATCCAACCTCTGGGAAGGATTGAGCTCCTCATGACATTCGGTTCGCGGGAGAACCATAGCACGGAAGCAGTTAGATTTGACGTCGTCGACGTTGAGTCGCCCTTCAACGCCATCATGGGAAGGGGCGGCCACCGACTCCGATGAAGTCCACATGCTCGAAGTGGGGGGCTCAAAGGGGGTCGCGTCCCTACCACCCCTGATGGAAATCGCCAAGGACAAGTCTCTGCTGGAAAACTACCCCTTGAAGCCTCGCCCTAAAGGGGAGCTAAAGGTGATAAGGCTCTTTGGCCCGGGCGACGAACACTTCGTCCGGGTCAGAGCTGAGCTCCCAGAAAGGATGGAAGAGGAGCTCCTCGAGTTCCTCAGGACCAACACGGATATCTTCGCTTGGGTCCCGTCGGACATGAAGGGCGTCCCCCGCAAGGTGATTCAGCATCACCTCGCAGTGAGGCCCGAACGCCCTCCGGTGAGGCAAAAGCTCCGCAAGCTCTCTCTCGAGCGATGTCAAGCCATCAAGGAGGAAATTGAAAAGCTCTTAAGTGCTGGCCTCGTCCGAGAGGTTTGGCACCCGGAGTGGCTTACCAATCCCGTCTTGGTCAAGAAGTCCAACGGTAAGTGGCGCATGTGCGTCGACTTTACCGACCTTAACAAAGCATGCCCGAAGGACGACTACCCTCTCCCTCGCATCGACCAGCTAGTTGACTTCACCTCCGGGTGTGAGTTAATGAGCTTCCTGGATGCGTACTTGGGATACCACCAAGTCCGGATGGCTGTGGAAGATGAGGAGAAGACGAGTTTCATCACCCCAGTGGGCACTTACTGCTACCTACGCATGCCTTTTGGGTTGAAGAATGCAGGTGCCACGTTCCAACGCCTTATATGCCTTGTTCTGAAGGACCAGCTGGGTCGAAATGTCGAGGTGTACGTTGATGACGCCGTCGTGAAAAGCCCTATGGCCTCAACACATCTGGAAGATCTCCGTGAAACCTTCGAAAACCTCCGCAAGTTCGACCTCAAGTTAAACCCTAAAAAATGCGTTTTCGGGATCAAAGGAGGCAAGCTCCCGGCTTCTCGCTCTCATCGGGTATCGGGCCAACCTGAGAAGATCCAGCCATCTCGAGATGGAGCCGCCACGATCCATTAAGGAGGTCCAACGCCTTATGGGTCGCGTGGCGGCTCTTGGGCTTTTCATGTCGCGGTCGGCCGAGAAAGGGCTACCTTTCTTCAAAATACTACACAGGCTAGAAGGCTTCCGTTGGACCCCAGAGGCTCAAAAAGCCTTTGAGGACCTCAAGTCATTCTTGACTAAGCCCCCACTCCTGACAAGCCCCGCCTGGGAACCCTCCTATCAGACTTTGCCGCGACCCCGGTCGCCGCAAGTGCAGTCCTGATCAGGGAGAAGGACGGGGTCCAGCGACCCGTGTACTACGTCAGCGAGGCTTTCACGGGCGCAAAGACAAGGTATACGGAAGTGGAGAAGATATGCTACGCACTCCTCATGGCGTCACGGAAGCTTCGACACTACTTCCTCGGACACTCCATCATGGTCCCTACTGGCTATCCGCTAGCCGAAGTAATGGGCAACAAAGAGGCAACCGGAAGAATAGCCAAGTGGGCGACCGAGCTGGCACCTTTTGTTAGTGTTATGTCCTTGAGGCAATCATTTAGATGATTGTAACATGACTATGTTTATGAATAATATTATGATTATTGGTCCGATGAATGTATATCATTGTATTGATCAACAAGTATGTGACTTGCTTATGAAGCTCTTTACTTAATGATGTAATTCGATAAATATCTCTGATCGGATTTCATCGTATAGGACAACGATGAATAGATCAGCACATGTAGTGATCAATGATCATGCTTCATAGATCATGGGATATGGAGATATCATCTATACATTGTGGACGCATGTTGAAGAACATGGGTTAGATAGACCCACAATGGGACACTGCGAGAATGTTTCATTCTTATGTGTCATCGCTGTATCTCATACCTAGTAGATGTATGATCCTTAGACTTGAGATTGTCATATTCCTACATGTGTAATAGTTTTCCTTGGGGCTATCAAACACTACTTCCTAACCGGATAGTTATAAAGGTAGCTTTCATGTTTACTATGAAACGTGCGAGAGGAAGTGAGCAATAAGATGGAATTTGCCACCCAATGAAACGGAGATATATGACAAGGCCACTCGTGTGATATGATTAAGGAAGTGCATGGCCATGCCGTGATTGAGGAGTCAATCACAACTTATTAATATATCACGGATACGAGAGATGGATTGAATCATCAAAGGATGACATGCTTCTCGCCTTGAGATCAATCTTCATATACTTGGCAAAGGGATTATTGCATGAGTACTTTTGATAGGTTCTGTCCGATTTGATCATAGTATGTTTGGGAGTTGGCATACTTTGCAAGAAGCCGCTACCAACTATTGGATTGAAAAGGAGTTTTCGAATCCATGTCCAAACGTCACGTGAACTCGCGGGTCACACACTTAATGGTGGGGACGCATTAATTTGGATTGGATCCGTAATTAATGAACCTCATGGGCTTAGCACCGATGGGCCCTAGTTTAGGGTTTCATCTTGTGGCTATATAAGGAGGAGGAGGAGGGCGCAGGTGTGCTTTCCCACGGTTTAGGAGTGATTCACTCGAAACCCTAGCCTACTCCTCTCGCGCCCTGCCGAGCGACTGTGTGCTTGCACACGACGACGCACGGCGTTCCATCTCTGGACGTGTGGACTACTGCGGTGACGCTACTGCGACTGCGGCGTGGGAGGACGATCCACGGCAAGGCGAGGACGATCCACTACATCGACGCAACGACCGCGGCGAGGACGATCCACTACATCAACGAGCGAAGGATTCCGCAACTGCGCGTCTAGTGGTAATCTTATCTATGATCCCCTTCTTGCGAGTAGCTTTCTGGTTTCGCGGTAGATTTTTTTTTGTGCTAGCGTAGCATACCGCGTTCCTCTTCACCTTTCTCCCTCAAGCTTGTTGGAAGGACCGCCATCAAGTCCCAAGCCCTCGTAGACTTTGTGGCGGAATGGACAAATCTCCAAGCCCCAGATGAGGTAGCAGAGCGTACCACTCCGCTCAACCCCCACTGGACCCTCTACTTTGATGGCTCCAAACGCCTAAATGGTGGAGGGGCCGGGGTTGTTCTCGTAAGCCCCGAGGGGAAGGCACTGGAATACGCCGCGCGCCTCTCTTTCAATCCCACCAACAACATTGCGGAGTACGAGGCTCTCCTTTTAGGGCTCCGCCTCGCAAAGGCTATGGGGGTCCGGCGCCTTCTTATCCTGGGGGACTCCCAGTTGGTTATCAATCAGATGGACAAGTTCTACCAATGCTTCAACCCCAAGATGGACAGCTACCTCGATGAAGTACGTAGAATGGAACGATACTTCTTGGGGATGGAAGCTCGCCGCATCCCCCGTGGAGACAATCACCGGGCGGACCGCTTGGCTCGAGCAGCAAGCTCCCAAGAGCCACTCCCGCCGGAGGTCTTCCTCGAGGTGCTTAACACACCATCCATCAAGGAAGACCCGGATGAGAAAGAAGGTCCTGAACAACTCCTGATGGTCAGTGAGATCCCAACACCACCCGCAACGTAGATGACCCCAATCAGGGAGTGCATCCAAGGAAAAACAGAGATGGAGGATAGCACTGCAGACCGAAGACTCTTCGCGAAAGCCAAATCCTATATACTCCTCAATGGGATACTCTACAAAAAAGGGGCTTCCGCACTGCTCAGGTGCCTCCCAAAAGAAGAGGGGATCTCACTTCTGTGGGAAGTGCATGAAGGTCTCTGTGGCTCACACCTTGCACCCAGAGCAACTGCGGGAAAGGCGCTAAGGCAGGGCTTCTATTGGCATACAATGGTACAAGACGCCATGGAAGCCCTCAAGACATGCGAAGGTTGCCAAAGGATGGCATCGGCTCACCACTCCCCCGCTGCACCTCTGCACCAGATTCCGATCACTTGGCCTTTTGCCCGGTGGGGCATGGACTGCTTTCGGGCCATTCCCACGGCCAAGGGGCTACAAGCATGCGGTGGTGGCGGTGGACTACTTCACCAAGTGGGTGGAAGCGGGCCGTTGCTAACAATCACATCCCGGTGGTGCAAAAGTTCTTACGGAAGAACATTGTGTGCCGCTTGAGTCCCAAGGAGCTCATTTGTGGACAACGGAACCCAGTTCGATGCCTCCTCCTTGAGAGACTTTGTGGTTCAATCGGGATAGTTCTGCGCCGCCCGCCTGGCTCACCCTAAGTCCAATGGGGCGGTCGAAAGGGCCAATGGCCTAATCCTCCAAGGCATTCGCCGTCGACTCGAAAAGAGCACTCTCAAGCACGGGTTGTGGGCGGAGGAACTCCTCAGTGTCCTGTGGGGGATGCGCACTACTCCTAGCCACTCCACAGGGCGAACACCCTTCTCATTGGTGTACGGAGTGGAAGCCGTCCTCCCTACAGAAGTTCGCCACCGCTCCCTTCGAGTGGAGATGCTCTCAGAAGCCCTACCCATCAACTTCATGGTGAACGAAGACAATCACAAGGTGGAGGTAGATTTCGCGGAGGAGACCCGTGATCGCGCCCTCGTCAAGCATGCCGCGTACGAACGAGAAGTCGCTCGTTTCTACAACAAACGGGTGCGAGAGAGGACCTTCCTCCTGGGGGACTTGGTGCTAAAAAGGGTCACCGGCCCGGGAGCCCAAGGCAAGCTTCACCCCAAGTGGGAGGGACCCTACCGCATCTCAACGATCTTGGGCTCGGGGGCTTGCCACCTCTCTACTATGGAAGACAAGCCACTCAAGCACACGTGAAATGCTGACAAGCTCAAGAAGTTTTACGTTTAAGCTTTCTTGTAAGCCGTAATGGCACCTATCTTATGTTGATGTAAACCCTCCTAAGGTCATCAATGAAGTGTCAAGTTAAGTCATTGCATATCTTTTATCGCTTGTGTGGCGGTCTCTAAGAACCCATCTCCCATGCGTAGCTGTGGGGGATAGGCTAGAACCTCGTACCCCTCTTGGGACGAGTTCCAGGGCGCATGACCTTCGAGGCCTACCCCTGAAAAAGCCCCGAACGGCCTGGACATTCCGTGTCCCCTTCGGGCGGCTCTCTCCCTGCTGGACCTAGGGAGCGGGCGACAACTTGAGGAGTCTTGCCTAAGTCATAGGGTGCACCATGGCTTAGTCCCCCATGGACCCCTGGCGCTAAGCCGAAATGACCCCCGGGTCACCATTCCGTACCCTCCACGGGAAACAATAGGAACCTTTCTTATTGCAAGGAATGTTGCCTAGGAGACATCCCCTTCCCGGTGGGCACATGTCTAAGCCTCTTAGCAAGGCTGAGTAAACAACTTGCGACGCTCCTACGGGGGTTATGCTGTAAGCTAGACGCCTGGCCTCCTAAATAAGGCCTTATGTACCGGTGCCCCTAAGTGGCCCGAGGGCCAAGACAAGGCTAAATTCGCCCGAGGGCGACACGGGGACCGAGTCCCTCTCGCTGTCGCGCGAGGAGGGAAACGCTCCCGCACTGTCTAATGGTGTGGGGGACTCGCCCCCCTCATACATAGCACAACAAGAATTGCTTTCTCCCCCTTGGGGAGAAGTAACTAAAGGACCCTCCGGCAGGGCACCCGTGCTTTGGATCCCTCCTGAGACCCAAGGCACGATCATGCCCCCATGAAGTCGCCCGGTCCTGCAGCAAACCTTCTTTGGCGGGCATAATCGGCATGGCGCCCGAGCCCTTTGTACACTTCGTTTATAGTGAATACCAACTGCCCTCCAGGGCACATCCTAAAATAAAGCATGGCAAAAGTCATGAGTCATTCATATCATAACCTCAAAGTAAGTTCATACAAAATGAAGGGAGCATGTCCCAGCCGACCATCGTAAATACTATGAGTGAAGATACGTCTATCACTTAAAGGAGTGCTACGCCTTACAAGTTAAGAATTCCAGTACAGTAAGCATGAGTCACCTAACTACTTAGCAAAATACACCAAGCACGCTCCAGAGGAAGTCATACATGCTCTGAGCTCGGGCCCTCTCCTGGTGCCTGAGGTCCAGTCCCTCGGGGAACCCTTGTGAGGCTGTCCACGAAGCCTCCCACAAGGGACCCCCAAGTAAAGCTACCCTCACGGGCGCTCCGACGCACCTCCTGGGTGTACAACCCCTGAAGCGCAGTGAGGATGGCCTCTTTTCCCGTAGTATCAGAGAGACGGGAGATGGCTGCAACTCCCGCGGTCAAGACGACTTTGGCAAAGGCCTTGCCCTTGTCATCGGTCGCCCTGACAAGGAGACCGACGCGGCCCCGTAGGATGCTAGCCCACTCCTCCCAATCCTCAGAGGAAGGTGGGAGATCCTCCACTCTGGCTCCAAGCTCTCTCAAAGTGACCTGGACCAACACGACAAGATTCATGAGAGATATAGCCATTGTCTTCCGGTCTGCTTCGTACCTTTGCTCGTGGGCATCGCGGTCTGCTCCCACCGCCCGTATCACCATATGGGACCTCTCCAAGTCAGCCTCCAAGTCCCTGACTCGCTGCCGGGACTTCTCCAGCTCAGTCTCCACCTTGGTGAGCTTGTCCTCCACTGCCCTCTGGCCCTCTTGGGCCTGTAGCAAGGCCCGCTTGAGGGCCTCTGGATCGTCCTCAGAACGACGCCTCAGAACGACGCGGTGGGGTGGCTGCAAGCATCTCCTTGACCATTCCCAGGACCCTGTCAAAGAGAACACTGCTCATCATTGTAGCCTGCAAAAGGGTGAAAGTGTGAAGAATCAAAGCAAGCCATGCACTGGAATCCTGAGCTTAGGGGAACACATGAGAGAAATAAAGGCTCATGATACCTGATACTGGAGGGTCACTGTGGTAGCTAACTTCTCCTTCAGCACCTCCAAGAACCTCCCGGGATCATCAGGCACCAAGTCTTCCATATACCTTTGCACCCACTCCGTCACCAAGAGGCGAGTCGTCTCGATCGCCTCTGCATCCAGCGTATGAGGTATGGCATACTCGGGAAGGGCATTGGAAGAACCACCCTGACCACCCTGCGAAGGCCCCGCTTGCATGGGTGAGCATGGGGTAGCCACATTCTCTGTTGAAGCCCCTGAGGGCACAACAGGTGTGAGGGGCTCCACCTCAGGTGGCATCTCGTGCTCCGTCGTGTCTGCAACAGAGAAGGGGTGTAAGTTAAGTATGTTAGGAAAACATGTAAGCTCCGCGACAACTTATCATGATCACAAGCACTTACCTCATGGAAAGCGAAAGAAAGACTCAATGTCGTCAAGGTAGGCATACCCAACTTCCTCCCCCGCCATGGCCTTGGCTGGGGAGATGACCAGGCCCTCGGTCCCAACACCCAGGAGCCCTTCAATCTCCGGAGCGAGTTGCTGGGAACGCCCGGCAGAGCTCCCTAGCTCGGTGTCCCAAGCCGGCTCACCGGAAGAGTTGGATGTCGTGGACGAGGAAGGTGAGGGTGAACGCCTGCTCGCCTACCTATTGGAGGGGTCGGTGCCCTCTCCGATGGATGCACTCTTCTTCTCAGGGCCCCTAGCGTCTTTGCCCCTAGGGGCGGGAGATGGCGGGGGCCTTCGGGGCTCCACCTGGAGAAGGTCCCTCTGGCCCGTGGCACGAGACGGAGAGGCAGCGCCCTACTGAGAAGTGCCACCAACGCGCCCTCCGGCGGCTCTCTTGGCGCACGCGCTTTGGCGCGGGTCCGCCCCCCTCGTGGGTGCGGCCCGCCCTCTTCCGCTTAGCTGGGTCTCATGGGGGTCACCCCGTCGGGGGAGGCGTAGGCCAAACGCTTCGGCCACGGAGTTCCTTCCCTCCATGGGGATGCTCTCGTCCTCGTAACCTCGTGCCTCAGACATGCACCACCTCCCCAGGATTGACTCGGCCTCCTCTCTTGCTGCCTCGAGGGAGCGAACTGCACATAGAAAGCAAACCATGAGATGTGAAGGGATAAAGTGTTAAAGAAAAGCAAAGAGAGCTCAAAGGCCCTTACCTTTCCCAATGACGGGGTGAAGGCCACCGTGGAACCCTAACCTAGCACGCTGAACAAGGGTGCTGAGGTTGAGGAGGGTCATCTCCTCCATCAGGTCACGGGCGCCCTTCCTCGTGCATACCTCCCGGATGGCGTTGCGTAGCTTCCAGTCATCATCGGTGAGATGACCCATCTCGGGGTACGTCCGTGTCTTCAGGGTCGGGTGAGACCCAGTGTAGACAAAGTCCTCGGCCTTCAAGTAAAACCACTTCTTCGTGGCAGAGGGCCAACACTCCTTCAGGACGTGCACGGGGAACTCATCCTCGTGTTGTGGGGTAGTGAAGATGGAACCCAGGGGCCCTCCATGAGAGGGCCCTCGCTGAGAGCAGAAGAAGTAGTCAAACAAGGCGAAGGACGGCTCCATAGACGTTCCTGGGATGGCCGTCTCACATAGCCATAAGAAAATCCTCAGCCGAACAAAGAGGTTTGGGCTAAGGTGAGAGAGCTCCACTCCGAGCGCCTGAGTATACCTCTTAATGAAGGGGTGCATTGGGAGCCCAAATCCAACGTCCACCCAAGCCTTGAGAGCTACAACATACCCTGACGGAGGATTGGGGCTCTCCCCCGGTGCGGGAAAGTCCACGTCCCCGGGAGCGAGGCGGCTCCCCTTCCGGATGAGAGAAAGCTTCTCCCTGTCGGTGAGCTTCGACGATCCAGGACTCACCCTCGCTTTCTCCGGGGCAAACCCCTCATCACCCGTCGGATCCGCGCCAGCGGCGGAACCAACAGGACCCATCATGTCCACGTCTCCCGCACGGTAGTCCTCTCTGCGATGGGGCTTGCTCTTGCCTTTCCCTTTGGCGAGGGCGGTCTCATCCGCCTTCCCCTTACCCTTAACAAGGGTGTCGCGAGGACGGTCTCCTACAAGTAAGAATGGAGTCATCCTTAACAATGGCCTGTTGCGAACAACCAAAAAAAGGAGCCGTGTAACATCGTCGTGCGCGTGGCCTTACCCATGGACGCCCGACGCCCCCTGGACTACACGCGTGGCTTCCGAGCTGATGGCGCACCTGCAACCTGCAAAATCCAGTGTATCGTTAGCGTCCGGTGAAAACCAGTGACACAAGTGGTGGCATTCATGGGGGCAGACAAACGCCCGCCGCCGCCGAGCTCGGCCCTCAGCCCGGACATGATCCCTAGCGCCTGGCTTAGGGGAGACGGAGCAAACGGGCTGCTGTCCAAGAGCCCGACCCAACCTTTCTCGCTCCCTCGTCTGGGAGCTAAGGCTTACCTCCCTCTCAAAAAAAAGAGGGGCTAAGTCGCGAGCATTTGTTTGGGAGCTTCTCCCCGAGCCTGCACTTCATGGCTGGAGGCGGCCCCACGACTAAGAGGGACTAGCAAGAAGGAAAGGCCTTAGTTCTCACCTGTGCCCAATTTCGCCTCAAGAGCTTGGTGCTGTTTCCTCCCTCTTCAGCACGAAGCAACAGGTGGAAGCTTCTTATATCCTGCTGCCTCAGACAAGGAGAATCACAAACCCGGTCCACAGCAAAGTCTCGATGGACTGGGTCTACCAGGCACGGCGGTCGGCCCCTTCGGCAGGCGAGCGACGTGGCGGCGACGCCCTTGCCCCTCCTCGGCGTGAGGTTCGGCCGGCTGTTGAGCAACCTCGGCCCTCCGGCGGCGGCGGCGTGGCGGCGACGCCTTGCCCTCCTCGTCGTGGACGCCGGCGGTTGTTGAGCAGCCTCAGCTCCTCCAGCAGGCGAGCGGCGTGGCGGCGACGCCCTTGCCCCTCCTCGGTGTGACGTTCGGCCGGTTGTTGAGCAGCCTCAGCTCCTCCGGCAGGCGAGCGGCGTGGCGGCGACGCCCTTGCCCCTCCTCGGTGTGAAGTTCGGCCGGCTGTTGAGCAGTCTCAGCTCCTCCGACAGGTGAGCGGTGTGGCGGCGACGCCCTTGCCCCTCCTCAGCGTGAGGTTCGGTCGACTGTTGAGCAGCCTCAGCCCCTTTGGCAGGCGAGCAGCATGGCATCCGAGGCCTCCCGATCTAGGGCCTAAGTGGCGGTGCCTCCCCTCCGTGTAGTGGCAGCTTCCATGGCAAGAGCACCCGAGGTCCGCGGCCCAGGGCCTGGCGGCAGCGCCCCTTTTCTCTTCGCACGACGACAGCCACCAAGGCCCGGGTGTCCGAAGCCCCCAGTTCAGGGGCCAGCAGTGGCGTCTCCTTCTCCCACAGCTGGCAGCCTCTAATGGCCCGCTCATTGCGTCTCCTCGGCCCAGTCATGGCGGCTTCCACAGAAGAGCACCGAGGTCCGGCTGCCTGTGGCCCGGCGACAGCGCCCCTTTTCTCTTCGCGCGACGGCAGCCACCAAGGCCCGGGCGTCCGAGGCCCCCAGTTCAGGGGCCAGCAGTGGCGTCTCCTTCTCCCCGCATAGTGGCAGCCCCCAACGGCCCGCTCGGCTGCGTCTCCTCGGCCCACCGGCTGGCGGCGGTAGCTTCTCTACTACACGGCGGCGTCCATATGCTGCCCTTTTTCTTCTTCAGTACCAGCTAGGCAGCGAGCAACGCCACACTCCTTCAGTGCAAGAGCGGGCAAGAACGAAAGATAAAATGCCAAAAAATGCAAGGCAGAGACTTAAGGCATATGGGCATTTCAGACCGCCCATTTCGGGATGGCTCCCCGATCGATGAATTGGGCGCTACCCATGCTGCACAGTGCCTGCACCCAAGGGACATCGAGCGCCGTCTAGACCGCCCTGCGCCTGCACCCAAGAGATATCGTGCGTTGTCCATACCGCCCGGTGCTTGCACCCAAGAGATATTAGGCACTGCTCATACTGACCGAGCCAAAGGGTACCAGGGTAGCACCCCCGCGTGGGATTGCCTGCCTTTGATACGTATGCAACGCCTTGGATGCTTAAGCCCCCCATGGTCATAAGCCCCACAAGCTTTGGCCCATCGCCCGAATAGTTCCTAGCAAAAATGGGACGTTGTCCAAACGCCCGTTCGTGCTCTAGATTTTCCAACCCGGGCGTTGCCCCCAGCGCCCACTATTGGAGGTTTTGCAAACCGACTGATGGCCTGACCGCTCGATGGTGCTTGGAACGATGTTCGGTGGTGCTTGGCTATGGACGCTCGTAGTCAAGCCCAATGGTGCTCCAGAACGAGCGCTCACAACCGTGCCCCTAGTGGGCTCGCAAGAAGTGTAAGGCCTGGGTTTACCCCGGGCTGGCAAAAGGAGGAAGGACGAAATATATCCCCGTACATAACAGCATTTTTGCCCCTCGGGCACCACTCGATATGCCCAAGGGTCAGGGGGGCTAGTGTTGATGGGAAGTTCCATCATAACCCCACAGGCATGCCCCTCCGACAAAGGTGAGGGCTCCTGGCCATAAGGCACTTGGCAAGCCTCCTGGTCGCAGGGCGTTAGGCAAGGGCTCCAGCCACAGGGTACTAGGCAAGGGTCTCTGGCCACAGGGCACTTGGCAAAACCCCCCCACCAGTGTTGGAGAAAAAGGAGGGCGTCCACGGGAGACGCCCACCTACTCCGCGGGAGCCTACGGGAGGCGTCCTCCTACTCCGTGGGTGTCTACGGGAGGCTCCTTTTCTACTCCACGGATGTCGGGAAGCACCCTCCTACTCTGCGGGAGCTTACGGGAGCTCCCTCCTACTCCGCGGGCATTTCCAGGAGGCGTCCTCCTACTTCGCGGGAGCCTACGGGAGGCACCCTCCTACTCCGCGGGCGTCTCCGGGAGGCTCCCTCCTACTCCGTGGGTGTCTACAGGAGGCGCCCTCCTACTCCGCGAACGTCGGGAGGCGCCCTCCTACCCCACGAGCGTCTACGGGAGGCGCCCTCCTACCCCGTGGGGTCCCGGAGTCAAAGGCTTGCCCCACAAAGAGATGACGTGGGATCCACTCTCTCCGCCTGGGAATGACCAAGATGCCCCCGCTTCAGCCGTTGTAGAGGGGTAGGATGGTATTTTCGCGTGGCAGGCTGGGGCGCCTATAAAACTCCATTGTAACCCACTCATGTAAAGGGACCGATCATTCAATACAAAAACAGAACCACTGGTGTGTCTCTCGGGAGCCTAGGCCAGGAGTCTCCTCCTTACTCCCCCCGGGGAACACACCGACAGGAGTAGGGCGCTTGCTTAAGCGCCTGAACCTGTATAAACCCTTGTGTCCTCTCTTTCTCTCTGGGACGTAGGCCCGTAAGACGGCCCACGTCCACTCCCTCTTGTGTCACGTTTCCAAACATACGACACCAGATTATACAATGCAGCTGTAAGGATCATGTTGGCCTAGAGGGGGGTTGAATAGGCAACTTTATCACTTTTTGTAATTATTATTATGAAAAACTTTTCTCAATAAAAACGCAGAAACGGAAGCAGTTAAAATAAAAGTCCAGAACAACACTTGTTCAAGAAAACTTTGTAAGAAGGAGAATTTCGAAAGAGAAACTATATTTGAGAATAAAGAGAAATAAAAAAACAGGAGAACACAATGATTTTTCACCGAGGTTCAGAGATTACTCCTACGTCCCCGTTAGAGCACTTCCTCAGAAGTATTGCTCCACCAAACAACCAATCTCAATGGCTTTTGGTTTTCCACTATCTTGACTCTTTTACTACTCCAGTGAGGTGAGTCTCAACCTTTCACAGCAATGGTGGCCTTCCACAATCACTGTTGGACAGGTCACACCAACAACTTGTCCAAACGTCTAGGAACAGCTAGTTCCAAGAGTAATAGACTATCCACAAGCCCTGTCTCTTGGTTCAGTAGCTAGATGCAAACTAGACTTAGCTTGAAGCAAGCACTCTAAATATTTAGAATGAGTGTTTGTGATTTTCTAAGTTGAAGCTCAAAACTCTTTGATGGAATGAAACTCAGGAATTCTAAAGATCAAAGAGTTGTATATGATTTGAATGATGTCAAAGATGTTCAGGATATCAAAAAATGTGAATGTGCAAAGCTCTGTATCATTTGTGAACACAGCATTCTATATATAGACCACGAATGAAATAACCGTTACACTCCGCCATTTGCAGTTGGGGTTGGTAGGATAGATGGGGTAGGTCAATCACGCTTTTTGAAGGAATTTCTATGGTGTATGAACCATAAGTCAAACTACACACACGTCGGACCGAATATTTTGGTACGGGGTACATAGTCTTGAGAGGCGTTGTTGAACTCAGAATGACCTATTCATGTCGGACCGAAGAAATCGGTCCGTCGTATATGCGAAGAGAGCAGAGGTTTACACTGACAAAAAGAAGATTTGTGTCGGCCCAATAAAATTGGTCCGTTGTGCATATGTTTTGATTTAGCCAGGTAAACTATGTTTGCGCCGGACCGAAAAAGTTGGTCCGGCGTACACATGACTTGTTCTAACTTAGTACCAATGAACAACGCTTATACGGACCAAAAAGTTGGTCCGATGTACAAGAGTAAATGGCTGGTTTTATCTGAAGTGAGTTATGTTTGCGCCGGACCGATAAAGTTGGTCCGGCGTATACAAGAAAACGGTCATCTAAACCTTGCAGATTCTTGGTTAAGATTGAGGGCAGAAATCTTAACACTGGACTAAAGAAGTTGATCTGCAGAGAAGAAGTATTATACCGGACTAAACAAAAGACTAGGTTCAAATTGGTCCGGCGTGAACGGTGTACGCTCGGTTGAATTTTATCAAAGAGGACTCTTAGCGTCGGACTGAAAAAGTCGGTCCGACGTACATGGTGTGCGCTCGGTTAGAAATTGAACCTTGATTTTTAGCACCAGATTTCAAAAAAGTTAGTCCACAAGCGACTCCTTTTTGGCTAAAAGAGGGAAGACAAGGATTTTAAAAGAGAGAAGAATGGAAAGACCTATGCTCCAAGTAATCTTAGTGATTTTGCATATGAACCAAGATCATTTCTTATGAATAATCCCTCTTAATAGTACAATTATTCTAGCTATGTGACTTGAATCAACTCCCAAGTCAAAGCTACAAATAAAAGCCTTAGCCTTGTTCTTCAGAAATAGCATTTGGAAGCTTGTACTAAGTATGCTTCTTGATCATCAACACCAAAACCTACAAAATAACTACTATAAAAAGAATAGGGGGCCTAGATGCTCTTAGCAGCGCAATTCAAACACTACATACTCGATGAAACATGGTGTCTCCTTAAAAGGTGTTGAAACGATGTATCAAGATATGCTTCTATGTATCTTTTTTTAAAAGTTAAACAAATATGAAAGCATGAATAAATGATAGATAGTGATTACTGACCCCTTGACTTGGTTCAAGATTTATGCAGTTTGTATTGAGTCAAAATGCAGAAGCACCTCTAATTTTTTTTCATGTTCCACAACAGCGTTTGTGAGCAAAAAGGTGGAAGTAGGAATTAAGAGCATTGGTCTCACATAGTATGATACGAAAGAAAAAAGTTAGGCACTATTGGCTAAAAATAAGAAATGATAAGGAAACATATATCATAAATCTTTTTGACCTTATAAGGTTTATCAGATTAGTTGACTTTATAAGATTTATCAAATGCACAAGTGAGTTACAAACCTGTTGTTCAGGAATCAGTTCCTATAGACCCTGTATTTTTAGAAAACATAATCAGCATCATGTTCAGCGCACACCAAAATTCACCTCAAGGGACAGTCACAGTCTAGCAATCCATGTAACAATATCAACAGGTGGAGTAAGATGAATAAGAGGTAATAATCATGTACGCTTTTGAGCACTATATACATTCTTACTACTGGAGTATTTTGTTAATAGAAAATTATAGGCATCTCGACCAAAAAGGTGCAAGGTTAATCCAGAAAAATGCATTTGAACCTAGAAGAACTGCAGATTGGTCTGCAAAGCATAAAGCCTTAAAACACTGAACAACAATATTTTGTTATGCACAGAAGTGAGCAATGATTGCCTAGAGCAGATGAGCAGTTCAAATTAAAGGCCAATGAACAAGGACCATGGCCAAGCAGTCACCACAGTTATCTTCAAAGTGAGAGAGTATACAACATATATAAATAGAGACATGTGATCTTACCCTCTTTCAAGGTTTAGATCCAGCCACTGCCCTGCATTGACCAAGAGGTAAGGCAATACAGAGTAAAATCTAGCTCTAGCAAGTCTTATGAAATCCATTGTGACAAAGAAGGATAGGAATGATTTGCTTTGCGATATACCTTAAGATCGTTTGGCCCATCTCAAACTTGGGAAGATTTAAATACTATTCTCCATCCTAACAACCTACAAACACCTGAAGCACCGAAAATACTACTCAACGAACACTCTAAATGCAAGATCTAACACAAAATTAATGAGGCACAAATACACAAGAAATCAACACATACCTCTTGCTTAACCTAAGCAAGGAGAGTTCAGGAATGCAGCGTGAGGTAGAGCGTGAATGAACCACCAGCCGAGCAGATCAGCCAACGATGGAGAAGGCAACACACCAACATGGAAGTCCAAAAATATCAGCAGTCTGGGCTGCGAAAAAACAGGAAGAGGAACCACGGTGCAAACCTTGGAGGGAGGTGATGTAGTTGAGTGGGCCGTGGAGTCCCTCGACGGTTTAGCAATCGAAGCCCTCATCGCAGCAGTGGAGGCTATAGCCAGCGTCGTGGTAGGGCGGCATAGTGCAGACGGCAGGGTGCAATGAAGAAGAGGGTTGGGCCTTCGTCTCCGGTGTGGGGGTAGGGGCGAGCCAAACGTGGAGCTGGGCGTCCCCACGGTGGAAGAAGGTGCGGAGGGAGAGGCGGCGGGTGAGACCCCAGTGCGCGAGCCTGTGCGCTAGAGCCACCGACAGGGTAAGATGGCGTCGGAGGTGAGGATGATGCCGGATCTGTCCATCGACCGTTGTGCAACCGTTTGATCTGTTCATCGGAAGTCGTTCGCTGCCATGTTGCGGCCAGATCTAGCCTCGCGTGGCCGTCAGAAAAGAAGGGGAACAGACAGTGTGCGACGGTAGAGGAACACCGCTGTGTTGCCTCCGGATCTGGACTCCTGTGGCCTTGGGGCGGGAAGGGGAACGGACAGAGGAGGCTAAGAAACGGCGGGCAGGAGGCCTGGCAAGATGGCTGAGCAGTGGAGGTCGGCAGGTGGTGGTGGCAGAGCAGGAGACTGGGGGGGCAAGCATGAGCGCAATTGCTGCAATGCCGCTGGATTCGGCCCTTGTGTTCGGTAGACAGGAAGGGGAGCGGGCGGTGGGTGACGGCAGAGTAAACACGGTGTGCAGGGCAGCGGGCAGGAGGCTTGGCGATGGGTGAGGGCGAGAGCGATGCTGGCGCGGGGGAGGAGGAGGACGCATCGTGTGGACAGCTCCGGAAGGAGCGATCGCCCCTCTCCCTAGAAGCGAACCGGTGATGCGAGCAAGAATGGAGCCGGCGATGCGCACAAGAGGCCGTCTCGGGGGAAGAACCAGGGGCAGAGTGGGCGAGATGGGCTGATGGCGCACGGGCTCCCGCCACGACGTGTAGGCATGAGAAACGGCAGGGCGTCGGTAGCGCAGTGGAGACAAAGGAACGGAGCTTCTAGTCGCGAGAAACGGCAGGTGCAGGAAGTGGCGACGCGTTATCAATCGTTGGTAGCACAGCCGAGCTAAAGGAACGGACGACAACGGCTCGACCAAACGGAGAGGGACGAACGCCAGCGGCAAATGGCCAACACCGAACGACGACCAGACGACCGGAGGATCTAAACGTAATTTTGAATTTTTCGGAGGACTTTTCCCAAAGACGGTGGCGTCGAAGGTCTGGTCGAGCGTAAATTTTCTCCGCTCTAAGGATAGGTATACATTGGTGTCCACAATTGAACCCGTCGAGTTAAATTGCTTACAGAAAACTGCGTACTTCTGCTATCTCAGCATTTTATTAGCAGGTCGACTCTTCAAGGTTCTCCCTACGGAAATAAACGTCAATTATAGTACTGTTTCTCTTGTCTAGTTATGCACATACGTTGCCACGTGAGGGATAGAATCTTTGTTGGTACTGCTACATATGATCCCTATTATCCTATACTGATTTACGGGTTTACAGTGAAAGATTGATGGTTTGATCACTAACTTGCATTTTTCTAAAGGTAAATGCTCCGGCCAACTTCTTGACAGTAGAGTAGAACTTTGGAGTAGTACATTGTTTTTGGAAGGTGAAATGAATCTAACACGCACAATGTATTGCTGTAACACGATCGACCATAAACAACAAGGGGACAGATCTATAAGCAGGAAGGGACAAGGTGCTAGAGGGCAGAAACAGGAACCTTCTTTCTTCTCGTTTGTTTGGGGGGACAAATCAACTGCCCAACGTGGGCCACGTCGGATCCTCCGCATCAGAAATTCGCTTTTCTAGCCAAAGGCAAAATATTTTTTCAAATCTGATGCTTTTTCGTACTTAATTACGAAAATAGCATCATCTCTAACTGTAAAAGCGTCCGCAGGCGACACGTGTCGCGTGCGGGAGCGTGGCAGGAGATACATGTTGTCTGTCGATGCTTTTCACAGTTAGAGATGAGACTATTTTTACAATTACACCTAGAAAAGTGCTATATTTAAAGAAAAAAAAAAGTCACATATGGCCAGCATCACACCTTTCTCACTGATACCAACATGATCTATGCTGATGGATGGTATATCATCGCACTATAATAATAATAATAGTACGGCAGCAAATGGCAGGCAAATTCCTACGTGAAGCCTGTCGGCGCGATGTACTTCCTGCCGCGGATGCCACCACTGCTGGACATGGATCGTCGGAAACTCCCAAATGGGTTGTCCACTTTTTCTGAAAATTTCGAGCATACACGTGTACACCTAGATCATGTAGTAAAGAGTATGTTTTTGTTAACAGGGTATCTATAGTGGTATAGACGGTAGCTGTCTATAATATCTCTCCGTATCATTTATAGACAGCATTAAAAATAACTCATACAATAGATCGTCTATATAATTATCAGTAATAATCTCTCATTCAATTAACAGACTCTCTATACAATGGTATACAAAATGTAAGGCTGTCTATAAAATTGTCTATTAAATAGTAGACAATAGCTTTCTCTCTCTTTCTTCTCTCTCATTCATATCACTTAAAATCCTACGTGACATCTCTTATAGACAACTGAGTGTGAACCATTGTACATGCCTGCAGTTTCCTGAACAAAGAAGTTACGGATATAACCGCAGAAATTTTGTGCGAACGACCGAAACGCAGCATCACGAAAGCTCAATTCCATTCCCAACTACTGCTGTTGGGACGAAGCTTCATGTTGCTTGGTCAGGATTTTGGTGGGGACGTCATGGTTATGAATGATTAATGCGGCAATATGATATCATATGACTAGGAAAAGAGGCTTCTTAATCACTGCTACTGCTGGAACAGAAAGTTTTAATTTACAAGTAAGGTGGCCATTGACAAGCTGTGTTTGGTGCAGTTCAAGTAGTCCATCATTTTCAGAGCGATTTCTTGTTTATGGAGAAAAGGGTGGGAATATAAATGATTGGGGCCATGTTTGGTTCCAAGTAGCTTGCCAGCTTACTCAAAAGGTTGCAAATCAATAAACATGAGCTAACGTAAGAGCTGCTTGCTAGCTAGGATGTAGTTGGAGAAGTCATTTTTCTTTTCTTTTTGCGGTAGTTAAATCCACACACATCAATAGTTATATATGGTTACTACTAATCAAACACAAGGTGTTTCTATGCTTTGCAAAAGAAAATACTTGTTCATGCAAATCATCACCTTCTCAACTCATTTGTTTCAAAATCGGCGCAATTTTGTTGTGAGCCAATTAATTGTAAAAACATTTACCAGAGGGTAAATGTTCCCTTCATTCTATTTCATCGGATCCAGTCTCTCTGTATATGCAGAAGCTCAACGTCGATCTCAACCTGCTTTGGGTGTCTTTGATTCGTTCGATTCTAAAAACGTGGGATTGTAAGAATCCTGCAGGAATCAAAACCATAGGGATTCTACAAAAGATGTGTTATACCTCATTTGAAAATTTTAGGAATTTTGATATTAAATGGTAATCGATTAGAGAGAGAATGGATAGAAATAGAAGAATGTAAAAAGGTATGCATTAGAACTCTCAAAGGAATTGTAACATGAGGTTGTTGGCTCTTATGCTAGAATTCCTCCAAAATTTGTATGAATTATTTTATCCTATGAAATTCCATTGAAACAATCCTATAGATCAAACATCCCTCGTAGAAATATTTCCTTTGGGTTGAATTCCTTCATTTTTCCTTTGAAATTTCTTTGAACCAAAGAGACTCTTAACCCACTTTTTTTTTCTCTCTTTAGTGTTGACAACATTTGTAGATAAATGGTTGGGTAACGTAAATAAGCAGAAAATAAGCATGGAATTCGCACACTTTATTTTTTTAGTCTGCAAGTAGAACTCACAAGCGACCTGGACATAAATAAATAAATAAACAAAGGGATGAACATGACTTGAATTTGAGTGAGCAGGGCATGGCACAGCTGGACTGCAGGTGACGTTCTACCATATATGCACTGATGCACGGCTCAACTACAGTGCAGGAACCCTAGCTAGCTAATTGTATTCAAGCGCTGTCTCTCTTCCCCCGATTAAGTTAACCCCAGCTCTTTCGTGAATCGCTTTCGCTCCAGTTTAGTGCGACAGTGAGGGCTTGGGACGAAGCCTCTCTCTCTCTCTCTCTCTCAAACACAGCAGAGACAGCAGCTGCTTGCTGGGGCATGGAGGTTGTCCTCTCTCTCTCTCTCTCTCTCTCTCTCAAACACAGGAGAGACAGCAGCTACTTGCTGGGGCATGGAGGTTGTCCTTGACCAATATCTGACAAGGAAGGGAAACGACGAGACACACCTCCAGCCAGCTACAGCTACAGGGAAGCGTGTCCATCTTGCCAAGTTTCGCGCCAAGTAGAACGTCGATACCACACGAGCGACGGCGCGCACACACATGTACAAACATCCGACGTTACGCTTGCCTAGAAGACGGCCGTTTCTACGTGGATACATTCTGCTACATACACACGCACGTACAGTAGGACTCCAAGATCCTGCGTTCCAAACTGCTGCACTGAATCGTTACTAAGATTGATGTGTTGGTAAGTTCGTAACATTTAGTTTGCACATATGTCTCTCGCATGCACATCTTGATATGTAATAATAAGCGAGTAAATTAAGCCGCATGTTCTTGGAACGATCAATAACCGGTAGGCCGAAGCATTGTTAATTACCCACGAGCTCCCATGAAAATCCAATCCAAGTGTACTTGATCTGTTCATTCAATTCATGGTAGGCAGAGCCACGAGACTTCTCTCCGCCCCTTCTCTAAACTCAGGCCCAAACCACCTCCTGTCATAAAACCCCCGGTACTTTACTGTATGGTACTGACATTTCAAAAAGGAAAAAATAGTACCTAAATGAGAGATGGAGAGCATCGCATAGCATACAGATGTCAATGGTTAATTGCGAAATTATACTTCATTAGCACAGTAGCTCATGTACATATATTCCTCAAAAAATATCTTTCCATCCATCATGTATACACAAGCATCTCCGGTACTTCACTGTGAGATGTGTCGCAGGGAACTCGTTAATTGCGAGTACACACGAACCAAACAATGCGTGCCCGACCCAAACCCGACTCACATGTCTTCAACAAAGTACGACGACGTGCATATATTATACGATCACTGGCCGGCCCCAACGTTCACAAATGCTAGTAGCACTAGTTTAGTTACTGCATATGATCGAGGTGTGTTTATTATTAATCTCCGACGTCCACCAAGTCAAATATGAGCAGG
The DNA here is from genome assembly GCA_036346275.1 of Otatea glauca. Lineage (NCBI taxonomy): Eukaryota > Viridiplantae > Streptophyta > Magnoliopsida > Poales > Poaceae > Otatea > Otatea glauca. The sequence goes on along the minus strand of CM070711.1, from coordinate 7,343,269 downwards.
GAACTGGCAGTGTACGTCGCCCTGTAATGCCTGCAGCTACGCTCTAATTAAGTTGTTTAATAATAGAGAAATTTTACGGTGGATTACATAAGTAGTAAGTAGTGATAGTAGGAATCAAATCTAACCATCCATTCTCAAGGGTATTTTAGACTTTTTGTATTCATTTATCAGGGGTATTTTAGATTTTTCCTAATTCGTTTACAATTTTGGATTCACCAAATACCTATTGATCTTCAAAGACTTCTTATCCATTCATCCGTCATTCATCAGGATTATAGGACGTGTTTTACCGTAGAGGACAGATAGTATGACAGAATTTTTTACCTTTTTACCCCTCTTTCAATTTTACTACCAATACTACAGGTGGTAGTATAACTAGATCTAAATTGATCTCAACTATTAGATTCAAAGAAATAGACGGCTTATATTGATTTTAATCTACTGTAAAAGAGCTCTAATAATAAGGTTTAGCTTAGGATATTGCTGAACACAATTCACCCCTAGTTAAATACGCTTTCGAGGGACAAGCAGATCGTTACTGCTACAGCGCAAGGAGCTCTAGTTTCGGCTGGTTGACCATCGATCTAGAAGCAAGTGAAATTAAGGTGCGCGTAGAGCGTAGTACACCACTGGTAACAACGTACGGGAACCAAATTGATTAGCTGTTTGTACTAACAATTTTTCACCCGACAGAGAGGGGTATTTCATTTTTTTTTCAGGTATAATAATTCAGGTCTTGACTAAATCCTGGCCACACTTTACTCGTCAATTAGTATCGACTAACTAAACGGCAATAGAAATACGTAAATCCCCTGTTCCCATGCACGCCGCCTCCGCTTCCGTGCTAACCCTTCACAGCACCCCAAGCTCCCACTCTCCAGTCCCCGGCATGGGAGACAATAGGTGTCAGCTGGGGCTCCCGTTGGAGAGGTGGCTGGATGAGACAGCTACCACCTCGGTGATAAATATAAGGGCATGTACAATAAGATCACATTAACTGACTCTTAACTTGCACATATTAGTTTTGATCTATATGAAGGAGTGAGAAAAGAGAAGGCAGAAGAGAGCTGCCTCTTATTTAGTAGCTAGTTTTGCACGGGAGCATAGGTAGATCATTTATGTACAAGAGAAAAGATAGTTATTGCACAATATCTAGAGACAATCTTTAGAGACAATTATTGTACAAACAGACTTTTAGCTTACTATTAGTCAGTAGTTGGCTTTGCTATTGTACTTGCTCTAAGACGTATTTTGACTTAGTATAAGGATAAAGTTTGTGATGAAATTGAGAAAAATATGAGAGAAAATGACTTACATATCCCTCTTAATTGTCTTGGAAGATGAAAAATAATACTTTGGGTAAGTGGTAATGAATAAATGTATATGATTGAGGGAGAATAAATAAGGGTATATGTGAAAAGACTTATTAAATTTATATACACGTCTAATATTCTTTAATAAGATTATTTAAATTATAGATCTTATATTTATCGACGGAGGAAATATTTTTTTAAAAAAATAAAGGGCCAGCAGCAGCAGCAGCAAATGATTTGGTGAGGTTCGAACGGAGGAAGTATTTTTAAAAAAAAAATAAAGGGCCAGCAGCAGCAGCAGCAGCAAATGATTTGGTGAGGTCGAACCATCCGTAGGGTGACCCGTCCCTTTTCCCTCACCTCACCTCCTCCTCGCCTTCGCTTGGCTTATAGTTATAGATCTCCTCCGAGGCTCACCAAGCGCACGGAATCCAACCCAAGCAGCGCCGCCTCCCCCCTCACCCACCGCCACCGCCTCCTCGTCCTCCGCGGCAATGTCTTCCAACGGCAAGCCCAACCCGCAGCCCCCCGCAGCCGCCGCCGTGGGTAACGGCGCCGGCGGCCCGCCCAAGATGTACCAGCGCCCCATCTACCGCCCGCAGGCGCCGGCCAAGCGTCGCCGCGGCGGGGGCAGGCGTTCCTGCAGCTTCAGCTGCTGCTGCTGCTTCTTCTGGGCCGTGCTCGTCGTGCTCCTCCTCGCCTTCCTCGCCACCGTCGCCGGCGGCGCCTTTTACCTCCTCTACCGCCCCCACCGCCCGGCTTTCACCCTCTCCGTCGCGCGCGTCAACAAGCTCAGCCTCTCCAACTCCGCCACCGCCCCCACGCTCACCGACTCCATCGACGTCACGCTCACCGCCAAGAACCCCAACAAGAAGCTCGTCTACCTCTACGACGACTTCACCGTCACGGCCGCCACCGCCGCCAACGCCGTCCCGCTCGGCGAGGCCTCCGTGCCTGGGTTCGCGCACGAGGCCGGCAACATCACCGTCATCAAGGCCACCGTCTCCGCCTCCGCGCTCGGGGTCGACCCCACGACCGCCAGCTCCGACATCAAGAAATCCGGCGACTTCGCCATCGCCCTTGACCTGGAGACCAAGGCCGGCGTCAAGGTCGGCGGCCTCAAGACCAAGAAGATAGGCATCCAGGTGCACTGCGACGGCATCAAGGTGGCCGCGCCCGCCCCGCCGCCCGCGCCGGCAAAGAAGAAGAAGGGAGTCAAGCTCGCGGTCGCGGCGTCGCCGGCGCCTGCTCCGGCGGCCGTCGACGATACAGCTACGCCCGCGGCGGCGGCGCCAACCACCGTCGCGCGCGCGTGCCAGGTCAGGATCCGAGTCAAGATCTGGAAGTGGACCTTCTAGTAACGACGCCAAACTCCTGGGGACCGCAATCTTTCAAAAAAAACTCCTAGGGACCGCATTGCAAAAGTTTTCGGGCTAAAGGCAAAGTTGTTTTACTTTTCACCAGGGGTGAAGTGGAGAGTGGAGTGTAGTAGAAACCAAAACAAAATCAACCGTCGGTTGCACCGTAAATTACTTTTTGTCTGTTTGAATTTTACGAAATTTGGCGGGGGAGGGAAGCGACCACGACCAGTGACGTGAGGTGGAGGGAGGAGAAGGCTATGGTCCATGGAGTGTGAGGCTTGAGACATTTTTTTAATTTTTTTCTCATTTCTTTTTGTACTATCTTCTATTCTTCTTGTTGTTAGTGCAAGTACAATTTGGGGATTTGTTATTTTTAACTATGTACTCCAAATTATCCGCTAATCTTGTAGTTGAATTATGGGGTTGCTTACTTGCTTTTCCATGTGAAGGGAAGACTCAAGAGGCCCTGCTGCATTTTAATTCTGGACGTTACTTGACGTGTGACTTCACTGACTTGCGATCAGAGGGGGACACACTAGTGTGCAGTACTAGTACTCACAGCTGTAAGTAGATCAGTTAAAAAAGGCTTTGTCTCGAATTTTTTTTAAAAAAAATGCTTTGTGCTTAAGCATGATGAGGGTTGTTTACTGGGATTGGTGAGCCCTTAATTTAGAGGTCAACACAATCATTAAAGCGGGGCTGTGATACAAGGTGTACGATCTTTACTACGATGTAGTATCAAAGATGACTTTGAATCTGACAAACAAATGGCGCTAATCATTGTATGAATACAACAAACTACGGCAAATGAATTCGTCTAAAAACATGCTAGCGATCTACGTGTACTCGACAACGCAAGAAGTAGACGCACAAGTCCTACAATTATACTAAGAAGTTGCAAGAACAACAGATGTATTTTCAAAAAAAATAAACAATATTAGCTATCTTGAAAATAATGTGATCTCAGATTACAATAAAGAATAACACATATATACAAGAGACTAAGGGGGTATGCAATTAGCCTAGGGTTGGTCAAGGTGGGTCCCATCCTCCTAGGCGCTATTTCTAACTCCAATTTCTAATCTAATTCAGTCCGCCAGAAATGTGATACTTGTTGGCCAAATTAAAAGACACAAGAAAGCTGATCTTGGCCTTGTTGTAAATGAGTGGAGTAGAGTGGACGTTTCAGTCTTTCAAACAAGTTCAAGAACACCTCAATCCGAGTTCAAACATGAGAGTTATGATATTTTTAGGACTGATTGGTCTAGCAATCCGAGTTAGACTCATTTGCTCTCCAAATCCAATTCACCATTATCTCTTTCTCTCCTTTGTTATCTTAGCCGAATTAGATTTTCCCCTTCCTCCCTTAGGCTCGCCAAATTGAGTTTGGGGCTTCCTTGGTTCCACCTTATAGCCACATGGGTTTCACTCCCATTGGGCCCATGTGCCTCCCACCCAAGGTTCAAAATCCTGGCTAAATTTCGGTCGAGATTTCGGATTTTGGCCGAGGACGAGATTTTGACAGATTTCACTGAAACCTCGGTAATTTTGACTGGATTTTGACTTTTTTGGACCAGATTTGGGTCAATACCCCTTAAGAATGTCATCTTCTATGAAAATATTAGAAAAAATTGAATTTTTGAGATGTTTTATAAAAATAATAGAAATACTATCATTTTTTTATAAAAATGTACCAGCTTTATCATGCTCTAAAAAATTTATGGTACAATATTTAGCGGTCTATAATCATACAGAAAATTTTTCAAAAGAATTTAACTTCATTTGTTATCTGTAAAAAATTATAAACATAAGGAACATAAATGAGACAATAACTTTGTTAGAATTTTATAAATTCGCTCGAGTGCAATCATGATCCAAAATTTTATGAGAGTTTAAGGATTGCCTTAGAACCATTCTCTAAAACTTTCAAAAATTCTAAACTTTTTTTATTGCTCAATCAAATATATGGAAACAACACATATACTCAGCTAGGCTTTATCACGACAATAGCACTGTCAGAATTTTTTAAAATTCCTTAGACTTGATCATCATCTAAAATTTTTATGGGAACATTAGTGATGATTCAGGACCATCCATAAAACTTTTTAAACTTTTCTAACGTGGTTTGAACTATTTTTCATTCGGTTGAAATTTGCAGGTCAGCATTTTATTAGGACAGTAGAATTGTTTGAATTTTTTAAAATTCCTAAGGCCTGATAATCATTTAAAATTTTTATGGAAATATTATTGATGTATCAAGACCATTCACAAAAAAATTTAAAATTTTATAACATAGTTTGAACTATTTTTCATTCAATTGAAAAAATTTCTAACATGGTTTCAACTATTTTTCACTCAGTTGAATTTTGTCGAGATTTCAGCAATTTTGACCAAAATGTCAGAAATTTCGTTTAAAAAATTCCAGATTTAAAATTTGCTATTTGAATTTTGATGGGATTTCGTCTAAAATTTTGAGATTTCGCCAATCTCCAAGATGTGAACTAAAAACAAAATTTCAAAACCTATTACCACTCTCTTCCCTCATGCTTGGTCACATGGGCTTCATGCTCCGGCCGCATGGGGTGGTTGGTCACATGAAGTGTGTACATATGGCATAAATTGCCTTCTAGTTCTTCTATATGGCTTTCGTCTTCTCTCGCTTCTTGTTGGGTTCCACCATGATTCACCGACGTAATTCGGCTCTATTTGATAATCTCACAATCTTCATACCTAACAACAAACAAGCAATTGCTATTGTTTAGTATATATTTATCATGTAAACATAATGAATACCACTTCAGTAAAAGATTCATCTATTTGATATTTGATATAATTTAGTAATTCTTTTCAATTAATTAAGATACTGAACCGAAAAGTACTGGACATTGCAAGAGTGCATCTTTACCCAACATGCCCAAAGTGACCAAAAGAAAAATACAGTTTACATTTCGTACCTATGATTAATTCCTAGCGTGATCAAAAGCCACTTGGGTTGAGATGCCTAAACAGGAGTAACATAACACCAACTGAATGGAATGAAACGAGACGATGGTCCATATCTTAATTCCTGCTCAAAAATACTGTGACGTTGGATGATCTGGACTATTTATTAGCTTGATCGAACGGTGCTACTAACCTGCCTCCTCGATGGGCAGTCTAATCACCTGATAAACTAGTCCCAGGTCAAGGTTTTGATAAACTAGTCCGTTGTTAGTGCACCCACCTGAAGGCCACTGAGGTGAATCCTGGGGTGAATATATGAGTAGTACAATGCCGTCGTCTTGATTTTAGACTTTTGATCCGATCGTCCGTGAATCGATGGTGATTGCTACAATTTTTTCTGCATTACTGTACAAAATTACTGATACAGGAAATTTGCTAGGGTATCCTCAGTCAATCCTAACGGTAAGTGTTACTCCACTTTCTGATGTGACGGTTAAGGGTGGTACAGTAGTAAACGGTTTTATCCTAATTGTCCAGTAGAGGTAAATAACGAGAACTACATGGCAAGCTCTCCGATAAAAAATTGCAATAAGGATGATGGTTCGAAAGTGGTTAGTTACTTTATCTTCGTACTTATCTCAGTTTTCAACTGCAGTAGTCGAAACTGTTGGGAAACCATATAGTCTATAAAGGTCCACGATGATCTCTTAGCCGAAATCCTAGGCGACTACTATATAATGAGGAGGGGATCCCCCATTGTAAAGGGAATCACAAAAGCAATAAAGAATTCTGTCGCTGTTCCTCCCAGAACCCGTCTCTCTCTCTCTCTGTTCTCCTATGCAACTTGTGCACGGGATCATCCCGAAAATCTCCCATCTCAGAAAATCTGGGTGTATGGTATATGTTCCTATACCACCCCCTCAGCGGACTGCAATGGACCCTCTCCGCAAGTCTGGGATATACGTTGGTTATGAGAGTGTATCCATAATCAGGTATTTGGAACTCATGACTGGAGACTTGCATACAGCTCGATTCGCTGATTGCATTTTTGATGAGGATCGTTTCCCATCATTAGGGGGAGGAAATCAACCTTTGGATGAAAAATGCCGGGAAATCATATGGCATTCCACTGGGATCCCCGCGCATGACCCCCGTATTAATGAAGCAAATCAGGAAGTTCAGAAGATAATTGATTTGCAGAATTTAGCAAATGAACTGCCTGATCATTTTTGTGATCTGAAGGGCGTGGTTAAGTCGCATGTACCTGCAAGAAATGCACCAGAGAGGGTGTAAATACCAAAGAAAACAGAAGGTATCCCTCATCCTGTTCAGAGGACTCAAAGAAAAAGAACAGGAAATCTGGCTCCTCAAACCCAAAGTACCCGGAGATGTCTGGAGAAAACTGGACGAGAGGACTTACCACAACCAATCACGAAAATACCCTAAGGAAAGAAGGGAAGCCAGTTGAGACCTGGCACTGGAAACAAGCCGACGAAAAAGGCAATTCCAGACTTGAATCTTCCACTGCAGGAAGCCGCCGGAAATAATGTGTGCGCACACATAGGCGATGAAAAGCTAAAAGAACTTGCTCCTGCGATAGAGAATAGCAGCGAAGAGCAAGTAGAAGTGCATGAAGCACCCCATGAAGAAATGGTCATAAACTTTGTAATAACAGGAGAATCCCTAAATAGAGCAACAGCCAATGTCAATGTATACTTTGCAAAGAAGATTGCTTCGATCATTGATCATGATCCCGATCCTGCATCTCTCGCAGAGTGCAAGAAAAGGCTAGATTGGGAAGATTGGAAGAAGGCAATCACTGCAGAGTTAGTCTCTCTAAACAAGAGAGAGGTGTTTGGGCCCGTATACTGCACACCTCCCCATATAAACCATATAGGTCACAAATGGGTCTTTGTTCAAAAGAGGAATGAAAACAACGAAGTTGTAAGGTACAAGGCAAGGCTGGTAGCTCAAGGTTTCACTCAACGTCCTGGGGTTGATTATGAAGAAACCTACTCTCCGGTCATGGGAGGAATTACCTTTAGATATTTAATCTCAATGGCAGTAAACTTGAAGTTGAAAATGAAGCTAATAGATGTTGTCACAGCATATTTGTATGGAAACTTGGATTCAGAGATATACATGGAAGTACCAGAAGGTATTCCTATCCCGAACCAAGACAGAGCAAATAGAAACCTGAACAGTTTGAAATTGGAGAAATCACTGTATGGGCTAAAACAGTCAGGAAGAATGTGATACAATCGCTTCAGCGACTTTCTCTGCAAGAAAGGCTACACGAACAGCGAAGATTGTCCATGCTGTTTATACAGCGATCTCCGAATGGATTCTGTATAATATCCGTCTATGTAGATGACTTGAACATCATTGGGACGGATGAAGAAATTGAAGAAGTATGCTCATACTTGAAGTCTGAGTTTGAAATGAAAGATTTGGGTAAAACCAAGTTTTGTTTAGGTTTGCAGCTTGAGCATGTCCACAGAGGAATCTTGGTACACCAATCATCCTACACGCAGAAAGTGTTGAAAAGATTTGGCTTTGAAAAGGCATATTCTGCAAAGACTCCAATGGTCGAAAGGTCACTCCAAGCAGACCTAGACCCATACAGACCTAGAGAAGAGGGGGAGGAAGTCCTGGGAACAAAATTCCCATATCTGAGTGCAGTTAGAGCGCTCATATACCTTACGAATGCACCAGGCCGGACATTGCGTTCGCTGTGAATTTGCTAGCCCGGTACAGTGCAAAACCCACCAAAAAGCATTGGAAAGGGATCAAGGACATCTTCCGTTACCTCCAAGGAAGTAAAGATCTCGGTTTGTTCTTTAGAAGAAACAATGAACTAAATTTGGTTGGCTACGCCGATGCTGGGTACTTATCAGACCTGCATACTGGCAAGTCCCAAACTGGGTATGTTTTCCTATGTGGAGGAACAGCAGTTTCCTGGAAGTCGTCTAAGCAGACTCTCGTCTCGACGTCGATAAACCACTCGAAAATCATTGCTTTGTATGAAGCTTCTCGTGAATGTGCATGGCTCAGAAGAATGGTTCACCACATCCAGAAGTCATGTGGCTTGGACATTGAGCAAACTCCCACGATCATCTATGAAGATAATGCAGCTTGTGTTGCTCAAGCACAGATGGGTTATGTGAAGAGCAATCTCACGAAGCACATCAACCCCAAGTTCTTCTTGCTCACGAATTGCATAAAATGAACGAGATCAAGATATTGCATACTAAGTCATGTGAAAATCTTGTAGATTTGTTCACTAAATCACTCCCAGTATCTACCTTTGAAAGGTGCGTAAAAAGGATTGGGATGATGAGACTTAGAGAAGTGCAGATTTCAGGGGGAGATATTTCACATACTCCTACATAAATCTTGAACATGAGGTTTGAGTACCCAACATGAATCTCGAAGATTAGCAATTGAAGTTTGGGTGAATTGTACTCTTTTTCCTTAGCAAGTTTTTCATGAAATTTTCTTACATAAGGTTTTAATGAGGCAATTCGTGCAACACACTAAGCGTATACTATGTACTCTTTCTTCAAGTATTTTTCCTACTGGGTTTTTCTGGAGTTTTAATGAGGCATATGCATCTAGCGGCAAAGGACCCAAGGGGGAGCGTTGGGAAACCACGTGGCCTATGAAGGCCCACGATGGTCCCTTAGCCGAAACCATAGGCGACTGCTATATAAGGAGGAGGGGAGTCCCCCCATTGTACAGGGAATCACAAAAGCAATATAGAATTATGTCACCGTTTCTCCTAGAACCCGTGTCATTCTTTCTCTCTCTGTTCTCCACTTCAGATCTTCGTACTTATCTCAGTTTTCAACTGCAGTAGTGGAAACAAAGTCCACCCGTACTCCCCTAGCTAGTTTGTTTCCATGATATAGGAGCGTGTTAGATACCTATCGCTGTCCGTATAAAAAAAAAAGACTAAATCTATAATTTCGTTGGGACTAACTTGAAAATTAAGGAAAAAGATTAAGATTCTCAGTCGGATGCTCTTTGCGTTGGCTCTGAGATTCAGTTCCATAGGTGGGCCTTCAATCTAAATCCTAATATACAAATGGGGCCAAATATGTAATTGGGCCTGTGCCAGGAGAAGAGCCGGAAACTGGTGGTTCTACCAGTAACACAGGTGCACGAGGCGCAGTTTGTGTAACTAAAAGGTCTTTTTTTTTTGTGCGAATCTGTAACTAAAATGTTTTTGTTTTTTAAATAGAGAAAATGTAACTAACTGTATACAGTTGGTGCCCAACACTACGGGACGGTGAATCATCACCGATTTTACTCTTGCACAACCCTTCTCTCTTTCCATCTGCCCCCCAAATCGAGCTATGTGTAGTGCCTCGTCTCTCTTCCTTACGACGACCAATAGGGGGGCACTGCTTCCACTGATGGGTTCAACGCGTCCGCCAGATGTAGAGGGAGGCCGGAAAGGTGGTGGTCCAGCGATGGATAACGGCGAAGGAGGGCGGTGAGCGGCGGTGGAGGGAGGAATGGCGAGGCAATGTTGCACTGAATGTTAGGTTGGATAGCGTACTGGGTGGGAGCGGGGGAGGAGGGGAAGATAGCGATGCGACGAGGTCATCACGGGCCGCCAATAGGGGGAGGTAGAGGAGGGGTGCAGAGCCACAGCCGACGTCAAGAAAGAAAGCGAGGTGGGGAAGCTGCAAAGGAGGAGAGAGAGGGAAGGGAGGCGAAGGTGTGATGATAGAAGAGATGGAGGACTGGGTAGCTTCTATAGTGGTGGAGGCTATATTGTCTCATGACAACCCAGTCCACCAAGGTTGACATAATACAGCTCGAGGAGGTCTAGGGGTATTGGGTGTTTAAATTCGACGTGTGGATTTATGATGCGAATGTGATTGCGAACCTCACCTAAATTCTGAGCCAATAACATATAGGCCCGTGCTAGTCTAGCAATCTTCCCCCAAAATGTATTATAGGTAGTTTATTTGGGAAGTTTCATGTTTCTTTCTGAATGCATTAGGATCGGGGCGAGGCGGCCACCTTTGTAAGTTGTGCGTGTCAGCGCGCACACACCATCTTTTAATTTCTTGACATGTTCCTGCACTTACATATGGTGAGTACAGTGAAGTTGAAGATTTTTTTTCCAAGGGTTCATGATCCTTCCGGTGGCATCGTGACGGTGCATTTTTAGTAGCCTCCAAAATTAAGGTTCGCTTCGGTCACAAGAAAGCACCATTTGGCAAGAGCCCAATTGGGATGCACTTATGCACCCACCCCTGGAATAGTGGACCCTGATCAACACCAAAAAGGTAAGAGAGGGAGAGAGGGGCATTCTTTCCCTTCCTGTCTCTCCTTTCGCCGCGTCCAAAAAGCACAGCTTCCTAGAGCGCGCTAGGCTCTACCTCAACACCGTGGACCCAACTACTCGTAGGAAAAGGGACACAGTTTGAGCGCAGTTGTTAATGCGACCGTAACTTAAACAGATTAAGCTATTATGAGATTCAAATTGTATAACTCATATTCGCATAAGTAATGTAGCAACAATGATTACTATAGAGAAGTAAAGAAATATAGGTGCTGCAGCAACGACCCTGAGCTATTTATCTGAAAAATAGATGGACAAAATCGGGTGAGGTTGCTTAACGTTCATCCTCAGTAGCAACTGAGGGTGATCAGCAAAAGCGTGCTTTCCCCACCCGTCACCCACGTAATGCCTCGAGTGGGGCGCTGGATGCGGCTGATCCGACGGTCCGGAGCTCGCCGCCTGCGCCGCACAGCCACGTCCAGCCTCCCCCTCTCCGCGTCGGCGGCTATATATGCACCTACGTGGCCGCGGCTAACCCTCCGCTCCGGTCTCCACGATCCAAGTCTCGAGTCTTCCTCTCCACTCCACTTGGCAATTTATTTTCTGAATTTTTCCTTTTCGTTCTTTTGGTGTGAGATCGACCGATGCAGGAGGAGGACGCCGACATGCGGAAGCGGAAGCAGGACGGTGAGGCCGAGGGCGCCGTTGATGGAGAGGCGGGGGATGGAGCAGCTGGTTACTATGATTTGAATGAGTTGGGGGATGATGATGATGAGGAGTTCGAGGGCATTGAGGAGGAATCCGTGGAGGAGGTGATGCGGTGGCTGGAGATGGAGATCTCGCTCGCGTCGTCGGCGTCGGGGGCGGGGGCGGACGGCCCGCCGGGGTTCGTGACCATCAACGGCAACGAGGAGAGTTGTGGCCCGTCTTTCTCCGTCGCGGCGTCGACGGTGATGGCCTCCTTGGACACCCTCGCCAGGGCACCGCCCCCATCGCCCGTCCCCTGGTCGTCGCCTTCAGCGGCGGAGGCGGAGGCGGCGCTCGAGTACGAGCAGCTGATGGCGGCGGACGTGGTCGAGCCTGTCGACGGGGAGTGGCTGGTGGAGCTACTGGCAGGTGGGCCCATGCTGGAGGAGCAGCAGTAGCTTTGAGAGGAAGGGTTTAGCCAAAGTAGGACTAGACTAGCAGGAGGCGTGGACTCCTACCTAGCGCGTGAACGTACGCTTGTTTCCTTTTGCTCTTTTTGGACGCCTGATTGTACATCCATTCGAAAAATTATATCAGACGGGAACGGGAGTGTTGTTTGTTCTCGCTTGCTTTTGCGTCGTCGTCGTCCTGGCCGGGCCGGACAGCAGCGTTTGGGCAATGCGGTCTTGTTCCAGAAAAGGAAATCCTTGCTTTCGTTTTCAAATGTCTCTATATTTTCCTGCCACTTCTATTTCATCCCCCCTGTTGCACTGCTAAACTTGGGACTTGGTAGACATTTGAATGCAGTTGCGTCGAGGCAAAGCTAGCCACCAAGTACAAACGTTCAAAGATGCTTTTCGTTCCTAGGTGCAGATCTTCTAGAGTTAAAAGTTAGCTACACCATCTGAACAAAAATGAATGGTCCAGATTATAACTCCACACGCTGAAGTTACTTTTTAACTCTACATGATTGGTGTGCTTTGCTGGCTACGTACCCAAACTCGCTTATTCAAGTGCAAAAGGTAGTTGGCACTCACTACTGCGGATCGAGCATGCACAAGCGGTTCGAAAGAACCGCTTGTAAGCAACCGGGAGTGATACCCCATCGGGTATCACAAGCGGTTTCCCGAACCGCTTGTGGTTCGACATTTCCACAAGCGGTTGGTGTTACCAACCGCTTGTGGAGAGGCTCTCTCCAAAAGCGGTTGGTGTTACGAACCGCTTGTGAAGAGTCTGACAGCGTAGCGTTTTGATTATATTCAATATAGAATATGTTTTGGAGGGTTTTGATATAGATTTTGACAATTAAAATAAATAGAACTTCATGAGTTTTTTGACACACTTAAATATATATATATATATTAGTCATGAGTATTCATTCGGATAATTACGTACTAAAAATAAACAAGTTGATGAACACATGAAATAATAAGCCACTTTTACAAGTTTCAAAGAATAAAAGGGCAAATCTTGAGCTTATTTCTTGCGTGCGTCGCTTTTGTGCCCTTGGTCGACGTTGATGTCATTCACTGCCCTTATTTCAGACAATCTCTCCAACCATTTGCGTGGAACTCGCATTTGGTGGATACAATCTCATCGACAATAAATCCGATGAGTTGTTCTTGGATTCTTGCAACCCGGTCTGGGCGGGATCACGTCTTGCACATCGATGTTGGGTGACAAAGCGGAGGTAAATAAATCTCGGACATGTAATTATTAAAGTGTAAGTACTAAGAAATTGACATGTGCACACTACCTCGGCGTTGGTTGTCGGCACATCACCGTGGGTAATACTTTGCATATAGTGGCACACATAATAGCCACATAGGTTGTTTCCACCCGTCTGTTGTAGAACTGCGATGAAATTTGAAAAGAACACGATTATTGGGATGAAAAACTGTTACGGCATATTAATATTCTTTAATACGTACTCGAGTGCTTAATTGTACATCAAATTCGTTCTCGAAATCTCCTTGTTGCTTCTTTCAAACCGTGCGAATGTCCCGTGTGATGCGTTAGTATGAATGGTAATTATCGAGTTGGAATTAGCAAGGTATTTCAATATATATAATAAGAAAACTATCGTATATATATGTGCTATATACCGCTCGAGGTGTCAATGATAAATTGATATTTTTCACCGAGTCCTTTTGAATCTTGAACAATGATCCGTCGCTATCAAGCTTGATGACAAGAAGGATCCAAAGTGAAACCTATTCATGTATTGCAACATATATGTAACTAGCTAGTAGTATTATAAATACCTTGGAAAATATAAGAACGAGAGGTTGTATATATACGCACTCGAAGTTGAAGGGCGTATATGTACGGTTTGTAGTCTTGTCCCAAGAATGCATCGAGAATGTAATCTTCAAGATCCTTTCGGTTGTATCCAAAGACGAACTCGTTAACAATCTTTGGGTCGATGAAGCCCACGTTGAAGATATTCTCTTTTCTACATCGTTGTATCTCCATTCTACATAGAAAGGTATAAGTTTAATAGTTGCAATTTTATTATGCGAGGAAGCACACTAGTAAAGGTATGAGCTTGACACTTACAGCATCGGACTCATGAGAGACACGTTGATGGAGTCGGCATGGTAAATATTGTATAAGTCGTCAAATTCGAGCCATATGGTGCTGTCCCCGCGATAAAAATCATCTTCTTTGATACGGAGGGGGAACATCATTCTTCCTTGAACGGACTCTGTCATGTACCATTCGTGAAATTACCGCATCTTGGTTGGCGATCCTTTATCTCATTTGGGTCAATCACCCCTACCCAACCGAAATTGCCATCGACCTTTGTTGCCATTGGGATATCATCTATTAATCCAAGAGTGCGCACTGTGGAACCGAGTCTGCCTCCTTCATAAACCTCTCGAGGTTCCCCGATCTTGGTCTCTCTTCTTCTTCTTTGTCGCGCGCTTTGACCACGTTTATTCTTCCGTAGCCTTAATTATTGTCCGCTCATAGTTGGGCCAGCACAGCAATGACTTTGCGGCATGTCGCGAAGTGTTCGCCGTTTTGGATCGCTTGGTACCTTTGGCTCTACCTTCTTTTTGCGAATTGTGCACCATACGCTTTAGTGACCGCGTCACTCTCCTCCTTATTCATATCATATGCCCTCTTTGGAGGTTCCTTTACCTTGGTCGATCGGCTGGACTCCGCTTTCTTGGGAGCAGGTGGGGGAGCCTTAATTCTGTTATCGAGCTTCTTCCTCGGAGGAGATGGTGGAGGTGTGGTTTTCCTAGGGGGGTTCTTTTTTGTTTGAGATGCTCGTGGTGGAGTAGGGCTTCTGCGTGGAGCGGGTGGAGACACAGGAGCTGCTGGTGGTGGAGTAGGGCTTCTGCTCTGTTTTACTGGCGAGGCATTGCGTGGCGGTGACGTTCGAGGAGGTGTGGGTTGCCGTGGTGGAGATGACGCGTCCAAAGAAGCTGGAAATATGATGAACCGTTTGCGCCAAAGGATGATATTGTGGAGGGCCTGTCCAAGCTTGGTCACGTCGTCGCCTCCAGCAATATCGAGGTGAAGTTCTTCAAATCCGCTCAGCACCTCCTCCACCGCGACCTTTGAGTAACCCGAGGGTATCTCATTGCGATGGAACATCCGCCCACTCCACCGGATATGCCATGCCGTAAGCCACCTTGATGGAGAGGTTACGCGCATCAACGATAGCTCACATCGGCGGCGCACCTTATGTCATCCACGGATAACGGATAGCAAAGTGTCCGCCTGGGGCCCCGTGGACGCTGCCTACTTCGCCGCGCGAAGGGGCTGATCACGGCGTCCGGCTGATTGCTCGGACCTAGTCCTTGAAGCTTGCTGAGGGCAATTTGTACTTGTTGCGCAACTATGTCGCCGATGCTAGCCTGGGTTGCTCTGAGCCCTTGTTTCAATTGGTACACTTTACATGATTCTCTTGATTTGCTTCTATGTCGGCTCCTGTACGTATGTGCATCCTTAGCGAAACCATACTTTCACGGTGTCAGCTTGCCCATACCTCGTATCCGTCCTGGGTGCTCAGGGTTTTCAAAGGCATGTGTTAGCTCGTCATTCTCCCTGTCTGACACCAATGTACCTGCCTGAGACTGCTCCACAGCTTGTACAATCCTTTGGCCAGCCTCTTGTACTCCTAGTGCCATCACCAAACTGCCGTCATCTGAAAGGCTCCCCCCATGACCCATGAACCAATTGCGCAGGCGCTGTTCCCACAGAGCGGTAGCCGGTGTGACGTCCTTCGCCATTAATTCTTCTTCCCGCTTCTCCTATTTTGGTACAGCCTTGATGTAACCACCGGTGCCAAGATGGTGGTGGTATTTCTTCATCTGTGAATTGGCCTTGTTCTTCTGACTCGCGGCATGGCCTTGGTGGACAACTTGAACTCCTCGAATGCTTCCCAGGTGATCCGTCAACTTAGGAAATTGATTGAAGTCGGGTCTTTCTCCTTCTCGCACGCATTTGCGGTGAGAGGCGTCTTCGGTGCTGAAACATTGTTGCCATCTTCTTCAAAGTAAATTTCTTGGCCTTGTCTTGGACCCTTGAGGAAATGTGAAATTTTCCTTAATATCTTGCCGGCCCGGTCCTTTGTAGCTTGAGGAACTTCGCCCATTTTCGATGCTAATTGGGACGTGATCCTCACGTGGTAACCACAAGCGTTGTTATACGGCCCAATCGCTAAAAGAGGGCAACCGCATCCTTCGCTGTTAACGTCGGTAAACACGTGCTTCGTGGACGGCTTCTTGTTAGGTCCCCGATGCTTGGATTGGTTGCTCAATGCACGGGGCTTGAAATACATAAACATATGTACAAACGTGTCAGAGTGTATTATATTAATGAATTGCGATTAATTAACATGTCTACGGGGATTATATTCTTCTGGTTGTACCTCATCCTGGCCATAACCAGTGTTATCGGACTCAGCGGCTCCCGCGTCAATGGCTTCATTAGTCGCAATTTCAACGGCCTCACCGAACCACCATTAGCCCCAGCGGCAGCAGCGTAGCATCACCTTCGATGGTACCCGGTAGCGATGGAGTCCAACAGAACTGCTTCTCCTCATCGAAAGTAGGGTCACCACGTCCCGGTTGCGCCATCTATCCTAATTCGAAAAATGTTGACATAAATATCATATTACTTTGAAACAACCATATTACTGATTACAACACAAGCATATTATTACATAAATTTCTACACCAAGCATTAAGTACTACGGCGTGTTGGAACTAGCCCAAGGATCAAACACGAACTCGTGGACACAAGAACAAGAAATACACCAAACTTGAACACAGGGACTATATGTCAAAAGTAAATGTGCAACATTGACCGTGTTTGATCCTTGTGTTGTATAAAACTATAATCGGGGGCAACGCTAGGATCATGTGCCTTTCTACTAAATTAATGGTTATAGAGCATCTACTTCTAATAGCTTCTTTTATTTCTTGCAATTGTCTAGTTCATGCAATATTCTTTCTCCCGATCTATTAGATCAGTAGGTCGTATTAGTTAGTCGTTTTGATCGTGGTGATTAGATCCATCTGATAGAACCCTACATGCTAGTTTATAATCTTGAACATATATTGTTGCGTTGTAGATGCCCTCCGCTTGATATTGTGATGGCTTTTCGGTACAAAACATGGTTGGAATAATATTTTTTGGGAGCCATAACAACGAGATCTTATTAGAACTAGTAAAAATTCGTGTAACAAACATAGAATTTCACGGTGCGATCTGCGCAACAAGGCAATCGAAATGGACTCTTACTCTTCCTTCCCTTTAAAACTGCAGTAGTATTTTTCAACGGTAACGAAATATCTCCTTTGCAACTCAATAATTAGAAGAAAATATTCACAGATGTTACTACCACATAACAAAATTCCAAGAACTAGGCGTGTGCTATAGGAATTTCATCTTCTTCATGTCGATGGATGAGAAGTAACAAGCACAAAGACAAAGACAAAGACTTGTGAGCATTTCACCGAACATGTGGTGGGCAAATGAACTAGAGAGGAGGACGATGCGTGCACACATACCTCGGTCCTCCCGGGTGGGCGGCGGTGTGGCGGTGCTTTGGTGGCGGAGTAGGCGTCGGCGGGTGGCGAGAAGGCGCCGACGGCGGGGTGGAGTGACGGGGCGATGAGGCAGCTAAGCGCCGCGGGTGGATCAAGGCGTCGGCGAGGTGGCGAGTAGGTGTCGGCGAGGTGGCGGAGGAGGCCGACGGCGCGACGGCGACGGCGGCGCGGGTGCAGGCGGAGGCGACGACGGCGATGGCCGGAGAGAGACAGGAGCTGCAGCGGCGCGGGGGGGGGGTCTCGAGCGGGACTTAGAAAATTTCGGGTGTGAGAAGAGGCGGGCGTTTCAAATTTATACAGGAGCACTTCTACAAGCGGTTCTAATAACCAACCGCTTGTAGCAAATCTCTACAAGCGGTTTTAGAACCAACCGCTTGTAGGGAGGACTTCTACAAGCGGTTCAGAACCAACCGCTTGTAGAATATCTCTACAAGCGGATTTAGATCAACCCGCTTGTAGAGGGATGACTTCTACAAGCGGTTGGTGTTACTAACCGTTTCTGAATCTTCCACTCTAGAAGCGGTTCTTTTCTAAAATCGCTTCTGAATGTTGCGTTCTAGAAGCGGTTCTTATTACTAACCGTTTCTGAATGTTGCGCTCTAGAAGCGGTTCTTTTCTCAAACCGCTTCAGTTTAATTTCTTAATTTTTAAAAAGTGCTTTTAGCACTACTGATTTCATTCATAATTTTTAAAAATGCTTTTAGCACTTGATTTCATTTCGAATTTTAAAAATGCTTTTAGCAATTTAGTTTCATTCTATATTTTTGAAAAACTTTTAGCACTTGATTTCATTTCGAATTTTTTAAAAATGCTTTTAGCACTTGATTTCATTTCATAATTTTTAAAAATGCTTTTAGCAATTTAGTTTCATTCCATAATTTTTGAAAAAGCTTTTGCACTTGATTTCATTTCATAATTTTTAAAAATGCTTTTAGCACTTGATTTCATTTCATAATTTTTAAAAATGCTTTTAGCAATTTAGTTTCATTCCATAATTTTTGAAAAAGCTTTTGCACTTGATTTCATTTCATAATTTTTAAAAATGCTTTTAGCACTTGATTTCATTTCATAATTTTAAAAAAATGCTTTTAGCAATTTACTTTCATTCTATATTTTTGAAAAAGCTTTTAGCACTTGATTTCATTCGAATTTTTAAAAATGTTTTTAGCACTTGGTTTCATTTCTTAATTTTTAAAAAGCTTTTAGAACTTTACTTTCATTCCATAATTTTTACAAAATGCTTTGAGCACTTTAGTTTCATTCCAGAATTTTGGCACTTTACATTCATTCCAAATAAGCACTTCATACTGTAAAAGACTTACATATACATAGTTCATACAGTAGGGGTACATCTTAAGTAGTAACGTACTTTGTCTTTACAAGTGTTCCTTCATTATGATCGCGACGTATGAAAGGAGTATCCACGTCTGTGTCATTGAGGAGGCTTATGTCGACATCCACAGCGAAAGGAGGGATCTCGTCGAACTGACTATACTCTTCCTCGTCTGTAACGTCCTCAACTCCAACAATCCTTCGTTTGCCTTGTAGAACCACGTGTCGCTTTGGCTTAGTACTACAATCTTTCTGCTTGTCCTTATGCTTCTTAGGTTTGCTTGACATGTCCATTACGTAGAAGACCTGTCTCACATCGTTCGCGAGGACGAACGGTTCGCGCCTATAGCCGACTTGCATGAGGTCCACGATTGTCATACCGTATTTGTCTACCTTCATGCCGCTTGAAGTCAGTTTGACCCATTGGCACTTAAATAGAGGGACCTTCAAAGGTCCATAGTTAAGCTCCCATATATCTTCTATGAAACCATAATATGTATCCACCTTGCCTTTGTTGTCTTCGACGTCTATACGGACACCGCTATTTTGGTTGGTGCTCTTGTTATCCTGCGATCTGGTGTAAAATGTGTAACCATTTATCTCGTACCCTTTGAATGTCACGATTTCACTAGATGGTCCCTGAGCCAAGCGTTGCAACTGTTCATTGTCTGACCCTTTCAAAAGGATGTACTTTTGTAACCAAGCGCCAAAGAATCCATGTGCTTCAGTGTTATCAATCCTCGGACCTCCCCGAGAAATCGCGGCGTAGAATACTCTTGTGCTCAAGGACATACGGGGCCACTATAGTTGATTGTTTCAAAACCGTGAAATGTCCTTGCTTAAATGTAAGATCATTGCATGCAATTGCTTTCCTTCCTAGTGTCCCTTTTCCCGTAGTCTCCCCTCATGGCGTGATATAGGGACGCCGATCGGGTTTAGATCATTAATGTAATCCACACAAAACTCAATCACCTCCTCTGTCCCATAACCCTTGGCAATGCATCTTTCCTGACGAGAACGTTATTTAACATACTTCTTTAGCACACTCATGTACCTCTCGAAGGGAACATGTTGTGTAGATACACGGTCCAAGGATACTTATCTCTTTGACAAGGTGAGCAAAGTGAGATGAACCATTATATCAAAGAATGCAAGAGGAAAGATCATCTCAAGACTAACCAAACTTTGTACCACGTCATCCTGCAGCTTACTTAGTTTATCCGGGTCGATGACCTTCGTGAAATCGCGTTGAAAAAGAACACAGCTTTGTGATTGTCCTCGTACCCACTCGGGCAAGATGCCTCTCACACCATCGAGCAAGCGTGTCATTAACACAAGGCACCATGGGATTTTATGTGTACGATTTTATTCTCTTTCGTGTTTACGAGTCTCTTTACATTCGAGGAGTATCTGTAAGGGACCTTCACACTGCTCAGAACTCTATCACGCTTTTTCTCTTCTTTGCTTAGAGTGTAGCTCGCAGGATGTAGGTAATGTTGTCCTTTCTCTCTTTTTCGGATGTAGGTCGTTCCTCGCCCAAGAGTTTAAGGTCCTTCCGAGCTTGCGGTGTATCTTTCGATTTTCCGTACATATCTATGTAGCCTAACAGTTCAAGCGGACATTCTTCGTGATGTGCATGAAGTCAAGTGAGTGATTTAACCTCCATAACTTCCCAATAAGGCAAGTCCCAAAATATTGACTTCTTCTTCCACATGGGTGCATGACCATCCTCATTCTGCACATGTTTGCTTCCAGGACCCTTTCTAAATACTACTTTCAAATCCTTTACCATAGCAAACACACGTGGCCCACTACGATGCTGAGGCCTTGCACGAAGGTTTGGTTGCCCGTTAAATTTCCTGCCTTCCTTCCGCAACGGGTGATTCGTAAGAAGAAACCTACGGTGACCCATGTATACAACCTTCCGAGAGTTTTTCAGGTACATGCCGTCCGTTTCATCTAAGCACTGGATGCAGGCTCTATATCCTTTGATAGTTAGGCCGGACAGGTTACCGAGAGCAGGCCAGTCGTTGATTGTTACAAATAACAATGCACGTAGGGTGAAATACTCCCTTTTGTACTCATCCCATACCCTTGCACCATCATCCCACAACGTCACAAGATCTTCAACCAATGGTTTCAGGTAGACATCGATGTCATTTTCGGGTTGCTTGGGGCCTTGGATCAACAAAGGCATCATGATGTACTTTCGCTTCATGCACAACCATGGAGGAATGTTATAGATACATAGTGTAACGGGCCAGGTGCTATGGCTGCTGCTCAATTCTCCGAAAGGATTCATCCCATCGGTACTCAACCCAAACCTTATGTTTCTCACCTCATCTGCGAAGTCCGGGTACGTCCGGTCGACTTTCCTCCACTATGAGCCATCTGCAGGGTGTCTAAGCATCCCGTTGTCCTTACACTCTTCTTTGTGCCAACGCATCATCTGGGCATGCGCTTTGTTAGCAAACATACGTTTCAATCGGGGGATCACAGGGAAATACCACAACACTTTAGCTGGAGGTCTCTTCTTCTTACGCTCCCCATCTATTTCACCTGGATCGTCACGCTTCACCTTATACCGTGATCCTTTGCACACTGGACAAACATCCAAATCGACATACTCATTACGATACAGGATACAATCATTAGGACATGCGTGTATCTTCTGTACTTCCAATCCCAAAGGACAGACGACTTGCTTGGCTTCATATGAAGATTTGGGCAGAGTGTTATCTTCTGGAAGCAACTTCTTTACGAGTGATAACACCTCATCGAATCCCTTATTTGACACACCATTTCTAGCCTTCCATTGCATGAGTTCCAGTGTGGTACGCAGCTTTTTGTGGCCCTGCCCACAGTTTGGGTACAAAGGAGTTCTGTGGTCCTCTAACATGCGCTGGAACTTCTCGAACTGTCTTTCATCCGTAGTCTCCTCTCCGTCATGCAAAGATCTGGTCTAGCTCATCATCACCAAAGTCACCAAGTGTTTCTTCCACGAGCAAGATTGCGTGTCGCCCGATACTTTAAAATCCATCTTCCTCGTCTTCTTCATCGCCTTGCCGCTAATCACCTCAACTTCGCCATGGTTGGTCCAACGTATAGTTTGGCATGAAACCTCTCATGATCAAGTGGTTCATAACTTGCCATCACCGGAGTGCTCCTTCTCGTTCTTGCAATCTACACACGGACAACATATGAAGTCGCTCGAGGCAAGAATGCAACAACAGATCGAGAAAAGCCTCACGCCATCAATGAACTCTCTCGAGCGACGGTCCGCATTGTACATCCATTGCCGATTCATCTATACCAAGTTATAATTTCATTAAAAATTATAACAAATTCGCTAGAAAAGTATAACCTAACTTAAATTTCGTAACATTTAAACCCAACAAAAAAAAACTCCACCTACACCGTCATCCAATTAAAGACCTACCTTTCTAATTATTTTGTATCTCTTCCTTCCTTTGTAATTATTTTTTATCCTTCTACTTGTTTTTCTATTTTATTTCATACACCAATAATTACTTCCTTGCAATGTTGTACCTAGATCTCTCCCAATATTGTGATATTTAAGATTCTAAAGCTAACAACCACCTAGATCTAAAGCTTCCAATCACCTTTACCTTGTAATGTCATATTTTGAACTAGATCTCCACCCTACATCTTCATACAACAACAAAAACAAGGCACGAAAAACAAATTTTCGATAATGCTTAAAAAGTTCAAGATTTCTCCACATCCATTGAAAAAAATAGCAATATCTAGGTGAGAAGGATGTTCACATGATGTTACTAACTTTAAAACACTTAATTTAGAGCTAATCACCCCCAATTAAAAATTTAGACAGCACCTCCCCAAGAACAGCTTGGTCGACCTTCTCTGCTCGATCGATTCGCACCTCTCTTTGGCGCATGGAGGAAGAAGGGTTTAAATGCGCTGCGCGGGAGGGCTTCCAGAAGCGGTTGGAGACACGAAACGCTTCTGAAGGTTGCGTTCTAGAAGCGGTTCTTTTCTCAAACCGCTTCTGACCAAACTGCTTCTGAAGGTTGCGTTCTAGAAGCGGTTCTTTTCTCAAACCGCTTCTGATTTCAGAAGCGGTTTGAGAAAAGAACCGCTTCTAGAACGCAACCTTCAGAAGCGGTTCGTGTCTCCAACCGCTTCTCGAAGCCCTCTCTGGACCGTTGCCAACGAACCGCTTCTGGTGCGAAGATCACAACGGGTTCGTACCAAACCGCTTCTAATAGACCGGTTGTGATGCCCAGTTCTATAGTAGTGACTTGAGGTAGGGACGATGGATGGTCTCACAAAAAGAGAGTGCACAGATTAGAGACCGAAACAGACAAGCGTGAAAGTCAGAGTAAACGTACGTGCGTTACGGGTGAGTGAGGCCAGGACGGCGTACGTGCCGCGTTCGACTCATTCCGACGTGGTCCTGCGTGCCGGCATCCGTGGAACGCGCCCGGCCGATCCGTTCGAGCCGGGGCCTGTATGTACGTGCCCTCCAGTCGTCGTAGGTTGCCACGGTCGGCGTGCGCACAATGTACTAGCACAGTAGTCCTATACTAATACTGAGATGATCAAGACGGCGTTGATGACTTGTATGGATGGACAGCGATTTGACTCAAGGTTATCATTCGATCAGCGGTTTGCCAGAAGACTGTATATAGCGATTGCTAGATAGGTTAAAAAAAAACAAGGGGAGATGATTAAGGGCATCTACAACACGTCGTCCTAGCTGGGTGCCCCCATAGGTTAAGTTACCCCCATTAGGTTCAGTAAGCTTGGATACGACTGTGGAGGCGAATTGGGTGCCTTGCACGCATCAGTGTAGCCTGCGGAGGAGGACGTGGCTTTAGGGGAGAGAGAGTGGTTCTGGTAGAAAGAAAGGGGGAAAAGAAGAAGAAAGGAAGTAGGTGATCATTTTTTTCTAGTCTATGTGATTTTTTTTAAAAAAAAACTAGCATATTCTTGAGCGAAATTGTAAATTTAGCCTCTTCCTCACCGCTGAAGGTACATATCGCGGCAGTTCACCTCCCGTCCTGCTTAGCCGCAACAGGTCGCCTCCCGCGCCGTCTGGCCATGGCATTCCGCTGCTCCCGCACCCGTTGTCGATGTTCCCACGCCTGACGTCCGCTGTAGGCTGGCTTGCTCCCCCACTGCTGCGCCTGGTAGCCGTGCTTGTCGGCTGATGCGCTCTCTAGGCGTGGCAAGCGATATGTCGCCTGCCAAGCCTTTCGCGGTGAGGAAGAGGACTAGATTTGCAATTTCGCTCGAGAGGGTGCTAGTTTTGCCAAAAAAAAAAAAAAAGGTCATAAGGGGCTAGAAAAGTGGGCAGAGCACCTTGTGGCCATGGGAGATCCCTACCAACATGCCATCCCCATGGTGGATCGACGAAGGGCACCACATGCATCGCCTGCAAAGACGACAGTCACCGCTGCATGGGAAGATAGAGACAACGGGGACCGGATTCTACTGGATCTGGACGACGATTGATCTCTGGTCGGAAAGCTATGCAAAGGACGAAGCGGGCTGTTGGTAGAGAACAACAACGACCTCAGGCGGAGGCAATGTTTCAAATTTTGTTTTCAGACTATATCTAAGAGGTGACCAAAATCTAAAATATCTGTGAGATTTTAGAATTTCGGTCAAAATTTAGACAAAATTCAAAAAACAAATTTGAAATCCGGTAAATTTGAAATCGAGAAAACTGAAATTTTGGCCGAAATCACCAAAATTTTGGTCATTTTCAAACTCCTGACAAATGGTCTCCCGAGACTATAAAAAATTGGGAAAAATATGAAAAAAATTATGCAAATATTTATCTACATTTCCAATCTGTTTGAATGCAAAATACTAAGTATTTACACTTAAAATTCCCAAGTTAGGGTTTAGGCCGAAATACATCATTTAAAGCCAAAATCCGAAATACATCATTTAAAGTCAAAATCCAAGCTAGGATTTAGTCCGAAATACAATTTAAGGCTGAGATCCAAGTTAGGATTGAGGGTTAAGGCCAAAGTGCATTATTTAAGGCCGAAATTCAAGTTAGGGTTTAGAGTTAGGTTTACATAATTTATATATGTATTTTTTTGCAAGCTTTTCACATGTATTCCTCATAAAAACCAAGCCTGAAACACAAAATTTATTACGAGCCCAGTCAAGCCACAATATATTGGGAAAGTGAGAGTTTTGGATAGTGTCTTAAATGATTTATATTTGAGTGCTATCATGCATTGTACATGCCCAATGTATCTATTATATATTGAAAGATCATGGTATATCATTTAGAGTTGCTAAGAAAAAAATATACTAAAAATACTCACAAAAAACAAAACATCTGGCTCTTAATATGGTGGATCCTAACTAAGTTGAATTATACAAGCCATTGGATG
Source organism: Otatea glauca (assembly GCA_036346275.1). Lineage (NCBI taxonomy): Eukaryota > Viridiplantae > Streptophyta > Magnoliopsida > Poales > Poaceae > Otatea > Otatea glauca. The sequence goes on along the minus strand of CM070711.1, from coordinate 7,317,865 downwards.
CCATAATTGAAAGTAAAACATCTAACCATCCATCCAGTAAACCAAAGTAATCTTATATTAAAAGAAAGAGTCCATATCAAGTATAATAAGAAATAACAAAATTTTTTGGAATAAAAGATAAAATGAAATTAGCCATGTGATTTTCACACGAACTCCAATTGAAATCCGTACATAGCTACATTTCAGAATAAAAATTAGCAGTCAGATTTGTATATGTATTATAACCTCAAATTGAAATTCAAAATTAAATAAAAATAAATTTGGAATGATAATAAAATAAAATTAACAAAGTGATTTTCATACGAATTCCAAATTAAAACCCTAAATAGCTGAAATTCGCAACAAAAATTAGATAGAAAATATCGATTGTATTTGTATACGAATTCCAACCTAAATGAAAATTCGAAATTAAATAAGAAAAGGCTTAGTTCAAAAGAAAGAGTCTATATATAAAGTACAATAAAAATAACATAAATTCGGAATAAATTTTAAAAGGAAATTAGCCATTTGATTTTTCATACAAACTCGAAATTATATATATATATATAAGGATGACGCCTGCGTATTGACCTGATCACCTTGGGAATTTTTTTTTGTTTAATATTTTTTTTTATTCTTTTTTTCAAAACTATGCGTCCGAAAAAAATTTTACTGAATGCCTCCGTCGCTGTGTGTATGGGCGATCGCCCATACACGGCGATTTCGCCTCCATGCCTCACGCCAAACGGCGCCGTCAGGTGGTTCCCCTGTCGCCTCGAGACAGGCGACCAGCGCATGCTTTTTTTTTAGTTTTGTTTTGTAATTACTATATGCCTTTTTAATATAAATCCCATAACTTTTGATAGGAGTGTCCAAATTAAATGAAACTTGTTTCTAAATTTAAATTTTGGAATGAAGAATTAGAGTGTAAAATAAAAATCCATGTGTTGTTTGCAGAAAAATATTTTTATTTGAGTTCGAATGCTAGGCTCTAACTGTGGATTGTGAAGGAATTATAATGTGTGTTGATCCATAATTCATGAAATAAATAGAATAAGTTACTACAACCTTATGCACTTCATTTTTGCAAATATATCTAAATATGATTGCATTTTGAATCAAAGATGGCTAGTTAAAACCCTTTATAACATTCATTGTTTAAGCAGTTAGAATAATGTCTGAACGACCTCAAAACTTGACAGAACCAGTTTTGTTGCATTCTTGGGCTTGCATAGGTTGCAATTATGTAAAAATATTTAGATGTCACTTTAGGTCGCACTATTTTATTGTTGTCCTAACATGCAATCCAGAAAACATCAAAATGGCCGATCTTTCGCAAACGATGGTAAAACTCGATGAAATCAAATCACTTAACTTAAAATGCTATAACCTATCTCGATGGAGAAAATAACATCATTTGGGACAACCGGAGCAATGAGGACATATACGAGCCCTCCGGACGGTGAGCATACTCTTGAAGGTTGGGTCGCACTTTATTACGACTTAAAACTAAAAGGAGTACCACGAACAAAGAAAACCAAAGTTAACACTCAGACGCTCACGAGTGCTTCGAGGCCACTTCCCATTCGCCCATGCCTCCGTGGGCTTCTCCGCACGGCGCGCCTCTCTCGCTTCCTCTCTCTCTCGGCCTCCTTCTCCTCCGCTTCCTTCCTACATGCCTCCTCGCGTGCGGCATCGCGTTGTTCTTGAAACCGCCACGTGAACTCATCCTCACGGCTGGCTTGGTCAAGAAGCCGTTGGTCCTCGGGGTTGATCTCCGTATCAAACCATCGCTCAAATTCACACAATGGCGGAGGTGACTGCATGAAACGTAAATTAGCAAAGTTTCAATCAAAAATATTATGTAACCCCGTACGATTGTTACCATGCGGCGATCCTTCAGGCTCTTCTCCGGCGGATCGAAGGCGTAGTTGCGGCACTTCCAATACCTCCTCTTCCAAATTGAAATTTCCCAAGAGCGACAAGCCCGCAAAGATCTCCGCACATACACATGGGTGCTCTGACTCCACGAGGTAGGAAGAGATCTTGGTACGCTAAATTCCGCGGGCATGCACTTGCTTCTTCCTTTGCCTTCCCCTTACCCTTTGCACTTGCACGCCTCGGCATTTTCGATTGATGCTCACCCCTCTATTCTTTCTCCCGCTATTCTTTGCGAAACCGCGTGTGAGAACGAATGTTATAAAGGGCGATATCGCCGGTATGGAGCGATCGCCTCATATTTGGGCGATCGCCCCATATAGGCGATCGCCTCACATTAGGCGACGCCCTACTAGAGGCAATAGGTGCATCAAACGTTGGTGTGTTGTCACGTCGTGTGGCATAGGCAAGCAATGCATAAATGATTTGAACAATTTATAGTGATAACGCTTGCCATGTTACTAACTCGGGAGTTATACAATGTGTTCTTTGAACGTAAAGCCATTACAAAAATACATCCGTATAACAAGTCAATCACGGCCACGCTTCCTAATCGCCCGTGGGGTAGGTGAGTGGCGACGGCGGACGGACGTCCCTCCTAGGCCGGCCCTGCGGCGCAGGCGTAGAGTAGCGCGGCGGTGGCGAGGCCAAGTCCTGTGGCGGCGCACTCGAGAGCTGAGAGGGGTCGAGGTAGTCGGTCGAAAGGTACTCCTCCAGGTCGAACTCGTCGTCGAAAGGGTCGTAGAAACCACCCTGGGGTCCTGCTGGGGCGCGGGACGACGAGGGAGCCTCCGCAGCCCACGGCCCCCACTGCTGCTGCGTGGGAGTGTAGCGAGGAACCAACGGGTAGGGCGAGACGCGGAAGGAGCCTCCCACCATCGTCCCCCACTCTGCTGCGTGGGAGCGTAGCGAGGAACCGACGGGTAGGGCGAGACGCGGAAGGAGCCTCGTCTGCCACCGCCCCCTGCACCGCGTGGGGCGTGACGAGGCACCGGGGTAGGGCGAGGTGTCAGGCGGCGACGTGGCGTGGTGTCTTTGCGTCCGCCGACGCTCGCGCCCTCGGCAGTGGCTGCGAGCCAACCGCCTCACCGCATCGAGGACCCGACCCCAAGTCGTCTCGGACTCGGCGGTGGTCACCGTATGCCCCCTCTAGGCGCGCCAACATGGACACGACCTCCACCTCAATCTCCGCCAAGAGCCGAGTCCGCATGTAACGCCGATTGGTATTACGTAAGTTACATGAAAAAGCGTGCCCATGTAGGTTCGATTGCGACACTTACCGAGGCGTTGTCCTCCGGGACATCTGTGAAGGGTGCGTGTCCGCTATCGATGCTGCCGTCGCGACGACGGGTCTTGGTGTGTACCCCACCGAGGTGAGTCGCTGGGCGAACCACTCCATGTACCGATCGTACATGTCATGGTCGTCTGGCAGGTCTCGATGACCCTCTCGCCGAGTCGCGGCGTCCATCGCGGCCCATGGCGCATACGGTCGCGAATCGAGACCACCGCAAAGACCCATCCGGCCATCTCGCAATGCAAAACAGTAAGTACACACCACATTAATTTCGCAAAGATGCGGAGTAGTAGGATCGGGGCAAGTACCGTGAGCGCCATGTGCGACAACGTGACGAGGCGGCAAAGGAAAGGATCGAACAGCCGAATCGCCAAAGACTCGGTCAAGGGGAGTACTCGACACAAAGGTCAAAGACGAGCACCTTACGGGTGAGCCAAAGGCCTCATCTTGTGTGCAAAGCACGGAGACCCGTGAGGTGCTCGGGCGTGGACGCGTCGACGCGGTGTATGGCGTCCACCGCACGCCTCGCGTCGGGGCGGTCGAACTCCGAACGAACTCCCGATAGGACCTCCTCACTGTCGCGCGAACCTCCGCCGCGAGGAAATAAGAAATGACGAAGGTTATTCAAGTGCGTTAGTGGGGAAAAGATACGAGGAGCATACTCGCCGTCGGACCCAAGAGGTGGCCCATGGTGGGCCATCCACCGGTCGTCTCCGTAAAGCTCCTCGAGTGCGGTGTCGTGTTAACAACAGCTGCCGACGGAGAAGCGCTCCCAAGACCACAATCGGAGGAGTAGGACGCAACGACATCGCCGCGTCGTGTTCGCCCAGAGACGGCGTCGCCGCATGCACCTCAGACGTCGCCGCAAGCACACCGAGGCCCACGACCACCGCATCACCCGCTTACAAGGGGAGTTAGACGTGCTCGCCGAGACGAGATTGAACCGAGTGTGTTACCTCATCCACCGGGTGTCGGCGATGTCTTTGGCGACTCGATCGGTGACGGTCCACCGTGTTCCCGTGGGAGGACGGAACATCACCCAACCGAACAACAACAGAGGTATGCCTCCAAGTGGCGGGCCACGTCCGCCTCCTCCGCGTCTTGGTGGAGAAGCCGAGCTGCAGCTGTTCGCAACAAACATTACCAAAGAACTTGGCGCTTCTATTTTAATTCTCAAAGAAAGAGGTACTCACCGTGGAATCAGGCGACCACGCCTCGCCGGTCCGTGGCGCCGGCCTCCTAAGGGGCCGGTAGGGGCTGCCAGGTGCCGCCGCACCTCGGCGAACGCGCGGACAACTCGGCGTACACGTGGCGGGAGGCGCCGCGGCACGCATCGCTGACCCGCATGGGAGGCCTAAGAGGTACGACACGCCCCGCAGCGTCGGAGCCATCTCTCCGCACGGAAGGTGGAACGTGTCGCCTCGGTCTCCACCGGTCCACGAGTGCGCCAACAGGACCGGTCGTGCCGAACCGCGAGACCTCCTTGCCCGCTAATCGGGCAACCACCGCTCCACCATCCTACAAAGAGGAAGTAAGCCACCGCCGCAACTCGCATGTAGTGCAATGCATCGTTAGAATTGCATTCACGGTAAATGCGACGTGCGTAAAAAGAGTGCAAGCGTTCGCGCTTACCGTGAAACCCGCGTGGAGTCGATGCGGCGGCTCCTGGGCACCCGAGGTCGGCGGCCTAGCTCTCGGTTCTCCTCTGCGGAGTACCTAGACCGGTGGAGTCGATCGACGGCCACGCCCAGCACTCTCGTGGCAAGGTCGCGCCATCGTGGCTCGTTACAAAGCAAATACAACAGATGACAAGAATTACATGTGCACACAAAATGAAATGCGAAATAACGAATTGTACCATACTCAACAAACAATACAACCGAAGTGCGAGAGCAAAAAAACTCGATTGCAAACATACGAAAGACAAAGACATGTTCGACGAGGCACACAACGTCGAGAATTACATTATCCTCGTAGGTACTAACTGGAACATCGGAGAATTACATGATGCGAACAACAACTTACTAGTACATTGAAAATTACATCGAACATTACAACGTACATTACAACTTACCGGTCCATTGAAAAATACAAGATGGGAACAACATGGAAAGTTACATTATCCGCGGTTGCGACGCGCCTCAGACTCGTCCATATCGTTCCGAATGCGCCTTGTCCTTCGACGCCCGACCTTCATCTTCAACATTCGGATGTCCGGTACCCATCGATGGTCCGGAGAGGGGGCTGTTGTGAACGATCCATCCACTCGGTACCCGTACACCTCATGATGCCATGTGTTGAGAACGCTCTGCTTGTAGTAGTACGGGGAGATGAACGGACGACAGGATTGATGCGTCTCGGCGGCTGCGGCAATGACGTGCGAGCACGGCAAGTGCAAAGAGCGTGGTTCTGGCAGAGCACTCGCAATAAGTCGCCGGAGTATGCACGGATGGGAAGTCCTCTCCTGGCACCCTGCGACCTCGGCCACCGCGATTACGTGGTATCTCCGCTCCACGCCACTCTCGGTGTAACCCGATGTGTCTGCGCTTTCTTGTTTTCTTGGACATGTAGGTAGACACAACGCTTGAGTAAGACAATGATTGTCCGACATACATGCTGTGGAGGTCTTGTATCGCTCAATGAAATATCTCTGTGTCCCTAATAAGACACCTTCAACTATGCCCACGATGGAAGGCATCCGTGCCTTTCATTACCCTTGTAAATCTCCGCGTGTTCGTTGTCATGATCCCATAACGCGAGCCGCCTCGTCGTGCGTAAGGACCATTTATCCAAAGGCTCATGTCGATCCAATCGGTGAAACTCTTTATCTTTGGTACGGCTTACGCCGGATGTTTGGGGGTCTATCGGCGCCGCATATAAGGTCAGTGGGGTCCTCTCCTTGCTCATGGTACACCATCGGGTTCCTTGATGAACTAGCGGTACCTCCGGGATCCATTGATTGCTTCTTCGTTAGTTCGCCCAACGCCTTCCAAAGCGCGTCGAACTTCCTCCGCTGGTTCTGTTTGCACGGCGCTTGAACATGTTCATAAGCTCCTTGTTCCCGAATCGACAAAAAAATTGGCACCCATGTGCCTCATGCACCACCTGCTCCTCGGATCCGCCACTTTGTCGCTCCCACGACGGCGGACCCTTGTTGCATATCCACGATCGCCCTTAGCGACCGCATGCCGGCCATGGATGACACAAACATCGAGCCCGCCGAGAACAACTACCACCTTCACTCTTTCAAGGAACCGCACCGACTCTCCGTGTTTTCCCCCTCCACGAATGCCAACGCAACCGGTAGAACTCGGTTGTTGGCATCCACCGCGATCGCAGCTTAGAATCGCCCTTGTACTTCCCGTGAGGAATGTGCCGCCCATGCAAAGGACCGGACGACGCGGTTTTAACGCATTTATGCATGCGCCTGAGGCGAAGAATGCACGCCGCAATACCCACTTCCCGGCACGCACCACCCGCAGGAACTCCGCAAGGTCGATGGATGTACCGGGGTTCCTTTGTGCGATTGCCACGAGCAAGTGGGAATATTCTCGTCTGAAGCCTCGTCGTCCCGAACCGTATTTCAGAGCTGTCCTTTTTGCTCTCCATGCCTTTGCGTAGCTACTCTTGTATTGAAACCTCTCCTCCACGGCCGTGATAATAGATCGAGGTCGCAGATGGGGATTGTCCACGATCCGACCATAAAACACATTTGCTACCCAAGTGGACTGACGATTGCGGTGTCCCCGCCCGCTTCTTCCAGTCGCAGCTTATGCTCCATCACTATGGAGCATTTCCGAGTCCGCCCACTTCCTGGTATGCATGCACCCGCCATGGGCACGAATCAACTACGCACTTCACGTCGTAGTCCTTCTTGGCCGACTTCACAACCTCGAATTGCCGCCGAGAGACATTGCCCAAGATTTCACCGCATCCATCACAGCCTCCTTGTCTTTATATATGGCCCCTGCGTCACCTCGTTCTCACGATACTCCCATGCATCAATGTTCCTTCATTCATTGTTAGGTCTTCAAATTGTAATTGGTCCACGCACCGTGGATAGGCACCTCGTGGGCGTTGTCCTCCTCGTCGAGTGCTCACCATCGTGGACTTCCTCATCCGCACGGTCCTCCTCTTCCATCAGTCAACAATGTCCTCCACCTCCTCCCCTCGTCGGCCACCTCGCGCCTCCACCGCTGTCTCCTCTGCCCCGGTCCCTTCGTCACCGCCAGCCTCGTGCTCCTCGTCTCCGGCTCTCGCCGCCTTCCTCTTTGCATCCTTCTACATTTGATGTCCCTCCGCCGTAATGTCCACCCCGACATCACGAACTTGCGACACCGATGGAGCTACCGGTAGCATCACCAACAACATGAGCGCCAACCCCGCTCTACTAAAAACCAACATAACTCCTCCATGTTGACGCCGAGTTAATAGGAATCAACTCTCCGTAAAAGCGGTCTTGCGCTCGGCTCACTCTGCTCGACCAAGAATCAACACTCTGGGCATCCAAACCGAACATCCGAGACATCTACTCCAACAAACCCTCAGATGTCCTATCGCTTCGGCCTCGCATATGCCCTGTCGACTCTTGAAAATGATGATAGATCCACCCCATCCGCCCCGTGCTATCTCCCCATCTCCATAAAATATTTGGAAATACAATTTCTCCGACATGCCGCAACGTCCGACGGAAAAATATTACTCTAAAATACAATCTACAAAGCGTACATTGACCGTACTACAAAATACGACTATAAATAAGTGATTTTGACTACAAATAAGTAATCAAAATGACTACCATATGGCCTAACATTATATTTGTGCCACATTACATTAACCCTACCAAATTAAAATTGTAAATATTGTCTACTTTTTCACTTGTATTCACTTTCTATATACCGAGTACTATACAATCTCAAATCTCTAAAACTAAATACTACATTAAAGTTATAAACGTTATTCGAGAAATTTATAAACAACACTATGAGAGAAATTCTAAACATTGCACAATCCTAAATTTTCTAAACACTAAAGTAAATTTCTAATACTACAATAAATTTGTAACGTACTAAATACTATAAAATCTCAAAATTCTAAAACTAAATACACCCCATCCGCCTGTGCTATCTCCCCATCCCCATAAAATATTTAGAAATACAATTTCTCCGACATGTTTAACGTCCGGAAAAATATTACTCTAAAATACAATCTACAAAACGTACATTGATCGTACTACAAAATTATTTACATTGGCTAATACATTATTTACGTAATAAAATTAGTAATACACAACCCTAATAAATTAAATTTCTAAATACTACCTATAGTTTCTAACGAACTAAATTTCTACATACAAAATACTACATTAAATTTGCATATACTGAAATACTACATTAAGTTTCTAAATACTACATACTGCATTAAGTAACTGCTACATTAAAATTCACGAGAGCTATACAATTCTAAAATTTCTAAACACTACGCAATCCTAAAATTTCTAAATACTACAACAAAGTCCTAGATATTAAATGATATTTTAATTACGCAACCTATAAAATAATTCCTACAATTATCTCTAAAAATTCTTACAGATAACTATAAAAAAATCAAATTTACCTTTTTTTTTTTTTTTTTCTTCTCTCTTTCTTTCTTCCTTTCTTCTCTTCTTTCTCTGCCTTTGCTTCGCTCGCATACTCTGTGCCGAAGGAGGCGCTAACTAAATACCCCGTCGCCTCAGATGGGCGATCGCCATCTGAGGCGATAGGGGCCCACCATCGCCGCCGTAGCCGTTGGCGCTGGACCGTTGGGCGAGGCACCGATCGCCCGTGTATGGGGCGATCGCCCCATACACGGGCGACGGGGGGCATTTCCGTAATTTTTTTTCGAACGCATAGTTTTGAAAAAAAGAATAAAGAAAATATTAAATAAAAAAAAATTCACCACCTTGGTAGTTAATGGAATAATAATACTCCATTCGGTTCACAAAAACTTGTCTTAGGATACGTGCATTCAAACTTTTGAAACTGTAGCTATCGATATCTTTTTAAATATTTACAACGTATGCATGAAAATCATATACGTAGATTCGTCTCGAAATGTACTTTTATAATATTATGTTTTATTAAGTTTTTAAAAATATATTATAATAAAAGTTAGCGATCAAAATTAAGTTTTAAGACTGATATCTAACACGAAGACTACTTGTGATCCAAGCCTGGAGGGAGTACTAGCTACGCGGTCGATCTGCTAAAGCTAGCTCTACCAGAGAACTTTAGTGAGTGCTACTAAAGATATTTTTTTTAGTTTTAGGAACGAGAAATTAAAGAGAGCAGCAGCCTTTAGATCAGTCGGTGCTGCGGTTTCAGGCTTGCAGCTTCCATCGACTGCTGGGCTGGCCGGCGGGTAGCTAGAGGCAGCGGCAGCATCCACGGTAGTGATAGCAGCAAAGTTAATAGTCGCTAGCGATAAGATCAAGACAGGTCATGACTCATGAGTCAGGACGCTGCTACATTCTGCTACAGGACACACACACAAACTGCAGAATGCAGACTGCAATGCAGGCATGCATGCAGGCTCTCTACATCCTAGTTCGAAATTTCAAGCTAGGTTAGGTACTGGACAGCGGATACTGTATGCAGGGTGAAAAACGGGTGGAATATGAGTGGATATTGTTTTTTCCATATCTTAATATATATATTTTTTCCTGGATTTGGAACTGGATACGGGTTAATCGGATACAGATACGGATTCGGGTTATTCAGGATACGGATACGAGACGGATATATGAAGGATTCGAGTCGAAAACGGATAAAGATATACGGATAATGCACATATATATAGAGTAATATAAATTGAATTAAAACCATAGGAGTACATGACTATAGTAACAAATTGTATATCAATTAAATTCAATAAACATCGTAGAAAGAACATGCTACTTGAGGATCAATAGAACCAACTAATTGTTAATATAAATGGCTGATATGGAAAAAAATGATGAAAATGGACTAGGCCTTTCTCATATCCGAATAGGAAAAATCCGAATATCCGATCCAATATCTGAATAGGAGAAATCTGGATATCCGAATAGAAAAAATTCGAATATCCGAATCCTGTCCCGTATTTGCTAATATCCGAATAGGAAAAATCCAAATATCCGATCCGATATCTGAATAGGAAAAATCCGGATATCCGAATAGAAAAAATCCAAATATCTGGATCCCGTCCCGTATTTACCGGATATTGGATGCTCCGGATCCGATCCCGAATTTGGATTCAAGTATCCGGATCCGGTACCGGATCCGACCGGATAGTAAAATCCAGTCCCAAATTGGGCGGGAGATATCCGACCCATTTTCATCCCTAGCTGTGGGCAGGCACGAAATAGTTCTACTCTCCCTGTACCTATCGATTCTATCTAGAAATTAAAACAGATCGAATAAGGATGGATAATAGTTCTGTCATATTTATTTTTTTATATTTTTTCTCATATACGGATAATTTATACTAGTACAAATACAAATAATATCGAATATGGATACGGAGTAAATACTAATCGAAACGAATACGATCACAGATATTTATCGGAATACGAAAAGCCTTCAAAATTATACACATAAAATGAAAAATGTAACTAGTTTCTTTGCTCCAAACATGAATGACCCAATATTTGTATTTTTGGTTGAATTATGTTTAAAATAATAAATTATGTATTTATGAGTTTTTATGTGTTTTTAGCTACTTATTTGAAATGTTTTCATATTAAGGACAATAGTGTTTGAATTTTTTTAAAAAATTTAAAGCTAATAAAATCTTGAATTTTTTTTGAAATGTTAGATTGTGTCAGGAGCTACCCTAAAATTTTCATAAATTTTGGAGTTGGTTTTCCCATTTTTAATATTTGAAATTTAATTTGTGGATTAATTAAATTAGAAAATAATTTTAAAATTCACAAATATTTTTGGGCTAAAAGAATAGCCTTGGCCCAGCCCACATGCATATCCGGATATCCAGCCCATAAATATCCGTATCCGACGGATAGTGAGATATCAAATCTGTATCTGACAGAAAAATCCGTATCCGTTTTCGATCCGATACTATCCGATAAATATTCGATCCAACAAAATCTGTATCCAAAAATTATCCGAATCGGTCAAAAAAAAAATTATCATTTTCATCGCTAAACCTAGCTAGTGACAAACATTAATTGGTTAGCAGTTTAATCTACGCTGGCAATATATTTGTACGTACAAGGAGAGAGAGAAGATAAAAAGTGGTGAATGGCGACAAACGAACAAATTCTGGGAAGTAAATCACTTTTGTAGCCTATTTTCTTTCTTTTTTTTAAATCTAATATCTCTGTAAATGTATTTACAGATTTAGCCTTCTCTCCACCATGGAAGGCGCGGTCGGTGAAACCTGTTTCCTACCATGTAGTGCGAAAACCAGCTCTGCCACACCTGAGGAACGAAGGAGCGGGCGGGCGAGTGTGGCAGCGTGGGAGGAACGCGGCTGCGAGCGTGAGAGGCACGGTGCCGAGAGCTCCAATGACCCTCCGCGGAATGTGACATGTGTCACCTTACGGCGTTTTTACGTCGGAAATAGGACTACTAAATTCACGGTTACATTTGAAAGGGGGCTGAATTTTTTTAAAAAAAAATGTAAAATGACTAGAAAAGCTATCTGTTTGCACTAAAATTTGGCAAATAATATCCAAGTTATCAGGCTAAGGATTAAAAGATATCTTGCCGATATCGAATATGAAAAAAGGTCAAGTATGGATTGTGGCCGATATTTAACTAAAATAAGAAGAATACTGTCCAAATTGAGGCCGATACGGACCATGGTAAGTAGTGTATTAGAGGTGAACACGATCGGTCAACATCTATAAAAGATGGTCAACGATAGGCGAGAAAAATAACACAATCAAATCAATCAACTCGCATTACTTTTATTTACTTTCTATCGACTATGAGTAGCCTCTGTAATTTAGATTCTCCCTTATAATCTGATTTGATCAATAAAGTTGTGCATCGCCGATTATTGATCACCTTCGATTACGCCAATCAGGTTTGATTTTCTCCGATCTTGTTGCACATTGCCTTTTTCGGAAAAGATATACCTCTATCATCCGATTAACCCTAATCGGCTAATTAGACTTGAGGAGCTGATGCTGGGATGTTATCAAAAAACCCAACGCGACGTCACTCAGAAGGCTGCATTGCTCATGGTTAATGCCCTCAGCGACGCAGGAATCACTGACACCCCGGTAAGCCAATACATGCCTGCATAAGTCGAATTATCAGCTATGATTATTCAGTCTATACATCATGCCTTGGTTAATCAGTCATCAGTTCTAGTTACGACACTTAAGCCAATGATTGCTAATAGTGTAAAAAACCATAGCACAAGAGTTGGCATTAACCGGAAGCCTACTCAACCCAATGCAAGCCCTACTGAGTTATCTTGTTTGTTCGGTATTGCAAAACACTCAAGGCACAGTAGTCGATCCAAAACCGTCAAGTGCAACTCCATCTTTGACTATGATGCCAACCCAACCTACTGTTATATTGCCACAAGACCCTCGTACAAGTGGGGTTGCGCATTATCAAGCATATACCGATGCCGCTAAGTTGGATGCATCGGCTAACTTCCACCATCGACTCCATTTTATGTTTTTCCACAATCGGTTCCACAGCCGATTGAACCCAATAGGTATCCACAATATGCTGAGCCGATTCCACAAAGGAATCAAGCTCCATACTAAGTTATAACGTACTCAGAGCCCTTTGTCCCAGTACTAGAGCCAATTGCTAGGAGGAACAATGGATATGAGCAATTTCCTCAATACAAGTCGGCTCAACCAAATCGTCAATCCGAGCTTACGCTCGGGGGGCAGAATACCAATTATTATAATAATTGGTAGAACTCTAACATTACGTTGGCTAATATTGTTTATTGGGTCGACCAGATATCTACCGTGTTGAGAGATGAATTTGGCATACAGCACAAGAGGAAGGTTATCGGTTATGGAAAACCGTATCCAAATTATGTTGACCGTATGCCTTACCCTAACAATTTCAAAGTTCCTGATTTCACCAAGTTTTCGGGGGATGACTCTGTCACTACAATAGAGCATGTCAGATGCTTTATTGCGCAGTGTGGTGAAGCTGCCTAGTCTGGCGGCCTAAAAAATTAAATTATTCCCATTATCGCTGTCAGGAGCTTCTTTTACATGGTTCACTAGCTTATCCTCAAATTCGGTTCACTTTTGGCTCGATTTGTAAAGCCGATTCCATGAGTATTTTTTCTCTAGTAGTCTAGAACTCAGAATTTCTGATTTGAGCTCTGTTCACCAGAAATTTAGGGAATTGGTAACAGATTATATTAAAAGGTTTAGAGAAATTAGAAATCGGTGTTTTAGCATCACTTTGCGTGACAACCAACTAGCCGATTTGGCCTTCTAGGGGCTAATTCTCCAGTTGAGGGAAAAATTCGGTGGATAAGAGTTCACCGATTTAAGTCATTTGCTGCACAGGGTATCGGCTCAAGAAAACCATTTTACCTATAATAAAGCCTCTAGAAACAAATTCAAGGCTAATGACGGTAGAGATAAGGAAAAAGACAAAGTTAACCTCGTCAACTACTGTACAAGCGAGTCTTCTGAAGATGACGAGGCTAAGATAAACATAGCAGAATGGGTTAAGAGATCTAAAAAGTTCTTAGTCTATTCTTGGCTTAAGCCGACTAAAAATAAGTTAGAAATAAAATATGCTTTTGATGTCTCTAAGTGCGATCGTATTTTTTATTTACTACTGTAAGAAAAGATTATACGGTTGCCTGAGGGGCATGTCATACCATCAACCGATAAGATTGAAAAGCTAAGGTATTGCAAGTGGCACCATTCTTTTTCTCATAATACTAACGATTGCAATTTTTCGGTAGCAGATACAATCGGCTATAGAAGTTGATCGGCTTAAGTTTGCAGAATAGCTGACAATGTAGGTGGATGCCAATCCTTTTCCAATAAACATGGTTCACTGGTTTGGAAAAGGAAAAGAGCCGATGTAAGATGAAGGGTCCAAAATTGCTGAGCATGTTAATATCCAATCAACTTCTAGCGGCAAGGAGACCCTAAAGATCACGATCGGTTCACTGCAGATAGAAACTGACCGTGAAGAAAAAAGTTCAAAGACTGTTAAACTCAGAGGAGACCTACAAATAGGCAAGTGGTATAAGGTGGAGAAATCACCACCACGATAGCCGATGTACAAGCCAAAGCCAACCTCCTCCTAGTTACTTCAAAAATATGAAAGAAGGAACAAGAGGCAGCGCTATGCCGCATGTTGGCCAGGTAATCTATATTGGCATGATAACTTGGAGAGAGCTCACCAGCGATGCCCCTTCTGGCAATTTTGTTGAGAAAGAGGATCGGCTTTGCCATCACCATATATGTGCCCATTGGAGCAATATCCTCAAGATGATTGGCCAAGATGATCGGCTAAAGAAAGACTATCTGGACCAGTGCAAGATTATTCTGACAGAAGTTACAAAAGGCCGATACATGAAAGGGTTTCCACACCAAATCAGGCCAAAATGCAAAAGGAAAAAGAGTCAAGTCCCACGACTCAGGAGAATCTGGCTGGTAAGATACGAAAACCAATTGAACTGAAGCCTAGGTGGTGTCCTCCTAGTCTTAGTCGGTCACAATGCAGATGACTCCAAAGGCTGAGGACTCAGGAAATAAGAGAGGCCGATCAAGAGAAGCAAAGAGATCAAGCATTCAATGAGCTTTGGCTGATCAAGAACACCAAGAAAGAGTGGAGAAAAAAGGAGCCGATTGAAGAAGAATATGATTCAACCGATGACCTAGATTCACCTGTAATCTGGGATGACACTCCACCGATGGACATCAACATGGTGTTCACTTTACCGGCTGAGTTCAATATAAGTACCAAATCGGCCAAAGAAACATTTGCGTAGTTGTGTTTAGGGGCCCAAGATGCAGTCTTCGAGAAGCCCCAAAATGCTCATCGATATATTAAGCCTTTATACTTAAAAGGGCATATTAACGACAAGCCGATATGAAGGATGCTTGCTGATGGTGGGGCAACAGTTAACTTAATGACATACACCACCTGCAAGAAGCTGGATAAGTCCGATGAAGACCTTATTAAAACTAATATGGTTTTGAATGATTTCACAAGCGAACCCACTTAGGCAAAAGGGGTCATGGTAACTGAGTTGACTATCGGTAGCAAAACATTGCCAACTGCCTTTTTTGTAGTCGACGCCAAGGGCAATTACAGTGTTTTGCTTGGGTGAGACTGGATTCACGCCAATTGTTGTGTACCGTCAACTATGCACCAATTACTCATTCAATGGAACGGGGATGAAGTTGAGGTAATCCAAGCCAACACATCAGCTCATATTGTTGTGGCCAGTTCAGATGCTAATTGGCAATATGAAGAAGCTAAATGTATATCGGACAAAGCCTAAGATGATTGTGATTTTATCTGCATCAACAAAACGGGGCTTATTTCGATCAACATGAGGCCAAGTACACTTGATCTGACTGACGAAATCTTGCGCCGATGGGGTCCAAATCGGCAATGAAGTCTTTACAAGACAAAATGCAAAGTTATCGACAAATGATAGATAGCTATGAGGCCATTGAAGATTTATGAGAAATTGATAAATTAGGTCAGGGTTTTACATCGACGGATTTGTTAGAAGAAGTCGATATAGGTGAAGGTGATAGAAAGAGACCAACTTTTATTAGTGCAAATTATAAGGAACAGTTGGTCAAAATTCTTAGAAATTATAAAGATTATTTTGCTTGGGAGTACCATGAGATGCCTAGTTTAAGCCAATAGCTTGTTGAACATCGGCTACCTATAAAACCAGGATATCGGTCGTTTAAACAGTCTCCTAGACGATTTAATCCAGCCTTATATAATGTTATGAAAGAAGAAATCGAACGATTATTGGAGGCTAAATTTATTAGGCCTTGCCGATACGCTGAGTGGGTTTCTAACATCATTTCTGTTATGAAGAAAAATGGTTAGTTAATAATGTGCGTTGACTTCAGAGATTTAAACAAAGCTACGCCAAAGGATGAATATGCATTGCCAATAGCCGATATGCTTATCGATGTTGCATCAAGAAATAAGATTATTAGCTTCCTTGATAGTAATGCTGGATATAACCAGATATTCATGGCAGAAGCCAAAATATCAAAGACAGCCTTTAGGTGCCCTGGTACTTTAGGGTTATTTGAGTGGGCTGTAAAGACATTGGCTTGAAGAACGCTGGTGCAACATATCGCGCGCTATGAATTTGATTTTTCATGATCTTATCAGCCATATTGTAGAGATTTACGTTGATGATATTGTTGTAAAGTCCAAAGAAGACTTGCAGCATTTAGTTGATTTGGAAACAATCTTCAAGAATACAAGAGCGCTTGGTTTAAAGATGAATCCATACAAGTGTGCTTTTGGCGTGTCGGTTGGTCAATTTTTAGGCTTCATGGTTAATGAAAGAGGGATTGAGGTCAATCAAGAAAGAGTCAAGGCCATAGCAAGACAAAGCCGCCGACATGTAAAAATGATTTGCAAAAGTTGATCGGTAAAATTAATTATTTACGGCAATTTATTTCGAATCTGTCTGGCCGTATTAGTGTGTTTACCCCATTGTTGAAGTTGAAAGAAAATCAAGAGTTTGTGTGGGGAACCGATCAGCAGAAAGCCTTTGAAAATATCAAGGAATACTTGACTAATCCTCCGGTTCTAGCCACACCTTGAAAAGGTATACCATTCGAATTATACAGATCGGTTGAGAAAGAAACTATTGGAGCTGTTCTGGCGCAAGAAGTCGATGGAAAAGGGCGGTTTTTTTTCTACTTAAGCCGGCGACTAATTGATGATGAGACCAGGTATCCCTTTGTAGAAAAACTGTCTATCTTTATATTTTGCTTGCACAAAATTAAGGCATTATATTTTAGCGTCAACTTGTAAGTTTATTTGTAAAACCGATGTTATAAAATATATGATGTCAGCTCCAATTCTGCATGGTCGACTTGGTAAATGGGCTATGCGCTCATCGAGTTCGACCTAATATATGAATCGGCTAAAGCGGTTAAAGGGCAGGTGATAACCGATCTCATTACAGGACATGAGACTAATGCCGATTTAGTATTAGTAGCACCATGGCAATTATTTTTTGATGGATTGGTATGTCGAGAGGGCGACTGTATCAGAATAGTGCTCGTCTCGCCAAAGGGACACAATTTTGAGTTTGCATTTCGGCTAAATTGCCGATGCTCCAATAATGAGACTGAGTACGAAGCGTTGCTTAAAGATCTACAGTTGCTCGAAAATATCGGAGTTGATTCTGTTGAGGCTTATGGGGATTCCTTGCTGATTATACAGCAGGTTAAGAGAGAATATAACTGCTATGATGAAATTTCGATCAAATATTTGGAACAATGTATTGCTATAATCGGCTCATTTACATGGTTCTCTATTAGTCATATTCCTCGAGAGATGAACGATAGGGCCAACTTATTAGCTCAAGAAGCATCGGGCTATAAAGTTTTTTGGCTGATTTTAGGAATGTGAGCCGATTGAGAAAACAGTAATGTGTGTTAACACCGCTGATTGGAGGTAAAAAATAATGGAGTATTTGATCGACCCCTCAAATCCGACATATCGAAGAATTAAGCGGCAAGCTTTAAATTATGTTGTCCTTGATAACGTATTATACTATCAAACTTTAGAAAGTTTGTTGCTAAAGTGTCTTGAAGACGAGGAAGCCAAAATAGCTGGGAGAAGTGCACGAAGGCATTTGTGGATCCCATCAATGGGCTTATAAGGTGAAATGGTTGTTGAGGTGAACGGGGTATTTTTGGCCGACGATGTTGGAAGATTGCTTCAAGTATTATAAGGGATGCCAGACTTGTCAAAAATTTGGCAACGTGCAGTTGACTCCAGCATGACTTTACACCCAATTATCAAGCTTTGGCCGTTTAGAGGATAGGGGATAGATGTGATCGGATAAATCTTTCCTCGTTCAAGTAAAGGCCATAAGTTCATTTTGGCTGTGATCGATTTTGTTTTCAAATGGGTTGAAGTCATTCCACTCAAAAAGGTTACAAGCATTGAAGTTATCAGATTTGTTACGGAACATATTATCCATTGGTTTTGAATTTCGTAAACCATTACGACCGATCAAGGTACTGTGTTTATATCCAATGAGTTTTAGGGTTTTGCCAAAAGTTTGAGTATTAAGCTATTAAATTCATCGCCTTATTATGCTAAAGCTAACGGTCAAGCCGAATCATCTAATAGGACATTAATCAAGCCGATCAAGAGGAAAATTGAGGAAAAACCAAGAAATTGGCATTCAACGCTGTCGGAGTCATTGTGGGCTTATCGGCTTGCGTACCATGGAGCAACAAAGCTTTCGTCTTATAAGTTAATCTATGGGCAAGAAGCTGTTTTACTAGTGGAAATCAATATCGACTCTATACGAACAGCCAGGCAAAATGGTTTATCGGCTCAAGATTACAAGGATTTAATAATTGATAATCTGGACGATTTGGCAGAGTTACGTTTACATACGTTGGATCAGCTTAAAAAGAACAAGGCAAGGGTTGCAAAGGCTTATAACAAGAAGGTGACGCCTAAGTCTTTTCATGAAGCCGATTTAGTTTGGAAAACTATATTACCTGTCGGCTCTAGGGATAACCGATTTGGTAAATGGTCTCCTACGTGGGAAGGACCGTATAAAATAAATTGATTTGTTGATGGAAATTTCTACATTTTGGAGACGTTGGAGGGTGTGGTGTTTCCTAAGGCGATCAACGGGAAATACTTGAAGAAATACAATCCTAGCGTTTGGATCAGATCTTAATCGGCTATGAGAAGTTATCGGTTGAAAGGCCAAATTAATTCATTGCAGTTAATTCTGACTAAACTAAAGATATAAAGCTGATTATACACATTGCAGAGTCAATACGTCAATAAAATTGATTAAACTACCGATTAAAATTGCAAATACTTGAAACGTTTCAAAAGATGTTTTCCAATAGTCAACATTGCAGATATTCAAAAGTATAGCCACCCCCATTACAAGCATTTCGAGCTTAGCCGATTACAGACCAGAGCCCAGGAGCCTAGCACCAAGTGCAGAGAGTGCAGCTGTGACCTTAGCGATCGTCTCCTGCACCTCATCTATAACTTTGTTATCTTATTTAGTGCTTCCAGGTACCGGAGCAACCTTGGTCAATTGCTTCTTGACTCCTACCACGGCCAAGGCGACCTTGAGCTTTTGGTCCTTGATAGCCGACGCTGATTCAGATACTATTTGCTGGCCATCGGATATCTGCTTGTTTAGCTTGGCGAGCTCTTCTTCAAGAAGCTTCTTAGCTGACTCAAGTTTTAGAAATGCTTCCTTGTTTGCCTTGAGTGATTTGGCATCGATGTCAAATTTGTGTTTCTTGGCCTTGGCATTGACCACCATCTGGTCTAGCAGCTTTTGGTCGTCTTCTTGAGACTCCCTCAAGGCGATTCTGGACTTGGCAGCATCCACCGCTACTTTCCTATCGTCTAGGTGGCAGACGCTTAAGAGAGATGCCATTGTCTCCGGCGGGAGGTCAGCTTCAACTGCCGCCATGGCATCGCGGATGGGCTGAGTGTTGTCGAGCAACTCAGTTGATGGCCTCATGACTAGGTCGAACAGTTTGTTCAACCTTTGCTACATGCCAAGGGCAGACGTCACCGTAGCCGACTCGTCCTTAGAGACTTCAAGAATTCTCTGGACGTCCGCCGGGTAGTCGTCCGTAGCCACTACTTACAGATCATACAAATCAGCCTAGATGAAGTCCAACAAGTTGGTTGGGTTGGACGATGTCGGGGCAGGTGCAGCTATAGGGGCCGGTGGCGAAGGCTCGATGGAAGCAACTTACCTCGCAAGTGGTCGACGCATGTGGGGAATACGGGAACTCTCGTCTCTTTGCTTCAGAGGCTTGGGGTCTCTGCTAGCCAAGACCTTTGTGGACTTGGCACACTTCTTCTCTGATAAAACAAATCAGCTGCATGTATTAGTGTCTGCAAAAACTTATGGAAATATAGCTAGTAGCCGATTATTATAAACTCACTTGGCTGCTATTTCTCTATGTCCGATAGAGAAGGGGCTTGGATGCCTAGGGTACCAGATGTGTTCCCTGAAAGGCCTGTCGATTGGCGTGGCCTCTTGCTAGGCTAGCCAATACCCGATAGGCCACTCCTGTCTTCTTGCCGGCTGCCTTTGTCTACAAAAAGAAGAGAGGCCGATTGGTAAAAGTTATGTGATAAGAGTTGAAATAGAAGCAAAAGTCTACTTGAGCCGATACCTCACCGGTAATATTTACAAGGCTTGTGTTAGTGTATCATGATGAACTAGCCTCATCGCTAGAATTGTTGTTAGTAACTACCGTCGAGTTAGGGAGATCTAGGAAGAATTCGTTGATGATAGCCAACATGGTCTTCTTTGAATACAAGGCCACAGCAATAGCCGACCACCATGATGAAAAATGTCCTGCTCGACAAGTATTCAAGAAAAAGTGTGGCAAGTCTCGAACTTGAAGATTATCAGCCATATGCAAAACAATGTTGGCCGCTGCTGCATTACGGACTCGTGCTCTTGGTTGAAGCCGATAAAAGAGTTGAAAGCAAGGGGGTGACTTGCCCAAATCCCAACTGCCTGGCATAGACTGACGAATGATAGAATTCATATGAAGGTTGGAAAGTTCGATTCCATGTGTGAAGGCCGACAGATAATACACTTGGAGAAATAAACAGTTTGTACAACTCCAAAGTTTCATGAGACATGGAATCACTGTTGGCTTCCAGTTGCAAAAAAGATGGGAAGGGATAATCAACTGCATCTCTATAACTGAAGAAGCCCTGTTGATTGAAATCTTCACTGTCGAGCTGCACAAAGAATGTCTAGTACTTTCTAGAGCTGACAGGGGTAACCTTTGTCTCATTCCTAGAGCAGAGTATAAATCTCTCCCCATAAGATTGGCTTGGTCTATAGTGGGTCTCTTCATCCTCAGGAGTTTCTTCTTGCGGGGAAGGGGTATCGTCGACTGGGTTCAAATTAAAAGACCGACTGAATATGCAATAGAGCCAGGTCTGCACAAACCACAATGGGCCTCCTACATTGCCGACGATATAATCAGAAAAGCTGACCGTGTACAATGTGCATCATCTGATATACTGCACCTAGGAGCATTTTTCCTAAGGCTAGCCGATAGCCCTCAACTAATTGTTCGGCCAGACTTTGGTAAACTTGAGTCGGCCCAAGGGATGCCCCACAAAAAAGAATCTACCCAACCAAAGATTAAGGAAGGCAACATGTTCCTCGTCCGATACTGGCCCACTGCCTTTGTTGTTGTTACTGATATACTTGCTCCATCCCTCGCCCTTGGATCGGATTAGCTTGTACTGAGGTTTGGTGCTGAAAGCCGACACTTGTTCCACATCAGACCTCAGGTAGTGAAGTTGAGCTATATCTAGGAGAGTTGGGCCGATTGGACCCGTTCTAAACATGAATGCATTCAGGGTATCCAACCAAAAGTAACATATTGTGGCCACTATGGGCTCATTGGCTTCAGGGTCGGCTAATGATAGGGAGAGACACTCAACTATTCCCATTCGCTCCCATATCTCCCTCTTTTGGGTCGCTACCCGATTATACCAGCTACTCCATCCTTTTAGCTCCGTCGGTCAAGCCCTAAAGATTTTACTCCAATCTTCTATGTTGTATCTAGAAGCCGATAAGGGGAGACGAGGAATTTACTGATTTATGACTGTGTGAGAATCTAGATTTTCTATCGGGCCTAGGTAATACTGATTGTCACTATTGGGGTTTGGAATGAGTACATGTTAGGAATCCATTCAGACGACTTAGGAAGAATAAGGGTTGGTCGATGAAGACTGTTGAGCAAAGTGCGCAGAAAGTCAGTTGAAGCCGATGGTACGTCGTCTGAGAGCTTGTGCGCGTGAGAATGACCATGTGGGGATCTCATATTTATATGGGGTAAAAAAAGGTGAAACGGCAGGAAGAATTTTGAGGGGGTGCTTGCAGTTAATGGTGAAGATAAGTGTCTCAAGATTTTATAGCGCCATAAATGGAGCGGTTATTAAGGGGAATATCGCGTCAAGCCGATTGAAAAGATTTTTGGAAGATAACGTATTATCTCCCAAAAATGGGGGGCATATTTTTGCACCAAAATTTGGCAAGGAATGGCCAAGTTATTAGGCTAAGGATTAAAAGATATCTTGGCTGATATTGGATATGAAAAAAGGTCAAGTATGGATTGTGACCGATATTTATCTAAAACAAGAAGAATATTATCTAAATTGAGGTCGATACGGATCATGGTAAGTAGCGTATTGGACGATCAGCCAACAGCTTAAAAAATGGTCAAAGGCCGGCGAGAAAAACAACACAATCAAATCAATCAACTCGCATTACTTTTATTTACTTTCTATCGACTATGAGCAGCCTTTGTAAGTTAGATTCTCCGTTGTAATCTGATTTAATCAATAAAGTTGTTCATCGCCGATTGTTGATCACCTTCGATTACGCCAATCAGGTTTGATTTTCTCCGATCTTGTTCGCATCGCCTTTTTCAGAAAAGATCTATCTCTATAATCTGATTAGCCCTAATCGGCTAATTAGACTTATCGTTACCCTAGATTTGATCGGCTTTTTAGGTTTTTAGATCTTTACCGATTGTCTCGGTAGATCGGTTTTGAGTGTATTTTATACTTATCTTACCGATTGCAGGATCAAATCGGTTGGCACACCTCAAACCTCAGAACCCGACGTTCGTACAGTGTGTTGTGGCCGATAGACCCCTCTTCACGTTTTTTTGGCACTAACACACTCTTGGCACGCCCGGTGGGACAAGATGTCTTCATTAGGGAAATCTGAAAGACCGAGATGGCAACCAGAGGGGGGTGAATGGTCCCAAAATAAATTTTCCCACCTCTTGGACAAATGCTAGTCAAAAGACTCAATACTGCTTGTAAAGAACAGAGACTAGAAAAACACAAGCAGTGCTCTGAAAACAGCACGACTCCAAAAGCCAATATGTGATCTTGGCTTGCTTGTGAGATTCTAATGATCAAGATAGACTTGAATGCCTTCTCACACGTCACAGCAAGCAAGATAGCACAAGAGTAAACACCAAAACTCGATCAATTAAGAATTCATCATGAAGGAACAAAAGATCAGTTTCTTTGCAGAACTTGAACCAGGGTTGCTTAGAGAATTTGGATATGCTCTGAGTGAAAATTCATCCAATCAATCCCTCATTCTTTGCAACAAGAACCAGAAGCAAATCAAAACTAAAGAACTGCAAGTCACACGTTTTACACACTTTAAGAACACACAGATTTACAACTTGCAACAAGAACAGAAGGATTGCCTAAATGATTGAAAGCATCGAATCAAGAGAAGAGTTCATCAACCATGAATTTCAACAAAGATTCAATAGCATGTAGAAGGAGATGAGGCAAATCCAAATTACGTAAAGTAAATTGCAAGTAAGTAAATGCGGAATTTAGATAGCAGAATTTAAGTGCGTAATGTAAATACGTAAAGAAAATGAAACTAGAACATAAATGAAGAACATTTCATTTCTGGAAGGGAGGTTTACAAAGCCTCACAACAAAGTGGGCAAAACTCAAATGAGCAAAGAAAAACCTCGGAACCTTCAAAGAGGGAGGCTGCCCTACCCTCTATTTATAGTGACTGGATCAATTCCCACCTTGGATGTCTTGCTTCAATCCTAAGCCAACTTCCAAGAGCCAGGATTTGATCTTTACACTGTCACTCTCAACAACTCTCAACTACACTCATGTACTTTCTTAGTACACCTGACAGCAAGCTACACCTTATCCACTACTTTATCTTTCAGAACTGCAACTCTACAGCTCTCCTTGATCCAAGTAGTGATAAGCTAGCTTCTCCACTAATCTCTTGTCTCTTGGAACTGCACCGACTTCATCTCCGGCCATCTTCCGGCGAACTTCCGGCCGACTTGAACCTCCGGCCATCCCATGCCTAGTTCCAGCCTCCCTTCGCCTCACCATGACCACCAAATGAAGTCCTACATTCACAAAGACAAGAAATCCCTTTTTGGTTCCACCATGAACCCATCATAACAATTCGATCACGAGTTGGGGTTAGAAAAGACCAAAAACGGACCAAAGCATTTCAACCAAATGCAGACAAGCTGTTTTCAATACAGCAGGATCTTCTCAATTTGTTATGATTTTATATGTTGTTCTACTGAAAATCTTGTCAACATGAAAAAGTTGTGTTTCGAAATTATCTACAACTTTCATGTAGAACACATAATTTTTCGAGCACGGGAAGACCCTCAAAAATGCATATTACTGCACGCTGGAAAATTGGTCCGTAGTACATGTGAGAATCTCTGTTAACCTTCCCGATTTTATATGATTTTTTATGTTGCTCAAATGAAAAACTTGTCAACATAAAAACGTTGTGTTTCGAAATTATCTACAACTTTCATGTAGACCAAATAATTTTTTGAGCAAGGGAAGACTTTCGAAAATGCATATTACGGCACGCGAGTAAAATTGGTCCGTAGTACACATGAGAACCATCGCGATTTGGTCCGTAGAACACATGAGAACCATCGCGATTTGGTCCGTCATACACATGAAGATCACAAAAATTTGGTCCGGCCTACACATGAAGATCACAAAAATTTGGCCTGGCCTACACATGAAGATCATAAAAATTTGGTCCGGCCTACACATGAAGATCATAAAAATTTGGTCCGGCCTACACATGAAGATCATAAAAAATTGGTCCGGCCAACACATGAAGATCACATTTAAATACAAACTCAAATCTAAGCTATCCTAGATCATATAAAGTCAAATACTCATCACAAGCAAGGATGGACCTCCACATGGTCCTTCAAAATCAGTTCCGCCATCCGATCTCAACACTGAAGCTGTAATCGTCCCTACTCTGGTTGATTTAACGCCAGAATAATGCAAAGAGATTGAAGATCGAAAAGCTGAACTTGAGGAGATGATGTTGAGGTATTATCAAAAAACCCGACGCGACGTCACTCAGAAGGCTGCATTGCCGACGGTTAATGCCCTCGACGACGCAGGAATCACTGACACCCCGGTAAGCCAATACATGCCTGTACAAGTCGAATTATCAGCTATGATTAATCAGTCTATACATCATGCTTTGATTAACCAATCATCAGTTCTAGTTACGGCACTTAAGCCGATGATCGCTAATAGTGTAAAAAACCATAGCACAAGAGTTGGCATTAATCGGAAGCCTACTCGACTCAGTGCAAGCCCTACCGAGTTATCCTGTTTATTCGGTACCGCAAAACACTCAAGGCACAATAGTCGACCCAAAACCATCAACTACAACTCCATCTTTGACTATGATGCCAACCCAACCTACAGTTATACTGCCACAAGACCCTCGTACAAGTGAGGTTGCGCATTATCAAGCATATACCGATGTCGCTAAGTTGGATGCATCGGCTAACTTGCCACCATCAGCTCCATTTTATGTTTTTTTACAAACGGTTAGTATGCCTCGAACCTCATAATTCGGCGTTTGTCCTATGTGTTATAGCCGATAGATCTTTTTTTTTAACGCCAACACTGTCATTTCAAATTATGGTCACGACTAGCTAGTTACTGCAGAAAGCTAGTGTGATTGTGTTAATCACCGCGCGCGACGCTGGTCCTGTCATGGCGATGCCGTGATGGATGTGTGCTGCCCTGCCCTGCCCTCCGGGCGGCCACCTACAGCAGACGTAGCAGTGTATTACTGTTGCTATTCTGCAGATGCATTGGCATGACATCTTCGTACTGAAACGAACAGTGCCCAACTGATGACCGATTCGGTCTCTGTACTCCCTAAAGCTGTCAGCAATAGTGAGAGAAGCCAAACACAAGCACGGGTCATAAAAAAAACTCAAAAGACTACAAACCCATTTGACTATTTGGGAGAGTTTTCATGTGTGTGCGTGTGGTGTCAGTGTGTGCGTGAGAGAGAATGGGCTGGCCGATTTCGTCAGAACAGTCCAGCCGATTTACAGTGTCATATGAGTTGATCTGCGCCTTAATTGGGCCGAGTTGTTTGGGCTTCAGTGTTTTTGGCCCCATTAGCCCACCCTTCCGAGCCTGTAATCCCGGCCGTCAGCCTATGAACGATTGCGTAGGCCCACTAATTGATCGCTTCATCTCCTTTTTCCTTTTGCAACATGGCCATTTCCGATTTCTCTACATTCTCCAGCTCAAGGGTTGCAAGGGCAACTGAAGAAAAGATAGCCGTACGCGTCCGGTGCCCTTTTATCCCTGTTAATTTCCCGAGTGATCCGTCTTAGAATGCCGTGCGGCTGTTCATCAAAAGACTGGAACGAAAGACTAATCATGCATGCATCGCCCTCTCCTCTCTCCTCTGTGTGTGATCATGCCAAAATATATATTAAAAAAAACCATATCGAAGAGTGTGCACAGCTCCTTGGCCTCCTGCTCCAGATGATTCATCCATTCAGGCCTAGAAAGATCAATATGTGTGTGCCACAAGAGAGCAAAGGTAGAAGATAAAATGGATAGGATGAATATCCCAAATCTTTTGAAAAGGGCTTTATGATATTCATAAATCATAACTGTTCCTTTAGCTATTGCTCTCTCTCTCTCTCTCTCTTTTCCCTTCTCTTGCCCTGCAAAAAGTGTGTGTGAGAGAGAGTAGAAACTTCGTGGTCAAGCCCCGCGAGTTCAGGATCACTGCCTGCTACTTACTGTTAGCCTCATCATCTCTCATGCTAGCTACTGCCATCTACTACTATAACCATTCAACCAATCCATCATTTATCGTCCATATATATCCACTGTGAGATCGTGAGCGAGGTGCATGGGTAGAATTGTGAGGCAAGGCAGGGCAAAGCGATGATCATTGTGCGTTGTTTCTTTACGAGGGCAAAAGGAAAAGTTGCCGCTGCTGGAGGCAAAGCGACGTGCATGCCTCGGTCACATGCCTGCCTGCCTGCCAGGGTTGCATTGCAAATCTGCGTTTGCATCGGATGCACGCTGCAGTACTGCCCTGCAGTGCCCTGCCGCTGGATTCAGTCACTTTTCTCGTTGCCGGGTCCATCTCTGCATCACCAAGGACAAGAAGATGGATGCTTTCCATGATCCATGCATGCGACCCTTACATCTTTGGATTTAGGTCTGGATAAGCCTGACCTCTAATTATTTGGGATTAAGTACTGCGAGCATGCAATGGTACCGCATCTTTTCTGAACGACTACTCTTCTGAAAATGCTCTGCTAAATGGCCGGGTCAAAAGTCAAGATGCAGACATATCATGCGCATAAATTCTTCTTTCTTTCCTAATGATGCATCAGTCTTCTTCTGACCAAGTGCGAATGGTGATTTGCGTTCGATTCTTCCATTGCCGGTACTAGCTAATTCGCCATGATCATGCACGTGTTAGTAAGAGAGGGGAGAAGGTTAGAATTTAGAGGAGATAAAAGGGAGGCCGTGCCTGTGCGTGGTGGAGCCTTGCACATGCAGTGAAAGAATGTCGACTCCTTTTCCGCTTTACAGCACCGCACAACAGGAGCACAGGGCTCACTGATCACTGTGCCTTTTCACTAACCATCAATGTGGCCCGCACACTTACATGGGCATGCATCATCTTTAAAGCATGTTTTGATAATATCGCAATACATATTTGATTTTACTTTTTGGAAAATGGATTGTTGCATAACTTTATTTGTGATATTTTAATATTATAAATTATAAGAGATAAAATATTCACTCTGGTGTCCAATACTTGTATGCACAGTATCATCTCTTTCTCTCATTATTGCAGTACTTGTATATACTTAGGGGTGAAAACGGGTCGGATACGGGCGGATATTGCTCTTCCCGTATCTTAACTCATTTTTTTTTTCAGATTCGGAACCGGATACGGGCTAGTCGGATCCGGATACAAATCTGGATAATTCGGGATATGAATATGTGACGGATTCGGATTGGAAACGAATAGAGATATACGGATGCAGATGCCATGTTCTTCCTAATATAGAAAAAAATCATTGAAATTAGATCAATTAGTAGTATAAGTGTAAGTGTATCTACTGCGGTTTACATTTTGAAGTTTTTCATTAGCAGCAGTTAAACATAGTGTAGAAGAACAATTCATTCCTTAAAATTCCTCAAAATCCAAAAAAAAACCTAGAGGAAGTAAGGACCCCAGAAGTCTGGAATGCCATGTAACAGATGGATTAAATCCCCCAAATCCAAACAAACTCATATTATATGCCAGAAGTAGCATCAAGCCATCTACTCCTCTAGCTTTAAGTAATGAAAGCTGGAGCCAGAATGCAAACCATGAATACCTAAATGGTATAGTGGTATGTGCTTTTGAACCATTGCTACAAGAAGTTATTACACAGACATAGGCACATCAAGCAACATAGTAAAGTGACAATTATCAATCTCACAATCATTCTCCATGTTGAATCAAATTTCTAGTATAAAATCCAAAATCTCATATAATACTGTTTTTTTTTTTACTTTCTAGAGCTTATAATATGGTTTCCCCCAAAACGTATTTCATGGGTTGTATGTAAGCAGGGGTAGTGAGCTGGTAGTGACCTCCTAGGTTAGAAGCCCCATAAGCAAGCTTACTAAAAGAACTAATTAGGCCAGACATATGGTACCGGAATAAATGAAACTTTAGGTCAATGGCATCAAGCCATCAACGCTAGAGCATCTCACTTATAGTATGAGCCTATCATTACAACTCAATGTACTAAGAGCAATGAATGATTTTGTTTCTTCTGCAAACTAGAATTTGGATATCTGATATCTAAAAGGTATAAGTATGAATGAAACTTCATTGTGAAACTTCCATTTTTTCAGTTCCAGTCATGTAAATTCCCATTGCAATGAGAGGCATCCATTGAGCTGCCTAAAGACCTTGTGAAATCAATCATCCATATGAATGGATTCGTAATCTCGAGCTCTTATGAAATGCGTAGAACAAAAAATTCGTGAGGAATGTAGGTGTCTCACTGTCTCTGGAAGTCTGAAGGCTAGTAGATCTGCATGCGCCTACCTGAGAGCCAATGAAGGTCGGGGGAGATGCCGCTAGGGGGGTGGAGGGAGATGGCGTTGCGGGTGCCGCCGTGCCGGGGTGGGGGTGGCTGGGTGGGGATCACCGGATCTGGGCGAGGGAGACGCCGAGAGGCCGAGGCAAGAGCTCGAGATGC
Organism: Otatea glauca; assembly: GCA_036346275.1. NCBI lineage: Eukaryota > Viridiplantae > Streptophyta > Magnoliopsida > Poales > Poaceae > Otatea > Otatea glauca. Next base: position 7,288,304 of record CM070711.1, on the reverse strand, counting down.
CGCCGGGGGGTGGGCCATGGGGGGGGCGAGATGCCGCCGTCCACCGATGGCAAGGGTGGGGTGAGCTAAGACGTGACGTCGCAATGGGTGGGGATGTGCCGATGCGAGGGTGGGCCATGGGGGGCGAGACGCCACCGTCCACTGAGGGCAAGGGTGGGGCGAGCCGAGACGCGACGCGACGCCGCCATGGGTGGGGGTGCGCAGATGCGGGGGTTGGCCATGGGGGCGAGACGTCGCCGTCCGCCAAGGGCAAGGGGTGGGGCGAGCCGAGATGTGACGCCGCCAGGGGTGGGGGTGTGCCGGTGCGGGGGTGGGCTGTGGGGGGTGAGACACCGTCGTCCGCCGAGGGCAAGGGGTGGAGCGAGAAGCGACGTCGCCAGGGGTGGGGGTGCGTCGGTGCGGGGGTAGCCGGGTGGGGATGAATGGGGTTGTGCAGGGGTGGGCGTGATGTGCTGATGGCTGGATGACAAGATGGGCTGGCCCAGTAGTCCAAATCAAAAACTGAATACCCGAATGGGACATTATCCGATATCCGAATCCCAACCCATATTTCCCGGATACTCCATGCTCTGAATCCAATATGATATCTGGATTCAAATATCTGGATCCGGATCCGACCGGATATCTAAAATCCATCCCGGATCTAGTCCCAACCGGATCCGGATCGGGCGGATATAATCCGACCCGTTTTCACCCCTATATATATTACATGCTCATAATGCACATCGCATAGCTTTCGATCCTTCCATCTCGTGAAGGTTCACTAAATAAAGGGTTAGAATGTTTTCTCTCTTTTTGAGAAATTTTAGCATAGTCTCTTTTTCAAAGCGACTATAAATCACATGTCATTGACTTTTATTATATAATATATTTTGATTCGTAATATCTATATATACAAATCAAATTCCTTACCTTATTTTTGAAATAGCATATTTCTAGAATTTTAATTTTTAATAAAACCAAAATATCTATTTTTCTCTTAGTTTGGAATTAAAAAAAACAATCACTAATTTCCTTTTATTTCTATTCCGAATTTGCGTATTTTTTTATTGTACTTCGCACAGACTTTCTTTTCAGCTTTAAGATGGAATTCGTACATAAATCTATTTGCTAATTTTTAGTTAATTTATATTGATATTTTTATTTAATTTGAATATCAATTTTAGGTTATAATTTGTATACAAATCCAACTGCTAATTTTCATGTCATTCTTATTATGAATTTCAACTGTGTATGGGTTTTAATTTTTAGTTCATATGAAAATCAAATGGTTGATTTCCTTTTATCTTTTATATTTTTTATTGTGTTTGGCATGGACTTTTCTTTTATTCTAAGCTGTAATAATTCGGGTTATCTAGATGGATAGTTAAATGTTTTTCTTTAAATAATAGTATCCAATGGCTGTGATAGCTCAACTTAGTTAGGGTCCATGACCAATTTTTTTGCCTTTTCATGAGAATTTCTAGCCTATTTCTTTTTTTAAAAAAAACTGCTCTAAAAGATCTATCATGAGCTTTTAATATATAATAGATTTGCAAAACTACCCTTTTTTTTTACTCTCTCTCTCTCTCCTCTTTTTACAGAAACCATTTAACTGAGTTCCTGAGATTGTGAGTTTACACAAATTAATACGAAGTTGGGATAAACATGATAAAGAATTTGTTCCCCAAAAAAAACCTAACACAAATTCCTAGGAAATTGTAGCACGCGCTAATTGAAAAATGACACGAGTTGATCAGGAACAAATTCATTTGATATGGTTCGCGTGACACAAATAATGAAGCAATGATAATATATATATTACTGAAGTACCAATGATGCAATTAAAATATCAATGTGTGCTACACCTTACTCATGTGCGAGAAAAGGGAACATGATTAATCGATTAGTATTCGATCACGGTATTATGAAAATCACACCATCAAAAATCTAATGATACGAAATCAATCATTAAGCTGGATTTTGGCCTCAGAATATCCTAATTGATACTACGAATATATATTACATGCTGCAATATAAACAGTACTCCCCGGCTTGACTACAAGACAAACTGATGTCTACTCTTATATATGTCGGTTTCTCTCCAAGAATTAATGCATATCAGTTGTGACAGTCTGAACTGATCATGTAATGATTCTAGAAAAATGATCATATAATGTATCCACCACTTGATCATGCCAATTGGCACCATGCCCTACTCAATTGGTGTGAGAATATTGTTCTATCTAACAACTTCATAGCACAAATTCGCACTAATTGCTTGCCTGATCATCCTCTCGATCTATACATGTGCTATACAATTGCATGGATCGATCAAATTAAGGGTATTACACGTGAGACTAACTGGCTCGACGGATTCTTGTCATGTAGGTCCACAACAACTACTAATACACTAAGCAGTACAACAGATAGCCCAACTAACTGGTGGCCTGAGACTCTAGGCTCTTGCAGCGTCTGCAGCTAGCCCACACGTGTGTGTAGGAAAATGTGGCGACCCGAATAATTAGCATGGGTAACGATAGTAGCACCGTCATTACTCTAAGATAATTATACTGATCTCGGCATATACCAGCTAATCAAAACATCGAGCGTACCCGACGTTTTATTAGTTAATACACTGTGTTCAGAGTGTTGCCGCAGAAACAATAATTAGAGACTAAAATGAAAGCTTATTACATTCCATTGCCACGCAGGCTACAAGTCCAGTATATTAATTACACATAAGATTCAAATACAACAAAAATATAATACAAAAGTACTAATCACCCTAAGATTGGTAAAATCGATGCACGGTCTACCCAACATCCTAACCCTCTTGGTAATCCTCCTCCTCGTAGCCTAGTCCTATGGTTGATCCTCACCCCATGCCTCATAGGCAAATTCATTGGGATCCACATCCCAAACAGGCACTTGACCACAAGAACCAATTTCCTCACCCCATGCCTCATAGGCGAGTCTATTGGGATCCACATCCCAACCAGGCACTTGACCACAAGAACCAATCTCTAAGCAAAGGGGGAGTTAAGCAAGAGTGAGCACAGAAGTACTCAGCAAGCATTAATAATAAAATGCATTATATGAATTTTTGCCATCATCCATCACCTGTCCATCCTTCTCTCAAATCCAATCTTAGAAAAATAGGGTTTTATTAGGAACACGGGGGTTTTCGATTTTAATTATTGAAATTGCTACTAGCACTCGTATATAAGGCAGACTTAGCTTTCGTAGCCTACAATCCAAGAGATAGGCATGAATTCATGATTTTATGTTGTACCACTTTACCTATAATGAATCTAACCTCAGTTGAGAATCCAGAATGTTTATCGCTAATCAGGTATTAGATCTCCAACCCTGGCACCACTGCCAGTTGTGCTCTGACTAACAACGGTGGCACATCAACCTAGGCATTTAAATATAGTGTCAAAATAAATCCATCGCAGCTGATATTTGTGTCTTTCACTGGGACTCCGGTGTACCCAACTTCACACCCCTAGATATCTATTCATACCCAGTGTGGAGATCATAACGCCGTCATAGGATAACCTTTCCTAGTCGTTTCCCACACACTATAGTTGATACGAAATTATACGGCTCATTACCCGAGTGTACTTTATTCAACCTTATGTTTTAGCCATATGTAGAGGGGCCCACCGGCAATGCTCATCATCTATGGTACACTCTACCCACCATACATATACATACACAAATTAAATACTATCCCAACAGTCATCATCAATACCTCATATCCAAAACCATTACTGTCGCAACAGCTCATCACCAAAATCATTTTTCCAACTGCATCTGATTTATGGTTTTCTTAAACATGCTTTTCCATGCATAGATGATATCACATATAAGTAAATATGCTTGATAAAAACAATAAAAATAATCAAAGATTTCTTGCCTATATTTTGGTACAATTCGTCCTCACCTATCGGCTGTTGAAGCTCACCTGTTTGATTTGAATTAATTCCTAAAATTATAAGGAATATATTTTAGTAGATTTTTTGCATGTTTCATGACTTCCAACTAGCTCTTAAAAGTTTCATTATTCAATATATGTATGATGCTTCTTTTAATATTATGGGATATTTTTAATTTAATAACTTTTATTTAAATGCAAGATAGTTTAGGTTATTTAATTTATCGGACTTTTAAATGGGCATAATTAATTTGGATGATGTACTGGGTTGAACAGAAATTCCCCTTTTTATTCTTTCTTCTCCTATTTTCTTCTCTTATTTCCTTTTTCTTTTTTTCTCCCTTCTTTCTTTTCTTTTTCTCCTCTCCTTTTCCTTTTTGTTTCTCTTTTCTTCCTCTCTTTCTTTTCTCCTCGCTTGGCTACCTTATCTTCTTCCTCCTCTCTTTTCTCTTCTCCCCCATTTTCTTCTCTCCTTCTTGGCCTTCCTCTCTGGCCCTCTCTTGGTCCGCCCGATCGGCTCGCCACCACCAGCCACCACCTCCTCGATCCACCGACCGTGGCCTCCTCCCGTTCTCCCCCTCGCGCGTGGCCCCACGTCAGCCCACCTGCGCGTGCCCTAGGCCGCTCGGGCTACCCACACCGTCGAGCTGACCCCTTGCCCCGACTGCTCCCTCGCCGCCGCTTGGGCCACACAACTGCCCGGGCCTTGCGCTGCTCCCTCACGCCTAGGCCCGTGACCTGCCCTGGGCCCCGTGTCACCGCCCTCGCCTGGGCAGCTCTGGGCTATTGCCGTGTCGGCCTCCTTTAGCATGCTCGCCCGGCGTTGTGCTGGGCCGCCAGGCCCCGCCTCTGGTCCTTCGTCCCCCTCGGCAAGCTACCTCGCCCCCTTGGGGTTCGCCTACCTCGGTTTTCTCCTCCTTCCCCCACTGATGCCTTATTACTTTTAGTGATTGTCTACATTTTCTACATTAGCTACCTACAGATTTAATACCTTTACGGGTTAATGATGATTATGGGTGACTTGCCGATGGCTGGAGGTACCGCGATGAAACCGACTGAACTCTTGTACGTTAGGGAGTGCAAGGTTTGCCGGACACGCATGGTGCAACCCCAACGGCGACTATCTCGCTATGACCCATGGCTCAAATTGCATTTAGTTTCTATACTTGTCTTGCTATTGTTGCTCCTATGCTTGATCTGGACCAAAAGAAATGGGTTACCTGTGATGTGGAAAAGAGAAGTAATGTAGATGGTGCTAGAGCTAGGATGTGAATGCGATGATGGTCTTGCCCTTGCTCCTTCCTGCTCCGGGAGGTGGCTTTGCTCTTGGGGCCTTGGTCTCCTGAGATCTAGCTCCTTTGGGACTTGATGTGCTTGCCTCCTGAATGGTGGTTGTCTAGTGCTTGATTGGCTTGGATGCTCCTGGATGTTTGGTCTTGTGTGGCTATGAAATTCCCGATGGTTGTGTTGCTTCAGGGAGCCTTGCCTTGTGGCTTTGTGTGTAGGGGGGTGCTCTCTATGCTTGTGATGAATGACTTAGGCTTGGCCCTTTTTACTCTTGGCCGAGTGGATGGACTAGGGGTAAAGATTCTGGGGAAGACTTTACCTTTCTCTCTCTTTACTGTGGGACATTATCATTTTACTATGCAAAGTTTACCTTTTTACTGCAGGATATTTTGGCACTATACCTGCAATGCTACGGTTACCCGACAAAATAGATTTTATTAATGTCGAATGATGATACCCAACTTAGCGAGAGGTGTCGATTTGGCCCCGGACGAATCTGGTACCTCGATGAGCGTACCAATCACATATAGGTCTGACGGCAACTCTAGAAATTTAAATTTCTACATCTTGACCTATGGTTATACATATATGTATGTGTGTCGATTATTTGTTTTGTAGGGAACAAGATGAGGGTCAGAAGCTGTAGATTTTTAGAATTTAAAATTTTCTTGTAATCTTCTTTTGATGTAACTTTATTATTTGCAAAAGATTGTAATCATGTAAGTGTAATACATGTGGAAAATTAATAAAGTTAATGATTAATTGCTGAGCAATTTATTATATATGTGCTTAATCTATGTTGATGTTCATGTTTAATTTATGTTGATGATCCTGCTTGCATGATTAAACTTCTGGATTGTTTCAGAAAATATATGCCATTATATGTCCGAGCAATATATCACTCAGAGCTTCTACTCAGTGGCGGAGGCAGCTCCCGGGCAGGGCGAGCGCCTACTCGGGCTCGCCGGCGACGAACCTCCGGCCACCCTTAGCAGTCTAGCACCATGGAAGCTGCCGGTCGTGGTCTTTCCCACGCAAGGGTCAGCATTTCGAGTGGGTCGTCGCACTGGCTAAGCAAACTAATAGCCCAAAGTAGAAAAGCCCACAATCGAATTTAGATCTGAAATCCCTGCCCCCAAATCTCAAAATTCCCCAAATCTTCTGCCACCTCCCTTCGGTCTCCCGATCTCCCCCAATCCCCTAAATCCCCAATAGGGCCAATCCCTACCTCTCCGTGGAGCCGATGGAGCAGGGAGCACCGGAGGTGGTGGAGGAGACGCAGGGGGTGACTAGGCGTGAGGTGGCACCGGGCGGAGCAGGTGGAGCAAGTGCTGGGCGGACCGCAGAGCAGGTGGAGCAGCCGAGCAGGTCGCATCGCAGCAAGCTAGCAGCGCGCGATCGGCGGTCGTGCCGGGCGGAGCAGGTGGAGCAGCCGAGCAGGCCGCACCGCGCGTGGTTGGCGATCGACTGGTGGTGGTAGAGGGATCAAACGGTCGATAGACTGGAGGCGGTGGACTCTGGACTAGCCGCTCGGTAGAGGGCTTGGAGAAGGCCAGAAGGGGCTCGGCCGCTCGGTCAGGGACTCGGTCCTGGGCAGGACTGGCTGCCTAGCTCGGGCCGTTTGGCTGCCGACTTGAGGATTTGAGTCTTGGAGATTCTAAGGTGAACTGGTGAAGTCTAGAGACAGTGAGCCACCGAGCTGACTAGTTGAGGGTATAAAAGAACAAAGTTAACTACTATTTTGATTTTTGAAGTAGAATAATTATGTTATCATCTCTTATACAAATGGTTTTGAAATAGAATATTTTAGTGTATTATCTATTATGCAATGTTGATAAATGATAAGAGCTAAACATTTGTTATTTGATTTGTGAAATTGCAGAAATGAGAAGGTTTTTAGTTGATAAGAGAAGCCTTGCAAGTGATGATCATGGAAATACAAGTTTAGCTGAACCGCAACAGCAAGCACAAGCTGAAGTGACACAACCACAAGGTCAAGATCCACCACCACGACCAAGTAATACTAACGCTATCTGTGTGTTTAATTTGGATGAATTCATAAGTGATCCTACTCTTAGGAAACAAATAGATGAGTATGTCCCTGAAATTCAGGACCAAATTAGGAGGGCATACATACAGAAAGGAACAACACAACCTATTGTGAATTTTCCTCAAAAACAATTTGTGAAGTTTTCGTCGCTAGTTGTTGTTCATTTATTCGTGATTTTTTTTAGTATGTCTCCTTGGTTGTGACCACAACAAGTGCATCTTGCAAGAGAAGGGATGCATTGAAAGAAAGCTGTCATAAAAGTATTTTGGATAGGATTAAGGGTGGTGAGATATTTATGGGAAGAGGTTTGCATCAAGAAACCAATTTTGCTAGGCCCAGGGATACTAGATGGGGTTCACATTATACAACTTTGATTCGCTTAGATCAAATGTGGGACTCGGTGATAAAGGTGATTGGTATGGTCCATGAAGATGGCCGTGGACCATCTCAAGCGGTAGGTTTGATTGAAAAAATAGAGTGCTTTAAATTCACTTTTATTTTAAAGCTTATGTTAAGGTTGTTTGCTATCACAAATGAGCTTTCACATGTATTGCAAAGAAAAGATATAAATATTGTTCATACCATGGAATTAATTCATGATGTCAAAGCTCGGTTGACCATCATGAGAGATAGCGGTTGGGAGGAATTCTTTGATGTGGTCCAAAAATTTTGTGTTGTTAAAGCTATTCCAGTGCCAAATATGCATGATGAAATACCCGTTAGAGGTCATTCAAGACGTGAAGGATATACTATTACTAACCTTCATCATTACCGTGCCGAACTTTTCTATGTGGTTATTGACCAAATATGTGTCGAGATGAATCATCGGTTTGGAGAAGCAACTACAGAGATACTAGTATGCTTCTCATATCTTGATCCAAAGAACTCTTTCTCCAAGTTTGACACTGACAAGCTTGCCCGACTTGCTGAAATTTATAATTCATATTTCTCTGATGGTGATTGTGTAATAATAAGAGACCAACTTGAAACTTATATTCTTCGTGTAAGAAGGCATGGTGCCTTTGCTACTTGTAAAGATCTTGCAAGCCTGGCTACAAAGATGGTTGAAACTGGAAAACATATAGTTTTTCCATTGGTTTACAAACTCATTGAGTTGGCATTGTTATTGCCGGTGTCAATGGCATCTGTCGAAAGATCCTTTTCAGCAATGAAAATTATCAAGTCTAAATTGCGCAGCAAGATTAATGATGATTGGTTCAATAACTTGATGGTTTGCTATATCGAGCGGGACATATTTAAATCACTTGATGATGTTACCATTATGTGACGGTTCCAAAGCATGAAGACTCGAGAAATGAATTTGCCTCATACTAAATGTGATTAGCACATTAGTGGCACGTGCTGCACTAATTCGATACTTCAATATGAATATGTTTTTTATGATACTTGATGCACTAATCAACGTTTTTTTATCTTGTAGAGTCTCTTTTGGTGTGTGGTTAGATCTTTGTTAATGAATCATCGAAGTGTTGATAGTGTCGCAATGAGGTACTTGTCACATCTTTCTTTGTTTTTATTCATGAATGTTTACATGTGTATTGGACTATGCTTTTAGTAAAAAAACTTGTTGTAGTTGTTATATATGGCCGTAGTCACGCTTGCCCAGGCTCCTAAAATTTCATGGCTCCGACACTGCTTCTACTTAGGAAGGTTGCATGTAAGCAAGTAACTGATCACATGAGCTAGCACTTGAATTTTACATGGATGTACATGATCTGAATATAATTACTGGAGTACAGCAAATGTTGATTCCCATAAGAGAAGGTGAGCATACATACACGGCATGCACATATATAATTAAGTTGTTGATCGATGTTTTTTGTTGTTGGAAACTATCACATAAGTTGATCAATGTTGATGTGGATGCATGCCTTGAAGAAGGAAAAAGTGTGCAAGAGAAGATGGTGATTCGGTTGTTTTGGGGAGCAAGTAATATTAACCCTTTTGGGTTTCTTGCCGGCTACAATTGGATTTGGAGTATTCAATGGGTCGAACGTCCTTATGCTGTACAAGGCCGTCCTCTTTGCCCGCTACCAACTGCATGCCAAGATGGCTTAGACAGACGACGGTGCATGCGTCCATGGAGATTTTGATGGCCAGGACAAACCTGACCAAGAAAGCAGGGTTAGTTGCTTATGCTCGCATACCTGGACCGGTCTATCCTAGTTCTAGCTAGAGAACAATAAAAGAATTTGGGGGTCCAATCTAAAGAACAATAAAAGAATTCGGGGGTCCAATCTAACCTTACTAGCTCAGTCATTGGACCAGACCAGAGCCACATTCAGGACAATGTTTCGTGTAAAATTCATGCAGATACTAACTTTTAGTAAAATTTCTGCGTTCCAACTAAACCCTAAACACGACGGACAATCGCACTTAGATCTATCGATTTAAGACTGTATACGATACGAGCCCTACAAGGAGTTAAAAACTAATAGTAAGATGGTATTGCTAATTTGAGGTTACCGTCACCGACCTTTTGGTGAGGACACATATAGGTATTGCTACATAGAGTCTCTCTCTTCACTCCCTCTTTTTTTCCTCTTTCCCACCCTTTCCTTCTCTAATACAAAAAAATTAGATTCGAAACTTTCTGTTTGAAAAAATTTGACTTAAAAAAACTTTCGGTTCAAAAATTCTCGACTCAATTTTTTTTTTTGTTTGAATACTTCCGTTTTAGAAATTTGACTCAAAAAACTTTTTATTTGAAACCTTTCCACTGAAAAGCTTTCGGTTCAAAAACCTTCAACTCAAAAATCTTTTGGTCGAAAACTTATTAAAAAGTACTTCATATTTAAAAACTTAGGAAAATTTTGAAAACAAAATCTTTTTTTGAGTCTTGAGGAGAAGGGAATGTAGAAGGAAAGGAAAGGACATGCCGCCAAGTGTTGTGACGAGAAAGTATTTGAGAGAGAAGAAATGACATGTCGCCAGATGTCACAATGAAAATACGTTCTTACCAAAGTTACGATGAGTGCACCCTCGAATTAGCGGAACCGAAAAAAGTGTTGTGTACGTATTCCACGTAGGATCACCATGTGGATGCATGGCAACTTGGCAAGCAAAGGTGGCGATCCGGTAACTTTCAGCTTTGCATGTCACGCAATCTCTGTATGCTCACACACATTGCCATCCGATGCCAAAGCAGTAGTAGGTCAAGCGACCACGACACATTGGCACGTACGCACTCATTGTTCTTTTCGGTTGCAGTAGTATGTCGTAAGCTTTGTACTCTGCAGCAGACGTTACATGCAATCCTGCAAAGAAAAAAAAACGACTGTTGCTTCTATTGCTGGCAGATACACACGTCCAAACATCAACTCGTTGCGGCTATACGGCTCTGCTCTGGAAGCATCTTAATCGTAGGCAGTAGGCACACACACACACACACACAAAAAGTAGCTATCAAATGCTTTCTAGAACTGTGACAAATTAAACGACTCTCTTGCTTGCTGCTGAATTGTGCTGAATTGAGCGAGTGACATGCAACCAAATGTAATGCGGTTGCTTCAGAAATCAGTCGTCTACATGAAGTGAAAGATAAGCTTATGAATCTATCGATAATTGTAAGTCCAGTTGTGAATTTTCTTTTGTAATTCGCTAGCTGGTAAACAGTCCTATTTGGGTTTCGAGTATTAATTTTGTATTCTGGTTTTTGGAAGGGCTCTAGCCGATCATGGTGTCTATTAGTACTGTCTGTTCCGTGATCACGAGTGGTATCAGTGTGACAAGGCCACTCTGATTTATCTAATTGAGCTAGTGGACTATCTCTGTACATGTATGTTGCTTGCTTCTGAATCTGTTATATGCTTGTATATATGTCTAACTCTCAACTCAAGATACCTGTTGATCTAATCTTCCAACAAAGGAAAAGACAATGATTTCTTGCAAATATCAAGAAACAATCTGAACATAGGACAACAGAGAGATGTTACCCATTGCTTGAAATTATCGGATTGCAACTGTCCATAAGAACACTTGTTTTTAGTCTGACGAAAACCGCCCGTGAGACCGTGAAGACGCCAATGGTGGCCGAGAAATCAGGGAGGGAAGAACTGATGTGTGTGTGTGTATAAAGTACTGGTACGCTACACGCCACAATAATAGCCTTGCGATTGCCGAGTTGTTTGTGCGCGTACGTACGTGTACCTAAGCTACAGCATCAAGTCCTCCATCTCCCAAAGCCTGCCTGACCCAGCTGCAAGATTGCTTGCTAGTTGGCTGTCTCCCTCACCGATGGCGACTCCACAACCTCGACTCCCCAGAACGAACGCATGCTGGGACAAATTGCGTGTCAGGATGAGCCGATCAGGTTTGCGCGTACGGTTGAAATGCTTGTTTCATTCAGAGTTGAAAATTTGAGAAAGCCTCGCTGCATCGCATTTGCGTTTGCGTTTGCATGCATCTAGGCTCAGCAGTGGCCGACTGGCCGGCAATGGAGATAGATGTACGCAGAATTCGATGGCCTGCTCTGCTCATTTACGCAGCAGCCGTGACAGAAGCAGAGGAGTAAACGCGAACGCGCTCTCGTGATCGACCGACAGCCGTGGCACGGGGAAAATGCATCAAAACCGAGCAAATTTTAGTGTTCGTGCTCCGATCCAGGCGAGCCCATCCATTCCAACCTATGTTTGCACAGTAAAGCAATGCGTTGGGACTAATCTCTGACAGGCTGTCGAGGCCACCTGACCCACCCGGGGCGCACAAACGAAAGCCCCACACCCGCAGGCCAAGAATCCACAGTGAGAGGGACAGAGAGAGAGCCTTGCTTGCGTGCGGTTGCATTGCACTGGCGTTATCCCTGGATTAATTGCCCAAAGATCGCATCTTTTGTACCAGTACATGGTTAAACCAACCAAGATATTCCTTCTTTCCTTCTCACCTCCATGTGTGAGATTAGCTAGTTAATTGAGCGTATGGTGTGGACGAGGAGGAGAGGAGGAAGCAAGGAATGTTTTGTTTACTGTTTCTTCTTGATCCTCGCAAGTCGCAATGTGCTCCCTCTTGGAGTGGTTTCTTGCTGCTTGAATCACCAAAGCTTTCTCCTTTCTTTTCCTTTTTCTTTCCCCTTTGTTGTTGTTAGGGTGTCTAATTTATTCCTAGCTGCTGCTGCTGCTACAATTTTTCCCTTGTAACACTAGTTCTAGTAGTCTAGTACTAGGGTTTAGTACCAGTGTTAGTGTCTGCCTCTTGGGCACCTTCCCCTCTTCCTCCTTCCCCCACCGTGCCTGCCTCCTCCCCTCCTTCCCACATGGGCTTGTGGTTGCTCCTGGCGTGGTGCCAAAATGGCAGTCAGGCTCCGTCGTTTCCTGCGCTTTAGGGGCTTCTTGCTGCGGGTGTGGGATGAGCGGCGCCGCGCCTGAACCGAGATTGTTGTGATCTGTGGGGCGGCATTGGCGACTGCTGCTGCTGCGGAGTTCGCTCTTGCTATGAGCGTGTGAGACTAGGGCAAGATGCGGCCTCTTGCTTGTGTGGTGGTTCTTCTTGCTTCGGTTGTTGGATCCAGAGGTGAGGGAAGTTTCAGGCATTGCGAAAGTTTCGTTTCTTCCCCCTCCTCTTTCCTTCAGGTTTCTTGGGATAGTTAGGGATCAACTGATGTCTTGTGGATGTTGGACCAGTAATGTGGAGGCCTGGTTGTTTCTCCATGGTTTTTCCTGCATCAATTTAGCATTGTTAGGAAGATGCTGTGTGATTTGTGAGAAAAACTTGTTGGTTCAAGAATTTTCCTTGCAATGCACATGTTGGTTAGCTGATTTGTGGCTGGGAGACTGCAATTCACTCTTTTTACTTCAGAATGTGCCCAAATGGTGGGGAGGCTGTTGGGAAGTTTGTTAGGATTAAATGGGCTCTTTATTTCCGAATTCTCAGTTAAGAGGGATGGTGCAATGTCGGTGGCTTGACATTTCTAGTTTCTTGCCATGCTAGGCTTCTACTAACAGCAAACCACTTTATTCTATCACATGTGCTTGGTTCTCCATCTATTTGCTTATTTACGGGAAATGCTTGACATTTCTGAATATTTCTTTTCCCTTAACATAAATATGGTGGGCATTACGTTCATAATCACTGCCCTTGTTTTGCAATATTCTAATTTGATATGTGAAAAGACACTGACAATCTTTATCTTTAGTAATTGGAGGCTCCTCCAAAAGCCCCTACATTAATCCTAGAGGTAAAAAGCTATAAATTTCTACATTAATAAAAAAGGGAAATAGCTAGAAACCCTCACGTTAATAAGAGAAAAAGAGAAAATCTCGTTTTCCTCTAATAGTACCCTACAGATTGGTTGTTATTGAACTCTGAACTTAGTAATTGCAGAGTATAGTGTACATACTTGTTGTTCTTTCCATGAACTTGTGTTGTTCACTCTACTGTAGGTATTGTTCTGGCCCCTTCTCCTGCGGTTGCTAATTCGCCTGCGGCTCAAGGACAAGCTTCTAGTCCTCCTGAACCTACTTTTGCTCTTGGTCCAGTAACTCCTCCAGCAGGTAGCTCTGAATTTCTTATATGGTGTGACATTACGTCTCAGATCATAATTCAACATTGATCTGTAGCCGCTTACATTGCTTTGTTGCAGCACCCTCTACTGCAGCAAGTCCTTCCCCCCAGAAGGGAGTTGTTAGCCCTGCAGTTCCAACTGAACCGCAAAATGCACCGAGTCCAGTAATTCCCCCGAAAGGTAGCTCATCTGCAGATAGATATGACATTCCAATCCTAATGGGTGCATCACTAACTATATCTTTGTAGAATATAATGCGCCACCTCCAGTTGAGTTTACGCCTCCTGATCTCACTGATGATGTGCCTCCGCCAGTTGCTCCTCCACAAGCTGCAGTTGAAAATCCCACACCAATACTTCCTGGGACACCTGCATTGCTACCTTCTGTTCAGGCTCCTACTCCATCTGTTGCTGTGAAGCCTAATCTGCCAGTAGTGCCTCCTCCCTCTGTGAACAATCAACCAAGTAGACCAATTGGGTCAGGTATAAATTCTGGTAGTAACAATTCATAGCCTTAGGTTCCTGGATGCTTGATGTACAAAAAGTTAATCACAATTATGCAAATATTTCTACTCCCTCGTTATGCACTGACTGCATTCCACCCTCTAGGTAATGACGTCCCTCCATACCCACCACCTAAAAGAAGTTTCCCTGCCGTTCCTCCTTCCACTTCAGGTAAATTGCTTCTTTGGGGGTGGATCAAATTAGCTAAGTTGCATATCTTTTATGGTTTCCCATTTCTTCTTTAGAAGTTCCGTGGGAACATGTGAAACCTCCGATTGCACCGCCTATTAGTGCTCAAGCACCGCAACAGCAGGCACTGGCTCCAAGTGGTGAGCATAAAAAAAATCTGGTGCTGTTGATCTGATCATGTTTCTCCAAGTCCTTTTGTTCTTAGATATTGAACTTCATGTTTATATTTAGGAAACACAGTGCCCCCAGCAAATAATTCCCCTCCTGCAAGTCACAAGAACCATTACATTCCACGTGCACCTCCCCCAATGGAATCTAGTACTACCCCAGTTAACAAATCACCGATTGGAGGTAATCTCAGTCAACATTTTTGGGCAGCTGTTGTTTGCAAATGACAATGTAGCTTGACTGCTAGAATTCCTGATTTCAGGATCTGCACCAGCAACAAGTCCTTTACCCCAGAACACAAATATGCCTTCAATCCCGAAGAATGCTTCATCAGTTTCACATGCCCAACCCCCATCACTACGATTAGCTCCTAAACCAGCACCCACTAGTAGATCTCAAGCTCGGGGATGGGTACCAAATAAAGGAGAAAAGCCATCATTTGCCCCGTCTTACCCACCGTCGCATGCTCAAGGTTTGACAAAATACTTCCGCCAACAACCTAGATATTGTCAATTGTGAACATTAAGGTTCTCATAAGTTCTACATTATAGGTCCTGATATTTCTCGAGCTCCAAGGCAGATTGGGGCTAAAAGGCAAAAGAATCATGCACCTCCACCGATTTTTCGAGGTAATATAGGCTACTTCCTGTTTAAACATATTGATTTCATTTCATAGCACTGACAGCTTTAATTTATTTTCTCCTGTCCAGGCCATCCAAACTTCCCCGAACGTTCTCCATCTCCTTCACCAGTGTCTCCAAGGGGCTCCACTAATGCCAACAAAAGTACTTTCAAGCCTTCTTGCTTTGCCTCGCTTGTTATTCTTGTTCCTCATGTCAATACAGATTTTTAAAACTGCTGGATTTTTCAGGGCCACATGTTTCTCCTACTCTTCCACCAATCCCTCCCAAAGCTGAGCCCAAAGCACCATCAATTCATCCTATTTGGGCATTACCTCCACCGCCACCTAATTTAGGTACATTTTTCTTTACATGTTCTCATACATTTGTCCTTTCAAATTTTACGTACTGGAGAATATATATCTGCATAGTGTGTAATATTGATGATTGCTTACCTAGTGAGCCTTTAATACGCAGATTGCAACTCGTTAGCATGCCCAGAGCCTCTAACGGACCCACCTGCGGGAGCCCCATGTGCTTGTGTTCTACCAATTAAAGTTGGAATCCGTTTAAATGTTGACCTTTATTCATTCTTTCCGTTGGTTTCTGATTTTACTGAAGAATTGGGTTCTGGGATAAACATGGCACAGAGGCAGGTTCGTGTGATGGGTGCAAATGTGGCTGGTGATCAACCTGACAAGACAGTGGTTCTTGTTGATCTGGTACCAATGCAAGTGAGGTTTGACAATGCTACTGCCTTCTCAACATTTCAAAGCTTGTGGAGCAAAAACATTTCTCTAAAACCATCAGTTTTTGGGGACTACAAGATTCTCTATGTAGTATATCCAGGTTAGCTTTCTTGCTTGTGCTCTTGACCTCTTCTGTTTGGTTATTTTGTGGCTGGTCAATTCTACCAGCTATCATCAATGTATTGTACTATAGTAATTCGATTTATCTTATAAACTTCAGTGGGTGATTCAGTGTTTATCCTCATTACTTATTATCTCATTGTTGAACATCTTAAACTTCTACACCATAAGTTTTGACCAATGGTATGAATTTTGTTCAGGGCTTCCTCCTTCTCCGCCTTCAGCACCAGAAGGTGTTGGTGATGGTGCATTCGGCAACAGCAGAAATGCAAGGGCAATGAAGCCTATCGGGGTTGATGTAATAAGGCCCAAAAGAAAAGCGAATGGCAGCCTGATTACTATTGCTGTCTTATCTACTGTTATAGCGTTGATTGTTTGCACCCTGTCTGCATGGTTGCTGATACTCAGATTCGGGGGTTCCGATGACATGGCTCAAAGATTTCCACATAGCGCACTTCTGAAATTTTCCAGGTCATCTGGTATGTGTAC
This sequence comes from Otatea glauca, assembly GCA_036346275.1. NCBI lineage: Eukaryota > Viridiplantae > Streptophyta > Magnoliopsida > Poales > Poaceae > Otatea > Otatea glauca. Next base: position 7,271,687 of record CM070711.1, on the reverse strand, counting down.
TTATCCTACTAAATTTCTGACAAATGCACCATACTGTGATGTCATTTTCAGTCAAGTGATGCCAAGTGGCTATTGCAATTCACTGTGAAAATGTTGGCAAATATTTTCTGGCAGCAACCTTCTGGAATGCCATGTACCAAAATGTTGCCATATTGAAAAATGCCACATGGAGGGAAACGTGGGGAGGGGTAGCACTGATCTCCCATGCAGCATATATTTTCAAACGTTCTGTATAACAGCGAATATTTAGGAACACCTACTATGGTACTCTATGACTATGTATCCTCCCTTAGAAAAATTACACCTCATAATACATAAACTACTCATCTTTTTCCCTTCTTTCTCCTGGCCATATATATGCAATAATTAGTACCTATAAATTAGACATTCCAAGCCCTGATTTCATCCTCATTTAACATTTAATTTATTGAACTGAAAATTGTCAATGTTGAGAGGTCTAAATTAGCCACTGCCTCTAGAGTCTGACGCTACATTCAAACTTTTAACTATACTTACGGGCTTATTGCTAAATTTATAATAGCTCAAGCATATGGCTGAGAAAATTAATTTTCTTATTTGAAATGCTAATGAACCGTGCTTGCAATACTTTTTCACATAAGGCCTTCTTTACAGTTCCCACATCCTGTAACGTTACCTTATTATAGTAGTATTTGTGCATTTTTTCTAGAACTAGTTTTTCTCCTGAAACATTTCATGATTGTAGGGACAGGTCACACGCTGTTAGCTGGTCGCTATAGTTCACCATCAGGTCCATCAGGTTCACTGGGTTCAAGCATCGCAACATATACAGGACAGGCAAAGACATTCAAATTTATTGAGATTGAAAAGGCCACAAATGGCTTTGATGATTCGGCAGTACTTGGAGAGGGTGGCTTCGGATGTGTCTACCAGGGCACACTTGAAGATGGAGCCAGGGTTGCAGTAAAGGTTCTGAAGAGATATGATGGCCAAGGTGAGCGAGAGTTCTTGGCTGAGGTTGAGATGCTGGGACGCTTGCATCACCGAAATCTGGTCAAGTTGTTAGGCATATGCGTAGAGGAGAATGCACGGTGTCTGGTATATGAACTTATTCCAAACGGCAGTGTTGAGTCCCATTTGCACGGTAAGTAATTGCAGATTCAACTCCATCAGCATGTTGTAAGTGTGAGCGATTGATTGAAAGAAATGACTTTACGTGTCTGCTCATTGCAGGAGCGGATCGTGAGACAGCTCCACTTGATTGGAATGCCCGTATGACGATAGCCCTGGGGGCAGCGCGAGCACTTGTATATCTACATGAAGATTCAAGCCCTTGTGTGATTCATCGTGATTTCAAGTCAAGCAACATATTGCTGGAGCATGATTTCACACCAAAAGTGTCTGACTTTGGACTAGCCAGGACAGCAAGGGGGGAGGGGAACCAGCACATCTCTACTCGTGTCATGGGAACATTCGGGTATGAACTATATCCTTGCTCTGTCTTGATAAAGTTTTAAACAAAATATGATCTCTTCTCTTTCTTCTCAGCTATGTTGCACCGGAGTATGCCATGACGGGGCATCTTCTTGTCAAGAGTGATGTGTACAGTTATGGTGTCGTATTACTTGAGCTCCTCACTGGTCGGAAGCCTGTGGACATGTCTCGACCTGCAGGGCAAGAAAACCTAGTGTCATGGGCTCGCCCACTTCTGACAAATGTGGTGAGCTTACGTCAAGCAGTCGATCCACTTCTTGGCCCTAATGTACCACTGGACAATGTGGCAAAAGCAGCTGCCATCGCATCAATGTGCGTACAACCTGAGGTTGCACACCGACCAAGCATGGGTGAAGTAGTGCAGGCCTTGAAACTTGTCTGCAGTGAGGGTCATGAGGGTCTTGGATCAGGAAGTTTCAGCCAGGCGTTGGCGGCTCATACTACAGCGGCTTATGATATAACTGGCATGGAAGCTGAGAGGGTGCTATTATCTGAGATGTTTGGCTCGACACCTGTCTTCACTCCAGCTGCTGATTCAGGTTCTTTCCGTAACCAGTCCAGCTCAGGCCCTCTGATGACAGGCAAGAACAGGAAGTTCTGGCAGAGATTGCGAAGCTTGTCAAGAGGTAGTATGAGTGAGCATGGTGTCTCACCAGATTTTGAGACGCGCTCACAGTGTAGCAATAGGTGAGGTTTTTACTGTGCAGCTTCCAATCTTGAGAAGACAAATATTCAGTTGATTGGAAATAAAGAGTTTTCCAGGCCAAGTTTGTGTACATTATGCATGTGGAGATAAAGGCTATACCGTTCAGGATATCAGAGTAGCAGAGCGGAGCTTGATTTGTGGACTACTGGAGGCTTTAATAAGATCAGCTCAGATTTGGTTCTACATTTGGATCGATTTAATGTGTATTGCTATGTGGCCATGCACAGATACGTCTGCATTTGGATTTTTATGTTTCTCTTTTTCAGCATGTCAGTTTGAGTTAATTTATTTCCCTTTTTGTTTGATTAGTTGTTTGGTAGGAATTGTTCATGTATAGGTTCAGACTACATTTGGACATGTGGATTTCAACTTCTTGTACACTAACATTTGCTGCTATGAGGATGGTACCCTCTTGGTTCTGACTAGTGGCTGCTTCTGGAGTTCTGGTTTGATTCCACTTGTTTTCAGAATAAACTGTGCAGTGTTTCTCTGGCATAGTTGATTGCTTATGTTCTTTACGCCCTCTAGTCAGCGGATAACTGATGTTGCAGTGTTGCTGTGCAACTTGTTGAGAATTTGACAACTTCTGAGCAGAAGCCTGCAACTCTGCATCCTGAAAGTTCCGAACATTCTCTGGCACATATCTGTGTACTCTTTTCTTGAGAATATGGCATGAGAATTCGTAGCTCACCGGCCAGCCAAAGTTTTTGCGAGAAAAAACAGCAATCGAGTTAGCTATAATGCCACTTTCTTTTTCTGAAAAGTCTCACTTCGTTTTTTAGTTGGGGTTCAAAAGTCTCAGCTTGATGGTGCAAGTTTCCTAACTATTGTTCTTTCCAGACACACGTTTTTGCCGGTAAGGTGCCAACTTGCTATCCTTAAACAGACTGTCAGAAATGGCAAAAACTTCAAGCTTTGGAGAAACGAAATCTGAATCTTCCTCTGAAGGAAAGCATCGCATGAACACAAATGAAACAGGAACGAAGAATGACTTGACAGAAATGTACATGTAGTAGTAGCTAGATGAGTCGTAGACACGTGAAAAGTGTAGAGGAGCGAATTATAATTATGCAATTTGGGTGGTGATGCCGTGATGGGCTGCAACTACAAGCTCCTTGGGACAAATGAGATAAGGGCAAACGGAGAGTGATAAAGCAGAAAGTGACGGCCACTAAATGCCCAGACATTAGGCTCCAACCTTGCACATTGATAAGAGTTAATCACACATAGATTAGTAGCATTAGAAAGAGAAGAATGTAGCAATTACGTGTCCAACTTTCCAAGTCTCTTTCGGTCTTTCTATTACTTCTAACTGGAGATGAGTTCATCTAATTTTACTAGCTGCCTGCAAGATTGAAGGGTTTGTTACTGTTACCACTTGAACTCGTGCTTCCCGTGAGAGAGTGATCTGACCTGGTCTGGAATGTCTTGTGTCTAAGATTTCATTGGAGTATTTAACTTTATCAGTGACTAGAAGAGTTAAGAGTGCAACTGATTAGTCGAAGGTTTTTCTCTTTGCTAAGCAGGAGGAGAAGATTAAGAGGGATCGAGTCTTATATGCCTTACCGATTAGACCAGAACCGATGATGATGAGTGGAAGAAAGATTATTTTCTCCTTGGTCAGGTAAAAGGAGAAAATCGAGAGGGAAAGACAGCGCCAGTAGGCAGCAGCAACGTATATGGACGGCCGTCCGTCGTCGACCGAGAGAGGACGCGCACCGCGCCGTGCGGCCGGCAACATCAAGGCTACAGGTGTTGTTTGGTTTGTGCCCCAACTTGCCTCGTCAATTTTTTTGGTATTGCCCAGAAATTTGGTCTTTGTTTAGATGGTAGCTAGATTTTGGCATAACTATAGCTCTTTTTGGTCACATCCCGTGCATTTTTTTGCCGAAACTTTGGCCAGATGGGTGGTGACAGGGTTTCAAATTTCGTTTTCGGATCATATCTCGAAGGCAATTCGAAATTTCGGTGAGATTTTAGAATTTCGAATGAAATCCGGTTGAAATTCAAAAATAAAATTCAAACCCGGAATTTTTTGACCGAGATTTCCAAGATTTATGCCGAAATCTCAACAAATTTGAACCGAACGAAAAAGATTCAAACCATGTTAGAAAATTTTGAAAAAAATTTGGATGGTCCTAACGCATCACTAATATTTCCAAAAAAAATTCAGACAGTGCTACTGTCATAATAAAAGCCTTACCGACAAATTTGAACTGAATAAAAAATAATTCAAACCATGTAATAAAATATTTTAAAAAAAATTGGATGGTCATCATGCATCACTAATGTTCTCATAAAATTTTCAAAGGATGATAAATCTTAAGAAATTTTCAAAAATTCTGACAGTGGTACTATCCTGATAAAAGCCTTACCAGCAAATTTTAACTGAATGAAAATTGGTTCAAACCATGTTATAAATTTTGAAAAATTTTGTGGATGGTCCGATGTATCATTAATATTTTAATAAAAGTTTTATATGGTGATCAAACTTGAGGAATTTTGAAAAATTCCAACAGTACTACTGTCCTGAGAAAAGCCTGGCTAAGTACATGTATTGCTTCCGTATATTTTATTGAGTAACCAAAAAATGTTTAGAATTTTTAAAACTTTTATAGAAGGGTTCTGCATAAATTATTAAACTCTTATAAAAATTTTGAATAATGATCACACTCGAATGAATTTATAAAATTCTAACAAGGTTATTGTCTCATTTATGTTACTTCTATATATTTAAAGATAACAAATGAAGTTCAATTCTTTTGGAAAATTTTTTGTATGATCCAAGACTACTAAAGATGATACCATAAATTTTTAAGAGCATGTTCATATTTTTATAAAAATCTGATAGTGTTTCTGTTATTTTTATAAAACAAAATTCAGTTTTTTCAAATATTTTCACGGAAGATGACATTCTTAAGGAGTACTGACCCAAATCCGGTCCAAAAAAATGAAATACGGTCAAAATTACCGATATTTTGGCAAAATTTATCGAGATTTCACCGAATCTTCTGAAATTACCGTACAATTTGAAAAAAAAAATATTCGGCTGTGATTTGGAATCTTGTCCCCGACCGAAATTCCGTCGGGATTTTGAAGCTTAGGTGGTGGCCAAAACCTTCACCAAAATTTTGGCAAACCAAATTTAGTAAAAGTAGATGGGACATGACCAAATATACCGTACGGGCGTACGTACTCCCACGCGCGCACCCGGCCGTCAGTCTAGCCGCGACGATCTCACGCGGCGCACGTGCCAACTGTATGTGCTGTGGAAGTCGGCCGCCGACCGTATAGAAGCACGCGCGTGGAGGGCACGAGGAAACAGTGGATCGGGCGAGCACAAGCGGCCGCCGATGACGAGTTGTAGTGCGCACTAGTAGTATATGTACCAATTGATATTGGTTCGCTGGCGCGCGCCTTGGCGGTGTGCATCCGCTGCACGCGCATAGCCCGGCTAGTTGGCTCGCCTGCGTGGGCGAGGAAGTGCGACACGGCGTGGCACGACATTGTAGGTAGTAGCAATTAGCAAGTGCCAGGTGGTGGTGGATTGGATTGATCCGATGGACATGGAGTTCGATCTTAGCCGGCCAGCGCCGCCCCACTGTCCATTAGATCGATCGATGGCCCAGGGAAGACCGCGTGGAGCTTGGACTCGATTTAATATTTTCTTCGGGTGTTTCTAATATAAGGTTGTCCTCGCTGCTGGCTACGAATGGGTATACCCCGTCTCCTATCGTCCAGTGGCGCAGCTAGGCCTCGGATCACCCGAGTCATGATCCGAGGCCTACGATCAAAAGGCCATGGTCTGGACCTAGTGGACAAACTGTTCTCAGGGCATGGCCTAGTGGAACAGCCGGCCCGGCCCAAGGCTTAACCATAGGCTAGCTCTACCCTATTGCGACACATGTCCTCACCCTCTTCCCCCGAGCTTCCTCCTCACCCCTCCCACCTTCTTTCCTTTCCCTCTTAACACACACAAAAAAAATTCAAATAAGGAAAACTCAAATTGAAAATTTTTAATATGGAAATTTCAAATCGAAAACTCTTAAATTGGGAAATTCAAATAAAAAAGTTTTAAATTAGAAACTTTCAATTGGAAACTTCCAAATCGGGAAATCTCAACTCAAATCCAAAGAAATTTCAACTCGTCTTGGGGGATTTCAACTTGGTTTGAAGAAATTTCGCTCGATTCAAACTCAAAAGAAAATCAAAATAGGGGTTAGGGTTTACCTTCCACCCTTCATAGGCTCTCAGCGACTCAGTGCGCGAACTCCCACGGTGGCGCGTGAGCTCCCACAACAGTGCGTGAGCTCCGGAGGCTCGGTACGCGACCTCCCGCGGTGGTGTGAGAGGTCATGGGACATGCTTGTCGGTGGCAGGCACGAGTGTATGTGGAGGGAGTCAGTGTCATGCTGCCTAGGCCGATGGCATGCTCTTCTTCCTTGCTCGCGCACTAGTCAGAGTTGCCTCCTCTCAGACTCTCTGTGTGAAAACCAGTCAAACTAGATAGGTGCTGACACATGATATTTACACATTTTCACCCCTCAAAATCTCCTGAAAAAAGCAAGGTATATCGAGGCTTCAATACAAATTTGCTGCCTTACACTCATAGTTCCACCATTTGTCGTGCATCAATTAACCACTAGGTTTATGAGCACATATGCATAAAAATACGGTCAATTGTCAAAGTCTATCATTGGAGGCTGTCGCGATAGGCAAAATGGCTGCCGTGGCAGGAGGAGGTAGGTGGTCAACCAATCCAACCTTGGTTGGCTGACACCTCTCTCACACCGAAGCCAGCCAGGGCAACCAAGTGGTCGATCGATTACAACCTTAGTCGATCGACACACCTCCTCCACCCCGAGTTCAACATGTACAACATGGTGGTTGGTCGACCAAGGCGTGGATTGGGCGACACAACCATGAAGCCAAGCTATGGGGCTTTCCAAGTTGGTTAAAGACGTGGTTCGGCCGACCACACCCAAGTCGGCTGACACACATGTGGCTCAGCCAACTTGCATTGGATTCCACAGCGGAGGCTAAGTCCAAGCTTGACTTGGTGTTCCGACCGAAATGCTAAGATTTCTTTGCACTAACATCAAAGGATCGTGACTGTACACATTGACCAAAGACCAAGCAAGGGAAGACAACTATGTCAAATGTGCATTGGGAGTACACGGAAGGCCAATCGGCCGGCCACGTGTTAGTCGGCCTATCACCACCTTGATCGGATGATTGCATGGTCAAGCCTCCTTTTGCACCACCACTCCACGTTTCCGCGAAGCCAATCGGCCGATCACCCTCTCATCACTATAAATAACCCCCTACACTCTCCATTTCACATCATCCCAAAAACCACTTCATCCCACAACCCTTTCCACCACTTTCACACACACCATGGTGTAGTGTATGCGATGCCGGAGTTGTAGTAGCTAGGAGAAGAGTTGGCTTTGTGAAGCCAAGGTTCTGAAATCATCTTTGGAGGTACCGTGATGCCTGGCTCCATGCACCTATCTACCATTGTACGAGTAATTCATGTGGAATATAAAGTGATCATTATGAGGATGCTTTATTGCAATCGATTTAGGGCAAAAATCTTGTTTCACCGGCGCCATCGGGAGGTCGCCCGACCGCGGGAGCGGCGCTTGGCCCATCGTGGCAGGGCTCCTTTCAAACTACCCAGGCACAGCAGCGAGGTGTGCACGCTGTCGCAACTCCTCTCATGCTCCAGCTCTCTCCTGCACTCCCTCACCCTGCTGCGGCATCAGCCACCTTCTGTGCTCTCTGAACGCGGTAGTGGATAAGTGTCACTAGCCGTACCTTCTATGGTGGAAGAGAGGACTAAATTTGTAAATATATACACGAAGAGCTAATTTTGAGGGGAAAAAAAGATATATCAAAGACTAAGAAAACTTTGATTTCCCAACCCACGACCCGGGAGGCCGGGACGCCCAAAGCCCCAAATGGTCAAACCTTACGTGGAGTTCTCACCAAGCCCTAGCTTAATTTGATTTGTCCAAGAAAAAGTAAAACATACTATTACTAGTACTGTGGAAGAGACCAAACGGTCAACCTCTTCCCAATCTTCACACAAATACCAACCACTGGTAAAAAAAAAAGGACTACCATCACCACCAAGCTTGCACGCACAGGGACACACACTTTTCATTCCTTGACTCGGAGCCTCGGAGTATCCATGATAGATAGAGAACGGCTCTGGCTAGCTTCCCCATGTCAACGGCTAGAAAAGTTTAGGCTTTCTCCATCCTTGACCTCCATCACCATGCATCGATCACAATTCACGATTCTGGCTGCCATGCCAAGAAGAATTCTACCTGTCTCTTGCTTTCTTTCTTGACATGCATGCAGAGACATGCACAGCCATCTAAAAACACGAGAGAGAGAGAGAGAGAGAGAGAGAGAGAGAGAGAGAGAGAGCAGTACATGCATGCAGTGTGTGGCGTGGTGTAGGGCTGTAGCACGCGTGTACAGTGTGGGGCTACCTTACCTTAAGCAAGGGTGTAGTACTACTAGTGTAGTGGTGGCGAGCCGGCCCCATGGAACAAGCCCTCGCTTTGGCCGCCAACTTTTGGCTTACACATCCACACAATCGAAAGGACTAAAAGAAAGCATGCATGCGAAAGAAGATTAAGCTTAGGCTTTCGCTGAGCGGTACTCAGCCTTGCATCTGCAGATTCCGTTCCTCTCTCTCACCCATATTCCGTTCCATCTCTCTGTATATCTCGTCACTCTCGTCTGTGACAGACGACCGATCGAGCAAGTAATGACACTGCACCAAGGATGCAGGTGTCTTTGGGAGTTTGGGTCATGCTCATGCATGCATGGCAGCTGTGCTGATGAGCTGATCTGATCTCTCTCTCTCTCGGCCGGCTGCAGTGCAGGTAGTAAAATGGGGAATGACTGCATGTAAAAAGCACATGTACGTACGTATGCTGGCCTGCCTGGGCAGCGCTTGCATGCATGTAAAACTGCGCGTACGTATAGTAGGTGCGTACGTACTCGATCGCTGTTTTCATCCCCACCGTATATATGTACGTGCAGTGCGGCCTCCTGGCCTGGCCCCGTTGACGACACAAGACAACAAAACACAAGGCAAGGCTGCCTCCTCGATCACCTCAGCGTCTGCGATTCTGCGTGCTCTCGTCTCGATCGATCCCTTCAAATTTTGAGGCTTTGCGACCAGTGTACCACACCGCAACAGCCAGCCAGCGCTGCAACAACAGTACAGAGGCACCATCGTCTCTCTCTCTCTCTCTCTCTCTCTCTCTCTCTCTCTCTGCACGCAACAAAGTCGCAAACACACTGGGAAAGGGACACGTGATGATTCATTCGTCGGCTAGCTCTTGGAGGCACGCCCAAACTTTGATGCGCGGAATATTTGATGCGAAAGGAAGGCAGTTGTCTATGCACAATTCCAAACTTACAAACCTTAGCTAGCTACTACAAGACTTTTTTTCTTTTCTTTCTCAAGCACAGTATGTGCTACTGTATCATTCGTAGAATGATAGTCACATGTGAGCAGTGCCGACCTTGCCGGACACTGCAGGGTTAACAGGCAACAGCCACTGGCCAAGCCTATTTAGCTGCCATGACAACATTGACAAGTCAACAACAAACTCTACTAGTTTGCATAGTTGCACTTGTGTCAGTGGGCATGCACACTACTACTTCTTAGATGGAGATGGAGGAAGAGTATATATATACATTTGGGGAAGAAACCAAGAAGCAAAAAGGGCGTAGGAAACCTGGAATTATGGTATGGTTGTGCACTGCTGTGTATACCATAGCTAGGTCCAAATGATGGGCCATTTTGAAATTCAGGGTTCCCCAAAACAAGACAAAGGGAGGAATACAAACATTTACGATCGCCAAGGCACGGCCAAGAGGAAAGGAACCAGCTTGTTGGAGTTCTGTCTGTGTTGATGCAATGATGATACTGTAGAAACTACTGCAGCAAAAGGGAAGCAGGAAACAACACAAGTTCTCTCTAGCTACTTCTACCTCTTCCATGTGTGGTGATAGCTAGGTGAATAGGATGGTCTCTCAGCAAAAGAGACAAATAACACAAACAAAACCTTTTTGTCCAAAGCTAACATATATACATGCATGCTCCTACAAGTTTCACTAATTTTATGCGGCTATAACATCATTTTGTTGCCATGGAAGAATCTCTTCACCATAAACTTAACAGGCCTACGATTGTCTAGCTAAGGCCTACTTGGAATGTAAGGATTTTGCAGAAAATTTCCGGAAAATATTTTACAGGAATCAGTTTATTTCTAGCTCGAACAAGGAAAATTCCCACAAACATATATAGCCTAAGATTGGGCCCGATATATCGTACATTCTATGGAATGTCTTTTCTGTTCTTTCTTGAGAAAAGTTGTTAGCTAGTTAACTAATACAAATGCCCATTCCTTGGACTTCGATGAAAGATTTACAGCTACTATTTTATCTTCCATGGAGCCATGATTCACATGGAGCTGAAGGAAACAAAGCTGTCGGTATGCATTTCTTACAGATAAGAAGGTAGCAGCTTTACCTGACCTATATATCTTTGTTAAATGTCTTACATACCAGTAACAGAGTACAAAAATTAAGAACAGCATAAATGGAGAATATGCATGCAATGGTTCCCGGGGTACATAAAAAAAGATACGAATTAATCTTGTCAAAGGTTATGATATATAAAACGAGCAAGAGACAATATTACTTAGGATGTTTTAGGTATATTAACGATCGATGTAGTTATTTGCATTAATTTAGCTAAAATGTAGATATATATAAGTAAGCAAACCTATTTATGTCAACCAAAATGTGAAATGTTCTGATGAATTAAAAAGAGTGACATCTGATCATTTATACTGTTCCCTTGTAAATAGTGTAGGTTACTGCTACAAGTACTATACAGCAGTGTTATTTCCTTGTCAACACTTTATTTATGCACAAAGTCAGATTTTTCTTGTAAATATGCTAGCAGTTCGTTTATATACTACGTACTGTAATTAATCTTCTCAAATGATACGGTTTTAGAAGCACTATATATAACAGTGTTTTCTTTTCTTTCTTTAACCGTTTCATAAAATTTCACCTCTAGGATGCATTTAAAAAAACATACATGCCATTCAAGTTTTGTGTAGTTTGAAAACATTCAAACTACGTACTACACTTGGAACCTCTCCGTTTACTCTAAGTATAGCCGACAACATGCATACCGTATCAGAACCATTAGCCAGTAAACACAGGCTTTGTAAAATTAACTTCATACACAACTCATGTACCCAGATAAGTTATTAATTGAGCATAGATATAATATATAGTACTCCAGAGCTATTCATCATTCCAGTACTCTTAACTCGGGATCTAATTTATTAATTATAACTGATTACAAGTGGAGCAGTAGTAGTACGCAGCTGTATCAGCAGAAGGCCTAAATTAAACTTTATTATTACAATAGGGAAATGAATTAACTATGATATATAGCATGAACAATAATAATGTTTTCAAGTTCCATATATATATATATAGCACCTTCAAGCATATATATGAACTGAATAGTCCATCACCCGCAATTAAAGAACATCAAATTAAGTGCCAAGCAAAAAAGAACGAACTGGATATCGGTCGATCTAAATCCGACTTACCAAATGATTAATCTTGATCTATATCTGATCAAGCATAATGCCGGGTGTTCGTTGAGTAGTCCATGCATGGTGGGTGCATCAAATTGGATATGGTTCAGTTCATCCATGGCGAGCGAGCTGATTGCGAAGTTGATCACTACCCATGCCATGGCTTGTTGCACTGGTGCCCTTGCTCGTACGCCGCCGACGAGGCCGACGTCGACATGCAGGGATCGAATCCGGCCATGCTGAGTATGTCGCCGTGGGAGAAGGCCCTCAGACCCAAGAAGTCCCGCGTGAGGCCGTCGTTGCCGCCTCCAGCGACGATGGCATTGCCACCGCCGCCGCCGCCATTTCCGGCGTCATGGTCAGTCATCCTGGCCCTCTTGTCCGCTCCGAAGTGAGACGCCTCGAAAGCGAGCCCGTAGCCAGCGGCGACGGCAGTGCTAGTCACGTTGCTAGTAGCTGCTTTTGCTGCATTGGTGGTCGCGACGTTGGTGGTGGCGCTGGTGCTGTGCGTGCTCGCCATCTGGCCTTGGCTCGACTGCCGGCTCAGAGTTGCACCCATCTGCGCCGCCTTCTGCAGCAGCGCGGTGGCCGACATGTGCGCCGCACCCGGCGTCACCGACGACGATAACGACCCGAAGCTCAGGCCCGTCGGCTGCGCGCTGCTCTCCGGCGTGGAGCTCCCGATGAACTCCTGGTCCAGCCTCGCCGACCCGAACATGGCCGGACTGCCCGCGCCAGCCAGCTCCAGCTGCTGCTGCTGCTGCTGCGCCGTGAGCCAGGACGGCGTGAACTGCTGCTGCTCTCTCTTGAGGCACAGTTCTTGTATCAGCCCGTGCCCGCCCAGCTGCTGCGATGGGTCCAGCACAGCCGGCAGCTGCAACCCCGCGTTGCCGCCGGCGCTGCCGTGCGAGAATAGCATCCCCACATGCTGTCCCGCCGCCGCGGTCACCGCCCTCGCGCTCTCCTCCGCCAGCGCGTCGCAGAACGCCCTGTGCGTGATGAAGCTGTCCCGCCTGCCCGCACCACCAGCATGCCAATTAACACATGCACACAGTACATACGCACATCAACTCCGCTCAATCATGCTCACTCATGGGCATGGCATGCGTAAGACGACGACGACGACAACGACGAAGAAGAAGAATTATAAGAGAAGAACTGAAGAGACTTGCCGAGAGAAGAGGGTGCCGCAGTCGCATCGGTACTCGCGCGTGCCGCAGACCTTGGAGTGGGCCTTCCAGTCGGAGTGGACGGCGTAGCGCTTGGAGCACTTGTCGCACTTCCACTTTTTCTCGCCGTGCTTGCGGCTGAAGTGCTTCTTGATGCCGGTGAGGTCGCCGAGCGCGCGGGACGGGTCGTGGTGGACGCAGCCGAGCTCTGGGCACACGTACACCTTCTTGCGCACCACCTCCTTGGGGTTGCGTTGCTTCAGCTTCCACGGCAGGTTGTGCCCTCGCCGGTGCAGCTGCAGGTTCTGGTCGCGCTGGAACCCCTTGCCGCAGATCTCGCACACGAACCGGTTCGTCGCCATCAGCGTCCGCGGCGACAGCGCGATCACCTCAGCGTCAGGGTCTGCCACAACATGCAGTTCAGTTGATCCATCCGTCCGTCACAAGTCACAACTCAATCATAAGCTGAATTCTTCACATCAAGAAATTAACCAAGAACTACATACACAGCTGATCGATGGATGATTCGCTGTACCTGGATTTCCCGGGAGGCTGCGCTTCTTCTTGGGGGCAGGCGGGAGGGGGTGGGAGGAGACGCTGGCCTGGTCGCCGGAGGCGGAGGTCAGGTTCGACATGATCTCTTCGGCGGCGGTCAGCTGATGCTGCTGAATTGCTGCCAGATCCTTCAACATCATCTTGATCTCCTTTTCTGAAGCCACCAATCAACCAGTTGCTGCTGCTGTGATGTTCTGATGGATTCAGCGAGAATTCAATCGGATATACGGATCAGATCTCGCGGGCGATCCGATCATGTGCAGCAGCAGCCTGGGGCGGTGGTACTTGCAGTTGCACCCAGACCGGCCCAGTGGTTGTGCTGCAGTGGGGACAGCTCCTTCTTGATGAATCTTGAGGCAGAGGGGACTAGCTAGTCTAGTACTACCACTAGCTAGTGATGTACTGCTGCTGTCATTGGTATAGATGGAATCATGGAGCTGGCTATTGTGAGCAAGAACTGAGGTTCGATTCTCAGCTTGGCGATTAATCGGATTAAGCTGCAAGATGGGAAGAGTAGGGTTGAAGGAAGAAGCTAGGCCAGGTGCTGTCAGCTTAGCGAAACTAGGGTTGATTTGGAGAGAGCGATAGAGAGAGAGAGAGGAACGAGCTAGGAGAGAGATGCGGATGAGGAGGGCAAGAGTAAGCGTTCAATCGTCCACCCATTCGATACCCACAATCACACTGGAGTGCACTAATCTCTCTCTCTCTCTCTCTCAACAAAACAGCCCACACCGAGCACTGGGCTTACTGTCTTTTCCTTTGGTCTCTCTCTCTCTCTCTGAATTGATCTGATGACGCACTCGCCTCAAGAAATCCCCTGTACCTCCTTCTGTTACTGTTCTCTAATGGAGTACCATTCCACGCTCTTCCAGCTCCAGGGGATTTTAATTACCTAGCTCCAAGGCATGGGATGTACTGCTACAGTCCTAAAATTGTGCTTGTCCATGCTGTAATCCTTTTCTGTAAGGATGTTGTATATGGCAACTCTGTTCTGCATACTTTTTTGTTTGCTGAAGTTATGTTCTTTTTTTCGCGTCTCTCTGTCTAAAGTATAGGTTTTGATAAACATTATCCGGATGTTTTCTTAGCAAAAAAACATTCAAATTTTGGAGTATTGGATCTGCGGTGAGATCCGTAAGATGTGAAGGGAGGTGGGATTGTGTTCTGATGGATGATTTGATACTTTGATCTAAAGGTCTAAAATTTGGATGTTTGTAAGAAACAAAACATCCGGATGAAAGCTAGACACTCCCAAAAAGTATGCTGCCGTCCTGGCACAGTAAATTATGCCTTATTGATACAAAGGATTCAAAATTTTCGTACAAATCATGGGTATTCATCACCTACACAAGAATATTTAGCTAGCACCACCACCATAAAAAGACGCTAGCTACTAGCATTTACCTCCTAGCTGTTCTTGCATTAACTTTTGGTCTTAGCACCTGATCAATACGTAAACAAGAGCTAGCTCTGTGATTGAAAACAGTTGTATGGTAGAGACTCAAATCAACCTCCAACCTTACGATGTATACACCCGAAAGGCTAGCTTGTTTCATGTGCTATCTAGCTAGGAGCCCAGCAGCAACTAATTCAACAGGGAGTCAGCATCAAATTTAATTACATGAAGAGGGTATATCAGTTGGACCATTAAATTCCTAGCTAGCATAATTTGGGTCATATCATTTAAACTAATCGAGGGTTAGTTTTCACATGGTTGAATGCGGTTAATTTGTGGTACGTACTCACGGACGAGATAACATCAAGACATGAGACGTAAAGATCTGACTTTTCGATTGTTTCTGACCGGCGTCTGTGCATCATATATGCACGTGAATCTTTCAGCATCGATCTCTCCGTCTCTTCCAGCTTTGGGTTTGGGAAGCCTTGGCTTCACCGTCTCCTCTTACATTTTTTTTTTACGAATCTAGTTCCTGCACGAATAAAAATTATAAAAACAGTCTTCTTTTTGATCATAGAAGAAGTGATATATATGTCACATACCGCGCCCGTGTGCCATGGCAGGTTGCCCGGTCCGTGGCACCTCTCTTGCCATGGTGAGCCAGTGCTACTGGCACGGTACACAGACGTGGTGGTGTCATATGCTGCTGTTTTCGTGGTCGGAAAAGGGATATTTTTGTAATTTTGTTCGCACCGGCTATAGTTGAAAAAAAAATTGTGTAAGGAAGCTAAAAAATCTCATGCTTCTGGGTTTTGGTATCTCTTGCAAATTGTAGTGAGAGCACCGCATCTTTCTGATCAGCAGGTAGGGCAATAAAATTAGGGCTCACAACTTTGGCTTCGAAAGTGGGGAAAAAAAAGGTCTGACAGAAAGGCTGGTATGATTTCCGGGAGAATGATGGGCTCTTCATTCATTTATATTGTTAAGGAAGGGGGAAAAGGGTGAGTGAGTGGTAAAGCAGGCCAAGCAAAAGGGTCAGCCTTTTGCATTTACATATACATCATTGGTCCATTGATTGAATTCACAGCTTGATATGCGCATCACCCCATGCCCTGATCCAAGTTGTATATTGGCCTTCCATATCATTTTATATTAGTTTGTCCTAGCTAGTAGCTTCCAATTAACCAATCTTTCTTGAAAGTAGATGAGGGAAGGAGCATCTCTTGCCGACTTATTCAGAGACACATAAACAGTCTACTATCCTCAATTGATCAAGATGATCAATGACTAAGCATTTATAAATTAATTACTCTCACTTAAGAACAAAATACGTATGCAAAAGGATAGGGGGAAAACTATCAACATGCATATGTAAGATTGAAGTGGATAAATGAACTGGCTATCCTCCATGGCGATAATAAGCCCAGCTGCTAGCTCAGCTTGCAGTGTCAGTAGTGCTTGTAGGACTAGCAGTGGCAGGGGTTTGTACTAGCTAGGAGCTCTGCTTAGGTCAGCAGACAACAAGAGGAGCAACACATTTTGATGCAAGGTCCCAATTAAAGCCTTTGGGACCGCTATGAAAGCAAAAATCTGATCCCTGGTCTGGCTATAGCCCCCTTCATTTCAGCTTAAATATAGCTCCTGTTTAAAATAAAAATAGATTGTGCGTCAAACAGTAGGATTCTAGACAGCTTCTCGAATAATCATAATCAATCTTATAATATAGAATTAGAAGCGCTCAGGTGACCGATTCTCGTGGAGAATCAGCGCGCACCTACGCCCGAGCAAGGAAGCCACACCTGCGCCCGAGCTTCGCCGCCCCTCCGGCCACCGTCACGGATCCTCCGCCCGAGCTCCGGCGCCCACCGCTCGCCGAGCAGATCCTCCCCCTGCCAAGCTCCTCCGCCCGACAACTCCTCCGCCCGCTAGCTCCTCTGCCCGAGCCCTCCGCCCGAGCGCGTCTGCCACCCCCCGAGCAGCTCCTCCGCCCGAGTTCCTCAACTCGCCACTCCTCCGCCGCCGCCGGCCCATCAGATTCTCGGATTTTCGGAAGGACTGCCGAACGACCAGATTCTCCAGCCAGTAGATTCTTCAGATAGCCACTTTTTCAGACAGCTGGTTATAATCTGCATAATTAGAAGTTGTCTCAAACTGGGCTTATATACCGCTGCTTTCACGAGCACGCCCACACCGTACCATGAATGCAATGCAACCATCTCTTTCTTCACGAGCATTCCATCCGTCCGTCCGTCGACCTGCCATGCATCCAGTTCAAAGTTCAAACATCGATCACACCATTGATAGGATACGCGTACTCAGTGGCGGAGCCACCTCCGGTGACCTTGGTGGCTACTTGGGCTCGCCGGCAGGACCTGCATGCACCCACTCCCTCTCTAGCACACGACCGACTGCTATTGAAGAACGGGGAGAGAGGTCGAAGGATCTGCGTAGCGTTGGGAGGAAGATGAAGTTGTTGACCTGTTTTGTAAATTGAGTCATGCATCATTTGATGGTCCAGTTGGCTTGGCAATTAAAGTTTAATTAAGGGCCAACAACTCAGCCCATTTATGGAGTATACGTGCTCATCCCATTTACAATTGACTCAAAAGAAATATTAAATGATGCCATCGAATGTCTTCTTGCCATCGAGACATATACGAGCCAAGTGGCAGGGTTTAGGCCGGGGACTGCGAGGCACATGACTAGGGTGTTTAGGCTTATGTTCAGGCGCACGGCGAGACGGTCGGGCTAGGGTGACGGGGACAGGCGCACGACCGAAGATCTTAAGCGGTTAGGCGCAATGTGGCCTGTGCACGATAAACTGACTACTAAGAAAACCCTCACCTCATATATATGCAAGAGTTGTATCGATTTTGTACATATTTTTTCTTGTTGAGTGAGGATTTCTTTGCAACATCAATGTGTATGTTTGCTCGGTCAAACACTTATCATAGCTAGACTTGTCCAAGTTTTAAAAAAAAAGGGTTTTGATAAACATCACCCGGATGTTGCATTGGATCTACGGTGAGATCCGTAAGGCGTGAAGGGAGGTGGGATTATATTTTGATGGATGGCTTGATACTTTGATCTAAAGGTCTAAAATTTGGATGTTTGTAAGAAACAAAACATCCGGATGAAGGCTAGACACTCCCAAAAAAATCTGACTTTGCCACTATACGTATACATCTTAATCGGGGTTTGAATCTCGAAATAAGCGCATATGCATTTTGCTGCGTTTTGACACGAATATATTATCGATCTGTGCAGAATGCGTGATGCTCGTATATGCAGCAGCCGTGCCGTGCTCGTACATGCACGCGTACGTGCATGGGTTTCTCTTCTCTCTTGTGCTACGTACTGTTCGTGAGTTCCCCGGCCGGCCGGTGCGTCGCCTGCTAGCTCGCGTTGTCGGGATTCGGGCGTCAGCGCGTCACTCGTCGCTGTACGCCTGTACCTCGTCGTCAGTCCAACGGCCGCGCGCGCTTCAGATCAATTTCAGATCCGATCACCACTCATCAGAGGTCAGATATATCAACCGTATGTGTATATGCATGTCAGAAAAAACAAGGCAAAGCCAGAACAAAATGACATATACGCTTGGGTGCGTCGAACAACTACTGGCGTATAAGCACGGGTGGTGCTGCAGCAGCTCGATATACTGTCGAACGCACAACGTTTGAACTGTGAGTATATACATACGCGCGCGGTAGGTTGGTTCTCTGATTTAGCGGGCATCGTCGTCTTTATCGTGTTTGATTGCCACATAGATGGTTGTTATAGTGTTCTACAGTAGACATCAATATAAACTGCAATGGATGGGCCTCTTTAACAAAATTAAGCTAATTAATCACCTGATCGGATATATTAATTTGCACCTGCCTGCAAGTTGGTCCCTGGATGCATAGACATGAAGAAACAAAAGAAGACAGCAAAAGAACAGTTTTTAGACCCGTGGGTTAGCATGTCCTTGACGCACAACTAAAAGTCCTTTTTATTATTATTGAGCATAGATTGGATATTCTTACAGGTTAGCCTCCTTTAATTTATAATTCCTTTGGAACCAAGCAACGGATCTTGGGGCATATATATATTTCCACGTCGGCTCCCTTTTGTTAATTTCTTTGGTGAAACATTAGGTAAGCAAAACGATGCAACCAAGCATGCATACATGTACAGTAGATTCCTTAATTCATGAAGCTTTTGTGCGTGGGAGCTTTGTGAAATTTTGGCATGTGGTGGGAGCCTTGTGTGATATGTAGGTCACTCATGGGCTGCTGCTTCTTATTCCAAAATAATTTTTAAGAGGTACTATGAGGTACCACTAATTTATCCTTCAACTTTTATACCTATTAGAATATACACCCTTTAAATTTTTAGCATCTTTTAGTACTAAGATAATGTATATGTATATTTTTGCACCTCTCAATGATGGTAAAAAGTCTCGTTGCAAAATGGTTGTTAGTATAGGTACAATGGACGGAACAAATGATATCTGACTTATGGTACCGTGATCATGGCCCAATGTCCGGAATCCAATGTTGCTTAATAATAGTACTTAGTACCATAAGATTGCAAGAATATTGGCCCTAAAATCTATTTTTGTATTGATAATATAGATCTAGAGCCTCATTTTTCTAACCCGAGATTTGCTATACATAACTGAAGTAAAAAAATTGTAAGAAAACCAATCAAATTTCTTGCGTTGGATGTGCTTGAAGAGATTTGTGTATCTGCCTTCGTCTCTCCGGTGAGCGCCGCCATTGCCTCCTGCCCTCCTGCAAAGCCGCCTGCTTCTGTGTGGAGTTGGCGAGGTGGAGGTTGTAGACTTGTAGTGCTAGAGGAGGTATTGTTAGATGGCTCGAGCCCGTCAGCAATGCTTGTTGCCGTCAGGAATGCTACGTTCTGATAGTGGATTACAGGATTAGGTTTAGATTCCTAAGGGTCTCGAAATTCGATTGATTCTCTTAAAAAAATAGTTCAGTGATGGGCAGACACTTAAACACCAAATCTTTTTCCTCCAAGAGAGCAAATTGTTATAGTTGTTGTGTATCTAAAATTCTCAGAGGATTTATATTTCAGGTGGACCTGAGAAAGGTACATATTTAAATGTTCCTCAAGCTTAATTTTTTAATTAATCATACGTCTACGTGGATTTCCCTCCAGCTTAATTTTCTAATTAATCATACGTCTACGTGGATTTCCATGCATGTTTGCAAAGTCATGATTCATTTGGCGACCTGTAGCGGATGGATGGACCATGTTGGTCGTTTGCAAGCTAGCTAAACCAATGTCGTTATCATTTCTTGTGTGTTGCGGCATTCTTGTCCAATAGTCCATGACATTATCTACACGGGTATGTATTTGACTACTACTACTACTACTATATTGCACTATCTAACCTGTGGGTGATGTAGACGAGAGCTATGTACGTACGTGCGACGACACTCATTAATATTTCGATTTGTTTTTCCCTACGACTGCCGGCCTCGATCTGTACAAGACTGTCGCAGAAAGAAGTTAACTAATTCAATAGCATTTTCCTTTCGTTAATACATTTTGAGGCTCGTAATTAAGTATCTTCTTCTTCTTCTTCTTCTTCTTCTTCTTCTTCTTCTTCTTCTTCTTCTTGCAAAAAAAGGAGTACTGCGGTAAGGCCCAATGTTTAATCAGATTGTTTTGGAGGATAATTTCGAGAGGTAGGATTGTACAGTTCGGAACGCAGAAATTTCACACGAAATGATTCAAATCTCCCGGGAAGCCATTTCTAGCAAGTGTTGGGGTAGTTCTTTTTATCTTTTAGTGGCCGGCTTGCTTAGGCCATGATGCATGCTTCAATCCAAAAGAAGGATAATATTATGATGCATGCGAATGGTAGCTGTGGGGAAGAAAGCAAGTGAAGGCGGCCAAGGATCAAAGTCCAAAGAATTAATGTCCGATCGAGTGATGCATACTCCACGATAGGGACAGGCGGGTCGGGGAGCATCGACACGAGACAAATAGTTGATTGTCGTGAGCCATGACGTCATCACTTGACTCCCCGTCAGTGCCTCCAGTTTCAGCCTGTAGTCTTAGTCTGTACTGCGTCCGGCCGGTTGAAAATGCAGCTAGGCCACCACGGTGCGTCTGGTCAAATGTCCTGGAAATAACACTACTAATTAACAGGTTTAGCGATCAAGAAGAATGATTAGATCCAGCTAGGGTCCAAGTGTTTGTGGATGGATAGATCATAGATGCCTTTTGGTTTAAGGTTCAGGTTTGGATCAAATACTATGTTTAAGGTTCAGGTTTATGTAAAAGAGTGTTCAAAGTTCAGGTTTATATTGAAAAAAAAAAGTGTTTTAAGGTTCATGTCAATTCAGCTTTCAGAGAACCGTAATTAGAGATTTAGCATCAAAGGGCCCAACTATCCCTACAGGCCTCTCCAAAGCTGCCGAGAAAATCCAGACCAAAATCTAGCTATGTTGTAGGCCCAATTATTTGTTAGTGAGTAGTATTTCTTAAGGCCACTTCCATCTTAACATTGCCTACATGAACAATGAAGTATCTTTACAATGGCAAATGGGCCTTCTATAGAAACGGGCCAAATGGGTCTGGCTATATTCCGGCCCGTCAATTAGCCCACGGTAATGTTCCATAACAAAATAGCCCATCATAAACTTAAGCGCAGCCTAAGCTCAGCGCCAGAAATACAACCCACCTGTCTCCGTTGTCTACTACTGTTAGCTACGGAACTCTACAACTGTGGGATAGCTTAACAGTGTAGTGCATTTGTCTCTGTAGTTGATGAATAAAGTTTAATAATTCTCGCTGACCATAGGTCGTATATATTTTCCGCTATGACTCTTTTTGGTATTCAAATAATGATACGTGGACAACGGCGAAACAAGAAAACTTTCAATGGCTGCACGCTTAACACGTATAACTCTGTAGTTTTGTACAATAATTTCATAATATCATAAATCTGACATATATATTCAAAATTGCTAGAAGTTCAATACAAATATTTCCAAGGTCTTACCGACCACTAAAATCGAAACCAATTCAATTAACAAATTTAGCATATTGAAAAAAAAAACTCTCCTACCATGTTTTTTCAGACTTTTGAGAGTATAGGTGGATAGCTGACACCTAAATAAAGACAAGTACACAATACAATACACAGATTACAAGTACGGGCAGAGGGATCAGAGCACATGATTAGGACCAGCACGTCGGCATTGGGTTGGAGCACGCCCCAGAAATCAGTGGGCGACCTGCTGCATTGTATTAGCAGGCTATCAGAAACCAGATCTCATAATTACTTAAGAGCTAAAAAAATACATGCAGATTATACTTAGTACCTGTACTATAATCGTGTACGAGAGGGCTACATAATTATACTAGGTCTTCTTTGGAAGATTCATTTTCGGTCAGCATCCATAACTCCCAAACAACGCCTCCTCACCTGCAACCTCTTTAGTTATGCTCGCACCATAAAATTTGACTTTGCAAAAAACGCTACTAGCTGCCAAACGAGTTGCACGTTGACACGGTGACGTGTCCAACGAGCTGACTGGTCCCTAGCAGCAGAAGCAGACAGCCGACATTATACAAAAGGTTATACTCTTCCGGTCACAAATATATGTATTTTGGATAATATCCTTAATTCCTAAAACACAATTTTGATAGAGAATTTTTGTTTTATATATTTATAAAATTATAATATTATAAAAATATTTTTCGAGATATATATAAAAATAATTTTTATGTATACAATTTAAATAATTAAAAGTTGTACTAAAGTTTGATTGCATCTTGTCTAAAGCGAGGCGTACGGATGACAGAAAAGTACATATTTGCAGCTTAAAATCGTGTACAGGGGCGAACAGTGTGGGATCGTGTGCGTGCAGCTTGTCTCGACCGGCACATGAAATTTCGCGTCCATTTTATTTAATGTTTTTGTACCGAGAAATAAGCGGTGGGCACATGCCATGCGCGCATGCATCGAATCGATCCAGCTCCCTCACCGAGTCACCGTGCATTGCCTTGCGCTGTTAGCAACCGCACATCTTTACTCCACGTTTCTTCCCCTAAAAGCTCCGAAAAATCTTCGGCCCAGATCAACCACGAAAAGAGCGGAAATTTATGGTCCAGATAAATCGTATAACTGAAGAGGATGTAGTAACAACTAACAATTGGAGTACAAATAACAGAGCATTGAGAGGCTGAAATCTCAATTGCACATGTTGACGTTGTTTCTTCGTGTGTTTTATATTCTCCTACAGCGTTATTTTCTTCTTCTTTTTTTGCATTGCTAATGCTATTGTATTACTAATTAATCACCCATAGTCAAGATATTTGTGCAAAAGTATTGTATTGCAGGAAAACATAACTTTTCAAGTAACTTCATGCCAAATCACTAGTTTGGAGAAGTCTATTCTAGAACTGGTAAATCCACAGGTTCTTAAGATCCTTCCCATGAGCTTTCAATGATTAAGGTATCTTCAAATCCCAATTTAAGGCTCTCAAGAAAATGCTCTTGTTGAGATGATCGAAATGCATACATCATTTCCTCAATTCCGGGTTTGGATAGAAAAGTTATGATGAAAACACCGAGCCTTCGATTGGTCGGTGACATATGACGTAGAGGATTGCTATGTGCACACTAATTTTCAATGATAAATCAATGGTGGGACTCACAAATAAGAAGGAATACTTATTCTCTTGTTTCCAAATGCTTATACAAAATTCGTAAAGAAAAAAAAGGCAATCGAAATGTTTTACTGTTATCGAAGGAAAATGTTTTACACGTAAGAAAAAAATGTTGCAGCGCATTTCTACTGTTATCGAAGTAAAATATTTTACGCGTAAGAAAAAAATATTTCACGAGTAGAAAAATAATATTATATTCTACAACACAATTTCAGCAGTCGAAATGGTTTCTAATGCAAAATCCCATAACAAAAAGGTTGTAGATCTATTTGAATAGTCTAATTTAGAGTTCCCACTGACCTAATTTGGAGTTCTGACAAGGAGATACGAGCCTCACAAGGTAGGTTGCAAAGAGAATCGGAGTTTGAAAGAGTCAACTTAGAAGGCAGATTTACCATCAAAGACAACGTTTTTAGAACTTTTCCACAAAATAGAAATTTGAATATATATTATATTCGTTATATAAACTTTTAAAAGGAATAACTCAATTTGAAGTTCAGATGAGCGAGGCATGGCATCCGGAAGGTTCGCTGCACAGAAGAAAAGTGCAAACCGACTTGAATTTGAAGGAGATTCCAAGTTGAAACTTGCCAAACCACTTGTTTCCAACTCTATCATGCCCAACCCACAACCCTCCAGCTCCTTGGAATTTAAAAAAGACTTCAGAGGTGCCCTCTGAAACATCCAATCTTTGAGTCCTTTCCTCGCCACTCCAGCGAGGTCGGAGCAATGATCCACCATGTAATTAGATCTAGATGGTATTAGGGATTAGAGAAGCTCTAATTAGCCTATCTATTTGTGGTTCTAATTAGTCTCTCTAATTATCAGGGCTCTAATTAGGGATGATTCTAATTAGAGCGGGGATCCGGAGTATCTACGTTGAAAGGTTGCCGGAGTCAGCAACTTCTATAATCTTGTAAGCATTCCTCTACACTTCCTCTATTCTACACTTCTTCTATGTTTATGCTTTGTTCTGATGTTAGTCATATTTTGCATATGTGATTGTCATTAGTGTTTTTTTTTTGTATTATGTTTTTATCTTAGTCGGTAATTAGTCTAGGTTAATTATCGATTGTTTAACCCTAGGTTTAGACGTAGTATTTAGATCTAGCGGGTGAAACACTGTCAAGTGGTGCAGGGCATGCTGACATGTATTAGTTTGATGGACCGATGATAAGAATAAAGGAGCTGGTATTGGACTGTAAGATGAGAGCCACCTTAGTGATTGATCGTAGGTTTAGATTTTCATCTTATGCATGCTTTCATCCATTTAGCATTGCTACTTTGAATTCTAGTGCTCATGACCTAAATTTTGTCTCATCTTTCAAGCTTTTAGGCTAATTGCTTTGTGCCTATCGTATTGTTAAAGTTAGATTATATTTGTCACTCGTACCTATTACCCCTGGATGGTCAGATGTTAATTGGACTGAAATTATCCATGTCTCTCGCGTCAACAGCATGCCATTTTGTCAATGAAATTAATGGGCAGTTGGATCATTGGCAGGAAAGCAGCAATTGGGGTTGTAAGTTCGTGGTGACGTCCACCTCGATTACCTATCCCCAGTACTTTGCTATGTTATCTTCCTGATATAAAATAATCAGCTTCCAAGTAGGATTATAAGCCAATCATGCGTGGTAATTAATTTACACCAAAACAAAAACATCACATCGATCAGGACAAAACAGAAGCAGAAATTCAAACTAGAGAGGAGAGCCATTGACACCTACTAGAAGCTGCTGTAAAAATAAATATTGGAGTGCTCCTTTTGGTTCTCCACGCCACAAAAAATAGTGAAGTAATAATCACATTTAAGTCCAACCGTTTATCACAAAAAACCCCTTTTGATTCTCCACGCCACAAACATCTCACCTTTTGGCATGCAGTGCAGTGCAGTGCAGTGCAGTGAGACTTATTTAGCGTGTAGGTTTTCATTCCACCCCCTCTACATTTTACAAATTCCGTAGCCCATGATTCCCATATGTGCATACCAGGAGACGAAGGCTTGGAGCGTTTCGAAGCGTGCACACGTGCGAGCGACGGAGAGAAGCAGAAGGGAGCTAGCTAGTCGCAGAGGGCGCCGACCTCTCTGAGGCGTGGGACGAGGCGACCGCTGAGGTGGAGCCCCATGAGGCCCTCGAGCCCACCCACGGGCTCGCCGCCGACGAACAGCGCCGGGACAGCAGCGTGGCCGCCCGCCTCCGCGGCGGCGAGCTCCTCGGCGGCGCCATCGAGCTCGATGACGGTGGCGTGCGCGCCGACGGCTGCGAGGAGGCACTTCATGACGTGCGCCATGTAGCACCCTCGCCGCGCGAAGATGACGACGGGGCTCTCCCGCACCAGCCGCCCGATGCGGTCCGCCGGCGCCTCCTCCTCCCCCGCCGGGTCGATGGTCAGCCCCCGCCGGATGCCGGCCACCGCCTGCATGCTCGCCTCCAAGACTCCGGCCTGCGACTCAATCCACTGCCTCGTCGACGCGAGACAAACACCGCACCGTTGGCTAGCAAGCTACCGCGGTGGTATATATAGGCGGCCGGGACAGCACATGGGGAGGTGACGTCAGGCGGGGCGATGACGGGGAGCGGTGGGGGCGGAGGTTGCGTCACGTGGCCGGACGGGAAGCGAGCATTATTAAATGGGGAGAACTTGAATCCGAACGTCCGATCTGAACATGTTGCATCGAACGTTCGGTGCAACACTTATTTTTAACGTCTATAAAATATTTTTTAATGTGTGCAATATTTTTTTCGCGCGTACATTTTTACTGTTATCGAAAGAAAATGTTTTACACGTAAGAAAAAAATATTGCAGCGTATTTCTACTGTTATCGAAGTAAAATATTTCACGCGTAAGAAAAAATATTTCACGAGTAGAAAAAAATATTACAGCGTCTAAAAAATAGGACATCCCATTCCTAGATTCCGTTATTAAATTCACCACCATCTAGTGTTCCATTACTCCCCTACTACTAGCCTAGCCTACGACGAATGCCACCGAGCGGGTGGTGAGGAGGCGGATTATGGAAAACAAATTGACTTTTTTTTTCTTTTGAGATTACACTGATATTTTGAGACGTACCACGCGCGGAGTTGGCAAGTACCCCTACCAAAGGAATTATGCCATAATTGCCAATCACAGTAGCGGCGAGAGAGCACCAGGAATGGTGAAAGCATATTGCTGCCATCCGTGCTAGGAAAAAGATGTGGGAACCAAATAAAAAATTGTAACATTCCGAAAATTTTATTTTTAAAATAAAGATTAAAATAAAAAAAAATTAAATTAAAAATATTATTTTCTTGGCTTCGGTCAATTTTTACAGAATAATTCAATCGGTAGCACTAGGTTACTGTAGCAACGGTTAGTTTTGGTGTATTTAATGCACGAATCTGACCGTTGAGCTTGGGGCTGGGGCTATCGGTCCTAGATGGGTGGTAGCACCGGATTTTGCTGATATTTGGGCATTTTACCCCTAACGGTTAGTTTTCTTGAGGGCTATAAAAGGGCTTGAGTTAGGAGGGTTTTGTCGTTGCTCTAGCACCCATTTGATGTATTCTTGTGAGAGCAAAACATCAAGAGCTCATAAAACCATATTTGAGTTATTTGATAAGCATTTGAGCTAGAGATTCTTGTTTGAAGGCTATTGGTGTTCTATTTGCTTTCTCTTGAGCTAGTGCAAGCCTCTCCTCTCAATTATGCATGTGTTGCACCTTGTGAGGAAGGAGAAAAAATCTCTAGTTGCATGTGTTGCATCTAGAGAAGGATTGAGCATCTTTGTGCATGTGTTGCATTGGTGAGGATCAAGTAAGAGGCTTGATCTATTACTTTTAGTGTTTGTCGACACCTATACGGCGTGAAGGCGTCGTGGTTCGGTGATCTTCTCAAGAAGGTTGCGAGAAGGCCCGGCGAGTGTGAAGGTTGGAGCTCACCTACCCGGAGAGAGAAAGAGTTACCGCTAGTGAAATCGAGGCGGGTGCTCAATTCGTGAAGTCAGTCCAAAGTGGTTTGGGCTTGTCTTAACGTGGATTAAGGGAGATCAGCAAGTCTCCGAACACCATGGTAAAATATCGGTGTATCTCTTGTGATTTGCATTCTATTCTTTATTTATACTCAAGCAATTTATATTTATTGAATTGATGGATTGATTGCTTGTATTTAGGATTGCAAATTATTGTTGGAGACATAAATAGTTAGTGTACTTAGTGAGCCTAGTTGACTTAGGCTTTAATTGTCAAAACCTTAGTTTATCGCTTCCGCATCTATTATCATTTAGGTTTTTGACATAAGGATTCTTAGCGAGATTTTAATTAATTTAGAAGAAATTTTTATAACCGCCTATTCACTCTCCTCTAGTCGGCATCCTCGATCTTACAGCCACCACGCGCACGATATCGAGTGGAAACAAGGCTACTATCGTGGATAGAAGCAAAGTTTCAAATTTTGTTTTTGGACAACATCTCGGAGGCCGCCGATTTCAGGCGAAATTCGGATGAAATTTAAAAGGTAAATTTTAAATCTTGAAATTTTGAGACCAGGAAAACCGAAATTTCGGTGATTTCGACCAAAATTTTGTCCCTTTTGCGCTCCAACCGGGGACAGCCTCCCAATTCCCCAATTTGCTCACTCTAGGATAGCCTCTTGCCATTGGCAACTGCTGCGGCACACCGGCGTCGCAGGGTGGCAAGAACAGGAGGAAGCAGAAGCCTATCCCCTTCATCGTCACGTACAATCGCGTGCCGGCACCATCGTCGGCACGATCAGGCCTGGTGGTGCTGCAAGAACCGAGGCGGGACCTGGGTGCGCGGTACAAGCTGGGGAGCGGCGAGCTCAACATCACGTACCTGTGCATGGAGGTGGCCATGGGGGCACAGTTCGCTAGTAAGCCGATATCAAAGCGGAAGCTACGAACGCTGGTGGACGTGGAGGACGTGCGCTGGGAGGTGTAGATCATACGCCACATGACATCGCACCCGAACATCGTCAGCCTTCACGCTGCCTACGAGGATGAGGACACCGTACACCTCATCATGGAGCTATGTGCCGAGGACAGGAGGTGAGGGGGCGCGTGAGGCCAGGGATGTGTGGTGAGCGAGGCAGCTGGGAAGGCGGGGTCGGTCGGGGACGAGAGGCGAGGGAGGCGGTTGGGAGAAAGAGAGAGGGAGGAGGGAACTAGGATTTGGGGAGTCGGCTGGGCCAAGTGGGCAGTGGATTGGGTCGAATCCGGTAGCTAAAACATGAAAATCGGTCCAAACAGTGGTCATCTCGGCCTAAATTCCCGAAATTTCACCAAAATTTCTGAAATCGCTATAGCAATTTGAATTTTTTTTAATTTTATTATTCCGTTGGGATTTAGAATCTCGTCCCTTGCTGAAATCCGAAAACTCGACTAAATTTTCTAAATTTTTGCCGAGATTTTGAACCTTGGATGGAAGCCTTTAGCCTCGTCCATCATGGATGGAGGCATGCCGCTACCGGGTAAGGTTTGACGGCGATAGCGATATATGCGGCAGTGAGGCAATCCATGAAGAGGAATCGGTAGAAGGGATAGAAAGGAGACGACACGACTTGCTGATGTCGAAGTGGATGGGCGGAGTTGATGAGTTCAAGCACGGTCTATTGGCATGTCGTGTCACTTTCGTGCTATGCCGGTCTAGAGCTGGTCCATTTACACTATTACTAAGAGAGGAAAGGAGTCGGAGACATACGAGATCAAGGAATGTGCACAAAAATTAGGGAGAAATAACTACATTTTATCCATTATTTGCAAAAGGCGCGTCGAAATAATGGTTAAAATCTATTCGTAGATTTCATTAAGAGATGCTCAACGTTTCAGAAGACGAACCAGACGCTTTTCCTTTTAACATCTTCCACACACTTGAAGCGCTCGAACCGCCTCATGATTATTGCACGGTTGAATTAGTTCTTCTTGCTCACTTCTGCTACCAAAATTTTTATAATATTCATCAACAACTGTAAAAAAAACTCGTGCCAAAACCGTGACGTGCCTGCGTTGTATCCGTTTTTCCTGTAATGTACTTTGCTGAGCAAAACACGGTCCTTCAAAGCGTGCGTGGCATACTGCGCATCGTGCCCGAGCCACACGTCGGCCCTAAAAAGCTCGGCCTCATGCCCACGTGTAGTGGCAACAGTCACTGCTAGTGGTTGACCGTCGCGGAATCTAGCTAGCTACAGCTCACACTGTCACACGCGCGTTCGCGCGGGGGGCAAAAGCGAGTGACGTCGTAATCACCTAACTGTAGGTGGGCCCGGGCAGCTCCTCCGGTGGGCCACGTGGCGAGACCGGCGGCCGTTGACGTCGCTGTTCCCCGCCGCTCGGGGCGGCGGCCGTAGCGCGGTGTAGTGGGGCTTCCAGCGTCAGATCGATCGGTGGAACTGGAAGCATCGTGCGTGCCACCACCATCGTCGACCAGCCCGGATCCTTCTGATGCCATGAGCCTGACCGCGCGATCTTGTGGCTCCGATGAACTGATGACGCATGCATGCTACATCCGTCGGCTACAGTGCATTGGTGTTGGGACGGTCTTGCTTTGCGTCGTGGGCCGTCAGATCATGCATGCGTTCCAGTGAGCACCGTCCATACAATGATACGACCGATACAACAAAGGGTCCATGTAGTGACTGCTTTACCTTGCTGCATATAGGGTAGATCGTGTGATATGGCACTTTCAGAATCAGACCACATTGATCCAACTATCAAGGTTACAAATTCCGCCGAAATTTTGTAAAATCTCGACAAGATCTTGGATTTCAACTGGGACGAGATTAAAAATCTCGTCAGGATAAAAAATTTGGAAAAAAAATCAAATTGCTACATTATTTTCAGAGAAAAAAAAATCGGTGAGATTTCGGCAAATCTTGATTTTTTAACCCAAATTTGACTCTCTTTTTCTGGATTTGGCCCAATAACCCTTAAGAATGTCATATTCCATGAACATTTGTTGAAACACCGAATTTTTTTAGACGTTTTATAATTTCGATAGAAATACAATCAGATTTTTATAAAATTTTACAAGCTTGATATGCTCTAAAAAAATTATGGTACCATATTTAGTAGCCTATAATCATACAGAAATTTTTTCAAAAGAATTAATATTCATTTGTTATCTTTAAAAAATCAAAAATAGAATGACCATAACTGAGACAGTAACTTTGTCACAATTTTATAAATTTGCTTGAGTGTGATCATGATCCAAATTTTTTATAAGAGCTTAATAATTGCCTCAGAACCATTTTAAATTTTTTCAACTTTTTTTATTCACTCAATCAAATATATGGAAGATTGAACTTCATGTGTTGTATTTTAAAAATCGAAAACTGAAAGAACATAAATGGTACAGTACCCTTGTAAGAATTTTATAAATTCACTGGAGTGTAATCATGATCCGAAATATTTTTGGGAGCTTAATAATAGCCTTAGCACCCTTCTGTAAAAGTTTCAAAAATTCTAAACCTTTTTGCTTGCTCAAGGAAATCTATATTGATTATTAGGCAATTTTGAATTTTTTTTGAAGCTTTATCATCACATAAATTTTTTTTGGAAACATTGATGATGCATAAGGGCCATTCACAAAAAATTTAAAATTTTCTAATATGGTTGAACCATTTTTCATTAGGTTGAAGTTTGCTAGTAATGTTTTTATCAGGACAGTAGCAATGTCAGAATTTGTTAAAATTCGTGAAACTTGATCATTTTTTGAAAATTTTATAAAAACATTATTAATGCATCACGACCATCCATTTTTTTTCAAATTTTTATAACGTTGTTTGTTCTATTTTTCATTCGGTTCAATTTTATAGGTCGTCCTTTTATGAGGACAGTTCTATTGTCAGAATTTTTAAAAATTCCTCAGGCTTGATCATCATCTAAAATTTTTATGGGAATATTAGTGATGTGTCAAGAACATCCACAAAAAATTTTAACATGTTTTGCACCATTTTTTGCTAGGTTCAATTTTATCGAAATCTTGGGTAATATCGACGAGATTTCGGTATTTCTCAGCGAAATCTTGGTTGAAAAAAATCGGATTTGAATTTTGATTTTTGTATTTCGTTCGTAATTTATCCAAAATTTCATGGTCTAGCGAAATTTTGATTTCTCCTGCCCAAGACGTAACTGAAAGCAAGATTTGAAACCCTGCATTGAACAAGCTGAAGCAAGATTAATATGGCTCCTCGATACAAGTAGAATCTGAGAAACAGTACGATGTTGGCAGTTGGAGACTTGGAGCAAAGGTCAGCACCATGCAAGCATCACAGATTCACCACTAGCTAGGCAAGTAGGAAGCATGCATCGGGATGCATGCTGGCCACGTCAACCAAATTCATTGCCTGCAGCCCTGCACATGTACTGATCATACGGCGCCCGATTTCTTTTTTTTTGTATTCAATGATGGACAATACTCACATGTTTTTTTAAGAGACTCGCGTGTTAATGATCGGTGTTTGCAATTCGGCGTTGCGCGCGTCGTCTCCACGAAGCTTTGCCTTATTTTCCGGTTGTTTTATTTATTTATTTTGCTTTCCAAATGCAATTGTAAATTAGTCTCTTTTCTGACACTAAAACAATGACATGTGACATGTATCACTTGTAGTACTCTCCTACCGCAGTAGGTAGCTAGCTCCTTCACAGATGTGGTGTGTATCAGGACAGGTGGGGTGGCCCACCACGACAGAAGATAACATTGTCCCATAGCATAGCAGGCTTCTACCACGGTTTCGTGCGCAATAGGATCGTCGGGTTGTAGCAATATAGGAGGACCTACCGTGGTTTCTTAGCACGATAAGACCTGTTGCGGTCTTATACTGTCGTAGGTTTGTTGAACCTATATCTATCGGATCGACAGGGAATATGTGTTATTTGTTGCTACTTCTGTAATAAAAAGGAAGACTAAATTTTCAATTTCATTGTATGAAGGCTAAATATGAAAAAAAAATATCTGAACAAATAAAGCCAAATACTCCATCTCCGTCCGCTCTTTCGATCCAACGCCTACGCTGGACATTTTAGGTGCCTGCTAGCTTCCTCGAGCTCTGACAGCCTATTTTACAAGAAACACTACGTCGTCATGGCTGACACAACCAGATCGATCCTTGTCTTTTCCAACTTACCAACTTACAACAAGCACAATCAGGGTTAACATTTTCGTTTTCGGACCAAAATTTGAGATCAACTCGGCATCGGTTTTTCCCGAATTTCGATAAAAAAAACCGAATAGTTTGCGAAAGTCAAACTGACTGGTCAAACCGATTAAAAAAACAAAAACCGGTTGAAAACTGATGACAGAAGGAAAAAAATATGAAAATATAAGAAACAAATTGAAAAAAATTACAAAAAATCCCAATTAATCTATAAAACACCTCAGAGAAATTTGATTTTTTTAAAATCATTTATTCCTTCTAAAAAATCTAAAACAGCAATTAATGGAAAGGAACAAATACACTGTCAGATTTTTATAAATATTTAAAAGATTTATTATATTATAAAATTTTAATTTAACTATAAATAGTGCAAAATTATCATGTACTAAAATTTTCAGAAATATTAGACTTTATTTAGTGCCCATATAAAATCAAAAACAGAAGAGCATATACAAGGATAATAGCAATTTTAGATTTTTTTTAAAATACACATATTTGATCATCATCTAAAAATTTTACGTAATCATTGTAATTATGTTATAACATCACAAAAAAAGTTTAATAAATATTATACTTCATTTTGTGCCTCTAGAAAATAAAAAAAGTGAAGTGCATATATTGTGACAGTATCATTGTCAGAATTTTTAAAAAATATACAGATCCGATAATAATCTGAAAATTTTATTTAATCATTAGGATTGCCTCAGGACCTCACACAATTTTTTTAAAAAAAATTAACATATTTTGTTAAATTTCTTCAAAAAATTTATATTTACATTTGAACTGAATGGTTTGCCGAGTGGTTTTAACTGCCGAACCAGCTCGGCACGGCCGGTTTTCATCGGCTTTTTGAACCCTGAGCACAACCCTTTCATCTTGCTTCCAATTCTCCTCTGCATCTTTAATTAATTTGCTGCTGCATAAACAAGCAAAGTTTTGGAGGAGCCAGCTGTTTGATTGCACCGGAAATATAAAAGGCAACAATAATAGCTAAGGTGTGCCGTCTCCAACCATTCATGGCGCGCGGTAGTGGCAGCGCTGGCCAATCCCTGTTACGTATTGCTCATCTGCATTGCTCCCCGGGAAAACTAATGGCAGTAGTTCTCTTATCCGGCCGGGGCCTTTTGCACGCATGCAGCACTAACCTAGTTAGATAGCTTGCACTGACTGATAGACAGACAGATTGATGGATGGTGCCATGCGCATGTTTCGTGTTCCACGGCTCTGCTCAGCTCAGCTCCATAGATTGATCAGCTGGTGCTTTTGTGCTGCTACGTCCTAGCTTACTCCCGAACGAATAGACGAGGATCTTTGGTGATCCGGCCGTGAATCTGCCGGCTAGGAAGGGTTAAAAACCGACGAAAACCGCGGTTTTCGATTTTATCGGTGCGTTTCGATATTCAAAACCGGTCGTTAAACCGATCTAATTAAATTATTTTTGAAAATTTTGAAAAAATTTATGCGACGCAAACAGCTCGAAAACAGTTGAAAACCATTTGAAAACCATCGAAAACTGCTCAAAACCGGCTTTAAGGAACATTCAATTGGTTGGTTGGCGTTCGGTGAAAACCGAACAGTTTTCGATTTTTTTTCAATTTTTTTGATTTGTTAACACTTCGGTTTCTAACGATTTTCGAGTGGTTTTCCTTGAATTTCGAATTTCAAGTGATTTTTTCAAAAATGGTTTTTTGAACCCTGAACCAAACTATAATTCTGCAGCTTAGCGGTCTAGGCCTCGTTCAGAACGTAAAAATTCTTCTCTATTCCTATAGAAATTAAACTGTTTCTCGTAAAGTTTCTATGTTCCAAACGTGGTCTAGAACAAGTTTTGTTAGGATACGCCAGAGATACATAAGTAGGTTTGTTTGCACCGAAATTTAGCAATGTATGGTCAAATTGTCAGGCTAAGGATAAGTAGATGTTTTGGCCGATATCGGATAAGGAAAGGATAATTCAAATATGGATTGTGACCGATATTGATCTAAACATGGGATCTGTCTGAGTAGAGACCAATACGGATCATGGTGGACAACGTGTCGGAGATGGATACGATCGGCCGATGTGCTACAAAAGAGGTTCGGGGGCAAGTGAGAAAAACAACAAAATCAAATCAATCAAGTCGCATTACTTTTATTTTCCTGTTGACTAGGAGTAGCTTTGTAATTTAGTCTTTTCCTGTAATCCGATTTTGATCAATAAAGTTGTGTATCGCCGATTGTTGATTATCTTCGATTACAGCAATCAGATTTGATTTTTTTCGATCTTGTTGTGCATTATCTTTTTTGGGAAGATCTACCTCTTATCATCTGATTAGCTCTAATCGACCAATTAGATTTATCGTTACCTTAGATCTTTCCTTTGGCTGTTTAGATCTTTTGCCGATTGTAATTTAATATCAGTTTTGAGTGTATTTTATATTCATCTTATCGAAAGCAGGATCAAATCGATTGGTACGTATCAAATCTTTTTGAACCAGGCGTTTGTCGCGTGTGTTGTAACCTATCGACCATTCTTCACGTTTTTTTTGGCGCCATCAAGGTTCAAGACCTCGAGCACCAGCTGATTGATTGCTTCTACATAGGGTTACGGAGATTTGAAGTATGGGAGATCTTGTGTATACGATAGACACCAGTTTTGTGTCATGTGGATAGTTGTTTGATATGATATCTGTTCATCAGCGTTAAAGCTAGGCAATTAATTAAGAGCCCAGTGATTAAGTGCCATATTTGCATGACACCCTTCCTGTCGATCCCTTGTTATCTTAGCCTTATCTCTCATCCTCTAAAAGAGGAGGGAGATCTGAATGATAGCATGCAAGGTCTCCCTAATTCAATTCGACGATCGTTAGCTGCATGATATATAGATGGCAAACTTTAAAAAAAAAACGTACGTTGCGTTCTCCAGAACAAGAAGCCGCTAACCCAATATAGTTTATCTTGACGCCAATCATGGACTCGGAGTAATGCATGAATGGGCCATCGAATTATTGCGTTTCTAGATGTTGGCATTCGTCAGCATGCAGCAGGACACCACCATATGCATCACCATATCGTCGCTCGTCATCTTCCCTCTCATCTCTTTCCTTATGTGGGGACAATAATCTACGTACGCACCCCACTCAACAGCTGCAACCTTGATACAAAGCATATTTTACACAAATAATCGGGCTGCAAAACGTAAAATAAATAAATCAATTAGAGGTTGAGCGTCAAATGATATATAGCAGCAGCACTATATATGTACATCAGAGATATTTGTGAGTTGTAACTATACAAGTAGTAATATACTGCCTCCGTCCACGAATACTTGACAGTGTTAACCAAGACACAATTAACTAGGCAATAGTTTGTTTTTATTCAAAATGACCCAAATGCCCTTGACAATTAACCCAATTGTCCATGGGCCCACCAAATGTGTAGTGGAGGAGAGGAGAAGGGAGCATTTAAAAGGGGCAAAATGGAGAATCGTGTACTAGGGACCATAAAGTGTCAAGTATTTGTGAACAAATTAAGTGATCAAAACTGACAAATATTTGTGTAGGAGGAATAGCTAACACCTCTCTAGACATAGCTCGTCAAGGACGTCCGTGAGCACTCATACCTCAATCCTAAAGGAAAAGGCGTATGAGGCTCTAATTGAAGCGTCCTCCATCGAATGTTATGTCTCCTACCTTAATACAAGGGGTTACCATACCGATTCTATGACTCCAGCAACCCCTTTTCAGGTGTCAAGGGTGTTATCATTGTTAAGGAACCTCGCTATCGAATAGTCCGGGGTTCCCGAGCAGATCTGAAGTGGAGAACAGAAAGAGAGAGAGACACGTGTTTAGGGAGAGCAACTGCTGGAATTCTTTATTGCTAATGATTTCTTGTACATAGGGGGGGACCCCTCCTCCTTTTATAGCGCTCATCCAGGGTTTTGGCTAAGGGACCACATGGGCCTTCCAATGGGCTATTAGAGTTTCTTAACACTCCCCCTTGGGCCCTTTGCCGCGAGATGCATATGCCTCATTAAAACTCCAGAAAAACCCAGTGGGAAAAATACTTAGAGAAAGAGTACATAGCATACGCTTTACAATGTTGCACGATTTGCCTCGTTAAAAACCTTATGCAAGAAAACTTCATGAAAAACTTGCTAAGGAAAAAGAGTACAATTCTCCCAACTTCAATTGCTATTCTTGAAGATTCATGTTGGGTATTCATAATTCATGCTCAGGATTCATGTGGGAGTATGTGACATATCTCCCCCTGAAATCTGCACTTCTCTAAGTCTCATCATCCCAATTCCTTCCACGCACCTTTCACAGGTAGATGCTGGGAGTGATTTAGTGAACAAATCTGCAAGATTTTCACATGACTTAGTATGCAATATCTTGATCTCGTTCATCTTATGCAATTCGTGAGCATAGAAGAACTTGGGGTTGATATGCTTTGTGAGATTGCTCTTCACATAACCCATCTGTGCTTGGGCAACACAAGCTGCATTATCTTCATAGATTATCGTGGGAGTTTGCTCAATGTTCAAACCACATGACTTCTGGATGTGGTGAACCATTCTTCTGTGCCATGCACATTCACGAGATGCTTCATACAAAGCGATGATTTCCGAGTGGTTTGTCGACGTTGAGACAAGAGTCTGCTTAGACGACTTCCAAGAAATTGCTGTTCCTCCACATAGGAAAACATAGCCAGTTTGGGACTTGCCAGTATGCGGGTCTGATAAATACCCAGCATCGGCATAGCCAACCAAATTCAATTCATTATTTCTTCTAAAGAATGCATCGAGGTCTTTGCTTCCTTGGAGGTAGCGGAAGATGTCCTTGATCCCTTTCCAATGCCTTTTGGTGGGTTACGCCTTTGCATCGAGCTAGCAAATTCACTGCGAATGCAATGTCCGCCTAGTGCTATTCGCAAGGTACATGAGCGCTCAATTGCACTCGATATCTGGAATTCTGCTCCCGGGACTTTCTCCCTCTTCTCTAGGTCTCAGTATGGGTCTAGGTGCGCTTGGAATGACCTTCCGCCATTGGAGTCTTTGCAGGATATGATTTTTCAAAACCAAACCTTTTCAACACTTTACGTGTGTAGGTTGATTGATGTACCAAGATTCCTCCTTGGACATGTTCAAGCCGCAAGCCTAAACAAAACTTGGTTTTACCCAAATCTTTCATTTCAAACTCGACTTCAAGTATGAGCATGCCTCTTCAATTTCTTCATCCGTCCCAATGATGTTCAAGTCATCTACATAGACGGAGATTATACAAAATCCATTCGGGATCATTTGTATAAACACACATGGACAATCTTATTTGTTTGTGTAGCCTTTCTTGCAGAGAAAGTCACTCAGCGATTGTACCACATTCTTCTGATCGCTTGACCCATACAAAGGATTTCTCCAATTTCACACTGCATCACGAGTTTCTATTTGCTCCATCTTGGTTCGGGATAGGAATTCCTTAGGTACTTTCATGTATATCTCCGAATCCAAGTTTCCATCTGGTATCTTGTGACAACATCCATTAGCTTCATTCTCAACTTCAAGTTGATCGCCATTGAGATCAAATATCTAAAGGTAATTCCTCCCATGACCGGAGAATAGGTTTCTTCATAATCAACTCCGGGACGTTGAGTGAAACCTTGAGCTACAAGCCTTGCTTTGTACCTTACAACCGTTGTTTTCATTTCTCTTCCGAACAAAGACCCATTTGTGACCTACAGGGGTTTATATGGGGAGGTGTGCGGCATACGGCCCAAACACCTCTCTCTTGTTCAGAGAGACTAACTCTGCAGATGATTGCCTTTTCCATTCTTCCCAATCTAGCCTTTTCTTGCACTCTGCGAGATGCGTGCTCGGGATCATGATCAATGATCGAGGCAATCTTCTTTGCAAAGTATGCATCAATGTTGGCTATTGCTCTATTCAAGGATTCTCCTGTTATTACAAAGTTTATGGCCGTTTCTTCGTGGGGTGCTTCATGCACTTCTACTTGTTCTTCGCTGCTTTTCCCTATCGCAGGAGCAAGTTCCTTTAGCTTTTCATCGCCTATGTGTGCGCACACATTATTTCCGCGCTTCCTTGATGGAAGATTCAAGTCCGAATTGCCTTTTCCGTTGGCTTCTTTCCAGTGCAGTCTCAATTGGCTCCCTTCTTTCCTTGGGGCATTTTCGTGATTGGTTGTGGTAAGTCCTCTCGCCCGCTTTTCTCGGACGTCTCCGGTACTTTGGGTTTGAGGAGCCAGTTTCTGTTCTTTTTCTTTGAGGCCTCTGAGCAGTGAGGATACCTTCTATTTTCTTTGGTATTTCCACCCTCTCGGTGCATTTCTTGCTGGTACATGCGACTTAACCACGCCCTTCGGATCACAAAATGATCAGCGGTTCATTTGCTAAATTCGCAAATCAATTATCTTCTCGGACTTCTGATTTGCTTCATTAGTGCGGGGTCATGTGCGGGGATCGGTGGAATGCCATATGATTTCCGGCATTTTTCATCCAAAGGTTGATTTCCTCCCTAATGACGGAAACGATCCTCGTCAAAGATGCAATCAATCGACCGGTCAGTATGCAAGTCTCCAGTCATGGGTTCCAAATACCTGATTATGGATGCACTCCCATAACCAACGTATATCCCAGACTTGCGGAGAGGGCCCATTGCAGTTCGCTGAGGGGGTGGTATAGGTACATATACCATACACCCAAATTTTCTAAGATGGGAGATCTTCGGGATGATCCCGTGCACAAGCTGCATAGGAGAATGGATGTTGTAGGCCGATGGTCTGAAATTGATAAGTGCTTTGCTGCGTGCGATCGCGTGTCCCCAACAAGTGTTGGGCAAGTTACAACTCTGCAAAGGCGGTGCGGCAATGAATTTAATTCTCTTTATTAGTGCTTCGCTAGTCCATTCTGCGTATGGACGTGCGCGGTGCAGTGCTCAATGCTATCCTCATTGCG
Source organism: Otatea glauca (assembly GCA_036346275.1). Classification (NCBI taxonomy): domain Eukaryota; kingdom Viridiplantae; phylum Streptophyta; class Magnoliopsida; order Poales; family Poaceae; genus Otatea; species Otatea glauca. The sequence goes on along the minus strand of CM070711.1, from coordinate 7,231,940 downwards.
GTGCAATAATCATCAAATGCCTTTGAAGTAAATTCTCCGGCATTGTCCATTCTAATGGACTTCACGCGATGATCAGGGAAAGCATTCTTAATTCTTATGATCTGCGAGATCAGCTTTGCAAAAGCATGGTTTCTTGTTGACAACAAGCATACATGCGACCATTTCGAGGAAGCATCGATGAGCACCATAAAGTATCGAAACGGCCCTGACAGGGGCTGAATCGGACCGCAAATATCCCCCTGAATGCGTTCCAGGAATGCAGTGATTTCACTTTGCACTTTCATGACAGAGGGTCTAGTTATTAATTTCCCGGTGGCACATGCAGGGCACACAAAATCTTCATGATTCGGAAAATTTTTAACGTTAATGCCATGACCTTGTGAGTTGTTCACTATATTTCTCATCATTCTGAGACCAGGATGACCTAATCTACCATGCCATAAAGAAAATAACTCAGAGCTTCTAAAAACAGTCTTCAAGGAAGTATACACTTCGGGTGCATGAATATTCGTGTAGTACAACCCAGATTCATATGAGGGACATTTTTCTAATACCATTTTCCCGCATACCGCGTGCTTCACAATGCACAAGTATTCTTTGCCATTTTCTTCATTGGTTTCTACGTGAAAACCATTGGCGCGGATGTCTTTAAAGCTTAAGAGAGTGCGCGTTGATTCAGGGTACAAAAGGGCTTCTTCAATTACCAAAGTTGTACCCATAGGCAATATAATTGTGGCTCTTCCTGAGCCGATTACATATGAGTTGCTTCCTGCGATCGTAGTAATCTTTCCAGCGTTCTTCGTGATCGACTGGAAATACTTAGACTCTCTTAAGATAGTATTTGTTGTGCCACTATCAACAATGCATATCTCTTCCATTTGGGCGCTACACGATTTTTAGATAAAAGAAATATAATTCTAATCAAACAGAGGCATAATAATTCAAATATTGCTTGTAAATGAAAGAATACTGGAATAAAGAATAAATTGCATATATATTCATGAGAGAAGTATGCTCTTCTAGAGCTTACTATTCATTATTCAAAGAAAATGCTAACAACCATAATCTAAAAAAAATAATGCGATTCATGCATTAGCGGGCTTTGGACTTTCCCTTGGCCTGAAACTTCTCTTTTTCACCCTGCTCGCCCTTCTTTCTATGAATGGGCTTTCTCACCTTATAGCTATTGGCATTAACTGTGCGGTGCCCTTCCAGTGGTCGTGAGACATAGTTCTTGCGTAGAACATCGTCTCGCGATTCATAACTTGCATTACATCAATCGATTCGCTATACTCCTTGTATGCGTCCTGACGATAGCTGCGTGCACTCTGGATAGCATTTAGGTGGAAGGTAGAGAGAGTTTTCTCAATCTTCTCCTCATCAGTGATCTTCTTGCCACATAGGGAGAGATTAGTACAAATTCTGTGCAAGGCTTTGATCGTTCTGCTCGACGGTAGGTTTCGCGTCCTGCAAGGACCCTAGACCAATCGCAGCACGGAGCTTCTTGCCCCAAGAACGATCTTCACGTCCGATGCCCAAGTGAGGTAGTTCTGACCGTGCGGGGCCAGTTCTTCAAACTCACGATTCACGATGCCGGACATCTTCATGATTTCAAAATTCCGACATTAGATTACTGCGTGTAATCTAATAGAAAATGGTTGCAATAAGCATAAAGTACAGAAAATAAATTCATATGCATTGCAATATATTAAATAAAGCAACGGATTCAAATTCATAAAAAAAATTCATAAAACAGAGAAATAGAGCAAGAAAAATTAAAAACAGAGCCAAATAAATCTTCTTGATTTTCTGGCAATTTTTCAAAATTTTCTGCAATTTTTCTGCATTTTTTTTTCTCTTTTTCTTCTTCTTCTTCTTTTTTCTTTCTTCGGCCGAATTGGCCTTTGGGCCCCTCAGCCGTGCCTGCCTGGCCCATAAAGGACCGACGGCTAGGGTTCCCAAGCCCTAGCCGCCAGCGCCCTCTCCCTTTTTCTTTTTTTTCTTGCTTGCGCCGCCAGCGCTTCCTTGCGCCCTCCTCCCCCTTTTCTCTTCTTCCTTCTCCTGCGGATGTGAGGGACCAGCCCGAGGCGGTGAAGGCGCATCTTGCGCGGCGCCGGCGGCGGGGAGCGAGGCTCGAACTGTCTGCGACGGTGGCGCGGGCGAGGCTCGGCCGGCGACCATCGCGCGAGCGGCTTCGGCCGGCGCGATCGGCGCGCGGCCGGGCCGGATTCGACGCCGCGTGGCGTGAGGCGACTTCGGGCCGGTCCGGCGCTGGTGGTCTCGGCCATTGCGAGCGCAACACGGACGGCGAGGAGCGGCTCGGGGCGGCGCGCGCGCGGAGGCGAGGCGGCGCGAGGAGGCGCCTGGCCGGCCGCGAGCCGCGAGGCGAGGAGGCCGAGGCGCCTCGGCCGGCTGCGAGCGCGCGAGGTATCTTCTCTTTCGAAGGCCGAAGCCGGCGGCGCGCGCACGCCGCGACGACGAGGCGGGCACGGCGGCAATGGTCCATCGCCGCGGCGCGAGCGCGTCGATCGTCGATCTTGCGGCCGAGCGGCTTGGCCGGTGCGTCGGCGCGCCAATGGGCGCGCGCTTCATGCCGGCGGCGAGGCGCTGCGGGGCGGGGCGGCTGCGGGCGGTGCGTCTGCGCGCCGGCGAGTGCGGCTACGTCTTGTCGGTGGCGACACGCGAAGCGGAGGCCGAGCGCGCGGCGGCGGCACGGAGGCCCAGCGCCCATGGCGGCGGCGGCGGCTTTGTCGCGGCGAAGACGGCCGCGTCGCGGCGGCACGGGGCCAAAACAACTATTGGCCGAGGCGACGTGCTACGTCGCGCGAGGCGGGGCGTCGGAGGTCGGGATGTGGCCTCGGGCCGAACGCGCCGAGGCGGCCGCGAGCCGCGGCGGCGTGGCGATGGCGATGCCGATGCACAGGCACGCGCCGTGGCGATAACGCTTCGGTTGCGCCCGATAAGCGGCAATGACATCATGCGGCGTGCAAACCGAAACAACGGCCCCTTTTTTTTTCTTGCATGAACGGTAAAAACTTATCACAGTAGCTTGAGCCATCTCTAGCTTCGTGCCACGAGATGAAAATAAAACAGTACGGATGCGTAGGTTAGATGCATGCATAGAAAACAACAGCGATTAGATTCAATCGCCGAAACCCACCTCTTCTCACCTTTTCAATTCTGATCTCCGTAGAGCAATTCGTGCTGATAACGTGTTAAGGAACCTCGCTATCTAATAGTCCGGGGTTCCCGAGCAGATCTGAAGTGGAGAACAGAAAGAGAGAGAGACACGTGTTTAGGGAGAGCAACTGCTGGAATTCTTTATTGCTAATAATTTCTTGTACATAGGGGGGGACCCCTCCTCCTTTTATAGCGCTCATCCAGGGTTTTGGCTAAGGGACCACATGGACCTTCCAATGGGTTATTAGAGTTTCTTAACAATCATTAAGGGTTGAAGTTATCTGAAGGATGCATCCATCCCCGACAGGTCGCACAAGACAACCAGGCCTCATTGGACCAAGAATATACTCTAAAATATGGGGGCCACTTGTCATATGGCCAAACATATACAACGCAAACGGCGACTGACTATATGATATATAGATCAAAGAGGTATTATGCCTATAAAGGTCAATATTACCCCTCCTCTGTACTTATAGATTAGCTATCCCTATAAGGATTATTTCAGTCATTTGTACAAGCTCCAAGAGCCTATAAATTAATATTTCATATATTCCTCGTCTATAACCTAAGCTCTCAAGGAATACAGTCATTCAAATTGGTATGCCTCCGAGGAGAGACCGCTCGCACGTGGAACACTCCGTATAACATCGACATAATTAGGTAGAGCGGTCTCAGATCCTTAAACCGGAATAAATATACTTGTATCATTTTCGCTCCGGTGAATATCTCATCGTATGAGTCGTGTTTCGGTTAACAGAGAGCACAGGAAACTAAAACCTTACACGTGGGCAGGCCCTCTCCGAGCACGGGCATGCCCCCGACAGCACTACTGTGTCGGCTAGGCACTGCCACCGCATGCAAGATGCCTTCGATCGGAAGAAACGCCACAGATCGATCCGTGTGTGTACTAACATCGGCATTCGGAAAGCTTCCAAGCTTGTCAATCCTTTTGCCATCGTCCTACTACTACTGTGTCCCTGTGATCGATGCATCCATCCATCACCTGGGCCCGCCAGTCGATCAGTAAGTCCTCTCCTCACACATGGACATGGATAGCTCCCTCGTCTCCTTCCTACAAGTAAAACGCGACATTCAAAAGCAGCATGGAAGATTATGCATCATGGATTTGTGTGACCAAGAAATTAAGTTGGAACCAGCTAAGATCAAATGCACTGTACTTTAATTCGCATGGTAGTGGAGCTAGCATTGCAGCAGACCACAGATCGAATTCTCCATGCATCCACCCTAGGCACTCATGTTAGTAATTCTTAATTAGTTGTATTTGACGCCTAAATCCGGCTAGGTTCATCACACTAACTAGTGATTAACACCATTATTGTTGCCCCACACACTACACAACACAACACGTACGCGTATGTGGCCCTAGCATCCCCTGTTTGAGCTCTTGATCTCCTCTGATTAAAGATCATCTTCTATTCCAGTTCAGTGCAGTTACTCAAAACCGGACTGATCCGTTTCTTAGTCTGTTGTTTAATCCGTTTTGACTAGCTAGCACTCTAAGGTTTTATCGTGTGGTTCTCGATCGATCTCCTCCAATCGTGCCGCGACGCACGGCCACCGCACGTGCAGTGCCTGCTGCTTTGTACGTACGTGCAACAGTACACCCCTCATGGCCTATATATATTATCACGTGGGCATTAGGGATGGCAATTGGCCTACTCCTCTCGGGAATTTCTCAATTAGGGAGTATAGATAGGGGAGTTTTTTTCTCATTACCTACATGGGTTCATTATATTTATGATAGGTGGGTTCATCTATACCCCTTTATAATGCACCTAAGTAATCTTTCCTACGTCCACCCTAAATAATGCACCTCATTAGAGATGGCCCAATGTTCGTGCACCCAGCAAAACGTCCCCAGAAACTTGCATTCATCAAAATGAACGTCTCAGATCTTTCCTCAGTTTTACTCACCCACATCCGATGGCCATTATTTAGTGTGTCTAATCATCCTGTGGCCCTAAATGCACTCTCCCCACCTATATATTTGCAAGGAGAGCGAATCAAACAAGAAAATAAATAAGGAGGATCCGGATGCAAGGAAACCAGACTTGAATTTTTTACTGGCCAAATTTGTACGTACTACATATTTAGAAGGATGGTGAGTCAAACAAGGAAATAAACAGGGAGGATCCACATACAAGGAAACAAGACTTGAATTTTTTATTGTCCTGGCATTGTGATTGTATTTTTTTTTCGAATATGACCCTTCTCGAGATTTTTTTACGGATCTAGCCCCATAGAGCCTAATTTCAGTTCCCGAAGAGCGTTGAATTTTTGTTTTTATTTTTACCTAAGGAACCAACCATGCGTGAGTCTTTGCTTAATTTTTTCAATTTTTCTCATGGAACCAGTACGGCGAAACCTTGTTTTAATTTTATCTTTTTTTCCTTGCGGATCCAAATGATCGGCGAGCGCAGCTTTATTTTTTCATATTTTTCCAAAATCATCCTGTGGCCCACAATGCACCTTCCTCACCTCCAAGATCAACAAGGAAAAGGAAACAAACGTCTTGGAATCAAGGAAAAGGAAACAAACGTCCCGGAAAAGGAAAGGACCATACATTACGTGTTGGGAAAAGGAAGCCGGAGATGGGGCAGTAGGCACTCGAGAACGCAGGTCTGCAATGGCTCCACGATCGCCATCGGTGGCTTTGCTGACGCGGCGAGGTTGCTGGTCAACGACCTCGCAGCCGCCGTGCCTCGGCAAATTTATAATTTAATTTTTTTTTAAAATAATTTTATTAAGTACAAAATAATCGAAAGTTTTTTTGAGAATTTTTCTAAATTTTTTTAACCTAATGTGCTATCTTTTCAAAAATCCTTCTATATTTAAAAAAATGAAGGCAACTCACCTGTAGCTTCTTCTATCTGCAGCCCAGACCAGAGAAACTTCTTCTCTTTTCTCCCTCCATTAAAGCAAGAAAGAAGCTACAAAGCTCCATCAATCCCGCACCAAATCTCCTCTTTCCATCTATGGTGTTAATTCCCCAAATTTCGTGCTCTATTGCCAAAATTTCCTCCCAATCTGATTTGATCCCAAATTATGATTTCCATAAATATGCTTATTTCGGGGCTATAAAAGCCGACGAGCTCTTCTCCACCCCATCGCATTGCGTAAATCTCCAAGTGCTCCCTCTTGTAAAGATCGTCGGATTTTGGAGGTAACTCAAGCCATCACCGTCATTTTTCCCGGCGAAATTCACCGCAACCGTGACTCCTCCTCATGCGCCGCAGTCTTGGCGATCTCGCCGCACCAAATCTTGACCCATCTGCGATCGGCCGACCACCCCGCCTTCCTCCCTTTGCGCCCAAGCCCGAGAGCCTGTTGTGCTCTCTGTGGAAACTGCAAAAAAAATAATCTAAAATCAGAAAATTCTTTTTTCTTTCTCTTTCTTGATTTAAAATCTTTTGGGAGCCCGTTTTTGCCCATTCGACCTCCATTTAGTTTCGTTTTTCTTTCTAAATTCATTTAAAATTCTAAATTTCTCTTTTATTATGAAGTGTTGTATTTATACTTATCTTCTCATTTAATTGATAAGTGGGGTACTGCCGTCGTAGCGTTAGCACAGGCACTATACTAGTACTCCGTAGTATATATAATTTATATCATTTACTTATTATAAATGATTTTTCTTGATATTATTTATATAAATTAATTTGTTCATGATATTATTTGTACAAATTAATTAATTCATGAGCATCCATAATTTAGAATCATCTTATTTTTTGTTTTTTTATTTTTTATGTATCATATTATCGAGTGTGGCTCCCACCAGGACCTAAAACATGATGGCGTTGGCGAACGGGAGCACCTCATTGTCATCTGTCGTCACAGCTGTAACGGCAAAAGCTTGCCGTTCTGAGATCTGAGCCGTCTCTTCCCATTAGAAGGCCACGATTTCCCAGGCCCACATTAGGAGGTCTAATCTATATCCCTTTATAATGCACCTAAGCATTCTTTTCTATGTCCACCTCAAATAATGCACTCCACTAGAGATGACCCAACCTTCATGCACCCAGTGAAACGTCCCTAAAAACTTGCCTCCATCAAAATTAGCCTCTCAGATCTTTCCTCAGCTTTACTCACCCACATCCGATGGCCATTGTTTAATGTGTCTAACTTATCCTTGTGGCCCACAACAGATCTCCCCCACCTCTAGCATCATCTCAATGAAAAGGAAACAAATATCCTGGAATTAAGGAAAAGGAAACAAATGTTCTATAAAAAGAAAAGATCGTATATTACGTGCTGGGAAAAGGAAATCGGAAGACAGGGCACTATACTAATGAGCTGTAGTTCCGCGAATATATTCAGTACCCGTGTAAAATATCACGAGAGAAAGTAGAAACTTCCTGAGGTTTGGAGCTAAAGTTTCATCATTATCATTCAAAAAAACAAGCAGATGAATCGTGCGTCATTATCTCATCAAAAACATAGAGCAGTTCCTTCAAACACATTGACGGAGTGCACGTACGGTGCTTGAAAAATGTCATCAAACAAGGATTTTTCACATCGAGAAACATCAAGGCCGATGGATGTTCAGTCTCGAGATTAGTAAGCGATACATCCTGAGTCTGTTCATGAAGATTTTTGACTTGTGTACCAGTCAAACATCTACTGCAATCTATTCAAGCAATGGCGAGGCAATTCTGGTACAAAAGGATTCCTCGCCTCAGGAAAATGCTGCCCCAGCAGAGTCTGCAAGCAAGCTAGAGATCTGGTCCTCTTCTGCAGATTCCAACTTGTGCCTGCCACTGAAACATCTATATTTGCAATTGATAGAGGAAATGGCGGAATACAACGGCGTTGTTCCAGCGTTAGTTGCCGGCCGGCCGCTGTACGGCACACATGATGACGGGGGGCGCAAACACCCGGAAGACATTGCTGTGTAGAGCATTTAGATCTGGATGGAAGGAATGAGTAGAGAATGGAAGAAACCAGAGAGGCAATCAAAAGTGAGTATGGAGAGATTATGCTATCAAGGGAAGTTTAGTTTGAAGCTGATTTTATTTTTGTGGCAACAAAATTCAGCGTCACAATTGTAGTAAATTTTGGGGAAAAAATTAAGTCTATAGCATGTGAGACGTGAGGTAAAAAAATGTTGCAAACTATAGTTATAACAATGAACCAAACATAACATTTCAAATCAAATGTACCATAAATTGGTGCATTCGGGCTGACGAGGCCCAGGGACACCTCATCCTTGTAACACCTCATCCTTGTAAATAAAATGAAAGGCCCAGATTTTCCGACGGCACCGCTTTGCCGTTATGCAACCGAAGGCATCCCAAATGTGAGGCTCAGCTAAATGGAGGAATGACCTGCACCTCCGGCCTTGTCGTTTGTTGGGCCTGGGCCAAGAAATCGTGTCGAGAGTTGCGTTTGGATCTCTTTTCCTCTTTGCAGGTGCTGCAGCTGGTTATCAAAGTAGTTATGGCTCAGCAACATGATCAAATTGATCTTGCAAAATCCACAGAATAAATCCAATTAACACGTACTTATTCGGACTAGAATCATAACCGTTTGTCACACGACACAGGTGCCATGCCAGTTAGACTAGCCGATAGTTGGCCGCGTTTCGATCTTCGACGGAGAGGCTGACAGCTTGAGCTATTTCTAATCGGTATATAGACTAAGAAGATATTAAAAATAACTAGATTATTTTTAATTATTATTACTAAACACTATACTTAATGCATAATGTAGAGAATATAAAGTAAAGATGGATATTTATTAAGAGTATAGAAGGAACATCACAATAATTCGTATTAAAATATGAAATACGTCTCGTATTCATAAACAAAACTAATAAAAAATACGTAATTTTTTTTATAAAATTGGACAGAGAAAGTACATAATATCCGATGCGATTTGAATATTGATGTTGAAGACAGGAAACGGATGGAGAGATGTGACATTTAGTCGATAGCAGTGGCGTGCTTACATATAGTTTTGTTGGAAGCGTGTTTTATCCTAGGAGTAATCCCATCTCCACTGGAGCTAGTATAGTGCCAGTGCTAACGCTACGACGGTAGTATATCCGCTTATCAATTAAATGAGAAGATAAGTATGAATATAACTTAATAATAAATAATCTTGTGATCACATTGTACGTACTACATATTTGGAAGGAGAGCGAATCAAACAAGGAAATAAATAGGGAAGATCCGCATGCAAGGAAACCAGAATTGAATTTTTTACTGTCCTGACCAAAACTGTATGCACTACATATTTGGAAGGAGAGCGAATCAAACAAGGAAATAAACAGGGAGGATCCGCATGCAAGCAAACCAGACTTGAATTTTTTAATGTTCTTGCCTCGTGATCGTAATTTTTTTTCGAATATAACCTTTCTCGAGATTTTTTTACGGATCTAGCCCCATATAGCCTAATTTCAGCGTACGGAGAGCGCTGATTTGTTTTCATTTTTTATCCACGGAACCAGCGGTTTGTGAGTGCTGTTTAAATTTTTTCAATTTTTTCTCACGGAACCAAATACGGCCGTAGCTTTTTAATTTTTATCTTTTTCCTTGCGGATCCAATGTCCGCGACACGATTATTTTTCCATATTTTTCCGAAATTATTCAGTGGACGGGCACCGCTTGAATATTTTTTTAATTTTTTCTCCCACGCTTGAATTTTTCAATGCCACCAAGCATTTATTTTTGCCAAAATTATTAAGCGGACGAACAACGCTTGATTGTTTTTATTTTTCGAATTTTTACTGTGTTGGCATCATCGTTATAATTTTTTTCAATCGGACTCGCGACAATGAATTTACGATTGTAGCCTCGAGTAAAAAATTCAATGAGCGATGGCGCAGATTATTTACCGCGCTTCGCTCAAACTTTTACTATATTAGTATCGTCGTTATAATTTTTCCGAATCGGGCTCTCGGGCGATGAATTTGCGATTGTAGCCTTGAGACGAAAAAATCGTGAGAGGTGCGAATTTTTTCCGCGGTTTCCTTTTCCCAAAGACGTAATATATGGTCCTTTCCTTTTCCAAGACGTTTGTTTCTTTTACTTGATTCCAAGACGTTTGTTTCCTTTTCCTTGTTGATCTTTGGAGGTGAGAGAAGGTCCATTGTAGGCCACGAGGATGATTTGGAAAAATATGGAAAAATAAATCTGCGCTCGCCGACATTTGATCCGCAAAGAAAAAAGATAAAAATTAAGCGATTAACTTCATCGTACCGTTGGTTCCGCAAGAAAAAATTGAAAAGAATTAAGCAGCACTCACATACAGTTGGTTCCTTAAATAACAAATAAAAACAAAAATTCAACGCTCTCCGTGCGCTGAAATTAGGCTCTATGGGGCTAGATCCGTAAAAAAGTCTCGAGAAGGGTCATATCCGGAAAAAAAATACGATCACAATGCCAGGACAATAAAAAATTCAAATCTTGTTTCCTTGCATGTGGATCCTCCTGTTTATTTCTTTGTTTGATTCACCCTTCTTCCAAATATGTAGTACGTACAATTTTGACCAGTAAAAAATTCAAGTCTGGTTTCCTTGCATGCGGATCCTCCTTATTTATTTCCTTGTTTGATTCGCTCTCCTTCCAAATATGTAGGTGGGGGGGTCTGTTGTGGGTCACAGGGATGATTAGACACACTAAATAATGGCCATCGGATATGGGTGAGTAAAACCGAGGAAAGATCTGAGACGTTCATTTTGATGAATGCAAGTTTCTCGAGACGTTTTGCTGGGTGCACGAACATTGGGCCATCTCTAATGAGATGCATTATTTAGGGTGAACGTAGAAAAAATTGCTTAGGTGTATTATAAAGGGGTATAGATGGATGCTAGTGTAAGGTTGGAAACGACTGACTTGATCAGCAATTCAAAGGAAGGTGCCAAATAAACAAGTGTGTGATGCGTGATGTGAGCAGAGATGGACGCAAGCAAAGGCATCCTTGTCCATCGCCCGTAAATATCGGATCCTTGCCGTTTGATCTTCGCACTAGCTCTCACCTGCGGATTAATTTGAGAATTATTACTACTACAACTACATACTACATGAGATCGTCGATGAGAGAGATTGCAGCACGCATAAATTATACCCCCTCCGTTTTTTAAATAACTGTCAGTGTTGACTTTACTATTTAAACTTTGACCCTTAATTTTTTAGTAATAAATATGTAAATACTTATACAATATTATTAACGGATTTTTTTTGAAAAATCTAACTATATTTTTTTCATCTTCCCTCATTAAATATTTTAAAAGTTACGATTTGTTGAGGTCTGAATAGTAAAGTCACAGTTTTTCGGAAGAAGTATGCGAAGGTAGTTAAATTAATTCTACCGGCTGCCACCGAGTTTACAAGTGATTTTGTCCATCGTTATCTAGACAGATGTATAGTCCAAGCTTAAGACCCTATTTGATTAAGTGATAATTTCTTAGAAAGTTTTGAGATTTAATATAAATTTAAACTAGATTCTGAAACAATTTCGATAAAGTACTCTCATGCAAACACTCTAAATCTAGAAATTAACTCCCAAGAAGTGTTTATATATCGAGTTGGAGTATTAGCCATGCACCAGGTGATAACATTTAACTGTACCACTGCTGGATAACACTATCGATGGTACAGTAGCAGTAATTCCGTACTTAATTCAGGACACTGCAATGTACCTGAGGCTGAGGAATCCACCGAAAAGCTTACCTCACAACAAGCAATAGTACGTACAATCGTACGTACTTATGAAAGACTGAGAATGCACAGCGCTCGGAGATCCCGGGTATTTGGCACGAGATCTAAGAGCTAAGCAGGTTGTTTTCTTCCTGTTTTTTTTTCTTACACGTGTGGAGAGGACAATGTAGCAGCACATTATTGTGCGAAGTAGGCTTCTCTAACGAAATCTTCCTGTACTTGGTCTAACTACACTTTAGTCTTCTTAATGTAGAGCTGGCCAGATGGGCGGCTCGGCCTGACCGAGGCACGGTCCATCTAGACATAGCTCATCTAGGCACGAAGGTCCGGTTATGCCGCAGTCGTCTTTGTGCTCGCCATGGGCGAGGTCGAGGCCTGAACACGCACGCCGCCGCAAGCATGGGCCGTGTCGTCTTGCCGGCACGACTTCGAGACGGTGGGCCTCGGGTCGCCCACCAGCCCGTGTGAAAAAAAAATAGGGGGAAATAGGAAAAAGTAGTGAAAAAATTAGGAAAAATTATAAAAAATAAGGAAAAATATGTAGAGACGTAGAGTTAGAAAATAGCATAAAAATGACGTACAATAAATTGAGACAAAAAAATTGTAGAACATGTAACAAAGAGCTTTATTAATGTTTGGATGGTTGCCTCGTTAAAAACTTTGCCAAGTAAAAACTCATCTAGAGAAAACCTTGACAAAGAAAAGAGTACAACTAAAGCTCTAAGCCTCTAATACATACTAAGAGGTAGATGCAGGGTCTTCGTCATTGTCGAGGTAGAGATTTTCGAAGGCTTCCTCTAGTTCTCGGTTTTCAATGAATGTTGAGTTCTTGCATCAGCGTATTCCAGTCTTTGATAGTCATGAGCATCTCCACCATATCACTCGATAGGCTTGTTCTTCTCTCCTCTAATATTCTGCCGGAGAGACTGAAGGCAGACTCGGAGGAAATCGTCGAGACTGGAACAATTAACACATCTCGAGCTAATAAGGATAGCACGCGATATGTTAGCTTGTGCTCATGCCACCATTGAACAATATTGAAGACATCGTCTCCTTCTTGTTGGTAATCCAACGCGTCGCTGTCCATATAGGCAAATAGTTCCCTAGGGGAGACTTGTTGGCTGCGGCTTGTATCACCACCTAATGTAGAACCTGTACCTGAAGAAGAAGAACCCTAGATTTTGCCCCACGCGGTCTTTTTCTTACCCGCGATAGGTGCAGGAGGTCGTTGCAAACGAACTCCTTGATGCTTTTGTTCGTACTTGTTGTAAACTTCGGTTAGTCTAGTACGAACAGTAGTAAAATAAATTGAATAATCTTCCCCTAGAACATCACCTAAAATGGAGAGGACGTTACCAAATCCTCTAAGTTTTGCTCTAGGATCTAAAATAAAGGCGAAGGCATATAGAAGTGGAATTTCTTTCCAATATTTCAAATATTTTGTTTTCATTGCAGTGACAAAATCTCTTAAAATCATGTCATTTTCGTTGTTCTTAAAATGGGTAGCCATATCTAAGATATGATGCACAATTAGAGAAGATGTGGGTTCATAAACTGCGGATAAAGCAACTGTGGAGTAATAAAAAACTTCAAGAAACTGAAGTAACTTTGATGCAACATACCAATGTTCTTCAGATAATAAATCACGTTTAGGGTGATGTGTTTGAATGAAAACCTCAAATGTGCTCTTATATGGTAGAAGGTTCTTAAGCATTAAGTAAGTAGAATTCCATCTTACTGGCATATCTAAACCAAATATTCTTGGACGTACGCCAATTGCAATGCAAAAGTTCTTATAAGATGCTATTCTAGCATTAAAATGATTCATAAAAGAAATTGCCAAACGGAAAGGTGCAATGTAACGTTCTAACGGGGCAAGTCTACTTTTAACTATAAGGTTAATAATATGACAGGCACAACGTTGATGAAGCAAAATGATTCACATAAGTACCAAATATTGGAGTGAGAATATTCATTGCGGAGGTGTTTGCGAGGCATTATCTAAAATTATAGCAAAATCTTATCACCGAGACCAAAGTCCTCCACCACCCTAATAATACTCTCAAGAATATTCTCTCCGTATATGCGACATCAATTAGTTTGAAACCTATAATTTTTTTCTAGTTGCCGTTTTGGTTGACATAATGAGCAACTACGCTAATATAATCTTGCTTAGCCCTACCACTCCATATGTCTGAAGTCAAAGATACGAAAAATGTGCAAGTACTGAACATGTTTTTTAAATTTTCACGACAACTATTGTAATACTTAACTACATCTCTACTAGTTGTATGTCTAGATACTTTATTAAATTTTGGATTATGTGCACGCTTAATGTAATTTTGAAAATCAACACTCTCGCCAAAGTTTAAAGGTAAATCCTGTGATGCAATTAAGCGTACAAGAGATTGCCTAGCTACTTCGCCACTATATTCGATTCTGATTTGAACAAATCCGGGTTGTATATTAGTTGTGTCTGTCTCATAGCTGCTCCTATTTTCGCATTGCAACTTTCAATATGCCTATGCAAGTATCCCGTACCCCCAGTAGATTTTGTAGATAAAACTTGATGACATTGTTTACAAACAGCAACTCTTATCTCTTTTCCTTTCGCATCTGTCCTCGGTTGCTTGTCAAAAAAATCCCAAAGTCTCGATGTCTGCCTCGCTCTCTTCGCTCCAGTGGATGTCGAGCCAGAAGCACTCATGGTCATGGACATGGAGCCTGATGGTTCTTCTTCTACATGATGTTCTTGAGTGCTTGTGTTTAGTGCAGCGGACAAATCTTGGAAGGATTCAAGGTCCTCGGGCGATCCCAAATCGGAGATGGGGAAATGATCCATGCAAAAAACTGCAAATTGAATATTCCGAATATTAGTAAAAATAATAAAAACAATACAATTAGCAAAATTCAGTATGACAAACCTCTTGTGTTACCGAAAGCTCGAGTTTGAATTTCTCCGAAATTTTAGCAAAATTTCTCCGAATTTTGCTAAATAACTACAAACAATATCACAATTTTCACAAGATAACCAATAGAGAAGATGATGAATGAATGGGTGCAAAATGAGGACAGGGGTCCTCCCTATTTATAGGAAAAAATTCAGGATTTTTTGCCCGTTTTTTCGATTTTTTATCAATTTTTTTAACACCTAACGGCTATAAAACGGTCAAAATTTCAAAAAACCGGTCGTGTGCGTGCGCCGCCGCCGAACGCAGATCCACGCCTAACGGTCGGCGCGGCGGCGACAACGGTCGGCGCTACGGCCAACCGTCTGCGTGCCGCCGCTCTGCGCTCGGCCGTCGTGCGTGCCGTCTTGGGCCGTGCCTCGCCCACCGCGTGCTCGGGCGACTGTTGCTCACCGTGTCGTGTCCGTGTCGGCCGTGGCGGTGCTTCCGCCCGCACGCCCACCGCTCGTCTTGCGTGCCGCCCGCCCGCCCGCCGTCGTGTCATGCCGTCTGCGCTGGTCGGAATAAGACGGGTCAGGCGACGCAGCCGGCCCGGCCCATATGGCCAGCTCTATCTTAATGGATGTAATTGGCAAGGAGTGTAACCCTGCTTTAATCTAATAAAGCTCTTGATATTTGCAAAAGAAAAAAAAGAGAGAAAGACTGGACATGACAACTTATATATATCTAGTCGTACCAGTACTAACTAGTCATGTGCCCGTGCATTGCAACGAAAACTCAATTTGCGACAAAAAATTTATTTGCAAAGAATACTAACTTTAGTTATGTTTCAATAATAGGAAAAGTTTGTTCATCCGAAGAGATTTGACTATCGGGTTAAATCATCTTCTATCTCAACCGTTCATATTAGATCCAACGAATCAAGTACTCTGAAGGAAAATGAACGATCGCCATCAACTCTTAATTAGAATTAGTAGAGAGATATCAATCTTTACCATTGAAGGAGGAGAAAGTTATTACGTTGCTCTTGCATGAAATCTTCTTACTTCTTGCACGCAGCCTTTCTCTTCTCTTCTCTTCGTACGTGTCTCCACTACTGACCGGCCTGTCCTCCTGGAGATGAGAGTGGGTGCCCTCTAATAGGGAGTAGATGAAAGTAGAACGCAGCGTACGCAGCCGGATGGAAGCCAGGTCTCCCCAACATCTTCGTGATTGGCACGTGATTTGGTTGCGTGATTCTTTCCTTTTAATCTATGCATTTCCAGATATGATGAGATAGAATTCCCGTATTATGGGATATAGTGAGTATATCCTTCTATCCATACAGGATATGATGAGAAAATCCTTCTATTTATAAGATATATGAATAACATCCTTCCATAGTAAGAACATGTGAATAGAGATATGCTAAACAAATATTCCTATTCAAAAAAGATATGATAAAATCATTCCATCTAAGATATGATTAAATCATCTTCTATCTCAGCCGTTCATGTCAGATCCAACAAATCAGATACTATAGAGGAGAACGGACCACTGCCACCAACTCCTAATTAGAAGTTGTAGAGAATACTGGTCGAATTTATATATCGCATCCAATATTTATGTGCTGTTCCTTTCCATTTGGACAGATCCACTAGGGACCGAGTTAGCTTGTGATAAGAATCAAAGATTGGGACTTAATTAATGAGAATATTATGAGCTTGGGTGTAGCTGCACCTGTTATCTTCACCGTTCAGTACCTCTTTGAGATCTGTGCATTAGCTTTCCCTGAAAAGGAAGTGATCTACCCGTATCTTCCAGTACGGCTACCTTGTTATGACTTATCAAAATTTCTACTTTTTTTAAATTTCTGAAAATGACCCGACGAGACTATGTCATATTGACAATAGATGCGTGGAATATGCGAGCCCGTGGGCTAGATTTACAAAAAAAAAATCGTACAGAGCTAGTTCTGTTAAAAAAATTTAGGAAGCTAGAACAGTGAAAAAATTTGGTGAGGAAGGAGGCAGTGGCGCACCGGTAGGGGAGGGGGGATGTTGTGGTGAAGCTCAAGTTGCCGAACAAGGAGGCAATGGTGCATCCGTCGTTTGCGGGCTAGCGAGGAGGTGACGCGGTCGGCCCTCTTCCTCGTCGCTAGCATGCCTTATTCCCCACCGTCAACGATGCTGTAACTGGTCGACCCCGTCGAGGAGTACTCTGCCACCACACCTGAGCGTGACCAAACCTAGTTCCCACCTGATTTGGCGTCCTCGATGTCGCCGCCTCTAGATCCGGCATGCGCAAGCTTGTCGCTTGCAGAACTGCTATCCTCACACCATCCCTAGGGTCGTTGCCTTCGGATCCAACGTGCCCGAGCTTGCCACCGGCAGATCTGTCATCCCTATCGCCGATGTACCCTTCCGTGATGCTGACCTCTCTGGCAGCGAGGACAAGGAGAACACTAGTGTGGTGGAGTACTCACCAGTGTGCTCCTATACACCCACAGTCGGGCGCTCCTAATTACATCCTTGTCGTCAACTGTGTCGGTATACTCCTTGATCACCACCTCCATGTGTATTTCTCCCTCTTCCTCTTTGATACGTACACCATCGCCGTCATCTTCTTTGCCTCCGCTGTTGAGGATGATGAGTACACTGTTGCGGAGGAGTATACGCCGGTGTACTACTTGTCGGCAGTGGCGGACCCACTGGGGGGTCAAGGGGTGCTAGGGCACACCCTACCCCCGACAAGCAGAAGAATTACCGACCGAGGGTAGAGCAGAAGGGCAGAGGGGGCGGCAGCGCAGTGGGCTGCAGACGGATAAACCCCCTCTAAGATTTAGATCTAGATACACCACTGTTTGTCGGATACAGGCCAGTGTACCCCCGAGGTGGGTCGCCATCGCCTCCCCCTTGCCGTGGTGTACCACTGATCCTCAGCTCCGACCGGCGCACTGCCTCGACTATGTAGGTACATGTTCTTCCTCGCACGGTCGCAATATCCTAGCAGCACCGCGCCGGTGCATGTTCTTCATCAATCATCACGCCTGTGGTCCACCCGCTGGTGCATGCTCTTCGCTGTCCCCGAGCATGACCGCCGACTAGCGCATGTTCTTCACCATGCGCTGGCCATCTCTCTCTCACCTCTCGTGTCTGTACAATTAATACATGTACAGGATGTGTTGTATACATGGAGTACATTGTTCTTCCCCGGCCGGCTCCGATGCACAATGCTCCAGCATGTACTGATGTACAACAGTATTAATTGTTGTATAATATTCTTTACGTGCATACGGGTACAATACATGCATGAGACTGAGTGACGTATTGCTGTGTAATGTTGTATAATACTATACATGGCACATTGTATTTTGTATAGTACATGAGCTTTAGTACATTCGTATTGTACCATATATGTACGTTTTCAAAATTCAAAACATCAGTGCGCAGATTGGAGGGAAAAAGGAGAGAGAAAGGAGGTAAGTTCCGCACGCATTTTGTTCCTCTTGTAATCAATGTCAAAATACTCAGCAATTACCTAAATTCACCGCACCCTTTGTTCGTGAATATACGTTATTCTAGCTTTTAGATTTTGTTTCTAAATATATATCATTTTACAATTTCGAGTCAACTTTTAACCATGTTTTCCTGCATACCACTATCATTCATTCATTATTCTCAATGTTATTTATTACTGTAGAATAGAGCAACACACATTATCCAAAAGGAATAAGTGAGCTAATAAAGAAGGACAATTTGATCACTTCTTACCATGCCTTAATTGAAATGCAAAATCTTAAAACATCAACGATAAAAAAAACCAAACTTTCTGCGTAAATCTTAAATCGCCTTTGTGTGGTCTAGATAGTTGGTGCAGATGGACTGCAGTTGAGAACTGCCTTTCCGGACAAACAAAGAGAAGAATAAATCCCTTGCATACGCATGGGACCGATGCCTCTCCCTATCAGCCAGTGCGATGGACCAATATATTTATCTATATCTATACTGATTAGAGAAGTTTTTTCTAAAAATCCTCACGTTAATCCTATAAGGTAAGAAAAGCTAAAAGTTGACATATTAATCGGAGAAAAGAAATAATAGATAGAAAATACCTAAATTAATCTAAAGAAGAGAAAATATAATTCATCAATCTGATTATCTACGACTCACATCTCACGTATGTATATATGTATAATGTACGTACCCTTTTGTACTACGAATAGACCACATGAATCATTGATGCATGTCTAAGCCTTTTATATTACGTATAGGACATTGGATGAAATCTTGTGCATCACAAATGAAAGGATGTGCCCTTTTGTACTACGAATAGGCCATATGAATCGTGGAAACATGTCTGAGTCATTTTATATCTATACCCCTTTATAATGCACCTAAGCAATTTTTCCTATGTCCACCCTAAATAATACACCTCATTAAAGATGGTCTAATGTTCGTGCACCCAGCAAAATGTCCCCAGAAACTTGCATTCATCAAAATGAACGTCTTAGATCTTTCCTCAGTTTTACTCACCCACATCCGATGGCCGTTGTTTAATGTGTCTAACTCATTCATTCATGTGGCCCACAACTGGAGAGCCCGCACATATATATTTCAATTGAACTATATATATGGAATTTATGTTGCAAATCTAAACCCATTTGATTTCGATTCAATATTTACCATACCAGTCAGTACCATGAATCGCGCGCTTAATTTTCTTCCATTCATACATGTGCATCACATTCTATACAAGACATTCACGTACCGCCACCATAATATTATTTAGCGAAAAATATTATATAAGGAATGTGTGTATGAAATGCAATTATCGTGTGATAAATATAAAGGAATAAGTTCATTTTAGGACTTATTCCTAAATACACTATGGGAAGTAACAGATATTCTGATAATAATTAGCCTCAATCAGGACACACAAATGGTGCTATATGTTAGCATTCATATTTGGATGACAATTAGGGAAGCCATTATTGATCCAGCTTTTCAGGATGACATACTGCTGCTCGCGCGGTGTTCGACCCGCCCGGCGCCGACTACACCAGGGGCTTGCGCCGCGCGATCGGTTTGCCGGAGATGGACGCGTACCTTCGCGCGGAGCGGGAGGCGGCGGAGGTTGTCGATCACGGCCTTCAGCGAGGCGATCTTGTGGCGCTTGATGCGTGGAGGAGATCAAGGGCAACACCTTCGGGCTGGTGGTCACGCAGGTGGAGAAGATCAGGAGGATGAGCACGCTGGAGGGGTGGGACGTGTGGCACGTGGACTGCACGGAGGTGCTGATGCGCATGGCGGGCGGCATGAATGGAAGAAAATTGTGTTACAAATCTAAACCCATTTGATTTCGATTCAATATTTACCATACCAGTCAGTACCATGAATCACGCGCTTAATTTTCTTCCATTCATGCATGTGCACCACATCCTATACAAGACGCTCACGTATCGCCGCCACTTCCCACGATCCGGCAAGTATGATCGTCATGCACCGATCCACGATGGACACCGCCGCCGTGATCAGCCCGACGGTCTGAAGCCAGAAATCCAAGTTAGCCTTGAATTCCCTTTGCTTAATAAATTGTTTGACGCTTTATTATGTTATATATGTGTGCAAAAGATATAATATCTATATTTGTAGATTATGCTGCCTTTTTATCACGAAGGACGATTCAGCATGTTATCGTTCGATATGAAGGACAGGGTTATCTCCGTTATTGATCCAACACCTCTACGGATGGGTTCCAATGGATAAACCATCCGATTACTATCTTGATAGAATACAAAAATTGGTATAATATTCGATCGTGCTATAAGGATAGTAAATCCCTCATGGAGCAGCGATATCTATGATTGACGTATTGTAGCTCCAAAGTCATTCCAAAATAATAGACCGGTAAGTTATTTACACATGATTAGTAAATAGTTAAATTTTTGTGTACTTACATGTAGCAATTAAATATTGTGCAGAAACTTGACGAGTTATTTTGTCATGAACTTCATGCACATCCGGAATGGTCAACGATTTAATGCGGATCTGCATGGTCGGTACTCTCTATTTTATTAATCACTTTTTATAAGGTTGTAAAGTAGGTCTATACTGATGATGCTCTACAACGTACTTACAGGGTTCACCTATCGTCAGGAAGTGTTTCTTAATTGAAATACTAAAATACAAGTGGAATGAGTGCGCAGAAAACATCCTTCAAGACATAAGAACAAGTCTTAAGAGCATACGGGTAACGTTTAGCGAAAAATATTATTGAGTGTTATATCTTCATTTTTGTACTCGCATACGGGCACTGTGATTATTTACTATTAAGTGTTATATTCATATTATCTTCTCATTTAATTGATAAGCGGGTGTACTGCCGTCGTAGCGTTAGCACAGGCACTATACTAGTTACGTATAGGATGTTGGATGGATGTGTCTGATCAAATCTTACGAATTACAAATAAATGGCAAGTCCAATGGATATATCTCTGTTGAATTAAACCTAAGAAAAACAAAAGTAATTATTTTTGAAATTTATAATCATGGCAATTTAAATATTAATGTTATCTGGCAAACGGTGACATACCCCTGCTTTCTTTAAAATAACAAAATAAATTTTATAAAGAATATTTGTTTAATTATTTTTATTAAAATATATAACTGAAACAATTATTTTTATGTATATAATTAAATCTTTAAATATCAACGTTATCTGGCAAACGGTGCCATACCCGCTGGCTGCTACATGCTTTGCCTATGCCCAACACCATCGTAGGTGGATATGAAGATGTTTCTTTTCTTTTCTTTTATGATGGACAGGAAGAATTTTTCTTTTCTTTCGTCAATATATTTTTTTCTTGGCGAAGACAGAGATAAAGCAAAGCTATCTTCCTTTGTGGATGACATATTTGAATCTAACGTTCATCAAAGTTTGCTTCCACAATGCCACTTCATATTTATCTTACCAGTTATATCCTCATCTCTACGGTTTTCTCTTCAAGTTTTTCTTTTCATACATTCAAAAAGGCTCAAACAGCTCTCTCCTTGCAGTGTATACTAAACAAAGAATTCATTTTTAAAAGGGAAAAATAATCAACAAACAACTACACTGTATAATTACATGTTGTAAATCTTTCCTCCATTAGTTAATAAAAAATGGTATTCCTCACAAAAGATAAAAAGATTAACTATCCTGTGATTTAAATAAAATATGACATGTGCAATTATAAAAAAAACTATGTATATATAATTACTTTAGTATTTTCATAGATGTAAAGTATTTTCATAGATGTAACATACTAATTAACATATATGTTTTTATAGAACTATTACTGGCCGTACAGATACACGGGTTAATAATTACTCCTTCCGTTTAAATTTATAAGGATTATTTTTTGAATTATTTTGTTCGTAAATATAAAGCTTGCATGTAGATTTAATGAGGCATTTCTTTTCTATACCCTTATTTATTCTCTCTCAACCATATGCACCCACACAAAGTATATCTCTTATCTTCCAAGACAATAAAATGGGGACATCTAAGTCATTTCCTCTCATACATTTCTCAGTTTCAACGCAATCTTAATCCTTATACAAAATCAAAATACGCATTATATTTTTGGACGGAGGGATAGAGCAGTGCATGCATATGCAATCAGCAACAGCAGTCACGTCGTCCTCTAAGTTGACTTGGCTATTGACCTGGCCATATCCAATCAGCAACAGCAGTCACGTCGTCCTCTAAGTTGACTTGGATCTTGACCTGGCCATTTATGCCTTTTGTAGTTCTGCCGAAATTAGTGAGTAAACATATGTATGTTCACCTGATTCCTTCCTTACCCTGGAAGGCTAGCAAAGGCGTGTCCAACTTGAACAACCGTGTGTGTGGTGCAGTGTAGTGCCCTTTGATTCGTCCAGATGATGGCAATATTCTCCCGTGTTGCTACTAGGAGCAAAATTAAGCCCGTTAGTCATGTAACCCTTGTATCAAGAGATAATAGTCCTGTTTGGAAGCTTAAAGCCAGCTTCAGTTTCTAAAAAGTCACCAAATTCATCTAAACAATTTAGCTTTTAAACAGCTTTTGACATAAGTCAAAAGACATATAACTAACAAAAGTCAAAAGTTGAAAACCGGACTGGACCTGCTTTTACAGTTTATTACTGAGAAAAATTAGTTATTTATTAAACAGTCTCTTATAAAAAACTATAACCGCTTTTCAGCTTAGAAAACTAAAAAACAATTTTTTTTAGAAAAACTATATCTCCTCCAAACAGACCTAATATCATTCGTGCATACATATTCACTTAATTAATTTGTTTCGCTACATAGCTTTATCAAAGCTTGGGGACATAAAAATTTTGCGTGTGTTCCAAACGCGCGTGCTCTTAGGCATTCTCATAGGGGCTTTTCCGCCACGCAAGTCTCTTTTGTAAAAAGATACTCTGATGTGCCATACTTGCCGAATGTATATAGGGCCAGGTTGCCTGCGTCTCGACTCTTCGCTATCACGGCTCCAAAATTGGTGTGAGCATTCTCGGCACGGCCGTTGCTTCGGTTACCTTTTAGCTCTATTTAGATCCTATTTAAATGAGTGATACTTTTTTTAAGAAGGTTTTAGAATTTAGTTTAAATTTGAATTAGATTTAGTTTAAATATGAACTAAATAAACACTCTAACGAAATACCCCTAATTCAAACACCCCTAGGCTTTAGGCAACTCTTGATACCACGGGACGGGGAGGGGGAGTAGGCGAGTAGCCATGAGTTCTTCGGTTTTTTTCCCTTACAAAACTAGTATCATTTCCGGAAGTGGCATATCATTTATCGTGCTTGGTATCTCTGTAAGGTACTAGCAGTGCAGCACCTCGGTAGGTCGGACGACTGGCGCGGTAGGGTGTGCCAATTGGCCTACCGCGCGCGTGGGACGACAGCTGATACCTGCCGAGCTCCACTCCTCAGCAGGAATCTAGCGACATCAATTAATTAATCGATTAATTCATCACTTAATTAATGACTTTACTTAAATTACTCATGCACCAGCCCACCGAGGAGCTATTGGCATGTGGCACCTGCTGTTGAACTCGTGGTACGTGGTAGCTCTTCTGTCTCGACGGGCCCGCCCTATCTACCACGATAGACTATGCTGCCGCAGTGTCGTCGATGTACCATAGTATGAGAGTATGTCAGGTGACACACATCACCTATCGCTGCTTTTATGGTTAGAAATAGGCTAGTTGTGCAAATTCGTTCACACTAGAGTCAAATTTGCAAAAAAAAAAAAAAAAAAAAAAGGAAAAAAAAACCCAAAGAACTCAGTAGCCGTCTGGACGGCTGGACTTGCCGGACACGGTACACTGTACAGGGACATGCACACCACGGTGGACGGCTGGCAGCCAAGTGAAAACCTAAAGCAAAGCACCGCATTTTTTAAAAAGAAAACCTAATGTAAGCTAGTATACATTATTGTGTCATGTTTTTGCTCCCTTGTTGCAATCTACGACTTCTTCCGTTTAATCTGGACACGGAACTTGGGTTGTTACCTCTCTCCATCTCCTGTCTCGGAGAGAGTACTCTAAGCTCAATTATTCATGTTCTAATTCGAGTCAAAATCGGTGCCTCCGGACCAGCAAGATTTGCTTTTCACTGATTTTATAACCGCTAAGCTATCGCATGCTAGATGGCTCGCTAGATGATCAATCTGTCTTATGGACCAGTATCTAATCACTCTCTGATCTGTCCCATCAAAGCTAGTTTATCATAAGTTAGTGCTTGAACTATCTATGCCGGCTCAAAGCTATGCATTTAGCCAATGCCGGAAGAGGCAGGCAGGTTAGCTTTAATTTGCTCGCAGCTTTGATTAGTATAAGGATGCAATGCCAAACAATGGGCCGAGCCGTCCTGTATCTCGTAGTGGCTCACCCTGGTTTCGATTAAACTAAGTAGGAGCACTATGCAGTTAGTGTTAATATACTTCCTCCGATTCTAGATACACCTATTGCTAGCTTACAAATTTTATTTCTAAATACATATCATTCTATAGTTTCAAAACAACTTTTAAATGTTCTTTCCTTTGCATGTTCATTTCATTTATTACTTTTAATATTATTTATTACTGTAGGTTGGAGTAATATACAAAATCTAAAAACAATAAGTGAGGTAACGAAAAAGTAGGATTTGATTGCATTGGTTAAAGCGCAAAAACCCTAGAATGCGATCTATCGAAGAAAAGAACAAGTATAGTTTAGGACCAACTAGGTAAGTGACCGCAGCGTGCCACGTCGCGACCGTCGCTCGTCACGCGAGCAAATCGAGAAAACGTGCGTCTGTCGCTTCCCATGCGAGCAAATCGAGGAAAGAAGCAACGTAAGCTTTTTTTTTCCGAAAAAGGACCTAAACGTAATACTAAAAAAACCGCAAAATGACCTAAACGTAGCACCTGCTTAACGCTAAAAAACGCAAAAAAAAAAACATAAACACATTTTTTTTCAAAAAAAAGGACCCAACAGTATTTTGTTTTCCAATAAAGGACCTAAACGTAACATAAAAAAAGCTGCAAAATGACCTAAACGTAGTGTATAGTTTTTTTTCCACAGAAAAGACCTAACGGTAACGGTGTTTTCTTTTTCCAAAAAAGATCTAAACGTAATTTTAATTTTCCAAAGAAGGACCCGAGCGTAACGCTTAAAAACGAAAAAGGGCATAAACGTAATATACATTCCTTTTTTAAAAAAGAATCCAACCGTATTTTTTTCAAAAAAAAATCTAAACGTAATTTATTTTTCACGAAAAAGGATCCGAGCTTAATTTTTTTTCACGGGCTCGCGACTCTCCCGGTTCAAAGTAACCCGGTGGCCAACAAAAGAAAAGATCTGATGCACGGATGCAGATGCACTGCCATGCCTCTTCCTTCCAACTCCATGTAAAGTTAGGAGAACAACGAGTCAGGCCTTCAGGGCCGAACTAGATAAGTTTACTTACGCTGCACAAGGTGACCAAAATTAGGCCGGTCAACCATGGGATCTATTCGTAAAATTCGAAGAAGTCAGGGGCAAACTGCAAGGTTATTATCTCCACTCCACCTCACTCTCGCACCGTTTTTACAACTGTTTGCCTTTATATCCATCCCTTTCGCTGCGCGGCTACGCCCCTTGCTCGCTTCGACTTCCTAGCGCCTTCCCGCCAGCTGGCCGAGCTCCTCCTCGCGTCGCGCCAATGGAGCCGCCGACCAGCCATGTCACCACCGCGTTCTCCGACTCCGATAGCGTCGTCTCCTGGGAGGGCGCGGCGGCCGGGGACGAATCGGCGGAGGCGGAGGTGCAGGCGCTCCGCCGCCTCTCCGACAACCTCGCCGCCGCCTTCCGCTCGCCGGACGACTTCGCCTTCCTCTCCGACGCGCGCATATCCGTCCCGGGCGAGCCCGACCTGCGAGTGCACCGCTGCGTGCTCTCCGCGCGGAGCCCCTTCCTGCGCGCCGTCTTCGCGCGCCGCGC
Source organism: Otatea glauca (assembly GCA_036346275.1). Classification (NCBI taxonomy): domain Eukaryota; kingdom Viridiplantae; phylum Streptophyta; class Magnoliopsida; order Poales; family Poaceae; genus Otatea; species Otatea glauca. The sequence goes on along the minus strand of CM070711.1, from coordinate 7,205,691 downwards.
CGCCGGCGCCGGCCCTGCTAGCGGCAGCGCGGAGGGCGACAAGGTCGATCTCCGGGAGATTCTCGGCGAGGAGGTGGAGGTCGGGTACGAGGCGCTGCTCTTGGTGCTCGATTACCTGTACAGCGGCCGCGTCGGCGACCTGCCCAAGGTAGCGTGCGTCTGCGTCGACGAGGACGGGTGCGCGCACGTCGGCTGCCGCCCTGCCGTGGCCTTCATGGTGCAGGTCCTCTTCGCCGCCTCCACCTTCCAGGTCGCCGAGCTCACCAATCTCTTCCAGGTCCGCCTCCCCCTCCCTCCCCCTTTACTGGCGCGGCCAAGAAGCCTCCTTGCCCTGCCGCTCTGGATGATTTCTTTATTTCTATTTTATTTTCCTTCGTATTCTTGTGCTTGCTGGGAATCCTGGGACGCTTATTGCTCAAACGTTTCATGTTCTCAAGCAGTAGGTTCATCTTTTTTTGCTGTGCGCGTGGATGTTTGCTTTATGCGGCAAAATGAGATTGATATCTATCTCCCTTGCATACTATTTCTGCTTCCCCTCGGCCGCTGCTTTTCCAAACCAAGGAACAAATGCTGTTCTCTTTTCAACGCGTATGCAAGATTAGACTTAAGCATTACACTTTGCTTATTGCAATGCGGAGCTTGTGCTAATTATACGTACGGTGATTGATTGATCAATTGATTGATTGTTACACAAATCGTATGGGGTTATGGAATATTATGGGCTGGGGGTATAAATATATACAGTCGATCTCTTGTAATCCTAATCGTGAAAAGAATCTCCTCGTACGGATGGTAGGCTTCGCCAAACCTCGTTAGCAAATCCTCGTGTCTATTGTGTGCTTATTTTGTTTGCCAGGGCTACCGCCGGTTCCAACAGGATGTTTTTGATTTGTAAGCAGAAACAAAAGTTAACAGTGGTATGCATCTTATTCCCAATTTTAACGAGAGCTGCTCTACAGAAGCAGTAGTACACATCACAAGTCATCATTCGACTCAAATCTTGCCCTGTTCCATTGGTCCAATCGATACAATCCTCCTCACCAACCGTTTTCTACCGTCTGATTCCGAATTGCTTGGTTGGTTAAACGAGCAGTGGTTCAATGCTTTCCCTTCCGGTACAAATTGTACAAATCTTAAAGCAAATAAAGAGTTAAATAATCATCATCTATTCTTCATTTATACTTTCATATTTGTGCAACTGTCAAAAAGAAAATCATGGAAGAACCTCTAAGTGTGTTTTTACATGCAAGCGATGCAATTGGTGGTTTGAGGTGCGTGTCATTTTCATGCCATTTGAAGGATTTTTGTTAGATGTGTTGTAGGGAAAATGAAAGGTACAACTTTCTGTGAACTTTCAATAAGCGTGGTGTCCATACGGTAAATCGGTCGAAGTTTCTTATTAGAGTATTCGTGACAAAGATGCTTGAACTATGCAATATCAAAATCTAGGCTGCATGAATACTGACCCTTGACACCAGTACAACAGGATAGGAACATAGAAATACGACGTTTTCCAAAACTAACAACATTGCGACAATGATATATCATATGAGCTCTTTTATGGTACACTAAATTTAACATAGACCTTTCATTCTTTTCGATCCAATGTCTAGATTAGCTAGTATCTCTTTTTTTATACTTCCTCCTGTAGTAGAGTATTAGAAATGCCCTCAGTAAATAAATGGTTAGATCTGATTTCTACTACTCACCATATACTGCCAGTGTAATGCACTGTAAATTTCTCGTATCATATAGTTTTCCGCTTACATTTAATTCTGCGTATCAGCGTACATTTATGAAGTGATGACAAAACAGCAATAGAAAACAAGTTTTAACATGTTATCAGCTTGCTTCATGTATGTAGTTCATCAGACCATTGCAATCTTGCAGGGGGGAAAATCTGACGAGAGCTTGCACACCGCACTAAGAAGAAAATTGCACAAGTATCTATACCCCTTTATAATGCACCTAAGCAATTTTTTCTATGTCCACCCTAAATAATGTACCTCATTAGAGATGGCCCAATGTTCGTGCACCCAGCAAAACGTCCCTAGAAACTTGCATTCATCAAAATAAACGTCTCAGATCTTTCCTCAGTCTTACTCACCCACATCCGATGGCCATTATTTAGTGTGTCTAATCATCCCTGTGGCCCACAACATACCTCCCCCACCTACATATTTGGAAGGAGAGTGAATTAAACAAGGAAATAAATAAGGAAGATCCGCATGCAAGGAAACCAGACTTGAATTTTTTACTAACCAAAATTGTACGTACTACATATTTGGAAGGAGGGTGAATCAAACAAGGAAATAAGCAGGAGGATCGGCATGCAAGGAAACAAGACTTGAATTTTTATTGTCCTCGCATTGTGATCGTATTTTTTTCCGAATATGACCCTTCTCGAGACTTTTTACGGATCTAGCCCCATAGAGCCTAATTTCAACATACAGAGAGCTACGAATTTTTATTTTATTTTTATCTAAGGAATCAGCATTGCATGAGTGCTACTTAATTTTTTCAATTTTTCTCATGGAACCAATGACCAATGAGCAATCGTTTAATTTTTATCTTTTTTCTTATGGATCCAATGGTCGGCAAGCGCAGATTTATTTTTCCATATTTTTCCAAATCATCCTCATGGCCCACAATAGACCTTTCCTCACCTCCAAAGATCAACAAGGAAAAGGAAACAAACGTCTTGGAATCAAGGAAAAGGAAACAAACGTCTGGAAAAGGAAAAGACCATACATTACGTCTTTGGGAAAAGGAAACCGGAGATGGGGTAGCGGTAGGAGAACGCATTTCGCAATGGCTCCACAGCCGCCATCGGTGGCTTTGCCGACGCCTGAGAGTTCTTGATCGTCACGACCTCACGGTCGCCGTGCCTCGTTAAATTTATAATTTAACTTTTTTGAAAATAATTTTATTAAGTACAAAATAATTGAAAGTTTTTTTGAGAATTTTTCTAGAATTTTTTAACCTAATGTGCTATCTTTTCAAAATCCTTCTATATTTAAAAAAAATAAAGGCAACTCACCTGTAGCTTCTTCTAGTCAGCAATTTGCACTGAGAAGCTTCTTCTCTTCCCTCCCTCCATTAAAACAAGAAAGAAGCTCCAAAGCTCCATCAATCCCGTACTAAATCTCCTCTTTCCATCTATGGTGTTAATTCCCCAAATTTCGTGCTCTATTGCCAAAATTTCCTCTCAATCTGATTTGATCCCAAATTATGGTTTCCATAAATATGCTTGTTTCGGGGCTATAAAAGCCGGCAAGCTCTCCTCCACCCCATCGCATTGCGTAAATCCCCAAGTGCTCCCTCTTGTAAAAATCGCCGGATTTTGGAGGTAACTCAAGCCATCACCGTCATCTTTCCCGGCGAAATTCACCGCAATCGTGACTCCTCCACAGCGCCGGTGCAGCGATCTCGCCGCATCAAGTCTTGACCCATCATGACCGCCGCCACCCACGCCTTCCTCCTCTGCGCGGCCAAGCCAGAGAGCACGTTGTGCTCTCTGTGGAAGCTGCAAAAAAAAAATCTAAAATCAGAAAATTCTTTTTTTCTTTCTCTTTCTTGATTTAAAATCTTTTGGGAGCCCGTTTTCACCCATTCGACCTCCATTTAGTTCCGTTTTTCTTTCTAAATTCATTTAAAATTCTAAATTTCTCTTTTATTATTAAGTGTTGTATTCATACTTATCTTCTCGTTTAATTGATAAGCGGGTGTACTGCCGTCGTAGCGTTAGCATAGGCACTATACTATTAAATTTAAAACACCTAATGTTGCTAATATCTATATGCAGATTAACACCTCAACTCCTCATGTTTCTTTAGGGCCTTTGAATATTCTTTCAAGTGGGAGTATTGAGCCCATAATCATATCTCTAGATTCTGTGGCCTGTCCTAACCTAGTTTCCATAGTTCCAATTAATGACCCTCCTTCTCGATTTGCTATTTGCAACATTGATTCGTTAACGTAAATCTATACAGAACTTGGAACTGTTTTATTTGTCATCTGATATTTCCAAAGGGGTTCTTTTTCAAGTATTCATGATAAATCAGTCGGGGTTTGATGTTACTTGCTTTTGTTCAGCATTGTTTTAGAAGTGATTACTTTTCTAGCCTCCGTTATCTCATTTTTTTCTTCCAAATCTAGCCCCCTCCTGAGCGGAATTGCAAATATAGACCCCTCCCCACCGCGGAACATGCCTTCCGCGCTCCCGTACCATGGGAGGCCACCTCCCATACTCGCTGGCCGCGGTAGGCAGCCTCCTATACTTGCCGTTCGCAGCAGGCCACTGCTCCCGCGCTGCCTCGGCGCTACTCTGCACTCCTCGCTGTTTGCCGCGCTCGCCAAGCGCAGCAGCGTCGATTGTCGCCTGCCGTGCCTTCCGCGATGGGGGAGGGTGCTAGACTTGCAATTTCACTCGGGAGGGGACTAGATTTGGGGAAAAAAAACAAGGTAACAAGGGCTAGAAAAGTGATGCTTTGTTTTAGAGAGTGGTACTGTTGTTCAGATAAGGCTGTCCTACTATCTTGATGGAATGTAACTAGCCAAGTACTGTCTGTCTGCTATCACTGTTATAGTTTTACCATTTTAAGAAGCCAGTACTATACCACATTATTCCTTTCATTTCCATGCAGCGGCGTCTCCTTGATGTCCTTGATAAGGTTGAAGTGGATAACCTTCCATTCATCTTATCTGTTGCAAACTTATGCAACAAATCTTGCATGAAATTGCTTGAGAGATGCCTTGAGATAGTAGTTCGGTCAAATCTTGACATGATTACTCTTGAGAAGGTGTTGCCTCCAGATGTTATCAGGCAAATTATCGATTCACGGCTGAGTCTTGGATTAGTTTCACCTGAAGACAAGGGCTTTCCTAACAAACATGTAAGAAGGATACACAGAGCCCTTGATTCTGATGATGTGGACCTAGTCAGGATGCTGCTTAAGGAAGGGCAGACTAATCTTGATGATGCGTTTGCATTGCACTATGCTGTAGAACATTGTGACTCAAAAATTACAACGGAACTTCTGGATCTCGCACTTGCAGATGTTAATCATAGAAACCCAAGAGGCTATACTGTTCTTCACATTGCCGCTAGGCGAAGAGAGCCTAAAATCGTTGTCTCTCTTTTAACAAAGGGGGCTCGGCCATTGGATCTTACATTTGATGGAAGAAAAGCAGTTCAGATCTCAAAGAGACTCACAAAACACGGGGATTACTTTGGGGCTACTGAAGAAGGAAAACCATCTCCTAAAGATAGATTATGTATTGAGATACTGGAGCAAGCTGAAAGAAGGGATCCACAAATTGGAGAAGCATCGGTTTCTCTTGCGATGGCTGGTGAAAGTCTACGTGGAAGGTTATTGTACCTTGAAAACCGAGGTAATCTTCACTTATCAAATCGTGAAGTGTTGCTGATTTTTTTTCTCCAGAATTGTCTGTTTACTATGGTTGGCAGTGTTGCATGCAGAGCAGTTCTCCATGGCAAATTAACCAGTGTTTTGAACCTTTTTTCTCTTGGAAAGTTAAGTTTTCACATTACTATTTTCATGCTATGTAGTTGCTTTGGCGAGGATATTGTTTCCAATGGAGGCAAGAGTAGCAATGGACATTGCTCAAGTGGATGGAACTTTAGAGTTTACCCTTGGTTCTAGTGCAAATCCATCTCCTGAGATACAACGGACAACTGTTGATCTAAATGATACTCCTTTTAAAATGAAGGAAGAACATTTAGCTCGGATGAGAGCCCTCTCGAAAACAGGTGACGCACAGCTTGCCTTTATGCCACACAATGCTTTTATGTTAGTTTTGAATATAATGTTATTCACTTATTTAGTGTATCTATTGCAACTGAAATTGAAACTCCAGATTTTATCCTTTTTCTCGATTGATAGATTTCCTGTGGAGTACTCTGATAGGTTTTAAAAATCTTGCACATTAAATCAAAGAGCATAATTCTTAGCCCTACCGTCAATCTGTGAATCAGGGACAATTGGGTCTATTGTGCCCTTTGAGAATGATAATCCATATTATCTCAATAGTAGATATTTAGCCTAATTATGTACAGTTTATTATGGTCATATAAAATTTTAAGCAGGTGTTGAGTTGATAACGATTAGTCTTACTTGGGGGTGAACGAGTTGTGCATAAACTTTTGGGATTCAATTCTGAAATACTACTTTACAAAAAAAGATCTATAGTAGGTATTACTAGATAAGGGGTGGGGGCTTTGTTTGCCATTTTATATTGCACAACATAAGCCATACAGATGATGTTATCACGAGTTTATGGATCTGGACTAATTGCAAGCTGATGTATATGACAGTGGAACTCGGGAAACGCTTCTTCCCGCGTTGTTCAAACGTGCTAGACCAGATCATGGATGACATGGATGATGAAACTGAGCTGGCTTCCCTTGGAAGAGATACATCCGCTTCGAAGAAGAGGAGGTTTCATGAAATGCAAGATATGCTTCAGAAGGCATTCAGTGAGGACAAGGAGGAGTTTGACAGGTCGGCCCGTTCATCTTCCTCATCGTCGACATCAATCGGAGCTGTCCGGCCTAGGAGATGAAGAACAACCTTGGCCCCATTCCTGTCATATTGATGAGCTAATCTTCCTTCTGGAGCTGCTCATCAGATGTTTGCCTTCTGTCTAATGCACTCTAAATTCTACAAACCGTCTAGCATCACCAGATATGGTCACGCTGTTGGCCCTTTAGATCGCATAGTTAAGGTCACTTTTGCTTGCATAGTAATACTAGTGCTTACAGCTCTCGCCGTAGATTGCAAAACGCCTTCACCAGCACTTGTCCGCTAATCTCTAGGTGTGTAAATGGAACACTAAAAATCCTTCAATTTTGAATGATAGTTGGTATTCGCAGCGGTTTGTTGATCAAATGAATCAAAAGTACAAGCAGTTCGTGGCTTCTTGACTTCGATGATTGATGAAAGAGAGTTTCTATTTTGTTTTGGGCTTATGGCCACTTTCATTATTGTACCTAATGGCTGCATGAACCATATCTACCAAAGGCGCACTGAAAACTACACTATTCTTACTTCTTAGTTCTTACCCTGTTACCCATACGGACCTGGTAGAAGCAGAAGAACAGCAGTACTAGAAGAATTTACTCCATCTATTTACTGTTTCTTTTGTCCTGTTCCAAAGTAAAAAAAAATGGCTTTCTTGGATTGAACTACAGAGCAGCGGCTCACAGCTCACAGAACCGTGGCCCATGCCGTTAATGCGAGGCAAAGTCCTTTGAGATGCAGCAGCAGCGCACTGCAGCCTAGGAAGCCCAAAAAGCCTGCGCGTTTCCTAAATCCGCTCTACTCCTATCGTGTAGCCTTTTGATGCTACCACGGCACAGGCGAACTCTCTGAAAACGGCAACCATGTCCCTGCATGCACAGAGGAATGGAGTGGTCTGCTCATAAGGCCATGGCGTTGCGTCGCTGTGACCTGACAATCGCGTTGCCATTGCATGCATCTCCTAGGCTGCTTGCAGCTTGCCGCATGCTGAGCAGGACCTTATCCAAGAAAGAGAAGAAGAGCCCCAACATCTCTGTAGAGTTTGATTTCTGAAGAGTGCAGAGCAGAAGTGGAAGGCATCTACTAGCTAGCAGCAAGCAGAGGAGCAACTACTAGCAAGTACTGCATCACTGGCAGCATTGCGTTGCATGATGTGTGGAGCTCGGCGTCTGCACAAGCAGAGCAGGGCGGCTTGGTTCTTCTTCTTCCTCCTGCTTCTGCTTACCATGTCCCAAGGTGAAGTTCTGCTGATCTAGCTACAAAGATCAAAGATCCTTCCTTTTTTTTCCCTCCTAAAGCAGTGTCAAGCTTCTCCGCAGGCGACCAGGAGATGGTGCATGTCAAGGAGGGCTCGCACTCATCACCGGTACATCTCTCTCACCATCTCTCCTTGTGATGCTACGCTGCGAGTGCAGACAGCCAATGCTGCCCTTTTCAGTACCCTCTACCTTGTTGCTTGCTGCATGCAGCGTACAGACGCTGATGACATGTTAGTGTCCGCGTGTTCAGATGAGTGGAGGAGGAGGAGGAGAGGAGCAGCTTAGCAGGCTGGGGTCGAGGCCGCCGTGCTGCGAGCGCAAGTGCGGCGGGTGCGCGCCGTGCACGGCCGTCCTGCGGGTGCGCGCGGCGGGGCGGCTCGGCCCGCAGTGCTCCAACTACGAGCCCGTCGGGTGGAAGTGCGAGTGCGGCGCCGCCGTCTTCGATCCATGACGCCGATTGGCAGACTACTCTTGCCTCTGCATGCCCCTGTCTTCTTCTCTGCCTCAAAGAATCATCACTTGCACGTAGCCATGTAAGTAGAAATGTAGAATAAGTCCGCGTTTGACGTGTAGAACTAGATTGGAACACAAGCTTGTCAAGAAATTTTTTTTCTCTGCCTTGATTAATACAAGGAGGAAAAGAAGAAGATCTGGCTCCCTCTGTTTTTTTATCGGTTCATGCTCTGTGCAATTGTATCACAGTTCACAAGTACTAGCAGTGGAATTCGCAAGCTCTGCTCCTTCTCTTGTGCAACCACTATGTGGGAATTTCATTCCTTTTGTTTTCTTTTTAGGGAATGTGCTAATTGTTTTTTTTGGTTTGGTGCGGGTGACAGCAATAGTAGAATTAGGTCCATGGGCTACCTGTCTCCATGGCCTAGCACTGTCCGTTATGGCTTGTAAACCTGGGGATTTGGGACGGCCCAACATAATCTAAATTCCAGCGTAATGGGCTTGTCCAACATCATCAGTAACCCTACTGGAGCCCACCATACTCTTGTTAAGATAAAGATTTCATCCTACTTTTTTCAAACCAAGAAAGCTTCCATCCTACTCTTTTTCCTCTAATCCTGAGGGACATGTTCTTCAAAACCACTACTGTTCATGAATTCAGCATCTTGCTCTGGACAAGTGCTCGTCTAGGGTGTCAGATACATTTCTTCAACTAGATGAGAGGGTAGACAAAGAACAACTTTCAAATCCCTTGTTTATCCTCCTAATCCTACCCATGCATTTACCTTTCTACTGTTGTTTGGCAGGGAGCACCGATTGGGATAAAGCCAATCCCATGTTCAAATCTCAAGATTCTCTTTTGTGCTTGCAAATAGCAAGAACATATTCCTTTCCTTTAACCTTTCCTGCATGAAGCCCTCTGTTTTCAATGAAACAAATCCCTTTACTCTTTTTGAGGCACCAAATCCTTTGTCACTCATGCCTGCCTCCATTAGCTGGTCCTCTCTCTCTCTCTCTCTCTCTCTCTCTCTCTCTCAAACTAGTATGACCATTTTAAACAAGTTTGAACTGAAATGAAGATGTGCACATGCAAGTAGGGAGCAAACATGCCATAGGCATCTGGGCAGTACATTAATAAGGGCCTGTCATTGTACTACCAATCTTGCAGGAGCTAGAACTACTAGTAGTAGATCTTTAGCTTAGTTCAAATGAGAGTTAGATTTATTAAACTAGGATAAGCTTGAAGATGATGGGACCGTCATGCCCAAATGATGCCAAAAAGGTGTAACAGATGGGAGGATATCAGGCTATCAGCTAGGGACAGCAAGTGGCTATGTAATGAAGACTTTTTTGATTGGAAGTATATGCTTTTGGCCCTGCACAAGCCAGGTGTTTTCGAAGTATAGGACCGCAAGTCTGATTTGTGTGTGTTTTTTTGAAATATTCCCTTCTACCTCTACTAAGAGAGTAACAGAAGAAAGATAAGGTTGATAGTTACTTCTATTTGTGTGAAAATCATGGTACGGTATAGATTACAACCATGTTAGAACAGGGTGATTGTAACATCCCAAGAATTCAAAGAAAATAAAAATGGAAATTCAAAATTGTGAATGTGTTTAATTCTGAATTCTCTTGGCATTATATGGTTTTTCTTGGATTTTTACCCTAAAAGAAAGTCAAATATGTGGAATTAGTAAAAAGGTCAAAAAAATATCAGAAAAAATCTACAAAAATTGTATTAAAATATAATAAATCTCTATAATTATTTTTCTGCACTAAAAATACATGTGAACTCGTTAATTAATCAAAAGAAATGTAAATTAATGGGATTTTAACTGAAAATAGTGGCATGTCAGAATTTTGTAAAAATCTACAAAGTTTATCTCGAGCTAGAATTTTTACCATACCTTAGTTAGAGAAATTTTAATCTCTAGTAAAAATATAAAAAATTAATATTCATATTTAAAGCCTTTTAAAATTTAAAAACTGAAAAATAGAAAATCTGGAAATTGCAATGTCAGATTTATTAGAAACTAAATATGCAAGATCTCAATCTGAAATTTTTAAAGAAGATCACTTGGGCCATAAAAAATCTTCTCAAATTTTTTTTTAAAATTCTTAACCTCATTTAAATGCTCAAATAAATGAAAAACAAAGATGAAAAAGAACAGTACTGCTTGTCAGAATTACAATAATTTTTACACAAAGTATTTCAACTTTAAAATTTTAATGTATAGCAAAAATTATCTAAAATTAACTCTAAAAATTTTTCAAAAAATTGGGACACTATTTGATGCGTGAATTAAATGAAAGATGATGTGCTGTCCGAGAAGATCAAGTGGTGCTGCCCCTTTTCTGTCACTGCTAGTTGAGCCCCCTTGTCAGGACTCCTCTCCAGCTCTCTTCTTCTTCTTCTCCACGCTAGAGCTGCATCACCGCCTCCATCCCTTGTTTCTTTCCCAGTCAGTGCTGCAATACGACACTAGAGGCCGATTTGACGTTGCCTCACTCTGTGCCTACCACAGCGACATCTCGCCCATGCCCTACGCCGGCCTTGACCATTGAATTCCGCGCCAACATCCCTATCTTTAGCCGCAACCACGATGTTGATTCACACTCTATTGCCAGTGACCTCCTTCGCCTATAAGAAACCGAGTAGCTGCTCTCTACTCCCTGCACTCTCCTTCACCTCCCTCAGCCCTAAACTCCACTCGGACCACCACCAATTTCACCAATGGCCGAAATTCCCCATTGCGACCAAGCATTGGCAAACTCCAAGTTTCGTGCACCATTCTCAAATCAAATTCGCAGAGAGTATCACCACCAAACCCTAAACGAATTCCTCATATCAATTTGGGCTATCTCGTGCTAGATAGCCGCCGCCACGGTCGCCCTGTTCCACCGTCGCCCCTCTCCATCGCGCTGCCATCTCCAGCCACCGTAGCTCCAGCCGCCACCGTCCATGGTCTTAGCGAAGTCCCTATGTTCCATTTTGGGCTTCACCTCCGCTTCCCAGCTGCTAGGGGTGAAAACAGATCGGATAGTTTCTGACCGATTCGAATAATTTCGGATACAGATAGAATCGGATCGGATATTTTTTGGATAGTTTTAGATCGGATACAGATATTTTTGTCTGATACAGATACGGATTCGGTAGCGCAACATCCGGCGGATACAGATACGGATACGGATCCGGATTATCCGATCAACTGGGAATTCGGATATTCGATCAACTGGTAAGTGTATCAATCACAGTATCGGTATTTCATATTCGGTATTACCTCAGGCGGTCAGGCCTCAGCTCACTAGCTCAGCCGATCCTCAAATCCAGAATCCAGATCTAGTCCAGAATCCAGATCTAGTCCCCACGGCCATAGGTGGATGGGCCAGCGCCGCCGTGCCGCCCTTGTCCCGTCTCCCCCCGTCTTCGTCCTCGCGGTCTCCCTGGCCGACCTCACCGGCACACTCTGTCGCGCCTCCTGCCTACTCTGGCTCTACCTCCTCGCACTCTTCCTCCTCATCGCCCTCCTCTTCGTCTTCATTGTCTTCGCCTTCGTCGTCACCAACCGTGGGGCTGAGTGGGTCGTCTCCGGTAGGGGGTATAAGTAGTACCGCCTCGGGGTCTACTCCACGTGGTTGTAGAGGAGGGTGGAGAACTCCCAGAACTAGGCCAAGATCCGGAGCTGCCTCTAGGACGGCAAGGTTTGCTAGAAGCTCGGGGCCAAGGAGACGCTGAGCCAGTTCGTCAATAACAACCTATCCCCGATCCAGGTGAAATGCCTCATTTGTTCTTCTCGTTGTAAATTTCTCTTGGGTTATTGAAGCACTCCTACAAAGAGGTTTGATATCTGGGTTAGCGCGGAGATTTTTTTTCTTTGGTTGCTGAATTGTTACTAGGATGTTTACTAGGCACACTAGCAGCATTTAGGCAACCAAAGGACAAATTGAATTGCCAAAATTTTGAGGTAATTGTTCAGTTCGTCAATATTGGATCCATTGAGAAATGCAAGGACATAACATGTTTAGTCTAAGCAGCAGGGCACCATAGTAAATTACATTGTACAAACTGCTTCATAGATTGTCTAATAGCATGTGGGGATACGCTCCTCTCTAGCACATACATGCGTAGTAAATTAATAAGTAACAACAAAACTATGTGATAGCCAGAAATACCGTATGGAGAACGCTCAATCATTATACTTCACGACACTATTTTTAGAAGGCACTGACTTGTTAAGTATGACCAGACAACCTAGAAGGGCAAAAGAAAAAAGTGCATAGTTCACAGAGAAGATAACAACGTTCACCTTCTTTAGTACATTAGTTCATACTTGCCCAGCATATCTTTTTTTTGGATGGTATCAGTGCCATATATATAGAGTTCTTCTTATTCTTGGATGGTGATGCTTAGTTATCATGCTTACAATTACAGTGATTTACTATAATTCATATTGCATTAGCTTGTTCACTATAATTTGATGCTTAGTTATCATGCTTACAGTTACAGTGATTCACTATAATTCATATTGCATTAGTTTGTGATGGAATCTACAACTGCAAGTAGCAGTATAAGTGTAAGCAATACATTTTCAGCTTTGCCATAGGTGCCACAGCCACCTGCTAGTGCTGCAAATATTTCTGATCTAGCTGTTGGTGCATTGGTGCCAAGAAATGAAGTTGATTTGATTGGTGAAACCGGTACTGAGTCTGACCCTGTTCCTCCTCCTGGGAAGAGAGCAAAGAAATGTAGCTCTGATGTTTGGGATCACTACAAGAAGTATAAAGTTAAGAAGAAAGGAGCAGACGACAATGAGATTATAGAGTATTGGGCTTAATGTCTCAAGTGCACTTACAAATCTCGTTGTGAAAGTTTTAGAGGGACAAAAGTCTTTATGGTTTAGCTACACCCTGCACATGATCTGCCTTAATTATCAGCAAAAACTATGGAATAGAGCTTTACAACCTATGGTTAATTATTTGCATAATTGCATCATGCTTACTTTCCAAGGGGCTTTGATCGCTAGGTAGCCTTGGCTGTGCTTTTTTTCTGTGGTGAAGGTGTGCTGCCATGAGGCACTAGAGACTAGAGAGTGTAGGTTCTCTCCTTTTATGCAGAGATTTCTTAAGTCTATCATTTTGCTTGAGCTATCTATGTCTGTAGGGACTTGCCTGGCAATGACTTTGTATTTCATAGACAAGTATATATAGGTCAAGAGTGTTGTGTCGCATTGGGTTGTGCCATTACCTTTACAGGTGTATGGATCTATTTTCACACCCGCATGATATGATTTTTGCTCAATTTTAGATCTACCGAGGTCTACTCTACCGTCTATGGCCATGCTTCCTTAGAGAAATATACTTGATCAAATCAACTAGCTTTGTGTTTTCGTTGATTTCTTATGTACAATCTAAGGGGCTATCGTGTTCTGATAAATATCCGTGACAGTATCCGTATTCGATATTATTCATATTCGTATTCATATCCGGACTATCCGTATCCGTATTTGAATCTGAGAAAAAAAATGAAAACAAATATGGTAAAACCATTATCCGTCCATATCCGATCCGTTTTCACCCCTACCAGTTGCTGCTCTGTCTTCGGCCACGCTCGCTCGAGCCGCCGCCTGTGAAACCGCCCAACGTGTGTGGCCCCAGGATTTAAAGTATGTGGTGAGTAGCAATCTCAATTGCCTCTTTACTCAATAGCAGATGGGGCCGATTGGTCATAACCTGAGTTGGTCTAGACCCTAGAGACAAGGGGGTAAGCTTATAAGTCTGTTAGTTTGATTAGCATCTCATGATTTAATTAGTACCCGTAATCAGAAGTTAACTAGCAAACTCAATTAGTTTAATTACCCCAAAAATGCAAATGTCGATGTCATACGTTGAGTAGATTTACATGTTATGATCTAAAATTCCCAAATTCAAAAACAAGAGACCAACCTGACTAGTTTAAATAACCTCTAATACAGATATCAAGACCCCGAATTAAGCAAACTTTAATTAGTTCAATTAATCCTTACGCATAAGTGTCATATAAAATCCTTGTATAAAGTTTTATAACTAAACCAATGTGTTAAATATAGGAGTACGTCATGCCTGAAAGATCCAAAATTTCTATCTTATAAGAGTCCCTGATCAGCAACCATCAAGAGTACAGTCAATTTCTGATTCTAGAAATTCCAAACCGAAGCCTATTCAAATCCTTATAACTTTTACAAATAAACTCCGATTTTAGCCAAACCAATTTCTAAATTCGTGTAAAATCATGTAGTTTCATAATATGTAAAGCAATTTTAATTCTTAAACTCAGTTTGGATTATTTGAATTAAAAGTTGAATAAACCCTAATATGGTCTCTATATAAAAGTTGTAAACCCTAGCTCCTAGAATCATGAAATAAATTTCTACATGCTCCTGAAACCATAAGAAACTTATTTTTGCAAAAAAAAAAACATTTAGATTTTAGTCTAGTTTGATTTAAATTTGAAAATAGATTGTTTTCCAATGCATAGAAATCAAAATAGTTATAACTTGTGCATATAAATTCAAATTTTAGTAAAACCAATTTCTAAACCCTTTTAGGATCATAATATACCTGATTTTACAAAAACTATTCTATATTTCATTTAGTTTGAACTAAGTTTATTAAAGACTATAAGGTTCTAGGCACATGTTATTAGTATATAGGCATATAACACAAATAAATGCTAATGTTAAAGAAACCAGTGAGTAAACACCTTGTAGGTCCATATCACCTAATCCTGCAAAGATATTTAATGTTTAGTTTAGATTGAACCTAGTTCCTTAATAGCTTTGCTTCTGTATACAAAACACCGACATATGCATATCTTTCACAAATAAATAAAATAGATATAAAACCACTTGGTATATGCCTATAGGTCAAGACTATCTAATGATGCGAAAATGTTTACAACTAGTCATAGTTTGCGCTTAGCCCTTAGATTGAAATATGCTCTCATATAATAAATATACTTATTGGTCTAATATATATAAAAACAAACAAATATAAATAAGATGACATAAATAAATATTAATTTATATAAAAATAGTCTCAAAATATTCCTAAGGCCAAGACCAAAGATCTAATTTGAATTAAGTTCATAAAAGATTTCATTTTCTATGCACACGAGAACTAAAACATTAATAACTTTCACAAATAAAAGCTAAAATATGTAAAAACAGTTTCAAGACACTTCTAGATAAATTGCAGTCGCAAATCTAAATCGAAATCTAACCATTTATAACGTAAACTTTAGAAATATACGAGATTAGAAAACAAATACAATAACATAAATAAACACTAATACCCATAGAATCGTCCCGAAATTACCCCAGAGATAAGACCGTCATATTCTATAAGAATACTTATATTATAACATGCTTTGCATCTGAATCCTATTAAAAGCGTAACCATGCTTATTATAAACCCTAAAATCTATAATACAAATAAATGAACTTAAGTAATAAGAAATCAGTAATTACAATATTTGTATCATCAGAACCTTTAATCTTAACTCATCTTTGAATTTGTTTCATTTGATTTCTTTTTGCCTCTTAATGTCATTGCTTCGGAATGCTGTTGCACGATACAATAATCGCGTGTAGATACCGACGTACACGAAGTTGCTACTAAAGACTTCGACCTTGATGTCGACCCCTGAACCAACAAAAGCGAGGCAAGCACCCTATTTGATCATATTGATCCTAGTGTTTACATTTTTTTTGTTTTGTAAAATCTATTTATGCATGCGCGTATTTTCAGTAAATTTGCTATATTATGGTACTGGTAGTTATAACCCTATCTCATGGAACTTCTTTGATAAATATTGACCTATGAACCTTGATAAACCTAGAATTAAGGTTAGACAATATATAATATCAATTTGGGTATATGCGATGATTAATAATCTTACTTAGCCATGCTTTAGATTTGAGATGAACACGTTGGGTAAACTGATCAGATAAAACTTTGAAATATTGAGACATGATGATAGTTACTGGTATTTTCGAATAAAAACACAAAATAAAACTATGGTTTTGATGCAGGCGATTATTGGCAATAGCCGGATGTGCACGGGACTTGCACGTATTGTAGGGGAGATTATCGCCCGGGTCTGATTAAGGATCGAACGTAGTGCATGTTAAACCCAAGCATATTCATACAACCACATGTGCTGGTATGGGATGACCTTAACCTATTAAGTTATTTAAAACTAGCTTTGTACATTGGAAGGCTGGAGTAGTACAGGTTTTCTGGACTGATTGCTCAAGAGACGTCCACAACGAGGTGATTATGGAACAAACGTTTACCGATATAATGGTGTACGCTATACTATGGGGAGAAATGGGATAATGGGATGTGAAACCATTTGTCGTACTGTGTGTATAAATATCTTATAACGTCATAATATGGGTTTGTTGTCACCGGAGCTGGTGTAAAGTTAGGTCTATGTAATGTAACGGTTATGTCATGATTCTCTGCGGCACACCAAAGGAAGTGTGCTAATAGCTTGCACAAAGGGCCGGTCATATCTTGTGGTTAAAGTTGTACACCTCTGTAGAGTGTAAATCTTTTTGAAAAGCCGTTCCCGCGTCAAGGGACACTTGGTGCGTCTGCACTAGTTAGAAGTTTTGATATTTTCTAAATGGTTTGAATTGGAGACACTTATTGGAAACTGTTTGTTTTAGATTTTGTGCTGTGTGTTGGTAAGAATTGGTTTCAACTGTTGTGCTAGGTAATGACAATGAGATGACGCGATACTCACAATCATGAAGGACCGTGAGTTATTACTTTATGCTTTACATACTTGTTATTTTCATACCTGTCAAATGTGCTCTTATAAAATCTATTTTGCACATTACTATTTGATTTACATGTTCAAATTCGTTTTATGCAAATTAACCGTAGAAGTCTTGTTTGATATAGTATGCATTACTGCATTTTGCAAAATACACCTTAAGTCTTGCTGAGTACAAAAGTACTCAACCTTACTTAATTTATGGTTTTAGATGGAGAGGAAAGTGAAGCCCGAAAGGTACCTACTTCGCCGTAGCATATGAGAATTTTGACGATGTGACTTTCTAGGGATTGTACCCTGTCAGTTGCCTGAGGGTTGGATGGGTACACTACAAGACTTTTGCTTTTTTCCTTGCAATATACTCTGAATTGTAAGGCTATATTGTATAAATAGCTTCCGCTTTAATAATATTGTGTATAGATGTGATTCCAATTATTGTAAATATACATATTAGCCATTGATAATGAGACTAATACTGTATACACAAATATCATCATTATTGGTATTCTGTAAAAAAAAAAAAAAGACGGTCGTTACAAGAATTTCAAGAAAAGATATAAATCTTGTTAGAGACATACGTAACCGTAAGTGTCAACCACTGGTTGGCTTGGCTCCCGCTTGGAACTTAAGAATTTACTCAAAACAATTCAGTTTGGAGCCTCACTGAATGTGCCCACTTTATGAATTCTCCTTTTGTGACTGTAAAGAACCTGGAAATTAAACAGTATGATAACAATGTTACATCAATCCATGCTTTGTGGCTCATCAATCAATCATCAATCAAACCCAAACAACCCCCAAGTAGCCAAATCACGCCCATGCACTGATGCACAAACACATATGAGTAACAGACCACGCAGGACATGATCACAAGACATGTAAGAACAAACTGGAAAGGCGAAAGAAACCATTTGAACCATTGGTCCAATCCAAACCCCTCATCTGCAACCCCAGATGCAAAGGCCAAAACAAGGCTCTGCACAAAACCACTGTATCTCATCAGTCTCCTGACCAAAAACACACACACAAAGTCACACGTACTAGTATACTACACGCTCTTTCTTGGCTTTCGCAAGAACCCAAAAAAAGAAGGCGAGCAGGTCAGCAGGCACGTAAAGTTGCAAATCCTTGTTCTTCTCGCTGCTGTCACGCTGTTTCCGATGCAACTAAACGCGAGAAAATTTTACTAGGACCAAAGGGAAAAAAGAAAGAGAACTCCTATGAATGTGTCGCAGATGTCCATCAGACACTAACACCAACGAAGGATAAAAAAAGAATCCAATGCGATGTGAAATGAAGTGAGCCAAAAAATACACTCGGAAAGTTTACATAGGATCCTTCTTGTGCTTCCAAGTCCCAACCCAACCATATTGCTTCTTGAAAGCATACATTTATTTGTGGGGGTTTTTATTACGAATAAATACTTGTATTTAGTAGTGGCATTTTGTCGACTAGTATCAGTATTTATTTGTGTGGTTAGTGAGTAACAGTGGTTAACTGTCTCTCTCTCTCTCTCTGCTGAGCTCTGGCTTTTGCATGCATGCGTTTGCCTTGGCTCCCTCTGCTTCCCTCTATTTCGAATTTCAAATTCCAAACGCCTCCTCCATCTTCCATTCCCCCAACGCTCTCCCACTCCCACTGCAAAGCCCCCGCGCTCTCGCACGCGCACGCGCACGCGCGCACTTGTCTCTCTCTGGCTCTGCTACGGTGCTACCACCACCTGCTCTTGCTCTTGATCTTGTTCTTGGCAAGGCTCTTTGTTCTTGGTTTCTCCGGTTGCTGCTGTTCTTGGCAAGAACAGGAACAGATGGGAGGGTCCGGGAAGTGGGTCAAGTCGCTTATAGGGCTCAAGAAGCCAGACAAGGAGGATTGCAATGTGAGGCAGATCACAAACGGATTTTCTCGGTTTCTTGAGATAGAAAAAAAGATTTGATGATTTTTATCAGCTCTTTTTTCTGGGACTACTTCTTCTCTTGAGAATCTTGTTTTCCGCGGAAAGATTTGGCTTTTATGTATGCTCGAGTGGATACTTGAGATCTATCCATTTATTTTTGCAGGTTGCAGAGATTTTGATTTCTCGATAGCATCTAGCATATGTGGTAGCAGCATGTTTGCACAAACTTTTTAGAGTTATGCTATTTCCCAACTGCCAGATTGGATATATCTAAATCTGTAGTTCTCGTCAAATGGCCACCAAAATGTCTCTTTTATTGATGTGTACTTGTTTGAAGATGCAACACCATTGAATTCTTTCCTCAAGTGTACTTTCCTGCTTCAGAAGTAAGGTTATGTAGATGTACTATGTTTAGCTCAAAATTGATTTTTGTTCCCATGATGTACTCATCCCAAAATTCACATCTTTGTTAGTACTATATTACCTCAAGGCATGTTTCTTGCCCCCCGAAGTGTTCATATCGAAGTTCCAATCTTTTCCAATAATCAGAACTCTGAACTAATCTTTTGCTCACTTTTTGCCCCAATGGCAAGTTTTTCCCCCCTAGAAGAGATTATTATTCTACTAAAATAAAGTACCCCTCTCAATATCACCAGATGCTTGATCAAAACTGCAAATTTTATTCACTTTTCTACAGGGTAAGTTGCAAGTTCCATCTGTCCATGGAGGAGGAGGCAAGGGCCGGAAGTGGAAGCTGTGGAGGAGCTCCTCCGGCGACCACGGCTCCCTGTGGCGCGTGTCGAGAGGCAGCAGCCACCGCTCTGCGGCTTCGGAGGCATCGGACGACGCCTCCTCGGTGGCCGCCGTCGCCGACCCGTTCACCGCCGCCTTCGCCACCGTTGCTCGCGCGCCGGCGAAGGACTTCATGGCCGTCCGGCAAGAGTGGGCCGCCATCCGCATCCAGACCGCATTCCGCGGCTTCTTGGTAGTCCTCACGTCGCAACATCTCTTCTTGGATTGGATGCGATTGTGCGGTGGAGTTAATGCTTGTGTTTTGTGCAGGCGCGGCGGGCGCTGCGCGCGCTGAAGGGGCTGGTGAGGCTGCAGGCGATCGTGCGCGGTCGTCAGGTGCGGAAGCAGGCGGCGGTGACGCTCCGGTGCATGCAGGCGCTGGTCCGGGTGCAGGCGCGCATCCGGGCGCGGCGCGTGCGCATGTCCACCGAGGGCCAGGCCGTGCAGAAGCTGCTCGAGGCACACCGCACCAAGCTCGACATCCTCCGGGAAGCCGAGGTCATCTGTCCTCTATTTACATTGTCGTGTCAGATGGGCAAAGCGATGAACAATGCGATTCAGATTACGATTCGTTCGCATTGCGCAAACTCATGATGAATCATCCATTCATCCTCCTCTTTGCTGCGAGTACGTGTCTGATTGTCTTGTTTGGGCACCATTTGAACTTTTCAGGAAGGATGGTGTGACAGCCAGGGGACACTGGAGGACGTGAGGGTGAAGCTGCAGAAGCGGCAGGAAGGCGCAATCAAGCGCGAGCGAGCTATTGCATACGCGTATTCGCAGCAGATTGAAGGCGTTACTAAATGCAACGTATGAATCAACATTGTACAAAGTCCGCAAATAGTTAGTGCTTGTCATCTGAATGCGCTGATCTTTCTTGTGTCTTGTGCAGCAATCGAAGCCTAGTTCCAATGGCAGGCTGAACCAGTCTGGGATCCTTCTTAAGCATCAGAATTTCGACAAGAGCAATGGCAACTGGAGCTGGCTGGAGAGATGGATGGCGGCGAGGCCTTGGGAGAACAGGTTGATGGAGGAGCACAACCAGACTAACACCAGCTCGCCAGACCTCCGGTCCTCCGAGAACTGTGAGGATTCCTTCGGTGTTCTCGGAAACTTCTCTGAACCAAATTCAGTGAAAGTGAGGAAGAACAATGTCAGCAAAAGGGTCTGCGCGAAACCGCCAGGAGTAACGCACCATCAGCGCTTGAAAGCTCAGTCGGTTTCGTCTCTGAGCACTGAATTGCACAACGATGAGAGCTCAGCATCGTCGTCGTCGTGCTTTGCGTCCACGCCTATATCGTTCTCCACCTTCGTCACATCAGAGAAGACTGAGGACAGCATCAGGGCAAAGCCAAACTACATGAGCATGACGGAGTCCATCAAGGCGAAGCAAAAGGCGTGCGGTGCCCAGAGAACGACGGCACTGAAACAATTGGAGGATAGGAAGGCCTCAGGTGTCGACCTGAAGGTTGCTCAAGCGTAATTGCGTAAATGCCAAATGGTCATGGAACTCCATGCAGAGATGAAGCCAACTTCTCCTCTCCCTAGTTGGGTGTTTGTTAGGTGGCTTGCTCCATCCTTAAGTGTCTTGGTGCTGCATTCTAGAATCTAGAGTTGTCTGTGTGTTGCTGGTCTCATGTTCAACATCTTGTTGTCAGATTACCCCATCATGGGGTAGTCCTGATTGTCAGTGGCAGTGTCTTTGTAAGATAGTTCCTTGACTAGAAAAATATTGTGTGGATTTGTTTCAGGTTGTGTATTTCAGAGAAAAAGATAAATTACCATGTTCTTGGCCTCTCATGATTCTTCTTAGACAAGGTTTCAAAGCTGAAATCAATGTGCTGTACACTGCAGTGGTTAACTTGTTATTCTCGTACATGAATTTCTCTAGAGTTTGTGTGTGTGTGTGTGTGTGTGAAGGCTAAAGTAGCTTCTACATGTTTGGGTTTAGGCTCGAAAATGACCAACTAGGTTCTCAGGAACATCTAATTGAACAAATAGGCCACAGCTTAGGGTCAATCGACTAGAATATTTCTATTTACCCACAGAAACATACGAACATATTTGAACAGCTCACTGTAAGCATGACAAATAGAAATTTCAGATCACTTAAACAATGGTCAAAATGCATTTCATTACACGTTGCAGATCGCCAAGATCAAGAACACCAGCAGATACTCAGCTTATTTCTACTGTGCAGTTCTCATGCTTTGAGAAGTAACTTATGCCATGTAGCTGACATTTTTAACAAGTAAACTAATGGTTGGGCTTTATGGCCGCAATAGATTCTGCCCAGAAACTGACATGGTTAGCCTTGTTTGACCTCCTTGAACTTCTAATGTGTCCACAAACAGACAAGACAGATAATCTAGGTCAAAGTACATTGTTGTCTTAGAGAACAAAGACCCCGGTGATCTATCCATCATATACTATTAGCACTACTAGTCGCCAACAGGTGTATTCGCTCAGACTAATTTATAAAACATTATTTTATAATCTATATTATTCAAATATATTGATAAGAAGAAGAATTCATTTTTACTAAAAAATTGATAATTTGACTCCCACAACCTTTATACGTAAGAGAAATATCGTGTGAAAAATATTTATTTATGTGATACGATCAAATAGACAACAGAAACATATATTAGATCTCAATCGTTATAACTTGGATCTACCGTATAAATAACCATATCTATTTTCAATTTTTCATTTAATTATTACTCAGAATTTAGTTATGTGGATATTACTATTTAAGCAGTATGGAAACTAAATTGCCAATTTTTATTTTTATTTTCCGAATTTTAGTTGATTTGGATTGTACTTGGCATGGCATTTACTTTTTTTTTTAATATGAGCCGTTACAACTTGGGTCCATCAGACATATGGCTAGATCGTTTTGGTTAACATCAGAGCTTCCTCGTAATGCCTAATTAGTATAGGCTTACAAATTTTCATATTTTTGAATTTAAAATTCAAATACAAATCAAATCTCTAATCATCATTTAGTTCTTATTCCGAAATTGCATGTTATTGGATCATACTTGTTGCGGATTTTTTTTCCCAAGTTTTAGGCTGGGATTCGTATAAAAATTCAATTTCTAATTTCATTTATTAC
This sequence comes from Otatea glauca, assembly GCA_036346275.1. NCBI lineage: Eukaryota > Viridiplantae > Streptophyta > Magnoliopsida > Poales > Poaceae > Otatea > Otatea glauca. Next base: position 7,182,812 of record CM070711.1, on the reverse strand, counting down.
TATTTGGAATTTTATTTTTTAGAGATTTACTTTGGAATTCATATGAAAATCAAGTTGCTAATTTTATTTTATTTTTATCCTAATTTTATTTAATTTCGATTGAACTTGGCATGAACTTTTTTTTTTAATTTGTTCATTTTTATTTAATTAGTATTCAAAATTTTGGTTATTTATAGATGTTACTTTAGAAGTCGTATGGAAATAAAATTGCTGTTTTTATTTATTTTTCATTCCAATTTTTAGTTAATTTTTATTGAACTTGACATGGACTCGTTTTTCTAGTTTGTTAATTTCATTAAATTATTGTTCCAAAATTTAGTTATTGTGAATGTTATTTTGGAATTCGTATGAAATCAATTTGCAAATTTCTTTTATTTTTATTCCTAATATCAGTTAATTTAGATTGTAATTGACATGGACTCTTTCTTTTAATCTAAGCTGTTATAACTCGAATAGATAACTATATCTATCTAGTTAACGTGGAAGCTTTCTCAGAGTGCCTAATTAGTATAAATATAGATATAGATTAGGTAGATAGACAATAACTAAGTAAATCATCAGAAATAAAGGATAAAATGCAGTTTAAGCAGCTTCAAAAGTATTTTTTACCTGCAAGGAAAAGAAGAAACGCAGAAGAATCAGTCATCATGCAAGGTACAAAAGGAGTCATCTTCAGAGAAAAGAAGAGCAGTCAAGCGCTATGCTATATGCAGCATGCATCGTATTCATATATCACTTGATAGGGGCAGGGTTTTGAAACGTTGATATTGCTATTTGCCATGCTCGTGCCGTCGTGCGGCTGCAAAGTGGTGGCCCTTTTGATTGCCTCCAGGTTGGCCCTGAACCTACCATGTACAATCATACTGGGCAACAAAAAAAGAAGAAAAAAAAAAGATTGGGTTCCTCATCTCCGTACTGAAAATGCATTGATTGTTCTCGAGGTATCAGAATCTCATTGCAAATTTCAGGACCACTTTATGGGCATCCCATCGGTCAGTCAATGAGTATCTACTGGGTCCGAACATCTGCCTGGATTGGAGTAGAGGACCCATTTTTTTTGCTACTCACTAGACAAGCAGATCCGGTATATAGTCAACACTTGCTCAAATCTCAATTGTACAATGCTAAGCTTACACTTGGAGCATGCAAATTGCAGAGAAATCATGCATGCTCAACAAACATAATATTTACTGAGAGTTGGCAGGAGAATCAATTTTCTTGCAAAATACATGTGTTCACATCACAGTCTCCAGAGGCGCCCCAAGACGACTCCGGAGGCGACGCCTGGTCCCCAGCCGTGGGTGCCTCCCGCCTCTTCGTCTCCCTCGCCGCCATCGCTGGTGGCCACTGGCGGCGGCGGGGCCTATCAGAGCTGTCTTTTCTCCCAATCTCTTATGTCTCTTCCCCAACGTTGCTAAGCGTTGACGGCCGACGAGGCGATTGTCGTCTCCGGAGATGGCATGGCTGGTGGCGAAGCTCCTCGAAGGCCACTGTGTGTGCTAGCCAGGGCACAAGATCAAGGCGATGCACCTACAGATCTAGGGTATTCCCCTCAAGATCGGTATGATTCAGGCGTCGACGGCCGAAGCACTTCTGTGAGCAGCGTCGATGAGGTGATTGTCGCGGCGTGGAACATCGATGCGGATGTGAGCCGATGAGAAAGGGTCAGCAGTGCATCCTCCTGGTCAGATCTAGTCCGGATCTACCCGAGTCCTGCCTTCTTCCGGTGTCGGGAGCGATGGTCCCACGCAGGGGTAAGGGAGGAGGGACTTCTAGCAGAGCTACTCGCCTGCTTCGAGAACAGCGTGGGGGTTGACATTGACGGCGAGATGGTCGGATGGTGCGCATCGACGCAGCCACTACCGAGGAGGTCGCGATGGATGGATTGATGAGCTCGAAGCATGTTTTCTTCCTGGCTCCGGACTGCAGGAAGAAGCGAAAGAGGGATGAGCCCGATCAGGACTAGCAGGAGGAGGAGGGAGTGAGATCGGCGGTGGCCGATAGGGCCGACGAGAGCCACGGGATGATGGAGTCTGGCAGGATCGAGAAGGCGCGCACGGCCTGGGGGAAGGCGATGAAGCTGGGGGAGACGGACAAGTTCTACCATGAGGTCGGAAAGCTGTTTCCAAGCAGGATGATCCCCCTGACAGCAACGGCAGGGCGTAGCGAACATGGAGGTGCACAAGGTCGCACAGGGGCACCGGGCCAGGCCGTTTCAGCATGGTGGTGGTGCGTTTGTTGCGGAAGTCACGCGTCGGCAGTTGATCGGCGTCAAACCCCTTAGCAGCGGGTAGAGGTGGTGGTGTGTTCGTGAGCGGCGCAGCAGTGTGTAGGTGTTTGGTCTAGGTGACCTAGTTGCTGTAATTAGTGTAATCTCCTCTCCGAAGACTATTGTTATTTTCTCTTTTTTTGAAATAAATGGTATAACTCCTGCTCTTAGTTTAAAAAAAACAAAGCCTACGAGCGTACCGGGTACACTGCATGTTTTTCAAAATTGTTCCGGTTTCATAATGAATGGCATGGCAGCAATGTTTCTGTTGTTGTCAGGATGCATCAGAGCAGATACATTAAACACACTAGAGGAGTGCAGCAGCAGCGCAGCGAAGGAGATAATGCCTTCACTGTCGCTCCTCCTATTCATTCAATCACCGTCAACAAGGCAACAACCACCAGTGGGGCCAGAAAGCTGAAGCTCCTCTTCCATGGATGAATGAATGAGTAGGCATGCCTGCCTGCATCGAAACCCAAGTTATGAAGACGAAGGACACGGGCTTACGTTGTCATGCGAAGTAAACAGTAGTAGCATGCTAAGTAGAAGGACCGTGATTATGTTGTCATGTAGTAGTATAGATCAAGGGGTGAAGGGAAGAACACTCCAAAGATCACGGTCGATTTCTAAGGGAAGAACGCTCCGATGCCAACGAACTAGCGCCGCTCGCACGCGCGATTGCTCAACACGGCAGGGCACACGTCGCCGTGATCGCGCGGCCGGTGTTTGATTCCGTTGGTGATTGCGCGCGAGCAGGAAATCGACAAGGCATCGGAACGAAACAATAAAATACGAGGCTTGATTTGGTAGTTTCTCTTGTCTCCGGTGCATCCTTGAAAATGTTGGCCTCGAGTACAGACGGCGGGTTGCCATCGCCCATCGCGCGTTCATCGTTTTTTTTTTTGAACTAGCAGAAGATCTGCTATTACTCCGTTAAAGAGACGGGAAAACCAAAAGGAAAAAGTTTAGTACAGCCGGCCTTTGAAGGCCAAAACACTCTTTACGCTGCTAGCAAGACAGCCCAAAACACAAACAATTTTGAGAAAAAAGTTATGTTACATTATGTAACTTTCCAAATTTTGGAGCATTTTTAATTTTTCTATTTCTCTTAGTTTTTTGTGAATTAAAAATCTTCTCTCTAGTAATCAAAACAATTGAAATAGATTTTAGAAGTTGAAATGAGTTCAAATCAATTTATCTGGGTTCCAAAAGTTTAGAAGTATTTTTGAGAATTTTTTGGATTTTTTTCGCATTTATTTACTATTTATTCTGACCTTTTTTAAAATTTTTAAATTCAAGCTCTACCTTCCCATACCATTCTTTTTCAATTTTTGAACTTTTTTTGTATTTCTTTTATTTATTTGTTCTCGCTTTTTCGCATATAGACGTCGTCGCCGAAGCTTCGTCGAACCAGCAGCGTTCAGTGATGGTAAGTCTTCCTTGACCATGCTAATCCCAAAATTTTAAAATACTTATGTTGTTTTAAATTATTGTCGACTTACTTTTATGCAATGTATTTTAAATTCAGTCATAGCGTTTAGTTAAATTTCAGAATTGTTATGACCTTCTTGGCATTGATCATGATGTACCATTCACTACTACAAAAGGACTTATATTAAACTCTTCATCACAGACGGTTTTCAAAAACCGTCTGTGATGAAGTGTCATCACAGACGGATTTTTTGCAAAAACAGTCAGTGATGAGTCTCGAGCACATCACAGACGGTTTTTTGCTAAAATTTAGGTTATTAATTTCAATTATTGCAACTACATTCGGTCAAATGATGCTTTGTAAAATTGCTGGTTGTACTTAAAGCTAAAATATTGCTTTATGCTAAATGAGCTATACTAAGAATTCATTTGTTTAGCCTTGCATATAGTCATTATGCATTATGTTTCCAAGACTCACCTTGCAACATTCAAAAATTCCACAGAAGAGTGCGCTGAAGCAGAAGGTGACTACGAGTTCTTTGCTTGTGGTTTCGATGAAGGAGATCTGGATTAGTAGGACGTGCACCTCAGTCGATTGTCTATTGGGCGAATGGATGGGCTTATCCTGCTGTTATTTATTTTGTTTCCGCTGTTTCTTTAATGAACTTAAGCCATGTGACTGCTTATTTGCAATTATTGATCTTAAGGTCGGTACTTGTTGCCTAATTATTATAAATTGAATTCGTGATATGGATGTGTTATCATCGTTGTTTCCACTGTGTGCACTAGCGTGTTCTTAGATTAATGTAGTTATACACAGAGAATTCGGATTTGAAATACCGGCCCGACACATTAAATTCGTCTTCCTCCTGTAGGAGCAATTTTAGCTTTGCTGCACCCATATAGGCAGGCCTGACAGTCAATTGGTAGATTTGTATAACCGTTATTACATATTTTAGAACGGTAAGTCTCCTATCTCTTGAGAGTAGTTACTGGATTTACTGTAAACCTTTACGAATCGTGAATCAGATTCGTCGAACTCGGACCGGTTTAAGATATATAATCCGTGTTCACGGTGGAAATTGAAAGAAAAGGTGGCGAACCACGAACCTAAATCCCGTACTGTGACTCAACGAACTACGTTTTTTATTATGCTTGAGAGCATTCTTACTTTATATCCTGAGTGTACCTTCAATTTTGTCCATCAGCCGCTGTAGTTGGACCCTTTTTTAGTTCGCGCAACGTGAGTGGCAAACTAAGATATGCACATGGCAGCTGCTTTCTAGTCGCCGGGCAGGTTGACAACATATCATCGAGATCAAGATCTTGACATCGAATGGGGATGACAGCGCTCCTGCTGATGTTTGCTCTGAGGCCAGTGATCTCACCAAACCAGTGTAAGAATTCTTTCAGTGTATTTACCTCTTGTTTGATTGGTGCTATGAAGATTATAGCATCATCTGCAGACATGGATACCCTTAGCCTTGATGTTCTTCCACGTAGCGGCGTGAGCCAACCTTGCTCCGTCGCTAGGTCTAGTATGCGTTGTAAAGGGTCAATGGCAAGTATAAATAGGTATGGCGAAAGTGAGTCGCCAGGACGAACCCCACGCCGATGCCAAATTTTCTGTACCCAGATTCCATTAAGAAGTATCTTAGAACCGGGATGTAGCAAGAAGCACTGGAATCCAGTCTTGTAAACGCACTTTGACTCTTGACTCTTGGAGATCAATCAGCCATATGTGTCGCTAGGCGGATTGACAACAGTTTAGTGATAAGCTTGGCGATGCCGTGTATCAAGCTAACGGCCCGACAGTCACCAATACGGCCTCCTTTTTCTTTGTATTATGTTTTAGTATTGACGTCAAAAATTTGAAGTAGGGTTTCTGACAGTAATATACCAAACGAACATCTGGTTCAAGAGCGTGCCAGTCGATTTGACCTGTAACCGACAAGGTAAAAAATATAAAATTCACTCAAAAGCCGATCGTAAAGATCAATCGGCTTAGACTTAATCAGCTTGAAGCCGATCAAGATCGAGGTAACAAGGTAAATCTAATTAGGCAATTAAGACTAATCAGAGGATAAAGGTAGATCGATTCTGAAGAGGGCGATGCGCAACAAAATCAGAACAAATCAAACCTAGGGTGTAATTGACGAAGATCAACAATCGGCGATGCGCAACTTTATTGATCAAGATCGATTACAGAGACTAAATTACAAAAGCTACTCCTAGTCGACAGGAAGGAAGAAAGTAAAAGCAGGTATATTGTATTGTGTTGTTGTCTTTCGTAGCTTGCTCTGGCCCTTCTTTTATACCCTTCGGCCGATCGTGTCCGACTACAACACGTTTCAAATTTTGATCTGTATCGGTCTTATCTCGGACAGTTATTTCCTTAAAGATCTTGCTGTTACCAAAATATCTCCAAACCTTTCCATCCTGTCCGTTAATTCCGTATCTTTGACTTTATTGCCAATTTTGACCAGACTTGCCAAATTTTGGTGCAAACATATGCCCCCCATTTTTGAGAGATGACTTGTCATCTGTCAAAAATCGCATTTTTTATCAGCTTTTTTCAATCGGCTAACTGTTGAACTTCGCACAATAACTGCTACTTTATTCGCGCCGTAATTCTCTGACATGCGGGTAGTGCGTTTTAACTACTCGCGCCTTTTGAGATTCATTTCCCGCCGCTTCAGATTTTCACCATGCTATAAAATGCGGCCCCCACTTCAGTCATTCTTCACGTGCACAAGCTCTCGATTTGTCTACAATCGACTTAAGCTTTCCTATTTGAAGTACTTCCGAGGCAATCCTTTGGCTCATCCGTCTTTCTTCATCGGTTGCAATGGATCCTAGCCAGGTACTTATTCCGATTCCGCACAGCAATGACCAATATTTTTTGGGTCCATTGGAAAATCTAGATGTTCATACCGTAACAAACCAAGAAGTCCCTCGTTTACCTCTGTCGGCTGCTGGTCACAACATAGAGGGTTAGAATAAAAGTTTCAGAGCCTGGCCGACAGCTCTCAAAGGATGGAGGAATTGGTTCATCAGGGTAGCAGCCCAAAAGAGGGGTGAATGGGAAAGAATGGGCATAGCCGAGTGTATTCCACTTTCTTTAGCCGACCCAGAAGCCAACGAGCCCTTGGTGGCCACGGCACATTATTTTTAATCGATTGTTTTAATGCTTTCTTGTTTCGTACCGGTCCCATCGGCCCAACTCTTTTAGATGTTGCTCAATTGTCTTTGTCTTGGCGGATGGAGAACAAGTATCGGCTTTTAGCGGAAAACCAAAATATAAACTTATCTGATCCAAGGGGGAGGGTTGGGCCAAATATATTGGAAATAATAACAAGATTAATGGCCTAGTATCGGACGAAGAGCATGTTGCCTTTCTGAATCTTTGGCTAGACCGTTTTTTATTCTGTGGGGCATCTCTTGGACCAACTCAGGTTTATCAAGTGATAGCAGAGCAACTTGTTGAAGGTCGTCGGTTAGCTTTAGGAAATATCTTCTTGGGCGCTGTGTATCAGATGCTTTATATAATAAGGAGTCGGCTTTATACCGGTTTTGGGAAATTCACCGTCGGTAATGTAGGTGGTCCGATGTGGTTCATACAAATATGGCTATACTGCTTATTCAGCCGCTCTTTTAATTTGGATTCAGCCGATGAAACTCCTTTTCCAAGGGATGACATACCAGAGGGGGCACCTATCCAATTTAGAGAATGCCGATCTTTTGGTGAAAGGTTTATGATGTGCTCCAGTAGTGAGACAAGGATTTCTCCCGATGGCTGCAGAAGATTCTTGTCTTTCTTTTTGCAATTGGACACCGAAGATTTCAAGCAGCAAGACTTCTTCAGTTATGGTGCTACAGCTGATTTTTCTTGGCCTTCATTTCTTCACCTGGAAGTCGATAGTTCTTTGATGCCTCAGGAGACTCTGGATTTATATAGAATTTTCATTTATCCGTGCATTTTCCATGTCGGCCTTCATACTAGGAATCGGACATTTCAACCTTCATACGAGTTTTACCATCCTTCAGTTTATACAAGACAGCTTGGTTTCAGCCAGGTAATTCCAAGTGTGCCGCTTTTAGATCGGCTTCAACCTAGAGCCAGGGTTCGCAATGCCACATCAGCGAGGTTAGTGTTGGAATTAGCCGATGAGCTTCATCTTCGCAGTCTCCCCCATTTCCACCTGAACGTTCGCCGAGCAGGAGGTTTCACAACATGGTGGTCGGCTATTGCTGAGTGCCTGTACATGGAGAAGACTCCGTCGCTTATAATCAAGGAATTCTTTCCAGATCTGCCAGAGCCATCCTTAGTGTCTAACAGCGATTCTAGTAGTGAAGCTAGCTTATCGAGTTACACTAACACTAGTTTAGTAGATAAGGTATCGGCTTGAATAATCTTGTTTGGCACATCGGTCTTTCACCAGATGCATTTCCTAGTCACTTTTTACGTGTATTGCAGGCTAAGGATGTCGGCAAAAAGCCCATCTCTGACCAATCGGGAAATGGCCAAGGCAAAATGTCACATCAACTGACTGGCCTTACGGGTTATACTTTTGGTACTCTAGGGATCCACAGTCCATCTTTATCGGACATTGAGAAAAAACAACCAAGTAAGTATAAACACAATCGACTAATACTATTTTCTTTTTGACCGAACTAACCTTTAGTCGATCTATATTTTCAGAAAAGAAGAAGACAAAGTACACCAAGGCTCCTGCGAAAAAAGGGCCCAAGCCCAAGGAGCAAAGCGGCGAGAGTTCTCCACATGCGTCGGCTACTGACAAGGTAGATGGTTTGTACTTCTTCGCTAAGAAACATGTCCTTTAGTACGTCAGCTTACCCTGCATTTCTTATTTCAGTCGACGCAATCAGTTCAAGCCGCGAAGATTCTGGTCGATCTTCCAACAGTTTCTTCTACACCGCTTTCCCCGCCACGGCCGATTCCAACTGCTCCAATCGCCGATCTGCCGGAGCCCTCCGATCCGACGAATCTGTTGGGTTTCTCTTTGGCCGATCTCGATGATCCGGAGATCATGGCCACTGATGACTATGATGCGGAGATCAGGAGGATCTTAGAAGTTTCGAAGGAGGCATCGGCTACGGTCACTTCCACCCCAGGCACGAAAGAGAAACTGAACAAGCTATTAGTCACAAGGCCACAATCGGAGATCTTGGCCAATAATCAGCCGATCCGCGATGCCATGGCGGCCGTTGAAGCCGACCTACCCCCGGAAGTAGGGGTGAAAACGGTCGGAAAACACCGAAACCATTTTTGTTTTCATATTTTTCCTCGAAAACGATACCAGAATCGATACCTACGGAAACGAAAACGGCATCGGTAATTCGAAAATATCGGAAACAAAAATTCGATACAATATATATATCGGTAACGATCGGAATCCGAAAAAGAGACCGGTAACGTCGTAACGACATGTACCACCAATTGACTTCAAAAAATTCACACAAATTGTACATCCACATAGAAATTAGTAATAAATAAATATTCACAAATTAAAGAATGCACATACTGAAAGGACAGGGGATGTCGCCTAGAGGGGGGGTGAATAGGCGAATTAAAATATTTAACACTAAATGCAGCGGAATAAAAATATTGCAGCTAAATAAAATCTCCCGAGTGTCCCGAACAATCCGGAGTGTCCGGGTTATTCAATCCGGATACTCCGGATAGTCCGATCCCGAGGGTCCTAATCCGAGTGTCCGGTATTCAATCCGGATACTCGGATATTCCGACTGTCCGGTTATGGAGTTCGGATACTCGGATTGGAGACTTGAATGGAGATTTTAAATTTTGCAATTTTTCAACAATCTACTTGAATACAAAAGATCTAAATACCATCGGTACATGGGGATCTTGTAGATCTAGAGCCAAACACAACAAAAGAGTAGATCGGGCAATTTCAAGATTCAAAAACAAATGCTAAAGCAAGAGAAAGAAGCAAACTTGGAGACAATGATTTTTCACCGAAGTTCGGATCCTTGAGGATCCTACGTCTCCGTTGAGGCGGCTCGGTCACACTTGAGCCGGGTCTCTTTCAACCCTCTTCCTCCGGTGTTGCACAAATGCACTCGCCGGTCTTCACTCCTTTGATTCCTTCCCTTACGGAGGCGGAACCGACCTTCACAAACTTCCCACGGCCAACCACACAAAGCTCCGGTGGCTCGTGGCGACCTCCTAGCCGTCTAGGAGTCCTCAACCTCCAAGAGTAACAAATGCTCACGAAGAACAAGCTTGGAGATGAAATCAAGTGCTCAACCAACTCAAATCTCACTCAACAAACTCTTCCCAACCCTTCTCACAAGGGATCACTTAGATCTAAGGGTAAAAGCTCCTCAAAGCCCCCACACACCCCTCAAAAATCCACACCAAAAGCCTCTTCAAAAGAGGAGGAAGGGCTATAAATAGAACTCCCAAAAAACTAGCCGTTGGGGCAGGTGCGCACAATCCGGAGACTCGGATTTCAATCCGGATACTCGGATTGACTGAGAAAAACTAACAGAGAGACTCAACCCGGAGAGTCCGGATAAATGTCCGGATACTCCGGATTATCCGATAGTCGGACTAACTCCGGATAGTCCGAAACAGCATCGAGCAGCTCGACAAACGAGCATAACTTTTGACTCGGACTCGATTTCAGAGATTTTGGACTCTTCCGAAAGCTAAGAACAGGGGCTACACAAATAACAAGGTCTCACTACCCAAAACTAAAAGGATAACCACAGATTTCACAAAGAAACCAAGAGAGACCTACAACCCTCACTTTCCAGCACTACCAACACCACTCTCTTTCTAAGATTCACAAGGATGGATCACTTGAGCACTTGACACATCTAAAAGTCATTCGACATCGCATCCCTCTTAATAGTACGGCAATCCTTAGACTCAAATTAAATCAAAGATAATATAAATCTAGAACTAGTCACTTGTCGTCTTCTTTCTTGATGTCGATGCATGAAGACCTTCACCATATAATTGATGACATCTTCGCCTTGTCCAACTCGACTCGATTCACCTCATGAGACTCTCGTCCTATCAACCTTGACTTGATCATCCTCTCTGACGATCTCCACGCCAAGTTGCTCTTGACTTAGTCCTCAGCTCTTGGTGACACCGCCGTCTTGTTGACCTCGGCTTAATGATCATCCTCCAAGATACCTTGGTCATCATACACATACGGGACCTAATTCTTTCCAAACTACTCATGAAAGACATTAGTCCCAAAAGCTCAATAGATATGAACAAGTTGATATTTGTGAGCAGTTGATTTCAACAAGTGTTTCATATAAAGAAGCACAATATAAATAGAAACACTTGACATAAGAAATGTTCTCTACTAAGTACATCATGATGAATATGTAATTGATCTATATGCACTAGAGAGATAATTGCCAATATGATGAATCAATTAAATCATGGCAAGGATCACAGACTTTACTTAAATGAAGCACATGATAGAATATACACGAATTGTACATGTGCAAATAATATTTGGAGTAAGAGTAAATATGTGATCCAACACTAGATAAACTTCACTAAGAGAATTGCATGAGAAGATATACAAATAAAACATGCATGCACCAAGTCAATCTATAGCAATATGAAGTTTAACTCTAGTTAATACATGCATACTATAATGAACTCAAATGAATATATATGCACAAATAAATATGACATGAACCAATGTGCATATATAAAATCAACATGCTACTTGGAGTTCACTATGCATTTGCACGAAAGGAATGCAATAACAAATATAGAATAGATACCAAAATTGCATACCTTATCTTTGCTTAACCTTCCTATTTGATTTTCCTCTAAATAGATGAGACTGATACTCAACTAGGCAATAACAAGTTAGTCTCATAGCAATATAATCATATTAGAGGTTTGTCATTTGTTAAGCACTAAGTTAAGCATTTACTTAATTGTATAGATTGTCATTATGAGTGTTTGTCATTAATCACCAAAATAACATAAGTGCCTAGATGCACTTTCACATACATTACCAATGTAAATGTATACAATAGCATAACTAGTATAGAAAATCAATATCTCATAACGCATAACGGCATAAGCATTAAGCAACATCACATAGCACTTACATACAGGCATATATTAAAACATTAAGCAACAGATTCACATAGCACTTAAAAGCAATACCTTATAAGCATTTACAGTTGACGAAATCACACATTCCATACAGGCATACATAGCATAAGATAGTCTTCACACGAGTCTTTACATCACATAGTATAAGATAGTCTCAATATCTCATATCAAATAATACATCTCTCCACACGAGGATTGAAATTTATTAGTCACTTGCTACTAGATCGACCAGACCCTTGCGGCGCCAAACCGGAAATATGACATCAAAGACATGCACATAGATAATCGGAGCTCAGAGCACATAGATAATCACGGCGATAAATCGATAATGAAGCATTGGAATCTGAAAATAAAAGCAAAAAAACATGTGATCTTGTGAGTAGTTATTATCACTCATCAAAGATCGTGAATACGACCAATGAAAACGAGTGATGGGCATAGAAGGCATAAGCTTCTAAATGAGTGATGGGCATAAAAGGATTGATCTCATAAGTTCTAGGTTTATTTGCAAATATATGTTGCAAATGAGGTGTGCTTAATTTGATATTGGAGCATGCGATTAGGATTTGCAAATATGTTTTGCAAAATTGTTTTGATCATGAGTTGATCATCACATGGCTCAATATTTGCTCTTATTGACTCTTTCGATCTTGTAGTCATGCCCTTGATCAAGTCTATGTGAGGGATTTCGAAAAATCAGATTTTGGACTTGAATAACTACATTAGAGTTTTGTTTTTATCATATTTAAAAATATCAATATTTGCTTAAATCATAAAAATGGATGGAGATTGTAGCCCTCGTGATAAGCTTCGCATAGAGCCCAAGATCAACCAAATCGGAGTTCGGAGTAAAAAGTTATGAGCGTTTTAGTGGCTGAAGGAGTGTGATGTGTGGGCTGGCCGATTCCGGTAATTACCGACGGAATTTACCGATTTTTTTCGAAAACCGAAGGAAATGGTCGGAACTTATCAAAACCGTTATTGTTATCGTTTCCGACAAAAATTTCCGATTTCGATTCCGATTCCGAACATTACCGATACTCACACGTCCGATCGAAAAATTCCGGAAACGGTTTCCGAAATTCCGGGATTTACCGATACCGTTTTCACCCCTACCCGGAAGCAATGGCGGCTCTCCTGAATGTGTGCCACTTGGACGAAAGGAAGTCCGAGGTTGAGGAGGCTCAAGCACGCATAGCGAGGCGCGAAGCTCAAGAAGCCGATCAGAAATTTCGGGACGAGCTCGTCGCCGACGCCAAGGCGGGAAAACGCAAGTTTGACGCCGATGCGCTGCAGCTAAAGGCATCCAAGGATAACCTTTCCAAGCTTGAGTCGACAAAGAAATTTCTTTTGGAAGAACTAGCCAAGACAGAGAAACTAATCCAAGATGGCCAGCATTTCATGGAGAAGAACATATCGGCCATGAAAGAACAGAAACTCGGTATTGCTAAAGCCGTTGCAGATGTGACTAAACAGTCGGCCAAGGTGAAGCCGATGCCGAGAACGCCAAAGATGATGGCGCATTCTTGGCGAAGTCGGTGCGTGATTGCGAAGGCGACGGGTGCTCTATCGGCTCTAGGCGCGACTCTTCCTGGTTCTGGCATCCGATATTAACTTCATGAGATATGAGACTATGTTGGCTATTTTTTCGGAAACACTTGCTTGAATACTTTGTAATTTTGCTATACTTGTAATCGGCTGTTTAACCGATTTAATTTTATTTTCATATAATTTTAGTCTGCAATCTCTTTTAGCCGATTAACAGCATCGTGTTAATCTTGGCTCTGAACGTGATCCTTAGCCGGCTAGGCTCCAATCCAAACGCTAGGATAGTACTTCTTCAAATATTTTCCGTTAATAGCTTTAGGCAATACACATCCTTCCAACGTTTCTAGTACGTACGAATTTCCGCCGACTAGCCGATTAACTTTGTATGGTCCTTCCCACGTAGGCGACCATTTTCCGAATCGGTTATCTTTCGAACCAACAGGCAAAATCGTTTTCCATACTAAATCGGCTTGATCGAAAGATTTAGGCACGACCTTTTTATTATACGCTTTTGCCACCCTTATTTTATTCTTTTTAAGCCGATCAAGCGTAGACAAACGTAATTCTGCCAATTCATCCAAATTGTCGATCATCAAATTGTTATAATCTTGAGCCGACAAACCGTTCTGTCTGGCTATTCGTATGGATTCAATGTTGATCTCTACGGGTAGAACGGCTTCTTGACCATACACCAGCTGGTAAGGTGAAAGTTTCGTCGCTCCATGATAAGCTAGCCGATATGCCCAAAGTGATTCTGATAGAGCTGAATGCCAATTCCTCGGCTTCTCATCGATCTTTCTTTTGATCAATTTAATCAGCGTTTTGTTGGATGACTCAGCTTGTCCGTTAGCCTAAGCATAGTATGGGGATGAATTCAACAGTTTAATCCCCAGACTTGTTGCGTAAGCCTGAAACTCATTGAACATAAAAACCGTGCCTTGATCGGTTGTAATTGTTTGCGGTATTCCAAATCGATGAACAATATGTTCATTAACAAAACTGATGGCTTCAACGCTGGTTACTTTCTTAAGTGGTATAGCTTCAACCCACTTTGAGAAATAATCAGTTGCGGCCAAAATAAATTTGTGGCCTTTACTCGATGCAGGGAATATTTGGTCGATTATATCTATTCCCCAACCTCTAAACGGCCATGGCTTGATAATTGGGTGCAAAGCCGATGCTGGTGCCAATTGTACATTGCCAAATTTCTGGCAAGTTTGACAACCTTTGTAGTATTTAAAACAATCTTCTAGCATCGTCGGCCAAAAGTAATCTGTCCGTCTAAGCGTCCATTTCATTTTATGGGCCGATTGATGAAAACCGCAAATGCCTTCATGTACTTCACCCATTGCCACTCGCGCTTCTTCGGTCCCAAGACATCTTAATACCAATCCTTCCATCGTCCGATAGTACAAAATATCGTCCATAACAATGTACTTCAAAGCTCGTTGCCTAATTTTGCGTTCTGTCGGCTCAGATGGATCGATCAGGTATTTCTTTATTTGCGTCCTCCAATCCGTGACATCTACACACATGACGACTTTATCTATTAACTCAGTCACTTGATATCGGTCGAGGTCTTTGTACCCTGATGCCTGTTGAGCCAAAGCATTAGCTCTATCGTTCAACTCTCTAGGGACGTGACCGATAGAAAACGACGTAAATGAGCCGACGATCTCTATGCATTGCTCCAGGTATTTTAGCAGTATCTCGTCTCGACATTGGTATTCTCCCTTGATTTGCTGTATAATTAGCATAGAATCCCCGTATGCCTCAACCGTACTTGCTCCGATATTTTCCAATAACTGCAAACCTTTGAGTAATGCTTCGTACTCTGCCTGATTATTTGAGCATCGGCTATTTAGCCGAAATGCAAACTCGAAGTTATGCCCTTTAGGTGATATAAGCACTATACCAATTCCATCACCTTCTCTGCACACAGATCCGTCAAAAAACAATTGCCAAGGGGCTACAGATACCAAATCAGTAGTAGTATCATGTCCTGTTATAAAATCGGCTAATACCTGCCCTTTGACTGCTTTGGCCGATTCATAGGATAGGTCGAACTCAACCAAGGCATAAGCCCATTTGCCAAGTCGACCTCGTAGGATTGGAGCTGACAACATATATTTTATAACATCGGCTTTACAGATTACTTTACAAGCCGATGCTAAAATGTAATATCTTAGCTTTGTACATGAGAAGTATAAAGACAAGCATAATTTTTCAATGAAAGGGTACCTAACCTCAGCATCAAGAAGGCGTCGGCTTAAATAAAAGATAACTCTTTCCTTTCCATCAACTTCTTGTGCTAAAACAGACCCAATAGTCTCCTTTTCAGCCGATATATATAACTTGAATGGAACCCCCTTTTGTGGCGCGACTAAAACCGGAGGATTGGCTAAATATTTCTTAACATCGTCAAAAGCCTTTTGCTGATCGGCTCCCCAAACAAACTCTTGATTATCTTTTAATTTCAACAGTGGGGTAAATGCGCGGATCTGTCCGGATAGATTCGAGATGAACCTTCGGAGATAATTAATCTTGCCGATCAACTTCTGCAACTCATTTTTGCACGTCGGGGGCATTATATCGACTATGGCTTTGACCCTTGTTTGATTGACTTCAATCCCCCTCTCATGCACCATAAAACCCAAAAATTGTCCAGCCGACATGCCGAACGCACATTTGAAAGGATTCATCTTCAAGCCATGCGATCTTATGTTCTGGAAAACTCTTTCTAGATCGTCCAAATGCTGCAAATCCTCTGCAGATTTTACTACGACATCATCAATGTATATTTCAACGATGTAGCCGATTAAATCATGGAAAATTAAATTCAAGGCTCGCTGATATGTTGCTCCAGCGTTCTTTAATTCGAAGGTCATAACCGTCCACTCAAATAACCCTATTGCACCAGGACATCTGAAAGCTGTTTTTGGTATATCGGCTTCTGCCATGAATATCTGATTGTATCCGGCATTCCCGTCCAGAAAACTCATGATCTTATTCCCTGACGCAGCATCGATAAGCATATCGGCTATAGGCATCGGGTATTCGTCTTTTGGTGTCGCTTTGTTCAAATCTCTAAAGTCGACACATACTCGCAGTTTTCCGTTTTTCTTCATCACTGGAACAATGTTGGAAACCCACTCCGCATACCGACAAGGTCTTATAAATTTAGCCTCCAACAATCGCTCTATCTCCTCTTTTATGATTTTGTACAGAGCCAGATTAAAACGCCTAGGGTACTGTTTAAACGGTCTATAACCTTGTCTAATGGATAGCCGATGTTATACCAATTGTCAGCTTAAACCAGGCATTTCGTAATATTCCCAAGCAAAGCAATCTTTATATTTTCTAAGAATTTCGATCAATTTTTCTTTATATCTTACATCTAAATTTGCACTAACAAAAGTTGGTCTTTTTCTATCACCACTACCTATATCAACTTCTTCAAGCAGATCGGTAGACGTAAAGCCATGACCCAACTTTTCATTTTCTTGAAAGTCTTCTATAGCTTCATAGCTATCTGTTACCTGCCGATAGCTTTGCATTTTATCTTGTAATGCCTTCACCGCTTTTCTTGTCCCCATCGGCGTAGCACTTCGTTTGCTCGATCGAATGTGCCTGGCTTGACACTGATCGGCATAAGTCCTGTCTTGCTCACGCAGATGAAATCGCAATCTTCTAATGTTTTTCCTGATATACACCCTGTTTCTTCATGTTGCCAATTCGCATCGGAACTGGCCATGGCAATGTGACCCGATGTGTCGGCCGTGACAATTTCAACTTCTTCTCCGTTCCATTGAACAAGCGCTTGATGCATGGTTGATGGGATACAGCAGTTGGCATGAATCCAATCTCTTCCAAGCAAAACGCTGTAATTTCCTTTTGCGTCGATAACAAAAAATGCGGTCGGCAAAGTCTTACTGCCGACGGTCAGTTCTGTAACCATGAAGCCTTTGGCTTCTGTGGGATTGCCTGTGAAGTCGTTCAAAACCATGTTAGTTTTAATCAAGTCTTCATCAGACTTACCCAATTTCTTGCAAGTCGTGTAAGGCATCAAATTTACTGTGGCTCCACCATCTACCAGCATCCTTGATATCGGCTTTCCATTTATATATCCTTTCAGATATAACGGTTTTAAATGCTGAAAGTGCATCTAGGCACTTATGTTATTTTGGTGATTAATGAATGTTATTTTGGTGATTAATGACAAAAACTCATAATGACAATCTATGTAGATTAAGTAAATGTTTAACTTAGTGCTTAGCAAATGACAAACCTCTAATATGATTATATTGCTATGAGACTAACTTGTTATTGCCTAGTTGAGTATCAGTCTCATCTATTTAGAGGAAAATCAAATAGGAAGGTTAAGCAAAGATAAGGTATGCAATTTTGGTATCTATTCTATATTTGTTATTGCATTCCTTTCGTGCAAATGCATAGTGAACTCCAAGTAGCATGTTGATTTTATATATGCACATTGGTTCATGTCATATTTATTTGTGCATATATATTCATTTGAGTTCATTATAGTATGCATGTATTAACTAGAGTTAAACTTCATTTTGCTATAGATTGACTTGGTGCATGCATGTTTTATTTGTATATCTTCTCATGCAATTCTCTTAGTGAAGTTTATCTAGTGTTGGATCACATATTTACTCTTACTCCAAATATTATTTGCACATGTACAATTCGTGTATATTCTATCATGTGCTTTATTTAAGTAAAGTTTGTGATCCTTGCCATGATTTAATTGATTCATCATATTGGCAATTATATATCTCTCTAGTGCATATAGATCAATTACATATTCATCGTGATGCACTTAGTAGAGAACATTTCTTATGTCAAGTGTTTCTATTTTGTGTTGTGCTTCTTTATATGAAACACTTGTTGTAATCAACTGTTCACAAATATCAACTCTATTCATATCTATTGAGCTTTTGGGACTAATGTCTTTCATGAGTAGTTTGGAAAGAATTAGGTCCCGTATGTGTATGATGACCAAGGTATCTTGGAGGATGATTATTAAGCTGAGGTCAACAAGACGGCGGTGTCACCAAGAGCTGAGGACTAAGTCAAGAGCAACTTGGCGTGGAGATCGTCAGAGAGGATGATCAAGTCAAGGTTGATAGGACGAGAGTCTCATGAGGTGAATCGAGTCGAGTTGGACAAGGCGAAGATGTCATCAATTATATGGTGAAGGTCTTCATGCATCGACATCAAGAAAGAAGACGGCAAGTGACTAGTTCTAGACTTATATTATCTTTGATTTAATTTGAGTCTAAGGATTGCCGTACTATTAAGAGGGATGCGATGTCGAATGACTTTTAGATGTGTCAAATGCTCAAGTGATCCATCCTTGTGAATCTTAGAAAGAGAGTGGTGTTGGTAGTGCCGGAAAGTGAGGGTTGTAGGTCTCTTTTGATTTCTTTGTGAAATCTGTGGTTATCCTTTGAGTTTTGGATAGTGAGATCTTGTTGGTTGTGTAGCCCTCGTTCTTAGCTTTCGGGAGAGTCCAAAATCTCTGAAATCGAGTCCGAGTCAAAAGTTATGCTCGTTTTAGTCGAGCGCTCGATCTTGATTCGGACTATCCGGAGTTAGTCCGGACTATCCGGATCATCCGGAGTATCCGGATATTCATCCGGACTCTCCGGATTGAGTCTCTCTGTTAGCCTTTTTTTAGTCAATCCGGAGTATCCGGATTGAAATCCGGAGACTCCGGATTGTGCGCAGTCTGCCCCCAACGGCTAGTTTTTGGGGAGGTCTATATATAGCCCTTCCTCCTTGTTTTTGAGAGAGCTTTTTGGTGAGGCTTTTGGAGTGGATTTTTGAGGGGCTGTGTGAGGGGCTTTGAGGGAGATTTTACCCTTAGATCTAAGTGATCCCCTTGTGAGAAGGGTTGGGAAGAGTTTGTTGAGTGAGATTTGAGTTGGTTGAGCACTTGATTTCATCTTCAAGCTTATTCTTCGTGAGCATTTGTTACTCTTGGAGGTTGAGGACTCCTAGACGGCTAGGAGGTCGCCTACGAGCCACCGGAGCTTTGTGTGGTTGGCCGTGGGAAGTTTGTGAAGGTCGGTTCCGCCTCCGTAAGGGAAGGAATCAAAGGAGTGAAGACCGGCGAGTGTATTTGTGCAACACCGGAGGAAGAGGGTTGAAAGAGACCCGGCTCAAGTGTGACCGAGCCGCCTCAGCGGAGACGTAGGATCCTCAAGGATCCGAACTTGGGTGAAAAATCATCGTCTCCAAGTTTGCTTCTTTCTCTTGCTTTAGCATTTGATTTTGAATCTTGAAATTGCCCGATCTACTCTTTTGTTGTGTTTGGCTCCGGATCTTCTATGCCCTCGGTACGACATCATTTAGATCTTTTGTATTCAAGTAGATTGTTGAAAAATTGCAAAGATTTAAAATCTTCATTCAAGTCCTCAATCCGAGTATCAGAATCCTCAACCCGACGATCCGGATAATCCGAGTATCCGGATTGAATAACCGGACACTCGGGTTAGGACCCTCGAGATTGGACTATCCGAGTATCCGGATTGAATACCCGGACGGTCCGGATAATCCGAGTATCCGGATTGAATAACCGGACACTCCGGGTTAGGACCTCGGGATCGGACTATCCGAGTATCCGGATTGAATATCCGGACACTCCGGATTGTTCAGAAATTCGGAGATTTTATTTAGCTGCAAATTTTTATTCCGCTGCATTTAGCTATAAAGTTTTTAATTCGCCTATTCACCCCCCCTCTAGGCGACATCCCCTATCCTTTCAAATGCCGATGATCATCTCTGGGTTTCTCGAAGATTACGTTTTGGACTCCCGAACAAGATTGGGCAAAAGTTTCTTTAGCCGATTCAGTTTTGATTTTGAATTCGGCTGGTAGTGTGAACACCTTGTTGATATCCATTGGTGGTGTATCGTCCCTAATCATAGGAGAATCTAGATCACCTGTCGATTCAAAATCTTCTTCAGCTTGTTCTTTTTTCCTCCATTCTTTCTTGACAATTTTGACCTGACGAAGCTCATTGAAAGTTTCGTCCCTCTGTTTTTCTGCGTCGGCTTCTCGAATCTCTTGAGTCCTTAGCCTCTGAAGTCGCCGGCGTTGCGATCGGCTAAGGCCAAACGGACACCATCTAGGCTTAGGCTCTACTGGTTTTCTTATCTTGCCGACGAGATTATCTTGGTCAATGTTTGACCTCCGTACTTCGACCTGGTTTGGTTCTTGCTTTGGTTCAGATATCCTTTCGTGAACAGGCTTTCTAAAACCTTCGTTGTAACCCCGAATCGGCTCAGACAGCCTATCTTTAGCCGATTGCCTTGGCCAATCGTCGCGGGGGTAATGTTCCATCAGGCCTGTGTACGGGGATGGCAGTGCTACTCCCCTTTCCCAACAAAACTGCCAAAAAGGACATCTTCTACGGGCCCTTTCTATGTTTTCAGTGTGATATAAATTATCCGACCGACGAGCAGGATATCGCGGTCGGCTATTCATCCTTTCGTATTTATCCATCGCCAGAGAAAGTTGGTCCCGCCTTTTGGCGCTTGCTTTGATAGCGATTTTTCACTTTGTACCATTTACCCACCCGAGGATTGCCCTTGGGTTTAATGGTCCTTGAATTTTTTCCCTCGTGATCGGCTTCTATTTGTAGTGAGCCGATCGTAATTTTCAGCGTTTGAATTCAGCTGCATATCGACCTGCTGATCCTTCTTTGGCTCATCATGCATCGGCTCCTTTCCTTTAGCGAACATTGAACCATGTTGATTGGAAACGGTCGACATCGACTTGCATAGTCGGCTCGTCGACAAATTTTAGCCGACCGTCCTCAATAGCTGACTGGATCTGTTGACGGAAAATATTGCAGTCATTAGTATTGTGAGAAAAAGAATGGTGCCACTTGCAATACCTGCGTTTCTTGATCTCGTCATCCAATGGTATAATATGTCCCTCGGGTAACCGAATTATCTTTTCTTGCAATAATAGATCAAAAATATGATCACATTTGGAAACATCAAAGGCATATTTAACTTCTGACTTATTTCTAGTCGGCTTTAGCCAAGAACAGACTAAGGATTTTTTTTGGATCCCTTTACCCATTCAGCTATATTTATTTCTGCTTCATCATCTTCTGAAGAATCACTAGGACAATATTCGACCATATTGACTTTGGCCTTGTCTTTCTCCTTATTATTATTGTTCTTGAATCTATCTTTAAACGCTTTACTATCAGGGAATCGGCTTTCTTGAGCCGATACGATGAAGCAAGTGGCTCAGATCAGCGAACTCTTGCCCTCCAAACTTCTCCCTAAGCGGAGGAATCAACCCTTGAAACGCCAAATCAGCAAGTTGATTATCGGGCAAAGTGACGCTAAAACATCGATTCCTAGTTTCCCTAAACCTTTTAATGTATTTAGTTACCGATTCCCCAAATTTCTGACGGACAGAGTTTAGATCGGAAATCCTGAGCTCCAAACTGCCCGAAAAGAAATATTCGTGAAATCGGCTTTCCAAATCGTTCCATAAGTGGATCGGATTCGGAGGTAAACAGGTAAACCAGGTAAAAGCTGCTCCGGATAATGACAACGGGAATAGTCTTATTTTCAGTCCATCGGACTGAGCCGCTTCGCCGCATTGAGCGATAAAGCGTCCGATGTGTTCCAACGTTGTAGTTGAATCATCGCCAGAGAATTTCGCAAAGTCTGGTACTCTGAAATTATGAGGGTATGGCATACGATCTATGTAATCAGGATACGGCTTTCTATAGCCGATAACCTTTCTCTTGGGCTGTATGCCGAACTGGTCCCGTAAAACAACGGAAATCTGATCTGCCCAATTTACATTATCGGCCATTGGTACAGAAGGCCCTTGATAATTTTGGTCATAGTTGGCAGCCTGCCCCCCGAGTGCAAGCTCGGGTTGCCAATTATGCTGCATCGTCGGCAGACGACCATATTGATCATGCCGATTATGCCTGCCTTGAGGTTCCGGCACTGGGACAAACGGTTCTGAATATGTTACTACCCTATGTGGACCTGGGTTTCTAAGCATGGTAGGATCTTGAGAGAATCTCTCGGAGCCAATCGGCTGCGGAACCGATTGGGGAAAGGCATAGAACGGAGCCGATGGCGGCAGGTTTATTGACGCGTCTAACTTCGCAGCATCGGTGTAGGAATGGTAATGGCTTACCCCACTTGACCAAGGATCTCTAAGCAATATTACGGTCGGTTGAGTAGGCATCATTGTGGGGAGTGAGGTTATGGCCGATGGTTTAGGATCGACTGTTGAGCTCTGCGTGTTTTGCGCTACTGAAAAAACAGGATAATTAAGCAGAGCTTGTAATGGGTCAAGCAGGCTTCCTGACGAGGCTAACTCCTGGGCTATAGACTAGACGCTATTTGCTATCATCGGCTTGAGCGTTGTCACGAGAGCCGATGATTGATTTATTAAGGCGTGGTGCTCAGACTGATTAATCATAGCCGATAATTCGGCTTGAGCAGGCAGATATCGGCTTACCGGTTCTGTGACACCCGCATCTCCCAAGGCGTTGACCGTCGGCAGGGCGGATTTTTGAGTGACGCCACGTCTGGTTTTCTGATAACAGCTTAGCATCATCTCCTCCAACGCAGTCTTCCGAGCTTCTATTTCCTGACGTTGTGCCGCGGTCAAATCGTCTATTGTTGGGACGATTATGGCCTCGACGTTCAGATCGGACGGTGGAATTAACTTTCCTGATGAAGACATCGGTCCCACCGGGCGTGCCAAGAGTGTGTTGACGTCAAAAACTTGATGTAGGGTTTCGACGACAACACACCGAACATTTAACACCGTTTAAGAGCGTGCGGTCGATTTGACTCAGAATCGACAAGGTAAAAAATATAAAATTCACTCAAAAGCCGATCGTAAAGATCAATCGGCTTAGACTTAATCAGCTTGAAGCCGATCAAGATCGAGGTAACAAGGTAAATCTAATTGGCCAATTAAGGCTAATCAGAGGATAAATGTAGATCGATTCTGAAGAGGGCGATGCGCAACAAAATCAGAACAAATCAAACCTGGGGTGTAATTGACGAAGATCAACAATCGGCGATGCGCAACTTTATTGATCAAGATCGATTACAGAGACTAAATTACAAAAGCTACTCCTAGTCGACAGGAAGGAAGAAATTAAAAGCTGGTTGATTGTATTGTGTTGTTGTCTTTCGCAGCTTGCTCTGGCCCTTCTTTTATACCCTTCGGCCGATCGTGTCCGACTACAACACGTTTCAAATTTTGATCCGTATCGACCTTATCTAGGACAGTTATTTCCTTAAAGATCTTGCCGTTACCAAAATATCTCTAAACCTTTCCATCCTGTCCGTTAATTCCGTACCTTTGACTTTATTGCCGATTTTGACCAAACTTGGCAAATTTTGGTGCAAACAATTAGAGACAAAGTTTGTCAAATATCCAAATAAGAGTTCTAAACTTCTACGACTCGGATTCAACCAGTTATATAAAACCGCTCCTATATACATGTAAATAGAACAGAATAGTGTATTTGTCTTCTATAATTTTTTCTTTCGTCATTAGGTTTTTCACGTTAAAATTAAAATTCGTGTCCCCTTTTTACTCTCCATCCTTAACAAGAGGTATCAAATCTACCAAGATCTATTCGCCGATTTGTCGCCTCTCGGATCCGGCTTCACCCGAGCCGGCGCCGCCTTCAACCAGAGAAGCCTTCGTCGACGCTGCCCTCCGTGAGCGTGACTCCATCTTCTCCACTACTGTGCCAGCTTCCCCAGCTGACGGCTCCATCCTTACCAGCGCCGCTCCCCCCTGAGCCAACGGCGCCATCCAACCAGCGCACCGCTCCAATCGTCGCCGTCGCCACCCGGAGTTCTAAGCACGTCGCCCTAGTGGGCCGCCCTCTCCTTGAGCTCGCCGAACACGAGCACCCACAACCCGACGTCGCCCTTGGCATCCCCGCCGTGTGTCGCACCAACCAGGCACCTCACCCTCCGCCGTCGACGCCGATCTGGGATTTTTCAATCTACAGCGCACTGGTCACCCCGGATCTGCCCCGGTCTCCCGCCAGACTCCCCGCCCAAGGGCGTCGCCCTCCACTTCTCCTCGGCAAGCCACCTCGGCAGCACATTGTGTCGAGGTGCCTTTGCGCTCACAGCTGAAGCCCTAGTCGGATTGTTGGTGGCGCGCACAGATTTGGGAACCCTAGCTGGATCTCTCTCAAAGGCATAAGGTCTCAATGAAGGGATAAGGCGAGAGTTAAAGAAAAAAAGGCAGAGAAAAAAAAATTGGCTGAAAAAAATCCGGCCAAAATTGCTACAGGCACCCAAGCGTACCCCAGGTTTCAAATTTCGGTTTCGGAATAAATTTCGTCCCTGGCCGAAATTTCGGAAATATTTCGGATGAAATTTGAATTTGAAAATTCAAATCCGGTCCATTCCGGAAATAAAAATCCGGAATTCGACGAAAAAACCCAAAATTTCGGACGAAATTTCCGAAATTTCTGTTTTTTGTACTGGCTGAAAAGTGGTCTAAACGTTATCAAAAAAAATTGAATTTTTTTGGAGGTTCCTGACACATTTCTGATGTTCTCACAAAAATTTCAGCTGATTATCACATCTGAGGAATTTTTAAAAATTCAGAGAGTGGTACTGTCCTGATAAAACACTGATCGACAAGTTTGATCCGAATGGAAAATGGTACAAATCAAGTTATAAACTGTTGAATTTTTTTTTGCATGTTTATGATCCATAATTAATGATCTAAAAAAAATTCATCTGATTATCACATGTGAGGAATTTTTAAAAATTCGGAGAGTGGCACTGTCTTGATAGAACACTGACCGACAAGTTTGATCCGAATGGAAAATGGTACAAATGAAGTTAGAAACTATTGAAATGTTTTTTGCATGGTTATGATGTATCTATAATGATCTCATAAAATTTTCAGATGATGATCAAACTGTATGAATTTTTAAAAATTCGAACAGTACTACTGCCCTGTTAAAAGGCTTACCGGCAAACTTGAACAAAATGAAAAATTATGTAAACCATAATTTTTTTTGAACATTTTACAGAATGGTGATAAGGAAGTTCTTAATATCCCATAAAAATTGTGATTCATGATCACACTCCAGTGAATTTATAAAATTCTTACAAGTCACAGTACCATTTATGTTCTTTTCTTTTTGATTTTTGAAATATAATATAACAAACGAAGTTTAATGCTTACATAGATTTTATTGACCAAAGAAACAAAGTTTAATTTTTTTAAAAAATTACATAATGGTACTGAGTCAATTATTAATCTCTCAAAAAAAATTTAGATCATAATCACACTCAAGAAAAATTATAAAATTCTGACAATATAACTGTCCCAATTCTGTTCATTCAGTTTTTGATTGTTTAAAGATAAAAAATGAACTTAAATTATTTTTACATTTTTTATGTATGATCCTAATCTACTAAAGATAGTACCATAAAATTTTAAGATTGTTATCAAGCTTGTACAATTTTATAAAAATCTGACAGTGTTTCTGCCAAAATTTTAAAATATTTAAAAAATTCAGTTTTTCAACAAATTTTCATAGTAGATGAATTTTCTAAGGGTTGTTGGACCAAATCCGGTCAAATCCGCCCCTAAAAGTTTCAAAATCGGCCAAAAAACACGAAATTTCGCCAAAAAAACCCTAAATTTTGGGGTACCGTAGCAAATTCAATTTTTTTTAATTTTTTCCCTGGCCGGTACTTTAGAATTCAGGGTGGTCCGAAATCCAAAATTTCGCCGAAATTCGCCGAATTTTGGAACCCTGAGCGTACCTGAAATTGCTATGCGCACCCGTAACATACCAGAAAGTTTTATTTTCATATTTAACTTGCCATAGTTTTTTTTATTTGCAATTTTTCTCTACCATGTCATCTACTAATTTTGATATTGAGAAGTTCGATGGCAAGATCAGTTTCTCTATATAGCAGGTTCAGATGAAAACCATTCTCACACAGGTGGGCATGAGGAAAACGTTGCTATCTAAACCGGCAAGCATCACAGATGAGTAATGGGAGGAACTGGATCAGAAAGTACTCTCCGCCATACAACTCAGTTTATCTATAGATGTTCTGCGTGAAATTATTAATGAGATTACTACCGCAAAATTGTGGCAGAAATTTGAAGTTTTGTACATGAAGAAAAGTCTTGCTAATAAAGTGCGCCTCAAAGAACATCTTTACACAATTGGCATGGCGGACGATACTTCTTTTCAATCTCATCTTAATGAGTTCAACTCGCTCATCATTGATCTTGAGAAATTAGAAGTGAAAATTGAGGATGAAGATAAGGTTATTTTGTTGGTCGTCTCTTTGCTGACTACCTTTAAACACTTCAAGGAAATTATGCTTTATGGCAATCATG
The DNA here is from genome assembly GCA_036346275.1 of Otatea glauca. NCBI lineage: Eukaryota > Viridiplantae > Streptophyta > Magnoliopsida > Poales > Poaceae > Otatea > Otatea glauca. Next base: position 7,155,991 of record CM070711.1, on the reverse strand, counting down.
TTACCCTTAGTTTTAAGAATGTTAAATCAAATTTATTATCTAAAGAGAAATTTGATATTTATTCTTGTTCTGAAGTTAAGGCTGAGGGTTTAATTGTTAGAGGTAGGTCTCAACATAAAGGCAATTCTCCTAGGTCAAAGTCTAGATCCAAATCAAGTGGCCATAAATCTAGCAATTTTTGTCGTTATGGCAAGAAATCTGTTCATGATATTTCTCAGTATTTCAAATTGAAAAAAAAAGACAGAAAGACACAACAAGACTCAATCCAAAAACCTACTGAAGCTAGTTTTGTTGAAAATGAACCTGATGGTGAGGCTCTAATCATCACTTCTAATTTGAAGAATCAAACTGCATAGATTATTGATTTAGCTTGCACTTTTCATATCTGTCGATATAAAGATTGATTCTCTATTTATGATTATGTTGGTAGTGGCAAAGTTGTGATTGCTGAAGTGTCTGCACTTGAAATTGTTAGAATTTTTTGTTCAAATCAAAACACATGATGGCATTGTTAGGACCCTTATAAATGTTTGCCATGTTTCCGGAATAAAAATAAATCTTATTTCTTTAGGCACTATGGAATCTTTGGGATATAAGTATATCGGTGAAAATGGTGCTCTTAAGATTTTAAAAGGCAACCTTGTTGTGATGAAAGCTAATAGAATCAAATAGTCTTTATTACTTGCAAGGATCTACAGTTACATGTTCTGCATCTGTTTCTACTATTGCATGAGATCCTCACATTACTAAGCTTTGGGATATGCGCTTGGGTCACATGAGTGAGAAAGGTATGCATCTCTTATGTAAGAAAGGACTTTTCAGTGACATTGACAAACTTGATTTATGTGAGCATTGTGTTTTTGGCAAACAAAAGAGGGCCAATTTTAATGTTTCAACTTATCAGACTAAAGGAATTCTTGATTATGTCCATCTGATCTTCGGGGTCGTTCTAGAGTTCCATATATTGGAGGATGTGAGTACATGATAACCTTCATTGATGATTTTTCTAGCAAAGTTTGGGTTTATTTCTTGAAACATAAGCATGAAGCTTTTTTAGTGTTCAAGAATTGGAAAGTTTTGGTAGAAAATCAAACTGGCAGGAAAATAAAAAAAACTTAGAATTGACAAAGGATTGGAATTTTGCAGTGGTGAGTTTGATTAATTTTGTGCTAATCATGGTATCACAAAACACTTAACTGTTCTAGAAAATCCTCAGCAGAATGGTGTGACAGAGCGTATGAATTGCATTCTTCTAGAAAGAGCCTGTTGCATGCTTTCAAATGCAGGTTTATGGCATATAGAGTGCGTTGTGGGACGATACTATTTCTACAGCTTGTTATTTGATTAATCTTTCTTCAAATTTCGCCATTAATTTTTAGGTTCCATAAGAGGTTTGGTTAGGTAAACCTTTTGATTATTCCAATTTAATAATTTTTGTTGTCCTGCATATGCTCATGTTAATAATGGAAAAATAGAGTCTAGAGCAAGACAATGCATATTTGTTGGGTATGGTTATAGTCTCAAAGGATATCGTTTATGGTGTTCTGATTCTCGCAAATTAATCATTAGTCGTGATGTTACTTTTCATGAAGATTCTTTACTTTCATCGGGTAATGATAATGTTGGTTGTTCATTCACAACTGAATTTGAAATTTTTGAAGCTACTACAAGAAATACATAATTTGAGGTAGTTTTACCTACCATTGATAATTATTCTTTGACTTGTTCTACTTCACAACCAATTTCTGATATAGCATCTCCTAACACTAATTATCATTGCATAGCTTGAGATAGACCAAGGAGGAATATTCAATTGCCTGTGATGCTTTTCTTGCTGCACAAGATATTTGTGATGCTTTTGAACCTTCTTATTTAGAAGCTATCTCATGTGAAAATTCTTTTAAGTGGTTGACAGCTATGAATGAAGAAATTGAGAACCTTCATAAAAATTGTACATGGGATTTGATTGAGCTTTCAAAAGGTAAGAAATCTTTAAAGTGCAAATAGATATATAAGAATAAGGATGGTATTTCTGGAGTTGAACATGCAAGATGGAAAGCCTGGTTAATGGTAAAAGGTTTTGACCAAAGAGAAGATATTGACTTTAATGAAGTTTTTTCTCCTGTTGTACATCACTCATCCATTCGGGTTATGCTTGCTTTTGTTGATTTATTTGATTTTGAATTAAAGCAACTTGATGTTAAAATTGCCTTCTTACATGAAGATTTAGAAGAGGAGATTTTTATAACACAGCCTGAAGGTTTTGCTACTCCTAAAAAGAGTATATAGTTTGTCATTTGAAAAAGTCTCTATGATCTTAAGCAAGCTCTAGGCATTGGTATAAAAGGTTTGATTCTTTTATGATTGCACAACAATATTCTTGCAACAATTATGATAATTGTGTCTACTTTAAACAATTTCCAAATGGATCTTTGTCTATTTACTACTCTATGTTAATGACATGTTTATTGCTTCTCATGACAAATCCTTGATTAATCAGTTGAAGGCTTAGCTTAGTCATGAATTTGAGATGAAAGATCTTGGTCCAGCAAAGAAAATTCTTGGAATGGAAATTCTGCGTGACAATAAAACTGGTAACTTATTGCTATATTAGAAAAAGCTACATCGAGAAGATTCTTGATAGATTTAGTCTCACTGATTGCAAACTTGTTTCTACACCTTTTGTCTTACATTTTAAATTATCTTCAAGTCAATGTCCTACTAATAAAGAAGAGAAAGAGTATATGTTGTGTGTTCCGTACTCTAAGTGCAGATGGAAATCTCATGTATGCTATAATTTGTACTAGACCAGATTTAGCTCATGTAGTTAGTATGGTTAGCAGATTTATGCATAATCCTGGCAAAGAGTAAAGAATGTTGTTAAGTAAATTCTTCGTTATTTGAAAGGGACTTCCAGTTTTGGCTATGTTTGATAAGAATAAAGTGAAGAAAAATAATGTTGTTGGATTTGTTGATTTTGATTATGCTAGTGATCTTGATAAACGAGGATCAATTTCTAGATATATCTTTTCTTTATGTGGTTTTGCAGTCAATTAGAAAGCATCTTTACAGCCTAGTGCTTCTCTTTCTACTACTAAAGCAGAGTATGTTCTACTACTGAAGATGTTAAGGAATCTATTTGGTTGCGAGGTCTGGCTTCTGAACTTGGTATTTCATAGAAAACTGTTACTGCTTGTTGTGGCCAAGAATGATATGTATCATGCCAGAGTGCTATTTGTTTGACCAAGAATAATATGTATCATGCCAAGACCAAGTACATTGATATCAAGTACCATTTTATCTATGATATTATTGCTGAAGGACAAGTTGTTGAGAGAAAGATATACAGTGATGACAATCTTGCTGACATGCTCACGAAGATACTTTCAAATACCAAGTTCAAGCATTGCCTGGACTTGATTGGAATTCATGGTGCTTAATTACCTTTTGGGGTTTTCCGGAGATAATTTCATTATGGATTTTGAGTTAAGGGGAGGTCTGTTAGAGATAAGGCTTCCTCAAATATCCAAATAAGAGTCCTAAACTTCTACGACTCGGACTCAACCGGCTATATAAAACCACCATATGTACATGTAAATGGAACAATAGTAGATTTGTCTCCTATAGTTTTTTCCTCTTTCGTAAGGTTTTGTATGTTAAAATTCGTGTCTTTTTTTTCTCTCTCTAGCCCTAACACTTTGGTATTGACACGATATTTGCCGAGTTAATTCTGGACATTGCAAGCCTCATTGTATAGAACCGCATGGATACTGCCAGGACGTCTTCCTTTATAGCTAGCTGCCCAGCTATTATTGAAGAAGCACCCGGTGAATCCGTCTGGCCCTTGTGCCTTGTCCGCTGGCATCCGGTCAATTGAGTCAGCAGTTTCTTGCTCGGCGAACGGCACCTGTAATTCGTGCAGATCGTGTGCAGGTAGCTGTATCTGATCCCAAGCGAAAGTGCTGGGTTGTGCCCATGATGTCATAGTAATACTGATGTAGTGCTTTGTTTCCTCCAAATGCGTATGAAATTCTTCCTCCTCCCTGAGTTTGCCTTTAGATGAAAGAATTTTGTGTTTGCATCTCCCACTCCGAGCCAGGTTATTCTTGATCTTTGTCTCCATTTCATCCTTCCAATCGCGGATAGTCCCAAAATTCTAGCCTTTACTGATGTACGAAGCTCTCTTCCTTGCTGAGCGAGTAGCTGCTAGCTCTTCCTGAGCTCGGTCAGGCTGGAAGATAGTCTCCACGGCTATGTGCATTTGCCGGGCTCCAAGCCTTCAGTGCTCGTGCTGTTCTCTGCAGTTTGGTGACAATGATCTTTATGGGATCGATTTCTTCAATCGACTGTGCCCACGCTCCCTGCACTACCTCATGATATCCTGACATCTAAAGAATTGTGGTGCTCGTAAATTTTCTTCCCCAGAGATCAATAGAGGGCATCCTGGTTATTTTTGTCGCATGCTCATCGTCCTGACCACTGGCCGGGCAAGTGCGCATCTAGGTCATCGCGTTTATGCATGATTCGTGAAGCGGCTCGATGCGTAGTAGTGCTCCTAATGCAGGAGTACACTACGATATGTCAAATGGGAAAACAGACAAAAACATATCTATTCTACAGGATTAGCTTAAAATTAAGGAATATGTCCATTTTACACCTCTTGACTTCTCAAAAAGTCCATTTAATGCCCTCAACTACAAACTGGGTATTTAACCTACAAACTTACAAAACCGTGTCAATTTATACTCTGAGGGGTTTTACAGGGTGGTTTTGATAATTTGGATCCAACTCAAGATGGTTTTCATCATATTGGCAGAGACATCAATGAGTTTGGTTAATAAAAATCAAATTCAAGGGTATTGGCATCAACATCATCGACCTCGTTTCCACTCATTTTCTCTCTGTATACATTCTCTTTCTTCTTCTCGTCATCATTCATTCTCTCATTTCGATCTACATCAGCAAAAATCGATGACATGGCTACTAACATAAAAAAAAACAAAAATCACCATCCTTATGAATAAAATTGTTCTTCAAAACCGTCTTAAGGTGCAAATTGACGCGATTTTGTAAGTTTGGTTACTAAATACCCGGTTTTATAATTAAAGGTGTTAAATAAATTTTTGAAAAGTTGAGCGACATAAAATGAACTTATTTCTATAAAAAAATATGTGTAACAATAAAAATAGAATAGATGGCTAGCTAGCCACCATGAGAATAATTTGCAAGCGGTAATATAATTTCTTGTCGATGAGATGGAGAAAGAAGTAGAAGTGCCTCAAAGTGGAGCGGCCCATGCATTGCATTACAGCGGTAAAATAAAAGCACAGAAAAACAAGCTGTAATCGAACGGGCCGGACATCGCAAAGCCAGCAGTCCAATAGAGGCCCATTACCAACTACCGTGACGCAGGCTCAGGGTGCATCTGGTCCATGCAGTTTTACACCGAATTTTTTTTTATTTAATATTTATTTTTATTCTTTTTTTCAAAACTATGCGTCCGAATGAAAAAATGACAAAAATGCCCCCCGTCGCCCGTGTATGGGCGATCGCTTCATACACGGCGATAGCCCCGCCACCGATAACGCCATTAGCGGTAGCTTGCTGGGGGGCCCATCGCCTCTGAGGGCGATCGCCTCTGAGGCGGCAGGACCAGCAGTTTTTTTTTAGTTTTGTTTTGTAATTACTATATGCTTTTAATATAAACCCGTAACTTTTGTTAGGAGTGTCCAAATTAAATGAAACTTGTTTCTAAATTTAAATTTTGGAATGAAGAATTAGAGTGTAAAATAAAAATCCATGTGTTGTTTGCGAATTTTTTTATTTGAGTTCGAATGCTAGGCTCTAATCGTGGATTGTGAAGGAATTATAATGTGTGTTGATCCATAATTCATGAAATAAATAGAATAAGTTACTACAACCTTATGCACTTCATTTTTGCAAAAATATCTAAATATGATTGCATTTTGAATAAAAGATGGCTAGTTTAAACCCTTTATAACAATCATTGTTCAAGCAGTTAGAATAATATCGAACGACCTCAAAACTTGATGAAACAGCTTTGTTGCATTCTTGGGCTTGCATAGGTCACAATTATGTAAAAATATTTAGATGTCACTTTAGGTCGCACTATTTTATTGTTGTCCTAACATGCAATCAGTAAAACATAAAATTGCCGTATCTTTCGCAAACGATGGTAAAACTCGATGAAATCGATATGACGAATCAAAATGCTATAACCTATCTCGATGGAGAAAATAACATCATTTGGGACACACAGCGATAGGACACATACTAGCCCTCCTGACGGTGAGCATACTCTTGAAGGTTGGGCGCCTGCTTATTACGACTTAAAACTAAAAGGAGTACCACGAACAAGGAAAACCAAAGTTAACACCAGACGTCTATTGAGTGCTTGAGGCCACTTCCCATTCGCCCATGCCTCGTGGGGCTTCTCCGCACGTCGCGCCTCTCTCGTTTCCTCTCTCTCTGCCTCCTTCTCCTCCGCTTCTTCCTACATGCCTCCTCGCGTGCGGCATCGCTGTTCTTGAAACCGCCGCGTGAACTCATCCTGCCGGTTGGCTTGGTCAAGCCGTTGGTCCTCGGGGTTGATCTCCGTATCAAACCATCGCTCAAATTCACACAATGGCGGAGGTGACTGCATGAAACGTAAATTAGCAAAGTTTCATTCACAAATATTATGTAACCCGCACGATTGTTACCATGCGGCGATCCTTGGTGCTCTTCTCCGCGGATCGAAGGCGTAGTTGCGGCACTTCCAATACCTCCTCTTCCAAGTTGAAATTTCCCAAGAGCGGACAAGCTGCAAAGATCTCCGCACATACACATGGGCGCTGACTCCACGAGGTAGGAAGAGATCTTGGTACGCTAAATTCATGCGCATGCACTCGCTTCTTCCTTTGCCTTCCCTTACCCTTTGCACTTGCACGCCTCGGCATTTTCGATTGATGCTCACCCTCTATTCTTTCTCCCGCTGTTCTTTGCGAGACCGCTTGTGAGAACGAATGTTATAAAGCGGCGATATCGCCGGGTATGGGGCGATCGCCTCATATTTGGGCGATTGCCCCATGTAAGGGCGATCGCCTCACATTAGGCGATCGCCTACTAGAGGCGATAGGTGCACCAAACGTTGGTGTGTTGTCACGTCGTGTGGCATAGGCAAGCAATGCATAAATGATTTGAACAATTTATAGTGATAACGCTGTCATGTTACTAACTCGAGTTATACAATGTCTTCTTGAGCGTAAAGCCATTAAAAAATACATCCGCACAACAAGTCAATCACGCCACGCTTCCTAATCGGCCCGTGGGTAGGTGAGTGGCGACGGCGACGGACGTCCCTCCTAGGCCGCCTGCGGCGCGGCGTAGAGTAGTCTTGGCGGCGGCGAGGCCAAGTCTGTGGCGGCGCACCCGAGAGCCGAGAGGGTCGAGGTAGTCGGTCGAAAGGTACTCCTCCGGTCGAACTCGTCGTCGAAGGCTCGTCGAAACCACCACAGGGTCTTTGCTGGGCGGGACGGGAGGAGCCTCCGCGGCCAGCCCGCTTCACTTCTGCTGCGTGGGAACGTGCGAGGAACCGGCGGGGTAGGGCGAGACGCAGAAGGAGCCTCCCACCCATCGCCCCCACTGCTGCTGCGTGGGAGCGTAGCGAGGAACCGACGGGTAGGGCGAGGCGCGAAGGAGCCTCGTCGACCACCGCCCCCGCACCGCGTGGGGCGTGACGGGCACCGGGTGGGTAGGGCGAGTCTTTGGGGCGAAGTGGCGTGGTGTCTTTGCGTCCGCCGACGTCTCGCGCCTCGGCGGTGGCTGCGAGCCAACCGCCTCACGTAGCGAGGACCCGACCCCAAGCCGTCTCGGACTCGGCGGTGGTCACTGTATGCCCCCTCTAGGCGCGTCAACATGGACACGCCTCCACCTCAATCTCCGCCAAGAGCCGAGTCCGCATGTAACGTCGTTGGCATTACGTAAGTTACATGAAAAGACGTGCCCATGTAGGTTCGATTGACACTTACCGAGGCGTTGTCCCTCCGGGACATCTGTGAAGGGTGCGTGTCCGCTACCGATGCTGCCGGCGACGTCGGTCTTGGTGTGTACCCCACCCCGAGGCGAGTCGCGCGGGCGAACCACTCCATGTCGATCGTACATGTCATGGTCGTCGGCGGGTCTCGGTGACCCTCTCGTCGAGTCGCGGCGTCCCATCGCAGGCCCATGGTCGCATACGGTCGCGAATCGAGAGCCCACCGCAAAGACCCATCCGGCCATCCCGCAATGCAAAAGCAGTAAGTACACAAAGACATTAATTTCGCAAAGATGCGGAGTAGTAGGATCGGGGCAAGTACACTGGCGCCACGTCGACAACGTGACGAGGCGGCAAAGGAAAGGATCGAACAGCCGAATCGCCGCAAAGACTTTCGGTCGCGGGAGTACTCTCGACACAAAGGTCAAAGACGAGCACCTTACGGGTGAGCCAAAGGCCTCATCTCGCGTGCAAAGCACGGAGACCCGTGAGGTGCTCGGGCGTGACGTCGTCGCGGTGTATGGCGCCCACCGCACGCCCTCGCTGTGGAGGCGGTCGAACTCCGAACGAACTCCCGATAGGACCTCCTCACCAGTAGGTGCGCGAACCTCCGCCGCGAGGAAATAAGAAATGGCGAAGGTTATTCAAGTGCGTTAGTGGGAAAAGATACGAGGAGCGTGCACATCGTCGGACCCGATGGTGGCCCATGGTGGGCGATCCACCGGTCGTCTCCGTAAAGCTCCTCGAGTGCGGTGTCGTGTCAACAACGAGCTGCCCGACGGAGAAGCGCCCCAAGACCACAACCGGAGGAGTAGGGCGCAACGACATCGTCGCGTCGTGCTCGCCGAGAGACGGCGTCGCCGCACGCACCTCAGACGTCGCCGCAAGCACACCGAGGCCCACGACCACCGTGCATCACCGTTTACAAGGGGAGTTAGGCGTGCTCGTTGAGACGAGATTGAACCGAGTGTGTTACCTCATCCACCGGGTGTCGGCGATGTCTTTGGCGTACTCGATCGGTGACGGTCCACCGTGTTCCGTGGGAGGACGGAACATCACCCAACCGAGCAACAACGGGAGGTATGCCTCCAAGTGGCGGGCCACGTCCGCCTCCTCCGCGTCGCGGTGGAGAAGGTCACCAGCGGCGTTCGCAACAAACATTATCGGCAACTTGGCGCTTCTATTTTAATTCTCAAAGAAAGAGGTACTCACCGTGGAATCGGCGACCACGCCTTCGTCGGTCCGTGGCGCCGGCCTCCCTAAGGGGTGGTAGGGGCTGCCGGGTGCCGCCGCACCTCGGCGAAACGCGCGGACAACTCGGCGTGCCGCGTGGCGAGGCGTCGTGGCGCACGCATCTGCCGGGCCCGCACAAGGGAGGCCTAAGAGGTACGACACGCCCCGCAGCGTCGGAGCCATCTCTCCGCGCGGAAGGTGGAACGTGTCGTCTCCGGTCTCCACCGGTCCACGAGTGTGGCGGCGGGACCGGTCGTGCGAACCGCGGCACCTCCTTGCCCTCTAACGGGCGATCACCACTCCACCATCCTACAAAGAGGAAGTAAGCCACCGCCGCAACTTTGCATGTAGTTAGAATTGCATTCACGGTAAGTATGTGTACGTAAAGAGTGCAAGCGTTCGCGACTTACCGTGGAACCCGGCGTGGGTCGATCGAGCGGCTCCTGGGCACTCGAGGTCGGTGGCCTAGCACTCGGTTCTCTCTGCGGAGTACCTAGACCGGTGGTCGCATCGACGGTCACGCCCAAAGCACTCGAGGCAAGGTCGCGCCATCGTGGCTGTTACAAAGCAAATACAACAGATTATCGGTAATTACATGTGCACACAAAATGAAATGCGAAATAACGAATTGTACCATACTCAACAAACAATACAACCGAAGTGGAGAGCAAAAAAACTCGATTGCAAACATACGAAAGACAAAGACATGTTCGACGAGGCACACAACGCGTCGAGAATTACATTATCCTCGTAGGTACTAAGCGGGACATCGGAGAATAACATGATGCGAACAACAACTTACTAGTACATTGAAAATTACATCGAACATTACAACGTACATTACACTTACGGTCCATTGAATAATACAAGATGGGAACAACATGCAAAGTTACATTATCCGCGGTTGCGGCGCGCTCGGACTCGTCCATATCGTTCGAATCGCCTTGTCCTTCGACGCCCGACCTTCATCTTCAACATTCGGATGTCCGTACCCATCGATGGTCCGGAGAGGGGCTGTTGTGAACGATCCATCCACTCGGTGCCGTACACCTCATGATGCCACGTGTTGAGAACGCTCGCTTGTAGTAGTGCGGGAGATGAGCGGACGGCGATTGATGCGTCTCGGCGGTGCGGCAATGACGTGCGAGCACGGCAAGTCGCAAGCGAGCGTGGTTTCGGCGAGAGCACTCGCAATCACCGCTCGGGTATGCACGATGGGAAGTCCTCTCCGGTGGGCACCGCGACCTCGGTCACCGCGATGCACGTGGTATCTCCGTTCCACGCCACTCTCGGTGTAACCCGATGTGTCTGCGCCTTTCTTGTTTTCTTGGACATGTAGGTAGACACAACAGTTGAGTAAGACAATCGATTGTCCGACATACATGCTGCGGAGGTCTTGTATCGCTCAATGAAATATCTCTGTGTCCCTAATAAGACACCTCAACTATACCCACGATGGAAGGCATCCGTGCCTTTCATTACCCATTGTAAATCTCCGCGAGTTCGTTGTCATGATCCCATAACGCGAGCCGCCTCGTCGTCTGAAGGACCATTTCTCCAAAGGCTCATGTCGTATCCAATCGGTGAAACTCTTTATCTTTGGTACCGCCCTCGCCGAGGTTTGGGGGTCTCGCTTCGCCGCATATAAGGTCGTGGGGTCCTCTCCTTGCTCATGGTACACCATCGGGTTCCTTGATGAACTAGCGGTACCTCTGGGATCCATTGATTGCTTCTTCGTTAGTTCGTCCAACGTCTTCCAAAGCGTCGAACTTCCTCCGTTGGTTCTGTTTGCACAGCGCTTGAACATGTTCATAAGCTCCTTATTCTGAATCGACGGAAAAATTGGCACCCATGTGCCTCATGCACCACCGCTCCTCGGATCGGCCACTTTGTCGCTCCCACGACGGCGGACCCTTGTTGCATATCCACGATCGCCCTTAGCGACCGCATGTCGGTCATGGATGACACAAACATCGAACTGTCGAGAACAATCGCCACTTCACTCTTTCAAGGAACCGATACCACTCTCCGTGTTTTCCCCCTCCACGAATGCCAACGCAACCGGTAGAACACGGTTGTTGGCATCCACCGCGATCGCAGATTAGAATCGCCCTTGTACTTCCCGTGAGGAATGTGCCATCCATGCAAAGGACCGGCGGCGGTTTAACGCATTTATGCATGCGCCAGGCGAAGAATGCACGCCGCAATACCCACTTCCCGTGCACGCACCACCCGCAGGAACTCCGCAAGGTCGATGGATGTACCGGGTTCCTTTGTGCGATTGCCACGAGCAAGTGGGAATATTCTCGTCTGAAGCCTCGTCGTCCCGAACCGTATTTCCAGAGCTGTCCTTTTGCTCTCCATGCCTTTGCGTAGCTAATCTTGTCTTGAAACCTCTCCTCCACGGTGTGATAATAGATCGAGGTTGCGGATGGGGATTGTCCACGATCGACCATAAAACACATTTGCCACCCAAGTGGGCGACGATTATGGTGTCCTGCTCCGCTTCTTCCATTCGCAGATTATGCTCCATCACTATGGAGCATTTCCGATAATCCGTCCACTTCCCTGGTATGCATGCACCCGCCATGGGCACGAATCAACTACGCACTTCACGTCGTAGTCCTTCTTCTTGGACTTCACAACCACGAATTGCCGCGAGAGACATTGCCCAAGATTTCACCGCATCCATCACAGCCTCCTTGTCTTTATATACGCCCTGCGTCACCTCGTTCTCACGATACTCCCATGCATCAATGTTCCTTCATTCATTGTTAGGTCTTGAAATTGTAATTGGTCCACGCACCGTGGATAGGCACCCTGGGGCGTTGTCCTCCTCGTCGGAGTGCTCACCATCGTGGACTTCCTCATCCGCACGGTCCTCCTCTTCCATCAAGTCAACAATGTCCTCCACCTCCTCCCCTCGTCGGCCACCCCTCGCGCCTCCACCGCTGTCTCCTCTGCCCCGGTCCCTTCGTCACCGCGGTCTCGTGCTCCTCGTCTCGGGCTCCTCGCCGCCTTCCTCTTCGCATCCTTCTACATTTGATGTCCCCTCGCCGTAATGTCCACCCGACATCACGAACTTGCGACACCGATGGAGCTACCGGTAGCATGTGCCAACAACATGAGCGCCAACCCCGCTCTACTAAGAAAACCAACATAACTCCTCCATGTGGACGCGTCGAGTTAACAGAATCAACTCTCCGTAAAACGGTCTTGCGCTCGGCTCACTCTGCTCGACCATAATCGACGATGCAGGCATCCAAACCGAACATCCGAGACATCCACTCCAACAAACCCTCAGTATGTCCTATCGCTCGGTCTCGCATATGCCCGTCGACTCTTGAAAATGATGATAGATCCACCCCATCCGCCCCTGTGCTATCTCCCCATCTCCATAAAATATTTGGAAATACAATTTCTCCGACATGCTGCAACGTCCGACGGAAAAATATTACTCTAAAATACAATCTACAAAATACGACTATGAATAAGTGATTCGACTAGCCTACTATACGGTCTAATATTAAATTTCTACTACATTACATTTGTATATATTGCCTAATACATTACTAACATAATAAAATTAGTAATACACGACCATACTAAATTAAATTCATACCACATTACATTTGTATATATATTGCCTAATACATTATTTGCATAACAAAATTACTAATACACAACCCTACTAAATTAAATTCAAATATTGTCTAATATTTCTACTATATTAAATTTCTACATCTTGAATACTACATTAAATTTGCACATACTTACGATACTAAATTAAATTTGTAAATACTACATACTACATTAAATTTCAATATTAACTGCTATATTAAATTTCTAAACAATACATAATCCTAAAATTTCTAAATACTACAATTCCTAAATATTAAATGCTACATTAAATTTTAAATCTCAGTATAACCTAACAAAAATTCCTACATTTACCTCTACAAAAAATTGATAAACTAACTCTACAATAAAATTCAAAAATTTACCTAAATTTTTCTTCTCCTTCTCTTCTTCTTCTCTTCCTCTTCTCCCTCTCTTCTCCCTCTCTTTTTCTCCTGCGGTGCGCTCGCTCCGCTTCTTCTCTCTTGCCGACCGAGTGGGCGCGGGATAAAAGAGCCGCCGCCTGTGAGGCGATCGCCTTCTGAGGCGATGGGGGCCCCACAAGCGGCGGCATTAACGGGCCGGGGCGGCACTAACGGCAGGCAGGGCTATCGCCCGTGTATGGGGCGATCGCCCCATACACGGGCAACGGGGGGCATTTTTGTCATTTTTTTTTTCGGACGCATAGTTTTGAAAAAAAGAATAAAAAAAAATATTAAATAAAAAAAAATTCGTTTTACACCGTTTGGAAAACATCAATCTTACCTGAATTTCACGGAAACACTTTAATTCCGACAAAAATCAGGAAAAATTCTCGTATTTTGAACAAATCATTGATGAACATCCTCTAAAAAAAATGCAATTTTAACGACCATCCTCTCAAGTTTTTTTGCAGTTTTAATGAACATCCTCTTGGGGAAGAAAAGGCACTTTTGTAAACGCAATTTTGGGAGCCGCAAGAAATGTTCGGCGCGCAAGTAATCCGTCATTTGGAAGCGCACGCGAGCGCTCCGTGGATCTACGAGTTGCGAATTCTAGCATGATCGAGTTGGCACCTACGTGCGAGCCATCGCGAATCAGCACCGTGCCAAACTATAATTGCGAGATCGCTAGCTGATCGATGAGGTCGGAACGACGAAATCGAGATGGAAGGATCGTGGATGATGAGTCGTCGGCTTAGTTAGGCACACGTACGCTTTGCTTTGCTGCGCGTTACACGACTCGGCCGCGCGTCATCGTGCAGTTTAAAGTTAACGACGATCGAGTACATTGCCCCTGATTCCTCAAGATATGATCGCGGCCACGAGCTGTAGCTAGTCAAACTAAGCATGCTGCTGCAGCCTGCAACCCGGCCGTTCCGTTGGTTCCAGAGTGGCAGTGGCACGGTACCGCAAAATGCAAAGAAAACGGAAGTCTTGGCTTAGCTAGCGCTCTTATCTATTTTTATTTTTCTTTTCTTCAAATCTAATCTCCCATGAATAAATTGTAATAACAGTCACACTTGTACATGTTTGTGTATCATGAGATGTGGTCGGCTCTGTGGCACCCCAACCGACCACGGCAAGCGAGCTGTTCGCTCTCCGAGCTCGATAGCAACCTCGCTTGCCATGGTAGGTGCGATGCTTTTGCCATGATCGGCTAGGGTGCCGCGGATCGACCATCTGTCGTGGTACACAAGCGTCAATATATAACACGTGTTATGTGCCGCTGTTTATGTGATCAGAAAAGAAGCTGTTTTTTATAACTTTATTCATACAGGACTATATTTGAAAAAAATAACGTGCAAAAGGACTTTAAAAAAATCTCGCGAGCTTACCTAGCCCCGTACGCATACTGCCTCGTTACGTTTTTGGGAACTTCCGCCGGATGCGGCTACGTACTCGTGGCTGCTGTCGATTAAACTTGCTTGCCTCCTAAGGATATGCCCCTCTGCTAAGTTACGTGCATGCTTGCGAGTTGTAACCCTGTCATGTGTAGCAAGCCGTTTTCGAAGCTTGGCCGTGTCGTCGTTGCTATCCGTCTTCCAACATAAACATGACGTATCCGATCCACGACGTAACGTAACGCCGTTCGCACGTGTAGACGTGTCGCCGTATTTGCCATATATTAATTAAGTTAGTTCTTCGATCTCCCTGTGTTCTCTGTGCACACGGTACTGGAGTACTGGACCGCAAGTTTGCCTGTCTTTCCTTCCTTGATATCAGAAAACATGACCGCAACTCGCAAACTAGTATGGCCTTCAGTTTGCTGCTCGGAGACGCGCGTGCAGTGCGTAGATGTATCATCGTCGATCTGACGTGTAAATTAGTGTTCATTAGAAGCAATTAAACTGCAGCTAGCTTGTACGTCGATTTGCTGATATTAACGTGCGTTACGCCGTAACAGAAAGAATAAGTAGTTCCTTTTATTTTGCATTTTTTTTTCTTCTTCAATCACATATATACGTACTGCAGAATTGAAATTAAGGAAATTAACCTGCTCTCTAACAAAGTCGACGGTTCTTCAATTCGTACGGGCCGTCGTAACCAGCAAAGAAAGGTGCATTTGTACACGTGCCTACGGTGGTGAACTCCGGTACACTCCCCATTCGCAGATAGTCTAATGTTTTGTTAAACCTTTAAAACTTAAACTGTTAATATAGTTTTAAATATTTAAATTAGATACACAAAAATTATGTATATAGATTTGTCTCGAAAAGTGCTTTCATAATATTATAATTTTATTAGATTTTATAAATATATTATAATAAAAATTAGTAGTTAAAGCTATGTTTTAAAGATTGTATGGTGTCTAAAATGACAACTATCGTGACTAAAGGGAGTATTTAATATAGTAATACAACTAAAGTACTCCTAACTAAGCCACGTAGGTACGTACGTACGACCAAGATTTAGTTTGACCTAGAAACGAGGCGATCAGGTCAGCCCGGAACAATATATAGCTGAGTTGCTAGAGTTCCTGGCCGTACGCGCAGAGTACGCACGACCGGTTCCGGCCGTTTTGTATTCGTACACGAGAGGCGTCGCGGTCGAGTATCTGTACGCGCTCGGAGGCCAGCCACACGAGTGCGTACCCAGCTACGAGTGTACGTATCACGTTGAATGAATGAACGCAGCAACCACCTCGACCCCCGACCAGCAGGGGATCTACAGGGTATGCCGCGTGGACCGCGACATACCCTGTAGATTTGGTATAACCCATACATGATTCTCGTCATAATCTGGCACAACAATCTTGCAGGATTTATAACTTTTGATCCGTAGGTCCGATCGTGCTAATTCTTTTTTAGTTAGATGCGTATTGGAATCTAGTTTATTAGGTTCAAATTTCATGTCAATCCAACAGTTGGATCTCTAAGAATTCATGATTTACCGAACACATCTACTCTATTTTGTTGAATACGAAGCAATAATCAGTAATACCTACAATCAAACTAACATAAAAAGGTCAAGTCCGGTTTGAATTTCGTTTCAAACTTGTTTTTTTAAACTAGTTAAACTCGTCATCCAAAAGATTAAAACTGTTGTAGGTGTGAAACCCAAACACGAATGAGGGGGTAAACGTCGTCCGTTTGACAAGCCATCATCCATAAGAGTAAAATTGACACGAGGATTTATACAGGTTTGAGGGTTCGAGAGGACCGCCCTACTCCTGCCGGTGAGCCAACGGAGGGTTGCTTCTGAGAAGCAGGTCTATGAGAGCTTACCAGTTCGAATGGTTTTATTGCTCAAGAGAATTCAAGTTACAAATGAAGGATATATGGGGCATTTATAAGTTCTTGGGCATGTACAAATGAACGAGATATCCCTCATGGAGATAGTTAACTTATAAGTACATGTGAGGGGTATTATTGTCTTTTCTAGGCATAATTATAATTCTTTTATCTATATATTATATAGTCAGTTGTCGGTTGCACTGTATATGTCGAGCCATATGACGAGTAGCTCCTATGTCCTTTAAGATATATGCTTGGGTTGGTGGAGCCCACTTGTCTTGTGGAACTCACCAAGAATGGACACACCCTATGATGGCTTTGACCTTTGATAATAAGCCTCCCACCACCTAGGGGGGTGGTTCATAGAGCCATAAAACCAGCATGGCAACCCCTTGGTATTAGGGTTAGAGCCATAGTCTTCAGGAGGAGTGTTAAGTATCCCTCCAACAAAAACATTTGTCACCTATACTCTTGTGAGTACGTACTCCTACGACCAAGGTTCAAAATTTGGTAATTTCGCAAATTTTGTTTAATTTCGATTTCGGACCCAAATCTAAACTACCTAGGGAAAAAATTTAAAAAAATTTGAAATTGCTACAGTAAAATCCGAAATTTCGCCGAAATTTCGTGTTTTTTGACCGGTTTTGACCGTTTTAGGGCCGGATTTGACCCAATAACCATTAGGAAAGTCATCTCCTATGAAAATTTGTTGAAAACCCGATTTTTTTAAATATTTTAAAATTTTGGTAGAAATACTGTTAGATTTTTATAAAATTGTACAAGCTTGATAATAATCTCAAACTTTTATGGTACTATCTTTAGTAGTTTAGGATCATACATAAAAAATTTCAAAATAATTTAACTTCATTTGTTATCTTTTAGAAATCAAAAACAGAATGAACATAATTGGGACAGTTATATTGTCAGAATTTTATAAATTTTCTTGGGTGTGATTATGATCTAAAACTTTTATGAGAGATTAATAATTGACTCAGAACCATGATGTAAATTTTTGAAAAAATTTAAACTTGGTTTGTTTGGTCAATTAAATCTATGTAAGCATTGAACTTCGTTTGTTATATTATATTTCTAAAAACAAAAAGAAAAAAACATAAATGGTAGTGTGCCTTGTAAGAATTTTATAAATTCACTGGTGTGTGATCATGAATCAAAATTTTTATGGGATATTAAGAACTTCCTTATCACCATTCTGTAAAAATTTTAAAAAATTAAACTTCTTTTCTTGCTAAATCAAATCTATGTATTGATCATCGACTTTTATACGGACGTAGTAATCGTCTGAATTTTTAAACATTATTTGAGAATGATCATCATATAAAAATTTTAAGAAAACATTAATGTTATATCAGGACCATCCACAAAAATTTTCAAAAGTTTTTAACATGGTTTACATAATTTTTCATGTTTTTCAATTTTGCCAATAAACATTTTAACAGGCGATAGACCAATAGTACTTATTAGAATTTTTAAAAATTCATAAAATTTGATCATCATCTGAAAATTTTATGAGAGCATTATAGATACCTCATAACCATGCAAAAAAATAAAATTTTTATAACGTGGTTTGAACCATTTTGCATTCGGTTCAAAATTGCGGTCATTTTATCGGGACAGTTCAATGTTTGAATTTTGAAAAATTACACAAAATTTAGAATAATCTGAAATTTTTATTTAAATATCATGAATGTGTCATGAATCTCCAAAATTTTTTTTAACAATTTATAACTTGATTTGTACCATTTTTCATTCGGATCAAACTTATCAGTCAGTGTTTTATCAGGACAGTACCACTCTCTGAATTTTTAAAAATTCCTCAGATGTGATAATCAGCTGAAATTTTTGTGAGAACATAATAAATGTGTCAGGAACCTACAAAAAAAATTTAAAAATTTTTCGTTAACGTTTCGACCTCTTTTCAGCCGGTACAAAAAAACCCGAAATTTCGAAAATTTCGCCCGAAATTTCGGGTATTTCGCCCGAATTTCGGATTTTTATTTCCGGAATGGACCGGATTTGAATTTTTAAATTCAAATTTTGTCCGAAATATTTCCGAAATCTAAAAATTTCGCCGAAATTTCGTCGTCCGGTCTGAGCCGAAATTTATTCCGAAACCGAAATTTTGAACCTTGCCTACGACTCATGTACCACTTAAACAAAAGAAGTATACATCTTTACCTTTTTGAGAATATTTTAATAATAGTTATAAAATATTTTAAAGTGAGTTCTATAAAACATTTCATCAAAGATCACTTTTTTTATAGCATGCCCATGCAGGGGCGGAGCCAGTCCAGGCCTAAGCCTCGGGCCGACCCAAAGGATATTTGGCTAACTAATGTTACTTGTCGAGTGTTGTGCTCTGGGCTGTCTAGACTTTTCATGTTTGACATAATCCATCTATAAGTAGTAGCACTCGTAGTCTAGTATTACAAAAAGGATATTTTGGGAGAGGCCTCGGGCCTAGACCCGGGTGACCCGAGGCCTGATTCCGCCTCTGTGCCCACGTGTTCCTAAACAAACACCTACAGCTCAAACACTGTCGGATCCATTAACGACTACGCCTATATAAAATAGAACTAATTGTATTTGTTTGTTCACGCTAACACACCAAATCATAGGACATAATTAGGAGGAGTTTCCTTATATAAATAACTATATATGCGTCATGAGATCCGGGAGAGGGGGAATCATATCCCATGTGATTCGCAAGCCTAAAATAAAACCCAGAGAAATATATACCGAGGACAACGAATAATAATGCGAAAATTCTTAAACGGCCGGGGGAAAAAACGTGCATGTACGGTTCCCGTGTTTGGTGACGTGGCGCGTGCTAGCAATAGCATGGCCTTGCTGGTACATAGCTCAGCTGCCGAGCTGCGGCGCCAGCACAGCAGCGCGCGGTTGGTAACGGTGCGCGCGCCCTGGCCCCACGCACCTCCGCCCGTCCACATCCGATCTTCCCGGCACCACCGGCTCTCCTGCTGACGCCCTGGCCCCACGTGCGCTTCCCAGCGTATACGCGTCGTGGCCCGGATCCCGTGCGGCTATTAAAAACCACCAAGGGCTCGAAGGGTCTCGGAACCGAGCCGAAGGTGAGGCGGGCAGAGGGAGAAGAACACGTCCAAGGACCAAGAAAGCAACCGCGACCAAGCGACGCCAACAAGGAGAACGACTGCGAGTGGGACGAGATAGCGAGGAGGGAGGTGGAGGCCGAGATGGTGGTCAGGAGGGCGCCGGCCGGGGCGCGGCGATGCGCCGTCAGGGTGGGGCCCGCCAGGCTGGAGGGCCTGCCCGCGGCGTGGCCGGCCGTCGCGGCGGTCAAGGTCAAGTGGCCCGGGGCCGGCGTGGCGCTCTCGCAGCTGCTCACGGGGAGGTGGGCCGGCCGCGGGATCACCGCCGTCGAGGCCGTCGGAGGCGACGGGGCCGTCCGGTGGGACGCAGCCGACGCCAACCGGTTCTGCCTCGACATCGTGCCGGACGGCGCGCGCGGCGCCAGGTCGGAGCGGGGTGTCTTCTTCTCCATCCTCTATGTGAGCACTTCGTACTCCGTTTCTTTCTTGAAGCAAATCAATCAACCAGCTTAGAATTCTCTCCTTGTTTTTGTGCAAGCTTGTAGTTTCTATGCATATGTATTCATATGCAAATTAAACCTTTGCTAAGTGTTTCTGATATTACTAATACTATTTTAAGCTTATGAACAGGTTTATTTCAGGTGTTGAGCTAAGCTTATTTATGCTCCTATAAACATGGCTTACTAGTGGTCTTAAAATTTTAAAAGTTTATTTGTATTTTTTTAATCAAATTAGTATCGATATTTTAGGGTGCATAATGCATTGGGGTAAGGTGTGGACGGCAAGCATTTCTTGTAATTTGCAAGAGTCTGTGACCGTAGTTTCGATGTGGAATGCTTCAGGTCAATGCGTAGCTTTTTGCAAGTAGCAATCAGCATTTGGAGAGGACAAGTCAATGGTTGGGTTAAGCATGGCTCCATAATTCATAACTTAGTGATGAGTTGGAGAAAAAGTAATCTCCTTTGGTCGGGCCATTTTGTCTAAAGGCTTAATGTGAGGTTTGAAACCGAGCACAGCGGGATGGGGCCATGTGGGGCATTCCTATTGGCCCGGTTAGTCAAGTTTGGCTCTGGTTATGCTTAGTTTTAGGTGGCAAGATCTGTGTCATGATATTAATATTTGAGGGTTAAGTTTTAACAATACCCCTCGCTTTCATGTACGTTAAAGTCGCATTTCGTAAGTGATGGATGCCCTCTGAATCTTTTCTTTTCGGTGTTGATATGTTGATTGAATGATTGTTAGTTCTGGTGTGAGACTTATGTTCTATTCAAAATCATCAGCTAGTTACGAAACTACCCTAAAAAAACTAGTAACTAAACTTGATATTAGTTAATATTTTCCAGACAGTAAAAGTAAATATTCATTAACTTCATATTACAATGGCACCGGAATGTTGGAACTTGGAACCTCAGCTCTTATGGAACACATATCCAAAGTAGGAATCAAAGCATATTTTAGGTTCCTTCCGAACTAGGAACCTTGAGGAGTACAAGCTAATATTTACTTGACAGGGATTTGTTATTCCTTGAGTGATCAGCTTTTTGCCATTTCAGGGTAATCTTGAAACTTAGTGGAATCAGAGTACCAATCAAGGCATCTTTAGGTCCCCTTTTGTGAATGCGTAGTCTTCTAGTCATTGAGGCTGGCAATTAAGAATAGCTTTGCGATGCAGGGATTCCAAGAACAAGGAAGGGGCAAGGACATGGTGAGGCTTGAGGAGATTGGGACATCCATGATAAGCTTGGAGGAGTGCTGCTGGGAGATGCAACTGCAGCAGCAGAAAGGCGCAGCGCCACAACAGCAGCTGGTGGTTGTCCCCATCAGGGTGAGGAAGGATGGATGGGCAAGTGATGCCATACTTTATGTAAGCAACATCTTCTTCTACACATCCTCCCTGTACTCTTGAATTCTCGGCCAATTGTATTTCCAGTGGAATTACTGTGGAATTTGGATAATAGATGTGATCAGCGTTTGCTGCAATTAACTACTAGTGATTGTTGAGTATTGGAATACGAGTATGTATTAGTTTAGGTTTATTACCGTATTGGTTTTGGTCTAGACTAATCCTAATGTACTCTATTTATTTTTTTGGCCATTGGCTGATAACAGCAATGCATCAATTGAGTCCTGTTTCCTTAACATGCTCTCAAAGGAATTGCATGTTTAATGATTCAGGTTAATGTGGAGCTCGTGGATCTGAACACGCCTGTGGAAATGGGAAGAGCTGTTTCATTTAGGGAGAAGCCGAGGACGAACCTGGCACCGACAATGCGAGACGACCGTAAGAACTTGGAGGCAGCGACCTGTCATGAGGTTCTTGATCTGAAGCAGCTGCTTGATCTGGCTGACAAGGAAGACAAGGTGGCGGTGTACAGGAACAAAAGAAACTCCGACAGCAGCAGTGTCAGCAGCATGAGCAGCAGCAGCAGCACCGTTAGCCTCAGCAGTGCCAGCACGAGCGGCGGCGCGAGCCCGGAGCCCGGCTCAACGTCGAAGCGCCGGTTCATCCCATGGAGGAGGAGGAGCCGGGACTTCGACAAGAGGAGCAGTGAATCACTCTCCCAAGAACTGCCCATGAAATGCATGGTGAGCTCCTCACGCACGATGAAATTTGCCTCTACTTGTTACATAAAAAAAAATTAACCTCTACTGATCAATTCATCATATGCGTTTGCATTGGTAATGGAATGATCAATGTATAATTAACGGCGATCTTTGCAGGATGATGATCTGGCCGGTAGCTGGGAGGCGCGCGAGTTCACGAGCAGGGACGCGGAGACGAAGCTCAAGACGTCGGTGTTCTTCGCCTCCATCGACCAGCGCGACGACAGCGCCGGCGGGGAGAGCGCGTGCACGGCGCTGGTCGCCGTGCTCGCGGCCGCCCTCCACGCCAATCACCCAACAATGCCCACCCGGCCGGAGCTGGACGCGCTCATCAGAGACGGCTCGTCGGAGTGGAGGAAGCTCTGCGACGACGAGGCGCACATGGAGCAGTTCCCGAACAGGCACTTCGACCTGGAGACGGTCCTCGCGGCGAGGACGAGGCCCATCGCCGTGCAGCACGACAAGGCCTTCGTCGGTTTCTTCCAGCCGGAGAGCTTCGCGTCGCTATCCGGCGCCATGTCGTTCGACGACATCTGGCGCGAGGTCAGCGGCGGCGTCCGCGAGCCAGGCCATTCAGACGTGTACATCGTGAGCTGGAACGACCACTTCTTCGTGCTCAAGGCGGAAAGCGACTGCTACTACGTCGTCGACACGCTCGGCGAGAGGCTCTTCGAGGGCTGCGACAAGGCCTACATGCTGAGGTTCGACGGCACGTCGGAGATGCACTCCCTGTCGTCGCCGGAGGAGGAGGCCGTGATCGTTACCGGGAAGGAGTGCTGCAGGGAGTTCATCAAGAGGTTCTTGGCCGCCATCCCGCTGAGGGAGGAGCTGGAGATCGAGAAGAAGGGCTGCGTCGACAGCGGCGCCCCGCACCGGCGGCTACAGATAGAGTTCCACTTCACGGTCCTGCAAGAAGATGAAGAAAGATGATCAGTGGGTGATCATCTGCTAGCTCTAGGGTGTTTCTTACCTGACTGCATTATGCTAACATAATTACTGTATGTAAATTTCTCTACAGTATGAGGAAACAGGAAATTACAGCATTATTACAAATTACAGGTTTTGGATAGGAATTATAATAGGCACAGGGAATTACAGAATACAGAGTACTTGGTTTTTCTTACTTTTTAATATATGTAAATTCTCTACAGTATGTGAGAAACAGGAAATTACAGCATTATTACAAATTACAGGTTTTGGATAGGAATTATAACAGGCACAGGGAATTACAGAATGCAGAGTGCTTGTTTTTTCATACATTTTTGGGGGGTAGGACTAGGATGCATCTCTGGATAGCCGCACTTCGTCAATACCATTTTGTACGCAAGTTCAGGATTTGCTGCACATTACATTATGAAACGGAGGAAATTACAGTCAGCATTCTTGGCTTCCTTCTTTAGCACATAAATTTTCCATTAAGATTAAGATGTACTAATAATTGAGATGCTAAATACTAGTATGTGAAAACAGCCGCACTTTGTATTCATGACCATAGACATCATCATTCTTAACTAGAATACTAACAATTTCCCCTGAACTGAATCTGTATTTGAGAAATCTAAGAAACTAGGAACTTTTAGAGTCTATACACAGATTACAAGGGAGCTGGACAGCCAATCCAGAAACACATCGACGATCCATTGTCTTCTCCAAATGCTGCATATCCAAGCTCATGCCAGCATGGCAGAGTCTTCCGCTTTCCTCAAGATGCCTTGTCTTGCTGTCATTCAGCAATTCTTCTCGATAAAATTACCCAAGTTACAGCTAAACGGCGGCAAAGCCCGATGTTGGCACAAGTGCTAGTATCTGGTTCTTTATGACAGAGATACAATTCTCTATGTCGTTGTAGATTGTGAGGTTCTCTGAACAGCTTGGGCGTAGCATTGAGGAAGCACGCTCCAGGACACCTGCTATGTTAGCAGGTGGATACCGAGATTCGCTAAGGTGCTGCATGCAATTAGAAAAGGAAGATGAAGCTAACTGAAAAAAATACTGCTAACCATAGATTATCGTTGATGGGATCCATAAATGTTTTTACCTTGATTGAAAGAATTGTTGCAATGCAGTTCCATATCAGGTTGTATGGAAGTTGGGCATCATGAAGAGGAGCGTCAGATTCCGGGCTTCTACGATTTGTTGCTTGATTTGATGTGCACGTATCTTCTTCTCGAGGATCATAACTGTCTTCAGAGATTGCCTATGCAACACATCAACACCATAATGAGGGAAAATACAATGATGCCTTGATTGCACAGAAGTTGTGAATTGCCAGCTAGACTTCTACTTACCTGCATGACTTCACCAACAATCTGCTTGGCTTGTGAAAGTGAGGTTTGGACAAATGCAGTAATATAAGAATCTCGCTCATCATTGTGACCACTGCTGTTGTTTGAGCGACCTCTAGATTGTACAGTGTCATCAACTGACTGGAGTGAGTGTAATGGTGCACATCTACCAATGGTACTCTTGTTGGTTAGCCTTTCACTATCTACAGCAGATTCAACCTGGGGGAAAATACATTAATCAGAATTAGCCCCGAGATACTACAATCATGAGCAATTGCATTTTACGGAGCAGTCAAGGACCAAGCAGCATTTGCTGTTCATGATCATAAATATATAGTAGCTTTAACCTGCATAAGAATTATATATTGAACCTTCAATAAACTCTAATATTATGCTCTTAGAAAATTAATTTGGATAGAAACCTTAAGCCGTTTATCTGATTTTATCTGCAAACTTTTGGGCTGCTCGGATATGGAAAGTCCATTCATGATATGACCCCAGCTATCTTTTAAAGTAAGCTTTGGAATATGCTCAATCTCCAGTTTGATGTATGCATTATTTGAGAGGGAGCTCCTCTTCTTGAGCTTGACAGGCAGATTATCCGACCAGTTTGCAGGCATACAATCAGTGTCCTGAAAATAAATAAGTTCAGTTATGCATGTCTTCATATGAAAAATATAGCATCAAGCCAAATAATCATCTTAAGGTCTCGAGTCTCGACTACATCAATGCAAAAATAGTTGATTGTTAACACATGTTTTCTGAGTCAAAAGCGAAAATGTGACTGAAATGTCATGTTTTTTCCCCAAGATATGAAT
The DNA here is from genome assembly GCA_036346275.1 of Otatea glauca. Lineage (NCBI taxonomy): Eukaryota > Viridiplantae > Streptophyta > Magnoliopsida > Poales > Poaceae > Otatea > Otatea glauca. The sequence goes on along the minus strand of CM070711.1, from coordinate 7,130,594 downwards.
AACTACTAAAAATGCATGAATGGATGCAAATTTCAGAAAAGTAATTGGTGCATATTAATTGGATTTTTTTATGGAAACAGTAGAGTTAAAGTTTTAATTACGCATAGCAGGATTACAAAGGCTGACAGTCTGCTTTCCTTAATCCTTACATGTAAACTAATGATCCACATTTCCACAGGAATGAACTCAGAAAGTAAAAAATTACAGTACTCAATTGCCAGGGTGATCTTTAGCGGACTACAAAAGATTATTCTTCCTACATATAGTGAAAAACTAATGACTGAACTCTTCTGCCATAGAGATAGATGACACACTTAATATGAGAAAATTTCTAATTGCCTACAGACTGTGTTGTAGGGGGGACCCAGCCCCTAGGACCGTTCGGGATATCTAGGAAACCTAAGGAATATGTACAAATGTATATATCAATTTCCATATTGTGTATAAACTAGAAAGCGCCGCGTATAGCCAGAGGGCCCTGACGTGCACACCTTGATGCCCAACACGAGTATTCGGTGTATAAACTAGAAAGCACCGTGCATGGCCCGAGTGCCCAGGCGTACACCTCGATGCCCCACGCGAGTGCTTGCTGTATAAACTAAAAACCGCAGCGCATGGCCGAAAGGCCCTGGCGTACACCTTGATGCCCCACGCGAGTGCTCGGTGAATAAACTAAAAAACCACCGCGCATAGCCCAAGGGCCCCGGCGTACACATCGATGCCCCGCATGAGTGCTCGGTGTATAAACTAAAAACCGCCGTGCACGCGGCGTACACCTGATGCCCCCATGCAAATGGTCGGTGTATAAACTAAAAACCGACATGCATGGCCCAAGGGCCCCAGTGTAGCCCCATAAGGAGACCTCGGTGTCTATACAAAATAGCCACACAAGGCCCTCGCACCAGCGCATATACCTCAGTTCATCGTACACCTCGAAAAGAGCTCGACCAAATTTCACGTCCAAAAACAGACGCAATCTAGAAAGAACAATATTTTCTTAAATTAGACACCATGTGAAAAGGATAGGAAACCTCCTCGCTGCGAGGGCTATACCCCTGCTACTAGGGAGTCTCCGGCCTCAAAGGCTTCGCCTCGGTATGGAAACCTCGCATGTCACACTCTATCGTGCAACCAGCTTCGCCTTTGAGGTCTCAGTGACTAGGGAGTCCCTAGCCTTGAGTGCTGTTTTCCTCACCAGCACGTAGCTAAAAAAGGTTAGGAGACGACGCTTGGCTACGCCTCCCCGTTCTCTAGGATGCAGCTGAAAAAAGTTTAGGATATGGCATTGGGCTATGTCTCCCCCTTCACTGCGTGCCCTGCGACCTCGCTAGGACGCAGCTAAAAAAAGATAGGGGATGGCACTCGGCTACGCCTCCCCCCTTCGCTACGTGCCCTTCGACCTCGCTAGGACGCAGCTAAAAAAGGTTAGGGGATGACGCTCAGCTACGCCTCCCCCCTTTTCTACGTGCCATGCGACCTCGCTAGGACGGAGCTAAAAAAAAGGTTAGGAGACGGCGTTGAAAAAAGGTTAGGATTGACGTTGGGCTATGTCTCCCCTTCGCTACGTGCCCCGCGACCTCGCTAGGACGCAGCTAAAAAAGGATAGAGGACAGCGCTTGACTACGCCTCCCCCTTCGCTACGTGCCCTTCGACATCGCTAGGATGCAGCTAAAAAGGGTTAGGGGACGACGCTCGGCTACGCCTCCCCCCTTCGCTACGTGCCGTGCGACCTCGCTAGGACGCAACCAAAAAAAGGTTAGGAGACGGCGTTCGACTACGCCTCCCCCCTTCGCTAGGACGTAGCTAAAAAAAGGTTAGGGGACAGGGCTCGGCTACGCCTCCCTCCTTTGATACGTGCCCTACGACCTAGCTAGGATGCAGCTAAATAAATGTTAAGGGACGGCACTCGACTACACCTTCCCCCTTTGCTACATACTCTGCGACCTCGTTAGGACACATCTAAAAAAAGGTTAGACGTCGCTCAGCTAGGCCTTCCCCCTTCGCTACGTGCCCTATGACCTTACTAGGATGCATCTAAAAAAGGATGGAGGACTCCGCACGGCTACGCCTCCCCCTTAGCTACATGCCCTGTGACCTCGCTAGGACGTAGCTAAAAGAGGATAAGGTACGACGCTCGGTTACACCTCCCCTCTTCGCTACATGTCTTGCGATCTTGCTTAGACGCAGGTAAAAAAGGTTAGGGGGCAGAGTTCAGCTATGCCTCCCCCCTTCGCTACGTGCCTTGCGACCTTCTAGAACGCAGCTAAAAAAAGGTTAGGGGACGGCGTCCATCTATGCCTCCCCCCTTCACTACATGCCCTACGACCTCGCTAGGGCGTAGCTAAAAAAGGTTAGGGGATGGTGCCTGGCTACGCCTCCCCCTACGTTACGTGCCCTGTGACCTCGTTAGGACGTAGCTAAAAAAGGAGGGACAACGCTCGGCTACATCTCCCCCTTTGATACGTGCCCTGCGACCTCGCTAGGACAGCTAAAAAAAAGTTAGGGGACGGCGCTCGGCTACGCCTCCCTCCTTCGATATGTGCCCAGCAACCTCGATTACAACTCGGCTATATAAAGTGCCTTGCCAAGAGACCTCGCAACTGCCCTTCCTATCACCTTAGGACACCTATGCAAACAACTATATGTGGCCGAATGGGGGACGGTACCAAGTCTTAGAAGAGTAACACGTATGATCACATACAATAATCCACAGGCTTCACTCCAGCGCACTGCCCGTCTCGAAGGCTATGCCTCGGTGTGGCAGCACGACGTCGAAGACTTTGTCTCCATGGGCTTCGCTCCAGTGCGTTGTTCGCTGTGAAGACTATGCATCGGTGTGGTAGCACGACGTCGACAACGTCACCTTCACGGGCTTCAATTCAGTGCGCCACCCACCTCGAAGGCTATGCCTCGGTGTGGTAGCATGACATCAAAGACTTTGACTCCATGAGCTTTGCTCCAGCGTATTAAGGGGAATGTACCAAAATGCCCTTTCCTATGTCATATAATTGAGGGGCAAGACGGGGAATGCATTGCTCTACATCTTCTATATAGGAAAAGGTCCATATAACACCCCAAATTTTGTTTGAAAGTCCATCCGGCACATAGTTCAAATAACATCATAACCTAGTTTCACATAGTGGTATTGCCACTATGTAATACAGTTCAAATAACATCATAACCTATTAAACCAAACATTTGACACCCTGAACTCTGTAATACAGTTCAAATAACATCATAACCTAGTTTCACATAGTGGTATTGCCAGCATGGAGTGATGAGTGGACGGCTTTGCCACGTAGGATGACACACTGGGCAAGTTTAGATCAATGACAGGTGGGGTTCATAAGGACTTCTCTTCCAAATCGAAATAAAGAGGGATGGAGTTATAAGGGCCAATAGCCATGGAAGCATGATTGGAAGCTCGACGGAGAAGTACATGTGGACCCACCTGTCATTGACCTAACTTGCCAGTATGTCATCCTACATGTCAAAACCGCCCACGCATTGCGCCACACGGGCAATACCACTATGCGAAACCGGGTTAAGGTATTATTTGAATCGGATTGCAAAGTTTGGGGGTCAAATATCTGGTTTCATAGTTCGGTGTGTTGGATTGACTTTTAACCAAAGTTTGAGGTGCTATATGGGCTTCTTCCTTCTATATATAAAGTGCCCTAATAGTGGTAGGGGGGTTCTCTCTCTAATTCTCATTAAATCATGGTCTCACTCGGTCCTCTCATGACAAAAAGGGTATGAGAATACCCACTATATAGTTTTGTAGCTACAACACAATGTAACAAGCATATCGCTGATTGTTGAAAGAAACAAAAATATCAAATACATACCTTTACTATATCAACACCAAGGTCAGGCCTATCAAAGTGGACCTTGTAACAATCCCGCTCCATCATCACCACTTTACCATCACAAAGTTCTCTGGTACTTGGGTGACGAACAATGACCTGCTGACCAATTGAAAATGGCCTAGCTAGGTCTGCTGGTAGAGAATCCTCAGAACCATTACTTAGTAGAGCATAGTAATTCCTAACATTTTTGCGATAATGTTCAAGTTTTTCTTTTTCTACTTCCAGAAAATGATAAGAAAAGCGTCGGGGTTTGCCAAGAGAACTGCAAAGGTAAAAATTCTTTCAGTCTATAGCACAAAGAATACAAAACATCTAAAAAATGAGGATAAAAAAGAAACCAATGCTACAACTTCCAAGGTTTTCTCGTAAGTACCTTCGTATTGTGCTCCACTCAGATCGAGTCAGCCTTGATAGATGGCTCAGTTTTGCAAAATCCAAGTAGCTCACAAACTCATTATTCATAAACCATGGATAATCAACTGCGCTGTAGAACCACTCATATGTACACCATCTACGAAGTGATTCAGATGACAAGCAATGCAGCAGTTTTCTTGCCTGAAAAAAATCAGAGTTAGGAGAAAAGTCTACCATGTATCATATCTGAATCTGCAGTATTGATTAATTATCATTGTACCTGTAAATTATCTGCACCTTCATTGCAAGACAGATACTTTGTTCTGCATTGTATTTTGGATTTTCTTTTGCTCCTTCTTGACATATTTATTTCAGGCTTAATTTCCATTGGCGCATCAGGGCATACTTCAGCAGAAATATTTGCAGTTGATTCGGGCAAATCTATTGCTCCTCTTTCAGAGTCAGAATTCGAGGGACGCTCAGTGGTATCAACCTGGCGTGCTTCTCGTAAAACTAAATTATTACCAGAAATGTTTTGTTCTTCAACTGGCACCTGTGAAAAAAGTATGACAAAAGAGAACTGTTGACAAACTAACTGAAGAGATTAATACTGGAGAACACATTAATATTGATTGATATTTAAGGTGCACTTCAAAGGAATAAACATAAGGAGATAGTGGACATATATTGTCATATTGACCAAAACGACACATTAGAAAGAAATAAGGAATAACTTTCCAGAATTTTATGAACTTAATGGGATGCAGTGACATACTAAAGTTGAAAATGCAAGAATGGTAGCACCTAATTGAAGAATTATCGAAGTGTGAACACTGACAGCATGAACTAGGTACAATTACTAGAGTTCAGTTAACCCCACCCCCCAAAGAAAATCATTACACTGTAAGGGAAAATAGTTGACTCAAATTAGAAAATGGGCATCAATCAACCAAATTAATTGGGATCTTCCAAATTTGGATTCAGATTGTACATACAACACATAGTTAACCACTCACAATATCTTACCCCTTCATCTAATAACTTCTTTCTCCTTTTCTTCCTACTCTTGGAAGCACTGCATTCACTAACTTGCTTCCCTTGTTTAGATTGGTCAACTGGAGAAGGCCCTTCCTCCCTTTTGTGAGATAATGCAGAATTATTCTTTCCAAGTGTACCTGGATCAGTACATGAGAAAAACAGAAGCATAGGCAATGAGCAACACTCCTGAATAACATATAATGTCAAACAAGACGAACTAGTGGATATGATAAAATATGACTAACCTGAAGGAATCTTGGGCTGCCCTTTACTGGGTACAGTTACCAAACTCTCCAATACATCTAAGACCAACATCTCATCTGCAAACAGCAGTAGTTAAATATTTTGTATTGCTGATTAATCTTCAGTACCAAGCATTACTAATGAGGGTTAATATAAAGTCAACTGAAGAAGTAGTTGAAGCCTTTCCCAGTCACATATGACAGGGAAGCTGCATTGAACAGCAATTAGGTAGCAGAAGAAATTAACTTGATGGATAATTAATCAAATATTACGGATGTGTTCTTCAGGCTGTATTTTGTTGGTCATCTAATGGCTCTGTAATGATCTGGTGCCAGATTTCCTTTTTTACCTTTTCACTGGTAGCGGGTCAACAAGTTACCATAAGACTTCTTTTGGTTTTCTATGCATGGGAACCAGGAGTTTGAGTGTCCTTTATCTTAAAAACAAATAAATAGTGGCATTAACTGGTCCATTTTCGTAGGTCAACTTAGAAATGTTATAATATTATATAAAACTCACATTAACTCCATCCATGATTTTAAGTTCCTGAAAGAAGTCTTCGTCAATATTTAAAGAGAAAGAAAATCGAAGAAACTAACAACGAGAGTGCCTATGAGATCTTGATTCTGAGCAAAAAGCCGCCATAAGCTTTGAGTGACCTTAAGCTCTATTTGCATAATTGCATTAGTTATTAAGAAGTTTAAACAAACTTTTTCCAATCCTCAGGCCCAAGCTCAAATGCTTATGGGGTGTGCGCGCAGGATCTAGCTTTCCAAATATGGCCAAGAAGGCAGTCAGAAGAAAGTAGCAAAGCAAATCTGACGGATAAGTTGTATATGATGACAATAGCAGAGCAACAACTGTCTAGCTACATAATCAGGAAATGGAACTCGAAATTCATATATTTGGAAGAATATGGGTAAATAATGAATTTGTCACCAATGACAGGGGAAGGACCAAAATCATTGCGAAAAATACCTGGAGAAAATAACTCGCTAAGTCTCTGGTAATCTGGAAAGGTATTCCCTTCTCTAGTCACCGTCGTGGTTTCATGCTCAACTTTACTGGTCTGAAATTCATCCATACTGTGCTCAATTCTTCTCTTTTTCAAATGTTGCTGAGTCTGAGATATATCTGTGTCTCTAGTTCCTTTGGTTTCCAAGAAAGTGTGACCTTGAACAGCCTTTGTTGCTTCTGTGATTCCAGAACTTCTATCAGGAGAGCACCCATTCATTGCAAAGATAGTGCCATCATTATTGATCTCTGCATTAGCCTTTTTGGTTGAACTGACAGAGTTTTTAATTTCTGGTGTGGTGTTGTCAGTAGCATTGATGTCTGCAGGAACTATAACTGGTACACGAGGAGTACGTCTCCCAACAGGATGACTTTGGATGTTCCTGACAAATTCTGAAAAAACACACAAAAGTTATCATAACTATGAAGACAACAGAATATGATAATATCGTATGAAAATGATCAAAACTATGAAGCCAACAGAATATGATATTATCCTATGCAATGTTATTAAGACATCGACTAATCCACGATTAGCAGTCCAATCGGTATATGGAGGACAACTAGGCTGCTCGACTCGACTAGAACAACTAGTCGAGCGACCGGACGACTAATCAGCAACCAACATCGACTAATTATGCATGGCTAGCCTTGTGAGTTGATGGCCCACTTTCAGATGGAGAGGTGTGGACATATATACCAGATGGGGGCTAGTTGGAGGCTTAACCCTAGCAGATCGAGCTCAGTTACACCGCCTCTAGAGTCTAGATCGAGCAGATCCCTAGCCATCACTCGCTACCAGTGAGGCCTAGGCGCCACCGCCTCCGCTCATCCGCCGTCAGTGAGCCCTAGCTGTCGCCGCCTCCACCCGTCCACCACCAGCCCGTTGTAACATCCCAACATTTTGAATTTTGGAATGTTTAGTAATTAAAAAGAACCATTTGCATTTTTCCCAAATTAACTAAAGCTTAATTTGAATTTTTCTTTATGTAAAAGATTTAAGAGAGGTACTTCCATACTTTTCTTTTTGACGGTTGCACAAATATTAAAGCATGAATAAATGGTAGATGGTGATTACTTACCCCTTCGCTTGCTTTAAGATTTGTGCAACTTGTATTGTGAGGGAAAGTATTGAAGCACTGCTCAAGATTTAATTTGACTAAACTATGCATCACACAAAAGATTTCCAGTCATAGTTAGGTTCCTTGTGCTCCAAAAAAAATTTCAGTAATTTTTTATTTTTTTTGAATTTATTTGCTATTTATTTGGATTTATACGAATTTCTGGTGAATTATTAATTGGGAAATCAATTTTTATTTTTAAAATCAGCCTTGGGCCAAATTTTCATGGCCCGTTCCTATTCCCGACCGCCTGCAGATCACCCAACCCACAGACCACCTCGGCCAGTGATCGCCGTCGCTTCTCTGAACCCATTGCCCACCCATCTTTGCCCACGCCCCCGCGTAGCCCTAACCCTAGCGCCGCCTGGAGTCCATGTCCGAGACGCCGCCGCACTTGGTTTCCGGGATTTTCACGCCTCCTGAGGGCTTTAAAAGTCGAGCCGCACCCCCTCCGAGATTCCCCGCTTCGCGCCGCCTTGTTTGCCCTATCTCTCGCCGTCCAAGCCGCCTCCATTGCTGCGCAAGAGCTCGTCGAAGTGCATCGCCACCCGAAGCACCTTCATTCGCGTTGATCTCCACCGCCAGTTAGTCTCCACCGTCCTCGGTTGCATATTCGTGTTGCCCGCATCGTCTTCTTCTAGATCCCTGCCAAAACTGAGCCAATCCGATAGAGTTTGGCCCTCGCCCGTGTCATCTTCTCCGCGTCCGGCGGGTTTCCATCGCCGTGGGGTCATCAGAGAAGGGAGGTCAGCCGAGTCAACATGGCGGCCGATGTGTTCGCCGCGTCAGCCTTAGGGCCAGTCAGCCACCGTGTCATCGCTTATGTGTGTGCCACGTCATCACCCGTGTGGTCCCACCGGTCAGCCTAGCACTGTTCCGAGCACCCGGTCCACCGTGGACCATTGCTTTTTCGTGGATATGGTCTACGGATCAAGGGCCCACCCGTCATCCTCTCAAAGTTTTTTCCAAATTTATTTTATTTACCAAAAATCCAAGGCCGACGTCAGCATGACACAATAAATTGATTTTTCTTTAGAAAAATAATTCCAGAAAATTCTCTTTTTCTATTTTCTCTGAATTTAATCTTTCGGAGGCCCATTCTCTCTCATACGAGCTCCGATTGAGGCGATTCAAGTTTCTAAATTTTTCTAAAATCAAGCTCTACATTCAAGAGCCATTTATTTTCAAGTTTGAGTTCATTTGAGTCTTTGTTTCTTATTTATTTGTATATGTTGCTTTCTTTTCCGGTAGACGCTAATCCCGAGGGAGCAAAAGAGGAATTTGAAGATCAAGACTCAGCAGTAGATCAACAAGGCAATCATAACCTTTAATTATGTTGAACCTATGTTTGCAAAAGTAATTTGTTTTATACAATTGCATGCTATTTGTGTATCAATTATTAATTGCTAGGAATAGCTATATACCTAATTGACATTATGCCACCTTGATTATTGGAATACCATGTATCCATTGTTAACCTTAGGTTGGGACATTATTAGTTGGACATGATTATATTACCAATATTGGGTTATTGTAACTATGCTTAAACATGCTTGGTTGTGAGATGGGATTCATATCACATGTTGAATAATGTTAATCTTGACTTAATGAGATATTAAATTATGGTCGGTAGCCGCTTTTGTAAAATCTGTTGTACCATGGCAGGGTTTGCCATTGGTCTTGGTTGAACAAAATAGTTTTCCTTCAGGCAAGTGATCGTGAAGTAAAGGGGGTGCCGCTAGCACATTTGGTGTGTTGATGTCTTGCTTGAGACAACTTAATGACTTAATCTTGTGCGTCATTGAACTGGGCCTAACCGTACAACCACATGTTTGGTATGGGACAGACCTAGCTGATTAATTTGCAATGTCCAAATTTGAGTACTGATAGTTGGTGGTGTGGGTTCCGGGATGGACGGGTAGATTCACATGACTCAAGAGGTGGCCCTAAGGGGTAAAACCTTAGTAGGCAGTACCAAGTTTAGACATAACATTGTAAAGGCTTTATCGTGATCTCTCTACCGACACACCAAAGGAAGTGTGTTAATGGCCAAGCAAAAGGAGATGATCATGTCTTGTGGGTAAAGCAGTACAACCTCTGCAAAGTGTAGAACTATTTGAATAGCCGTGTCCGCAGTCATGGACATGCCCGAAAATTTCACATAACGTAGAGTGCATCATAAAATATTGGAAGGTGGAATTGTTGGGATGTGAACGAGGAGTTCACTGTTGTTTTGTTGTCTAAAGTTAACACTGATGAATTTAGTGGTTTGATAATGGTTTAGATGGTGTTGGGTGAAACCTCCTAATCTGTTCATGTTGTCTACCATTGAGTTACCATTTATTTATTATCTTTTTATAAATATGCTTTCAATCTATTTATTGTATTTGAATTCAAGTTATTGCTTTCTGCATAAAAACCATATGACTATCCTCTGTCAAGCTTTGTATAAAGATATTACATCATTTTCCTACGGCTTGCTGAGTACCTTTTGTACTCACAACTATACGCCTTTGTTGATCAGTTGATGAGGAAGGACCATGAAATAAATAGTTCTATGAGGAGGAGTATTACGAGGACTACGTGAACTAGGAGGGCGTTCCCCAGACGATTGCCTGTGGTATGTCGAATGGCCCAAGTTATTTTATTTTCGCTGCAATAGTTTATTTGTTTCTTAAGCCCTTAAGTCATAGTGGTGTAAATTTGACCATAAGATCTGTTGCTTTATTTAATAATTATTTGCTACTTTCTTCGTTAATTTGTTATTTGGTGTGGTATTTCATCTATATTATCACTGTGTGCACTAGCGTGATCCTGGACTACTGCAGTATACACAGAGGGTTTCGGATTCGTAAATCCGGGTCCTGACACCCGTCTCCGTCGTCATCGCCACCATCCGCCCGTTGCTGGTCAGTGCATCCTCTCCTCTCCTTCCTCCACTGCTTTGCTCCATCTCTATCTACTTTGCTCCACTCTGCTCTCCTTACTCCCTTGCTCTGCTCCCCTCTCCTGTCCTTCCTCCCCCTCTCTACTCCGCTCCGCTCTGCTCTGTTTTGCTATGCTATGCACTACTACACTACTATGTTGATTACTCTGCTTCGTGCTTTCTTTAATACTTAATTACTTAGTCAATGTAGTGCTAGTAATGTAGTATGTGTGGCAGTAGCAGCAACTAGCAAGTCTGGGGGACTAGCCGCGAATAGTCGACAAGTCGCCCTTATAGCGACTCGACTTTATGACTTAATAACCTTGATTCTATGAAAATGTTTCCCGGTATGTTCTTTTTAAATTTCATTTCGAGTGCAGCTAAAAGATGGTTAAGGCCCTGTTTGTTTCGGCTTAGGCTTTTGGCTTAAAGCTAGCTTTTGGCTTAACGAGCTTTTAAGCCATCTGCTTTTAAGCCAAGACATGCTGTTTGGTATCCTGGCTTTTTGATGGGTTGGATGGTGTAGCTTATTGCTAGAAAGTTTGAAATACCCTTTAAGGTTGTAAGGAATTTTCTTATATACTGATTTATCTAATAAAAATGTTTCATACTTTTTTTCACCGAATGTCGTATTGAAAAACATAGATTAATCTTGAGATCAAACTTCATTCTGAGCATAATTATTTATCAACTCTTACTACATGGCAATTTTGAACTCTTCTCAGACTGAAAATAGCATAACAATTCTGAACTCTCGTCAAACTAAATAAAAACATATACTGAGGGGCTCGATGAGGCGGATCCGGTCGCCTCTTGCCGCGCCAGATTCGTCCGCCCACCCGCCTCCCGCCGTTCCACCCTCGGGTCCATCCGCCTCCACCCGCCTCCCGCTGTGCTACGGCCGAATCGGTTCAGCTCCACTTGCGCCACGCCCGGACCCTGTAGCCTCCCGCTGCTCCAAGCTCGGGTTCGGTCGCCTCAACCCACGCCGCGCCAGATCCGGGTCGGTGGAGGAGGGAGGAGATCGGGGACGTCAGAGACCGGAGCGGAGGAGGGAAAAGGCATGTCGCACAGGGGAGCGAGAGAAGACGAGGAGAAATGAGGAGATGGGAAAAGGATTCTTGAGTTTATATACGATGGCATTTGGTGGGTAATTTTGGAGACTTCCAGTGGCAAAGGGTTATTTCATCCCAAAAAAGTACCTTTCAACTGACTTTTGGCTTATAGTTATATGGAGGCTTTTGACTTATAGTTATATGGAGGCTTTTGGATTTTCTTTAAGCCCAGCTTAAAAGTCAGTCGTTTGTTTCGGCTTTGGTTTTTCTGCTTTTAAGCCAGTGAAAAAGCCGAAACAAACAAGGCCTTAGGCAAAAAAAAAGAAAGAAAAATGGAGATAACATATTTGCCATACAATACTTGCCTCCATAGTATCTTTTTCTGAAAGATGATGAAAATCCAGAAATTCTTCTTCCATGATAAGAGTGGTGAGAGTGTGGTGCTTCATTTTCTTTCTGTTGTGCAGCTTCTCCACGGTTCCATGACTTCCCAGATGTTCTAACCATTTGATCACTTTCTTTATGACTTTGGAATTCATCCTGCCATTGAGAGAGTATTAATTGAACTTCATGCTAGTCAAAATTCAGAAACTATGCTAACTTCCTTATCAAGCATTATCTTTCATTCTCTTGCTTTAACACGTATATTTCCATGTAGTATTTCCTTCCCCAACCTATGGATAATCACCCATTTGTATAAAGCATACTTCAGAGCCTGCAAAGTATGAACTCCGATGCAATCATTGCAATGTTTCAAGCCACTCCAGATTTTTTTTTATTTTCATGGTTAGTAACATCCATCATCATTCATCACTATATAGTAAAATAATAGTACTTGTCTGTCTATGGCAAAAACTGCAATTTGACATGTCCAGAACTAGAACTAAACAATCAATCGAACATTCAACACAAGTAAATCATCATAAGCTTACCACAACATTCTGATGACCAGTCACCAATGCAATAAATCCCATGGCAGTTCCTTCACGTTCTGGAAGAGATAAGAAAGTCTACAAAAAGAAATGCCAATCCGTAAATACTTTAAGGTGGCTTATCAAATTAAACCATGTCAATCTAAACAAAGATCATAGTGTGAAACATGACTGGAAACTGAACTATATACTAGAACCAGATATTCAATATTCATTGAAACATGAACCTCCGGATTAATACTCTTTCTGCTATATGATGTCCTGTTCTGTATAAGCAAATTATAATTTTAGTTTGTCAAAACCAGTATATGATAGAGGATGCAAGATGGTAGATTTTGCAAACAGCTAGGACATATTAAGGGCCTGTTTGGGGGTCAATGCAAATTTGAAAGAAAAGCTGCTTTTGGTTTGTTGAGTATATAAGCATTTGTAGTGGTGGTGGGCTTTTCTTGTTATGCCGTTTGGCAACCTGGTCTTGTAGTCTGTAGCTTTTGGGCAACCGAGCGGGAGGCGATAACCTAGCGAAGCTCAGTGACGACAGTGGAGAGGTGACGTGGAGGTGGCGGCAGAGTGGCGGAGGTCGGGGAGGCGGAGTGAGCGAGATGGGAGACGGTCAAGCGAAGCCACAGCTGAAAAGCTCCTCCTCAGCGGTTGCAGCTTTTGGAGGTGCTTCTGCTGTGACTTAGCTTTCTAACTGCTTTGCAACCATACTGTTTGGGGGAGCTTTTGGCCCACAGCTGAAGCACAGCCCCCCAAAACAGGCCCTAACATTAGAACATAAACTCACCCGATGCACACCGTAAAGAGCTTCTACCATGTCTGCTGATTTGCCACCCACTGCTGCGCTGACCTGCAAAGAGTCGACAAACAACTTTCTCATTATGCCTCAAAATCAGGGTTCACAAAACCGAATTTCGAAATTCGCGGTACGAAAACCGCAAAAACCGCTCGAAAACCGTCAAAAACCGAAGGGTTAATAAATCAATTTTTTTCTGAAAAATTTCAAAAAAATAGAAAAACCGCGGTTTTTCAAACCGCTCGGTTTTTGCGAAAAACCGCTGCCAACTGGATGTTCGTCGCAAAACGGTTTTTGTGAGCGGTTTTTGGCGAAAAACCGAGCGCATAATTTTTTTCAAAATTTTTAATTTTTTTTTTTGAATGGACCGGTTTACCGAACGGTTTTTGATTTCGAACTTCAGCGGTACGCTCGAAAACCACGGTTTTTGTCGGTTTTGTGAACCCTGCTCAAAAGATATTGGGGAAAGAAGAAAAACCAAAGAGAAGCGGGAAATTGAAAACCAAACCTTTTTCCAGTTTTTTCCATGTCCCCGGTAGGCTGCATAAAAGCGCATAAGCTCATCCTTGCTCCATTGGGAACCTAAGTCTGACATTTTCCTCTTCTAGGAAATAAAAACATTTTAGTGAAAGAGACAGAGAACAAGCGAATAACACATTACTGCAGAGCAGGATGATATTTTAAGAAAATGTGGTGCTACAATTACTGGTCACCATCTAAATCTACCTATCATAAAGTCTTCATATATCTTACTTTTAGTTTAACCTTGCTTGAACTAGTTGGATCCTCGTTATTATGTCGATCCTCATGTCCTTTTATTGAGATCTTGGTGATTGTTGGAGAACCTTTTGCTGGACCCATTAAAATCGTCCTTGACTTGCGATCCAACAAATATTGCTGCAAACCACAGATGCAAGCTCAGTAATGCAAAAGTACACACACACACACTTAATGCCTATATACATTCGGCTACAAATTACACAGAAAACTAATTTATTCCCACCTTCAAACGTTCCACATTATTACTCAAAGAAAGAAAAGAAAATTATACATGTCCCCAAGTCCCAACACAAGCTAAGATCATCGAGCTGTCTAGTACTACTCCGAAATTTGCATAAGCAGTGAAAAGGATAAAATAAATAACACCTCATTCTGCAATCCATTTAGTAATCAGATAAAGCAAATAAAGTTATCAGCTTCATAAACGACAAGAAACCATCCAAAAGAGTGGATTTCATTAGAAAATCCAGAGTTCCAGACTACACACAGCCGATGCAAAAGAAACAAACTTTACTCGACATTTTCCGCACAAACTTTGGATGTCGTAGCAAGGTGCCCCCAAAATCCACAAACCGATCAAACTCTCCAAATTTGCCCAAAAGCTGCTTCCAAATTTAGCCAAAAGTTCGAATATCTGAAATGCCAAGAAACCCAAAACTCAGGGAAGATCAAACTGCTGCTCCATCCACATCCAACAAAATACTTTCCAGGGAATTCTCTTACGAAACAAAAATGAATTTTGCCGACCCAATAACCAAAAACCTTTGCTTGATCGAAGCAACGTATCCAACCAAGTTAGATAAGATGCGCGAGTTGATAACGGAATTACGGATCCCCAAATGAAACGAGAGAAATTCTGCAGCAGATACCTAATCAGAGAGGCTAGGGGAAAATTTTGACGCCAACGGGAGCAGCTACAGGGAAGAACCCCAAATTCCCACGCCACCGCAGCACAACTCAAAGAGGGCAGCCAATCAAAATCCAAGCCAAAATCTTAACAGAAGATACGAGAAACGAAACCGAGCAAACATCGCATCGGAGATTACAACGCACGAGAAATTTCACAAAAATTCGTGCCAGAATCCTCGCGGCAGAAACGAAACGACGAACGCCCAGAAATCTCACAGTTCCAAGCGCACAAACAACTTGAGGCAACATAATCGTCTCAGATAGAAGAAATCCAAGCGAACGAAACAAACACCTGCTCAAGAGGGAACAAACCGTCGAAACAGCAGCTACCAGGCCCCAAATTCCCTATCGAATCTTCTCGAAAAGCAACAAAAAAAATAAACCTCCAAACCAAAAACCTCAACAACGCGACCAAACCATGAGAAAGGGAAAAAAATGCAAAAGATCAAGCAAACATCTTCTCAGGGAGACCAAGAAAACACCATAAACGGCGGCAAAAGCCGCAAATTTCCCACAAAACCGCCCAAAAACCACCGCCAAAATCCCCACTGTCTACCCGCGACCGAAACCATCTCATCAGAGATTACATAAACCTCCCCGAGAAAATTCCAAAAAACAAATTCCTGGACGAAGCTCACCTGCCTCGGATCTGGGCCAAATCACTTGCGCGGAGAGCACCGCGCGGCCGCTGCCTGGTCGGGCTCCCGCCGCCGCGTCTCCGCCAGGGGAAGGGCTCGAGGAGGAGGGCGAGGAGGCTACCTGGGGCTAGGGTTCTAGGGTTTCTGCGGCGGGGCTGGATCGGAGAGGGAGAGGAGGCGGCGCGTGGGCGTGGTGGTCGGGGTTGTGTTGCTTGCGGCTTGGCGGGCGCAGGATACAGCTTAGGGAACAGAGGACGGGTGGGGGGCCGGGTTGCGAGGTAGGTGGGGTTCCAGGGGGTTATTTGTAAGTTGTCCCGTTTGAAAATTAGGGTGACGAGTGGTAATTGGATGCGGTGCGGCGTGGGCTTGGGCCTCCCTGCCGGCCTTGGGCCATCGGAGGTTTGGTGAGGCAGTTAACGTATTTTTGCACTGATGTACCTGTAAAATCTAGTTATGTCAGTTTCGTCGTTGGGAAAATATTGTTTCTTTCGACCTGGAAAAGTACTACGCCTATGGATCCAACGATAGGATTTCTACGGCCATCACCTCGCGGTTGCATGTGTGTCCTAATTGTGATAAAAAAGAAATAAGTATATCTGATATAGTCTTGTGATGTGCATGGGTGTTTTTTTTTTCTTTTCTATGTTGTTTATAGACCTAGGGCGATCAATAAACCTGGACCTTTTTAGAGGGCACTATAATCTTAAGTCGCACAAAACCAAACAAAATAATACAAAATGTGTAGAACCAACTAATGTATTCGAAAAGGTAAATAAAAAATCATAAAACAACCAAAACTATATAAAAAAAATCTGTATGTTTTTAGAAAACAAACCACTACATTTTTCCTCAACTGCAATGAAAATTTTTCAAAAGAAAATGGCTACGGAAATTTATCAAATCTACACCAACCTTTCGCTTGTTTGAGCAACTGCCATGCTCAGGTTTCACAAAACCGGTATAGAAAAAATCGGACGAAAATCGGTCGAAAATCGTCAAAAATTGTAAAGTTTCAAAATCAAATTTTTCTGGAATTTTTTTCGAAAATCGGCCAATTTGCATGGAAAATCGGCGGACTTGTTGAACTTTTTTGCCGATCAATTTTTTTAGCAATTTTCGGTCGGTTTACATCGGATAATTTTTTTTGAATTATTGATTTTTTTTTATTTCAAACCCTTGCCATGCTACCTCACACTATGCTAGAAGCCATGTGCACCCTATCCCTACACCACGTGCTCTCCCGATGGCGCCTCCCTAGTTTTCTATACCCCTTTATAATGCACCTAAGTATTCTTTTCTACGTCCACCCTAAATAATGCACCCCACTAGAGATGACCCAATCTTTGTGCACCCAGCAAAACGTCCCTAGAAACTTGCCTTCATCAAAATTAACCTCTCAGATCTTTCCTCAGCTTTACTCACCCACATCCGATGGCCATTGTTTAGTGTGTCTAATCATCCCTATGGCCTACAACAGACCTCTCCCACCTCCAGCATCATCTCAAGGAAAAAGAAACAAATATTCTGGAATTAAGGAAAAGAAATAAATGTCCTAGAAAAAGAAATGATCATACATTACATTACGTGCTGAAAAAAAGAAACCGGGAGACGGGCACTATACTAGTAGGATAGCAAAACATCTAACGAAGAGGATGCATCATTGAGCCCTAGGAGGAGGTCTATTTTGCTTGGAGTGAGAGAGGAATCGAAAGTAAAAAAGAACTATGGACGGTAGATGGAAGAGATAATGATGGAAAGTAATTGTGCTTGGTATGTTTTACGGTACACTGTATAGATATTTACTACTTCCAATTGGGCAATTGGCCTATACGTATATACAAGAGAATTTTCTTTTATGAACTACATTTTTCTAGGATTTGGGGTGTTTTATATATGATGAATTATGCTAGCCGATGTGTTTGGTTAGTGGGATAAGATCAAAAGGGATATGATGGTTTTGTACCATTTGTTTTTACTGTTTTAGATGAATAGAATGATTCAGCATCTACAAAAACTCAAATTTGTATTCCACCATCTAGGATGGAATAGTTTCATTCAAACGACCAAATATATAAATAACTTTTTTTTCTTAAACCATCTCATATATATATCACTTGGTACAAATAACCAATCAAGAACACCCTAAAACGACTCGACAGTAATCTAATCTCGCCCTAGACCCTAGTAGGTCACAATTTGCTGCTCTAGCAGGGTCATATGATATATAAAGTTTTGTCAGGGTTCATGCTGCAAACTGCACCTTGAGTGGTTTTCTGACTGGGCAAGTGGGCCGTTGGACGGACATGGCCAAGCAGGCGCCGCAAGACGGCCGATTAAAATCAAAGACGCGCCGTTTAGGCCGACTTGTAAGCAGGCGTCACTGTCGCCGCGACCAGCGTGCGGGTGACGGCCGAGCACGGCTGTTTACTGTCGGGCCATGCCGTCTTGGCGGTTCTTCATGCTAAATGGGCGATCGGCCCAGAGTCGCTTAACTTCAAAAAATTGAAAAAATTAGAAAATAGACAAAGTATGAGAAAAGTAAAAAAAAAATAAAAAAAAATTCAGAAAAATACCTAAACGGACCGTGCCGTGCCGCACCTCTGACCTAAACACGGCACGGTGGGCTGGACCGTGCCAACACGGCCCGTTTAGGTTTGGGCCGTGCCGTGTTTGGGCCGGGCGTACAGTGCCGTGCCGCGTGCCGGTCCGTGTAGCGCGGCCCATCTGGCCATCTCTACGGTTGGACTGAGTACTTTCCACCGGTCACCACCATCCTCGGTTTCTCTGCCGCGCCATCTCCACCGTCCAACGCCCATCCACACCGCGCCGCACCTGCCGCCCTCATGGCCGCCGCCGCCGCCTTCTCCCCCCTCTCGTGCGCCTTCCTTCGGCGCCGCCTTCCTCTCCACCGCCGCCGCCGCCTCCTCACCATCACGGCCGCTGCTCCGGAAGCCCCTGCACCTAGTCCCACCCCACCGCAGCAGCCGCCGTCCCCGCCCCGCAAGGGCTATTTTCCTAAGCGCGGCGAGACTATCGAGCTCAGCTGCGAGGCGCTCGCCTTCAAGGGGAAGGGCGTCTGCAAGGCCGTCGGCTCGACCTTCGTCCTGCTCTGCGACGGCGCTCTCCCCGGGGAGCGCCTCCTCGCCCGCGTCCGCCGCCTCCGCCGCGGCGCCTTCGCCGAGGCTTCCAAGCTCAGGACGCTCGAGCCCCACCATGACGCTATCGAGCCCCCCTGCCCCCTCGCCGCTGACTGCGGCGGCTGCAAGACCCAGTCACTCGCGTACGCTGCGCAAATCCACCACAAGTACCTCCAGGTTCGCGATTTGCTGGTAAACTTTGGCAAGTTTAATCCCAAGAACTTGGAGACCTCGGGGCTCGATTCCATCCTTAAGCCCATCGTGCCGTGCGATGAGATATTTCGGTACAGGAACAAGGTGAGGTTTGGGTGTGCAGTGAGGGTTTAGGAAGGGTTGTGTGCGAAAGATTACGCCTTTTTTGGTTTTCCTGTTTGCAGATGGAGTTCTCTTTTGGGACAAAGAGGTGGGTGCAAAGGGAGTGGAAGCAGGAGCAGGAAGAGGAGGTAGTGAAGGGGGAAGAGAGGGAGGCTAGTGGTTATGCGCTTGGATTGCACGCACCAGGGTTCTTCGACAAGGTGCTTCATGTCGAGAAGTGCTTGCTGCAGAGCGAGCCGGCAGATAAGGTGATGAATTGATCGATGATGATGTATTGGATTCGCTTTGTTTTTTTATAGAAAAATGATGTATTGGATTCATTATGTTTGTAATAAATTTAAATTTTAGATCTGTTGAAGTGCAGTGGTATAGGTGCATTGGTACTTTTCTGGTTGGACTGGTTGGTTAACTTGAAGCGTTAAAGTTTAGCCTTTTAATTTGAACGAATTTTTGTAATACACAACTGCAGAGCAAGAGTGGTTTAGTTAGTGTCTGCTGTTGGTATTGATTAATGAGGTCGTGCATTGGAGTTAAACATTACATTCGAGAAATATGCACGTGCGTTGCTAGGATTATGTGCAGAAGTATATTGTTGAAAGCTGTATGTTGAATTCTTATGATCATTCTGTACTAGAAGTCTAGAACTATGTAACTTGGTGATTGTGTAAATGGCTGAAAGCTTTATTGCTTGTACCATATTGCATTGCTAATGCTAAGTCCTTGTGGAGTTAATGAGGTTGGGTGCATTTCTGGGACCAACCTGTTAACTGGTGGTGGTGGAGGTCACTGTTTGTTTGGTCAATTTTTTGTGGTTATGTTACTGTACTATCATTTAATTGGTGGGCACGTAGCAAATTGATTCTTTGTGTTTGATTACAGATGATGGAATGTTGAATTGATTAATTGCTAATTTCCATAGGTTCTTGCAGTTGTTCAAGAAAGTTGGATGGATCCAGCTCTTGACCTCACACCTTACGATGTCCACAAGCACGTTGGGTTTCTCAAGCATCTTATGATAAGAACTGGAAGGTATAGTGGCCCATCTGATTGTATTTTTCACTTGTTCAACCTGTTATGCTGTATATCTCATTTTCCAAGGCTGAAACCTGAATGTATGTATTGCATTTGATTCGCAGTATGATATTTTATCTGTTATTTAATGCATGTCAATTTTATGCATATTACAATTCTAGACATAATAAATTTTATTTCTAGAACTTAACATTTAACAATGAAATGATATCGATGGAATGGACTCAAATAAACAAAGACAGAATTATAAATTAAATTGATACGCAGTGCTTTTACAATAGAGCAAGATAATATGGTTTTGGTATTTAAATGGTTATTCAGGTTAGTGTCTTTGGCTTCATCAACTGCTTGACCATATATTTACATCTAGAAAGTAATTATATAAAAAAATTTAAATTGAAAATAAAGTATAGCTGATAAGGCAGGAACAAGTCATGTAGTTGTTTCCCACCCAAACAAAATAGGCAAAATTGGCTATAGGACATCCAACTTTTGTTGCATTTGCTCTATGACACTGGCTTTTTGTGTCTTTGCCGAAAGACACTAAACTTTGGTGGCTCTTTGCCATAGAACATTCCTAGGAGAGGAGAGAGAATGTGGGTGAAAAGTCTATTTTGCCCTTTGACCATTTCTTCTTTCTCCTCTTCCCTCCTCTTCTCCTCTTCTCCCATCAGGCCTTGAGCTCCTCTTGCACCATTGCCGTTCATGATGAGCTCCCGTGCCAGGCAAATAGACTTTTCACCCACCTTCTCTCTCTTCTCTTAGCTGGATAATATATTTAATGGACATAGTGTCCTACGGCAAAGAGCTGCCAAAGTTTAATGTTTTTCATTAAAGACACGAAAAGCCAGTGTCTTGGAGGAAATGCCACAAAAGTTGAGTGTCCTGCTGCCAATTTGCCAACAAAATAATTATTCAACCTTTTGTTACCTTTTGAGCAAAATTCTTTTTGCATGATGAGCACTTTTAAAGATTCCATTTGTTTGTTTTTCCAGAAATGTCAGCACTGGAGCTCCAGAAGTGATGGTCAATTTTGTGACATCATGTTATAAACCAGAGCTACTGATGCCTCTTCTTAACAATATCACAAAAATACCTGAAGTGGTACGTAATTGGAGCCTTCTTGTTTCGATACTAGTATGAATGTCTGATGATAAGTTTTGATGACATGGTGTTTAAGCTACTTGATTTGCTAATCGTATAATCCACGTGGAGCTCTTCTTGCAGTAACTGTATTGGTTTTTTTACGCCAATTGAATATTTTGGTACCAAGTTTTGTCCATCCAATACTGATGTTCCTGTACTGTTAATGCAGGTCAGTGTCGTAAATAATGTGAACACATCTGTTGCCAATACATCCGTCGGTGAACAAGAATATACCTTGTACGGGAAACCAACCATTACAGAGATGTTGAGAGGACTTACATTCCAGATATCCGCCAACTCCTTTTTCCAGACTAATACAAAACAGGTTTGTTTATGTGATATAATGAATCAATGCATTTTAACATATTTTTTGGTCACCACTGCAGCATGTCATGTGATGTATCTCTTATATTTTTATGTTTGTTTGTTTGTTTAAATTTTAGTAGATGCATGAAAAGAGCTAAAAAAACAGCATAAGCTAAATAAGAACCACATAAGCAGATAGAAGGAGCTTGCATATATACCTAGCTGAGGGAACTAGGAAATGGCAAAAATATGATTGTTGAAACAAAGACCCTTCTTGGTGGTGTTAATACTTGGCTGTTTAGTGCTTTGAATTTTTACAATGGAATCCTGCATGGCTGCACATGAAAGTAGCAAGATTTTTCCTGCAGGCTGATGTTCTCTATAAGATCATTGAAGATTCTGCTGGGCTTAAAGGAGATGGCTCTGAAATTGTTCTTGACTTGTTTTGTGGAACCGGAACAATTGGTCTGACCCTCGCTGGAAGGTAGTTTTTCTTGTAGCGGTAGCTATTGTGAGCGATCAATTGCTATCAACTATGAGAGGGTAATTGTTTTATTTGATTGACTTAAAGCCATAGTTAATAAACATTCTTCTGCTTTTGCCCAGGGCAAAGCATGTTTATGGATATGAAGTTGTCCCTGAAGCCATTGGGGATGCTCAAAAAAATGCCAAGTTGAATGGTATCAGTAATGCTACATTTATTCAGGGAGATCTTAATAAAATTAACGAAACGTTCGGGAAGGAATTTCCAAAGCCTGACATAATCATATCAGGTTTGTCTTTGTTCATATTTGCTATTATTCTTCAGCACTGAAATTCACTAGTCTCCTGATGCTTTCTAATTTTTTGTCGAAAATGACAGTTCTGTCTGAATTCTGTATTAAATCTTATTCTTTTCGCTAGCTGCTAACAACACTTTTAGTTATGGAACTTTTTTTAGTATTACACTTATGCAACAAACATGTCCGAGATTTTTCAAATTTTAGAGAGATGCGATCAATCAGTTGGAATTATTGTCTGGTTTGTTAAGGCCTAATTGGCATCATTAAATTCTTCAGATCCTAACCGACCAGGGATGCACATGAAGTTAATCAAGTGGCTGCTAGAAGTTAAAGCCCCTCGAATAGTGTACGTCTCATGTAATCCAGCTACTTGTGCACGGGATTTGGACTACCTATGTCATGGCGTGGTATGTTTTGTCCTACTATTGTCAGCCTTGTGGTATTTTAGCTCTGTTTCAATACTTAGCTGCTTCTTCAATGAATTTGTCTACAGGAAGAGAAAGATTTGAGAGGATGCTATGAGCTGAAGAATGTAATACCTGTAGATATGTTTCCCCACACTCCTCATATTGAGTGTGTGTGCTTGCTGGAGCTGTGCTGATCTTCATGCTTTTGAGCTAAAGTCACCAGAAGGTTTGCAATTACTTTTCATCTTGTCCTAATATTTCCTGACAACTCAATGGTAAACTGATAATGTATTCTTTTTGCTCCCATTTTTACCGTTCTTCATTTGTTCTGAGATTGTCATATTCTGAAATGGGGTTCTCTTTTGTGGTGTAGAGCTTGCATTGCACAGCCAGGTATTTGATCTGACATTTTCATTATCGTTCTGCGCTTCTGGTATGCGTCGGACTCATTACTGAGAAACCCGTTCAGATTGGCCTGCCATACGTTGTGTATTACGTAAGCCATTGGAAAGTTACCAGACAACTGATCAAGGAACGCTGTTGCTGATGGTGAGTGCAGCTTTGCTGAATGAATTATTCAGTTGACATATCTCAAGCAGAAGAAAGGCTCCCTAAAAGAACCAGCAGAAGTGGCACCCAAGGTCAATGCGATTTCCCCATCATGGATCACTGATTGATCGTTCGTGGTTGGCGGCTTGGAGCAACCCTTGCGCCGTACAAAAGACGGGGGCAAAATCTCTGACAGTCATCGTGGACGATATGATAAGTTAAATCTTTGACACTCTGTAAACTGTAAAAGCGAATTCATTTGTCTGATCTCTTCAAATTAGTGTTTAACGAATTAAAATTGCTTCCGGAATGTCCTTGATGCGATTCATCTCTTACATGTGGCCATCGCCCATTTTTTTTTCTTGGTTAGGAAAATGTGGCCATTGCTGAGTATGGTTGTTTTGGAAGGATTTTTTGGACTAGAAAATTAGGAACAGGAGGACGTTTCCGCTTCTGACTAAAAAAACTTCGAAGCGTGAAAGTGAAGTGAAACACGGTATACACCGCTCAGCAAGTTATCTTCCTACCAGCTTCTGCGCTGCGGGGAACCGAGCGTCCCCACATGTCAGACCCCGGCGACCCCTTGGACTCCCTCCCGGCGGCGATTCTCGCCGACGTGCTCGGCCGCGTCGCCGACGCCGGCGACATCGCGTCGTGCCGCCTCGCCTCGCGTGCTCTCCTCGCCGCCTCCTACCACTGCCCCCGCGTCCGCCTCTGCGCCGCCGCCCGCGCACGCCGCCACCGCGAGAGCGGGGGCGGGGGAGGGGGGCCCGCCTTCAGCGCGGCCGCGGGGAACCTCGCGTCGCTCCTGGGGCTGCACCTCCGTTCCCTCGCGCTCGATGCGTCCGAGGGGCAGGGTTACCCCGATGACGCGATGTGGGTGGAGGATGGGGAGTTCGACGAGGCCGACGACCTGCACCTCACCGCCGGGGAGTCCGCTGTGGAGTGGGCGGCCACTGCCGCAGGATCCTCCCTCCGAGAGGTGGAGATCGCCGACTTCTGGCCGCAGTCGTGCTGGCGAAAGGCGGAGGCGCTCCCCGTCATCTCCCAATTCTGTCAGTCTTCTCTTTTTGTTTGCACCCGCTTTTCCACCGAACGCATACCGTGCATACTCTGATTAAATAAGACGTACCATACTGATCCTAGGGATCAAACCCGGGTGGTGGGAAAAAAACACTCTCATTTCTGCAATCGGACACACTGGCCTGTCTTTTAGTGTGATGGTTAGTTCTACATGCAAAGAAGTATATTTTGGTTAAAATTGGAATTTCATTCATGATTTTGGTGTTCCTGCGATAGTTGTGTTCTGTATGTTGATTATTTTTCCATAAAAAGGAATGTAATTATCTTGCTAGAGTTAGCTCACAACCTTGGAACAAATTGTTTGGGGCCTTTGGGCTAAAGTTATGTTCCTTTTTCATGAATTTATTGTTTTCTTAGTTGAATTATACTCTGTGTTGCTCTAGAAAACTGAACTTTGAGCTAAATTTGTGTTTCTCCAATGGGGTTTTCAAAAGAAAAAAAAAGTGAGTGAGAACTTGTTCCAGAATTGATAAAGAAACCATTCGTTTAATTTATCTGAAGAAACTCAATTTTAGGCTAAGTTCAATCGCTATTTTCTGAGAATATATAGTTCGTGTATAGTGCATATCAGCACCGCAGAATGGACTAAGAATGATTTAGAGATAAGGAGATTTGATGAAATCATGCTCTACTGTGCGATATGGGTGCTTGATTTATGTTAAGCATGTTGCTCATAGATTCGAGTTTTGGGTGGCTGTTATATTTCAGTTATGGATATTGCTTTGTTAGAAAGTGATAGTGAAGTAGATGACATTGGCAACAATTTAGCTTATTATTGTCCCTGCAGCAGCCCATTTTGAATCAAATATGGACATTTTACCATTTCATTAACTCAATGAACGACGACAAACAATTACGAACATGTTTGGTTCATAGCATTTATCATGTAAACACTAGAGCTTCCGTACCTAATGTGGGAATCCCACTATGCAAATACACTTTTTGCAACATCTAGTAAAAGATG
Source organism: Otatea glauca (assembly GCA_036346275.1). Classification (NCBI taxonomy): domain Eukaryota; kingdom Viridiplantae; phylum Streptophyta; class Magnoliopsida; order Poales; family Poaceae; genus Otatea; species Otatea glauca. Next base: position 7,105,198 of record CM070711.1, on the reverse strand, counting down.
CTGTATTCAGACATATACATCATTGGCTTGGTTATATGGCCACATCTGCCATAATCAATGTTATACTCTGTTTGGTTCTATATATCTAACTGGTTTGACCCTGCTCATGATGATCTCAGACTAAATTTTGGTTATGCAGGTCATAATCTTTTAAAATTGCAGCTGAGAAATGCATGGCTATCTGTTGATGGGCTGAAGATAATGCCTAATCTGACTCATCTCATGCTTGAATTCATTAGATTAGATGATGAAGATCTCAGCAAATTGAATGAATGTTTCCCTTGCCTTCAGATTCTCAATCTTATTGGAGTCGGAGGACTCAAGGATCCCAAGATTCACCTTCCTCAACTAAAGACTTGCCGCTGGGAGGTATCAAATGTTCCACGGTCTTTAGCTATCCGTGCGCCTAACTTGGTTTATCTTGAGTTAAAGTGTGTTCGACCAGAAATGCTCATTTTAGATACTCCATACATGTCTACTTTGAAGCTCACCATTGATAAACTTGGTCCAACTGTCCGAATTGAGGATCTTGTGAGTTTAACAAATCTTCGGATAGAGTCATTCGATCTAAACTCCCTCTTGCAATTGTTTACAAACAATCGAGATATCAGTACATTAGAGCTTGAGCTACCCGTTTCTGCAAACTGCTATGAACTTTTTGAAGCAGTGAAGCCAGACTATCTTCTGCAGCTGTTTACCAGCATCAGTGAAGTCAAGTTGGCCCCAAGATTTTCATGTGAACTGATGAGATATCTTGTCTTATGTACGAATAGTCAGTTCATAAGCTGTTCGAAGAAACTTCTTGTTCATCTACCACCATCAGACGATGTTCCTCTGTTTGTACACTTGTTCAAGAACTGCGCACCGTTGTGTGAGGTGAATGTTCTTTTCCATGCTGATTCCAATGATGAAATCCGTCAAGGTGCAATATCAGCTTGGACAGTAAATTTTCCGGACATCAGATGGCAATGGGGTACTTGGAAGTAATCCTGCATAGATACATTACTTCAAGACTATCCAGAATCACAGTAACACTATCTGTGACACTTTTGGTAAAGTAGCATCCTCTTTTGTAGTATTGTAAACATGGTTGCTTATGGTGTATTGTGGTGTTTGGATGGATATGCATATAAGGCTTGTTTGCTGTAGCACTATGCACAAATGTTCCAAGATAAGCAACTGTGTTTGTTTTTTTCTATGTTCAGTCACACACACACAAAACAATGGTTGTCACGCTTTTGTTGAATTTGCATGGTAATTTATAATCTATAGTATACACTTGCTCGCTGGATATTGCTTTTTGCCCTGTTTTTTCTGCATGTTAGCACATGGAAGAGAAAGAAAATGATCAGTGCCAAGCAGATGAAGTTAGCATATCAGCCTATCAAAATCACACATGTTTACACACTGGAATTCTTGTCAATAATGTACAGTGTCCTTTGTCCCTCATGTACATCACAATACCGGTGGCATACATAATCCTCCGAGAGCACAAGCAAGATCCTGCAGAATGGGATACACGTACCTCGCATAAATTGATGCCTAACCATCTATCGTTTAAAGATTAGCTCGGTTCGGTTTCTTTTTCCCCGCCAATTCTCTCAGAAGCAGATGCACCAGTTGCACCGGCAGAGGCTGGGGCAGTCGCAGCACCACCACCGCCATTGGCAGCAGCAGCAGCAGGATGACCAGGAGCAGGCGAACCAGCAGCAGCCGCAGCATTCCCCGCACCAGCACCACCCCGTCCTCCGCTCCTCCTCCGTCGTCATCTCCTCGAAGGCCGACATGGGGGCCGGGAGCGGCGGCGGCGGCGGCTCGCATTCCTTCTGCAGCGGCTGGTACAGTGCGCCGCTGCCGGCGCATTCCTTCTTCTTCGGCGACGTCTCTGCCAATCTGCGGGTGAAGCGGCAAAGGATGGCATGTCAGGACGGAAAAAGATCAAGCATTACCATGCACGGAAAAGATCGTGCTAGCGCGGCGTACATTGGGAAGGCGAAGGAGAAGTTGCTCGAGCTGCCCCCGGAGCCGCTCTCGTGCCGCCGGAACGCGTCGGCCTTCTTGGCCTTGGCACTCCCGGCGCTGGCGTCCGACCTCGCGCTGCCCGGCATTGCAGACAACTTGGCGCCGTGCCCACCAGAAGTGTCGAACGCGTCCGCCGCCTCCGACCCCTCCGAGACGGTCGGGAGCTTCCAGTCCGGCTCCCCGCCGCCGGACGCCGCCATCGCCTCGTCGTAGAAGTAGTCGAAGTGAGACCTGCTGCTGTCGTATAGTTCGCCGGACTGGCTGGCGCCGTGGATGCTGAACAGCGACTCGTTGGACGCCACGCTCCACTCGGCCTGCGACGAAGACGTCTTGGTCTGGAAGACGGACGCCGGGATCCTCTCCGGGTCGAACCCGTCCGCCGGTGCCGCCGCGGCCTCTGCTGCCTTCGGCATCGTCTGGACCTCTGGCGCCTGCGTCATCTCCGTGAACACCGTGCTGCCGCCCGGCAAAAACGGGTTGTCCAAGGTCTGAGCCAGCTGCTCCGGCCACAACGCCCAATCGTCGGGTTTAACCTCAGCACCGTCACCGGGAGCAGCACGGTCATTGTCCGGCGCTGCCACCAACGGGCTGCTGATCTCGACCGCGTCGAGATGGAATAAGCTCTCGGCCTCCGACGACGAGGAAGACGAGGACGACGACGATGACTGCCTGTTGGGCTTAAGGGCGGCCTCCTCGAACGGCTCGTCCGACGGCTGCATTTTTTCAGAATGTGTGGGCAGCTTGGTACTCTCTGATGGCGGCGTGCCTGGAGAGGACGGCGATGTCGGCGAGCCGGCAGACTGGGGCTCCATGACCACGCCCTGGCCATGGCACAATGATCATGCTAAGCTCTTGGCCTTAAACACAAAAACAAGAAACCAGTGACAACAATCAAATTCTAGGAGCCCACCTGAACAGCAAGAGGAGCCCCAATTCGAAATGGACGGAGTTGCGGCAAGAAAGATGGCAAATTTGCAGGGTCGTCGTGATATATTTGGCACGAAAGAGAATGGAGGGGTTTTGTGCCAAGGATCGGAGCTTGACGCAGCCGTTGGGCACCGCCGTTCTGCCGGTATGCCGTACGGGGCCTAGCTATTTTTGGTTAACTCGTGACGCTGCAGATGAAGCGCTCGCTACAAGCCCGGGAAACCACTCAATTCGCAGCAAAAAAACCATCCTTTGTTATACCAAAACAAGCAATTGATAGTGCGTGTGTTTGTGTCTTGTGCATATATGCATGCCGAATTGCGAGAGTAATTCTTGGTATGTACAACTCAACACTGAGAAGTGAAAGGAACATGCGCATGAATGCAGACATGGCGACTTGTTTGGCAAGTGCTAGGGTTAGAGATGAAAGAGAGACACGAATTTAACGTGTAAAATCTCGTAAAGGAGGAAAAAAACATAAGAGACTAATCCACTAATTCTTGTTCTAATTTACATATACATAAGGTGGCTTTATATAGCTGAATTGAGTCCGAACCGCGGAAGATTTGGACTCCTATTTAGATATTCGAGGAATCCTTATCTCAAACAAACTATTTGGATATTTGAGGAAACCTTATTTCTAACAAACCTCTCTTTGACTCAAAATCTATAATGAAATTGTCTACGGAAAACCCCGAAGGGTAAGAAAGACTAGAACAGTCTAATCAAAACGCTTCCCATGAAGTCAAATTGAGCAAACCACCAGTAGGTCCAAAACACGCAACTATCAACAAAGCAGACGAAGAAATATGGGTCTTCAATAATTTATAACCCCAGTAAAGTCTGAGCCTATCCAACTGACCTCCTGAAATAAACGCTCATCATCAAACGGTATAAGCCAAGATGTCTGTGGAGCTTGATAGATTGCAGAAAACTCATATCATGGATATTTGACATGCTCCACCTGGAACACAAAATTCGGCAAACAATGCTCATTGAAAGAACAACTTGTACGCGTAGCAACCACGTACGATAAATTGTCGACTTTAAAGGCAATTAAATTCCATGATACATTTAAAATTGCTCTTGCAAAAACTATCAAGATGAAATAAGGACTTTCGTGCCATCAATTGAGTAAAATTGCAGTAGACCTCTTATATCGAGTTATGACAACTGGATAACGTTATAGTATCCATGCAAAAGCAAACTCCTTCTTTCACATCAATCCTGTATCTCAAACTGATATTGGAGCAAAATCTTCACCTTTAAATAGCAAAATTCTGAAGAGTATGATGCTAGCCACCATTACTCCATTAGGATGCCATCAAATTATTGAGAATTAATGTTGCCAAAAAACCTCCATAATGGTAGCGCAAGCGATCCAAAATAGCAACATATTCAAACGGTGATTGAACATCAAATTCAATTGTCTTCTCAATTGCAACTCTACCTTAGACTCTATATATGCGGATTTTCCCGCAATAACTCATAGTAGACGATGGATCGTCAATGATTAATCTCGCATGAATATTGCCAATAATAGGCACAACGGCTTGAATTGGAATAAAATCCACCTCCAACAAAAGTAATACGACGATTGATTGGAACAGAAGATTGTCGACGGAGATGGTCTAGATTGACACCTAGGCATAACGTTGAACGGCGTTGCGATGAATTTTGGCGAACTATGTTGACACTAGAACAGTCGTCGGGTTGAGGACGGGTCAACGCTCCATGCCAGGAATCGTGAGATTGAAGACGAACAGGAGAACTAGGCGGGAAGAAAAACGGTTCAGCAACTTTGCTTTAAGAGGAATCCACGGCTAGGATTGAAGGTCAAAACAATTATAGGAAATCCAAGGGAGGATAAAAGTTTAGTAAAAGAAGAAAAGTTACTGTTGCTGTCAAAACCTTGTCGCGTGTTTGAGTTCAATGTATAATTGTTTTACTGCTCTGAATTGTTACGAATCGATGTAAAACTGAGGGGATATAAGCCCTAATTGTTGATGAAATGGAATCACAAGGATTGAAAGTATATGCTCTAGAGTTCCGGTAGCTTCTTGTAGCGTAGAACCCTAGCTTGATCCGATTTTCTCTGTATCAGTTTGGTCTGAAGTTGTATCGGTGATTTTTCTTATGAAGTGATTGGGTCTTGACAAATTGGTATCATGATCCGATTTTCTCTGTATCAGTTTGTTCTGAAGTTGTATCGGTGATTTTTCTTATGAAGTGATCGGGTCTTGACAAATTGGTATCAGAGCTTGTCTTTCCTTGGCGACTTAGATCCAGTGCTTGTAATCACTTGAATTGGGGTTGGCTAGGCTATAAAATCCCCCAATCTAGTGATTGAAACTAGGGATTCACGACATCGGGAGCCAGATCTTATGGAAGGCTGGGTGAAGAAGGTCTGGAGATGAATACTCGGGAGGAAATCGAGAATATTCAAGAGCGCTTGGCAGATCTGGAGTTGCTCAAGTCAGATGTTTTTTTAGATAATGGAAGAATATATTAACCTTCCAGCCTCTGCATCGTGAGATGCACACAGCCAAACATTTATTACAAAGTTACAACCAAAATATTGTTGCTTAAGTCAGATGTGGTAGAGATCAAAGCTTTCCTGCTAAGTAAACCATGCCAGACTATAGATCCATCCGAGAACCCAGACACCTCTGCGGGATTGGAAGGTACTCTTACTCAGGCTTCTACGAACCTGAAAAGATTTGGGTTAACCACGGCTCCATCTATGATGAATTTGGATGTACCTTTCCTAGTGCAACCACATATGTTAGGAAATAGTCATTTGCTTGTTTATACTCCTGCAATCAGAACTTCATCTCAAGCGAGTCTGAGAGCTTATGGGGGAATAGGGTCAACTGGATTTTTGCCTAATATGATTTCACAAATGTCCCAACAGCCCAGTCAGTATATGCAAGTGGGATTGGGGTCTGGTAATGACACCAATTACCGATGAGATAATGATATCAAATCTTTAAAGTATGCACTACGACTGCTAATTTCAAATTATGGGTAAAATAGTTGACTTCATGCGGCCTTAATTACCAGCATACGCTACAACCTTCTTGTCTTGCATTAGCACACAACCGAGTCTTTGTCGGGATACATTATAGAATATGTCAAAATTCTTTCTGATATCTGGCAAGGTAAGCACTGGAGCAGTTGTCAAACAATTTTTCAGCTCTTTGAAACTCTGCTCGCATTCTGGTGTCCAAAAGAATTTCTTCTCTTTTTCCAAGAACTGAGTGAGTGGTCTAGCTTTTCTGGAAAATCCTTCTATCAAATAGCGATAATATCCCGTCATTCCAAGAAAATTTCGGACTTAGGGTACCGCCTTGGGTGACTCCCAACTGAGCACATTTTGTACCTTACCAGGGTCAATAACGATTTATTTTGCTGATATGATATGTTTTAGAAAAACAACTTCTTTCATTCAGAACTTATATTTACTGAATTTAGCGTAGAGTTAATTTTCTTTTAGCTTTGTCAGAACTAGCGCGAATGATCCGCATGTTCTTCCTTATTTTTGGAGTAGACGAATGTCATCAACAAAGTCAACAACAAACTTGTCCAAACTAGAAATATTTTGTTTGATGTATAGATTAATCAAATTAAATCTTTTACCTAAAGAAAAATTCAAAAACTCAAATTTTGAGATGTTACACTCTGCCTCCTAGCCTAGGATGAGCTGGAGCACATCGTCGGAGAGGCCCGACTCGCGGCGGCGGCGGCGAGCCCACTTCCTACACAGGATCCAACATGAGAGGGTTCTAACGATAAAACGTGCTACTGAAGGGTCTCCCATGCAAAACAACCTCCACTACTTGTCCCGCCTCGATCTGGGTCGCGTAAGCTTCGTCGGACGACGTGGATGGAGAGCCGCATTTTCGACCACACTGGATCCCCGTGGTCCAAATCGGGGAGGACGCAAACGATAAATCGTGCTAACGGAGGGACTTGCCCATAAAACTTCCTCCGCTACTCATCCCGCTTTATCTGGGCCATGAAATCCAGATCTACCGCATTTGGATCGCACAGGATCGTCGCGACCTAATCTGAGCCGCAAGCGCACAGGCATAGTTAGAAATCCCACTGAAATTTCAGAAATTTCGTTAAGATTTCGGATTTCGGTAGGGACGAGATTTAAAATCCCGATTGGATAAAATAATTTGAAAAAAAAAATCAAATTGCTACAATATTTTGGCGAGATTTTGTTCGGATTTTAACTTTTGATGATCTGATTTGGCCCAATAACCCTTAAGAACATCATCTTCCATGAAAATTTGTTGAAAACCCGAATTTTTGAGACGTTTTATAATTTTAGCAAAAGCACTATCAGAATTTTATAAATTTGTACAAGATTGATCATACTAGCATCTTTAACAGTCTAGGGTCATACAAAAAAATTCAAAAGAATTAAACTTCATTTGTTATCTTTAAAAAATCAAAAACATAATGAACATAAATAAGACAGTAACCGTGTTAGAATTTTATAAATTCGCTTGAGTATGTTGATGATACAAAATTTTTATGATATTGTAAACTTGTTTTGGTTACATAATCAAATATATGGAGAATTTTTTTAAAATAATGTATTTTATAAATCAAATTACGATATTAATACGCAGAATTTTTTTTCCAAAAATAATATTCACTCTCCGAACCGCATGGCGACAAAGGTATAATCGCCAGACGGTCTGGCAAAATTTTAGTCTTCGCCGAATGGATTCGCGACAAATAAGTTGTCGCCGAATGGGATGGCGACATGAAGTTGTCGCCGGACGAATTGGCGAAGTAGTTTTTGTCGCCCAACGGTGCGGCAACATCTGTTAGTCGCCCAATCGAATGGCGACGACTGTCCGAAGAAGGTTTAAAATTCATCTAAAATTCAATATTAGAGTTGGGTTCGAATTTTGAATTTTGAACTGGCTTTGCAACACAATGGTTTTAAATATTTTATTGCATACATGTTTAATTTTTAATATTTTGGAATTTCAATTTTTGAAGTTGCGGAAGTTATTTTGAAGTCTAATTTCGAGGCAAATGCATTTGAAATTTTTTTACATGCAACTAAAAGTTTTTGAAACTCATGAAAATTATGCTCTTTAAAATTGGAGCCAAAATCGGGATGTCGCACCGTTGGATCAAATCAACCTTCCGATGGTAGGATCGATGATGCATAAGCGAGAGCGCGGATGTCCGTTTATTCAAAGACCGCCTAATAATAATGATTAACACTCTTTTAGAAAAATAAATAATACTATTTAAAAATATCATATTCACAGACTAATACGCCAAAAATATATGATAAAAATAATACATTAGGCCAATCGGTATGTGAAATTTACAAAGATTTTTGTCGAATAATAAATTTGTGTGGCAAATTTGTCGGTGATAATTTATATATGTGATTAGTCATTGATTTTTTTGTATAATATTTGTATTTTTTAATTCAAATAGCAAAACTCAAAAATTACAAGAATATACCTGTGCCCTACATGAAAAGTCGGTGTCAGTTTAACGATTGCAAGAATTGCATATTTCAAAGTAGGGTCAATAAATTTAGAAAAATTCCTATTTATCGATCGTAATTAATGAGGTGTTTTACAAAATTATTTGTCGATTGTTTTTTCGGGAAAAAAATCAAATTTAAATGAGTTCGCCATTATCCTTGATTGTCGACAAACTTGACAACAAATCATAGTATCATTGAATAAAATGCAACATGACTTAGAGAATTGATAAAACTGGGATACAACATAACTCACAAAACCGTACATCCTTCGATCGTAGTCTTCGGTATAGGGCATGATGACAAAGATAAAAGTCATCTTTTGGTGGAAGTGCTTGAGCGTCGGGGTGGAGGTGATACGAAATAGTCATCATCAGCGTCATCATCGTTTATGCGATCGAGAGCTAGCCCGCCTCTAGTGCTAGTTGAGCGTTCTCTTGCGTTGTTTCTTGAAGGGCTGTCGTGGAAGTGATTGAGCGTCGAGGTGGAGGTGATCTGAAATCGTCGTCATCATCGTCGGCGTCATTTGTATGGTTGGGAGCACCCACCTCTAGTCTTGGTTGAACCTTCGTTGCATTGTTTCTTAAGCATACTGTTGTGTAAGTGCTTGAGCGTCGAGGTGGAGGTGATCGAAATCGTCATCATCGTCGTCATCGGCATTTGCATAGTTAGGAGCAAGCCCACCTCCGGTGGTAGTTGAGCGTCCTCTTGAACTTGCGGATCTGCGATGTTGTGTCGATCTTTATCCATCCGATTAGACCCGCCTGCGTCTTCTGCGCCAACCGGGCATCACACCACCGCTGACGAGCTTATACATCGCTAAGAATTCTGGGATATCTTTGTTCAGCAACTCTTCATCCTCTGGGAACGACTAACACACAAAACGAACATACGAAATAGTGAACTTATGTATAGTCCTAAAAAGATTAGTAAGGTGACCAAATATGAAATAACTAACCTGAATATGCTCTGCATACTGATCGGGCAGCATCAGTACCCTGTAATTTCTTCTTGAGAAGCCTGCAGCAGAAGGGTGGTCGGCTAGTTCACATACATTGACATATCTTTGACGCCACCATTGCAAGTGCACCTTCAGGTCGTTAGTGGTCACGAGGTTCAGACCAGAGGTTGTCAAGGCTTGCCTCCGCAATGTTGGGCGCCACTCTTGCAATTTGGACACCGCTTTACTTAGGTTCTCCTCCTTGAATGGATCGTCCTTCCCACCACGCGTGACCTGCAACGTGCAAGTAAGAGATATGCTACTCATATCAGGTGTCCACGAAAATTGTCCGCTACAACTATCAACCATGGTGAAGAAGTGTGAGTGAGAGCTGCGGTTATGTGCCTGCGGTTTGGCCTTTTATAGACCCGAAGCAGTGGTTTGTGGACTAAGTGTTGGAATGTAAGATTGAAACATCTGGTCGATTGATGCGGCAAAAGTGATGGTCTCGTGTTGTCAAATCGGTCCTAAAAAGTTAGAGGCGTTCGGCAGTGTTGTCAAATCGGTCAGAAAAAATATGCAAAATACTTGAATGAAATAAAACTTGATGAAAGCACAATAAATAGCACGAAATACTAAATCATACATTAAGTGAGGAAGTATGAAGCATGTATATGACGACAACAAGCGATGTACTACCCACGACCACCCCACGAGCACCCTACCACTAGCACGACCTCTCTTTGCCCTACGTGCTGAAGCCGGTGCATCGTCCAGAGGTCGTGTGTGTGCCTCCTGGGACGGTCGCGCTGCCCGTGTCTGAAGGGTCTGTCATGCACCCGGCGGCGCTCCGGGAGGCAACGTGTACCGTGGGAGGTGCGTAGTCCCATGCGTCATTGGAGGGGGCTGCGTGTTGTGTCCTGCAGGTCTTGAGTCCACTGCGTCTGGGAGAAGAACCGATCCGCCAAGAGAAGGCGATTGGCGTGCCACTGGCGAGTCTGGCGGCGAAGAGAACGTCCTCCAATATGGGTGCAACCTCTGATTCGGTAGTAACATGTAATCATACTTAGGTGATACTTGTACCAAATGTCAACTATTGAGTTTTGGTCGACTTACAGTGTGGGGACCATGGTGGGACCGCGTGGTGCACGCTAGCTGGACCCTCCACCATGTCTGGGGCGAAGGCACGGGGTGTGGAAGGCGGACTCTGCCTCCGCTGCGTCTGAAGGAGCTGGGGCGGTGTGTGTAAGAAGGCACGCGTGGCGGCTGGAAGAGGTACCACGGTCGATCGGCGTCGTGTGGCGACAAGAACCGAGCTCCACGATCCGTCGAGTCCCGGCTACCACGCGTCTCAAGCCTCTGTCATCTCGTCGGTGTGACGAGACTCAAATCACAACCTACTCAAAATCTTGTGGCCATCTTTGGTGCAAGTCCTGGCGTGGTTTACCCGCCGCGTCTGAACAACTCATAAACACAACGACATCGATGAGGAATAAATGAAATAACGTCGAGTAAGACTTACCATCGCGTGCATGGCTACTCTGCACGGCACGGGTACAAGTCCGCCACGCTCGGAGCGTCACGTGTGGGTCGGTGGCTCCTCCACAAGTAGGAGGCGTGTGCGGCGTCCGTGGCGCGTGCGGGCTAGGTATCTTCTGGTAGGAGGAGTAGTCGTGCGGCGTGTCCTCACCGACGACATCCTCTAGTCGTCATCCCATTTGAAGCGAGCCACGGCGCCATCCTCGAGCCAAGATCGCCATGGTCTTACGAGGTCCATGGGTGGAGAAATCGAAGAGAAATCCACATTATTACAAATATAACATAAGTATTTAACAAACTTGTTAGGGGGGAGTAACTCACGAGTGCACTCTCTCTAGCACACGATCCATTGAAGGCAGGGACCATTGCAAAGTCCAAACTGCCTCATGACTCGCTGCGGCGCGTAGTCCTCCATGAAGACATCGAAGATGAGCTTCTTCCTAGTAAGCCAGTAAGTCTGGTTCCTGTAGCATAGTGCAGAGATCCCCCCTGCCATCGCTCTCTCCACTACACGACGCTCGCTGTATGGGTCCCAGATCACCTGCTCTGCCTGTAGGTGGTCAAACGCCTCTGTGAAGGAGTGGTACGCCGAACGTACCTACAGTCCTGCCCACTGTGGCTGCAGTACAAAAAAAATCTGTAAGCATATGTGATTGCAAAAAAAACCAAATAAATATTTAGAATGACGTACCCATCGCCTAGTCCAAAGGGAGCCCATCGTCGGACGGTCGATCGCATCACCGCCATACATGTCGGCGGTGTAGTGTCGAGCTCAACAAAGGGTCGACCCACGAAGCGCCGAACGAGCGACGGTGAAGAAGAAGAGGCATCCTGCGAGATTGGCGGCCTTGCTTTTCTTCACGCACAGCGTCGCAAAGGCGCGATGCGTGGCGACAAGGACCGCCGAACCCGGGATACGTGATGCGGTGTCGGTCGGCATCGGCAATAGCCCGTGCATGGGCTACCGCGCGCGATCGACATCGCCGTGGTGAGTCGGCGTGAACATGACCCACCCGAACAACCAAAGTAGATAGGCCTCAAGGTGCCGTGCAAGGCGGTAGGCCGTGGGCATCGCCGCCATCATTGCACTGCGACAATCAAAATAGTTTAGTATCGGTTAATGTCACATGAATGTAGAATAATATATTTATGTACTATTGCTAACCTCGAACTGAGCCAACCGCCTCCTCGATGGGCCATGCCTCTTGCCGATCCGAATTTCTGGATCAACGGGCACCACTCTGGCGAACCTCTCCTCCAAGTTCGCCACCCACCCAGCAGGAGTCACCGAGGGTTCGATCGGTGTCCCAGCGATCGGCAACCCAGTAAGCATGGCGACGTCCTGCAGGGTCACCGTCACCTCGCCAAAGGAAGGTGGAAAGTGTTCGTCTCGGCCTCCAACGGTCGACCAAACACGCCCGATGAAACGATCGAATGGAAAACACGCGACCGCTCTGGACCGTCCTCACCCTCGGCACGATCGTCGGGCACACTGCGTCCTCGGTGACCCTCAACCATGCGAGCGAGAGGAAGCAACCCGGCCGCGTGCCAACCTATGGATGCAAACAAAAATTTGCATTATTTAAATATCGTCATCAAACATCAAATTATGTGAACAAAAACATGTAAAGTATTTTTGTATAAGTAAACATGTAAAGTATTTTTCCATGTAAGTGCAACTCACCTGGTGTGAAAGCGTGGATCAACACACCATGCCTTCTTAGGCACTCGGATCCGCAGCAGAGGCACCTTATCATTTCCTTCTGTCGTGTGGACGAACGCACGGTGCCGCCGGTCCACAGAAGAGTCCAGAAGTGACCCCGGCTGCTCCATCACTGTAAGTAAATAATGAAATATTTATTATACTAGACATGTAATAAACACGACATATATATAAATAAAAGGAAAGAAGCGTACAACATAAATAATGTTCCTTGAAAACATATGATAAACACTGTATATATATATCGAAATACATAAGCATCCAACTTCAATAATATTACATGACATCCCACAATCATGAATAAGATTACATAATTCGATACATAACCGACAATACCCATTACTTCGACACATATCACATAGCATAACCATAACGAGTTGATGGATTGCACCAATCACACATGCTACCGGCATTGATTTGCCTTGTGGCCATACTCACCGCACTCAGAACATCTCCTAACATAGCCACCACTTCGGATTCATCCATGTCGTTGCGAATGCGCCTACTTTGTGGACGACCAGACTGGCCTTCGGCACACCTCCGTAAGGTCGGATCCGGTAGACAGATGCGCTCATCTCTGTTAATCTGCCCAATCTGCCCACAAGCAGCTATCACATGTGAACAAGGGATGTGAAGAAGTTTTGGCTTGTTGCATGTGCATTCGCACCATCCACTGGCCCCTTGGCCTAGATTTACCTTATGTGTAATAACAGCTGTGTTGGTTCCCAATCCACCTTTGCACCGAAGAGTCACTTCAAATCGGCACTCAGTAATTCCGAAGCTACGCACTACATGTTGCTGAGCTTTCATACTTCGTTCCTCTATGTAGGCCATCATCTGGCAACAATATAGTGTTTGCATTGTCGTGGCATGAAGAACAGCCTCCGCATGCCTTTTCTGAAAATAGGCAACTATGCCGTGCAACATGCCTTCGAGGATGGCCACTAGTGGTAGCGGACGGAGCCCTCTTATGACCCAATTGTAAACCTCGGCTATATTCGTTGTCATGACACCAAACTGATCAACACATATCGGTTAGTCTACCAAGCCGATTTGTTAAACCATCATAAATATCATAATTTCTTGTACTAACTTTGGCGCCACCGGTGTCATGGAGCGATGCCCACTTCTCCGAGGCTCGCCTCTATCCATCTGAAAACACTTTATGTTCCTTGACGTTCGTCTCCTCGTATTTGGAGGATCGAGCTCTCGAGTGGTGCTAGCCTTTTGGGTGGGCAATCATTGGTAGCAGTGGTTGCTTCTTCATCTCTTCCACATGTGCACTAGTGTCTTTGCTCCAACTCGGTAAAAGCACGTTGAACTTACGTGCCTGATTCTGCTTGCACAACCTCTTAAAGAGATTCATCAATTTCTTATTCCTGAACTGCCTGAAGAAATTTGCTCCCAAATGCCTCATGCACCACCTGCTCTGCAAGTCACGCCATGAGAATGGCTCATCAGGGTCCTCCTGTAGAATCTTAATTGTAGAAAGAATACCTTTGTGGCGATCATGAATGATGCACACGTTGGGCCGATTATCAACTACCCCGAAATTCAAATGTCTAAAAAACCACAGCCCGGCTATCCGGTTCTCACCTCAACAAAAGCAAAGGCCAATGGAAGTATGTGGTTGTTCGCATCAAGCTGTAATGGCCGTTAGAATCATCCCTTGTATTTTCGATCGAAATATACCATCAACACAAAGCAATGGGCGGCGATACTGAATGACGCAATGCAAGGACCCAATGAAAAAAGCATACGAAAGCGTGCGAGATCCGTTGCCATCTTCTACACTTTCGTCGAAAGCGGTGTATGTGCCAGGGTTTGTTTGCTTCAAGACATCAAGCAGACGAGACAGGTTGCAATATGAAGCCTTATATGTACCAAACCTCTTCTCCAATGCTTTTTGCTTCGCACGCCAGGCCATCGAGCAACTTATCTGGTACTTAAATGTTCTTAAGATTGCTTTCTGAATATACGAACACTCAATGTCCCGTTTCTCAATGATTTTATTGAACATTACGCTAGCAATTATAGCTGCATTCAGGTTGCGGTGTTTCACCAAAACATTTTCTAATCTGCATGTGTGCTCCTCTACTCGTGATGCAATCCAATACGTCTCGCATTTCGGCTTGTATGCATGAACTAGAAATTCACATCCATCTGTTCTGCACTTCACCGTGTACCTATCTGGCCTGGATAAGACAACCCGGAACTCTCTCTGCTGCAATAATGCCCAAAGCCTCACTGCCAATTTCAATTCAGAATTGTTCGAAAATATTTGATTCAGCCGAATGGAATTGGTACCATACTCCCAACGCGACTTATGGCCCCATAAAACTCTCATACCAGAATTATTTTGCTTGTTCCATTCGTCAGGGATGGGTACATTCGCTTCCCCAATACTATCATGCATTTTAGCATCATCACCATCATCTTCCTCTTCCTCATCTTCGGCGATGCCGTCATCACATTCCAACATTTCAGCTTCATCTTCTGCCGCCATACGGTCAACTAACTCCAAATGATCAACAAGTTCCTCGATCTCCTCCCCTTCATCAGTTCGGCCTTGGCATTTGTTGTATCCTATTATCATCCCATTGCTACCTCAATCGGCACCACTTCACGAACTTGTTCAACTCTAGCCGATGTCTTGCTCTCGCTCATATCACTAATATTCACCTCTTCTAGGGCAAGCCTACACGACATCACACAGTTAAGGCGAGATCCCTTGCACCACCTTAACCATTTACGCCACGGTATGTCCGATCTACTTTCTTCAACTCCCAAATAGCCGGGTCACCATTGCTTCGCGTGAATAAAACTTGGATGGTAACAGAGTAAACACTTGGATCCAAAGAAAAATATTGGGTCAACCAAAGTTTCATATCACGAATGCTAACACTCTCGGGGATAGAGTGCTCAACCATGGTCACCGAAAAGTTGCTTAAATCAACACTATTCTGCGTATTTTTTATTTCACCATCGCCATAATATACCCTAAATTTAACTGGATCTGACATTACTGCGACGATATAGACAAAATAAATTTTTACATGACCACCAAAATGTAATATGAATAATTTAAATTGGACAACGCTAATTAACTATCGCACTACAAATACTACAATATTATAGTTCATATCTAATATCGCGAGTCTACAAAAGAAAACCCGATTAACTTAAATCTAATATCAACCCTAATATTTTCATACAACAAAATTTCGATTTTACCTTTTAGTTTCTCTTCTTCCTCTTTTTTCTCCCGGCCCTCTCACTCCCGAGCTCCCGGACGCCTCCCCCTCGCGAGCTCCCGGCGCCTACCTCCCTCCCTCCCTCTCCCAGCTGCCCTCCCCCCTCTCTCTCTCTCTCGCCGGCGACTCACTCCTCTCGGCTTTTTCCCCCTCGCGCCCGACGCTGGTTGCTTTTCTTGCTGATTCTGTCGCCACACGGTTTGGTGAAGACTTCATGTCGCCACACCACTCGTGAAGAATCAGTGTCGCCCACCGTTCGGCGACGACTTTATGTCGCCACACCGTTCGGCGACATTGCTCCGAATGCTGCCACGCGTCCTTTGTCGCCCAACCGCTGGCCGATTACCAGTTTGTCGCCCAACCGTCCGGCGAATACGCATTTATCGTTGTACCATCTGGCGATTATACAGTTGTCGTCATGCGGTTCGGCGAGTGAATATTATTTTTGAAAAAAAAAATTCTGCGTATTAATATCGTAATTTGATTTATAAAATACATTATTTAAAAAAAATTCAATATATGGAAGCAATACACGTAGCATTGTAAGGCTTTTATCAGGATAGTAGCATTGCCATAATTTTTTAAAATTTCTCAGGCTTGATCATCATCTAAAAATTTTATGGGAACATTAGTGATGCTTTAGTACCATTCACGGAACTTTTCAAAATTTTGTAATGTAGTTTGAACTAATTTTTAATTCAGTTGAAATTTATCGTTAGCCTTTTTATCGGCACACAGTAGCACTTTATGAATTTTGTAAAAATCCTAAGGCTCGATCATCATCTAAAAATTTTATGAGGACATTATTGATGTGTCAGGACTAGCCACAAAAATTTGCAAAATTTTCGGTTGAAAATTGTCAGTCAGCCTTTTTATCAGGACAATAGCACTGTCAGAATTTTTTAAAATTTCTTATGCTTGATATCGTCTGAAATTTTTATGGGAACATTAGTGATGTGTCAGGGCCATCCAAAAAAATTTTGACATCGTTTCGACCATTTTTCGCTCGGTTGAATTTTGTAGAGAATTTCAGAAATTTCGCTTCACAAATTCCGAATTCCGAATTTCAAATTTAGTTTTTGAATTTTGACTAGATTTCGACCCAAATTCTAAGATTTCTCCAATTTCATAATTCACCCATCTCCAAGAAATAAACCGAAAACGAAATTTCAAACCCTGCGCACAAGTTTAGATGGCCCGGTGGGAATTCTGGGCCGTCCAAGTTGCCCGTCTCGTCCTATACAACAAATGGCCTAAGTTTGGTCTGAGCTTGATCTTTCTATTTTTGTTCTTTTTTGCGACAAGCTTGATCGAGTCGCAGCCCAGAACCCTATTTATATTTATACGGCAACTTTTCTTCCTTTGTAGTATAACTTTTTACACGTAAACTTCTCTGACTCTCTGAGAGCCTTTTCGTTTACTGAAAAGTGAACGATCCAAGCCCATGTCCTGAAATCCCAAGCTGTGTTTGTTTCTGACTGTATTTTGTTCAAATACAGATGGTTCTCGTGTATTCGGTGCTTAAAGATTTTCTACACAGAAGAGGAAAGAATGGCCAAAAGAAAAGAAGAGGATCTCCATGATCAAATGCTCAAGAGCTGCAAATCAAACCGACAAAACGAAAACGAAATTGGTCCAGACAAATCATAGAACACTGAGGCGATCAACTCGTGCGCTACAAAGGAAACGAGATTTCCGTTCAAAGATACGAAACTAGCATCGATTCAGCAAGTCATGCATGCAAACAAGAGACAGAGATAAACATGATTATCATCATCGATCCTCAGATCACTCTAATAATCCTCCTACCTGAAACTAACAACTAATCACTCCTGAGTAAACTCTCAAAAAAGAAAACCCGGATAGATGCAACACTAGCAAGCTACGTTAATTAAACACCTCAATCAATTATAGAGGTGCTTTTATGCTTTCCTTTTTTGACAGTTGCATGAATGAAGGGTAAGTGATGATTAATTACCGCTTCACTTGCTTCAAGATTTATGTAACTTATTGGGATGGAAAGCATCGAAGCACTGCTCAATTAATTAAAAAGGTGGGCAAAGTTATAACTGAGTCGTCGTTGGCCAACTTCGCCTCGCTCGCGCGCGGGGAAGAGCTCCGACCGGCCTAGATGGACAGATCCGGCCACCCCATGGACCAGAAGCCCTCCGGCATGGCCTGCGACACCGGCGGCTGTGGGTGCGGATGCGGCGGCAGCAGAGCGGGGGCAGAAGGAGGCACCAGCGTGGACGCGCCGGCGCCGCCCAGCAGGAAGCCGGGGGCGAAGTGGCCGTTGGGCAGGGGCGCGGGCGAGAGCAGCGAGCTGAAGCTGCCGCCCAGGTCGAGCAGCCGGCGGTTGGGGTCCATCGCCGCCAGGTGCGCGGCCGGCAGGCCCGGCACGAAGGACAGCTCGTAGTGCGGCAGCGGCATGGGGGCCGACACCACCGAGAGCGCGGCCGGCGCCGGAGCCGGCCCGGTGGCGGGGGCGGGGAGGCCTGGGACTGGGACTGGGAGGCGCGCTTGCGGCGGCCGGCGGGGGTGGCCTTGCGCGTGCCGCCGCCGACGGGGACGTTGCGGAGCGCGCCCCCGCGCGTCCAGTAGCGGCGGCAGCCCTTGCAGAAGTGCCGCGGCTGCGCCAGGTTATAGTTGTTGTAGTAGCAGAACTTGGTGTTGGTGGACTCGCAGCGCGGGCACGGTAGCCCCTCCGGCTCCGTCCTGGCTCCTGCTCCGACGCCGCCGACCGCCGGCGCTCTCCCGGCCTCCACCACATCCATGGCAGCACACCGAACCATGACAAGCTACCACCTCTCGCTCTCTCGGTCCAGGAAACCCAACCCTTTGGCTAGAGCTGCCACTTGTTTGTGCAAGTACAAGAAACCAAGACACGCAGGGGCTGAGGCAATATGTAGCGGAGCGGAGGCATGGTGGGGGAAGAAGAAGACAACGACAAGAACAAGAGGAGGCGAGTAGCGGGTGGCGGTCAGGAGGCGGTCTTGGGGCGCAGGACATGTACAAGAAGCATCTCTGAAGTCTGATGGCGCCGCAGAGATGGCAGAGGCGGGGCAGTTTGAATAGGGGTTTGATCCAGTTGGGACTTCTATTCCGGGGAAGCGGACAAGCGCGGCAGTGGCGACGGCCACCACAGCATTGCCGGACTTGTCGGTACCTACCGAAGTCTTGCCGATTTAAAATTTTAAAATAATACATTTTGATACATGTCTATACCAGAATATCGATTTGAATTTAATATAATAATATATATTTATAACTATAAATATGTTTAATTATATGTATACTAAATTCAACCTATAATATTACTTCAAATACATAATAATACTATAAAATATAACATATAGTTTAATAGATGATATTGTTAGTTCTACCGATATGACTGATATTGTATGATATCGAAGCCGATATAAAAGATATCGACTAGTATCGAGTTGTTGTAACCGATATTAACCGGTATCGAGATTAGTACGACACATAGGACTACTTTATACCGATTTAAATGTCCAAATGGTATATTATACCGGTCAGTATTAGTAGGTATGGATAACTATATTGCCCACCTTATCAACCAGTCAAAGAGAGAGGGGAGGAGGACAGGTGGCATATGCAGAGGGATTTGTTTGCCTGGGTTCTAGCAGAATGGAAGCCACTAGCCTATGCTAATTTCTTTGCAAAATGGCCGCCTCGCTAACCGCAGAAGGTGCGGTAGATGACATGTGTCACCACAGTAGGAGGGCGTCGCCGAATCAGGGTAATGCGTTAGCAAGTCTACTACGGTCGGCTAGTCACCCGTGGGTCTAGGACATTACCCTAGTACACGAGCGTGATATATGTTACCTACTAATATTTCTGTAGTTATTTTTGTAATCATATACATATGACGGTCAGATCCGAAAAAAAAATATATGGATTCCTCTCTCTCCCGTGTGAGGCTTGGCCTTGCCCTTCGCCTCTTGTTCTGCTGCCCTAGGGGGCAGAGGGAGGCAGCTCATCTGCTCATGTATAGGACTACAGGAGTAGGACTGTATGACAAATGCTAGGGTACTGCTTGGCATGCGTCTGCCGGTGCGGCTGTTCCATTGCAATCCATGTCGCTTGCACACGTCTGATTATCTTTTCCGAACAGTGTAATATTGCTACAGTAGGGGAGATCAGTTATTCAGGTGTACATAGAGTGGTGTGTGCAGGCTAGCTGTCCGTTCGATAGTTACAAATCCCGGCGAAATTTCGAAAATTTCGTTCAGGGACGAGATTTAAAATCTCAATTGGATAATTTTTTTAAAAAAAACAAATCACTGCAATATTTTCGAAAATTTCACCGAGATTTCATCAAATTTCGCCAAAACCTCAGGTTTTTTGACCGGATTTTAAATGTTGAGGACCAGATTTGACCTAGTAACCCTTAAGAATATCATCTTCCATGAGAATTTATTGAAAAACTAAAATTTTGAGATATTTTATAAAGATAATATAAATACATTTAGATTTTTATAAAATTGTACATGTTTGATCATGCTCTACAAATTATATGGTACCATCTTTAGCAGTCTAGAATCGTACATAATTTTTTTTCAAAATAATTGAACTTAATTTGTTATCTATAAAAAAAATCACAGAATGGACATAACTAAGATAGTAACTTTGTCAGAATTTTATACATTTTCTCGAGTCTGATCATAATCTGAAATTTTTATGGGAATATTAGTGATGTGTCAGGACCATATACAAAAATTATCAAAATAATTTAACTTCATTTGTTATGTTTGGAAATTCAAAAACAGAAGGAACACAAATGAAATACCAAAAAGAAGCACTGTCAGATTTTTTAAAAAATGTACAAGCTTGATCATGCTATGAAAAATTTATGGTAGCATCTTTAGCAGTCTAGAATCATAAAAAAAATTAAAAAAGAATTGAACTTCATTTGTTATCTTTGAAAAATAAAAAACAAAAGGAAAATAAATGAAAAACCAAAAAAGAGTTGAGTGGGATTGGGACCTGTGACCTGATGGAGCATAGCCTTATCTTGACACAGCAGACCAACTCAACCATCCTGAGTTTCATGCCTGCTATCATGGTTACATATTTTTGTAACCTTAGCGATACATGTATTCAGTTAGATAAAGTTTAACTAAATTACTACAATGTAATTGTTTGATGTATTACTAGTGGACCCAGGAGCATGTGGTGCCAACACAGAAAGTGAGAAACATAGCTGAAGCTCTCACGGGCTCATTTGGCAATAGAGAAATCTCTCAGTTCTATGTCACTTCTCACTGACACCATAGTCTCTGTTAGTGCAAGAGCTCTCCAGAACCTAGCTCATCCCTCGGCGGCCACATAGATCCAGCCAACTCCGGCGCAACTCTGGCTATGTCCGATCAGGGAAACGACTCATGTCCGTGGGGAAGAACGAGATCTTTGTGTTCAGGGACAAAATCTTTATGGCAACAAGAAGTCTCGGTTGTCACGACAGTACTAATGTCCAAATTTTTTAGAATTCCTCAAACTTGATTATTGTCTGAAAATTTTATGAAAACATTACTACTTAGTGAGGATCATTCACAAAAAATTTCTAAGATTGTTTGAACCTTTTTTGGTTGTTTCAAAATCACCGAGATTTCGTTCAAAATTTCGGAAATCTCGATTCAAAACTTACTGGATTTGAATTTTGACTAGATTTTATCCGAAATTCTAAGATTTCACCCAAAAAATTTAGATTTCACATACCTTTAAAATATGAACCGAAAACGAAATTTGGATTTCGTCCGTTCTTGAATAGGGTGAATCAACTAGTACGTATACAACCAGTGATGCATGCATTCGCCTGCCTCTACGTATGGTGTATACGGAAGCGATTGTTTTTTCTAGTCTTCTAGAATTTATAGGTGAATGTAATTATAAAAATAACCTTCTCCTCGACTACAAAAACATCGATAGGTGACACATGTGCTCATGTACCACGGCAGGTGCTGCCAAGCTAAGGCAGTGTTCTTGCCGAGCTTGGGCACCACGGCAAGTCCTGCCACCCTACCGCTGCAGCATGCTCTGCCGAGCCGCCTTGCCAGGGTAAGTGTAGACTGTGATTCAAATCTCTATCGGGGTATATGAGCGTTACACTTCTGCGGTTAAGAGTGTGCTATTTTAACAATTACGATTAAAAAATAGGCTAGATTTAAAAAAATAAATGTGCGAGAAGGCTGACAAAGCTAAGAATTCGTGCCGTGCGTCGATGAGCAGCTGAAGCCATTCAGATCTTCCCCAAGGGCAGGCTAGGATCTTTTCCATGCCAGTCGAGGTGACCGTATTGAAACGCCTGTCTCCTGCGGTCTGTAGCTAGCACCTAGCAGTGTGATTTTTTTCCTTGGGCTGCGAAATGGTTTATTGCAAGAATTCAGTAGATGCAAGCTCGAGTATCACTTGTAGTTGTGTAGTTGTATTGTGCGTCGCAGTACGGCGCCGTTTCATTAGCTAGCTGGTCAATCAGTCTAGAGTCTGGCTAGATGCCCGATAAGATCACTTCTTCACGGTGGCTGGGGATCGATCGAAAGGTGCCGGGTCTGCATCATACTGAGTCAGGTCAGTCAATTACTTTGCAGTCTCTTCGCTTCCCTTGTGTTCTATATATGCTTGCATGTTAAAACGCATGATGCCTTGGTCATGACCAATGCATCTGATGTTTAGCTAAGGAATGGACTAGAATCGAATCAAAGAAGCGTAGGGTTTTACTTTCGAACTCGATAGGTTCCATAAAAAATATGGGCGAAGACTAACTGACGAGAAAAGTGTGTTCTTTTCACACTTCGTAACTTCCAGTAAACTTCCATGCGATCGTCGCTCCACTTGTACTTGGCTTGAGACTTACACCTACTGGCTAGTATTGGTAGGCTTACTGGTCGCATACCGGCGCCGCTGCTGTTTTCTTGAGCTGCCAATTTGCTGTGCCACGAGCCTATGGTGTGATGACCCACCCTAGCTACTCACTGCTTGAACCAGGAAACCGTCGCTCTCCACTAGTACCAGACTACCAGTACATGTCTGTATCTAGTTCTTCAGTTCAGATCAAGCTAAACACTGGTCGATCATCGCCATTGCTCTTGCTCACATTTCACATTGCGACAGAGCATGCAGATGCGAGGATTCAAACACGAAGTACGTTCCAACAAACTCTGACTCGCGCAGCAGGCCATGCAGAAGGAAGGCATCCACAGATGCTCCTCATGCCTGACACTGACAGCGATAGCTGATAGCGGTCGTAGGGTGGTAGATCTCAGACTCAGCTGGGTTTTGCAAGCGATCACTACAGTACAGCACGTTGGCAGCTGGTGTAGAGAGAGGGGCAAGGTTTGGACTGGGCAAGGGCTGGCTGCTCCCTTGGCTTTTGTCTCTGCATGCATCTCCAGTGCAGTGCAGTACTGCAGTACTCCTCCCCTGGTGCCTGCCACCGGCAGAGGAGGCCAAGCCGGCCCCAGCTGCCAGTGCCCAGCGGCCGCAGAGCTGCAGCAGCCTGCAGGTCCAGCTTGCAGGGAGTTTGTGAGGGTAGAGAGCTAGCTTTGGGTTCGAAGCTGATCAGCTAGAGACAGTATAAATTATCAAAAAATTATAGATTTTAGTTTTAATTTTACAAAATACATATTTTAGAAAAATTTGTATTACAAAACTTAACCTTTTTTTATAACAGGTCTGTCAATTTGGACCCATATGGCAGCCTCATGCGCGAGTGAAACGAAAAATGAGAGCACATGTGAGTGCTATATGGGTCCACACTATCAAAGGGGTTATAAGAAACGATCAATTCTAAAACTTGTATTTTATAAGACAAGTTCTTTTAAAAGTTATAGTTTTGTGAAATAGAAGCTAGAATGTGTAGTTTTATGATAGTTTGTAAAAAAACATGTAGTTTTATGAAATTTAATCAAAAATATATGTTCAGTTCACGGTAAACTTTTAAATGTAGCGAAATTGTGAATGGATCACTTGCGTAACTGAGACTTTTCAAGACAAACAAATAGTTTTGAGCTTATGGAGCGAGCAACAGTGGTTGATGTGTACATTTCTGTGCAGAATGGTTCTCCAGTATACATGCAAGTACATGTACAATCATTATCATCAAATATACATTGAGATTGATGCAAACATTCAAAATTCAAACCAACCATCCAATTTTTCTAAGAGTTAATTAGATATATATATATACCACTACAGAATTGCCGGTTCAAAGTTCGTTATTAGATACATCATACATGCCACTCCTCGGTGCAAGCAATAAGATAGATGCCATTAGGAGGATTAAAGCAGACCCCATCCACTCCTCGTCCGAACAAGTCAATATCATAGGGTTGGCACGGGCGACCTGGTCGAGTAGAGGAGCCGACTAGTCATAGGTTTGGTGCAGGGGCAAAATCATCCATACAAAAATACCAAGTGAAATACGAGACCCGTATTGAGTCGAAATGGCCTGGTACTCGTAATTGTTAGAGATAATCTAGTGTCCGAACTAAAATACGAAGAGGGAGGAGTCCAAATTAAATAAAGAATTGAGACCTATTCAGATTGGGTTACTTGAATTTGTTTTTGATTTTTAAAGTTGCAGGTTAAGAGTATAAATTTCTAGATAGTACTGAGGTTTGTAAGTAAGATGAGAAAGCAAGAAAACAATAAAATATGGTAGTTATGATGTACCATCAAAATACTTGTGTTTGTAAGTTCTTGTGCTTATTTTTTGCGTCATGCCGGTGTGTTGATCCGGGCTAAAACCAACGATAGGTATCACATACCTGCTATTGATGAGCATCTTTGACAACTGGCGTGACAAGATAGCATTTGCTACCATCTGCGTGTCTCATCGAAAAGATGGTCAAAGCTACAGATTATCGTATCAGTTGTATCTACGACATACTGTGTGTGACCACGTGAGTTACTGTGCGAGTTGTGTCCATAAGATAAATGTATGTGAGTTCCTTTAGAGATATTGTGTGTATAAGAAGATAGCATGCTGCACGAGAAGATCAAAAAGGAAAACGTCGAGTGTGCTGAGAGGAGTCCAGAATGTTGAGAAGATGCGTTCATCATCCTAAGTCAAGCCCGTTAAAGTTGAGTCCGAGGTGTTGATGAGATGTGTTCGTCATCTTATATCTAGTAAATATTGAGTAAGTCGTAGTTGAGATCGACTACCTCAACAAGTTAGAGTTGTGTCAAAAATTAGATATTACAAGATTAAGAGGGTAAATGTTAAAGTTAATCTTGTGTCCGAACTAAAATAGGAAAAAAGAGGAGTCTGAATAAAAAAAAGAAATAAGACCTATTCAGATTTAGTTATTTGAATCCGTTTCTAATTCTTAGAGATGTAAGTTAAGGATATAAATTCTTAGATAGTCTCGAGATTTGTATGTAAGATGAGAAGGTGAGAGAGTAAAAAAAACAAAAAAATATACCAATTATATTGGATCATTAAAATACTTATGTTCGTGCTAAAACCAACAATAATGACATCTATCTAATTTCTTGCAATGAGGAATGGCACGTAGTACATCTAAATAAGGACTTTGTAGCGGCATTTCTCGAAACTGACGACTACTTAGGAGCATATATCTAATTAATCCTTTTCTAATCATTGTAATGTTTCTGCACTAATCTCAGAGCACTTTAGAGAGAGCACTTTAGAGAGGCCTAGGACAGTACATGCATACGTGATTTGAGTTTTCCTATGGCTAATTTGCCATCATGAACTGTGTGCGTCAGTGGACGGATGGTTTGGTTTCTTGGGGCTTGACCAGGGATGGGGGCTCAGTTATGCTGCAAGCATAGCAGGGACAGGTGCAGAAGGGACAGTTGAAGGCTGTTGTGGTAGCCAAGCCTAGAGCAGCCCACTAGCTAGCTAGTGGCTGTGCCTAGTGCAGACAAGGTCACAGCAATGAACATTCCTTGGGGTCATCTCTTCTCTTCGTCTCGAACACGAGATGAAAGACGGAAGTCCTCATGGACCAGGGCTGGGCTGGGCTGGGCTGGATCCTAACTTCGGCTCTTCGGGGCGTCAAGTACGTAGGTCCCAAATTGTTGCGCCTTCGCCGCAGCCAATCCGTGGCGTTCGTTGCCCGCGCGCGTGGCGTGACGATGCGGAGCCGACTAGCCGACTAGGGATGGATCGATCGAAGAGCCGAGCGGCAACGACGACGTACGAACGAGGATTCAAATTTTGTTTTTAAGATAAAACTAGTTCAGGGCCCGTGCATTGTTACAGAAAACAAAATTGATAACGAAACATAAAGGTCAAGCGATAAAAGAAAATGGCCGTGTGTTGCTACGAATAAAAAAAATCATGTTATCTAACACATTGAGTTGGCTTATATCAAGTCATCGACTCAGTTTAAGTAACCAACTGAACTCTCCCCGACCCGCATCGTGTCTTCTCTATTGTACTTGATCTACACTCCTCCTGGTCTACACACCTCCTCGACTCCATCGCCACGCCTGACTATGCTCTGCTCGTGGCGACCTTTGTCGAGCTTATCCGCTATTCCTAGCCGGAATAATAAAAAACCTGGGAATTATGAAAAAAAAACATATTTGATGATAACGTTTTACTATATATATATATATCACCTTCTTTTCATAATCAGGTGGTAGACATATCGGAGAACCGTAGAGGGGTCAGAAAGGGAACCTTGCCGAGGACGAGGAGTTGCAGTTGTGCATCGATTGGCTGGTGTCGCTCCATAGCCACCTTCCACGTGGGCACGGCCATCGGTAGTTGTGCTTGCGCGCGCAAAACCACGAAATCCGACTGAATTGTCCCACGCGTAGAAAGAGCCGAAAGCTTCGCAAACTCAACTTGAAAAATTTTCAAATTAAAAAGTTTCAGCCTGAAAATTTTTCAAATAGAAAATTCTCAAATTAGAAAGTTTCAAGTTAAAAATTTTCAAATTTTCGAATAAAAAACTTTCAGTTTAAAAATTTTCGAATTAAAAACTTTCAAAAACGGTTAAAAAATAGAGAAGGATGAATGTGATAACGCTGAGTAAGGAAAAAAGTGATAAAAGGAATGAAGTGTTGTTACTTATCATAACGAGTGGACATCCTAACCGCACCATCAAATTAGCTATTCGAACATTTTCCATTGCACTAACGCCTCTTCTTCTTTTCGAAATCATTCCATAGCGTTATTAACACTTGGTCAAGAGCCTTACAAAAAGCAGCAATATTACCATCACCACCGTTACGACTTGCATGGCTAAACGAATCGTGCACCGTCGAAATCATTAGGTGCTGGCGTGCTGAACTCGAGCCATGGTTCCGGGTCGAACTCCCGAGGTGCTCTGCTGCGGGATGTCGCCGATGACGGACACCACAGGCCACGCGCCTCCTGCGGCCCAATGCATTTCACGCGGCGCGGCGTTGATCACGTAGCTCTTCGTCGGCGATTCGATTCGCGACCAATGGCTCGCACCGTTAGCTTTGTGATGGCGGTGCACCGGCCGTCGATTGTAGCGATGGTCGAGCGGGTCCATGCTCACCCGCGCGGTGGCGAGTTGCTTGCTCGATCTGAGACCACACCCTTGTATGCGTCGGGGTGGCGAGGATCGTCGAGCTCGTCTTGAGTCGATGTCGCACCGTCCTTCCTCTCGATGTTCCACACTTCGCCGGGGATGTCGAAGGCCTCGCCGGCGATGGAGATGGCCTCCACCGTCAGGGCGTAGAATGGGCTCGTCCAGCCGTTGAGAAGCAGCGGTGTCTGCGACGACGAAGCGATGGCGGAGCTGGAGGCCGTGTCTGGGCCTGGGCCGAAGGTGAGGTAGCTGGTAGCGTTGCGCGGGGCGAGGTGATCAACCAGGTAGTAGGAGAAGCGATCGCCGAAGCGCGCGGCGGTGTGGGATACGAAGTAGATGTTGTTGTTGCCGGTGAGCACGCCGCCCGGGCCGGAAGCTCGGCCGTCGTGCGGTGGTGCACCCAAAGACCACATCCTGAGCTCGCCTTCTTATGCGCCCGCCGCGGACAGCGCAACGATCGCCGAATCGGTGTCGACCAAGTCGCGCCGACAAGCCGTCTTTATACCTGCCACGTCCACGATTAGGTGATGTTAGTTTAGTTAGTTAGGATGAGGGCGGGCGCGCGGGGCGTCAGCGTCGGCGGCCGTGGTATCGCCCATGGTTCTCGCTCGGCTTGCTCTGTTTCTTGCACGCGCGAGGGGGGAGGGGTGGGGCGGATGGCTACGGTTGCATGCTTACAAGACCACGGCACGTACGTATATTTTCTTGATTTGCGCGCTGTGATGGCGTCATCACAGATTCACGGCTCAAGGCAAACAAAGTAAAATTTTCTTTTCTTCTATCCAAATTTTACATAATCTTCTACAGAGATATCAATTTGCAAACAATTATCAAATTGTGTTATGATACACTACTACATTCCTTTTCTTCTGTCCAAATTTTATGTAATCTTCTATAGAGATATCAATTTCCAATCAATTATCAAATCGTGATATGATACACTACTATTTTCCTTTTCTTCAATAGAGATATCAATTTCCAATCAATTATCAAATCGTGATATGATACACTACTACTTTCCTTTCAAATTTTACGTAATCTTCTATAGAGATATCAATTCCCAATCAATTATCAAATCGTGATATGATACACTACTACTTTCCTTTCAAATCGTGGAGAACGGACCACCGCCACCAACTGGTAATTAGAAGTAGTAGAGATATCGTTTGGAATCGAAATCCGAAATCCGAAATTTTGCCGAAATTATAGTATTTCGGACAAATTTTGTTCTAAATTCAAAAACAAAAATTCAAATCCGGTTCGTTTTCTACCGAGAAAAGCGAAATTTCGCTGAAAAATCCCGAAATTTCAAGCAAAATCCCAGAAATTTTGGTATATTTGCACAGGCTGAAAAGTGAGTTAAACAACGATGAAAATTTTGGCATATTTGACTATTTTCGTAGTCATGGTGCTTCCTCTTCCCATGTGACTGTCACCTGAAAGCATCTAGTCCCCTAATTTAATTTGATTTTGGAAATTAATGATAATTATGGTTAAAAGGATTAACATTTTAAATTGAGTTTTTTGAGATTAGGTTGGTCTGATGATTCGACGAACATAGAAGCATGAAATTGGTGAAAAATGAAAGCAATCATCCAAGACAAGATGGTTAAGATATAAGGACTTTTATAGTCTTTTACCGATCTCGTTGTTTGGTGTAAAAGATCGGATTACTAGAATAAACGCCGTACTATTAAGAGGGGTTGCTTGTCGCATGTTTTAGGTTGACAAAGAGTGATAAGGCTTAATTCTTGTGCATTTAGACATTCATATGGATTGCATTATCTTCTGTGAGGAAAAGAAATAGCAATTAAACACCCTCGTGAAATTGCATTTGAATTAGAAATTAAAACTTCAAAGAATGCATTTCAAGGTCTGTGGGGCTGGTATGACCGGACCCCCTCCGGTCATACCAGCCGTCGGTATGACCGGGCCCCAGGCCGGTGCGTTTTTTCCAGAAAAGGTGCATTTGGCACCGGAGGAGGGCGATATGACCGGACGGTCATATCGGTGAGCGATATGACTGAGCTCTCTCTGGTCATACCGGCCATATGGTTAACGGTCACTGACAGCGCATTTATTTCACTGTAGCGACCGTTGCTACTGAGGGGCGGTCATACAGGCCCAAGGGCGGTATGACCGGCCCCTCAGGAGGTTTTTGGCTAACTTTTGGCCAACGGCCATATTTGGTTGGTGTGGATTATAAAACCCCCACCTGCATTCTAGAGCACGTCTTGACCGTCATTTATGATATTTGAGCTCTAGCTAGTCTCCAATACTCTTGTGTGCATTCGATTCATATTTTGAGAGAGTTAGGAGCAAAATTGAGTGGTGCATTTAGTATTGAGCCTTTAGCACTCAATTTGACCTCGAGTAAGCGTCATCACCTTTTACTCTTGGTGGTTGCCTCCTAGACGGCTTGGAAGCGTGTGGCATTGGTGATATTCTCAAAGAAGCTTGTGAGAAGGCCCGATCGTTTGTGAAGGCAAGGAACTCGCCTAACCGGAGCGGTGAAGAGCTACCACGAGTGATCGAGGAAGGCTCAAGCGGGTGGAGCCGGCTTGAAAGCATTCAAGTCACCTCAACGTGAAGTAGGGGAGACCAGCAAGTCTCCGAGACTATGGGATAAAATTCTCGCATCTCTTTCTCTTGTGATATGCTTTTGTGTGCCTTAGGAGCACTCAAAGTCTGGGGATGACCCTGAATACCCCTAAGAGCAGCAACACGCTCACGCCGAGTGATCTTGGCGTGCCTGAAGCAGAAATCTACTAGGTGACCATCCTTCTTACATAAGGTGCATGTGTACTTCGCCTTGCTAGAGACAGAAGCAACAGGAGTAACATCCTTCAGTCGAAGTCCTATGGACAACCCAGTGAGACCTAAACTTGGTGGTGCTCACTCAGGAGCTACCACAATCTCACCACTCTTGGAGCCGCGCACAATGGTGGGAGGATGCGCCGGCGTGCTCCAAGGGATCAAATCCTAGACCTTGATTGAATCTACTAATCTTGGATTGGTCTAGAATAAGATTGAGCTTCTTCTTGCCTCCAACAAACTTCTCAAGAGTGCTCATAAGATCTGGCAATCTCGAAAGAAAGAAGCACAAGAAGAGCAGGAGAAGAAGAAGAAGAAGAACCGGAAAGATGAGCTCTCTCGACGTGCATTTTCTCCTCAAGACGGTTGCCTCAATCTTGAGGGCCTCACAAGAAACATAAGACGCATTTCTAATTCTATAGGCTTGGTCTTCTAATTTCTTCCTAAGCTCGACATGGATTTTATCCAAGTCCCCTCAATCCTGAGAACATCGCAAGCAATTTTCTTGTGACTTATCTAGTAAGTCCTTAGCAAGTTTAGCACACTTGACATTTAAGGATTCATTGTCAAGTTTTAGTTGCCTCTGACCCTCACATGAGTATTGGTTCCTTAGAAGCATGCATTTCAAGTTCATCGTTTCTAGAAGAAAGCTTCCTAAGGTGATCGCTCATGGCATCAATTTCGGCAAGCAATTTAGGGCAATTAGCACAAGAAAGAGTAGAGTGAGCATGAAGAAAACTAGCATCTACAGAATGAGTATCAACATATTCATTGCTAGCATTCTTCAACCTAAGACTATCTAGTTCAGACAACACACTATCATGCATAGTCCTTAGGTTCTCTAACTCCACAAGCAAAGCATCACACAAAGTACAGTCATCGGTGACTCGGGAGGGAGAAGATCTAAGTGTATCTAACTCCCGAGTCAAGGTACCTACTTCTTTTTCTAACTCAGAACACCTCGACCTAGCCTTAGCATGAAACTTGCCTAATTTACAGAAGGCAGCATTTAATTCGTCATAGGTGGGTACCTCGTCCGAGTCATTTGACAAATGGAGTCGCTTGCTTCAATGGCGCCTGCCATGAAGCACATGCCGGAGAAGTCGTCGCCGCTCTTCTTCACTTGCGGTTCATCCTCGCCTTCGTCGCTCCACGTCTCCGAGTCGGAGAGCTCGATATCATCTAGCGCGGCGAGGACCCGATGAAAGAGCTTCTTGTTCTTGGCAAAGTTGTGGTACTTCTTCTTCGCCGGCTCACGAGCTGGGGCCTTCTTGTTGCGGTTCTTGTCGGTGTAGTCGTTCTTGCCCGAACCGCCTTGTTCGTTTTTGCCTTTCTCCAGCTTGGGACAGTTTGCTCGAATGTGGTTGGGGCCACCACACTCGAAACAGGTGATCATCCCACCTCTCTTCCTCTCTCTCACTCTCTTGTATGCATATGAAAATTTGCGAGCAAGAAGAGCAAGCTCATTTTCTGGAAAATTTTCCAGTTGGTCATCGCTTAGCTCGCAAAGGGCGGAGAGAGAGAAACCAACAGAAGAATCAGAAAGAGAGGATCCAATGGGATCAGTGACCAAAGCCTTCGACTGAGACTTCGTCTTCCGCGAGACGACATCGATCTCATGAGTCTTGAGGCGGGAATAAAGCCCGTCAAGAGTCAAAGTCGACAGGTCGGTGGTGTTCTTGATGGTGGTCACTTTCATTTCCCAAACACGAAGATCAAGTGCGGTCAAGAAATGTCGAGCATTATCCGAGTCAGGGTATATGCAACCGACTGCTCGGAGGTCGCTCAAAATCTTCGTAAACCGACCAAAGCACTCGTCAAGACTCTCACCAGCGTGCTGTTCAAACTTGTTGAACTCACGCTTGAATTGGTCCTGTCGAACCGTCTTGATTTGGGTAGTGCCCTCATGATAAGCATCGAGGGTCCCCAAATTTCATGAGCAGAACGAAGGTGAGAAATCCTATCATACTCACTGCGGCTAAGACCCTGTATAAGGATGTTCCTTGCTTTAGCGTTCGCCTCAACGTCAGCCATATTTCCGGCCGTGACGTTTTCATCGTGAAACCTCATACGGAGTTTCACCTTACGCCATATCGAAGCCACAGGCGATGATGTATGACTCCATCCGTGATTTCCAAAGCGGAAAATCAACTCCAGGCAAAAATGGGAGGTTTGGTGGAATACTTGTCCATCGCCATGGCTCTTGAGACCGGTCAAGATCTAGAAAGAGCAGAACCGGCTCTGATACCAATTGAAAGATCGAAAAAGACGACTAGAGGGGGGTGAATAGGAGCCAAATAAAATTTTCGAATAAACTCTCCCCCTAGAATTCAAACCACCAAAAGACCGAGAAAAACGCCTTTGGTCGGGTATCTCTGGTCGGATGAGCAGTACCCCGACCTCTGAGGTCGGATGAGCAGTACTCAGAATGAATAGTGTTCGGGTGAACAGTACCTCCGACCAGCACTGGTCGGATGAACAGTACTCCCGACCTAAAGTGGTCGGATGAATAGTACCCCCGACCAGATGAACAGTGTTCGGTGAACAGTAAAATCAGCACGATCTCAAAAACAGAAATCGATGTAGCTTTTGATCGGCTGATCAAAAAACAATGAAAATTGATGTGCACCTCCCAAAGGATGTCAGGAACCTATTTCAATCAACAATCGAAGGAATTAATACCAAGGTTCCGTCCTTTTCGATTTAACAAATGCAACACCAAAAGCAGTCACGAACACAGACTTCACCCTAACTTGTTGGTGGGAGTTGATGGTCAGAAATCCTTGGATGACTCTCCACAAATCATAGCAAGTAAGTACACGAAGAAACAACCCTTCAAACAAATAGAAACACTATCTGAAAACTAGGCACAGAAATTGGTTTCTTGCAAAACTGAATAGAAGAGGTTGTAGATTGCCTAGATGATTGGGATATGATCTATAGAAGATTCATCCAGCAATCTTTCATCCTTGGCAACAAGAACCAGAAGCCAATCAAGACTAAAGAACTGCAAGTCACACGTTTACGCACTTTAAGAACACACAGATTTACTAACTTGCAACAAGAATGCAAGGATTGCCTAGATGATTGAAAGCACCAAGTCCAGAGAAGAGTTCATCAATCATGAATTTCAACAAAGACTTAATAGCATGTAGAAGGAGATGAGGCAAATCCAAATTACGTAAAGTAAATTGCAAGTAAGTAAATGCGGAATTTAGATAACAGAAATTAAGTGCGTAATGTAAATACGTAAGGGAAATGAAACAAGAATATAAATGAAGAACATTTCATTTCTGGAAGGGAGGTTTACAAAGCCTCATAACAAAGTGGGCAAAACTCAAATGCGCAGCAAAAACCTCAGAACCTTCAAAGAGGGGAGGCTGCCCCTACCCCTCTATTTATAGTGACCTGGGATCAATTCCACCTTTGGATGTTCTGCTTCAATCCTAAGCCAACATCCAAGAGCCAGGATTTGATCCTTACACTGTCACTCTCAACAACTCTCAACTACTCACGTACACTTCCTCACCTGCTCACCCTATCTCAAGGAGACACCCCTCTCCCTGTCTATTTGTAGCAGGCTTGGACCACCTACCACCCTTGGATGAGCCTCTAAACCCTAGAGCACTCCATCAAGGGCTGAGATTTTACCTACTCACACAGCTATGCATGGGCTGACCCGAAACCCAACAACACAACGGGTTTTGCACGCTTTTCAAAACACACTAACTTGACCCGCTACTCTATCTTCCTGACCGCGATCCAACGGTCCTCCTTGATCAGAGCAACTCTAAGTTAGCATCTCATCAATTCCTTTGTCTTCTCGGCTTGCAGCTACTCCCTGGCCTCAGTCATCTTTGGCGACACCTTGACCATCTGGACCTCAGCTCTCCCAGCCTAGTCCTGATCCCCTTCGCCTCACCATGACCTAGCTCCAAAGTCCTGCAACCATCATAGACAAGGAAACCACATCACATAGCAATGTCCAACAACACATATCCATCTCAACAGACAGATATACACTACGCTGACTAGCAAAACCCCGACCACACGTGGTCTGACCACTGGTCTCCATCCCGACCACTCGAGGTCTGTTCACTGGTCTCCGACTCAATCACTCGGAGTCTCAACCACTCGGAGTCGGACGACCCAACCACTCGGGGTCGGACGACTGGTCTCCAACCAGCCAAAGCCCCGACCACTTAGGTCGGACGACCCGACATCTCGGGGTCGGACGACCCGACCACTCGGGGTCGGACGACTGGTCTCCAACCAGTAACTCAAATTGCTCTAGCTCGAAAAACAATCCAAATCAAACTCAAACTTGAGCACACCTTGCTCAAATAAAGTCAAATACTCATCACAAACATGGATGGACCTCCACATGGTCCTTCAAATACACTTAACAATAACGATCCTGTGGACTCTTTAGATAATATACATTGAAATAGTTGTTCAAACATCTATCTAATATACATTAGAATAGTTGTGCCCAAACATCTATCTAATATACTCTCTCTTCCTAGATACGGTTTTCGAAACAGTACATTGTTTCTAAAAAATTGGTCAAAAGCACATGCATTCATTATAGAAAAAAGAACAACAAACAAACTACAAACGCTCACACAACCCTCCACACGCACGTACACACGCACAGCCACACATGCACTCGTCTCTGCGAGAAACGCTGGGTTCGAGACTCGAGCTCAGGTCGACTAGGCGCCCAACTGCCTCCCACACCACTGAGCTAAACTCAGTCCTCGAAACAGTACATTGCGAGTGCCTTGAGGAAACAATCAACCCTCACCCACATCAATATGCTGTATAATACATCGTATCAACCACAGAACCAGTTTGGTATGACTAAGAGCTTGTTTGTTTTTGCTTTTGATTTTGGATTTTGGCTCTAAAATCAGAATTGGAAACAAACAGCCCGATTTTAGAATTCGATTCTCACAATCCAGCCCACCCATATATACTAGAATCCACAATCCACTTTATATGTGCTTTTGTGTTCCAACTTTTAGAGAATCAGCTTCTCTACAAGCACAATTTAGAATCAGCTTTTAGAGAATTCAAAACTAAAACAAAAAGTCCATAAGTTAACCATGTAACCTCGTAGCAAGAGATCCGCAACCTAGAATTCCTCTGGAGGGGAAGTAATTAAGGTAGTCTCACCGGCCTCCTAGTTGCAACGACGCTGTTATTGTCTACCCTTGATCGAACTGGATACAGGGCGAGGATTTCCTGATGTGTACGTGGCCTAATGACAAACCAATTCATTTGATCAATTCTTATTAGTATAGTGCCAGTGCTAACGCTACGACGACAGTACATTTACTTATCAATTAAATAAAAGATAAGTATGAATATAACACTTAATAATAAATAATTTTATGATCACATTATACGTACTACATATTTGGAAGGAGAGCGAATCAAATAAGGAAATAAACAGGGAGGATCTACATGCAAAGAAACCAGACTTGAATTGCCAAAACTGTATGTACTACATATTTGGAAAGAGAGCGAATCAAACAAGGAAATAAATAAGGAGGATCCGCAGGCCCGAAGGTGTTGCCCTTGATCTCCTCCCCGTACCGCGCTCGCCAGCATCGCCTCCGCGAGTGCGGCGTCGACAGCCTCCGCCGCCTCCCGCTCTACGCGAAGGTACGCGTCCATCTTCGACAGGCCAATCGCGCGGCGCAAACTCCTGGTGTAGTCGGCGCCGGGCGGGTGGAACGCCGCGCGGGCAGCAGTATGTCATCCTGGAAAGCTGGACCAATAATGGCTTCCCTAATTGTCATCCAAATATGAATGCTAACATATAGCACCATTTGTACGTCCTGATTGAGACTAATTATTATCAGAATATCTGTTACTTTTCATAGTGTATTTAGGAATAAGTCCTAAAATGAACTTATTTCTTATATTTATCACACGATAATTGCATTTCATACACACATTCCTTATATAATATTTTTCGCTAAATAATATTATGATGGCGGTACGTGAGCGCCTTGTATAGGATGTGGTGCACATGCATGAATGAAAGAAAATTAAGCGCGCGATTCATGGTACTGACTGGTATGGTAAATATTGAATTGAAATCAAATGGGTTTAGATTTACAACATAAATTCCATATATATAGTTCAATTGAAATATATATGTGCGGGCTTTCCTGTTGTGGGCCACATGAATGAATGAGTTAGACACATTAAACAACGGCCATCGGATGTGGGTGAGTAAAACTGAGGAAAGATCTGAGACGTTCATTTTGATGAATGCAAGTTTCTGGAGACGTTTTGCTGGGTGCACGAACATTGGGCTATCTCTAATTAGGTGCATTATTTAGGGTGGACGTAGGAAAAATTGCTTAGGTGCATTATAAAGGGGTATAGATTACTTAGTACAGTTGGTAAGTGTACTGAGTCCTGAACACTTCTTATCTTTCTCAGCGTTTTCTTTTTCTTATTAAGGAAAATGAGCGATGCTATAGCTAGCTGACTCCAGAATGGCGTGGAATGATCATTTTGTTTGCCTCTAATTGTGTATAAACCACATATATGCCTGTTTCACTTGGAAGATGTGTGTGCTGTAGCGTGTACAAGTTGAACCAGACACACAATTAGTACTCCTTGATTTTTATAGCGCGTATTTTGACTGAGCACATAGACGAAGAAAGCTCTAGGATTGAGAAAGCCACTAAAGAGAATGGCTAAAGTACTCTTCCATTAAAGCGTTGGAATTACAAGATAGACTATACTTTGTGCGGTGAGTCATACATAATGCTTAGGAAAGAGAAGGAAATAAGACTACTTTGTGTGGTAAGTTATATATAATGCTTAGGAAAGAGAAGGAAATAAATTTAAACAAATGAGAGAAATTAGCATTAAAGATCTATAAAGTCTTCTAATTTTTAACAAAAATGTAAATCAAATAAGCCTTGCATAAATCAACGGATGGAGAGTACCGGCTAATAAGATACTCCACTGTTAATTCCGGTACTATACCTAGAGTCGTATGGTACTTGCATAGCTGGGCCTTTTGTCCTGTTCGCCTTTTCGGTGCACAGCAGTCACCAGCCAGTGTTCTGATTCCAAGAAAAGCGGCACGATGCATACATACTAGGGATTGCTACACATCCGATTTCAGCATGTTTATATACAATATTTTTTTGGTCGCACATTTCTACTGTTATCGAAGAAAAAAATTTTACGCGTAGAAAAAAAAAAGTTTCACGAGTAGGAAATAAATGTTGCAGCGATCCGGATCGACATTTCTACTGTTATCGAAGAAAAATATTTCACGCGTAGAAAAAAAAAATGTTGCAACGTTCGGAAAAATCGGACGTCCGACTCTTAACAATTCCGTATATACAATGTATACCCATGTCGTATGTGTGATCCGTCAGAGAGGATGCTTCTGACATTATCCTAATGCTATTTGCAGATTACATATCGCAAATTAGCTTATCGTAACAGCTATAGCTAGCTACATATTGTGTGCTTGACAGTACTCGAATTTGACGGACATAAAGGTTTGATGGGCAGTCGCACTTCGACTGGAAATTGGCAACATATATGTTTATCTCTATACGAGGGCTTAATTTCTTTGTATCTTTCTTGTTTAATTATTTCAAATTTCTGCTTATGCGTACAAACGTACAATTCAAAAGGGCTTTAATTTGTCATTGACTGTTGCTATGGCATACGTTCAATTGTGCCAATCTCTTCATGATGTTATACTACATGAGTGACATGGGATTATTCCTATATTTCGTGCTAAAATTCATATGGCAACTTTACCAGCACCTAACCCACAATCTCTCATATCTTATAAAATACCAAGTTGATGAGATTGTGACCCATAAGCTTTGATCAGGATTTGATTCTGAAAACAGTTGGATCCAGGCACCGATCGGAGCCTCACCTAACAGATGTCATGCTCGATTTGATTCTGCTTAAGTAGGAAACATTTTATGCAGGATTAATTGAAGAATTGATGTCTGATACTAGACAAATCCACGTCTCACAATCCAAGAAACAAAAAGAGACTACAAAAAAGAGTTTAAATTATGAATTATAGTAATCAACAGGAAATTACTTTAATTCTATATAATATCTGTTGATTACTTTAATCCCCTCTTTTTTTATTACTTTAATTGATGAATCAACAGAGAATTCGCCACATGAAAAAGTGACTACTTTAATTCATGTAGATTATGAATTAAAGTATTCAACAGAGGATTAAAGTAATCAAATTACTAATGCGCAAAGAGTCTATATAATTCTCTGTTAAGACTATTTGCATTTCAAACAGCCACATGAATTAAAGTAATCGACAGAGAATTCGCCTCTTTATAATCGTTTCGATTTTACCCCCAAAAGTGTAAACCATTTCTGACGACAGTCAAGTTTAGACTTGAGGCTTTGCCAACATAAGCCATTCTCTGGTGCTGCCAAAGCCGTCTTGTTGGTGTTGCTGACGTAGGTTAGCCCCCAAAATATTATCATTTGTTCCTAATGTGCTTTTCAATCAAGCAACGCGAGAATAAAAGAAATGTCGCTTGGCCAAACCGTTGAAGGAGTTCCGTGGTTTCTCTTTTCTTTTGGCAGAGCTAGCCGACCGGCAAAACCACCGCGTTTTTCCATTCTTGTCTCGATTCCAGCGGCTAAGTTTTGATGCTGTTACGTTGTTTAGGCATTGTAAGCTCTTAATTCTCAATGGCAGATTTAGTCCAAGAAAGATGTACTAGTACTAGTACATTTTTTTTAAAAAAAACAACATTTCGCCATTAAACTTTTTATCGTCCTCATGAACTTTCAGGTGCAAATTTATTATTATTATTTTAAAAAAAACACTTCTACTTGCTACCCTAGCTACCGCTCAAGCCTTGGACCCAACTTAGAATGCGAGAATTTTATTAGCTTTCTATGAATCGAACCATATCCTGTAAAATTGTTACGATACAAACTTATCGTAAGGACTGCTAACACTAATACTAGTGATTTTTAGTTTCTGACTTAATTTCTGTATTACTAATTCCAGTGAGAGCAAGAACTTGTACGTCCCAAAATCCAAATGGCACACAGAAACAGAATTATATGATTAGCGCGGCCAGTTGAGCTGCAACTGCATGCCTGCAACCACCAGTGATTCTCAAACAAGAAGCCCGATTCTTTATCAGTGTTCAGATTTCAGAGCAACCTCCGCGAACGGCAAGAGCTAGTTCATGGCTAAAGCCTTACAGGTCTGACAGCACATGTTTAATCGTGGCATTTAGGGGTCAAACAAATTACTAAATTCTTACTTCGTTCTAATCGAATGCAGGAAGTCCATGATCCGCCGTCATATACTGCTAGTAACTCTTGGAACTACCCGGTAAACACGCGCTCTCAAACAGTGACCTTTTTAAGGTTCGAGTTTTTTTAGCAAGTTTAACGCTGATTAGTGAAACTC
This sequence comes from Otatea glauca, assembly GCA_036346275.1. Taxonomy (NCBI): domain Eukaryota; kingdom Viridiplantae; phylum Streptophyta; class Magnoliopsida; order Poales; family Poaceae; genus Otatea; species Otatea glauca. Next base: position 7,065,431 of record CM070711.1, on the reverse strand, counting down.
GATAGAGTAACAGAGGCGGATCATTTGGTTCGAGGTGTACATCCATAGACCTATAGAAAAATAACTTTAGGTGGAAGCTGCGAGATAATTTCCAAACATTTCAAGCTGTGAAGCTTGTTTGATTTCTCCCTTGGGTCGCTCCAGAACCGGCAAATATTCCCGTGAGGATTTCGTTGGCGGCGAAACCACCAGCAACTCCCGCGGCCATGGGCTGCCAGTGGCAACGAAGAATAAACAAAGGGTTAGGAGATGAGGAGCCCATCTGTACACACGATCGCGAGCCTGTGTGTGTTGCATCTGCCAACTTCCTGTCATCAGCCAGTGAAAGGCGACAACCGAAGCTGCTTTTGCAGGCGGATTATAAGGGGGAAACAGCTGTACGCTGCAGTGCACATTCCCTAGCACAAGGAAGACAAGACAAGGAGAGCGCACAACCATTGACAAACAATTGAGGTTTCTGTTTGTAACTTGGAAATTCTGTAGGAACTTTATGGGTAAGGAAACATCCGTTCTTTACGGGTTGCATGTTTCCGACGAAAAAAACCTATGAACTTCTCGTGTTCCAAACTAGGTCTAAGATCATGAGCGAATTCAAATTGATCTAAGGGGTGTCACAGGACACCCCCTTTAATTTCGATATTACCTTGTACTCAAGCCATACTCTTGCGGTGATATACATTATGTACCTTTGTTGTTTTCATCCTGGATCCGTCACTGCCTGAACTTAAGCTTAGTTTCCCTCCTTGTTTTAAATGATTTGAAGCTAATAGTCTGGTGCTCTGGTCACCTCTGAACCCTCACATGTTTGACATTTTAGTGGTTTCACACAAGTATATATACAGGCACTTGCCTATATATAGTATATACCCCCCACACACACACATAGTAGGGTCACCACACCCCTGCCCTGCCTTCGCTTTCTTGAGCTGCCATTGCATTGCAACCTTGCAGGACCTCAAAAGAGTCAAGTCTTCTTGCATTACTTGTGGAGAGTGCAAGGCCATGGGTGGCAAGTTGCTACTTGCTGATTGCCCTGGGTCGCCTCCCCTGTCGCAGGTGGCGACCTCCGGCGCCCACGGCGAGGACTCCCCCTACTTCGCCGGGTGGAGGGCCTACGACGAGGACCCCTACGACGCCGTCGCCAACCCGAATGGCGTCATCCAGATGGGCCTCGCGGAGAACCAGTGCTCCTTCGACCTCCTGGAGGGGTACCTGACGGAGCACCCGGAGGCGGCCGGGTGGGGCGGCGCTGGCGTGGCTAACTTCAGGGACATCGCCCTGTTCCAGGACTACCACGGCCTCAAAACCTTCAGGAAGGTAAAGAACACACACAAGAAAGTGCTCTGCTTTGCTTGCCTCTAACGTCATGGACTCATGGTCCATGAAGCTACAAATTTGACGTGCTGATGGTGTACTTCGCTCGCAGGCGATGGCGAGTTTTATGGAGAAGATCAGGGGCGGCAAGGCGAGGTTTGACCCCGACCACATCGTGCTCACCGCCGGCGCGACGGCGGCCAACGAGCTGCTCACGTTCATCCTCGCCGACCCAGGAGACGTTCTGCTGATCCCTACTCCTTACTACCCGGGGTAAGCAACCAAGCATGCGCCTACTAGTGCTACTGTTACATTGCCACAGTGCTACTGCACTCGCAGCTCATGGGCAGAACATTCCACTGGAGCTCCTGTTCTGACATGCATGGCGGCTCTGCTTGGTGCAGGTTTGATAGGGACTTGAGGTGGAGGACAGGGGTGAACATCGTGCCAGTGCACTGCCACAGCTCGAACGGGTTCCAGGTCACGGTCGCCGCGCTCCAGGCAGCGTACGCGGAGGCTGCAGCTGCGGGGATGCGCGTTCGCGCCGTCCTGCTCACGAACCCGTCCAACCCGCTCGGCACGACTGTGAGGAGGTCCGTTCTTGAGGACATCCTCGACTTCGTGGCACGCAAGAACATCCACCTCATCTCCGACGAGATATACTCCGGCTCGGTCTTCGCCGCTCCGGACCTCGTCAGCGTGGCAGAGCTCGTCGAGTCGCGCTCCCGCCGCGGCGGCTACGACAGTGAGGACATCGCCGGGCGAGTGCACATCGTGTACAGCCTGTCCAAGGACCTGGGGCTCCCGGGGTTCCGCGTCGGCATGGTGTACTCGTACAACGACGCCGTGGTCACCGCGGCGCGGCGCATGTCCAGCTTCACGCTCGTGTCATCGCAGACGCAGAAGACGCTCGCCTCCATGCTCTCGGACGCAGCGTTCGCCGACGCCTACATCCGCACCAACCGCGAGCGCCTCCGGGAGCGGCACGACCACGTCGTGGCCGATTTGGTCCTCGCCGGCGTGCCGTGCCTGCGCGGCAATGCCGGGCTGTTCGTGTGGATGGACATGCGGCGGCCGCTGGCCGGCCACGGCGAGGCGACCGTCGCCGACGAGCTGAGGCTGTGGGACCGGATGCTGCGCGAGGTGAAGCTCAACATCTCGCCGGGCTCGTCGTGCCATTGCTCGGAGCCCGGGTGGTTCAGGGTGTGCTTCGCCAACATGAGCTTGGCCACGCTGGATGTTGCACTGGCAAGGATGAGAAGATTCATGGACAGGTGGAACAAGGCAACATCACAGCAAGAACACCATTAGACAAGTAAAAGTAAAATTTTTGGGGGGTAACTAATCACCCATATTAATCAATTGAGAAAGTAATTAATCAAGCTTGGTGAGTTATTTCTTTTTTATTGATGGAAACATCAATTTTATAAGGGGATTTGTTTCTCCCCTCAAAAGGATAAATGATCCATACGAGAGAGATAATCAATATAATAGTCATGTGCCCGTGCGTTACAACGAAAACTCAATTTGCGACAAAAAATTTATTTGCAAAGAACACTATCTTTAGTTATGTTTCAATAGTAGGAAAAGTTTGTTTCTCTGAAAAGATTTGACTATCGGGTTAAATCCTCTTCCATCTCAACCGTTATGTAAGATCCAACGAATCAAGTACTCTGAAGGAGAGCGGACCATCGTCACCAACTCTTAATTAGAATTAGTAGAGAGATATCAATCCTTACTATTGAAGGATGAGAAAGTTATTGCCTTCCTTTTGCAGGAAATCTTCTTGCTTCTTGCACGCAACCTTTCTCTTCTCTTCTCTTCCTGCGTGTTTGTCCACTACCGACCGGCCTGTCCTCCTGAAGATGAGAGTGGGTGCCCTCTAATAGGGAGCATATGAAAGCAGAAGGCAGCATATGTAGACGGATGGAAGCCAGGTCTCCTCGACATCTTAGTGATTGGCACGTTATTTGGTTGCGTGATTCTTTCCTTTTAATCTATGCATTTCCAGATATGATGAGATAGAATTCCCGTATTATGGGATATGGTGAGTATATACTTCTACCATAGTAAAAACATGTGAATAGAGATATGCTCAAATAATATTTCTATTCAAAAAAGATATGATAAAATCCTTCCATCTAAGATATGATTAAATCCTCTTCTATCTCAGTCGTTTATGTCAGATCTAACAAATCAGATACTCTAAAGGAGAACGGACCACTGCCACCAACTCCTAATTAGAAGTAGTGTATATATATATATATATAAGAGTGGTTAATTAGCTCATGTAAAAGCTTCCCCTTGCTTTTTATTTTGTATTGTTTGCTTGTGGGATTATGATTCTGTGTTCTTCAGGTGTTAAGTACTATTACTACTATAGTTATTTTTCTTCTTCTGTATACATCATTTTTTACCTTTCTGATTAGAAAGTTGTGATCGAGACATTGAGCCTGTGTTTACTCTTTCATAAAGAACACTAAGGATCCAATAATACTGTTGACTGTAAATCTTTTTGTAATAAAGATGCCATTGCTTCCATTGTTGCTCAACTTATATCTTTTACAACATTTTTTTTACTTTTCCTTTCATTGCTTGACATAGCAGCTTAGTTTGCTTTGACTCCGATTCATTTATACATTGTATGATTGATCTGTAGTTATCAAATTCAAAACTCCAATAGCTTTCCAAGTCCTAACAAGAATATTCATGAAAAGAAAAGAGAATATATAACTTGCAAAGGTCAACCCAATTATAACTTAGGTTAACCTAAATCGAACCAATTATATAAAGGTCCACATATGCTAGGATAACAAAATTTATTTGTTTGAGCTCATCACTTTAATGTAACTTTTGGAGATGCACAACACAATCAGTTTTCTACTGCCAAGCAAGGGCGAATTCACCGGGTGGGCTTAGATGTGCTCAAGCCCACCTATGCCGGTACGGGAGCGTCCCCCCTCTCCCCTCCCCTCCTCTCCTTCCCATACCCTGACCAGCCATGCCACCACCACACTATAGGAAGGCCTGTTATGGTACCAGACCGCAGGAGGTGCCCTATTGCTGTGGGTCCACCTTACATGTTGCGATGGTGAGAGATGCTTCAGTATTAACTACTTGCTGCGGTAAGAGATCATGATAAGTAACATATATCACCTCGCGTTGCTACCACGATCACATAAAGAGCCACCTTTGTAATTCGGTTCAACGTAGGGTAAAACGTGCAGATAATTAGGCATAGGACCAAATAGTCCTAGGCTTCCAAAAGTTTCCCGAGCTAGACCATAAGAGAGCAAGCAAGGTACGGGAACTAAGAGATCCCACATACCTACTAGTATAGTACTCTGTCTTCCGGTTTTCTTTTTTCAGCATGTAATATATGATCTTTTCCTTTTCTAGAACGTTTGTTTCCTTTTCCTTAATTCCAGGATATTTGTTTCCTTTTCCTTGAGATGATCCTGGAGGTGGGGGGAGATCTGTTGTGGGCCACAGGGATGAGTTAGACACATTAAACAATGTCTATCGGATGTGGGTGAGTAAAGCTGAGGAAAGATCTGAGAGGTTAATTTTGATGGAGGCAAGTTTCTGAAGACGTTTCGCTGGGTGCATGAAGGTTGGACCATCTTTAGTGGGGTGCATTATTTGAGGTGAACGTAGAAAAGAATGCTTAGATGCATTATAAAGGAGTATAGATAGACAAAACTATTTAAAAAATGCTCACCGAAATCTTGGACGGAGGAAGTGCTATTCTTATTATTTGGCGCTTTCTGATAGACGAAAAAGAGCCTGAAAAACCATCGCCGCGCGCGCGACTGATCAGCAAACCAAGCGCGCCATCGACCGGGTGCGTGGCAGCCACTTTCTGTCGTCTCCTCCCAACAACTGCATCACACTCGACGCTTCCTTGACACTAAATCTGTAGCTTATCTATGCTAGTACTATATAGCTACTACATATTAACAGCAGCAGTACATCAGGACACGCATGTCAGTACGTAGATCGATCTCAAGTTTGTTAAATGTTGCATGGTCTAGCCAAGCAGCCTGATTACATCAAGGGATACTGTTGGAGAAAGCACGAGCAAGGAATGTACAGTTAATTAAGCGATGGAGAATATATATTGCCGTGCTTAGACAGTGGTTAGGTAGGCAGAGGGCCGGATACGCACGGTTGGCTGAAGCGTCCGCACGGCATGATTGATTGATTGATCAATGGACCGCTCGGCTGCCAGCTCTACGCCGTGGGGACGAACACTTGGCTGCTCCGGAGCGGCAGCCTGTGTACGTACTTGTGCAGGAATAGGAATCCAGGTTGACTTGAGCACATAGGCTTTCTCAACTTGCAAGCTGCTATGGCATTGCAGGGGCATCATATGCTCCGGGCAATTGTTCCCCGCAAGAATTAGAAACCTTCTCTGCTAGACTGCTAGCCTCTGCACGATCGATCGAGGCCGGGCGTGAACGAAGAATCTGGCTCTTTGCAAAGTTTTTGCGGCGGCCTAAAAAGATCTTTGCGCTTCTTTTATTAATGCGCCACACTTAATCGCAAATTAGTATACGAGTTTAAGAAAGTGCATTACGTTCATTTGCATCAAGTTGCTCGTATTTTTATACCGGGAGAGCTGAGAGTTCCTATGGTTCTCTATGGTTACCGTGTGCGAGTGCAGCAAGTTGCTAATAGTCGGTGTATATTTCTGCTCGATATATATATATATATATATAAATAATTAGTGATTTTCAAGGTACCTCTTTCGTTTAAAGAACAAGAAAATTCCATAATAATACTAAATTCTAGAAATTCTCACATTAATCGAAAGAAGAAGAAAAAAAGATCTCCACCACTTATTTTAGTGGGGCCAGATTAAAATGATGCAGATTAATCATATATAACAAATACAATTGTATTTCAAAAATTAAAAGAAAAAACAACTGGTGATATTCAAGACTCCTCCTTCGTTTTAAGCACAGACATCTCCTTCGTTTTAAGGACAAGAAAATTCCGTAATAATCCTAAATTCTAGAAATTCTCACATATATCGAAGAAAAAAAGAAGGATCTCTACCACTTATTTTGGTGGGGACAGATTATAATGGTGCAGATTAATCATATATAACAAATACAATTGTATTTCAATAATTGAAAGTAGAATAGTAGAGTTGTATATATAAAAACAACTAGTGATATTCAAGGCACCTCTTTCGTTTTAAGGACAAGAAAATTCCACAATAATCCTAAATTCTAGAAATTCTCACATTAATTGGAAGAAAAAAAAGAAGGATCTCCACCACTTTTTTTTATACAGGGAGAGCTGAGCGTTCCTATGGTTCTCTCTGATTACCTTGTGCGAGTGCAGCAAGTTGCTAATAGTCGGTGTATATTTCTGCTCGATATATATATGGGAATGTCTACTTAACATTCGACTGATTTTTTTTGTCAAATCAGTCAAAATTTTCTCTCTCAATACATGCTACTTTTTATGCAGAGAAAAATAAAATAAAAATTCTAAACTAGACAAAGAATAATAGGATTGGTGAACCCTAATAGAAAATAAATGAACCACAGAGAAAAATAAAATATAATTTTTCTAACCTAGACAAAGAAAAATGGGATTGCTGAACCCTAATAGAAAATAAATGATTCAAATCACCTATCTAAATGCAGATCGGATGGACAAAAAAGTGACTGAAATCAAAGAAAAAAATAGGCAACAGATTTTTAGCAATTCCCTACATATATATATATATATATATATATATATATATATATATAATAATTGGTGATTTTCAAGTCACCTCCTTTGTTCTAAGGACAAGAAAATTCCATAACAATACTAAATTCTAGAAATTCTCACATTAATCGGGGGGAAAAAGATCTCCATCACTTATTTTAGTGGGGCCAAATTATAACGGTGCAGATTAACCATATATAACAATACAATTGTATTTCAAAAATTGAAAGTAGACTAGTAGAGCTGTATATATAAAAACAACCGGTGATATTCAGGGCTCCTTCTTTGTTTTAAGGACAAGAAAATTCCACAATAACCCTAAATTCTAAAAATTCTCACATATATCGAAGAAAAAAAGAAGGATCTCCACCACTTATTTTGGTGGGGACAGATTATAATGGTGCAGCTTAATCATATATAACAAATACAATTGTGTTTCAATAATTGAAAGTAGACTAGTAGAGCTGTATATATAAAAACAACTAGTGATATTCAAGGCACCTCTTTTATTTTAAGGACAAGAAAATTCCACAATAATCCTAAATTCTAGAAATTCTCACATTAATTGGAAGAAAAAAAGAAGGATCTCCACCACTTATTTTGGTGGGGCCAGATTATAACGATGTAGATTAATCATATATAACAAATACAATTGTATTTCAATAATTGAAAGTAGACTAGTAGAGCTGCATATCAAAGAAAGGATCTCCACCACTTATTTTGGTGGGATCAGATTATAATGGTGCAGATTAATCATATATAAACAGAGTTATATAACAAATAAAATTGTATTTCAATAATTAGAAGTAGAGTTGTATAGCAAAGATAATTGTATCTTATATCTAGACGCGCAGTTGCTGGGTAAGTCTGTTGGTTGGAAGGAACGTGAGGACTAGACGTAGTAGAGCTATATATCAAAGAAAGTATCTCCATCACTTATTTTGGTAGGGCCAGATTATAATGATGTGGATTAATCATATATAAACAGAGTAATATAACAAATACAATTGTATTTCAATAATTAGAAGTAGAGTTGTATATCAAAGATAATTGTATCTTATATCTAGACACGCAGTTGCGTGGGTAATGATATTCAAGGCACCACATTCGTTTAAGGACAAGAAAATTCCATAATAATTCTAAATTCTAGAAATTCTCACATTAATCGAAAGAAAAAAAGAAGGATCTCCACCGCTTATTTTGGTGGGGCTAGATTATAGCGGTGCAGATTAATCATATATAACATATACAATTGTATTTCAATAATTGAAAGTAGACTAGTAGAACTTTATATATAAAAACATCTGGTGATATTCAAGGCACCTCCTTCGTTTTAAGCATAGGCACCTTCTTCGTTTTAAGGACAAGAAAATTCCACAATAATCCTAAATTTGAGAAATTCTCATATCAATCGGAAGAAAAAAAGAAGGATTCCACCACTTATTTTGGTGGAGCCAGATTATAACAGTGCAGATTAATCATATATAACAAATACAATTGTATTTCAATAATTGAAAGTAGACTAGTAGAGCTGTATATACAAAAACAACTGTGATATTAGAGGCAACTCTTTCATTTTAAGGACAAGAAAATCCCACAATAATCCTAAATTCTAGAAATTCCCATATTAATCGGAAGAAAAAAAGAAGGATCTCCACCACTTATTTTAGTAGGGCCAGAATATAATGGTGCAGATTAATCATATATAGCAAATACAATTGTATTTCAATAATTGAAAGTAGACTAGTAGAGTTGCATATCAAAGAAAGGATCTCCACCACTTATTTTTGTGGGTCAGATTATAATGGTGCAGATTAATCATACATAAACAGAGTTATATAACAAATACAATTGTATTTCAATAATTAGAAGTAGAGTTGTATATCAAAGATAATTGTATCTTATATCTAGACTCGCAGTTGCTGGGTAAGTCTGTTGGTTTGGAGGAACGTGAGGAATAGACGTAGTAGAGCTATATATCAAAGAAAGGATCTCCATCACTTATTTTGGTGGGGCCAGATTATAATGGTGCGGATTAATCATATATAAACAGAGTAATATAACAAATACAATTATATTTCAATAATTAGAGGTAGAGTTGTATATCAAAGATAATTGTATCTTATATCTAGACGCACAGTTGCGTGGGTAAGTCTGTTGGTTGGAAGGAACGTGAGGACTAGACATTGTGGGCGAACAACAGTTGGCACATTTGAGGCAATTTGCCACTAGAAACGTGGTTAACTAGGATGATGAAATTATTAGGTACTTGACTAACTTGTCATGCTCATAAAACATAGCTAGATAATGACAAACCTTTCCATGCTCTAGCACTATTTACATGTATTTACTGGTCATGTCTTTAGATTTATTCCAATACTACCAATGTTTACCTTTAGATTTCACTATTGAACCTCACCATGGCGTATTATAGCTGTGTGATAGCGGTAATACGAAACGGATTATAGTTACTAGAAAATACACTTTAACTTACTAGACGTCTTGTTAGATTTTACTGTCATACCGGCCACTCGTCCTCCGTTCTAGGAGGGTCCAACAACCTGTGCTGCAGTAAAATCTAACAATACATTCAGTAAATTGGTGTTCATTTGGTAGTAAAATCTTATTTTTCTCGTCATCAGTAAGCTACTGGTGAAAACCGTTCATGAATCGGAGCTGCCAATAAAAGCTGACTAAATCAAAGAAAAAATTATAATACAAACAAGGAACCATATTTATTAGTTAATTGGCTACGTAGCTCATTGGCTTAGTCAACACACGAAGCAGATGTACGTGGGGTGATTTGGACGTGCTCGTCCGACCGTTGCGTAAAATAACTATTCCACGCTTGGGTGCAGAATAGTGTGTGTGTGTGTATGACGCCGGAATGGGACACCATGCTGCTAGGGCACCATGTTTCAAATGCACTAATTCAAGCCAAATTTTGGTATATATTTTTTTAAAAAAAATAGTTCTAGGGTGTATACTCATCTATAAAAATTCAAATCCTTTGAAAAAATATACTCGAATTCAAAGATTTTGAATGAATTTAGATCACATGCTTTGCTGATTTATATATATAATCAGTACATACCTACAATCAAACTATCATCAAAAAAGAAAACTCTAGTTTGAATTTCAGTTCAAACTCGTTTGAACTAGTTAGTAAACTAGTTAAACTCAACATCCTAAATTTTTCAAAAAAAATCGCATGCGATACATAGGGAATACCCATTTTGGTTCATGGTGCCCTAGGGAAAATTTTCTCTATGTTTATCAATTTCATATCTTTTGATTGAATTTGATCTTAAACTTTTACATGGTTGTATAATATGTCCTTCCCTACATCTCCAAATTTTTTGGAATTTTTTAAAACTATTTATACATAGGTAATCTTAATCTAAAATTTTCATTAAGATTTTTGCAAAAACCCACCTGCATCTAAAAATTCATCAAAAACCCACTCGTAAGTTCTATGTGGTTGCAAATTCCCACCCAAGGACCAAGTTACTCGATGAAGCTAGTACATATCACTCGAGTGGCATTCACAGTAAACCGGTCTTGAGGACTATGATCAGAGAAGATGTGCTAGCATAGGGTATGGTGCACAAGTCGAACATAAAGAATAAAGCGTGATGCAAGAACCGAAGAATAGAGAGACATGGAAGTAGGACAATCGGGGCGATCGTTGACAATGTAGTCGCATGGGATGATTCTCACGGTCTAGATGGGCTACGTGATCCCGATTAGCAATTTTTGACTTTTAGTAGCTTTAGTGAGCAAATTTGCCATTTGAGGATGGATTTGCAATCACACATAACTCATGGGTGGGTTTTTGATGAACTTTTAGATGCAAGTGGGTTTTTGACAAACTTTCCTACTTGCAGGTGGGTGTTTGCCAAAATCACCTTTTCTTTTGTCAGTATCATTGAAAACTTAGTGTGCCATATGATATAGTTACAAGACTAGACACTATATTTCCAGTGCATTGTATCTATTATGTGGCCCAATAAGGTAATTTTGAATCAGTTTCTCCCCTGCCCTCCCACGTTCTCTCTCCCCACCTTCCTTTCATGGCTATGTGTAGCGACCCCCATTTTTACAAACTTGCAAAAATGGAAATCTAATGTGCATTTCCGTACTAGTCCCATGATCAGTAGCTAGTACGCACATACACCAATTGGAATCACAACCATACAACATAATATTAAGCGGAAGCTATTATTTAAAGAAAATCTTACAACTCAGAGATATAGCAGCAAAAGAAGCAAGGTCTTGTAGTGTGCCCATCCAAAACCCGCAGGCAACTGACAAGGCATAATCCCTAGAAAGATTCGACGAAGAAAAATCCGCAACCTGCGACGAAAAGGAACCTTCGAAGCTTCGCTAACTTATCCACCTAAAAACAACATATAAGCAAGGGTGAGTACTTTCGTACTCCGCAAGACTTAGCAAAACCTATATAATATGCAGGCCATTTCAAAGGAGGCTACTACAGTTAATTTGCATAAAGCAGAATTGACATTGTAAAACAAGTTATTTGCAAACGGAATTTGTAAAAGCATAATTGACTGATATGAAATAAGTAAAGCATAAGTAATACTCACAACCCATCGTGAATATCGAATAATCCAGAAATGGAATCCAATAATGTCGATCCTTTGACATGAAACAAAAGTCGATAAAGCAGGTTCCAAACCAAAACCCAATTTTGGAAAATACCAAAGCATTCTAACATTGGAATGACTTCACCAAGTGTCCATAACCGTGGACACGGCTAATCGATTAGATTTACACTCTGCAGAGGTGTACTGACTTTACCCACAAGGAATGATCAACCTCTTTTGCGGATCGGTTAACACACTTCCTTTGGTGTGTCGGCAAGGAGATCATCTGAGCCGTTACATTATCTAGATGTGGCTTTGAACCAGCCGGGACGTTTGACCTCGCCATGGAAATGAAACACACACCCAAGGCGTGGATCCTTTTCATCACACCCAACACCACGTTTACATCACGGCAAGGCGTACACCGTTGCATTGGTAAGTAAACCCCCTACAGACAGACCAAACCGGAATGCCTGTGCATAACTCCCGCCTTCCTTAGATGCAAAGCCACACCTAAACAACTTAATAGGCTAAGACCCGCCCATACAAGCCCTCGTGGTTGTACGAAAATCTTGGATCTATAGCGTCCCATTGCTCGGTCCTTAATCCGACACGGGCGATACTCCACCCTAACTACGTGCAAATCCCTCTGCACCTCCGGCTATTGCCAATAATCGCCCGCATCAAAACCATAGTTTTATTTTGGGTTTTTAATCAACATACCCATAACCAACAGCTTTATTTCCAACATTTTCCATTTCTTAAGAAACAAGTTTTGATCTGATCATCATTCTCAGTTGTTCTAAAAGCATGGCTAAGCATGGATAAAAGTAATCGTATATACCCAGGGCGACATTAAGTAATTGTCTAAGCTTAATCTATGGTTATCAAGGTTCACATATTGATACTTATCAAGGAAGTTTCATGAGACAAAAGGTATAACGACCAGTACCATAAAATAGCAATTTACAGAAAGTAAACGTATGCATGAAACATTTTAATAAACAATGCAAATTAAATTCTGGGATCAAGATGGTCAAAGGAGGTGCTTGCCTTGCTTATATATCGTTTACGACGAAGACGCGATCGCAGATGACGAAGGCAACGATGGAGGAAGGGACGTCAAATTCTACACGTCGATCGATCGGAAAATATAGCAAATAATAAACTTCAATAAGGGCGAAAAGAAGATGATGAAAATCAAATAAAGATTCATTGCGAAAACAGAATACTTTAGAGTTTGAATTATTTAAGCAATTACTTTATTCTTAAACTTAATGACTTCATGATAAACAAAACAGGGTTTTCTTTAGAGATTATCTATTCTTGAATTACGAATTCAAGAGGCTAAAATTATGAATTTCAGTATTTACGATTTCGAATTATAGATGCTAAAATTATTTGGATTAAAAGAATTAAAATACTAGTTAAGGTTACGCTAACAGCACTTAGCTTTAAGATTTGCATAAGAAGGGTTCTTAATAGGTTATGACTGATAAGCTAGCTAATTAGATTTATTTATAGTTTTTAAGAAGATTCTGGTGATACAAATTTATTGACTACAAATTTCTTATTACAAGGTTCACTAATTCTTATTGCGACAAGGTTCATTTAAACATAAAACGAAGGGTTATTTGACTACTAAAGTTTATATGCCAAACATAACGAATTAAGATTATTTCTTCGGAATTAGATAGCATATACTTTGAATAACATATCTAGACTGATTTTATACATTTTAGCTTTTAGACGAGACATTATTTTCTTAGTTGAAAACGCTTATATGACATTAAAGGTTACGACAAATCATACTTTCTAGGGGTATTCAACTAGCAGGATTTAGCTGAAATCAAAGTTGTAAATGGAATATTTTTCTAGAATATGGTAGTACATATCCCAAATATTATTTTTAAACTTATTTCTAATACATTTGCATTTAGACGAGGGGTTCTACGGATTGATGAAAAAGCTTGATAGTTCAATTTATTACTCGATAAGGGTTCAGCTTTTGATATTAGATTGCGACTACACCGCCTAGGATAATCTACTCATTTTCAGGCATTAACAGGGTATGATATTAGAAGTGGTTTATAGTTGGTTTTACGACCATTGGCTTTTATCCGCAATGTTTTTTTTCCTATAAACGATCATTAGGGTTTAACATTATTTTATTTCAACCTAGCACTAACATAAGATATTTTTACCTAATCAGTAAGGGTACTATTTTTCAGAGCTATAGGATTTGGTTTTATCAAATTTGAAGTTTATTCGCGATAGCTACAACTATTCAATTATGCAATTATTAACACTTTAATTATTTATCACTTATTGTTTTATGTAATAATATTTAAATATTATTTTATATCTGAGATCCTTGCAATGACAGAGGTATAATAAAACTGGTTTGGTTACTATTTGAATTCATTTGACTTATTTTAAATATTCCACTTTCTATACATATATACATGCACTTTATGTTTTAAATCTTTTCATATTTTTCAAGTTAATTCAAATCAAGTTCATTTATTAATTATCTTGGCAAAGTAAGGTATTCTACTGCCATGCTAATATTTAGATATCAATTTTTCTTATTTCATGTTTCATTTATTCAATTTATGTTTATTTGAATTTTCTAATACATTGATTATAATCTTTACTAGAAGGTAATTCAAACAATAATGAAACTTAAATATTTTTATATATTTGAACTTCTGGAAGCATGAGTTTTTCACTAAAATTGGTTCCATTTATTTTTAAGTTTGTTTACAACTTTTTAATATGAAGCACTTCTTTAAACCTTTTCTTTAAATTTGAATTTCAAATTTATCCCGTAGACATTTTCAAAATGCTATTGCATATTCTGAAACTACTTGATTTTACATGAATATAGAAACTGATTTCATCTAAATTGGAGCTATAACGCAAAATCTACAAACATTTGAAAAGGGCTCGGTTTTTGGAGATTAACTGGAATTTGGAAATGCGTTTTCTGAGTTGAAAAACGTCTTTTACCATCAGATGAGATTGCTTGACCGATCGACAAGGAGGTCCCACGGCAGCGACCAAAGCGAAGCGACGATTAGGGTCGACGGCGACGGCTCGTGGGATTCCGGCGGATGGGTAGCACGAAGGCACCGAGGGTCACGACGCACGTGGGTGGGTCGCTCGCCGTGAGGATGGCGGAGCGAGCCGCCACCGCGACCGGCGGTGGAAGAAAGTGAAGCTTCGTCGGCGAAGAAATAGAAGCGAATCCGGCGAATCGGTGGCGTTCTAAGCATCCACGTGACGGGGTTCCATTTTTGCAGTCGATTCGCTCGGAGACGCGGTGGTTTGGGCCGCCACCGTGCGCCGGCCGTGGGGAAGAAAGCAAGTGCGGTGGTGACGCTATAAGCGATGGAGACTGAAATAGAATCGTGGGATGGGCTTAAGGGCCTACTAGAACAAGCTATGCTCAAGGAATTTGAGTGTCTCTCCGAGAAGCCGGAATCGGGTTCTCCCCTTTCTCGAGCTCGGGCGAAAATGGCGGAGGAAGAGGGGTTCCTGGCTTTGAGTTCAAGTTAGAGACTGGCTAAGGGATGAGGAGACTAAATGCGGTGCTCATCCAATCTTCATAGGCGAGTGCGGATAGCGACGACAGTATTTGAACGCGGACTCGGATTGCGGCGGTTCTGTGTCGATCGGGCGAAGCAGCGCACGGTCTCTTGTCGGCAAGATAAGACTCAGCTGGTCAGGGCATGGCGCACGAGCCTCGAGGATGAACCGTGGCGGCAAGGGATTGAGCGGACGCCGAGGCACTGTGGGGAGCAGAGGGAGGCGAGCTCTGCCTTGCTTCGGACGCGGCGAGCCGGACTGGGACGGTCTCACCAAGAAAGGAAGAAAAGGAGAGGAGGGGAGGATCGCCACGCGGGGCCGGGGACCACCGGGCAGTGGGAGGAGACGTTTTCCGTTGCTTCGCCGAACGGTTACGGCATAAAGGGGTGGCCCACCTGTCGGCGAGAGGAGGCGAGTCAGAGCGATAAGCTTCAGCTGGACAGCTCCATGTGACCAATAAAATGGCTATCAAATCACTGCGTAATTTCGTGAAACTTTTTGACCAAGCTCTACTGGTAGTCTTCTTACCTCAGTAAAATTTGTAAGTCAAAATATCTTGTAATGAATTATTTAAAATTCTGACACTGTGGATTTGTACAGGATTTGAATTTCGGTTTTGTATTTATTTAAAGGTTCAAAAATTATTATTTATTTTTGAAACTTTTATGAGGGGTTATAAATAGGTCAGCGATGTCTCTGTAAAATTTTTAAATCAAAACATTGGGTATTTATTTTATTAAAAATCTGACATGAAGATTTCCAGCTTTTAATTGTTTCTGTTTTTGAATTATTAGAGGGCTCTGCCGACATGATCAAATCCTGAGATTTTTACCAGAGATAAATTTTACCCTGAGGGTGTTTTGGTAATTTTTCCAGATTCAGATAAACTACTAATATTTTTCATTAATTTTGACTTGCACTGTTTCTAGTCAAAAAGAGGTGGCATTCATTTTATTTACCCATTTTTCTGTGCATAAAATTTTACTTCTTGATTTTACTGACTTACCAGAGAGGTTAAGGTTCTATGGTAATTTTTCCAAAATTTATCTTTTACCATTTTATCTTTTCACCATTATCCATTCCTTTAATTCTATTTGTTTGATTTTCATTCAATACAAAAAATCCAGGGAAAATCCAAATAAATTTCAATCATGTCAAGAAAAATCAGAAATAAATATATTCAAATTCAAAATATTAATTTTCATATTATTCCATTTTTCGGGATGTTACACTATGTCCTCCTCACCCTCGTGAGTAGGGCTGGCTATCAAGCTGGCTCGGCTCGTTCAAGCTCGTTAAAAAAGTGGCTCAGCTCGTTAAGCTAATAGAGCTGAAAACTCGGCTTGGCACGATAAAAAGCTCGAGCGGCTCATGAGCAGCTCGCGAGCCACATAAGTTATGATGAACTAAGTTAACTTAAGCCAATGAGCTAAGGTAATTAGTCAGAAGCTAAGTTAAGCCACGTCGTGAGCACATGACACACATTAACACATACATACAACAGGAGGACTACATAAATAAAGTTGTAACTAATTATCCAGCATACAAGTAAAACATAGATAATTAGTGAGGAGCCAATTAACAATCCTAACAATTATATTACAACCTAACATGGTTACATGGACATACATAATTTAAATATTCATCTAATAAAAGTCTTTTACATAAAAAATCATCAAGGTGAATATTTAGTTACCGAACTTTAACAAGCTAACAAGCGGCTCGTGAGTTAGCTCAGGCTCGGCTCGTTAAGATAACGAGCTAGGAAGTCGGCTCGTTTATTTTACGAGCCGAGTTCGAGCTGAGCTCATAACGAGCCGAGTTCGAGTTACTCACGAGCTTCGAGCTTTTCTGCCAGCTCTACTCGTGAGACTCCTCCCTCCTTTCCCTCGCACGCGTCCTCGCTCACCTTCGGCAATCACCGCCATCCCTCACTTCACTATTGGCCCGCCGCTGCCCTCTCACCGCCACCTCTCTTCCTCACCTTCCCCATCCTTTGCTCGCCTCCTCTTCCTAGATGGTTGGATTTGCGCTGACAGCTTTTAGATCTGGCTGGTTCTGAGACATCGCCGCTGAGGTAAGGTAAGGTGTGGGAGTTTTCATGGGCAACATGTCGAGAGCAGCTCGCGTGGAGACGACGATGTGCACAAGGTGCGCGACGGCGGGTGGCACAACGAACACAGCTCGTACGACGATGGTGAGGTGAGTAGGGCACTCAGTTGTGGTTGGTTGGCGAACTATTCACTATTCTAGCCTCCTAAATTTTTTTTACAAAATTATCCCCTCGTGTAATTTTTTTGCAAATCTAGCTCTCGAGCCCGCATATCCAGCGCACGAAGAGTGCAGCATTTGATTTCCTCGCACGTGGAGGGCAGCATTCGTAACCGCGTGCAACACTGTTCTTCGCAATTACCACGGCACCGTACAACGGTAAAAGCAATTACCTCGCTCCCAAACGTGGAAAAAGCAATTATCGTGCCCCCAAGCGCGGAAAAGCGGAATCCCGCTCTCCCGCTCTACGGAAACTGATTTCCCGCTCCCCTGTCCATGGTGCGTCGCTTGCATGCTACGGCCGCCGACAAGTGTCGCGGCGACAATTTCCCGCGCACAGGTACCGCGGTATATCAGAATCCTGCGGTACCCGTGCGCGGAATTTTGCCATGTGTCGCACCAAGATAATTCTGTGCTCACTGTGCGTGAAATATGCGGTCCCCAGAGTCTAGCTAGATTTGTAATAAAATTAACATGAAAGCTAGTTCTATAAAAAAAATTAAAGGGTTAGAACTGTAAAAAATTCTTGATTGACGTGGTCGAGGCGTCGAGCACGGTGGTAGGCTCTGGCTGTGGTGCACATGGCCTTGGGCATGGGCCTGCGGTGGGCCCCACAAATAGATAATTTAGCTATATCTACTTGTTGGATTGTGACGCTCAACTATGGTCTCATACAAGCGGGGTTCCAAATTTCGGCGAAATTTGGATTTCGAACCACCCCGAAATCTAAAGTACCGGCCGAAAAAAAATTAAAAAATTTGAAATTGCTACAGTAGCCCGAAATTTCGTGTTTTTGGCCGGTTTTGAAACTTTTAGGGCCGTATTTGACCGGATTTGGTCCAATAACCCTTAATAAAGTCATCTCCTATGAAAATTTGTAGAAAAAATGAATTTTTAAAACATTTTAAAATTTTGGCAGAAACACTGTCAGATTTTTATAAAATTTTACAAGCTTGATAATAAGCTAAAAATTTTATGGTACTATCCTTAGTAGTTTAGGATTATACATAAAATATTTAAAAATAATTTAACTTCATTTGTTATCTTTAAAAAATAAAAAACAGAATGAACATAATTGGGACAGTTATATTGTCAGAATTTTATAAATTTTCTTGAGTGTGATTATGATCTAAAATTTTTGTGAGAGATTAATAATTGACTCAGTAACATTATATAAATTTTTTAAAAAAAATCAACTTTGTTTGTTTGGTCAATCAAATCTATGTAAGCATTGAACTTCGTTTGTTATATTATATTTCAAAAATCAAAAAGAAAAGAACATAAATGGTAATGTGCCTTGTAAGAATTTTATAAATTCACTGGAGTGTGATCATGAATCACAATTGTTATGGGATATTAATAACTTCCTTATCACCATTATGTAAAATTTTCAAAAAAATTTATGGTTTACATAATTTTTCATTTTGTTCAAGTTTGCTGGTAAGCCTTTTAACAGAGCAGTAGTACTGTTCGAATTTTTAAAAATTCATAAAGTTTGATAATCATCTGAAAATTTTATGAGAGAATTATAGATACATAATAACCATGAATAAAAAAATCAACAGTTTATAACTTGATTTGTATCATTTTTCATTCGGATCAAACTTGTCGGTCAGTGTTCTATCAGGACAGTACCATTCTCCGAATTTTTAAAAATTTCTCACATGTGATAATCAGCTGAAATTTCTGTGAGAACATTATTTATGTATCATAACCATGCAAAAAAAATTCAACAGTTTATAACTTGATTTGTACCATTTTCCATTCGGATCAAACTTGTCGGTCAGTGTTTTATCAGGACAGTACTACTCTCCGAATTTTTAAAAATTCCTCAGATGTGATAATAAGCTGAAAGTTTTGTGAAAACATCATCAATGTGTCAGGAACCTCAAAAAAAAATTTCAATTTTTTTTGTTAACTCTTGGACCATTTTTCAGCCGGTGCAAAAAACCCAAAATTTCGGGTTTTTTCGCCGAATTTCGGATTTTTTTTTCCCGAAATGGACCGGATTTGAATTTTCAAATTCAAATTTTGTCCGAAATATTTTCGAAATTTCGAAATTTCGCGATCCGGCCAGGGACGAAATTTATTCCGAAACCGAATTTTCAAACCTTGCATACAAGACACTGTTTCTCTCTCTCTCCCTTTAACTCTGCCACATCATCTCCCATTTTACGTGGATCCTATGTGGCTAGCTAATTAAGCCCATTGAGAGTGACCTAAATTAAGTTGGGGACAGAAAAGTACTTATACCGCTCAAAATACAAAATTTGCTTGCCCATTAATTAATTGTATCGATCGATCTCCTAGCTAAAGGTGCCACATATGATCCATTTGGATGCGGTCAAAATATAGCATCAAATTAACAACTCTACCGATATCTTCCCAACGTATCTCTTGACCTCCCTGCAAGCATGCATGCATATGTAAGTATACATGATAAGACTGGTCTACAAGTAAATTAATTGAATACCATATTGTCGTCATTCTCACTCCATACATAGATAGGGCAGATTTTGACCAGAGGTGCATTGACATAGGCAGGATAACGCAGCTGAAGATGCCTAATACTATATTTTAGCGTATATCACACCATCTAGCTGCCCATCTTCGCAAGTCAACCCTCAGACAAACCGAAGTGTCGATATCCGGATGGAATTAAAGGGTTTGACTTTCAGTTTTAGCATTGCCCGCAAGCAAATTACTAATCCTAAATTAAGTCAGATGATGATAGCTAGGTAGCCCAGAAACCTGCTTTTGGTGCCTTCATCTGCTGTATTCCAGGCTGTCTAGCTAGCTGCGTAGCATTCTGTGGGCGCTCTCTCTCTCTCTCTCTCCAGTCTCCAGTTTTGGTTTGTCTCCGGCGAGCTGAGTAAAATCGGTGACGACTCTTCGATCTTCAACAAGTCAAACTAGCCTTTTCGCGTGCTTTCCTATAGACAACTGTGTGCTTTCTCGCTAGCTAGCTTGCCTAATCGATCCGGGAGTTCGTGGACATGCGGTTCAAGATAATAGATTAACTGGACGGTGCATGCATGTATATCCGAACCACTCGCCACGTTATTATTTTGAGTAAATTTTATAAAACTATTGATTTTTTTTTCACAAACTATAAGAGAACCATAGATTTTAGTTTTTATTTTACAAAATTATATAGTTTAGAAGAACTTGTATTACAAAACTACAGTGTAGGCCCACATGAAGTCTCATGCGTCCTTATTTCCCATTTTACTCATGCGTGAGGCTACCATGTAGTTTTAGACTGTCAAACCCGTTATAATAAACGATTTATTCTAAAACATATAGCTTTGTGATATAAGTTCTCCTAAAATCTGTAGTTTTATGAAATTAAAGCTAAAATATGTAGTTTTCAGATAATTTATAAAAAAAAAACCTGTGGTTTTCTGATAATTTTGGTGGCGAACAATAAATATTTGTGCGTCGGATTCAGAATCTAGAATTAGTGCGAACGTTAGGTTATGCTATGATTATTGAAATACAACTAGCCGTCAACCTATGTACTGACATCAATCGAACTGACTATTTATAGTCACAATTTGTGGTCGTTTGCATTATGTGGACGATCGACAACGATTACCATATACATCTTCGAAAAAACGATTATCACATAGACATGTACCATGATAAAGGGGAAAAACTATGTTTGACACTAACATTAAATCATGATGTACATACACCGTGCGATTGCGCAGGGCAATGTCTAGTTTTTCTTTTTCTTTTTCAGGAAAAAAATTATCACGTGACAAACCTAAAATGCTATAAATAGCTCCATATTCATGTTTGTGTTGGGCGATGGAGTTGGGGTTTTTTTTTTAGAAAAATCATCCGATTCATATTAATAACTCAATGAATAAGTATATAAGTACGCAAATTTTACATTGAAGATTATAGACGAACAACATATCACCATCAAGTCCTTGGGTCAATGAACATGCTGGATTTTTTTTTATCTTCCACACCGTCGACTCTGTATCTTGCAACAGTGTCACTACTACAAGATTGTACATCAGAATCGGTTCTTTTTTGTCATTACAGTCAGTTCTAGTGGCGATATGAAGTCTTTAGATAGTGATAAGGAGGAGCTATCACAGTCGGTTTTGGCCCGATTGTGATAAATCCTCATTAGAATCGGTTCTTATGTGAAAGCAATTATGATGATCCCTCATCAGAATCGGTTTTTATGTGAAACTGATTCTGATGACAATATCATCACAATCGGTTTATATCTCATCAGAATCGGTTTCTTATCATCAGAATCGGTTTTTTCAAAGAACCAACTCTGATGATCCTTTATCAGAATCGGTTTTTTCAAAGAACCGATTCTGATAATAGAGTCATCAGAATCGGTTTCTTAAAAGAACCGATTCTAATGAGATATCATTGTGATGGCATCATTATCACAATTGGTTCCACGTAAGAACCGATTCTGATGACTGTCATAGGGGTTTGCCATTTTTGCATATTCTCCAAAATAGCATAGATTAACGGTTTGCGCGCGCGCACACACACACACACACATATATATATATATATATAGGAAAATGATTCCATACTCCTGGGTGTACGTACTCCCACCACCAGTATACCATTTAAATGACGTTGTTATACCTCTTTATCCTTTTGAGTATACTCTAATACTGATTATAAGATACCCCAAAGTGAGTTCCATGAAAAATTTCATTAAAGTCCACCCTTTATAGCATAATTTGTTTATATATTCCTTTTACATATGGAAAAGGGTATGTAGCAAAAAAAATAAGGGCTCTGATGAAATTTTTTCAACCATATCGCATTGGAGTATCTTAGAATTATTATTGGAGTATACCGAAAGTGATAAAAAAAGTATAAAGCGTTCATTTAAGTGGTATATTAGAGGTGGGAGTATGTACTCTTGGGAGTACGGAAAAGGCTTCCTATATATATATATATATATATATATATATATATATATATATATATATATATATATATATATATATATATATATATATATATATATATATATATATATATATATGAAAGTGCATCTAGGCACTTATGTTATTTTGGTGATTAATGAATGTTATTTTGGTGATTAATGACAAACACTCATAATGACAATCTATGTAAATTAAGTAAATGCTTAACTTAGTGCTTAGCAAATGACAAACCTCTAATATGATTATATTGCTATGAGACTAACTTGTTATTGCCTAGTTGAGTATCAGTCTCATCTTTTAGAGGAAAATCAAATAGGAAGGTTAAGCAAAGATAAGGTATGCAATTTTGGTATCTATTCTATATTTGTTATTGCATTCCTTTTGTGCAAATGCATAGTGAACTCCAAGTAGCATGTTGATTATATATATGCACATTGGTTCATGTCATATTTATTTGTGCATATATATTCATTTGAGTTCATTATAGTATGCATGTATTTATTAGAGTTAAACTTCATATTGCTATAGATTGACTTGGTGCATGCATGTTTTATTTGTATATCTTCTCATGCAATTCTCTTAGTGAAGTTTATCTAGTGTTGGATCACATATTTACTCTTACTCCAAATATTATTTG
This sequence comes from Otatea glauca, assembly GCA_036346275.1. NCBI lineage: Eukaryota > Viridiplantae > Streptophyta > Magnoliopsida > Poales > Poaceae > Otatea > Otatea glauca. Next base: position 7,042,344 of record CM070711.1, on the reverse strand, counting down.
CACATGTACAATTCGTGTATATTCTATCATGTGCTTCATTTAAGTAAAGTCTGTGATCCTTGCCATGATTTAATTGATTCATCATATTGGCAATTATCTCTCTAGTGCATATAGATCAATTACATATTCATCATGATGTACTTAGTAGAGAACATTTCTTATGTCAAGTGTTTCTATTTTGTGTTGTGCTTCTTTATATGAAACACTTGTTGTAATCAACTGCTCACAAATATCAACTCTATTCATATCTATTGAGCTTTTGGGACTAATGTCTTTCATGAGTAGTTTGGAAAGAATTAGGTCCCGTATGTGTATGATGACCAAGGTATCTTGGAGGATGATCATTAAGCTGAGGTCAACAAGACGGCGGTGTCACCAAGAGCCGAGGACTAAGTCAAGAGCAACTTGGCGTGGAGATCGTCGAGAGAGGATGATCAAGTCAAGGTTGATAGGACGAGAGTCTCATGAGGTGAATCGAGTCGAGTTGGACAAGGCGAAGATGTCATCAATTATATGGTGAAGGTCTTCATGCATCGACATCAAGAAAGAAGACGGCAAGTGACTATGTCTAGACTTATATTATCTTTGATTTAATTTGAGTCTAAGGATTGCCGTACTATTAAGAGGGATGCGATGTCGAATGACTTTTAGATGTGTCAAGTGCTCAAGTGATCCATCCTTGTTAATCTTAGAAAGAGAGTGGTGTTGGTAGTGCCGGAAAGTGAGGGTTGTAGGTCTCTCTTGATTTCTTTGTGAAATCTGTGGTTATCCTTTGAGTTTTGGATAGTGAGACCTTGTTGGTTGTGTAGCCCTCGTTCTTAGCTTTCGGGAGAGTCCAAAATCTCTGATATCGGAGTCCGGAGTCAAAAGTTATGCTCGTTTTAAATCGAGCTGCTCGGTCTTGATTCGGACTATCCGGAGTTAGTCCGGACTATCCGGATCATCCGGAGTATCCGGATATTCATCCGGACTCTCCGGATTGAGTCTCTCTGTTAGCCTTTTCTCAGTCAATCCGGAGTATCCGGATTGAAATCCGGAGTCTCCGGATTGTGCGCAGCCAGCCCCCAACGGCTAGTTTTTGGGGAGGTCTATTTATAGCCCTTCCTCCCTCTTTTTGAGAGAGCTTTTTGAGAGGTTTTTGGAGTGGATTTTTGAGGGGCTGTGTGGGGGGCTTTGAGAGAGCTTTTACCCTTAGATCTAAGTGATCCCCTTGTGAGAAGGGTTGGGAAGAGTTTGGGGAGTGAGATTTGAGTTGATTGAGCACTTGATTTCATCTCTAAGTTTGTTCTTCGTGAGCATTTGTTACTCTTGGAGGTTGAGGACTCCTAGACGGCTAGGAGGTCGCCTACGAGCCACCGGAGCTTTGTGTGGTTGGCCGTGGGAAGTTTGTGAAGGCAGTTCCGCCTCCGTAAGGGAAGGAATCAAAGGAGTGAAGACCGGCGAGTGCATTTGTGCAACACCGGAGGAAGAGGGTTGAAAGAGACCCGGCTCAAGTGTGACCGAGCCGCCTCAACGGAGACGTAGGATCCCTCAAGGATCCGAACTTCGGGTGAAAAATCATCGTCTCAAGTTTGCTTCTTTCTCTTGCTTTAGTATTTGGTTTTGAATCTTGAAATTGCCCGATCTACTCTTTTGTTGTGTTTGGCTCGGATCTTCTATACCCTCAATACTGACATCATTTAGATCTTTTGTATTCAAGTAGATTGTTGAAAAATTGCAAAGATTTAAAATCTCCATTCGAAGTCCTCAATCCGGATTGTTCAGGAAATTCGGGAGATTTTATTTAGCTGCAAATTTTTATTCCGCTGCATTTAAGCTATAAAGTTTTTAATCCGCCTATTCACCCCCTCTAGGCGACATCCCTGTCCTTTCAATTGGTATCGAGCAAGGTCTCTCTTTTATTAGACTTAACCGTCTAGAGAGTAAAGGATGTCGACTAGAGGATTAGAACACTCACATAATCCACTTGTGCTAGATGGCACAAATTATGCTTCATGGAAATTAATTATGACTTCTCATTTTAAATCCATGAGCCCCAAATACGGTGGATCGTAGATGTCGGCTTTTCCTCTCCGTTGAATGAAGTTGCTCCAACCAAGGAGAGAGGAAATGCCTACATCTCGACGCTCAAGCTACTAATGTTTTATTTTGTGTTGTGAGCGATGAAATCTTTGATAGAATATGCAATCTCAAGAGCGCTCATGAAATGTGGATAAAGCTTCAAGAACTATTTGAATCATCCACTTCTATTGAGGATTGCATTAAGGAAGAGATGTCGGGAGATGAAATATCAAGCTCCACCTCAAGCTCAAGTGATGAAGAACCGACATCTCCATCAACCTCAACCTCCGCCTCAAGTGACGATGAAGATGCTCTTCCATCACAAATCCGTTGCTTCATGGCGAAAGGTAAGAATGAGGTAAGTGACGATGATGATGATGAGCTCACTTATAATGAACTTATGAATTTGCTAGAGGAGCTCAATAAATGTCTTGGAAAGGAGAAAAAGAAATATAAAATTTTGAAGCTTGAACATGAATCACTTCAAAATGATTATAATATGCTTCAAGAAAATCATGAATCCCTCCTTTCCAAAGAAATTCATAAGCCTAAGGTGGATATAGGAATCTCATGTGATTTAATTGATGAAATGTCTTGCTTAAATGTTAATCCTAATATTTCATCAAAATTTGACATATCCACCTCTTACAATGATTTACCTTGTTGCTCAAATTCAAATGTTTCCACTTCCTCTATGCATGTTGAGACTAATCTTGTAGAGGAAAACAATGAGCTCAAGGCAAAAGTCGTTAGATTAGAAAATGACTTGAGCAAGTGCATCAAGGGAAAAGCCGTTCTCGACGAGATCTTGAGCAAGCCAAGGGCACCTCAAGATAGGCGAGGACTCGGCTACATCTCCAAGAGGGAAACTAACAAGACAAGGCACAACGAAAGACATTCGAAGATCATCAAGTGCTTTGCTTGCAACAAGAAGGGACACCTCGCCTCCGTGTGCCCTAATAAAGTGGAGATCAAGCCACAATCATCAACAATGAGGCAAACCGACAATGAGCAAGTCAAGAAGAAGAAGAGACGCTCAAAGCATACTTGCTACAATTGTCGGAGAAAGGGACACATCGGTAAGGATTGTCCCAAAGGTATTATCCCTAAGCCTATTATTGTCAATGATCATTATTTGCTTAGGAAGGACAAAAATGGCAATGTGTTTGCCAAGTTTGTCGATTCTCCCAAGTATTTGCAAAATTATGATATTCAATTGCTTAGGAGAAATGAATCTAGAAATGTGTTTGCTCAAAATGCTAGACTTCCTAAGACCAAGAAAAATCATGTTGATCATGTGCTTAGGAAAAATAACAATAGCAAACCATTTGCTAGATTTGCTAGATCTTCTAAGCCCTTGCATTGTAATGATTATTATGTGCTTAGAAAGGATCAAACTAGAAATGGATTTGCTAAAAATGCTAAAACTCCTAAGCCTCCTCAATTCAATTCCAATAATTCGCTTAGGAGTAATAACAATCATAAATCCATTGCTAGTCATGTTAGTTCACCTAAGACTATAAATGCTAGGGCCATTTGGGTTCCTAAATCTATTGTGACTAACATTTTGGACCCAACAAAATTGGGTACCAACAAGTGCCTAGAAGTTTATTAGGTGCTTGAAGATGCATTGGAAAGCTATGGCTCAATCAAGAGGATGATTTCATCGTATGAAAAAGGGAGCCAAACTTGAGGATATTCACTCCAATCATGAACCAATGCCATCTCGGGTAACAAGTATTTAAATTGATTCTTATAGCTTATAGCCTTGTGTAGGTTATATTGCATTTTTCATGAAAATCAATTTAGATTGCTTGATAATATGCTTGCTCATGCTTATTAGTCGTTTTGATTGCAATCTTGAGCAAGTTTGGGATAGTGGCACATTAAGGGGGAGTGCTAAATCATAACCATGTATATTACATCCCTACATGTGCCCATATTTATATAAGTGCAAATATATATTTTCAAAATCAAGCCATTTAGCCAAAAGTCAAAATTTTGTATACCATTAGTATTCTTGTGAAAAACTAGTTGCAAAATGTATACAAATATATTTGAAATGTTTTTCAAAGGTTTTGGCTTCACAAAATCTATTTTGAAAAGAAAATGAGTTTCATGATCAAAATCCAGATAGTAGTATCTTGTTTTGGATTTAAACTTATAATTTTCATAGTATTAAATGTAAAATGAATTTGAAAGTAATTCCAAAACGAAAATCCTAGAGTTGGTCATTCTTAACAATTCTTGTGTTCAAAAGACTTTCAAAAGACCAACCTAGTGAAAGTCATTTGATTTTGAAACTCGCCGAAAAACTATATTTGACCCATAATAGTCATATTATTGCACTTAGTGAGTTTCTCCGTTTGGACCGGATCTTGTGTAGTATCTTGGTTCAAAATGGTATCTTATACTCATACACAAAATTCAAATCTCTATATCTCATCTTATTATTCATTTGAATCTTGTGTTGAAATATTTGACTTTGTTTTACAAATAGCTATTTCAAAAGGACCATTTTGGTCAAAAGTCAAATCTTATGTTTAAAAGGCCTAAAATTGTGAAAAGCTTTGTAAAAGTATTCTAATATGTATCTCAAATGTTTTACAAGCTTTCAAAATGAAAATTCTATATTGAAATCAATTTTAGCCCGAAAAGTTTTTGGTTTGAACTAAAATAGCTTATTCAAGCATTTTGCTCAAATCTTAGCATTCAAGTTGGATTTCATTATAAATGTTGGCTAGAAACCATCTTGATAATCAATTCTAAGCCATGGAAATTGAAATTGCATGAAATCCAAATTGAGTTGTATTTTAAGGCTTTTTATGAAAAACTATTTCCTATTTAACTTGCTTCAAAAAAGGGTTAAAAGCAAAATATTTGTTTGAAATGCAAAATCTTATGAAAATAGTCTTCTAAAATGTTTTCAAATGCATTTCAAATGTTTTCAAGTATCTAACCCTTGGCTAGAAGCTAAAAGTCAAACTTTAGCCTAAAAAGATCTTTGTGATCTTGCTTTTGCTTTTAACTTCAAATTTTTCTAAAACAAAATCTATTTGGAGTTTGAAAAAGTGGTCAATACAAAACTCATAGGGTTGGTCATTTTAAGCATTTCTTTAGTTCAAAGTTTTTCCAAACGACCAACCGTTCAAAAGTTATAGCCATTTGAATTTGGCCAAAATCATCCAATTGACCCAAAATGACCCGTTGTTGCATTTTGTGGATTTCGCTATTTGAATTGGATTTATTTGCATATATTGGATTGAAATAGTATTTCTTACTCATACAAAGCTATGAAAGTTCAAATCTCCATAAATTTCAATCCGGAATGCATTTTGAACATTTGGCGAAAATTCAATTTCTTTTCAAACCCTCAAAGCAAAATTTGGCATATCTTTTGATTGGAGACTCCTTTTTGGAAAATTCTTTTTGGAAAAGTTTCTTGGGAGTCTAAATAATGTTTATGCCTAGTTTCAAATAATTTCAACTTAATTTGAAATAGTTATGCCTTTTTCTCTCTTTCGATCTTATTTGGCATACTCTTGCATTAAGTTGGATTTTACGATTTGAATGGATTTGATTATGCAAATAGGCTCATAAACATCTCTCTAAATCATATGAAGCCATATAATTGCATATTACCATTCAAAACTCATTTGGTTCTATTTTGAGGATTTGGTGAAAATCTTAATCTTTTATGTGTTTCATATGCAAATTTCACCATATTTCTCAAAGTAAAATTTATTTATTGAAAATCTTTGTTAGAAAACCTTCTCTCACATATGGAGTTCATATCTGAAAAATTCTCAAATTTATTTGAACTCATTTGCGAGATTGTTGACTTTATTTGACTTAGTGTCAGAACTAAACCTCCAATGCTTCTTTTGATCTAATTTTTTATTGGAGGGTGATATTTGAGAAAATCCTTTTGGAAAAAGTCTCTTGGATGTTCATGGATCATTTCGCAAAATCTTATGGCTATTGGACTTCATTTGATCAAGATTTGATCCAAATTCAAAATGTTGATTTAGGGATGAAGTGAACAACCCGAGTATCCGGTAATATATCCGAGTATCCGGATTATCCGGACACTCGGATCAAAAACACCGAGTATCCGGGTTGTACAACTCGCCCAAATTCAAATTGCTATCTACACTTTCTTGCAATATCTTGTTCATCCTATTTTGGGGTTTCTCCTTGCTCAAATCAATATTCAGTCTTCATAGCCCTCGAAGAGGACTTCGAGTCGGATCTGTTCCGCGTTGATGATTTTTGTATTTGAGAAATAGTTTAAAAGTTATAATCGACTTTGTGCTGCTATTTGAATCTTTTTGAGACTTTAAGAGTTTTAAATTGGAATCTTGGCAAGCCTTTCAAGATGAAAACTAAGTGAACTTATCCATTGCTCCAAGCTTCAAAGTGGAGCATATCTATTTAAGTTTTCATTCCAATGAAAGTGCATCTTTTGGCTAAGTTCTTTTGGAAATTGGATTTAATTGTAACTTAGCCTCAAAATGTTTCCTCTCTTGCATAACTCGGAGTTTATTATGGAAAAGAGAAAATTTCCCTTGTAAGCTCAAGAGTGAGTTTGAATGTGTTTTACTCATTGTCTCTCTTACAAGTGGGTGTCAAGATTAAATTTGAATGAGTTTCAAATATTTTCATTATAAAGTGGTGTAATAAAATCTTCAATTGATATCTTAAATTGTCTTAAATTGCATGCAAAGAATATTGTCTTGTATATCATATATATCATGCATGTTGTACTTAGACATTATCAAACTAACTTGGGTCAAATTAAAAGATATTTGTTCCCGGAAATCGTGTGCTTGTCTATTGATGTTCAAGGTATTGGAAAAGGGGTCATCTTCGACGGTGGGATGAAGGAAATGGAGAGGAGCTCTATAGTACGAGGATCTAAGACCGGCGCGGTGATCATGACCAATTCGAACATGCGGTGGACAAGAATCGACAAAGGGCGTGTTTCTTTTCGACCATATTCAATAATGTCTGTGCACACCATTATGCTAAATTGTGTTATTCTAAATGGTGTTGTATTTTTCAATTGATATGATTAATTGGTATCTTTCAAGAGGTATCCTCTAATCCTAAATTGTTTTGAAGTGTCATCTAACTTGCATTCAGCATTATCAAGAACTAAAAGGTACATATGGGTGACACATTGCAAAGAGGTATGCCCTTGATAAGTTTATGAAATTCTTGATCATGAAAGTGCATCTTACTTATACAACCTTGATTCATGATCTTGTATACATCTTGTGATCATATAAGCAATTCCTACTTGTGTAATCTTCTTTATATGATCTTGATTGTTAGAATTTGATTTGATCATAAGCATGTGCTTAAATTATAAATTTGCTATATGATCTTGATGTTTAAAGAATATGTGAAATCATATTCGTATGTCATGTTTAAGCATCACTTATATCCTAAGAATCATGACTTCTTTATTTTGGTATAACTAGAAAATTCTATTACCTAAATCTTGGAAATAATTGGTATCATATCTTGCCTAGATTTAGGGGGAGCTTAATATTATTGTCATATTACTAGCTCCTTATCTTTATTTTATTTCTCCCTAATCTTTTTATTGAGTGTGCAATCAAGGGGGAGAACAGATTTTATTGAATAAACAATAAGAATCTTTTAAGCACCTTTTTGGGATTAATAACAAAAGGGGGAGAATTTATGGATTTATCAATTGTCCCTAATCGATTGACAAAAGGGATGACTTGTAAGTATGATCTCTTATTGTATCTTTATGCTTGTTTTAATGCTAAATATCTTAATATTGTCATTTGGTGCAATTGATAATAGGTTTGTCATAAATCACCAAAAAGGGGGAGATTGAAAGTGCATCTAGGCACTTATGTTATTTTGGTGATTAATGAATGTTATTTTGGTGATTAATGACAAACACTCATAATGACAATCTATGTAAATTAAGTAAATGCTTAACTTAGTGCTTAGCAAATGACAAACCTCTAATATGATTATATTGCTATGAGACTAACTTGTTATTGCCTAGTTGAGTATCAGTCTCATCTTTTAGAGGAAAATCAAATAGGAAGGTTAAGCAAAGATAAGGTATGCAATTTTGGTATCTATTCTATATTTGTTATTGCATTCCTTTTGTGCAAATGCATAGTGAACTCCAAGTAGCATGTTGATTATATATATGCACATTGGTTCATGTCATATTTATTTGTGCATATATATTCATTTGAGTTCATTATAGTATGCATGTATTTATTAGAGTTAAACTTCATATTGCTATAGATTGACTTGGTGCATGCATGTTTTATTTGTATATCTTCTCATGCAATTCTCTTAGTGAAGTTTATCTAGTGTTGGATCACATATTTACTCTTACTCCAAATATTATTTGCACATGTACAATTCGTGTATATTCTATCATGTGCTTCATTTAAGTAAAGTCTGTGATCCTTGCCATGATTTAATTGATTCATCATATTGGCAATTATCTCTCTAGTGCATATAGATCAATTACATATTCATCATGATGTACTTAGTAGAGAACATTTCTTATGTCAAGTGTTTCTATTTTGTGTTGTGCTTCTTTATATGAAACACTTGTTGTAATCAACTGCTCACAAATATCAACTCTATTCATATCTATTGAGCTTTTGGGACTAATGTCTTTCATGAGTAGTTTGGAAAGAATTAGGTCCCGTATGTGTATGATGACCAAGGTATCTTGGAGGATGATCATTAAGTGAGGTCAACAAGGCGGCGGTGTCACCAAGAGCCGAGGACTAAGTCAAGAGCAACTTGGCGTGGAGATCGTCGAGAGAGGATGATCAAGTCAAGGTTGATAGGACGAGAGTCTCATGAGGTGAATCGAGTCGAGTTGGACAAGGCGAAGATGTCATCAATTATATGGTGAAGGTCTTCATGCATCGACATCAAGAAAGAAGACGGCAAGTGACTATGTCTAGACTTATATTATCTTTGATTTAATTTGAGTCTAAGGATTGCCGTACTATTAAGAGGGATGCGATGTCGAATGACTTTTAGATGTGTCAAGTGCTCAAGTGATCCATCCTTGTTAATCTTAGAAAGAGAGTGGTGTTGGTAGTGCCGGAAAGTGAGGGTTGTAGGTCTCTCTTGATTTCTTTGTGAAATCTGTGGTTATCCTTTGAGTTTTGGATAGTGAGACCTTGTTGGTTGTGTAGCCCTCGTTCTTAGCTTTCGGGAGAGTCCAAAATCTCTGATATCGGAGTCCGGAGTCAAAAGTTATGCTCGTTTTCGTCGAGCTGCTCAGTGCTGATTCGGACTATCCGGAGTTAGTCCGGACTATCCGGATCATCCGGAGTATCCGGATATTCATCCGGACTCTCCGGATTGAGTCTCTCTGTTAGCCTTTTCTCAGTCAATCCGAGTATCGGATTGAAATCGAGTATCCGGATTGAAATCCGAGTCTCCGGATTGTCTGCAACACCAACGGCTAGTTTTTGGGGAGGTCTATTTATAGCCCTTCCTCCTCTTTTGAGAGAGCTTTTGAGAGGTTTTGGAGTGGATTTTGAGGGGCTGTGTGGGGGCTTTGAGAGAGCTTTTACCCTTAGATCTAAGTGATCCCTTGTGAGAAGGGTTGGGAAGAGTTTGGGGAGTGAGATTTGAGTTGATTGAGCACTTGATTTCATCTCTAAGTTTGTTCTTCGTGAGCATTTGTTACTCTTGGAGGTTGAGGACTCCTAGACGGCTAGGAGGTCGCCTCTGAGCCACCGAGCTTTGTGTGGTTGGCCGTGGGAAGTTTGTGAAGGCAGTTCCGCCTCCGTAAGGGAAGGAATCAAAGGAGTGAAGACCGGCGAGTGCATTTGTGCAACACCGGGAGGAAGAGGGTTGAAAGAGACCCCGGCTCAAGTGTGACCGAGCCGCCTCAACGGAGACGTAGGATCCCCTCAAGGATCCGAACTTCGGGTGAAAAATCATCGTCTCCAAGTTTGCTTCTTTCTCTTGCTTTAGTATTTGGTTTTGAATCTTGAAATTGCCCGATCTACTCTTTTGTTGTGTTTGGCTCCAGATCTTCTATACCCTCAGGTACCTGACATCATTTAGATCTTTTGTATTCAAGTAGATTGTTGAAAAATTGCAAAGATTTAAAATCTCCATTCGAAGTCCTCAATCCGGATTGTTCAGGAAATTCGGGAGATTTTATTTAGCTGCAAATTTTTATTCCGCTGCATTTAAGCTATAAAGTTTTTAATCCGCCTATTCACCCCCCCTCTAGGCGACATCCCCTGTCCTTTCAATATCACATTCGTAATACAGGATACAAAATGCATATATCACATTTATAGAACACCAACACTTTAATTATAACACATATATGTCATAGTCGTTCACAATATAAAGTACAAACATGCTTAACAATCAGTACACATGCATATATATCACATTGACATATATAATTAATATTATTTATATATGGCCTAGTAGGAGCAAGATAATGGCTTTTACTCATCGCTGACATGCTAATTCTGCATGTTTGTGCTTCTCTGTGTTGGAAGATTACTGAGCTATGCATTAGCAATGCAGTTTACAAAGTAAACCCCAAACATGTTGAAACACGACTACAAAAACTATGAGCCGAATGGTTAGTGAAGAAACAAAAAAGGCAATATTGATTCAACTATAAGCTGTAGTAGGCAATATTGATCTTGAAATTAGACATTGAAGTCCATAGCTTAATATGTGGCTTCAGAATTTGCACATGGCCTTTACAAAAAAATAGCAAATCTAATAAGCACTGCATTCATTATAGTGCATAAATAAACTCAAGGGATCCTTGCTTCTTTGTTTTTTTGGAATTCTTTAATCACCATTCAAACTTGTTGTAAAAACAAATCCAGAAGAAATAGAATTCAATGTAAAAACAAAACAAATATCCACTACAACTATACAAAAACGAGATTTAAAGGACAAAATGAAAAGAAACTGAACTAAACTTATATGATGATTTCACAAGCTTCAGTCATGCACAAATTCACGTAAGGAAAATTAGCCTCTTGCCTTATTGCAATTCTGTGCATTTTAAGGTACCAGACAATCGACATTAGTAAACATGACAGCATTATTAATCTACAACTAGTAACAATAGATAATTAGAGAAGTAATTCCAGTTTAACATTTGAGAGTATGCTTTCACAAGTTAAACTCCCCTAAAATTAAGGTACACAATAGAGAAACAATTTGAACTATTTTTACACTACCTTTTGAAGTCAAAAGTCGCAAAATCAACCAATTTGGCGACGGGCGAAGCAGCAGGCGCGGAGCGTCGGGCGAGAACATCGGGCGGCAGGCGGGGCTGCGGGCTGCGGAGCGATGGCGCGTCAGGCGGTCAGGCGTCGGCGCGGGCGTCGTAGGCGAAGCGAGCGTCGAGGCGGCTGGGCGTCGGGGTGGGGCTTTCGGGCTCGACGTCAGGAGCTAGGGTTAACTAGGAGATGGTAAGGGTGCCTGCGTGCAGGAATAAATTACCCGTATATGTACATCTCGATCGGTTATACTACAAAAACCGATACTAATGACACAATATTCGTATCGCTTTTATAAGAAAAACCGACACTGATTAGTAATATTTGTATCAGTTTTGTAATAAAAACCAACACTGATGATTAATATCCGTATCGATTTTATAAAAAAAACTGACACTGATGTTTCAATATCCGTATCGCTTTTGTAAAGAAATCCAACACTGATGCTTCAATATCCGTATCGCTTTTCTAAAGAAAACCGACACTGATGCTTCAATATCTGTATTGGTTTTGTAATAAAAACCAACACTGATGGTTAATATCCGTATCGGTTTTATAAAGAAAACCGACACTGATATTTCAATATATGTATCGCTTTTGTAAAGAAAACCGACACTGATGCTTCAATATCCGTATCATTTTTGTAAAGAAAACCGACACTGATGCTTCAATATCCGTATCGTTTTTGTAAAGAAAACCGACACTGAAGCAACTGCTGCACATGACACAAAAAATTGTATATCTGTATCGGTATTTATGTGAAACCAACACATATGAGTTACTTTTGACAATCGGTATTTATGTGAAACCACAGAATATGAGCTGTTTTCTCGGGTGGCGGCGAAGAAATCTCTTCTGCAACAACAACAGCGAAGAGTTCAATTCGAGGGTTATAAATAACCTAGTGAGGCACATTATAATCGGTTTTTACTTAAGAAGCGATAGTGATGTGTAGGATCATCACTATCGGTTCTTAAATAAAAAGCGATAGTGATGTGACCATGCACATCACAATTGGTTCTTATTTTAGAAGCGATAGTGATGTGCATTAGCATCACTATCGTTTTCTAAGTAAGAACCGATTCTGATGTGCATGGTCACATCACAACCGGTTCTTATACGAGAAGCGATACTGATGATCACGCACATTACTATCGCTTTTCATAAAAGAACCGTTGTGATGTGCACGTCTTCATCACAATCGGTTCTTTTGTGAGAAGTGATAGTGATGATCATGCACATTACTATCGCTTCTCACATAAGAACCGATTGTGATGTGCCAAGTGCTACATCAGAATCGGTTCTAATCTCAGAACCGATAATGATTATTTTTAGAACCCCTCCTAAGTAATCTATCACAATCGTTTTTTCCTAAAAATTTAGGAACCGGCCCAGATGAAACGATAGTGATGCATCATTCTGTAGTAGTGTGTCTTGATTGCTGACAAACACAACAATGAGAAGTGGATTGTCCATAGTCTCCATTGATTTGTACAATGTACACCTCGGTAGCAGTGTTGTTTGTCGAAAGAAAATTAGAGGTGATTTACTTGCATCGGTCTCGACCTAGTGCTGATTTTTGGCGTAGGCATCGCAACCTTCATCTAAGTGAGTCAGATAAAATCTATGCATCATGAGTAAATAAAATCCAGCTAAAAACTTACAGGAGAATAACAAAATAGATAATTTAATCTAGAAAGACAAACTGAAGAAAGTAAAGAAATCTAAAATTACTTCTGAAAAAATCAACAGACCCCATCCGCTAAATGCGGGCAAGAATGCCGAAACAGAGGGGAAAGAGACCGACGGAGGGCCGACGGAGTTGCACCGACGGCTCTGCGCGGCGTTGGGCGATGGAGTTGGTGCCACGGCCCCGCTCGCAACCGCGATTTGTTTGCGACCCGGCTATCTCGGCCCACAAGTAACGTGGCTGAAGCCCGCAAATAATCGAACGAATAGCTAATTAATCTTGTGGCCAAGTTCCAAAGAACGATGTTAGCTGGGCCCTTACTAATCAACACTCTTAGTTTTATTGTTATTTGCCTAAAACAAAAGGAATTATTAGCCCCCAAAAGAAGACCCAAACCAAAACGAAAACCAAAACCAAAAAGGTCTGGGTGATATGACCGCCGGACTACCGCTGAATGCCTTTGTTTGTTTTTTTTTCCGAATAATAACCCTACTATACTTGGAAGAATCCCTAGATGGGGAGGGCATTCACGTGTCGCCGGAGCCGGCTCAGCTCGCGGCTCGGCTCGAGCCAAGCCAAAAAATATTTACGGATAGGTCTTTTTTTATTTACAGATAGATCCTTTTTTTACAAAAAAAATTACAATCGAGTCCTTGTCCGTAAAAAAATTACAAACAGGACCTTCTTCCCGAAAAAGAATATATATTACGATTTGGCCCTTTATGCGTTTTTAAGGCTTGCGCTCGGGTCCTTTTTCATAAAATCAAAATTACGTCTAGGTCCTTTTACGTTACGAATAGATCCTTTTTTTCCAAAAAAATATATATATCACACTTAAGTCCTTTATGCGTTTTTAATGCTTGCGCTCGGGTCCTTTTACACAGAATCAAAATTACGTTTAGGTCCTTTTCAGTCAGGAAAAAAAACCGTACGGATCCTTCTCCCCGAAAAAAAACATATATTTCTTTCCGCTTTTTTTTACCATTAAGTTTAAGCCTTTTTCCCGAAAAAAAAACTCAACTTTCTTGTGTGTAAGGCGGCACCCGCGACGTGGCACGCCGCGTCCAAGATGCTAGTTCAACCTAACTCCTACGCCCATCTCCTGTTTTAACAGAACCCGATTTTGCGAGACTGATTTTATTTAAAATCTTGTTTGGGTCTTCTAACCAATACGAGTTTGACCAATACTAATTATTTCAAGCCCCAAAATTTCAGGTTTTAACAAAAACCGCGAGGAGTCGTTTTTAACAAAGCATGCTTATGATAAACTCGTTTCGTGGTTTGTTATCTACGCCCGCATCTAACGCTTTTTATCAACCGAAAATTCTTGAATAAAACGGAACTTCAAAGCTCTGTGTTCCGTCTGTTATCGGTCGCACCGACGCATCGTGCTCATGACGTCGTGAACAAAACGAAAGTGGTTCGTCACCAATACGCCGAGCTGCGTGAGGAGGGACAGCGGCGAGTGGCTCAGGGAAAGCACCCACGGCCGAGTGCGCGCATGCAGCCGAACACCGCACTCGGAACGGACTCCGTTCCCGGCTTGTGGAAGGTGTCGTGCGCGAGGAAACCGGCGGCGACGCCGGTGTGGATTAACGGGAAGCATGAAGAGGCCAGCCGCCGACCACTACTGCATCCTCCCGCGCGCGTTGCCTGCCGCCGCTGCATCCGATGAAGATATCCGCCGCGATGAATACTGTAACACAGAGGGAATAGGTCGAACGAGCACACGGTGAAGGATTGAACAAGAGGAGGCATACGCTGGTAGGGCAATACGATTAATTAGCTAGGTGCCATGTCCCTGTCCGACAAGCCCCATTCCTGCATGCTACTGGTACTATTCAAAATGAGGCTTTTCTCGGGACTTGTCAGTATACAACCCACGTGGCAGATCATCGGTAGCTAGTATAAATGGAATATATATAGCAGCTACATTAATTAGCATCCAGTGTGGAATATCAACGCGCGCACTGCATTGTACACGAGCACGATCGCCTTCTGCATCTTCATATATAGCCTGTCGGTGGATCGATAGATCAGTCTCTAGCTAGTGGAGTACTTAGTAGGAAAGGGAGAAACAGCTAGATATTATAGAATCTATACTAGATAATTATTTTTAGGTTTGGTTACTACTCCCTCCATCCAAGTTTATAAGAGTAAGTACAATAATAAAATCCATTACTTATTCTATCTCTCATTCATGTCATATAGAGTAAGGAATAAAACAATAACTATCTCTAAAGGTTGTCTCTAGAGAAACATTAAATCATTTAATTTGGGCATTCAACACTAACTTCATCTTGTGGCTATTGCAAAGCACTAACTTCAACACTAACAGTTACACGTGCCGGTTCCAACTAGAGGTGGGCGTGGTGCCGTGCCGGCTCAAGCCCGATCCATTTGCACTATTGCAACGAGAGAAAAAGAGCTGGAGACGCATAGAATTGAGGCAGTGAATGCAAATATTATGAGAAAAATAACTAAAATTTATTTATTCTTGAACAGTTATATAGAGCGAGGGGGATGTGCTCAACACGGACGAGAAAGAGAGTGAGCGAGACAGACGAGAGAGATTGAGAGGGAGATTGAGAGAGACTGGTGAGACAGAGCTGAGAGGGATTGAGAGGGGCGAGCGAAAGAGAGCAGTTTCTTACACCATCTCTCAATCTCTCTTAGCTCTCTCCTGTTTTGTCCGTCTCTCTCAGGTGTCGGCGATAGGGGTGGCGTTCATACTACTGGGTGCATACATGACGGTCATGCTCTGTGAGTCAGTGACCTTCATACTAGGATTCTTTCTCATACCCTGGGTCATCGGGTCCGGTACAACCCAATATACAGTGTCGTGCCGGGCCGGGCCGCCCATCGTGCCCGATTCTCGAGCCCGGTACGGCCCACTTCGTGCCGGGTCAGGCTTCGTGCCTCGGGCCGGCTCAAAAGAGCCCGACCCGAGTGCCCACCTCTAGTTCCAACACCAGCTTTTAGCCGGCGATAGCACCTATTTTCCCGTATGATACTAGCTACTAAATAAGAGCCAATTCTTTTCTCTCTCTTTTTTTCTGTCTTTCATGTAGGACAAAACTGATGTATATATACTAATAGTAAGCTGATGTGGCTTTATTGTACATACCCTAAAGCCTATTTCTTCTTAGCCATAAACCAAGAAGGCATCGAACATAACTAGATTACCCCTAATTATTATCACTAAGCCCTATATTCAATACATGCATGTAGAGAATATAAGGTAAAGATAGATATTTATTATGGGTATATATAGGGAACATCACACTAATTTTGCATTGAAATATGAAATAAGTTTTATATTTATAGACAAAAATATTCAAAAAATAAGCCTTATAAATTTGAATAGAGAGAGTAATATATAAATAATTATTAAGATTAACAATATAAAAGTGGCATTACTGGATTCGTTATGAAATATGCTTTTATAAAGTATAATTATTTTTGTTTGAAACACCGCATTTTCGTAGAAAATAAATAATCAAAGTGCCACGTAGAGACTGTCAATATTTAAAATAACTTATATCTAGAATAAGAGGGGTGATACTGTATCTGTATTAATAATCAAAGCCAACCACGAGCCATGTACGTGCACGAATGTAATTCGTGCACTGTACATATACTGCAGTGCAGGCTCAGCTGCGAGGTCGACGTATAAATGTAACAGATCTCCATCTCTAGAATACTTCTTAAAAACTATTAGAAAATAAACACCTTCATGTTAATTGAGCTTGTGAACATAATCCTAATTAACTTTGATGCGTGCGTTGGGAACTGTTTTAGCTAGCGTTCTACTGACGTACTGCATGCTGTTCGCCTGTCAAAGACTGCAAAGGCCCAGCTAGCTGTTCGATCGATATTCGATGCACAGTACGTACGAGCTCCCGACTAAATAAAATGCGAGAAATACCGTGATTAATTTATAATCCGATCCTCGATCGCCTTAATTAACCCAATACACTTAGCTAATGCTACGACGTTCTGAGTTGCAAAGCCTAATTGGTTAGCATGCGTCCGTACTGAGTTCACGCAGTGCAAATACTGTCAAGTATAAACGGCACGCAAGTTAGAGCAACGGAGCTAGCTTGGTTTTTTTTTATCTCCCCTTAATTAGCTTGCGCCTTGTTTTACTCGTGGGCTAATTCCCTTCAACTACACGTAGCTAGCTTGGTTTGTCTAATTTGCCAATAGAAGAATAGAATAATGAATTAATGTCTTGGATTCCAATCGTACCGTACGATAAAAATATGAAATCTTCGGATTTCCCTCCATGTGCCATGCAATCATAACTAGCTTAATTAGCTAGAGTACGTGTTGCAACGCTCGCCGGCCGGTAGTTGCAACGAATGACTCTCAATAATCTCTAATTCTCTGCAGCGTGTCAGGAACTAGCTAGCTACACTACACATTCCTGGTAGGATCGATCGATCAGTACAGTTTTTCCCCCCCAACGCATATGCATGCCATGGTCGCGTACCCTTATCTATCCTACTGAAGTGTGTATATATATATATACATATTCTCGCAAACAAAGGTATAGTTGCGTAAAAAGGTAGGCAAAGATCAACACGTGAGAATCCACTATATAGTATATTGCAACAGAGAATTATTTTTTTCGTGTGAAATTTTCTTGTGTGCTAAAAAAGTTGCAATATTTTTGTTTTCCGCTGTGAAGGAATTTTTATTGGGATTATGTGTTGTAAAACGATGATGACCGTCGTAGATCAATCGCAATATGCACCGATTGAGAATAGACGAAGAACACACAGGATATAGGGGCCAAAAACTCGGCCCTATATGAAATACAGGAACTTAGCAGAAATCTCAAATAAAAATATAGATCATCCTCCATACAAATCAGAAAATTTCCGGCGTTCCAAACGGCCGGAAGACTTTGCTGCCTGCTGGCTCCCAGGTTTCACTGGACAAACTAGCTTTGCTAGCAGCTAGAAGACCCAAATATATGGCTCCTCCGGATTCTTCCAGAGGCACCGGAGTAGGTGGCTTACGAATCGCCAAGAACGCTCCTGTTTAATTAACCTATGCGGGGCATACATTATTCACGACTCACGAGCATTATTGGTACGGATCGGTTGCTATTACAACTACACTCTACTGGTTATTTCCTACTGATACAGTGATCCACCTGCATGCCGATGTGAATGAGGATGAATCATGCATTGGCATTATTGGCGGGGCCATGGCCATGGCTGCTTACCAACCGGCCTGCAGCTGCGGCAGCATGCTGGTAAACTCTGCGGCAGACGAGCAATAGCAGGATTCGTGGTACTCACCGACAGTTAAAAAGTTGATATCTTTTATATTAATCATGTGAAGTTACTGCTTATATAGGTCTTAATTACCTGCAGCCTCTTGTTTATGCGCAAAATCTTATCATAGTTTCTGGTTTTCTGCTCTGTCTAAACCGCCAACGCTCCCCTGTGATTTTCATTCTTCCGCTGCTGTCAATGCTTGTTTATAGAATTTTTTTTAATAATACATTTTCTAAAAGGAATTACGACATTAATACGCGAAACAGAAAAATTGCAAAAATAATTCTCCGTCGCCAAACGGTACGGCAAAATAGGAGTAGTCGCCAGCGGGCTAGACGAATACCCTATTATCACCATACAGTATGGCGACAACTCCTTAATCCCGCGGTTAGCATGGCACCGACAGAGCCGAGGCAACAGCGCGTGACACATGACATTGTCACCATACCGTATGACAACGACTCCTTAATCCTGCGGTTAGCGTGTCACGCGTTGCTACCTCGGCTCTGTAGGTGCAACGCTAACCACGGGATTAAGAAGTTGTCGCTATACGGTATGGCGACAATAGGGTCTTTGTCCAGCCCGCTGGTGACTACTCCTATTTCGCCATACCGTTTGGCGACGGGGTATTATTTTGTATTTTTTCTGTTTCGCGTATTAATATCGCAATTCCTTTTAAAAAAAGTATTATTAAAAAAAATTCTTTGTTTATATCTGGCTTCGGGTTGAACTCAAACATTTTAATTAGGTCACCTTTTGTTCTGATTAGAGAAAAGGTTGCCCAAACTAAGTGATGGTCTTGGCTCGTCTACCTTTTGTTCTGATTAGAGAAAAGGTTGCCCAAACTAAGTGATGGTCTTGGCTCGTCTGTGCCACTACGTACTTTGGAAGTATGCGTCTGCTGGTCAAGCAACAGCCGGCCTAATTGATTGGTTTTAAATGAAAGAAAAAAGAACAAATGTAGTCTATAGCTATTCAAATCGATACAAAACCTATGTCTTCCGAGTTCCGACCAGTAACCTGTGGTTGAAGCTAACACAGCCATATAATTAATCGTCTATTAGTTATAATTAGTCGTTACTGGCTTCCAATCAATTTGTTAGTAAAGGGATAAAGTTTCATTTGAATCATGGTCGTAGATATGACAGTTACATTAAATACACGCTTAATATATAGGCCCATCTTTCATAAAAAAATATTGATCCGATCAAGAATGCTCGTCAAGAGCAATAACCAACAGTGCATACATACAAAAACCGCTAACCAGCTGGTTAAGCTTTATTTATTCTGTGATGCGGTTTCGGTGTCATGTATTGGGGCTGTCCTAATTCATGAATCGTCTTGAGTTACCTTAGTGCAAGGTTAATTTCTGTTGATTGCCAATTTGCTTGTGGTATTAGACTTCCACACATGATTCATGCATGGACAAATAAGAGTTGCTTTGACGATTAATTTTCCAGGATGTGTTGACCACTCGTACTTGGAAGTGAAGTTGCTCGCACTTGTACATGCATGGTAGCGAAACTTTCTCCGTTTGTCGATGGACAAGAGCCAATCAAGGCGACTATTGCTCGATTCGATTGATTTCGTTGTCACCACGTAGCTAGCTTTGAGGCTATTTTTGGACAGCTTAATTTGACGATCGATGCAATGGAAGCACGCATGCATGTGAGATATGTACAGCTTGGAAGCGGTATATCAGACTTATACGGCTTCTTGTTTGGCCGTTGACCTAACAATTACTACTAATTGAAGATGCTGATCGAACTGATCAAGTGACTCATGCACGAAGACGAACACCACCATGTTTTGAAATCAAAGGTAGGATAATTTGGTCCAATTCCATTAGGAAAGAAGAAATACCAATGCAAGCAATCACTTTCCAAGGATGGACAAATTGTTGATGATTATTGATTCCTAGGGTTGCCGACAAAACCTGAGTATATGGACCTTGGGAAAACCTAAACCCGATTATTATTGATCAATGACTCCAAACAACTAGCTCTGCAAGTATACTTACATACAAGTCAACCAGCAGCATGCCATTCATCAATAAGGACTAGTGCTAGCAGATCTCAATGACTCAAAAACACATCGTGTGCTCGTGTGAGTATTTTCTTACTGCTAGTACCGCAGCTCCTGAATCGCCATTAATTAAGAAGGGGCGATTAATTAATCTTTGTTACAATGTCAATTCGGTCATTAGGACCAACCGACGGATTTAATTTGATGGAGACTTGGGAGCCATTAATTGCTGTGCCGCGCGTGTTAATTTTAGGGAAGAGGCTAGAGTTTGTTAAGTCGCGTTAGGTGGTGGCCACGCACTTTCGATCTACACATTCTCCTCGCCTTCCTTGTTTCTATTTTTGGCCGGTCAAACCACGTAGTAGGATCGATCGATCGATCGATAAATTATTTCTTCCTCACAAACCATACCGATTAATCCTTACTAAAAAACGAGGTGTATTTTATCACCTGCATATTGTACCATGCTTTAATTAAGCATGTGTTGGACAGTAACTAGCCATCGAATTAAGTTAGCAACGTATCAACGTTCTTACTTTAAGCTTTTCGGGCATGTATTAGCACTGAGCACCCGTCTAAAACGCGGGAATTAATTTGCATATCAATCTCATGTAGAAATCACTCCAACGAGCGAGCAAATTAAATACCCATCTTCGAGCATACCATGATTGATTGTGTGATTGCAGGGGGACTTGCGGTGGTGAGATCCTCTGCAAATGGAGCTGTTTCACGCGTGTGGATCCCATGCAGATGAGTGTCCGTTTATTTTGCGATTTTTTCAAAACATTTTCCTCTTCCGTGCCAATGAGAAAGCATGCATGCCAAAATATAATGGTTTCTAATTTAGCTTGAGCTATCCTTTACCTTCCAAAATGTTGGCAAAGCCAACCGAGCAAAAGAAGCTAAGAATCTAGCATTGTTTTTGCTGTGTGTGTGAAAGAGAGAAGATTAATTACTAGACCAGCAAAAGACTAAGAAAAACGTCGTTCAGCTGGGGAAGTCAACCAAACCGACCACACCCCCTCCCCCAGTCTAAAAATACTAACTTAATTACTAGCAAACAGTTTAGTCCATGATTATTTTAATTTTCCAAAATAATCCCCAAGTATACTTGCCAGATAAAAAAAAACCCATGTCAACGTTGAAGTCACATAAAAAAAATCATCACTTTCCAATAACTTTAGAAAAAATATTTTATAACTACCTTCGTTAGTTTGCCTACCATTTAGAATTTTCTTATAAATCATTTACACTTCAAATTTTCATTAGTTTATCTTAGCTCTCGACGAGAGATATATAGGAAAAGAAAACCTGAACACAGAAATGAAGTCCACGTCTAAATAATCAAGTTTTAGATCCAGATACTAATCTCCTTGCAAAAAAAAAATCGAAAAACAATAATCAAATAAACTTCGAGACTAGCATTAATGACTTCTGTCAAGAGTCATTAGGCATAGCATGGGAGTGCATTACTCCCCAATGACACAAGCGTGCCCAATAAGGGGAAGCCTATGACGCGTCGGGACTCAGGACCCACCCTCAAAAGGACATAGATCAAGCGCAGTCATCGTCCGATCTAAAATTAACGGTCTGAATTTTCTGGAGCATTATATAAAAACACTGTAACAAATTTTTTGCTATAGCAGATATTGTAGCAATGTACAAAGACTTATCTGGACTATCTAATATCTCGATAGGACGGTTCACGCCTACTGAACTGCTTAAGAGCTGTACCTGATCTCCGTCCCCCTCAAATATTCCTCGTCTACCTTTTCCTAGACTGAAATGTGGGGGCACCTCTGGTCTGAGTTGGCGGCCAGAAAGGCACAGCAAATTCCTCTAAGCGAACTCCATGGTCCAAAGCTTTTCATGTGCCTACTCGATGACATGTAGGCCATAGCTGTGAAACAACCGTAAAGATAGGCAATAATATGATGGATTGAATTTTCTATAGGAAAGAGAACAGCATAACGGCAACAGGAGTATATAGGAATTGAAGTTTTGCAATCAAGATGTAAATGAAATGGGGAAGTTTTCCAATACTTCCATTTTGAAAATTATGTCTCACTTTTCAAAGTTATTTCAATTAAGTTTTATGGTATATCGGTTCTTCCTTTTACAAACTGCTCCAAGTAGCATTAAAGTTGCATGCACATCTTGTAATTTTTAACAAAAATGCAAACCAAATAGATCTTATAAAAATCAACAGATGGAGTACTACTATATTGTGTTGTTTAGCACTTTTATGAGAAATTTTTTCTCGAACCTAAAAGAACTAATGTGGCAAATTATCAATGGAAGCATCTTATTGTGCTCCCTTGCAAAAAAAGTATCTTAATTGAGCTATGCCATGAGTTACAAATGCGCAATGCCTTTCAGGGAGTATTTTTTACTGTTCTAGCTTGATTTGTTTTATTTTTTTCGTAAATAGCCGTTGATCTGAGAAAATCACAGAAATAGCCCCTAAACAGTGAAATCCTGCGGACGTAGAGCGCTGGAATTTTTTTAATGGATTTCCAACTGTTCCGGTCCGCAGCATAATTTTTTTTAAATTTTTTTCGGTCACCGAAACAACTTTTTTTATTTTCCAGCGCACACGACGCGCGGGATTTTTTGAAAAAAAATTCAATGGTCTCCCACCGCTAGATTCCACGGTTTCCAGCTGTTGGGGACCGCTGGATTCGCCCGGATTATTTTTTTTGCTTTCCGTTTTTCTCTCGCGCGAAAAAAATTCTGGGCGAATCCAGCGGTCCCCAATCGCTGGAAATCGTAGAATCCGGCGATGGGAGATTGCTGGATTTTTGTCAAAAAATTCCGCGCATCGCGTCCGCTGGAAAATAAAAAAATTGTTTCGGTGACCGGAAGAATTTAAAAAAATTATGCTGCGGACCGGAACCGCTAGAAATCCATTAAAAAAATTTCTAGCGCTCCACGTCCGCAGGATTTCACTGTTTAGGAGCTATTTCTATGATTTTCTTGTATCAACGGCTATTTATAGAAAAAATAAAACAAATCGGGTTAGAACAGTAAAGACTTCCCTTTAGGAGGACGAAATAGCGTGCCTATAGCGAGAGACCTTTGGTCCACGCTGTCACACCAGAAGAACAAAACAAAATGCTAGGGCCAAACGCTAGTCAAACACGTACCCAATAACGGCCAGTGACAGGTAGGCCCGCCAAAACGAGCAAACAACAAGTGGTTCTAAAACTAATGGGAAATTTTCTTTTAAGCCATTAGTTGTGGTCCACTTCTCACTTTTGTCATTATTTTTTTTGGGCCACTCATTTATGCTATCCATTCATTAGCACTATGTAAATGTCACTCCAATCTGTTTTCCGTCGATTCTGTTGTTAAGGTAGCGCAAAAAAGACAAATGCCCTTGTCTTCGACAACTCTAAGGGAGAAGTTTAGAAAGGCTACTCCAATCAGTTTTTGTCAATTCCATCACATGTAAAAGTTTTCAAAAAAAATTCATAAAATTTAAAGATGTAGGGAAGAGCATATTCTGTAACATGTAAAATTTCAAGAATAAATTCAATCAGTTTTACAAGATATGAAATTGACAAACATGTCAGCAACAAAGGTTATTATGGGATTCTTGGAAAATTTGACATTAACGGCTGAAAATGGTAAAAGCAAATTAGACACTATCAGATGGATGGCATAATTGCGAAGCCGAAAAAATTAGTGAGAAAAGTAAAAAATGGACTGCAAGTCTGCAACTAATGCCATAAATGAAAATTTCCCAAAACTAATCTACAATTCCCTCCTTTCTCGTCACCGATGGGTAAGCTCACCGCCGTCGGTGGGAATTTATTCTGGGCAGTGACCTTTGCGTATATGTATATATATATGCTCGCGATATACGCGAAGAATTTAGAGAGGGGAGGCAGGAAGAGAGAGAGAGAGAGAGAGAGAGAGAGAGGCTCGGAAGGTGGAGGCGAGGGGGAGGTTGTGCGCGGGGGAGAAGCTTGTAGAAGGCTCTAGACGCCGCCATGGGGGACTCGAGCGGGTCGGTGTTGATCGACGTGGAGCGGATCTCCTTCGGCGGCAAGGTCCGTCCTCCGATTCCGTTTCTTGGTTGATATTCCTGCCCCCATTTGGGTGCATTTTCGTAGGGAGCTTTGATTTGTTGTTGGGAAGCTTCGTGGGGTTTCTGTTTGCTCTTCCTATTTGGCTTTTGAGGGTGTTTGGGTAGGAGCACTTGATCTTGCAAATATCTGTTGCTTTATTATTGTCGTTATTCCTGTTCTTAATTAGTTGCAATGCTTGCAAATTGGGGATGCTGTGTTTATTTATTTTTGATTACCTTGATAGGAACATTGTAGCTTGTATCGATTAGAAACATTAGCTGCTGCGTTATTATCATTATCATTATTATTTATGTTAGTTCTTCCAGCTCGTTGTGGTTGTAATGTCATTCAGGGGTAGGAATAAGAAGAAACACTCGCAAATTTAAAGTTTTAATTGTTGATGCAAGTATGCAAACCCCTAAGTTTACTATGCGTAGCAAAATAAAGCAACGGGCAAGAAGCGTCTTCATTTGATTTTTGTTTCTTAAGCAATCTGTTATGGTGGTTTCACCAAGGGAGAAATAACTTTTGGTCAATTGGGGAATGGAATCTAATGTTCTAAATAATAACAGTTTGATTGCATTAATAATCAGATAGGGTTCTGAATATGCTAAATATGCTCTTGCGCCTTGTGCTGTATCAGGAGCATCGAGTGAGAACCAGATATGGCTCTGTATCTGTTTCTGTACATGGAGATGAAGACAAGCCCGCGCTCGTAACATACCCGGATGTAGCTCTAAATTGTGAGTGTCTTCGTGATCTTTAGGTTTGTTGGTCAAAATTTACAAATTTCGCCATAGCAACGTTCCGACGTAACTCATGTGTTATATTGCTCTTTGGTAGACATGTCTTGCTTCCAAGGATTGTTCTTCTGCCCAGAGGCTGCGTCGCTGTTGCTTCACAATTTCTGTGTTTACCACATCACTCCTCAAGGGCATGAGGTCAGGCATGATGGTGCTTTCTCACCCTACTTCACATGATCATTCGATGCCCCTGTTAGCTCTAGTTCTTACATGGTAAATTTTCACGGCACCTTTTAAGTGCCCTACAGTTGGGAGCGGCTCCAATTTCATCCGATGTGCCCGTGCCATCTGTTGACGAGCTTGCGGATCAGGTTGCTGATGTTCTTGATTTCTTCGGGTGTGTATCTTGACACTAGCTGAATTGCGTCTTATTCCACTGGTGCTTAAAGGAGGCCTCTGATGTTGTGATTGTGGCTTTACTCTTACAGTTTAGGGTCTGTGATGTGCTTGGGTGTCACTGCTGGTGCCTACATTCTCACCCTGTTTGCTGTAAGTGTTCCCATGGTTAGGTCTTTCAAAGTTTACCTTTTGAGCATGGGCTAAGTATACGTTTTTATACATTGACACAGACAAAGTACCGAGAGAGGGTTCTCGGCCTAATGTTGGTTTCACCTCTATGCAAAGCCCCATCTTGGAGCGAGTGGTTGTATAATAAGGTATTAATCTACATTTAAAGTTCAGTACTGATTTTATCACTTTCTTGTTCCTTCGCATTGTTTTGGGGGTGCATTCTGTATTAACCTCAAAATCTCATGTGTCAGGTACTGTTAAATTTGCTTTATTATTATGGGACACGTGGGCTAGTGAAGGAATGCTTGCTTCAGCGGTATTTTAGCACGGTATATTTGGTCCTCCATTAACTTCTTGTTTACATCCTTGTTCCTCTGTAAGTTTCACTCAACATCATTCTGTGCTATGTGCAGGAAGTTCGTGGAAATGCACAAGATCCTGAATCAGATATTGTGCAAGCCTGTAGAAGTGTTAGTCTTTTATGTCCTTTCCAGCTTTCCAGTGTTATTTCGATGAGAGTGAAAATTATGTCTACTGTTTGAACACAAGGTTAAAGCCATGGTTTCTTTTTTTATGCAGTTACTTGATGAGAGGCAGGGAGCTAATGTATGGCGATTCCTTAAAGCAATAAACGAGTAAGTGGACGATATCTTTGCTATGCATTCCCTGAACATACGCAGAAATGGGATCTTAATGCACTCAATTCAACCACTCAATCCATCAGGAGACATGATTTAATGGAAGCATCGAAGAAGCTTCAGTGCCGGACTCTGATTTTTGTGGGAGAGAACTCACAGTTCCATGGCGACGCTGTCCACTTGACCACAAAATTAGACCGGAGATACTGTGCTTTAGTTGAGGTATTGCACAATTTAACAATTGATGCTACGACTTATAAGTTGGTCCATACCAAGAGTAAGGCAGGTGCTAAGGAGTCTTTTGTGGGCAAATTGCAGGTTCAGGCGTGTGGGTCGCTTGTCACCGAGGAGCAGCCACACGCAATGCTGATTCCGATGGAATACTTCTTAATGGGATATGGGCTCTACAGACCTTCCCAGCTTGACAGCAGCCCTCGCAGTACACTAAACCCATTTTGTATATCGCCTGAACTTCTATCACCTGAGAGCATGGGAGTGAAGCTGAAGCCCATCAAGACTCGGATCTCACTTAATGTTTAACATGCGCAAATCTTGGATGGCCTGGCAATACAGCTCATGGAGTGAAGACTGCTTGGGCTAGTTGGAACATGGGTCATTTCCACACAAGTTTTGATACCTTTCGGTATCTGGCATGAATAGATCGATACGCTAATGGCAGTTTTTGTTGTGGATTACTGTAATCTACGTCGCTGTGATAGGCAAGGGGAAACTGGGTTCTGGGGGGAGATTGTAGGGGGTGGAGGATGGCTGCCTGTTCATATGTTTGTAGTCAACACACATGTATATCTCATCATATCATTTCATACAGAAAAAAAAATGATAAAGCAGAATCCTGTTATGAAGTCTCATAAACTTTGCATGACTGGTTGTTCTGTCTTGCTGGTGTCGTCTGTGTGCACTGCGTGTGTTCCTGAGCTTCTGATTAGGGGAGAAAACGGATCGGATATGGATGGATAATAGCTCTACCATATTTGTTTTCATATTTTTTCTCGGATGCGGATACGGATACAGATAGTCCGGATACGAATACGAATACGGATAATATCGGATACAGATACGGATCGAATACGAATCGAATCGGATACGGTTTCGAATATTTTATCGGAACATGATAACCCCTTAGATTGTATATAAAAAATCAATGAAAACACATAATTAGTTGATTTGATGAAAATATTATTGAAAATTGAACAAATATAAGCATTTTCATTCACTTCGACAATAAGTAGATACCATGTCGCAAATAAAATTATATAAGACTTAGTTTATCACACACATACAATTAGTTCATTATACACGTAGATCAAAACACAAAAATGAAGGTATTTTTTACTCAAAGATACAAATGGAGGCAAACACATAACACACTAAAAGTTTGATAATACTTAAATATCACGTCTCTAGAAAAAGTATATAACACTTATATGTAATGATCCAAGATTTATATTCTTTGTTGAATTATGTTAAAAATAATAAATTATATATTTATGAGTTTTTATGATTTTTAGCTACTTATTTAAATATTTTTCTATTAAGAATAGGAATATTTGAATTTTTTGAGAAAATTTTAAAAAAACAATTCTGAAATTAAGAAACATTTTTGGGCCAGAAGAGTAGCTTTGGCCCAGCCCATATGTATATTCGGATATCCGATCCATCAATATCCGGATTATCCGAATCTGTATCCGTATCCGACGGATAGTGAGCTACCGAATCCGTATCTGTATCCGACAAAAAAAAATCCGTATCCGTATCCGATCCGATACTATCCGACAAATATCCGATCCGACAGAATCCGTATCCGAAAATATCCGGATCGGTTGGAAACTATCCGATCCGTTTTCATCCTACTTCTGATGAGTACATTGCTGTAAGTGTCATGCACCGACTGATTGGTATTTGGTGTAACAGAATCTGGGTGAGTGGTGGATTTACCATTGAGGCTTCGGGCTCTTCACGCCATTTTTTTCCTCCTTGTCACTTTTATTTGTGCAACGAGACTTTCTTGCAAATGACAACAGTATATACTACCTACAATTGGCCACTGACGAAAACGCAAAGATCGTCAGGATGGTATAGACGCTGACGTGTTTCAGAGGGGCGATAATGGCGAGGGCGAGTGCACGGAGCTGTCCGCGGGAGACTGATCTGCCGACAGGTCGAAGAAGGACGGTCTCAAGCTCCGCCGCGTCGCTCTCGCTCCACCAGTGGATCACGGCCTCAGGGTTGACGGAGACGAGCTTCAGAGATGGGACAGTAGTTTCCATTGCCGTCGCCGACGTAGATGACTCCCTTGTTTGACATCCTTCTTGAGTTTCGTCGCTTGTTCTCTACTGCAACACACCGGGGGCTTCTTTGGAACGAAGTAAAAACATAGAAATTTTAGAGTATTACAGTCCTATAGAAAAAATTCCTACGGACGCCTTTGGAACAAAGGATTGAACCCCATGAATTCTTTTAAAATTCCTATGGAATAGGCTATTTCATAGGAATTTTGAAGGAAAATTTCCGTGATACCTCATGTTTTCTTTCCTTTGTCTCTTGCAATCCTTTCTTTTTCCTGTATTGCATCCAAACATTTCTTTTTAAGTTTTCCTGAGTTTTTTGTTCCTATAGGATTTGGGAGGACATGCATTAAATTCATGTGTTTTTACTATTCCTGTGGTTTGAGGTTCATGCGTTCCAAACAGGCCTCACATGTGAGAACATGGTCGTAAGCAAGCTGAGTGGAATATATATATGGAGTACAACAAATACACCATATAAGATTTACAGTGTGGTGCTAAATACATTGTACAAAATAAGGGGAACAATATAACAACAGGTGATAAATACATATATCATGCACATACGTTGTTCTCTTTATTTAGCATATTTTCAGGTAATCAAAAGCCGATGACAGCTTTTTTTGAAGGGAGGATGATGCAGACCCATACGAGTTGGACACTTTCCAGTTAAATATTTTATTTGACTGGAAAGAATTGTTGAACCACATTAAATATTGTTAGGTGAACTCTAACACATTTGAATCTTTCTCTATCATACCAATTGATACAGAGCTACTACTATTTTATTTAATTAAATACATGCCCATATTTGATTTGTGCAAACCTAAAGTAAATATGTGTACGGAATGCTATGAAGAAAGAAATATTGTATACCAAAACAAATAGCACTATTACGAACATTTTCGCGAGATGATTGAAATGGATATTTTATTTGCTATATTCTAATCTTGGACGCAGAAGATACCAAAGTTGGAACAGCTGAGTCGTGACGCTGCAGTACTTCCTGCTGCTACGGTAACCGAAATTTTTAATGTTCTAGCGTCCGAATAACATTACGCAATTAGCCTCAGAGCCGACGAACTCGCGCATGGTGGGGCCGGGCTGGGCGTGTGGGCGGGGCGGCGACGGCCGCGCGGGCGTGGCGTGTGGGCGAGGGGGCGAGCGGCGGTGCGGTGAGCCGCCGCGTGGGGGCAGCGGGTCGCGAGAGCGCGCGCGTGGGGGGGCTTGGCGGGGCCATCGCGCGGGGATGGCTGGGGCGACACGCGTTGGAGATGCGAGGAAAGCTACGCCACACGCAAGCACAAAATAGAAAAGCGCAGAAAAGAGAGGGGTCTAGCGTTTGTTCAGTTGACACGCGGATAAAATTTTTATTCGCTGCTGTCTTTAGTCATTTCAATGGCATTGTAATGTCTCGTCAGTGCGGGCAAACGAATGGTTTTTCTTCGCTTGCATTCGCAGGAAACAGCTATAAATCCCTCGTCTTGTGCGATGGTCTGCAGTACTTCCTGCTGCTACGGTAACCGACCCCCTGTTTTCGTAATACGGTAACTAAACGGGGATGTTTTCGGTTGCTAACCGAATAGTGTGCATCTACAGTAATCGACCTTGCTACAAAAAAACAGATCTATCGCCATAGCAACGTAACTCATGTGTTATATTATGTATTGTCTAATCTTATTCTAGGGTTATTAAGGTTCACATGTCAATATTTATTAAGGAAGTTTCATCAATGAGAGTTATATCTACCATTACCATAATATAGCGAATTTACTGAAAATACACATATATGTAAATAGATTTGATAAAACAAAATTGAAACAATGGGATCAATATGATTAAGGGGTGCTTGCCTTGTTCGTTGGATTCAGTGGCAAAGTCGGAGTCGACGGTAGCAGTGTCGGGAACGTCAGTGTCTATACGCAATTCGACGTGGAGCAACAACAACAATAGGAGGCAAAAGAAGTCAAATAACACCAACTCCAAATAAAATTTTAGAAACAGAGAGCTCTGGTTTTATGCTGATTTTTATATTGTGGGTTCACAATTTTTGAACTTTATTTAAATAACTTAGGCTTGAATTAAATTTTAAATTAGAGTAAGAGTCTTACTTAAAAGCAATAGGTGCAAACTACTTTTGTTTTTAGTCATTTTTAAAAAGACATAGGCTCATGATTTTTGGAAGTTTTAGGCATTGGTTTTATCAAATTTTGAATTTTTTTACAAAAGTTATTTAATTTTGAGTAATGCATGCATTGAATATTAACCCTATTTAAAGTTTAGTTCTAACTAGGTCCAAATTCAAATATTTTTTTGTAGAAATGAAGTTTTTATGGTATCTGGAGTTTTTATAAATTTGTTCCATCAAATTTTAAGTTGGTTTGCAAAAAGTCTTAGTAGTACATATACTAGGTTTCATTCAAATTTCAATTTTAAAATGTTAAATAGAGGTCAAAATTTAAATATTTTTGTATATTCAGAAATATCATGATTTTATAAACTTGTTTGACTAAAATTAGAACTAGGATGCAAAAGTTATAGCTATTTGAAATATGGGTTGCTCTGAAAATTACCCAAAAATGGGAAGAAGTGTTTTCCTAATGGAGAAAGCGTATTTCACTACTTCCTAGGTTTTCTTTTTAAACGAAGTCACTGACAATCCAGACCCATTATCAGTGAGACAAAACATAGGGCATAGGGGAGTGCTCACCGGCAGCGAGGGAGGGCCGGCCGGGCCCAACCGTCAGTGGAGTGAGCAAGAAGTGGTGAGGGCGAACATGAGGAACCGATTGATGGCGACAGAGCGTGACCGGAGGTGACCGGTGATGAGCTCAACCTGCGACGGCAATGGCGGAGAGCTGCAAGGGAGTTTTGGAGGTGATCAAGCTCGGGCGACAGAGGGGTAAGCATCAGTGCATCTAGTGGGTCCCATTTTACCTCTTAATGGTGGAGATGGTTGGTTGGGTTGGGTTGGCGCTGTGCGGCCGGAGCCGAAGAAGAAGGGCAAGGTGGCGATGGCGCTGCG
The DNA here is from genome assembly GCA_036346275.1 of Otatea glauca. Taxonomy (NCBI): domain Eukaryota; kingdom Viridiplantae; phylum Streptophyta; class Magnoliopsida; order Poales; family Poaceae; genus Otatea; species Otatea glauca. Next base: position 7,010,626 of record CM070711.1, on the reverse strand, counting down.
GGTGCTCCGGGCTGTAAACCAAGGCGACAGAGAGATTAGGGGTTGCCAAGGGTGCTCTAGGCGGGTTCAATTGAAGGATAACTCACTGGAGGTGGAAGAATTGATCGAGCTCGTGTTGTTCTATGCTCCGTCCAAGGTAGCTCGCCATCGCTCCAATGGGGTGAGCTCTTGGGCCAGGGAGCACAGGGCAGCGCAGGGGTGCCAGGAGTGACCTTCGATCGTCGTATAAGGGCAAGGAGGGAAGGAACTAGGTTCGAGCCCGAAGGTGATTTCTGCGGCAGGGAGAGATGGGCACACTGCGCAAGCTTCTTCCCCATGAAACTCGAACACACACGCAAGCTCGTCGGGGTAGAAGGGATTTGAAAAAAGTCCATGGTTGGATGGTGCGTTAGTGAAGCAATGCGGACGGCACAGCCGTATGGTTGTGATTGGGAGTCCCGGGGAGGCGATGCGATGGCTAGCCGTGGCAGGGTAGGGCAGGGTCAAAGCTTGTCGCGACGGTGCATTGGCTGAGTGGCACGGCAGCTGCTTGGCGCAGCGCGGTGGCTGGCTACTGCAGCCTGCTAAAGTGCTGTAACGGCAAGATGACTCGGCGAAATTTGTTGTCGCGGTAGGCAATGGGCAGCCGGCTCAGGCAAGCAAGGGAGAAGGGGGAAGACACTGTAGGTGGGTTCAGGGGGAGGCCTGAGGATGCCAGTGGGCCCAGGGTGGTTAGTGGCACAGCATGCCGATAGGTGGGCCTAGGGTGCAGAGAGACAGAGAAGAGATAAAAAGGGAAAACATATCCTTAATTTCTGGCGACTGGGTTTTCTAATTTTTAGTTAGGCTAACAAATAAAATTTACAATTTTTTAAACTTTTTTAGAAGGGTCTTGGTGAGGTACTTATGCTACCATAAAAATTTTAGATGATCATCAAACTCGAGCAATTTTATAAATTCTGACAAGCCTACTGTTCTATTAATGTCCTTTCTGTTTTTTGATTTTCTAAAGGCATTAATGAGGTCAAACTATTTTCAGAATTTTACTGGACTTTCTGAGTTGCTGAGGATGATACTGTAAAAATTTTCGCCCATGGTCATGCTAAATTATTTTTACAAAAATCCGACATTTTCTCTGTTACAAATTCAAATTTTCTATTTTTGTTTTTTATTAAATAATAAATGGGTTCAAGATTTTATGAAACTTTTTAGAGGTGATAATGGAATCATTTAGGGTTTAAATAAAATATTTCCAGAGTTTGTTGCAATTGGAAATTTTGAGTTTGAAGTTCATAACCCTTATTTGGGTTATTTGAAATGCTTTTTTGATAATTTCAAAAATTCCAGAAAAATATAAAAACTCAAATTCAAAAAAATCAATTCAAACATTTATATATCATTGGCATTGAGTTTTAGGATGGTACAGGGATCATGTCAGACTCATGTTGTTACAATCAGGTTAAGACCGCGCCACCTAGCTTTTCCAAACCGTCTGATCTTGACGTTGCAAGAATCGTGAAGGAAAAAAAATTCTGGTCATTGGCTCAAATTTTTTTTACAAGTGTGACCATTATTTAAATAAAATTACAAATTTGTTCACTTCTCGTCCACGATAGACACCAACCCTACTTATATATTACGATAGATGGACCTGCTACAAATACGATCACACACCACTAAAAGTGACTTGTTGCAGAGACTGGGAAGAAAAGGATAATTTATCTGGTAATCGCGGCTGTAATGTGCTTTCTGAGGTCAACAATGAGCTGATGGTATTTAATCGATCCAATTTAAGCCTCTGAGGTAACAAGACTAACCGCGACGTGATCGGATGTTAGCTCTCTTTTTTTCTCTTTTGAGACGAGACGTCATTTTTTTTTGTATAAGGCAAATTTTTTATTTGGACGCAGATATTAAGGAACACAGGAAAACAGCTCAAACCAATACGCTTAGGTTAGCCTCTATTCAGATATGGTGTAGACCTAATTCTCATACAAAGAAAATTCTCTAGCTTCACTTTGCCTGAATCTCTAGAGAAATAAATTCCTCTATCCTTTATTTAATAATAATCAAAGACTATTAAATTAAATAAAAACAAAATTACTACTAAGGGAATGAATGGTAGAGGGAAACCATGGTGTTTATAGCATGGGAATAAGAGGGGGGAGGGTTATATGAATATTAACGAGAGAGGAAAGATTATAGACAGAGAAAAGGGAGAAAAGATCACATTAAAGCTGTATGCAAGTCTCCATCCCTGTGATATGGCTGACCGCATGAAGCTCAATTTTAGTGGCCAACGAAGAAGCAGGCCAGGTCAATCATCAAAGCAACTAGCCAATGCAAAAGCAGAGAGCCCATCTGAATTCTGAACAAAGAAGAGAGCCTCTGTGGTAACCAGGTTCACGATATCAACGAAAAATCGGTCAATTTTCGACCATATTGATCTAGCTCGAGAAATGGAACCAGTTGAATATCTAATTCAAATTTAAATTCAAAAAATTTGGGAACTTTAGAAAAAAAATATCCAAAAATTCCCTAAAATTAGTATTAGGAGCTTTTTGACATCTGCCATGATTCTTTTTTGAAAAACCGAATTTTTGAGAAGTTTTTAAGAAAAATAAAATATAGATAATATATAAAGGAAAAAGAAAAAACATTGCCACCCAATAGGTCTATGAGGATTGGTGATAATGTTCAACGAGGAGTACAATATAGCCAACCAAGTGTATACTGAACAATACTACCTATAGACTTAAAGGTAATATTTCATTTCATTACAACTCAATTTTTTATTAATGTAGTGTTCATGTAGATCCAACTTGACATATGTGTGACAATGGAAAGACGACGAAACTATGCGAAGTGCGAATATTCATTTTCGGTGAGAAATGTTGATTTCAAATGTTATATGCCATAGACATTGAGCTGTCAACTTGTTGGATTGATTTGTGAATGCTTTTGAAATGAAATGTTATCTGTTAAAATATTATTGTAAATGCCAATCTTTACGACTTGAGATTATTTAAAATATAGCAAAGGTTCTGACGAATTTTTTTCCATATTCTTCCATAGCTGTGATATTATTGCAAAATATGTAATTTACAACTTGAAGTTATCTTAAAATATAAGAAAGTTCATGCCAGATTTTTTTCCATATTTTTGTATACATTTCTAACATTTTTTTCTGATTTTCTGGACCTTTACTGGGTTTTTTACAATTTTTCTAGCATTTTCTGCAAAAACAATTCAATTTTCCTAGAATTTTTTCCAATTTCCACTGAATGTGCCGATTCCGGTCGGCTTTCGAATTGTTTCATCGTCAAGTTTAAAAAATTTGATTTTAAATTTCGTTTAATTTCTACCGATTTTCGACAAAATTCACTGTCATCGTGTGAACGATTTCTGATGTAAGTTCGGTGATGTAAACCCTAGTGGTGCACCTCCGCTGCAATGGAGGAGCTAAGCTTCAGGGTTATGGATCGGCAGGAATTCTCGTCTGCGCAGACGTGAACATTCGTTTTCGTTTGTATGCGGCAATGGATTTTTTCCCAAGGATGCAAAATGCAACTCCAGTGTCAACTTGTATAGTTTCATTGGATGTTCAATTGTTTTTTACGCTAAAACACAGGATTTCAGATGTGTTGTGGGCAAGGATTAAAATTTCGTTTTCGAATGAAATCTCGTTGGTGATCGAAATCCGAAATCTCGCTAAGATCTCAAAATTTTGTGAAAATTTTTGGACGAAATTCAAAAATAAAAATTCAAATCCGGTTTTATTTCTACCGGGGAAAATGAAATTTCAGGCGAAATTCTCGAAATCTCGGCGAGATTTGCGGAGATTTCGGTAAATTTGCATCGAGAGAAAAATTGCTCAAACGATATCGAAAATTTTTGAAATATTTTTTTGGAGGTTGTTGAAACATCAGTGATGTTCTCATAAAAATTTCAAATGATTATCAAATCTATGGAATTTTTAAAAATTCAAACATTGCTACTGTCCTGATAAAACACTGACCGGTAATTTTGAATCGAATGAAAAATAGAACAAACAAGGTTAGAAAATTTTCAATTTTTTTGTTCATAGTTCTCACATATCACTAATATTTCCATGAAATTTACATGTGATGATCAAACTTCATGAATTTTTAAAAATTCGGACAATGCTACTGTCCTGTTAAAAATCTTAACCGCAAACTTGAACAAAATAAAAAATAGTTCAAATCACGTTATAAAAATTTTAAAAAATTTGTGGATAGTCCTAGTATATCATTAATTTTTTTATAAAATTGTTAGGTGATGATTAAGTTTGAAGAATTTTCAAAAATTCTGAGAGTGTTACGTGCGAATAAAAGTCTCATGATCAATAAATAGATTTGTTTCAGCAATCAAAAAAGGTTTAAAATTTTGAAATTTTTACAGAAGTGTGCTAAGGAAAAGCATTATACCATTTATTTTCGGTCTCTTTTTTTATTTTTGAAATATAACAAATAAAGTTTAATACTTACATAGATTTATTGGGTAAACAAAAAGGTTAATTTTTTTAAAAATTTTTGTAGAATGGTATCGAGTCAATTCTTAAACTCTCATAAAAATTTTGAATCATGATCAAACTCGAGCAAATTTATAAAATTCGAACAAGATTACTGTCCCAATTATATTCATTCTGTTTTTGATTTTTTAAAGATAACAAATAAAATAATTTTTTAAAAAAATTTTATATATGATCCTACATTATCAGAAATTTTGTACAATTTTATAAAAATCTGACAATATTTCTACCGAAATTTTAAAATATCTCAAAAATTAGATTTTTCAATAAATTTTGATAGAAGATGGCTTTCTTAAGGGTTATTAGACCAAATCCGATCAAATCCAACTATAAAAGTTTAAAGGTCAAAAATCTTAAGATTTCGGTGAGATTTGGCAAAATCTCGTCGAAATTTCCAATATACAATAGCAATTTAATTTTTTTTTTGAATTTTTTTAATCCAGATGGAATTTTGAATCTCGTGGGTCCGAAATCCAAGATTTGAGGGAAATTTTGCCGGTTTTCTGCGAGATTTCTAATCATGGTTGTGGTCGGCAGTGTACAGTTCAACATCTTCATCGCAGCTTCACGGTTCTCTGTTTCAGCTTGAAGATGACACTCGTAGGAAAGGATGGATCATCCGGCCTCCCTTCCTTAAGATCTACGGTATTGGGCAAAAACCAAAGAAGATGTTGGGGGATTGACGATGTGTTGTGTGGCGAGTTACTAATGAAGCACCTCCAGAGGTGGAAGAAGGCGCTATCAGCGAAACTCCCAATCATTAATCTTGGCCTCCCATGAATCAGAAGAACAGCTAAGCAAGTTGATCTGGGATTATGAAGGCCATGAATCCTCGCGAATCACAAACGAAGCAGTACTACTAATTAATAACCAACAACAATAGCATTGAAGAGATCTGAATCGAAGGCCGCAAGATGAAACAAACAAACGCAACGCGCAGAGAAAATGTTCCAAGAACCACCCTGCCACCCAACAAAACAAGGGAAGATGTGATGGGTGGGACTAGAACAGATGGATCTGAAGAGCGATGGATCTGTGTACGCCCGCAACGGAACCGAGATGGCACGAACAAGAGTCCATCCGGTTCTCTCAGAGGCGATACCTAATGTCTTAGAAACAAAAATCAAGAGGAAAAAAAAACACGCGGAGAAAAAGAAGATGATGAAGAAGAAGAAGCAGCAGCAGCTAATGGAGGAAGCATGCGCCCCCACGTTGTCATGGCGTTAAGCGGAGGAGGGAGCCATGGATTCGGGGAAGAAGCGCAGCCGGGTTTAGTTAGGGTTTAGGTGTTTCCCTTCGCGGCGGCGGCCGAGTCGGGGAGGAGGCCGCCTCATATAGAGGCGCGAGGCGGCGGTAGGCCGTTGCGTGGAGTTGGGCCTTGTGCCGCCCAATAACGAGCTGCAGGATTCCCGGGCAAGACGGGCGTGGAGCCGTGGACTGCCCAAATGCGCGCTTGAAGCTTTGCGCTATTACGTGTTTGCACGATTTTCTTCGAGTTTGGCCCCCCTTCCAAATAAAATTATAAATCTAACCTTCCTTTTCAATCATAGAAAGCACCGACAGATGATATGTGTTATCTATCACAGCAGATCATCAGCATTGTAGTTCCCTTTTCTACTATTCTTGAGTACCACACCAGATACCTGCTGAGTTCTGATACCTCAGCAAATACCTACCGAACACAAGTACAGTGGTGCCCTATCCTGTCACGTTGCCTTAGCTCGGCAGGCACTAAGCTCCTATCACGATCGCCCGGGCTATCGCGAGCTTAGTCGCATCCTGTGGTATACAGACGTCACATATGATATGTTTTATCTACCGCTGCTTAGGCAGCTAAGGAGATAGCCTTTTAAAATTGTATTCGTAGAGGACCAGATTTAAAAAAAAAACAAATGTGTTACGGGGCTTAAAAAAAAACTAAGGATTCCGTGGTCACGGCAAGGGGTGGTTTAGCACGTCATTGCACGGGCCGCGGCTGGGTCGTGGGTGTCGACTGTGGCCACATGCCCGTGCGATAGGCCGGACCTCGCGCGCGCACGAACCAAATTTCATGGGCCGCGGACGCGTTGGAGGAGGGAATTAGGCCGTGCGACGCAGCGAGGTCTTCGGGCGGGGCAACACAGCAAGAGGCCCAAGGAATGGTGGGCAGAAGCAGGCCTTTCTCCGTGCCGACCCGGTTGGGGAGCTCGGCATCTCAAAACGGTGTCTCCATTCTTGGGCTGGGCCCGTCGCCCGAACGCCAGACAGAGGACAATTCCTAATTGACGACGAGTCGACGACGACGACTTTGCTTGCACCGTCCAAACTCCGGGCACCACCGCGCGCCACCGCGTTCGTCACCTGCTCGCGTAATGCCCATGAAGCCATGGCATATATGTAAGATCCGCATCACCCCGTGTGCTTGCTTTGACGTCGTCAACGACGACGACGACTTTGCTTGCTCCGTCCATACTCCGGGCACCACCGCGCGCGACCGCGTTCGTCACCTGCTCGCGTAATGCCCATGAGGCCATGAAATATATGTAAGATCCGCATCACCCCGCGTGCTTGCTCTGTGCGGCACATGTTCCATGTGGCTAATCTTCTTGTGCATTATTAATTAGTGTACTTGTACTGTCAGGGTTCAGGGCCGGATGTTTCCGGCTCAAACTTGGGCTCTGCCGCGCTTCAACTCCCTCTATCCATACTTAATAAATATGGATTCTATCCTTTCTTAACTATATAAATTCATCCCATATACTTAGTAATCTTTGAACCGAAATAGTGCATCTTCGTCTCCCATGGTTTTTTTCTCGTAGGAGTTTCCACGTAAAACTCTTGTATCTCCTTTTTGTGCGTGTGTTGTTCATCTAACCCTAACAAGTGGTATCAGAGTTCAAGCCATTATGCCTATTATTACCTGTATTCATTATAATTAATTATGGACAGATTTCTTCGACATTTCATCGTATGTTTCAATATGATTAATTATGGGCTGATTATTGGCGGTATTCATGCACAGTTCAGGCCATTATGCCTATTATTTTGCGCTCATATTATTGACGGATTTCACTGCAAATTCAGGCTTTTATGTCTATTATTAGCGGCATTCATTAGGATTAATTATGGGCAGGTTTCTTCGACGTTTCATCGTCGGTTTCCTCGACGTTTCATCGTCTACATTGAAAAAAATAATAATATCAGTTGAGGAGACAATTGAATTTGGTGTTTCATCACTGTTAATTGGAATTTGGTGTTTCATCACCGTTAATTTGGTGTTTTATTCACTGTTTGCATACGTTGCTATTTTGGATCGCTTGCACGATCATTGTGGAGGTTTTGGCAACGTTAATTTGGAATTTGACGACACCCTGACGGTAGCATTATACTCTTCGGAGTTTTTCTAGTGAAGGTTTTGCTCCAATGTCAATTTGATATGAAGGTTGAAGTGCAAGGAGTTCTGTGTGGATACTACAACGTTGTTTTGTTGTCTTTGCTCGATATGAGGGGTCTGCTGTAATTTATACTCTATTGACAACACGATAGTTCTTTTTATCTTGGTATTTTTGTAGGAGCGATTTCAACCATGTCATGGATATTCAGTAAGCAGTTTGAAATATGTAATAACTATACGTGCAAGTTGCTCTTTCAATGAGCGTTGTTTGTCGAATTTTATATTCCAGGTGGAGCATATCAAATATTCATGAAATGAGTTCTTCGTTATTTATCAAGTACCACAGGTGATGCCTTGGCTTATGACGTTTGATGATTGAGCATTTGTTTTCAGAAGGTTAGTTGCACAGACTCAGACTTTATTGTGGTTATGAATTGTTGAAGACCCAGGTTTCTTCGTTTGCTTTGTTATAGCTGTGTGTTTGGATTGACGGTTCTAGCCTTTCTCTCGACCTACTGGTGGTTTGCTCAATATCGCTTCATGAGAAATGTTTATATAAATTTGTTCCAGTCTTTCATACCCTTCGAGGTTTTACAGAGACAATTTATTATGGATTTTGAGTCAATGGGAGGTTTGTTAGGAGATATTCACGGTGCCTCAATATCCATACTTAACAAATATGGATTATATCATTTCTTAACTTGGTTTCAATCTGACTATATAAAGCCACCCTATATACTAATAATTTTTGAATCGAAATAGTGTATCTTCACCTCCTGTGATTTTTTGCCTACGAGAGTTTTCACGTAAAATTTTTATGTGTCTCTCTTGTGCGTGTGCTATTCATATAGCCCTAACAGCACATGTGATGCCGGCCATGCGGCCATGAGTTCTACGTGTTTGTCCTAGTCTCTTGTGTCCTGTGTGGTAATTATTACTACGTGTGTTTCTTTGCGACGAAAGCTGCATCGTTCAACCTGCTTTTCGCAACATTATAAATCTAGGGAGATTGTGGTGTGTGTTTGCTGTTACCTTTCGTGTCCTCGGAAGTTTCCATATGAAAGAACGAAGGGACGGACAAGGCTTAAGAGATGGCAGTATTCATTAACGCATCAAGGAGTGCAAACCGTTTAATCACCAAGGAAGTGCATGCGTGTTTGGCTAAACCAGCTAATATGTTTCGGTTCTCTATGTTCAGATCTAACTTAGTTTCTTCTCTTTTTTTTTTTTTTGAAAGACAAGACCTAACATAGTTAGCTCTTAGCTTTTCTAGCCTCTTTGTATTTTTTTTCAAATCTAACTAACGAAATTATAAAGCAGCCTCCTCCCCGACTATAGAAGCGCCGGCAAGTGAAACACCTGTCATGCTTATGAACCGCGGCAAGAGTCCGGAACCACGGACTGCACCTACATCGGTAGGGTGGCTTGGTAGGGCGGCATGGACTGCCACAGTACACAAGTACACAGGTGACATGTGCTACTTATAGACACTTCTGTGGTTAGGGAGAAGGATATTTTTGTAATTAAGTTCACACGGAGACTATATTTCAAAAGAAAAAAAAGTTCGAGGTAGGCTTGAAAAGCTCAGGCTTCTAACATAGCTTCATCCGCCTCTTTCACATGCGCTAGTAGAATTTCCTGTCCTCAGGGTTGGTCGGAGGACTCGGAGCTGAGCTCACAACTTTGAATGTCTTGAATTGTTAGGCCAGGCTCAGGGACTGTCAAATAGTCTCGGAAGACCGGCCGGCCGCCTAAAATATATCCTCTGAGGACATATCAGGACCAGCATACGTCCCAGCTGTGAAGTTTAGCTTCAAAGTCCAAGCTACAGGCCCTCTTTGCGGCAAATTATAAAAAAGTTAATTATAAATTATAGGAGAATCGGGTGAGTGATAACTTCTAATTTTATGTATAAATTCTACTTTCGATTGTGAAAGAAGCTTCTCAGAATCTACTCCCACAATCAGAAACAGAATTTTAAAAGTTTCTCCCACAATCAAAATAAAAATTATACACGAAATCAAATCAGAAACTATCACCAACTTGTTTCTTAGGAATCTAAAATCGGCTTTTTCATAATATATGTCGAAGGGGCCATACTTTCTTAGGGCAGGACCGGAAACTTTGCGTCCGTCTTGTCCCTGTCGTATGTACGGTTTGGTGACTGTAGACTTTGACTGCTGGTGCTCTTTTTCATGCCATACATGTGTATGTATGTGGTTTCCTTGGTCGTATGGATTGAATTCATCGACCGGTATTACGTACGAACGTACTTGCCCATTTTCTACGTCCAGCGCCGACCTGCTGTTCCATCTTTACAATACCACAAGTGGTAGTCTGGTAGAAGCGAAGAGATTGTTACTGGCCGGATCAGAGAAGATGGACATCCAATCCTACATGTATATGTGCAGTACGAAGCAATTGAAAAGTAGTGCGTGATATCACACACACACACACACAATATATATATATATATATATATACACACACGTCCTTTGATGCCTTTCTTGTCATGTAAAACAGTCGACTTTGTTTGGGGACACTGGCACAGGGATTTTGTTCAGGATCGTGACCTGCATTGTCCATTGAATTGACCTTTCAATGGGCGGTCTTAACGGATGTATTAAGACTTAAGCTGCCGTATATATATGTTATTGTGGCGTGATGTTTCCTAATGGGCGAACTATGTTTTGATGACGGCAAATGTGACCACTTAAACTGTACCTGGCAGCTCGAACTATGAGAAGCATGGAAGAGTAGGAGATAGATTATAGGACCAGTGGTGACGTCACATTAATTTGGACATGACCCGACCGAATGCAGTTCTATATTGATTTTTCTCGTACTTAAACTGATGAGCATAATGTGTTCAAACACAGCTTGAGGTGCTGCAATTTTTTTAGGGTAGTATTTCTGTATTTTAGTATTTCTGGCTGTGGAAAAGGGATGATGTCAATAATTTAAAGGGCATAAAAGGGTGGCATTTGAGAGCAGCTAGCCAACGGTATAGCAAAGTTTCATATAGTTTCAACGGTGCAACAAGTTGCATATAAGTTTCAACGATACAATAAGTTTCGGGTTAAAAAATCAAATTTTTAAGGTTTCAACATGACTTTGGAGTATATTTGAACAAGTTTCACAAATTCCAACAAGTTTCAAAAGGTTTCGAGTAAGTTTTAAAAATTCAAGGAAAATTTTCATCCTTGTTTCGTCAAGTTTCAATGCATTTTTAGAGTGTTTCAATGGGTCTAAAAATAAAAAAAACTTGATTGAAAAGTGAGTTTCCTTGAAGTTTCAGGTTTAAAAAGTCTTAGTTTCATGAAGGTTTCAATAGAAGAATTTTGTAGATTTCAACAAGGTTCATAAAAATTTGAACAAGTTTCAAAAGGTTTGGAGGAAGTTTAAAAATTCAAGCAAAAGTTTCATCCTTATTTCATCAAGTTTCACTAGGTTCTAGACATTCTCAAAAAAGGTTTCAGAGATATTCTGTGCATTTTCACATCGTTTCAACGAGTTTCAAAATATGAAAATTGATTGAAAACATAGTTTCAGCAAAAGATTCGAAAATAAACCTCAAAGTTTCAATGATCCGACAAAAAATCCAAGCAAATTTCACAAGTTTCAAAGGAGTTTTGCAGCGAAAAAGATAAGTTTAAAACTCTATTACTTAGTGTTTCACACAAGATTCAAGGAAAATTTCAAGCAAAATTTAAAACCTGTCGGCGGCACCCACCCCCTCCCTGTCAATGTGAGCAAGAGATAAGAGAGAGAACGAGAGAGCGAGAGCGAGAAATGGTATAGCGTCTTTCATAAGAAGTTTCATACAAGTTTCAAAAAATTTTAGAAAAAATTCAACAAGTTTAAAAAAAGTTTCACAGTGTCTAGCAAAATTTGGCCAAATATTCTAAAAAATCAAAACAGGTTTCAAACATGTTCACATGCAAACCTACATCGGCTATCCACGCTGTCGCTGCAAGTTCGTGGCTCCATCTCTTGCCGCGATGTAAGGCCCCCATTTTTAATAGTAAATACCAAAAATGGATACCATGTGCATACAATACTAGTCCCATGATCAGTAGCTAGTACGCACAAAATACAAATTGATATCACAGTCATACACAAACTTTATTACACAGCGAAAGTAAGATTACATATTATTTTTACAATACCAAAAGTAAAACTGCAGTGGAGACAACTTCTTGTAGTATGCCTTTTTAACCCATTGTTCCACAGGCAACTGACAAGGGAAAAATTCTTAGATAAATTCATCGTTAAGTTCCCCATACCCTGCATCAACGTACGATCATCGGGGAAATCTGATTCTTCACCTAAAAACATCAACATGGGCAAGTTGAGTACTTACGTACTCGCAAGACTTATACAAATCCTAAAATACATGCAGGTCATTCCAATGGAAGGCTATTAAGGTTAAATTTTGCATAAAGCCAGTTTGAACTGTAAATACAGAATAATAGATTGCAAAATAGAAATTTAGTAAAAGCAATTGAATACTGAAAGTGATAGAATGTAAGCACAAATAATTCACAAAAGCTTGAGTATAATGACCATATTCAAAACCAATTTCCACTGACACACAATGGAAATTTCTAACACATGGTAGAAACCATATTTTATAAAAATAAGCAAAACTGCTAACTATGTGATGACTTTACCAAGTGTCCATGACCGCGGACGCGGCTAATCGATTAGTTTTACACTATGCAGAGGTATACAGCTTTCCACACAAGACATGACTGACTCTTTGATCAATCGATATTTGCACACTTCCTTTGGTGTGCCGCAGAGAGTCATGTTATTACTGTTACATTATTTAATCCTAACTTTGCACCAACACGGTGACGATAAACCCATTCTGTGGCGTAAGAACTCAGAGCATAGAAATGATGGAACTATCCACAGTATGGCGTACACCATTATATTGGTAGACGTTTAATCCATGATCACCTCGGTGTGGACGTCCTGTCGAGCAATTCATTAAGAAACAGATCGTACTACTCCGGCCTTCCAAGTGCAAAGCTAGTTTTAAACAACTTAATAAGTTAGAGCTGTCCCATACCAGCACTTGTGGTTGTATGATTATTCTTGGCCTGAAAACAACCCATAGTTCGGTCCTTAACTTGACTCGGGCAATAATCTCCACCTACACTACGTGCAAGACATGCACAACCGGCTATTGCCAATAATTGCCCGCATCTAAACCATAGTTTTATTTTCATTTTCCAACCAAAATACCAACCACAAAAATGGTCATACTCATTTAAATGTCGTAATTAAAGTCTTTAACCATGTCACAGTCTTATATTTATTTAAGCTTGGCTAAGCATGTCACTAACTGTGAGTAACCCAGATTGACATTAAATAATGTCTAAGTTATTCTAGGGTTTTCAAGGTTCACAATTTTCTACTTATCAAGGAAGTTCCATAAGTCTACTGGTACAACTACCATTACCCGAAATATAGCAGACTTGAATAAAATAAAATATGCAGTAAAACATTTAATGAAAACATTTATAAATCTGGGTTCAATATGATCAAAGGGGTTTGCTTGCCTTGTTGACTATCCTCGACTTCAAACTCCTGGTCGTCGAATGTACCGGATTCGTCGGGTTTTACACGTCGTACGGCAACATATAACAAATACCAAATTTTAATAGAGCCAAAAAGAAATCAGATGGAAATATTCAAATAAAATAACTTCACAAATTCAGAAATGGTTGCAAGCTTTATTTGTTCTCATTTGCAATTTAAAGATTTAATCTATTTAAACCATTATTGCATTATTTACCACTCATTTAATAACTTAAATTTTTCTTATAAAAAATCCTAAATATTTTTACATATTCTGGTTCCTGGGATTACAAGGATTCTAACAAAATTTATTTTACTAAATTTGGAGGTCATTTGTAAAATTTTCATGAATGACATATTTCTAACCCTTTTCTTTGAATTTGAATTCGAAATTCAAATAAAATTAAATTCTGAAATATTATTGCATATTCTGAATCTACTTGATTTTATATGAATTTATAAATTTATCTCATTAAATTTGGTTAAGTGATTCAAAAGTTATGGCTAAATGAATATCTAGGTTTTTGAATAAATACTGAAAAATCAGAAAACTGCCGAAAATGGAAAGTGCGCTTTCGCGTGGAAAATGCGCTTTCCTTTTCGGCGAAACATACCGAGGCGCCGACAAGCGAGGTCCACAGTCAGCGTCCAGTAGCCTTGGCTTGCTGTAGCAATGACGCTACGGCGCATGCGCATACGACGACGAGCCGAAGGTGGGGCAGACAGCGGTGACTCACGCATGCGCAAGATCGATGCGCCGGACCCGCTCGTCGATGGCGCTGGCCGAGCCCAGCGCAGCGATCGATACCAAGGCCCATATGGCGATGGTGGCGCATGCAGAGAGACCGACAAAGCGGGCCGGCCCGTCGACACATCTCGGCGCTTTAGCGCGGCGGCCGACAGTGGGCTCACTTGGCGGTGACCCAGAGCAGGGCTGCGGCTTCCGAAGCTTGCCGGCGGCGAACCATCACTGCGGCGGCGGAATGGGTTCCACCAGAGGCACCAGCGGGCCAAGACGCACCTTTGGGTGGCGGCGCGGTGACCGGAGGTGGCCGGGAAGGTGGTCGGCACCGACGAGGGGCGGCGGAACTCACGGCCAGCCGGCGAACCTGCAAACTAAGCTGTCCCGAGCTTGAAGATCACCACTGCAAGCATCAGTGAGCTACAAGGATCTCATTTCTGGGTTCAGATCAAAGAATGAACGACGGAGGAGAGTTCTCATCGTGCACGGTGACGGCGGAAGAAGAACACGGCGGAGGAGCTCGCCGAGGAAGAAAGAGCTTCGGCCGAGGCTTGGGACGGGTTCCTGGAGGCTCAAGGAAGCTTCGGGTTGAAGGAATTGGGGCGAAATGGTTTGTGGCAGGAGATTTGGAGTTTTCCTCTCTCTGCGGTTTTCACCGGAATTGGGGAAGATGACCAAAGCAACGGCGGAATGGCTGAACAGGGCGCTAGCTGGGTCGGTTGCGAAGAGAGGAGGGGGTTTTATATGGCGCGGGAGAGGCGGTTCTGGCGCAGGCGCGAGAAAACCCGAGAAGCGGCGAACTGGCGCGGGCGCACAGCGAGGGGGAAAGAAGAAGAACGGGGCGAGAGGCTGCCACGCGGGGGCCAGATGGCAGCGGCTGTTGGCTGAGTTGGCTCACTGACAGACCGGACCCACACGTCAGCGAGAGCAAGAAAAGAAGTCTGACGAAGGCTCAGGACAAAACGGGATGGAAATGGAGATTTCAATAGTCAAACCGACTTAAAATTTTATAAAATTTTTACCATAGGTCGGCAGCACAACTAGAAGACTCCTTTAAAAGTTTCACCATTTTAGGATTCATGTAGAGTTTTAGAAAAATCTGACAACACAGCGGTTGCTATTCTGCCCATTCGGTTTTTCCTTTACTTTGTGATTGAAATGAAGTTAATATTTTACAAAAAAATTTATGATTGTCTGAAATGGTATTCTACACCTTCTGTAAAAATTTAGGATTTTAATTATTAATATTTAATTTTTAATAATTCTGACATTACTGTTTTCCAATTTATTTATTCACTATTTTTGAATTTTTAAAATTATAAAATGAATTGGTAAATTATTTATATTTTTACTGGAGGTTTATACTGTGTTGATGTCAGCAATATTTAAATATTTGGTTAGGATAACTTCCATATATTTTTACCGAATTATTTCACCATTTTACCCTGAGATATTTGCACATGATTCACTTTAATTAAATATTATTTTTATTAATCCAGCTCTCCCACCGACTTAAGAAAGCTGTGGATAGCCCTCAGATATTTATGGTGACTTTGGTAAATTTTTGTTGTTTTGGTATTTTTACTTTTGACCTTTTTCCATTTATTATATTCTTTGTTTCATTTTCTTGCATTAAGGAAAAGCCAAAAGAATATTCAATAAAACCAGAAATTTCAGAAATTTCAGAAATAATACAGAAAATATTTTTAATTTATTTTTCTTTATTTTATAATTTTTGAGGCTGTTACACGCGAGCTACAGCTACTCCTATCACACCACCTTTGGCTCCAGTGACAAGTAGTGTCGTCGTCTCTTTATGAAATGATGTCGCCTTCTCCTTCATCCATGAGCCATGGTTTCTTAGTCGCCTCCTCCTCCAACCATGTGCCTTGGTTGCTTTTTCGGCCTTGTCGCCTCTATCTCCAATAATGAGGCACCTCGTCGTGAAGCCATGTCGCCTCTGCTCACGACAGCATCGCTGCTGCTCCTCTAGTCATAGCCTTTGCTTCTGCTCCTCTGGTGGCTTGTGTGCTACGTCGGATCTGAGCGAGAGAGGGGAAGAGAGAAGAAGGGATAAGGTGAAAGTATATGGATCGACTGAAGTTAGAGGAAAGAGAAACAAAGGGATAAGGTGGAGGTAGGAGCAAATCAGGTGGGTTGGATGGTTTAGATCGGATGTACATGAGCTATACTGTTCCTTGAGTGAAAAATGCTCACTACTACAGAGAATTACATCATAAACGGTTCAGAATTTTCATCATAGACGGTTTTTCGAATCGTTTGTAACCAAGTGACAGTGATAATAATGGCATAGCACATATGATTTTTGAACCGTCTGTGAAAAACCTATCACAGACGGTTCTTATAAAGAACCGTCTGTGAAGACTGGAGCATGTACTAGACAATAGCAGATTCAATGTTCTTTGTCCTCATGCAATAAACAATATTGGCAATGCCAAGCTGCAAATTTTAAGCCAAAAGAATGAAAGAAACATAGGTACTTCGATAGCGTGAGGGATCTTGAGGTAGGAGCAGCAGTCAGCGATCTCGATGCAGGTAGGATCGGGGCAAGCCTTGCCGGCGGTGATGCGGCGGCCCTCGACGACTGTCTTCTTAGATGACGTACCACCAAGGTTTGAAAATTCGGTTTCGGAATAAATTTCGTCCCTGGCCGGATCACAAAATTTTGGTGAAATTTCAAAATTTTGGAAATATTTTGGACGAAATTTGAATTTGAAAATTCAAATCCGGTCCATTCTGGGGGAAAAAAATCCAAAATTCGGCGAAAAACCTCGAAATTTCGGGTTTTTTGCACCGGCTGAAAAGTGGTCTAAACGTTAACGAAAATTTTTGAAATGTTTTTTGGAGATTCCTGACATATTTCTGATGTTCTCACAAATATTTCAGCTGATTCTCACATCTGAGGAATTTTTAAAAATTCGTAGAGTGGTACTGTCCTGATAAAACACTGACCGACAAGTTTGATCCGAATGGAAAATGGTACAAATCAAGTTATAAACTATTGAAATTTTTTGTGCATGGTTATGATCCATAACTAATATTATCACAAAATTTCAACTGATTATCACATGTGAGGAATTTTTAAAAATTCGAAGAGTGGTACTGTCCTGATAGAACACTGACCGACAAGTTTGATCTGAATAGAAAATAGTACAAATCAAGTTAGAAACTGTTGAAATTGTTTTTGCATGGTTACGATGTATCTATAATGCTCTCATAAAATTTTCAGATGATTATCAAATAGTATGAATTTTTAAAAATTCAAACAGTACTATTGCCCTGTTAAAAGGCTAACCGGCAAACTTGAACAAAATGAAAAATTATGTAAACCATATATTTTTTTGAAAATTTTACAGAATGGTGATAAGGAAGTTCTTAATATCCCATAAAAATTTTGATTCATGATCACACTCCAGTGGATTTATAAAATTCTTACAAGGCACAGTACCATTTATGTTTTTTCTTTTTTATTTTTGAAATATAATATAACAAACGAAGTTCAATGCTTACATAGATTTGATTGACCAAACAAACAAAGTTTAATTTTTTAAAAAAATTATATAATGGTACTGAGTCAATTATTAATCTCTCACAAAAATTTTAAATCATAATCACACTCAAGAAAATTTATAAAATTATGACAATATAACTATCCCAATTATGTTCATTCTGTTTTTGATTTTTTAAAGATAACAAATGAAGTTAAATTATTTGGAAATTTTTTATGTATGATAATAAAATAATAAGGATAGTACCATAAAATTTTCAGCTTATTATCAAGCTTTTAAAATTTTATAAAAATCGGACAGTTTTTCTGCCAAAATTTTAAAATGTTTAAAAAATTCATTTTTTCGACAAATTTTCATAGGAGATGACTTTCCTAAGGGTTATTGGATCAAATCCAGCCCTAAAAGATTCAAACTGGCTAAAAAACACAAAATTTTGGGTTACTGTAGCAATTTCAAAAAAAATTTGGGCCGGTACTTTAGATTTTGGGGTGGTCCAAAATCCGAAATTTCGCCGAAATTCACCGAAATTTGGAACCCTGCGTACCACTTCTTTATGTTGCCCCTCAGGTGGTCGCCGCCGCCATCCATGTCAGTGCAATTCCAAGCAAATACGAAGCAGATCTTTGTCCAAGAGCAACATAGAAAGTGAAGAGTTCGAGGTTAATGTTGTTCTTGGTTGCGATCGAACCAATCTGCTCGTTGAGCCAGGGTTCTAGAGGTTTCTAGGGCTCAGGAAAAGAGAGGGGAGCAAGCCATGGAAGGGAGCTTCGGTGCGTACCGGGAGATTTGGCGATTTTTTTTATTACCAAGAGACGGGCGCGTTGGCCGCCGCCATCGTGATGGGCGACGAAGGCGAGATCCCACAACTACCACCACCAGATCTGGCGAACGGCGTCCAGGAGGTGGCGGCATAAGAGGGGAGAAAGAGAGGGAGAGGACGGAGGAGGGCGCCGGCGCTAGGGAAGGATGGCGGCGGTGCGGGCAAAGGTGGTGGAGCTCGGGGGTGAGGAAGACGGGAGCGGCGGCTGGGAGAGGGAGCAAAAGAATGAGGGAGAGGGAGCGCAACAGAATAAAGGGCGTGAAAAACCGTACGTGGCTCATCTCAGTTAGTTTTTAATTAAAACCGTCTGTGATGATCAAGAGATCATCACAAACGGTTTTTTTTTTGCTAAAACCATCTGTGATGTGTGTGTCGAGACTCATCATTGACTCTTTTTTGCAAAAAGCCTTTCTGTGATGAGGGGTCTAATATAAGGCCTTTTGTAGTAGTGGCTATAGCATTTTCTAGTATTTCACATAAATTAAATAGCAAGATAAAGAACATCTAACAATTAATGATCATGTTATCGGGACTCGAATATGCAAATTCGAATCCTCTATGTATACCGCACTGGTCCAGAATCACGTTAGTGTACACAGTGTCAACATAGATGAATATCACAACCATACACAGCGAAAACATAATAAAAGACTTTATTTATTAAATATAAGACAATTAACTGACCTTATGGTCGACTTTACATGACTATGCCATGCAGGGCTTAAACTATAATAAATAAAACTATAGTGGAACGAAAACGTAACAAGAAACCCATCAATTTGCTACAGGCAACTAACAAGGTTCGCATCCTAAACGTTCACCTCCTCCTAATACTCCAGCTTTTGTAAACTCCTTTTCAACTGGTGATTTTGTTGCAGTAATGATGAGTACATAAAGCACACAACAAGTTGTACACAGAATGCAAGCCTAATATAACTATATGCAAGGTTTATTCCAAATGATTGGCTAACATGGTTATTTTGCAATAAAGCAATATTTACAAATGAATACAATAAATATATTGAAATGACAGTAAAACAAATAATAATATTAAGTAACTTTCAGGTATTTCTCAAGAATAGATTTGGCACATAGCCCTAATCAATTTTCAATATTTTCAATGGCACACAGCCTCCTTTCCTAAGTTCCCTAATCAATTTTCAATATTTCCAATGGCACATAGCCTCCCTTCCTATGTTTTATTTTACAAAATCTAACCCTTGACTGAAATTCTTGAGCATTGTTCATAACTGAAGATATAGTTGTCCAAATAGATTGACACTCTGTAGAGGTTATACACTTTACCCACGTGGTATGATCAAGCTTATACTTCCATGCAATGTCACGTACCCATCGACGTGTGGCTAAGAAGATCATAACAAAACCTTTCGGAGACTCCGTCTTAACACCGACCCTCCTGATAAGTCTGAACTCACTATTCCTTCCCTCACACATAACAGAAGAATAGGAGGGATATATCGTTGGACATATGTGTGGCCACTGCACACATAAATTCCCCATAACCGCACACCCAGTTAGGTTATCCTCCCAAGACATCAAATGTTTAAACTCGGTAACTTACTTAGTTAGGTATGTCCCATTCCAAACTTGTGGTTGCATGATTAACCTATTTCAATGGCTTGCAAGGTTAAGTCCATAATTGACCGATGCAAGACTTCCAACAATTCACTCATAGAAACCACCTCACATTCACTGATATATCAACATATCAACCCAGTACTACACAAACTCACCACGACTCACAGTCACTTGCCCTAGTCTAAATCATTTACTTCTCAAGTTGATTATCGTGCAATATATGCTACCAACAACTCAACATCATTGTGTGAAAACACATAACACACCACTTCATAAATATGTTACATATTCCATTAGTCAAATTGAATTTACACTTTCAAAATGATATCAATAACCCATTGCATGGCTAACCAAACTATACACGATCTAACCAACCCACGTTTGCATCTATTAGCAACCAACTAACAATGAATCATCCTAGGATGACAAATAATCATAGCATACAAATGAAAAGGTAGGTATAATCCAATTGGGTCGAATAACTAAATCCCAAACTAATTGAAAATAGTTCTGAGCATAAAATAACATGCAGTATATTAAAATAAGATAGCATTTGTAAAACTAGGTTCAACATGATCAAAGCATAACTTGTCTTGGAAAAGGTCCTGGTCTTCATCTTGATCTTGATCTTGAGTCAACACTTCACCCTTGAGTGATCCGGGCACTTCGACGTCTAGGCGAATCAAGAGAGAATACTAAATAAATACAAAAATATATTACAAATAAACTCTAAAAATTAAATAAAATTCATCATTAAATATATCTCAATTTTATAAATTTTTAGGAATTTAAATTGCCTCAATCGGTGTTCGTATGAAGAAGAACAGGCTCCCAAAGATTCAAATAAAAGAGAAAATCCAGAAAAAAAAATAAATTCATATTTTTCCAAATTATTTTTTCTTCTGGAAAACTCAAATAATGACATCATGCTACGTTAGCATTGATTTTCTCTGAATAAATTAATTCCAAAAATCTCTAGAGACTGATAGGTGGGCCCTCCGGTCCATGGACTAGGTCCATGAGACCCCGCCTGTCCATGGTGGATCGAGCTTACCGACATGTGGGACAGTGCAATGCTAACGTGCTCTGCTAATCGAGCCGACACGCAAGCTTGACCGGTGACCATATCAACAAAAAAGTCGACATGGCGCTGACCGAGCATCCGACGTGGCGTCCACGCGTCAGCACGGTCTCGGCCACGTCATCGGTGGCGGCGCACGGCCCAAAGTTCATCGCTAGCGACCATTGAGAACACCACAAGCAAGCTCTCATCGTCGCCAATCTGATTCTATGCTCCACATGACCGGCGGCAAGCTCTAGCCAGGGCAGCTACGACGAGAAACCTCCGCGAATTAGGTCTTCTAGCGTGACGACGCTCCGGCCATCCATTGATCGAACCAAGGAACTTACGAGCAAGTACGATCGACGAGGAAGCCAATGCACCACCTAACAGCCTTCGAGATGCACGGACGATAGTGATTCGGTGAAGATTTTCCTACAGTGGCACTTGCGCAATCCGACGAAGTTCCGATGAACGGCAACTTCTCTTAGCAAATCAACTTAAGGACGATTCCTATTCCTTGGTTCCTGCCGATCCCAGCGTGCAACTTTATAGCCGCAAGAGCACAAGACGTGGTAGCTCGAAATCCTCAGCCATGCCAGACACGACGGCATGAAGCCGAGTTCTAATCGGAGACGACGACCACGCGGGCGCCACGTGTCGTGATGGACGGCTGGATGAAGCGCTAGAGTCCAGATCAATCTCAGTCGTCCACAAGAATCTGACAGTCGAGATCTTAGGACAAGGCGGATAGGTTGCGAGCGGGTCAAGCCGATGCAGAAAAAGAGCTGGGCCCGCTAGGGTTTCGGCTCATTACTATTTAAACAATTTTCAGAGCTTTTTCAAATGAGAATAAATCCATAAATTAAAACAAAGCCAAATAAAATAGAAAAATATCAAAAAAATTCTGAAAAACATTTTGAAATATTTGAAACTCAAATAAAGTATATTTGATAAAAATTTATTTAAAATTTTCACAATAGGTCTTAATTCAAAAATATTAAATAAATTCCAAAAAATTCCAAAATTTCACAAAAATCATAAATAGCAACATAAAATTAGTTTGAGCCAAAAATTGTGATGTTACACATGCCAACACAGTGAAGCAAAAGAGACAGTGTAGGTCCAAGTATATACGCAAATGAGTGTCCGACAACTCAAGTGAATGTAATTGATTTAACTACTTAGATTGTTACTCTTAGTGTCATGCATGGAACTAAAAATATCGAGGGGCATAAAATACAGTTGGGAAAAATAGAAGAGAACCAACCAGTCGTTGTGCCTAAGGGGTTTCTGGGAAATCGTGCTAGGTCGGGAGGTCCCTAGCGAGGGAGGCCATGGTGGCCGGAATGTCAATAAGCCATGGTCACCAAAAGAATCTCACTCATTAATTGAGAGAGATGCGATGATGGATGGCATGCGAAGATCTCTAGTAAGGTTGCGGCGAGCATTGGGTTGAGGGCGAGTTCTTGGTGGCAAGGCTAACGACGGTAGAATTGTGGTTGGCAGAGAGGTTTCTGTCATAATCTAGTGAACAGGGTGTGTGGCGAGTGAAGCACTACATGCGTGCTGGTGAATCAGGTGTCTAGATAGCACTTTTCAGGCTTCGTGCGAGGTGCTTGATCGAACGGTAACAACCTATTCCGTTAGATGAAGGAGGAATGGTATATCGTTCCCTAGTATTTTACTTTTTTTAGGCGACTAGACAATTGTATACCGTTGCAACGGTATAACAACAAGTTTCATACAGTTTCATCAAATTTCAAGAGAACATTTGAAAAGTTTCAAGTCTTAAAGTTTCACATGTTTCTAGAAATTTCTAGAAGATTCCAAATGAAAGTTTCAACAAGCTTCAGATTTTGGAACTCAAGTTTCACCTAGTTTCAACGAATGAGTTTTAGAAAGTTTTAACAAGTTTCAACCAAAAGTTTCAAAAAGTTTTAGTAAGTTTTAACCAAAAATTTAAGAAGTTTAAACAAGTTTCAATAGGTTTCAAACAAGTTTCAAGAAGTTTCGACTAGTTTCGGTGAGCTCCTGGCTATGATGATACTACCACACCGTCGAGGGCAACTCGACACCGTCTTCTGCCGACACACCCTCTTCTTCAGCTCTGGCCCTAACTACCGTCGTTGCCATGGAGCTAACCAACACTACCCGCCGCTGAATACATGCTTGAGATATGTGTCAAGCCTCAATCTCTCTCCCCAGCTCCGGTTTGAGCTCCACGCCATGTTTCTGAGCCTCCAAGTTGCCCCATCATCAGATCCATCCGAATCCGAGGTCAACCTCGTCGGATCAGCTAGATCCTATCGTCAACTATGAAAAAAATTGTCAGTGCCGCCACATTCATCACTGGACTGGGATGGGGGCCTCGTAGCCATTCACGACCGTCAGATGCGAGCTCATCAGAGTCACGGCCATTGGATGTGAGCTCATCGGAATCACGATCATCGAAGGAGAGTCATCAAACCTGCCGCTGCTGAAAGTGTGAAGGAGAGAGGAGAGGGTATAGAATCCATATGAGAGAATGAAAGAGGAAATACGGGGATGTGTTTGGCCGTATGTTCCCGCTCGTTGCTGAGCCAAGCTTGCCACCATGCTACCTAGATGGTTGCCTGCTCCGGCGTCACCACGCTTTTCCACACCGAATCATCCACCCTTGTTGCTCGCCAAATCGTTGTTGTGTTGGATTAGATTGAGGGGGCGATGAAGATGGTTGGGGAGGAAGGGTGCTGCGTTGAATTGGATTGGGGAGACAAAGAGACGAGGACAGTTAGATAGGGGAGGTGCATGTGAGGGAGGCGGGATGAAAGGGAGGTTGTCATATGACATGTTTGGACTATTGGATTCCATCGGATCGGACGGCAGTGCCCTATCCCGTTGCATTGGTTGAGAACGATATACTATTATCTAATATTTCACTTTTTTTTCTTTCCTATCCAAGCTGATGTTCCTTCTACTGAAAATCGAACGGATTGGATTCTTCTCCAAAAAAGAGAAGGTGAGAAGGAAAACGAATTCTTCACTGCAGGTACTACTTCAAGTAGGAGAACCACAATGATGCAGGATTCTGTTGATGGATATCTGTCTGAATTGTACTATTTTGGTTCCTTTGCAATTAATTCACCGAGAACATCTCGCACTTGCCATCCGCTATGGATTTAGATGTCTCTCCCACCTTGTCACAGCTTGCTTTTCGTGTGTAGTCACTCACAAGGGCAGATTCACTCAAAGAAGAAGACATTGTTGTGTGTGTCCTGTCCATATAGTCAGAAACTAGAGCTGATACTTCGCAAGAAACAAGGTTGGTGCATTGGTGATGGATCGATTGCTGCACGGAATATTTATGTTCTTTTTCTTTGGGATGATGATTCTACGAGAGGTCATGGCATTGAGATTTTCCCATTTTATTCTCAACTTGCACAATTTTCATTCTGAGAGCCCAGGAGCACTTCGCAATACATCAACTGACCGTACCATATAATACTATTAGGATTACACCAATAGAATCCAAATAGCATCTCGTCTAGGAATTTTTTTTACATAATGCATATTATGAAACTAATTGCGATATTAATACGTGAGATATTTTTTTCCAAAAATAATGCGCCGTAGCCAAACTGCATGGCGACAACCGAGTAATCGTCATATGGTACGGCGACAAAGAGGTAATCGCCACACGGTTCGGCGACAGAGCAGTAATCGCCCAGCGGTTAGGCGACAACAGGTTAAGCACGTGATTAGCTCTATTGTCGCCGTATGGTTTGGCTACAACTAGTAATAGCCAAACCGTATGGCTATTACTAGTCGTAGCCATACGGTTTGCTTATTACTAGTTGTAGCCAAACCGTATGGCGACAATTCATGGATTTAGTTCGAATTGTTCAATCAAATAATACTTTGAAAAAAAATAATACCAATTAACACTCTTTTAGATAAATAAATATTATTATTAAAAAAATATAATATTGACGGCACTAATACGCCAAAAAATATATGACAAAAATAATACTCGTTAGGCCAATCGGTAACCTTAAATTTAAAAGATTTTGTCGAAATAATACATTTGTGTGGAAAATTTGTCGGTGATAATTTATGTACGTGATAAGTCATGTAGAAATTTTTGTAAAATAGTAGAATTTGTATTCAAATTGCAAAACTCAAAAAATTGCAAGAATATACCTCTGCCCTGCATGAATGTACGGCGACATGAGTAGTCAGCGCGAGCGATTTTCAAAGAAGTATGTTGCGTTGTTTTTTTTTGGTAAATTCATTGTAACCTGTGAGCATTAGTTATGAAAAGTCAGTGTTAGTTTGACGGTTGCAAGAATTTCATAGTTCAAATTCCTATTTATCGGTCATAATTAATGTGGTGTTTTACAAAATTATTTGTCAGTTAATTTTTTTCAGGAAAAAAATCAAATCTCGTAGTTCGTCATTCTCCTTCGGTGTGCGACAAATTTGACAACAGATTATAGCATTAATGAATAAAATCCAACATGGCTTAGAGAATTGATAAAACTGGGATACAACATTAGTCACAAAACCATACATCCTTTGGTCGTAGTTTTCGGTATAGGACATGGTGACAAAGATAAAAGTCATCTATTGGTGGAAATGCTTGAACGTCGAGGTGAAGGTGATACGAAATCGTCATCATCAGCGTCACCATCGTTTGTACAGTCAGGAGCTAGCCCACCTCTAGTGTTGGTTGAACATTCTCTTGCATTGTTTCTTGAAGAGCCTCTTGTGGAAGTGATTGAACGTCGAGGTAGAGGTGATACGAAATCGTCATCATCATCGTCATCGTCATTTGTATGGATGGGAGCTAGCCCGCCTCTAGTGCTGGTTGAACCTTCTGTTGCATTGTTTCTTAAACGCCCTGTTGTGGAAGTGCTTGAACGTCGAGGTGGAGGTGATACGAAATCGTCATCGTCGTCGTCGTCATCATTTGCATAGTTAGGAGCAAGCCCACCTCTGGTGGTAGTTGAACGTCCTCTTGAACTTGCCGATACAGCAGTATTGTGTCGATCTCTACCCATCTAGTTAGATCCGCGTCTGCGTCTTCTGCGCCAACCAGGCATCACACCACCGCCGAAGAGCTTATACATCACTAAGAATTCTGGGATATCTTTGTTCAGCAACTCTTCATCCTCTGGGAATGACTAACACAAAAGATGAAAGTACGAAATAGTGAACTTATGTATAATCCTAAAAAGATTAGTAAGGTGAGTAAATATGAAATAACTAACCTAAATATGCTCTACGTACTGATCGGGCAGCATCAGTACCCTGTAATTGCTTCTAGAGAAACATGCAGCAGAAGGGTGGTCGGCTAGTTCGCACACCCTGACATATCTTTGACGCCACCATTGCAAGTGTGCCTTCAGGTCGTTGGAGGTCACAAGGTTCAGACCAGAGGTTGTCAAGGCTTGCCTCCTCAATGTCGGGCGCCACTCTTGTAATTTGGACATCGCTTTACTTAGGTTCTCCTCCTTGAATGGATCGTCCTTCCCACCACGCGTAACCTGCAATGTGCAAGTAAGAGCTATGTTGCTCATATCAGGTGTCCACGAATATGCTCTGCTACAACTATCAACCATGGTGAAGAAGTGTGAATGGGAGCTGCGGTTGTGTGCCTGCGGTTTGGCCTTTTATAGACCCGAAGCGGTTTTGTCGCTATACTGTGTTGTTAAGTCGGGCTGAAAAGGTAGTCATACGTGAATTGTGTTAGCACGTGAGAAAAGCTGATGGTAGCGTGTTGTCAATTCGGTCTGGCAAAAGTGATGGTCCCGTGTTGTCAAATCAGTCTGAAAAAGTTCGAAGCGTTCTGGCAAAGGTGATGGATGGTACCAGTGACTTCTCTAGTCTGGCAAAGCGTTTTTCAGGCCGATGTGAGAAAAGGGATGAAAAGGTTCTATACTACGAAGTAGATTACGATGAATGAAATAAAACGTGATCAAAGCACAATAAATGGCGCGAAATAGTAAATCATACATTGAGTGAGGAAGTATGATACATGTATATGATGACAACAAACTGATGTACTACCCCTGACCACCCCCGTGAGCACCCCTACCACTACCACGACCTCTCTTTGCCCTACGTGCTGAAGCCGGTGCATCGTCCAAAGGTCGAGTGTGTGCCTCCTGGGACGGTCGCGCCTGCCCATAATCTGAAGGGCTGTACCGCTGCGCCGAGCGACGCTCGCGGGGAGGCAACGCGTACCCGTAGGAAGTGTCGTAGTCCTATTGCGTCATCTGCGTCGCTGGAGGGGGTTGCGTGAATCGTGTCCTCAGAGGGTCTTTGAGTCCACTACGTCTTGGAGAAGAACCGATCCGCCAAGAGAATCGACGACGGCGTGCCTCGGCGAGTGCGGCGACGAATAGAACTGTCCTCCAACGTGGGGGCAACCTACAGTTCAGGTAGTAACATGTAATCATACTTAGGTG
Organism: Otatea glauca; assembly: GCA_036346275.1. Lineage (NCBI taxonomy): Eukaryota > Viridiplantae > Streptophyta > Magnoliopsida > Poales > Poaceae > Otatea > Otatea glauca. The sequence goes on along the minus strand of CM070711.1, from coordinate 6,982,930 downwards.
ATACTTGTACCAAATATCAACTATTGAGTATTGCTCGACTTACCTGGTGAGGGGACCATGGTGGGACCGCGTGGTGCCTGCCAACTGGACCCTCCAGTCATGTCTGGGGTCGGAGGCACAGGGGTGTGGAAGCTGGACTCAGCCTCCACTGCGTACAAAAGAGCTGGGGCCGGTGTGTGGTAAGAAGGCACGCGTGGCGGCCTGGAAGAGGTACCACGGTCAGTCGCGTCTGTGTGCTGACAAGAACCGAGCTCCACGATCCGTCGAGTCCCAGCCACCACGCGTCTCCAAGCCTCTGTCATCTCGTCCAGTGTGACAGAGACTCCATCACGCAGCCTACTCAAAATGCTGTGGCCATGCTGGTGCAAGTCCCTAGCGTGGTCCACCTGCCACGTACGAACAACTCATAAACACAACGACATACAGATTACGACTAAATGAAATAACGTTCGAAGTAAGACTTACCATCGCGTGCATGGCTACTCCTGCCTGGCCTGGGTACAAGTCCGCCACGCTCGGAGCGTACCTGTGGGTCGGTGGCTCCTCCACAAGTAGGAGACGTGTACGCGTCCGTGGCACGTACCAGGCTAGGTACTGCTGGTAGGAGGAGTAGTCGTACGGCGTGTCCTCGTCGACGACATCTTCTAGTGCATCATCCCACTGAGCGATCATGAATGATACACACGCTGAGCCGATTACCAACTACCCCGAAATTCAAATATCTAAAAAATCACAGCCAGCTATCCCGGTTCTCACCGTCAACAAAAGCAAAGGCCAATGGAAGTATGTGGTTGTTCGCATCAACTGCAATGGCCGTTAGAATCTGTCCCTTGTATTTTCCAGTCAGAAATGTACATCAACACAAAGCAATGGACGGTAGTACCTGAATGACGCAATGCAAGGACCCAACGAAAAAAATGCACGATGAAATGTGCAGATCCCGTTGCCATCTACTTCACTTTCGTCGAAAGCGGTGTACGTGCCAGGGTTTGTTTGCTTCAAGACATCAAGCACACGAGGTAGGTTGCAATATGAAGCCTCGTATGTACCAAACATCCTCTCTAATGCTTTTTGCTTCGCACGCCAGGCCATCGAGTAACTTATCTGGTACTTAAATGTTCTTAAGATTGCTTTCTGAATATACGAACACTCAATGTCCCGTTTCTCAATGATTTCATTGAACATTATGCTAGTAATACAGCTGCATTCAGGTTGCGGTATTTCACCAGAACATTTTCTAGTCTGCATGTGTGCTCCTCTACTCGTGATGCAATCCAATACGTCTCGCATTTCAGCTTGTATGCATGAACTCGAAATTCACATCCGTCTGTTCTGCACTTCACTGTGTACCCATCTGGCCTGGACAAGACAACCCGGAACTCTCTCTGCTGCGATAATGCTCAAAGCCTCACCGCCAATTTCAATTCAGAATTGTTCGGAAATATTTGATTCAGCCGAATGGCATTGGTACCATACTCCCAACGCGACTCATGGCCCCATAAAACTCTCATACCAGAATTATTTTGCTTGTTCCATTCGTCAGGGATGGGTATATTCGCTTCCCCAGTACTATCATGCATTTCAGCATCATCACCATCATCCTCCCCTTCCTCATCTTCGCCGATGCCATCATCACATTCCAACATTTCAGTTTCATCTTCTGCTGCCATACGGTCCACCAACTCCAAATGATCAACAAGTTGCTCGATCTCCTCCCCTTCATCGGCCCGACCTTCTGCGTTTGCTGCATCCTTATTATCATCCCCCGCTTCTATCTCAATCAGCACCGCTTCCTGAACTTATTCAGCTCTAGCCGATGTACTGCTCTCGCCTATACCACTAATATTCACCTCTTCTACAGGGCAAGCCTGCACAGATCCCTTGCACCATCTTAACCATTTCTATCACAAGTATGTCCGATCTACTTTCTTCAACTCCCAAATAGCCGGGTCACCATTGCTTCGCGTGAATAAAACTTGGATGGTAACAGAGTAAACACTTGGATCCAAAGAAAAATATTGGGTCAACCAAAGTTTCATATCACGAATGTTAACACTCTCGGGGAAGGCGTGCTCAACCATGGTCACCGAAAAGTTGCTTAAATCAACACCATTCTGCGTACTTTTTATTTCACCATCGCCATAATATACCCTAAATTTAACTGGATCCGACATTACTGCGAAGATATAGACAAAATAAATTTTTAGATCACCACTAACATGTAATATCAATAATTTAAATTGAACAACGCTAATTAACTATCTCACTACAAATACTACAATATTAGAGTTCATATCTAATATCGCGAATCTACAAAAGAAGAACCGATTAAATTAAATCTAATATCAACCCTAATATTTTCATACAACATTAACCTACAATATTTTTCTACGCAACTAAAAAAATATAATATCAATAATTAAATTGAACAACGCTAATTAACTATTACACTACAAATACTACAATATTAGAATTCATATCTAATATCGCGAATCTACAAAAGAAGAACCGATTAAATTAAATCTAATATCAACTCTAATATTTTCGTACAACATTAACCTACAATATTTTTCTACGCAACTAAACAAAAAAAAATTCGATTATACCTTTTCGTTTCTCTTCTTCTTCCTCTTTCTCCCTGCCCTCTCTCTCCCGAGCTCCCGGGCGCCTCCCTCTCTCCCTCCCTCTCCCGAGCTCCGAGCTCCCGGCGCCTACCTCTCTCCCTTTCTCTCCTGGCTGCCCTCCCCCCCCCTCTCTCTCTTTCTCGGGCTCCCTCCCTCTCTCTGCCCGCCGGCACCTCACTCCCCCTCGCTCGCTTCTCTCTTTCTCGGGCTCCCTCCCTCTCTCTGCCCGCCGGCACCTCACTCCCCCTCGCTCGCTGTCTTTTTTCCCCTCGCGCCCGACGCTCACTCGTTTTCTTGTCTGGCCGAGCGACGCGTTTGTCGCCACACCATTTGGCGACATCATTTTGTCGCCACACCGCTCGGCGAGTACTACATTTGTCGCCACACCGTTCGGCGACCATCCGTTGTCGCCACGCCGTTCGGCGAAAACTGCACGGACGTTGCCACGCACGCGTACTTTACCTGTTGTCGCCCAACCGCTGGGCGATTACTGCTCTGTCGCCGAACCGTGTGGCGATTACCTCTTTGTTGCCGTACCATATGGCGATTACTCGGTTGTCACCATGCGGTTTGGCTACGACGCATTATCTTTGGAAAAAAAAATCTCGCGTATTAATATCGCAATTAGTTTCATAAAATACATTATTTAAAAAAAATTCTCTCGTCTAGTATGAATGGACAAGGATGTTTCACAGCCTCATAGGAATTCTTTTCAGTACAGTTGATTCTAACACCTAACACCTCTAAGCACCTCTCAATAAGTTTTTTTAGAGTAGTGCTTGTGCTTCCTCAAATCATTGAAAGGCTTCACTTTCAGCAGGGTACTGTAGCGTATGCATGATGCCATTCAGAACTTAAATTATGAATGAAGACACACAATTGGCAAGAATTTCCCATATATAGTACAGCATAAGCCTCGAAGAACGCTGAAAGAACAAATGTGCTTAACTGACCGGTAAAATTAGTCCTGGATTTGGTCGTTTCGTATGTACTCTTGAAATTTTAAATGCAAGTAAACTGTTAATCTGAATGTGACACCTTCCTTTTGCCACTTTCTTTAATTCACTTTTGTTTGGTGTGGATTACCACAAACTTTGTTGTTGTCCATTTGTAGTCATGTACAGATAAGAGAGACCTGTTGTTGGCTACTTGGGTCTACCAATGAATGGGAAGAAAGAGTTCATGAAAAAACATAGAAAAGGGGCACTACCAAAAGTTCAGCGCACACACAGCACAAATGTTTCTGATAGAGTAAATACTTCATCCGTTTCATATTATAAGTCATCTAGATATATTTATAATACAAAAGGGAGGGAGTAGAAGTAGAACAAACAGTTGTCTGAATTTTTCTTTCTTGGAACTAAAAAAACTAGCACATATTTCCTAATAGTTATGTAAGTCTAGAAGGTACAAAGTACTGGCATATCTCCGTTTTGTGGTTGTTATAGTGATGACCTTTTTGTCCAATCTTGGATCTTGGCACCTAACCTTGATAACTATGCTTGCTTGCATAGTAAGGTCTCTTCATTCTCTATTTCATTTCCTGTTAATTGGCCAATGTCCTTGATCCTTGAAAAAAGAGAAGGTAAAAAACCACATTAGAAATATTCACAAACATTAACTACTCTATATTCTGTTTTTGCTTACATCCTATACCATTATCCCCTCCTTAATTTTCTTACAGTTGCATTAGAATATGAGATTCCAAGTCAAGACAGCAAAATAGTATAATTCTTGTTTGTTGGAATGAATCTTGATTTCTTTTTTTCTCAGTTAGGTTAGGTTGAAATGTCTTTCATAGTGATTTATTGATTTACACGGGCCGACAAAATAGACTTTCCAATTCCAATCTCTAATTAAGTTTGTAGATTTGGTGGCACTTCATACTGGATGAAACAAGTTTCTGGCAGGAAATAATAGAACATAATGTAATCAGGAATCAGGGTACAGTTTGCTAGTGCTCAAATATTCCTGACATTCAATTGGATTTTCTTATATCAAGGTAAGCTAGCAGTAGCACAAATATAAACGGACATTGGACCAGGTTTACTTTTCTAGATAATAACATCAGCATACAGTTCGTTCCAAAAACATCAGCAACAGCTCAGATATTGTAATCAACCTTCACATCTCAAAATGTGATACCTTCAAGTAGTAGATGACCTAAACTATGATACTAGCTAGGATTAATATAAACTCCAGAAAATGACTCTGTAACAAACTAACAATTACTGAAACCAATCCAATCTCAAACAATCTTGACAATATCGACGCCATCCTTTTGCCTCTAGCTCAAACAAAAATCATTATCTAGCTTCTGTGGCATGGCATACACGTTCAGCACATCATAATAAAGATTTAAAAGTATTTTTTAATACAGGCTATGAGGAAACACAGGCATTTTTCATTCAGTTGACCTTTTCGGAATAAAAAGCAGTGGCAAATATGCTTTAAGCAAAGGTGTGCGATTCCTGGTATGAACCGTACATACAATAACATATACATCATGACAGTGACAGCATTAACATTATTAGCATCCAAGACTGCAGATTTCTGTGGGTTCTGATTGCAGTTAAATAGGCCAGCATACCCAGCATCTGGATTGAATTGTCAATACCATAAAAGGAGATGATGCCAATGTGTCCCCTTCCATGGCACAGGTGTGAGCTCCCCAACAATTTACTAGTCCCTTGACACATCTTTCTCCCTTATTAAGCCCCCATATGCTACATCTTCACCACCACTTATCTCAAGGCCATAGAATTCCTTTCCTTCTTTCTTCTCTCCTCCACCTTCTTGTTTCCTTGTGCCATAACCATGGCTAGAAAATGTTCTAGCTGCGGAAACAATGGTCACAACTCGAGAACTTGCAGCTGGCATAGAGGCCTGGAGAACGGCAGCGGTGGCGGTGGCCTGAGGCTGTTTGGGGTGCAGCTGCACATAAGCACTTCTTCCCCTCTGAAGAAGTGCTTTAGCACGGAGTGCCTGTCGTCGTCGGCGTCGGCTTATTACGCTGCTGCTGTCGCTGCGTCCAATTCCTCGCCGTCCGTGTCGTCGTCGTCGCTTGTGTCGATCGAGGAGAGCGCCGAGAAGCTAACCAACGGGTACCTCTCCGATGGCCTTATGGGCAGGGCTCAGGAGAGGAAGAAGGGTGAGTTCAAAACATGGTTATTTTCATGAACAGTTCGTTGGTTTGATATAACACGGTTACATGCTTGATTTGCTATGCTGAATTTAGCAGATATATTCTGACAGTGCTCTAATCACCATGAAGTCTAAGGTTTGATCAGGAAAAGATTCTGAAGATTATTGTAGTTGAGTGGTTATTTGACTTGTTTGGGTCCTCTTCTCCAATTTTGCCATAGAAGTCCATTTTTCTTCCAGCTTGGTGCAGGGGTATGCAAGGCTGACTTAGAGTAACTTAGTAGCATTAAGGTTGTTGTCTCTGCCACAAACAAGGACTTACTTTAGCCTAGTTGTCTTAATCATTTGCTTTCAGACTCTTAAACTCTTAATAATGGATTTTCCAACTATCAATGTCCTTTCTAACATATATACAATCACCCTTTCAGTTTGCTTGAATTAAATGCTTTGTTCTACCTCTGAAGGTTGTAAAAATTGCGTCCAAACTTAACTACTTTGAATTGTCATCAGGTGTTCCATGGACTGAGGACGAGCACCGGAAATTCCTAGCAGGCCTTGAGAAGCTCGGGAAAGGCGATTGGCGGGGCATTTCCCGGCACTTCGTCACGACGCGAACCCCGACGCAGGTCGCCAGCCACGCTCAGAAGTACTTTCTCAGGCAGAGCCGGTTCACACAGAAGAAGAGAAGGTCTAGCCTCTTTGATGTGGTATGTTCATGTCATGCAACATCTCTGAAACATCATGCATGTGTTGTGAGTTGTAGTAACCTGTCTTGTATGAACCCGTCCTTTTTCAGGTTGAAAATGGTGAGAAGGCAACGAGTGTGAATGAACGTTTGAAACTGAAAGATGAGACTAGCTCTGTATCTGGAATGGAATTCCCTATTCTATCTCTAGGTATCAGCAGGCCAAAGCCAGAAGCTGTGCTGCCTCCGTGCCTAACCCTGATGGCAAGCTCCTCACCAGCGGTGAGCAGCACATCACCAAACCTTGCACCAAAACTCACTCCTTCCCTGATGGCAAAACCTCAGGTGCACCTCCAGACGCCTGACCTGGAGCTAAAGATCTCGAGTGCCCGGCAGGCCGATCAGACCGGTTCGTCGCCGAAGACACCTTTTTGGGGGACTATCAGGGTCACCTAAGCCAAAGACCATGCCACAGATGATTGGAAGATTTATTCCTAGAAGAAGAACTTTTGTCAGTGGTGTTTGTGTGTGTTCTTGGCAAAACAGTGCCATCCATCATGCATCATCAGGAGAAGAAACTTTGCTGGCCTAATTTAGTCAAGAAAAAAAAAATCGGCTGCCACTCTCTCTTGCCATCACCATGGTTTCTTTATGTCGACACAAAGCCAGTGCAGAGTGGGTTTTTTTTTTTTTTTTTGCGCTGGAGAAGGTGAAAGATGAGCTCACAATATTCACTTATTCAGTTTTGCAGTGGTATACTGAGAAGGACAGGCAATCACAAGCCTAGCTAGTGCACAAATCCTTTTTATTTTATTTTCTTCTTTTTGCAACAGTATATTATGGTTTATTTGTCCTGACAGACTAAACTCTGCATGGACCGCGTCATCTCGAAGTGTTACTACCTAACATAAAGGGTATATAATGCAGTTACTCCTCTTTTGAGTCTTGATTTTACTGTAAAATTTACTTATTGCGCTGCAATTAAAGATCCCCTAGGTTAATTTGAGAAAAATAAGGACAGACCACTCGTCTTTAAATTAATAGAGCCTAACTTAACCTAAAAAACTTCGACTCTTATCTGTAGATGATTTCGCGTATCATATTATAAATCCGATCCGGACCGGTACCCTTTCACTCCTGATAGGATGTTTGTAATTTCTATGAACGAGTCACCAGGCAGGTCCGTGTCATCCAAGATTTGATTGGATCATGGAACAAGTATCTGACAACTCGCCCAAACTGACAGGTGGCAGCCAAGAGATTGTTGCTTAAAGTCGCGCGACAACATCGGTGGTTGGAGCCCTCGTAATGCGTCGCTTTCGAAGTCGTTGCTTTTCTTAAATCTGATAAAGTTTTTTAAAATCTAATGGTCTTTTAAAAATAGTCCCATCTCCAACAGTAAAAACGTCAGCAAACAACACGTGTCATCCATCGTACTCTCGCACCGCAAAAGGAGTTACCAAGTTTTGATAGCTCGGTAGGTCATTGTAGCTACCGAGGTCCTTCCGTGGTGCGGGGAGCGCGGTAAGTGACACGTGTCACATGATGACGTTTCCACAGTCAGGGATAAACTATTTTTGCAATTACGTTCGAAAAAGTAGATTTGCAAAAAACAATTATCAAAGAACTAGAAAAGTGATGATTTCATGATTTTCCCTAATGGACGAATGCTCAACACCCACAATTATGTTATATTCTAGTAGTCTATTCTCTCATGTACCGTAATATTCCCTTGGTGGAAATTATAAGAGATATAGTTTGAATATTCTTGTTGAGAAATATAAAGCCTGCTTATAGATTTAATAAATTGTTTTTATTATATCCCTATTTATTCTTTCTCAACTATGTGCATTTATTCATTATTACTCACACAAAACTATTCCCTCTCATCTTACCAAGACAATTATGAAATGTATCTAAATCATTTTATCGCATACATTTCTCAATTTCGGCATCATCATCTTAATCATAGTTATGAATACCGTACCGATACCGGCTGGTATGGCCGATATGTACCATTTTGGCACCTAAATAGGTACGCCCTATGTACCGTACCGGTCTTGATACCGGTCAATACCAGCTATAAAAACTTCGGTATTGGTCGATACTAATCATACGGGTGAAACTGATACTATGATCTATTGAACTATATGTCATATTTGATAGTAATACTACGTATTTAGAGTAATATTATAAGTGAAATTTGGTGTACAATAATTAAACATGCCTATACTTATAAATATATATTATTATATTAAACCCAAAATGGTACACCAGTATGGACTGGCACCGGAATGTTTCATTTCAATAGCCAAACTGGTATAGCCTCTGATATGATATTGACAAGCGTAATCTTAATAATTGTGTAAAGTCAAAATAGGTCTTATATTTTTCAAAATACGGAGTAATTCATTGCTTCGGTAACGATCAGAGCCTTGCACCTAACAAAACACAGTTAAAAATGGCGCCATCACGAGGATAGAAAGGCATAAGGGAGATAAAGAGAGAAGAAGATTAGATTGGGATATGGTGTAGAGGCAAAGGGTAAGATACAAACCGCAGATTGGAATTGGAGTTGCACGTAGGCCTTGCGCATGCTGAGAAAGTATTGTTAATTAACATGTGGAATGGTTGGCGAGATAAAGGGAGTGAGTGAGTGAGTGAGTAAAGAAAAACCAGACAAGGCTGGTGTGCTGCAGTCTTATCTTTGATCATTTGATCCGCAGGGGACATGGAAGAATAAGCATCTTTTAGGCCTTTTCCGGACCTGGGAGGCTGGGATCAAAGCTAATAATTCCAACTCCTAGAGATAAATCCAATGTTCATGACTTAGCATGACTTGAGTTGCGATAAATATACTTTATTCATACACTTTTGCCACTACAAAACTAATCATAACAACTAGAGAACCTCGCCGTAGCAACTGCTGCGGGTCCTCGTCCGTCGCTCTTGCCTCTTGGCATGGTCCGTTCTGAACTTGACAATTTGCTTCCAATTCTATAAAAATTAAACTGTTTTTCGTGCAAATTCTGCCAAACTTAAGTTCATATTCGTGTTCCAAACACGTTGGCACGGCGTCAAATCAAGCCACCGAAGAACCGAGGCAAAGACCGGAACACCAGTCAGCTCCCCATTGGTCGCTCGGTCTCTCGCAGACGTTACTACTGCACAAACTGACCGGGAGAAAGGAACCCGCCAAAGAGGAGAGAAACGACCGATCGGGCAACAAAGATTGCGTTGTACGATCCTATTTTGGTACACACAGGTTTCACGTTCGGGCCTTCTCATTCACAATAAAACGGTAGCAGAATAATGTCTCAGATAAAGTAGAACCAAAGATCAAATGAACTAAGCTTTTTCTTAGACATTGTATGACCGACGTGCTGAAGTGCATTACTTATCTTTTGTGAACAGTTTAAGTTTTTAGGTGAACTGATTGTTAAATGCAACTCGATACCGTGAGATTTATTACACTGTGATCTAAATTGGGGATGTGACGAGGAACCTAATGTTGGGCAAAGTCGGGGGAGTGATAACTGATGCAACCAGCAGAGGCGGTCAGATCCACTTTTTTTGCAATTGTTGTCACACGGCAAAAACAAGACCATTTTGTTCAGGAAAGAAAGTCTAGTATCTAACTATGACTTGTGGCTCATCCTGTACGATGATTGCTTTCTTCTTTCCGAAAGCAATATCTTTTGCAGAAGAAAAACAGATGCCTGCAAGCTCATGCTTGACTTTTTTTTCCCTTCGCGTTTTGTGTTGCTTGGACAGTTCGATTGTTCGGCGAAGCATGTGTTAGTTGCCTCTACATTTGAAAGATAGATTGACTTGATGGAAGAGAGCATCTTGTTCTCATTTTTTTGGATATATATTCGTACAGAGAACGAGTTTTTCATCGACCCTGCCTACAAATGAAATTGCTATAACCCATCGTTGAAAATACAAGGCAAGGTACTCCATTCTGTGCTCGAAGAGAAGAAACGTGTCGACAACTATTTCCATCAGCGTCATAGAAAGTTTTTGTTCGTATGCATAACAACGTTAAACTAAGATATCTACCTAAAAATTAGTACTGATTACTATAAGAGCGACGGTACAAAGAATAAGTAAATATTCCTGCGGAGATGAGGAATCTGGAGGCGACAGTTGAGCAAAGAAGCCAAGTTCTAGGATCTGCTCGTCAGTAAATAGTCAATCCTCGAGTGTTAAATTCAGAGTAGTACATTTCCTTTAGCACAAGGGAAAGGTGACATATCCATCTTGTGTGCACGAAACAAGGCGATTTTCAAGGACCGGGACATCTGAACCACTGTTGTTTTCAGGGTGGTTGTTACTAGTATTAGGGAGCAACAGGAAGATGTCTAGTGAGCAACACAAAAGTAGAACAATTGATTAGTGCCTAAGACTGGATATGGCGTGATTAGTATGTACCCTGTAGCAGATATAGGGATGCACATTACTGTCAATTGAGCAACAGTAACTGGATAGAACCATCAATGCTTCAACAATTGACAACAATTTTCATTGCAAATTGGTGGAGACTCCTGCATCTGAGATGGGAGCCCGGAACCCCATAGATGCAGAAGTCCATCGCATATTTTCAGATCGGTGAGACTGATACAAAGTGAACGTGGAATGACTGAAGAAAGAATTGAAGTGCTCGCGTGTCGATAAATCTCCTAGAAGATTTCATGACCATCTCAACTTTGAAGGGAAGTACTGCAGATTGCAACTCACGGTGTGTGCGCATTTAGCATAGATATAAGCATTGGCTAACAGAAACAATTCCTGAAGAAGGTTCAGATGGAGGAAGAAACCTTCCTGGTGCGAGGCACGGGGACCAAGGTTACAAATCTCGGTGAGATCTCAGATTTTAGCTAGGAACGAGATTCAAAATTCTGGTCGGATAAAAAAACAAAATTAATTCGGCGAGACATCGGATTTTTTTTTACCAAAAGTTGACTTTTTTTTACCGGATTTGGCCCAATAACCCTTAAGAAAGTCATCTTCCATAAAAATTTGTTGAAAAACCGATTTTTTCAGACGTTTTATAAGTTTGGCAGAAACACTGTCAGATTTTTATAAAATTGTACAAGCTTTTCAAGCTCTAAAAAATTTATGGTACTATCTTTAGCGGTATAGAATCATACAGAAAATTTTCATAATAATTGAAATTTATTTGTTATCTTTTAAAAATCAAAAACAAAATGAACATAATTGAGACAGTAACCTTGTCAGAATTTTATAAATTTTCTGGAGTGTGATCATGATCCAAAATTTTTATGAGAGCTTAAGCATTGCCTCAGTATCCTTCTCTAAAATTTTCAAAAATTTTAAATTTTTTTGTTTGTTCAATCAAATCTATGATGCATTGAATTTCATTTGTTATCTTTCAAAAATAAAAAACGCAAGGAACACAAATGATACAGTACCATTGTAAGAATTTTATAAATTTATTGGAGTGTGAACATGATCCAAAAATTTTATGAGAGCTTAAGAATTGCCTCAAAACCTTCTAAAAGTTTCAAAAATTCTAACCTTTTTTGATTGCTCAATCAAATCTATCTATAGATTATTAGGCTTTTATCAGGACAGTAAAACTGTTACAATTTTCAAAAATTCTTCAGGCTTGATAATCATATGAAAATTTTATAGGAACATTAATGATGCTTCAGGACCATCCAAAAAATTTATAATATGGTTTGATCATCATCCGAAAATTTTATAGGAACATTAAAATTCTTCAGGCTTGATCATCATCTGAAAATTTTATAAGAACATTATTGATGTGTCAGGACAATCCAAAAAAAATTAAAAATGTTTCTAACATGGTTTGCATAATTTTTCATTCGCTTGAAATTTTATCGGTTAGCCTTTTATTAGGACAGTAGCACTGTAAGAATTTTTAAAAATTCCTCAGGCTTGATAATCATCTGAAATTTTTACGAGAATAATAGTGATGTGTCAAAACTATCCACAAAAAAATAAAAAATTAACATCTTTTTGACCATTTTTCGCCCGGTTGAATTTTGCCGAGATTTCGACATTTCTCTGCGAAATTTCGGTTCAAAAATTCCGGATTTCAAATTTTATTTTTGAATTTTGATCGGATTTCGTCCAAAGTTCCGAGATTTCGCCAAAATTTTGGATTTTGCCCACCTCCGAGATGTGAACTGAAAATGAAATTTAAAACCCTGATACTGTCGGTACGACTCTACACGTTCCAAGATGCGTGAATCTTTGGTCTATTTGGCTCCGCTGGATATTTTTCTATCTTTGGCCTTTGTCCTAACAAAATTATAAATCTAGTCTCCTTTCCAACTATGGAAGTACCGACAGGCAATACGTGTTACCTACTGGGCTCCCTTACTGCAGCAAGTCACCGACATCGCAACACTTTCCATCAGCGTAACACGACTAGAGTGTCTACCGTGGCAAACGAGATACTGCGGTACCCAAGCTTAGCAGGTATCTATTTTCGGGGCCCTGTACCTACCGCATTTGTTCGAAAGCTGCTGCTGCAGTAGATGAAGCCGTTGTGGTATCAACGACTTGGTACGGTAGGAGAGCACGATAGATAACACGTGTCGACTATCAGTGCTTCCGCGGTCGAAAAAAAAAAAAAGTTAGATTTACTTCGCATTCGAAAGGAAGCTAAAGATGAAAAATAAAAAAGACCTGTGTGACTCGTCACCGTGTCCGATGCGTGGCAGCGTGGGCTCGGCGGCGAATATCGGCCCTATGTAATCGCTGCGTGATGAACAGATTGGCCGGGCCCAACACGGCAACTGACGACAGAAAGAATAGATGGGCTGTGCCGGATAGTTTATTTTTTCTTGGGCTGATTAAGCCGCCAAACATTATGATTTCAGTTGTACCACTACCGACATGACACGAGATGGTCGGTTATAGCTCTGTCACGTTTCAAGGGGGAAGAAATCATCGCCGCGAGACATCAATCGCTACCTATCGGCTCGGCTATCGCTGGCTTGGGTTGGCAGCGGTCATTGCACGCGGGTACTTGATCGTTCGAGAGGAGAGCTGTGGCAGTACTGCTGCTGACTCCACGCCGGGCAGTCGCCGTGTCTCTAGCCGGGAAGCAGGTCGGCGTTCGGCTACGGCCGCACCGCGCCCATTCAACTGCGCAGCTAATTAGAGCCCGGCCGGCGCGTCCCGTTTCTGGCAGGCACGGCCTCACTCACCACGAGTCACCGATCCAGAGTTTCGCATGCCACCGCACAGCACAGTGTACTACCCCGTACGTACGGCGCCGCGGCCGACGTGTCCGGCGCATTTCACGTGCCACGGCCGCGCGCGGCGCCGCTCTTCTTCCGTCCTCCGCGCGCATGGGCCGACCATCCATCACCGCGTGCCGGTGCGTTGCCGAGACCCGCGCGCGCGGCGCACACGTAGCCCCGCGCGTTCCAGAACACCCCTGCGACGTGTGCCGCCTCGCCTCGCTCGCACATGAACCCGCATGTGATCCCTGGCCCGCAGCACGTATGGCCTATCGCTTTTTGCTGCTGACTCACCGCATTACGTGCTAACCTCCTCCTCGAATCTTGGGTTCCGATAGGTGCACCACCAACTAATCAAACCGCCCTAAATTGACCAGCCTCGACTGACCGTTCCGTTCTGAGTAGTATACCGGTATTTTACCGTTGTAGTGGGATGGATGTACGTGGCTGAACCAGCAGCCGTGTCTCGGCGAGAAATTAAGCTAAAGCTTGAAAGACAAGGTACTCAACATTCCATCTGCAGCTAGCCGGCCAGTGGAACGCTTTCTTAGTTTCTTATCCAGCCATCCGCCAGGTCTCCATCTCTGCATTTAATTAACTAGTAGATCGAACAAGTTTGGTCGCAGTAGACTTTTCCCTTTTCTGTCTAAAGATGTGTGGGTGGACGGATGGATCAATCTCGTGAGGTTGAAACGCCGGCCGCTGCCTTTGCTTGGGTTACAATCCAAAATGCGGCCATAATGATGCTTCATCGCGTATTACTACTAACCTAATCAGTTCTAGGCCACATAAACGTAGGCTTTGCGCGCCACGGATCTTAGGGCTGGGTCGGGATTTGGGCTTCCCAAACAAGACTTTAGAGCATAGAATAGAATAGATACACATGCGGCGCCACGTCGGCCGGGATGTTCTCAGTACTCATTTACTCATCGGTTTTCAGTAGGTGGGATTGGCTTGTCAGACGCGAACGGATTGACCGGCCGGCGAGCAGGCAGTCGCCAACGAAAGCTGGCACGGAAGATCTCTAGGGATAGGGAAGCTGATGAGGAGGATAAGCCGAAATTATCGACTGGTTTGTTAACATCAGATGGTGGCCAGGTAACGAGATGGTCTGTCAAGTCCGCAACAACGACTGTCCCCAATTGTATTACACAGTGACAGGGAAATACGCTATGGCACTGATAATTGTGCCCAGTTGACCTCTACCCTGCCTGTGGAAGCATAATACGCAGTGTACGCAAGTGTTGACTCTTACAAAGTCGGCTGCTACACTGTCATGTCGAACCTAGCTACATGCTGACTCTCACAGGCGCAAGCATTTCCGTATCACTGTATATGTTGTCGTTGCGGTGCAGCTAGCTTGGGTATTCTACCAGTATAGTTGACGATCTGTTTGTCTGCTACCTCCGAAGTAGCAATCAAATTATTGAAAGCACAGCCTTGTCCCCGGGGAACGACCAGTGCTTATCTCTTAAGACAGCTTGCCTAATCGCGATCAAGCCGAGCGTGATGCGGTCACGTCAGCGTGTCGCTGTTACTTGATCCACAATTTAGTCCTCAACTAGCCATCACCTCTGCTCCTCCGTGCTGCTGAAAAGTGGCTACAGTAACAGCAGAATTCCCCATAACTACAAGCTCCGCATAATTGCGTCCACAAATGGAAGCAGCCATTGGGCAGGAACTTGGACATTGCATGATTGGATTTGACACCATAACGCCCTAAATTACGGGCCTTGCTTTATGTAATCGGATTGAGGCGCGCGCAGATCGGCGTATGTTCTTCCCCTCCTCGATGGCGAGAAATGGTTGTAGCTTGCAAACGTTGTGATCCAACAAATTTTAAACAACTCCATTTGCTGTGTAAAAAGTTCAAGCTACTCCTACGAACTTTTTACAGAACATCTCTTTGCATCAGGAGCTTATCTACTAGCACAAGAAGTGCGGATTTAGTCTGGTCGCACAATAATGAGACGGCTTTCCATTAAACTATCGTGTCATTCAAGAATCAAGCGACAGATAGTACTACGCTGAGTATTTTTATGAGTTTGCATGGACCATAAGAATCAAGCGACAGACAGTAAGTACTACATGTTGTTGTAAACTAAGCATGCACGCAGATGCAGGGCCATGTGATGCGCAACGAGGCCAAAGACCAGGCAGATGATAAAGCCGCTCGGTCGCTGAGGCTAGCTGATCTTTATCGACTACTGGGAAGCAAGGAACCGGTCAAACCTTGAGCTCTAAGCACCTCGGCTAATCTTCAAATTGAATCCTCCGCAACCTGCCAGTCATACTCTTTGCGTAATGGCATTACGCACGTTCTGAATTCGTAGCAGGAGAGGGATAGAGATGGTAGGCATTAGATGTTTATATACATACATACACGTGTGCTAGGGATCAAAATTAAGTGAGTAGAAAGGAATTCACCCTAGCTCCTATTGTCAGCCCATATGTCTGCCGTGCTAGCTAGCTCGCGGAAACCCCTCCATGCGTACGTGGCTAGACATTTTTTTAAGATATTTCTTAAATCGATTTTGTTGAGACGTTATTTGAGGTATTTTTTTAGATATTTAAGTCATATTGTGTCTTACTCATCAGAATTATAATATGAATATAAGCAAGTTATGATATGAGAATAAGATGGTTAGTTGGGCTATATGTTTATCCACAAGGTCTCGAGTTTGATGATTGGTTTCAATATATTTTTAGAATATATTTTTTATTTTTTAGAGAGCGCTAGATACATAATACAGTGCATTTATAAATATCTTATATAAAATGTAAAGGCATTTCAGTAAATATCTTTTCGGTCGTAGTAACACTGTACATAGAGGCACTAATGTGACATTTAGAAATGTACCTTTAAAGTTATAAAAGTATAGATCTACTGTACAATAAAAATATATCTAGTAGGTGCCCACGTCTACAAAGGCCCACTTTTACACAGATACGATTAATCAAATCTACTCATAGAAAGTCATTAATGCATGCGCTAAAGCCCTCTGCACTCCTCAAATGGAGATCCCTTGTAGTCTCACAGTGACGGCAACTTATGCAGTCTTTTGCGGATCGTCCGATCGAATAACGATACATGGGATCTTCCGAGAGTACTGTACAAAAACATTATGATGATTCTTTTACTATAGCACGTATTGTGGGTTGATCGGACTGTCCGTTGCCACGATTGGATGATTCACAGCCGTAGGAACTATAAATTCAGCAGAACCAGGGAACTCAGTCCCCTTTCCTCTCATCCCTGTCGATCAGTAGTATATATTTATGTACCACTACTGCTCAACAGATAACCACGAACAAATATGGGCAAGCATAGCTCGAAACAAAGGGCCAATCGTTGCTTCTTATGGCTAGGCTGGCTCGCCTCCACTTGGAATAAAGCACGCGCAGGAGCACCGTACTAGGCATGCAGGCTCGCCCGATCGATCCTGGATTGGTGCGTGGTCCACGTCCATCCATCCCCATCGCACCGCACCGCACCGCATCGCGTCGCAATGCATTGCATTGCTCCCATCCCAGTCCGAGGTACGCGAAACACGGTGTCGCGCTTATCCAGAAGAGCGAGTGGGGCCGAGCCAGTCCATCTGCTTGCATCGGACACCTAAGCTTGTAAAGGAGCAGAGCTCGAGCGAGTCCAGACTTGAGTTTGTCTGAGCTAGAGTCTAAATCTTGATATTGACTCAGTTTAAACTTGAATAGGTTTGATTTTAGCTTAAATAAGCTCGATAACAATCTATAATTTAATATGCACTAATTTTTAACAATGAATTTTAGTATATAACGTTGGGAAGAAAAG
This sequence comes from Otatea glauca, assembly GCA_036346275.1. Taxonomy (NCBI): domain Eukaryota; kingdom Viridiplantae; phylum Streptophyta; class Magnoliopsida; order Poales; family Poaceae; genus Otatea; species Otatea glauca. Next base: position 6,965,425 of record CM070711.1, on the reverse strand, counting down.
AAAAAGAGAATTTATAGGTGTGAGATCTATAGCTTGGCTACTACTGGGTAGCCATCTCGCGGAAGCAAAGGAAGAACGTGCGCGCGTGGTGAACAAAGCCAGGAATTTTCCTGCAACGTCCGAGCAAAGAAGATTCCGGAAACTCAGCTCGGCCGCGCCGCCTGCATGCCAGCAGCAAGCGTGAGTGATTACAGTGCAGATGGCTGAAACAACATATGCGCTCCTTTGCCGTCACCAGCCTTGGGTCTCAAGCTGTAGATCGCCGATCGGCAGGTGCAGGGGATAAATTGGGGTCTTTTTAGTTTGATGATAAATTTGCTAAATTAAATTTTACTAAAAATTAGTATTATTAAAATTTGATCGACAAATTGGCTACCAATATTTTGACCAAAGATTAGTAAGAAAATGAATTAGATAACCAGGGGGAAGAAAATCTTACCAAAATTTGATAGCAAATTATGATCAACATTACCAAAATTTGGTAAAACAAATATCGGTAAATATTGGAAGCAAACCAAATATACCGTTGACTGAAAAAAAGGGAAGGGCAGTCGCTATGGTTGGCTAGGGAACGAGGGAACAGCATAGGCACGGAGCAAATCCATCCAAGGCAAGCAAAGGTGCCTTGCTTGTTGCTGCTGGCCATGGCACGGCTAGCTGGCTTGCTCGAGGTGACCAAAAGGCAGCAGCTGCTAGGTACTGTACTTAGCTAGGGTGTTTTGGATACGTTTCATTCCAACTTAGGTGTACCTACTTTTTAAAGAGGTTTGGTGAAGCAAGTAATTGATATTAGATGAGGCAAATATAGATAACATAAAATAAATAAATCAAATCGATTATTTGCTCTTACCTTGCATTCGAGAAAACGCCTATATATAATTTTCAGTTTGATGTATAGATAGTCACAGATTTACTAAAATCTAATGTTAACTCTTTGCTTTAAGATTTTTTTATGCTTTTCTAAAAAAAATAATTGTAGAGCGCGTGTGTATACACACACAGCAGCAAAAAAAAAAAGTTGTAGAGCATGTGTGTGTACACAGCAACCGTTGAAAACACGTACATTGTGCAAACTAATGCTCTCTTGTCATTTTATTTGCAAAACAATTCTACAGACTTGTTGACGTCAAAAACTTGAAGTATGGTTTACGGAAGACACCGCATTTAACACCGTTCAAGAGCGTGCGGTCGATTTGACTCAGAACCGACAAGATAAAAAATATAAAAATTCACTCAAAAGCCGATCGTAAAGATCAATCGGCTTAGACTTAATCAGCTTGAAGCCGATCAAGATCGAGGTAACAAGGTAAATCTAATTAGCCGATTAAGGCTAATCAGAGGATAAAGGTAGATCGATTCTGAAGAAGGCGATGCGCAACAAAATCAGAACAAATCAAACCTGGAGTGTAATTGACGAAGATCAACAATCGGCGATGCGCAACTTTATTGATCAAGATCGATTACAGAGACTAAGTTACAAAAGCTACTCCTAGTTGACAGGAAGGAAGAAAGTAAAAGTTGGTTGATTGTATTGTGTTGTTTTTTTTTCGCAGCTTGCTCTGGCCCTTCTTTTATACCCTTCGGCCGATCGTGTCTGACTACAACACGTTTCAAATTTTGATCCGTATCGGCCTTATCTCGGACAGTTATTTCCTTAAAGATCTTGTCGTTACCAAAATATCTCCAAACCTTTCCATCATGTCCGTTAATTCCGTATCTTTGACTTTATTGCCGATTTTGACCAGACTTGCCAAATTTTGGTGCAAACATATGCCCCCCATTTTTGAGAGATGACTTGTCATCTGTCAAAAATCGTATTTTTTATCAGCTTTTTTCAATCGGCTAACTGTTGAACTTCGCACAATAACTACTACTTTATTCGCGCCGTAATTCTCTGACATGCGGGTACTGCGTTTTAACTACTCGCGCCTTTTGAGATTCACTTCCCGCCGCTTCAAATTTTCACCATGCTATAAAATGCGGCCCCCACTTCAGTCATTCTTCACGCGCACAAGCTCTCGATTTGTCTGCAATCGGCTTAAGCTTTCCTATTTGAAGTACTTCCGAGGCAATCCTTTGGCTCATACGTCTTTCTTCATCGGCTGCAATGGATCCTAGCCAGGTACTTATTTCGATTCCGCACAGCAATGACCAATATTTTTTGGGTCCATTGGGAAATCTAGATGTTCATACCGTAACAAACCAAGAAGTCCCTCGTTTACCTCATCATCACCGGTCACAACATAGAGGTTGGAATAAAAGTTTGAGCCCGCCGACAACTTTCAAAGGATGGAGGAATTGGTTTATCGAGTAGCAGCCCAAAAGAGGGTGAATGGGAAAGAATGGGCATAGCCGAGTGTATTCCACTTTCTTTAGCCACCCGAAGCCAACGAGCCCTTGGTGGCCACGGCCCGTTATTTTTGGTCGATTGTTTTAATGCTTTCTTGTTTCATCGGTCCTATCGCCCAACTCTTTAGATGTTGCTCAATTGTGCTGTCTTCGGCCAGATGGAGAACAAATATCGGCTTTTAGTGGAAAACCAAAATATAAACTTATCCGATCCAAGGGGGAGGGTTGGGCCAAATATATTGGAAATAATAACAAGATTAATGGCCCAGTATCGGACGAAGAGCATGTTGCCTTTCTGAATCTTTGGCTAGACCGTTTTTTATTTTATGGGGCATCTCTTGGACCAACTCAGGTTTATCAAGTGATAGCAGAACAACTTGTTGAAGGTCGTCGGCTAGCTTTAGGAAAAATCTTCTTGGGCGCTGTGTATCAGATGCTTTATATAATAAGGAGTCGGCTTTATACCGGTTTTGGGAAATTCACCGTCGGTAATGTAGGTGGTCCGATGTGGTTCATACAAATATGGCTATACTGCTTATTCAGCCGCTCTTTTAATTTGGATTCAGCCGATGAAACTCCTTTTCCAAGGGATGACATACCAGAGGGGGCACCTATCCAATTTAGAGAATGCCGATCTTTTGGTAAAAGGTTTATGATGTGCTCCAGTAATGAGACAAGGATTTCTCCCGATGGCTGCAGAAGATTCTTGTCTTTCTTTTTGCAATTGGACACCGAAGATTTCAAGCAGCAAGACTTCTTCAGTTATGGTGCTACAGCCGATTTTTCTTGGCCTTCATTTCTTCACCTGGAAGCCGATAGTTCTTTGATGCCTCAGGAGACTCTGTATTTATATAGAATTTTCATTTCTCCGTGCATTTTCCACGTCGGCCTTCATACTAGGAATCGGACATTTCAACCTTCATACGAGTTTTACCATCCTTCAGTTTATGTAAGACAGCTTGGTTTCGGCCAGGTAATTCTAAGTTTGCCGCTTTTAGATCGGCTTCAACCTAGAGCCAGGGTTCGCAATGCCACATCAGCGAGGTTAGTGTTGGAAATAGCCGATGAGCTTCATCTTCGCAGTCTCCCCCACTTCCACCTGAACGCTCGCCGAGCAGGAGGTTTCACAACATGGTGGTCGACTATTGCTGAGTGCCTGTACATGGAGAAGACTCCGTCGCTTATAATCAAGGAATTCTTTCCAGATTTGCCAGAGCCATCCTTAGTGTCTGACAGCGATTCTAGCAGTGAAGCTAGCTCATCGGGTTACACTAACACGAGTTTAGTAGATAAGGTATCGCCTTGAATAATCTTGTTTTGCATATCGGTCTTTCACCAGATGCATTTTCTAATCACTTTTTACGTGTATTGCAGGATAAGGATGTCGGCAAAAAGCCCATCTCTGGCCAATCGGGAAATGGCCAAGGCAAAAGGTCATATCAACTGACTGGCCTTACGGGTTATACTTTTGGTACTCTAGGGGTTCACAGTCCATCTTTATCGAACATTGAGAAAAAACAACCAAGTAAGTATAAACACAATCGACTAATACCATTTTCTTTTTGACCGAACTAACCTTTAGTCGATCTATATTTTCAAAAAAGAAGAAGACAAAGTACACTAAGGCTCCTGCGAAAAAAAGGCCCAAGCCCAAGGAGCAAAGCGGCGAGAGTTCTCCACATGCGTCGGCTACTGACAAGGTAGATGGTTTGTACTTCTTCGCTAAGAAACATGTCCTTTAGTACGTTAGCTTACCTTGCATTTCTTATTTCAGCCGACGCAATCAGTTCAAACCGCGAAGATCCTGGCCGATCTTCCAACAGTTTCTTCTACACCGCTTTCCCCGCCACGGCCGATTTCAACTGCTCCAATCGCCGATCTGTCGGAGCCCTCCGACCCGACGAATATGTTGGGTTTCTCTTTGGTCGATCTCGATGATCCGGAGATCATGGCCACTGATGACTATGATGCGGAGATCAGGAGGATCTTAGAAGTTTCGAAGGAGGCATCGGTTGCGGTCACTTCCACCCCAGGCACGAAAGAGAAACTGAACAAGCTATTTGATCTAGTCACAAGGCCACAATCGGAGATCTTGGCCAATAATCAACCGATCCGCGATGCCATGGCGGTCGTTGAAGCCGACCTACCCCCGGAAGCAATGGCGGCACTCATGAATGTGTGCCACTTGGATGAAAGGAAGTCCGAGGTTGAGGAGGCCCAAGCACGCATAGCGAGGCGCGAAGCTCAAGAAGCCGATCAGAAATTTCTGGACGAGCTCGTCGCCGACACCAAGGCGAAAACACGCAAATTTGACGCCGATGCGCTGCAGCTAAAGGCATCCAAGGATAACCTTTCCAAGCTTGAATCGACAAAAAAATTTCTTTTGGAAGAACTAGCCAAGACAGAGAAATTAATCCAAGATGGCCAACATTCCATGGAGAAGAACATATCGGCCATGAAAGAACAGAAACTCGGTATTGCTAAAGCCGTTGCAGATGTGACTAAACAGTCGACCAAGGTGAAGCCAGTACCCGGGAACGCCAAAGATGATGAGCGCATTCTTGACGAAGTCCAGTGCGTGATTGCGAAGGCGGCGGGTGCTCTATCGGCTCTAGGCGCGACTCTTCCTGGTTCTGGCATCCGATATTAACTTCATGAGATATGAGACTATGTTGGCTGTTTTGTCGAAAACACTTGCTTGAATACTTTGTAATTTTGCTATACTTGTAATCGGCTGTTTAACCGATTTAATTTTATTTTCATATAATTTTAGTCTGCAATCTCTTTTAGCCGATTAACAACATCGTGTTAATCTTGGTTCTGAACGTGATCCTTAGCCGGCTAGGCTCCAATCCAAACGCTAGGATAGTACTTCTTCAAATATTTTCCGTTAATAGCTTTAGGCAATACACATCCTGAAAGTGCATCTAGGCACTTATGTTATTTTGGTGATTAATGAATGTTATTTTGGTGATTAATGACAAACACTCATAATGACAATCTATGTAAATTAAGTAAATGCTTAACTTAGTGCTTAACAAATGACAAACCTCTAATATGATTATATTGCTATGAGACTAACATGTTATTGCCTAGTTGAGTATCAGTCTCATCTTTTAGAGGAAAATCAAATAGGAAGGTTAAGCAAAGATAAGGTATGCAATTTTGGTATCTATTCTATATTTGTTATTGCATTCCTTTCGTGCAAATGCATAGTGAACTCCAAGTAGCATGTTGATTATATATATGAACATTGGTTCTATATGCACATTGGTTCATGTCATATTTATTTGTGCATATATATTCATTTGAGTTCATTATGTGCTTTGTTTTTAGTATGCATATATTAACTAGAGTTAAACTTCATATTGCTATAGATTGACTTGGTGCATGCATGTTTTATTTGTATATCTTCTCATGCAATTCTCTTAGTGAAGTTTATCTAGTGTTGGATCACATATTTACTCTTACTCCAAATATTATTTGCACATGTACAATTCGTGTATATTCTATCATGTGCTTCATTTAAGTAAAGTCTGTGATCCTTGCCATGATTTAATTGATTCATCACATTGGCAATTATCTCTCTAGTGCATATAGATCAATTACATATTCATCATGATGTACTTAGTAGAGAACATTTCTTATGTCAAGTGTTTCTATTTTGTGTTGTGCTTCTTTATATGAAACACTTGTTGTAATCAACTCGCTCACAAATATCAACTCTATTCATATCTATTGAGCTTTTGGGACTAATGTCTTTCATGAGTAGTTTGGAAAGAATTAGGTCCCGTCTGTGTATGATGACCAAGGTATCTTGGAGGATGATCATTAAGCTGAGGTCAACAAGACGGCGGTGTCACCAAGAGTTGAGGACTAAGTCAAGAGCGACTTGGCGTGGAGATCGTCGAGAGAGGATGATCAAGTCAAGGTTGATAGGACGAGAGTCTCATGAGGTGAATCGAGTCGAGTTGGACAAGGCGAAGATGTCATCAATTATATGGTGAAGGTCTTCATGCATCGACATCAAGAAAGAAGACTGACAAGTGACTAGTTCTAGACTTATATTATCTTTGATTTAATTTGAGTCTAAGGATTGCCGTACTATTAAGAGGGATGCGATGTCGAATGACTTTTAGATGTGTCAAGTGCTCAAGTGATCCATCCTTGTGAATCTTAGAAAGAGAGTGGTGTTGGTAGTGCTTAAAAGTGAGGGTTGTAGGTCTCTCTTGATTTCTTTGTGAAATCTGTGGTTATCCTTTTAGTTTTGGGTAGTGAGACCTTGTTATTTGTGTAGCCCTCGTTCTTAGCTTTCGGAGAGTCCAAAATCTCTGAAATCGAGTCCGAGTCAAAAGTTATGCTCGTTTTACCGAGCTGCTCGGTCTTGATTCGGACTATCCGGAGTTAGTCCGGACTATCCGGATCATCCGAGTATCCGGATATTCATCCGACTCTCCGGATTGAGTCTCTCTGTTAGCCTTTCTCAGTCAATCCGAGTATCCGGTTGAAATCCGAGACTCGGTTGTGCGCGATCTGCCCCAACGGCTAGTTTTGGGAGGTCTATATATAGCCCTTCCTCTCTCTTTGAGAGAGCTTTTGGTGAGGCTTTTGGAGTGGATTTTGAGGGGCTGTGTGGGGGCTTTGAGGAGCTTTACCCTTAGATCTAAGTGATCCCCTTGTGAGAAGGGTTGGGAAGAGTTTGGGAGTGAGATTTGAGTTGATTGAGCACTTGATTTCATCTCTAAGTTTGTTCTTCGTGAGCATTTGTTACTCTTGGAGGTTGAGGACTCCTAGACGGCTAGGAGGTCGCCACGAGCCACCGGAGCTTTGTGTGGTTGGCGTGGGAAGTTTGTGAAGGCCGTTCCGCCTCCGTAAGGGAAGGAATCAAAGGAGTAAAGACCGGCGAGTGCATTTGTGCAACACCGGGAGGAAGAGGGTTGAAAGAGACCCGGCTCAAGTGTGACCGAGCCGCCTCAACGGAGACGTAGGATCCTCAAGGATCCGAACTTCGTGAAAAATCATCGTCTCCAAGTTTGCTTCTTTCTCTTGCTTTAGCATTTGATTTTGAATCTTGAAATTGCCCGATCTACTCTTTTGTTGTGTTTGGCTCTAGATCTACAAGATCCCCATGTACCGATGGTATTTAGATCTTTTGTATTCAAGTAGATTGTTGAAAAATTGCAAAGATTTAAAATCTCCATTCAAGTCCTCAATCCGAGTATCCGAATCCTCGAACCCGACGGTCCGGATAATCCGAGTATCCGGATTGAATACCGGACACTCGGGTTAGGACCCTCGGGATTGGACTATCCGGAGTATCCGGATTGAATACCCCGGACAGTCCGGATAATCCGGAGTATCCGGATTGAATACCCCGGACACTCCGGGTTAGGACCCTCGGGATCGAACTATCCGGAGTATCCGGATTGAATATTCTGACACTCCGGATTGTTCAGGAAACTCGGGAGATTTTATTTAGCTGCATATTTTTATTCCGCTGCATTTAAGTTACAAAGTTTTTAATTCGCCTATTCACCCCCCCTCTAGGCGACATCCCCTGTCCTTTCACATCCTTCCAACGTTTCTAGTACGTACGAATTTCTGCCGACTAGCCGATTAACTTTGTATGGTCCTTTCCACGTAGGCGACCATTTTCCGAATCGGTTATCTTTCGAACCGACAGGCAAAATTGTTTTCCATACTAAATCGGCTTGATCGAAAGATTTAGGCACGACCTTTTTATTATACGCTTTTGCCACCCTTATTTTATTCTTTTTAAGCTGGTCAAGCGTAGACAATCGTAATTCTGCCAATTCATCCAAATTGTCGATCATCACATTGTTATAATCTTGAGCCGACAAACCGTTCTGTCCGGCTATTCGTATGGATTCAATGTTGATCTCTACGGGTAGAACGACTTCTTGACCATACACCAGCTGGTAAGGTGAAAGTTTCGTCGCTCCGTGATAAGCTAGCCGATATGCCCAAAGTGATTCTGATAGAGTTGAGTGCCAATTCCTCGGCTTCTCATCGATCTTTCTTTTGATCAATTTAATCAGCGTTTTGTTGGATGACTCGGCTTGTCCGTTAGCCTGAGCGTAGTATGGGGATGAATTCAATAATTTAATCCCAGACTTGTCGCGTAAGTCTGAAACTCATTGGACATAAAAACCGTGCCTTCATCGGTTGTAATTGTTTGCGGTATTCCAAACCGATGAACAATATGTTCATTAACAAAACCGATGGCTTCAACGCTGGTTACTTTCTTAAGTGGTATAGCTTCAACCCACTTTGAGAAATAATCGCCATGCCAAAATAAACTTGTGGCCTTTACTCGATGCAGGGAATATTTGGCCGATTATATCTATTCCCCAACCTCTAAACGGCCATGGCTTGATAATTGGGTGCAAAGCCGATGCTGGTGCCAATTGTACATTGCCAAATTTCTGGCAAGTTTGACAACCTTTGTAGTATTTAAAACAATCTTCTAGCATCGTCGGACAAAAGTAACATGTCCGTCTAAGCGTCCATTTCATTTTATGGGCCGATTGATGAGAACCGCAAATGCCTTCATGTACTTCACCCATTGCCACTCGCGCTTCTTCGATCTCAAGACATCTTAATAGCAATCCTTCCATCGTCCGATAGTACAAAGTATCGTCCATAACAATGTACTTCAAAGCTCGTTGCCTAATTTTGCGTTCTGTCGGCTCAGATGGATCGATCAGGTATTTCTTTATTTGCGTCCTCCAATCCGTGACATCTACACACATGACGACTTTATCTATTAACTCAGTCACTTGATATCAGTCGAGGTCTTTGTACCCTGATGCCTGTTGAGCCAAAGCATTAGCTCTATCGTTCAACTCTCTAGGGACGTGACCGATAGAAAACGACGTAAATGAGCCGACGATCTCTATGCATTGCTCCAGGTATTTTAGCAGTATCTCGTCTCGACATTGGTATTCTCCCTTGATTTGCTGTATAATTAGCATAGAATCCCCGTATGCCTCAACCGTACTTGCTCCGATATTTTCCAATAACTGCAAACCTTTGAGTAATGCTTCGTACTCTGCCTGATTATTTGAGCATCGGCTATTTAGCCGAAATGCAAACTCGAAGTTATGCCCTTTAGGTGATATAAGCACTATACCAATTCCATCACCTTCTCTGCACACAGATCCGTCAAAAAACAATTGCCAAGGGGCTACAGATACCAAATCAGTAGTAGTATTATGTCCTGTTATAAAATAGGCTAATACCTGCCCTTTGACTGCTTTGGCCGATTCATAGGACAGGTCGAACTCAACCAAGGCATAAGCCCATTTGCCAAGTCGACCTCGTAGGATTGGAGCTGACAACATATATTTTATAACATCGGCTTTACAGATTACTTTACAAGCCGATGCTAAAATGTAATGTCTTAGCTTTGTACATGAGAAGTATAAAGACAAGCATAATTTTTCAATAAAAGGGTACCTGACCTCAGCATTAAGAAGGTGTCGGCTTCAATAAAAGATAACTCTTTCCTTGCCATCAACTTCTTGTGCTAAAACAGACCCAATAGTCTCCTTTTCAGCCGATATATATAACTTGAATGGAACCCCCTTTTGTGGCGCGGCTAAAACCGGAGGATTGGCTAAATATTTATTAACATCGTCAAAAGCCTTTTGCTGATCGGCTCCCCAAACAAACTCTTGATTATCCTTTAATTTCAATAGTGGGGTAAATGCGTGGATCCGTCCGGATAGATTCGAGATGAACCTTCGGAGATAATTAATCTTGCCGATCAACTTCTTCAACTCATTTTTGCACGTCGGGGGCATTGTATCGACTATGGCTTTGACCCTTGTTTGATTGACTTCAATCCCCCTCTCATGCACCATAAAACCCAAAAATTGTCCAGCCGACACGCCGAACGCACATTTGAAAGGATTCATCTTCAAGCCATGCGATCTTATGTTCTGGAAAACTCTTTCTAGATCGGCCAAATGCTGCAAATCCTCTGCAGATTTTACTACGACATCATCAATGTATATTTCAACGATGTGGCCGATTAAATCATGGAAAATTAAATTCATGGCTCGCTGATATGTTGCTCCAGCGTTCTTTAATCCGAAGGTCATAACCTCCACTCAAATAACCCTATTGCTCCAGGACATCTGAAAGTCGTTTTGGTATATCGCTTCGCCATGAATATCGATTGTATCCGCATTCCGTCCGTAAAACTCATGATCTTATTCCCTGACGTAGCATCGATAAGCATATCGGCTATAGGCATCGGGTATTCGTCTTTTGGTGTCGCTTTGTTCAAATCTCTAAAGTCGACATATACTCGCAGTTTTTCGTTTTTCTTCATCACTGGAACAATGTTGGAAACCCACTCCGCATACCGACAAGGTCTTATAAATTTAGCTTCCAACAACCGCTCTATCTCCTCTTTTATGATTTTGTACAGAGCCGGATTAAAACGCCTAAGATACTGTTTAAACGGCCTATAACCTTGTCTAATGGGTAGCCGATGTTCTACCAATTGTCGGCTTAAACCAGGCATTTTGTAATATTCCCAAGCAAAGCAATCTTTATATTTTCTAAGAATTTCGATCAATTTTTCTTTATATCTTACATCTAAATTTGCACTAACAAAAGTTGGTCTTTTTCTATCACCACTACCTATATCAACTTCTTCAAGCAGATCGGTAGACGTAAAGCCATGACCCAACTTTTCATCTTCTTGAAAGTCTTCTATAGCTTCATAGCTATCCGTTGTTTGCCGATAGCTTTGCATTTTATCTTGTAATGCCTTCACTGCTTTTCTTGTCCCCATCGGCGTAGCACTTCGTTTGCTCGATCAAATGTGCCTGGCTTGACACTGATCGGCATAAGTCCTGTCTTGCTTACGCAGATGAAATCGCAATCTTCTAATGTTTTTCCTGATATACACCCTGCTTCTTCATGTTGCCAATTCGCATCGGAACTGACCATGGCAATGTGAGCCGATGTGTCGGCCGTGACAATTTCAACTTCTTCTCCGTTCCATTGAACAAGCGCTTGATGCATGGTTGATGGGATACAGCAGTTGGCATGAATCCAATCTCTTCCAAGCAAAACGCTGTAATTTCCTTTTGCGTCGATAACAAAAAATGTGGTCGGCAAAGTCTTACTGCCGACGGTCAGTTCTGTAACTATGACGCCTTTGGCTTCTGTGGGATCGCCTGTGAAGTCGTTCAAAACCATATTAGTTTTAATCAAGTCTTCACCAGACTTACCCAATTTCTTGCAAGTCGTGTAAGGCATCAAATTTACTGTGGCTCCGCCATCTACCAGCATCCTTGATATCGGCTTTCCATTTATATATCCTTTCAGATATAACGGTTTTAAATGCCGATGATCATCTCTGGGTTTCTCGAAGATTGTGTTTGGACTCCCGAACAAGATTGGGCAAAAGTTTCTTTAGCCGATTCAGTTTTGATTTTGAATTCGGCTGGGAGTGTGAACACCATGTTGATATCCATTGGTGGTGTATCGTCTCTAATCATAGGAGAATCTAGATCATCTGCCGATTCAAAATCTTCTTCAGCTTGTTCTTTTTTCCTCCATTCTTTCTTGACAATTTTGACCGGACGAAGCTCATTTAAAAGTTTCGTCCCTCTGTTTTTCTGCGTCGGCTTCCCGAATCTCTTGAGTCCTTAGCCTCTGAAGTCACCGGCGTTGCGATCGGCTAAGGCCGATTTAACACCATCTAGGCTTAGGCTCTCTTGGTTTTCTTATCTTGCCGACGAGATTATCTTGGTCAATGTTTGACCTCCGTGCTTCGACTGGTTTGGTTCTTGTTTTGGTTCGAGATATCCTTTCGTGAACAGGCTTTACAAACCTTCGTTGTAACCCGAATCGCCCGAATACCTATCTTTAGCCGATTGCCTTGGCCAATCGTCGCGGGGTAATGTTCCATCGCACGCGTGTGCGGGATGGCGATGCTACTCCTCTCCCAACAAAACCGCCAAAAGGACATCTTCTATGGGCCCTTTCTACGTTTTGGTGTGATATAAATTATCCGACCGACGAAGCGTGATATCGCGGTCGGCTATTCATCCTTTCGTATTTATCCATCAGTTGTGAGAAAGTTGGTCCCGGCCTTTTGGCCGCTTGCTTTGATGGCGATTTTTCAGCTTTGTACCATTTACCCACCCGAGGATTGCCCTTGGGTTTAATGGTCCTTGAATTTTTTCCCTCGTGATCGGCTTCTATTTGTAGTGAGCCGATCGTAATTTTCAGCGTTTGACCAGCGTTTGAATTCAGCTGCATATCGACCTGCTGATCCTTCTTTGGCTCATCATGCATCGGCTCCTTTCCTTTAGCCGAACATTGAACATGTTGATTGGAAACGGGTCAGCATCGACTTGCATAGTCGGCTCGTCAGCAAATTTTAGCCGACCGTCCTCAATAGCTGACTGGATCTGTTGACGGAAAATATTGCAGTTATTAGTATTGTGAGAAAAAGAATGGTGCCAATTGCAATACCTGCGTTTCTTGATCTCGTCAGCCGATGGTATAATATGTCCCTCGGGTAACCGAATTATCTTTTCTTGCAATAAAAGATCAAAAATACGATCACATTTGGAAACATCAAAGGCATATTTAACTTCCGATTTATTTCTAGTCGGTTTTAGCCAAGAACAGACTAAGGATTTTTTAGATCCCTTTACCCATTCAGCTATATTTATTTCTGCTTCATCGTCTTCTGAAGAATCACTAGGACAATATTCGACCATATTGACTTTGGCCTTGTCTTTCTCCATATTATTATTGTTCTTGAATCTATCTTTAAACGCTTTACTATCAAAGAATCGGCTTTCTTGAGCCGATACACGATGAAGCAAGTGGCTCAGATCAGCGAACTCTTACCCTCCAAACTTCTCCCTAAGCGGAGTAATCAACCCTTGAAACGCCAAATCAGCAAGTTGATTATCGGGCAAAGTGACGCTAAAACATCGATTCCTAGTTTCCCTAAACCTTTTAATGTAATCAGTTACCGATTCCCCAAATTTCTGACGGACAGAGCTTAGATCGAAAATCCTGAGCAAGAAATATTCGTGAAATCGGCTTTCCAAATCGTTCCATAAGTGGACCGAATTCGGAGGTAAACAGTAAACCGTAAAAGTCGCTCCGATAATGACAACGGAATAGTCTTATTTTCATCCATCGGATCAACCGCCACGCATTGAGCGATAAAGCGTCCGATGTGCTCCAACGTTGTAGTTGAATCATTGCTAGAGAATTTCGCAAAATCTGGTATTCTGAAATTATGAGGGTATGGCATACGATCTATGTAATCAGGATACGGCTTTCTATAGCCGATAACCTTTCCTTAGGTCAGATGCCGAATCGGTCCCGTAAAGCAATGAAATCGATTCGCCCAATTTACATTATCGGCCATTGGTACAGTAGGCCCTTGATAATGTTGGTCATAGTTATACCGCCCCGAGTGCAAGCTCGGGTTGCCAATTATGTTTGCATCGTCGTGACGACCATATTGATCATGCCGATTATGCCTGCCTTGAGGTTCCGGCACTGGGACAAACGGTTCTGAATATGTTACTACCCTATGTGGACCTGAGTTTCTAAGCATAGTAGGATCTTAAGAGAATCTCTCGGAGCCAATCGGCTGCGGAACCAATTGGGGAAAGGCATAGAACGGAGCCAATGGCGGCAGGTTTATTGACGCGTCTAATTTCGCGGCATCGGTATAGGAATGGTAATGGCTTACCCCACTTGATCGAGGATCTCTAGGCAATATTACGGTCGGTTGAGTAGACATCATTGTAGGGGGTGAGGTTATGGCCGATGGTTTAGGATCGACTGTTGAGCTCTGCGTGTTTTGCGCTACTGAAAAAACAGTATAATTAGGCAGAGCTTGTAATGGGTCAAGCAGGCTTCCTGACGAGGCTAACTCCTGGGCTATAGACTTGACGCTATTTGCTATCATCGGCTTGAGCGTTGTCACGAGAGCCGATGATTGATTTATTAATGCGTGGTGCACAAACTGATTAATCATAGCCGATAATTCGGCTTGAGCAGGCAGATATCGGCTTACCGGTTCTGTAACACCCGCATCTCCTGTATGCGTTGACCGTCGGCGGTAGCGATTTTTGAGTGACGCCACGTCGGTTTTCGATAGCGACTTAGCATCATCTCCTCCAACGCATCTTCGAGCTTCTATTTCGATATTGTTCACGGTCAAATCGTCCATTGTTGGGACGATTATGGCCTCGGCGTTCAGATCGGATGGTGGAATTGACTTTCCTGATGAAGACATCTGTCCCACCGGGCTTGCCAAGAGTGTGTTGACGTCAAAAATTTGAAGTAGGGTTTCGACAAAGAAGACACCGCATTTAACACCGTTCAAGAGCGTGCTAGTCGATTTGACCTGTAACCGACAAGGTAAAAAATATAAAAATTCACTCAAAAGCCGATCGTAAAGATCAATCGGCTTAGACTTAATCAGCTTGAAGCCGATCAAGATCGAGGTAACAAGTTAAATCTAATTAGCCGATTAAGGCTAATCAGAGGATAAAGGTAGGTCGATTCTGAAGAAGGCGATGCGCAACAAAATCAGAACAAATCAAACTTAGGGTGTAATTGACGAAGATCAACAATCGGCGATGCGCAACTTTATTGATCAAGATCGATTACAGAGACTAAGTTACAAAAGCTACTCCTAGTTGACAGGAAGGAAAAAAGTAAAAGCTGGTTGATTGTATTGTGTTGTTGTTTTTTCGCAGCTTGCTCTGGCCCTTTTTTTATACCCTTCGGCCGATCGTGTCTGACTATAACACATTTCAAATTTTGATCCGTATCGGTCTTATCTCGGACAGTTATTTCCTTAAAGATCTTGCTGTTACCAAAATATCTCCAAACCTTTCCATCCTGTCCGTTAATTCCGTATCTTTGACTTTATTGCCGATTTTGACCAAACTTGCCAAATTTTGATATAAACAAGACTACAATGTTGGAGCGGGATATATTAACGCTTTCTCTTTTCTTCCCCCTGTTTAGAAGCGAGAAAAATCGCATCTAACTCGACGGAAACCACGACACGGTGACGACTGACGACAAGGCCGGATTCATGTGACGCGCGGTGAGCTCTGCGAGCTGCGCACCATATTTGAGAGATAGGCTTTAATGTGCGAACTGCTGCTCCCCATCCATCTATATTTATCTTGAATTGTCCGATTTATGGCAGCACGGTGTGTCCATTTAAAGCTCTGACGGAACCACACAATAGCGGCGCGGAACCGATACTTTTCTAGTTCTCGCTTACATTTTTTTCTACAAATCTTGCCCAAACCAAATTATACCAGTAGTCCTTTCTCGATCACTTAAGTATCGACATCAGTGTACCACGATAGATCCTACGGAGATAAGAGTAGCACGGCTGGGATGCAGCACATCCACCTTCTTGTCAAGCCACCACTCCTCTATAGGACTATAAATGAAGTGATTAACGAGTACCATAATTAATTGAGTAATCAAGTGACTAATTCAGTGATGCTGCTGAGCAACAGTAGCTCGGCAGGTCGACGGATGCGCTACTGAGCTCGTGAGGCTTGGCAAAATCTACCATGGTACATGAGTAAGGTGTCATATGCTGACGGTTCTATGATCGAATAGAGGATTATTTTTGTAATTATGTTTATATGGGATTAGATTTAAAAAAAGGTGAGGGAGCTAGAAACGCGTTGAATTCTAGTAGTGCTACTGATAACAATGTCTGCTCTTTTCTTTTTCTGTTTTATTCCTTTTCTTTTTAAGAAA
The DNA here is from genome assembly GCA_036346275.1 of Otatea glauca. Classification (NCBI taxonomy): domain Eukaryota; kingdom Viridiplantae; phylum Streptophyta; class Magnoliopsida; order Poales; family Poaceae; genus Otatea; species Otatea glauca. The sequence goes on along the minus strand of CM070711.1, from coordinate 6,949,261 downwards.
ACTTGTCAAAATCCAAAGGCATGGAGCTCGCCCGTGTACTGGAGGCCGGCCGACCACGCTATTGAAAAGTGTCTCAAAAGGATTTGGAAACTCTGAAATTTGAGCATAGCAATGAGAGCGACTTGGAAGACATTTTCCCTCGCAAGGTCTCTGTTCTGATAGCATCTTCAGTGATGCGCCGTAGGCTGTCGGCAAGAGCGAATCTAGAAGAAAAATTTATTAGAGTCGTCGAAATTATTACGAGCTCGTAACACTATCTTCTAATTTATAATAAAAAGATTATATACTAAAAAAACCATATACGCTAGATTGAATGACGTTGATGTCGTTTGATTCCGACCTGTACACTATATCCGCCCCATGACCGGCGGTTGCTTGGAAGGATTCTACATCAGCGAGGATGGTTGCTGTAAACGAGGCTACCGTACCTTCACGACAACCCCAACTAATTTGTGTGAAAATAGCTAAGAGTAACTCCCTTCAAAGTGCATTAGCCAAAAAAAAATAGATTTATGAACTGATAGAGATAATACTAATTTTGTGAATCCATTACGAAGCTATTATGCATTAGAGCTGATGTATTGGAGCTAGATGGGTAGCTTTGTACCTCAGCTTACTATTAGTATGTACAAATTAGTTTTATCCTATATGAAAAAGTGAGAAAAGGAAGAAAGAGAAGATAGCCGGCACTTGTTTAGTAACAAGCATCGCACGGAAACTAAATACTATCGCCGGTTAAAAGGCTGTGTTGAAGCTGATTCGAGCGACTCTTAGTATTGAAGTTAGTGTTTTTGTCGATAGCCATAAAGAGGAAATTAGTATTGAATGCTAAATGCTTTAGTATTTCTCCATAAACTACTTTTAGATATAGTTATTTTCTAAGTTGATTTTATTATTTACTTTAGATTATATGGATACGAAATAAAGTAGTTAGTGCACATGGAGAGATTTTTTTTCTTTTTATTGGCGTGGGGAGAGCACGTCTCAACGTGTCGGCGCTCGAGGGGAGCGGCTGGAGACGAGGGCGGCGTGGGCCAGCGGCGGTACCCCGCCGTACGCGCGCGCGCCACATCTCGTGATGCGCCCAGCCGCGTGGAGCGACGTCGTAGCATCCCATTGATTCCTTCCTTTCCTCGCCCCTCTCTCCTCTATCCTCTCTGCTAGACTACGTCCTAACCGGACATCTGCTCGCTGTTAGCGAGCACTGTAAACCAGGGTAGGAATGTCCCCTCGTGCAGTGGTTCCTGTCGCGTGCGCTGCGTGCTGCACGCCTACACGTCCGTTATGTAGACAAGCACATTTCTTACTTGATCAGTAGTGTCTACAGTGCATGAATACGATTTTGCCTTCTCTTTTTTACCGAGAGGCGAGAGCACTGCTTCTTCCAGCGCCGGAGTTGATCTGAGCCCCCCTCGGCCGTCAGCGTTTTTGGCGCCTGCGTGTCCTTTCTCGATGGGATATGTGGCGTTTCGGACATTGCTGTTGCATCTCACGTCCCCTGGCTTTTGCTCGTTCCCGTCAATGTCTGTTGCGTCCGTCCGAGCGAAGACACGCGTCGCGCCCGCGCCAAGAGGTCAGGGCACCGTATGTTATCGCTACGAATGTACAATAATACAAGGCGCACAGTTTGTCGGCTGCTCCGTGCATGTCCAGCCGCATTAGTACCCTACCCTGTTTGGCCGTGTACGGATTAGACCCAAACCACTCGGACTACAGTAGCAGGTTCACAATTTCGTTTCGAAGCCGAAAATCACTAACCTGGTGGTAGCGGTTTTCGCGAGAAAACACTCGAAAACTGCGAAAAACCGAACGGTTTGCAAAATAAAAAAAATTGAATTTTGGTCAAATCTTTTCACGAAAACCGCAGTTTTTGACGAAAAACTGCTCAGTTTACGCGGTTTACCGTGGTTTTTCGCGAAAAACTAGCCGACCAATTGAACGTTCTTAAAAATGATTTTTCGAGCGGTTTTTTGCGAAAACTGCGATTTTTCAACAGTTTTCGAGCGGTTTCCATCGCATCAATTTTTTTGAATTATTTTTAAATTTCACTGATAAACCGTTCTGTTTCTGTTTTCGAACCGGAACGGTACAGTCGAAAACCGCGAAAAACGAGCGGTTTACCGCGGTTTTGTTAACCACGTTAGTCCAATGCAAAAGGTTCCGTTGGAAAAGTGCAAGTTTTTTTAGTTTCTACAATAATTAAATAGTTTCCTGTAAATTTTTTACATCCTAAATAGAACCTAAAGATTAAACCAAACTTGTGCTTTCGTTCTGCCAAAGAAAAAATTGGGAGGAAAAATCCTTGGACGGGAGAAAATCTATTAGTGTTGGTCATTAGTGAGAGCGTGACAAAGATAATGAAATGTCTGGGTGACCTTTATGCGCCCAGTCCGTTTGATTTTGTTTGAGACTACGGAATGCCGGAAAATCATACTCCTTATCGAGATATATCCGAACTCTACTGTGTGATTGGCGAATTTTGAAACTATTTATGATGGATTTTAATATCTTATTGTACAAAAGAATCCATTAACAATAACATAAGAGTTCAGATCTACTATGTTATGTATTCTCCTTTGTGATTGTTCTCGGGTATTCTTAAAATTAGGATTGGTATTGGAATTGATTTATGAAAGCTATCTCTATTATTCAACATTATTCAACATGTTATTAGTACAAAACTTTTCGAGACCGAATGGGAATTTCCACACGGTCTACACTACATCACAATTCAACTGGCATCAACCAACTAATTTACTACAATCTGTACGTTACTTTGGAGCATATATAAGTTAATTTCATCTAAGCAGTTTTAAATACTACATATTAGTTACTCTAATTACCTACATTAGTTGAGCAATTAGGATTGCCGTCGCGATGCACAGCGCGCTGACCCGCCGCCGCTGCCTCTTCGCTTCGCTCGCCACCCCCGCTTCACGTCGTGCGTCACCCGCCGCCGCCTGTACGCGCCCACGTGTGGGCGCTACGACCCATGGAGCCAGCTCGGCCAGCTAGGAAACAACACTTCGTGCGGCGGCGATGGGCAGCGCTCGGCAATGCAGTGAGCTCAGCAGGAGCGCAGCGCGCGGCGGCAGCGAGGGGACGCTCGGCGGGAACGTCCGACGGTGGCACGGTGGAATCCGTCGGGGTGCCAGGTGGCTTGGGTGCATGGTTGCAGGTGGCGGTGGCGCAGCGCGACTACGGCTCAGCCGGAGCGAGATCGCGTTGCAGCACTAGTTCGACGCTTCGAGCGCAGTGACACGACGCAGCTTGGGCGGTGGTGGCTTGGATCCGGCGGGACCTCCGGGTGGCAAGCACGGCGTATGGTTGCGGAACTCGGTGGATCCGATGGGCAAGGCTTCGGGCGGCCGCAGATCCAGCGGAGCTCCGAGAGGCATGCACGCGCAGATCTAGGCCCCCCGTGATGACGCGGCTCGGCGGGAACGACGACACGGAGAGCGGAGCAGCGGTGGTGGTCGGCCAGTGTTTCGAGCGACAGCGGGTCGGGCACAGTGGCACCCGGACACGGCAAGGCGGGCGGCGGGGCACTTTACACGGCCGGCGCTCAGAGAATTTTTTTCTCAAACCCACGAACAGTAACAAGGAAAAAAAATCCTAAGCGCTGATTAGATTAATCTTGTCCCTAATTATCGATTAGGAACAACTAAACTTAGTAATTAGGGTAATTAATATGCAAGATTAAAGAAATTGCCCGATGAGATTGCTTGCAGTAGATAAATCGCTTGATGTCAGTCGAAATTCGTTGCAGTGGAGGTCATATAGGCAAAAATTCTTGTTCGGTCTCGGAGAGCTTTGCGCTGATAACGTGTTGAATAACGATGACGATTATCGTAGATCAATCACAATACATCGATCGAATAAATAGAACAATCGCAAAAAACCTATATAATATAGGGAGGCAAACTTTTTTTAATCTTTTATTAATAATTTATATTCTTATACAATGGAATGCTATATTTATAGCGAATATCCGTCAAAATACTTTTGGAATTCAGCGACCAAGCCTAGAGTTTGTCTATATTCAACGCTTTTTTTTCTCCGAAGATTTCAACACCAGCGAGTTGTTTGCAGTGAAAAAAAATTTGCGAGCTGCTGGCGACGTCCACGTAGCCGCCAGTGTGTTGACTCACGCGCAGTGGTGTGGCCTTGTCCCTTGTGGGCGCGGTTATGGGCACCGTGCCTACGTGGCTCGTGACATCCCAAACCGGGGACCACCGTTGGATGATTGCCGCTTGCGGGCTCTGCCCGCTTGACCGGTCCCTGTTACGCTCGAATGTGCTGCCATTTTACATTTTTCTAAAAAAAGAACTACACAAATTTCTTGTACAAGTTTCGAATCTGTTATGTTACCTCTGATTTAGCACATGTTTATCCCAAATACTTCTTGAAATAGCTAGAGTAATTAATTACATCCAACGAATGTGTTTTGGTAAATCCGACCTTGTCATACTATGTTAGTAACTTCATAGACATCGACACTGAAATTTATCTGGCACCCTAATGTTAGTAACTCCAAAAGAAAAGAAAAGGGAACAACCGGGAATCAGATGTCTAATTCGAAGATTCCCATCAGACGCGTCGACGCAACATTTCTAAATAATACGTACAACAATTGTAATCAACGTGCGCAACAAAATGCAAAAAAGAAGTTCAATATCCTAAAAAATTGGGAAAGTATAAAATTTATCACTGAAAATTGGATAAAAACCACAAGTATAGAGATAAGGTACATTTTAAACTACCAGGTATCTGAATCAAACAAATTCGTGGTGTTACAAATGTTGCAACATTTGAAAAAATAGTGACAAAATTCAAAGATAATTGTTGCAACATTTTACAATTTTAAATGCAACATATTGGAAGAAGTGTTTGCAACAAATTAAGAACCGCAACATCTATTGCAACAAAAAACAACTAAATGCAAAAAATTAGACAATCACCGCAAACAAAAACAACTTATTACAACTTTTTAGAGGAACAATTTGCAAATAAAATAAACACTTTGTGCAACAAATTGAGAAAATGCAAAGGGGATGTCATATTTGGACGGATGAAGTACTTTAGACATGCAACAGGGGGTGTTCTTCCAATCCATGCTGCGCTCTCTCCCACCCACACGGCTGCCATCCAAATCACGGCATAAAAATCCAGCCATGGAGCTACCTTTCATCTCCTCCCCCTCGTACCCACATCTGGCCCATATTAGCCTCCTCGTCGAGCTAGAGGCTCCCCAGACTGACAAACCGGTAGACCCTCAGGTACCTCCTCTCCACGCGTCTGCTTCCTTCTTGGCATTAATGGTGACCGATTTGTTAGCTCTTCCTTTGGTTTTTGATGTTTGGTGCTGCATCTTGGTCTGAGATTGGAGCAAACAAGGGGAGCATAGAAGATTCGAAGCAAAAACAGGGTGGATTTGAGGGGCGAGCGAATAGGATGCGATGGAGGAGCTGTGGCTCTGGTTGCCATCGAGCTGTCGGAGGCCAAGAAGAGGTGCAATTGCAACAGAAAATAGGGATGAGGTGTAGAGGTGATATTTTTTTCGAGGTGAAGAAGTCAATAGAGCCGTGGAGAGGAATCGATGATTGCACACGTGAAATACGTGATGGATTAGTGTGCGCGGCTGTGAGACGTCTGATGCGAAGCGTCTGATCTGACGTTAGAGCCAAAGCATCACCGAAAAGAAAAAACACTTGGGCAGATTAGATAAATGCTATATAAACCAAACTTACCTTCTTGAAGAAGTTTAAGAATAATCTGGAAATTTCAGTTAAATCCCAACAAAAACCACAAAAGTTGCACACATTTTTAGCATGAATAAAGGGTAAATAGTTATTACTTACCTTTTCGTTTGCTTCAAGATATGTGCAACTAGTGCAAAAAAGGAAAGCAGATAAGAACTACTCAACTAAAAATCATAGTGCATTGACAGAACCATTATCCACGAGTGAACCGTCACTCCAATTAGCGTACTAGTTAATACTAGTTTTTTTCCTTGTGTTAAAAGTAAATTCTACTCCTGCCATATCCAAAAATAGGGATGCAGCCAAACAAGAACCAGCAGCAGTAGGACAAGGCTCTATTAGGGATAACAGTTTTACCCATGGGTTTGGGTATTCGCGGGTATCTGATCGGATAGGGGCGGGCAAGGGTAGCACTTTAGACCCATGGGTTTTCGGGTTTGGATACCTGATAAAGTCATATGATGGGTGTGGGTACCAATTTATACCCATGGGTACCCAATGGATATCCTATAATATACGGACCTCACTTTTTATGAGATATATATTAGAAAACCCAGCTGTACGGCTTGCTAGGCCGGCACACCTCCCTTCTCTCTCTCTTTAACCCTAACCCCAGCCCTCAACACCTCTCTCGCTCTCTTCCCTCTTTTCCTCAACCGCCCCCCCTCTCTATTCTTCCCCCTCCCGCACGCTCCCTCTCTTCCCCCTCCTGCCTGAGCACCTCGCTTCCTCTTCTTCTCCCCTAGGGGCCACCCTTTCCCGAGCGTCACCGACTCCTTTGGCCTTCTCACTGCGCCGCCACTGGCCTCTCCTATGTTGGATGCTGTCGCCTCCTTCTCTCAAGCGTCGCCACGGCCTCGGCCTCGGGATCTCACGGCTCTCCTATTCTCCCCTTTCTCTCTCACCGTCTTGAGACTCATCTGGTCACCCCCATCGCCCCCGAGTGCCGCACGCCACCGCTGGCTCCCTCTTCGGCCTATCCTTCGCCAGATCTATGGCGCTCTCGCCTGCCTCCTTCCTCAGCCGCCTTTCTTCCTCACGCTGAGCACCGAGCGCTTGTGTCGCCTCGGTTCCCTTGGCCCCCGATCGGCTTCCTCGCCTGATCTGATGGCCCTCCGCCAGATCCAACCTCCTCTGATCCGGCTCCACCTCCCTCTGAAGTGCAGCAGCTAGAGACGCCTCCCACTCCTGGCTGGCTCCTCTCCTGAGGGGGCTGCGCGCCTCTGCTCCCCACGTCCTCCTAAGGTAAGGCTGCTATCTGTCTCTAGTTCTCCAGGAACCTTTGTTTTTCTTTCCCCCTTTCCTTATTATGGATGAAAAGTTTGGTGTCTGTATTTTGGCATCTATAGGTCGCTGGTGGAGATGAGTAGCGTCTGCTTGGAGTCGCTGGTGCACATGCACAGCGCCACGGCATCGACACTCATGATATCGCTCCTTGCCGCCCCGACTCACATGGGATTCGACTGGCTCTCCGAAGGTGATCATTTGCCCTGATCCGAAGCTCTCAGTTTCATTAGCTCTTTTTGTAATGTTAGATCACTTCAGTTATTAGGCATATTTGCTTGTTGCTATAGAGGAGGGTGATTTGGGCTTATCACAAGCACATCTATCGCCGTGGAGTTGATCAATTTTCCTTAATGATCTGCCTGACATTCGAGTTGACTATTAACTGGCTATAGGAATTTCATGTGCTAGTTGTAGTTTTGCTTTTAAGCCCATTTTATTCATCATCGAGTAAGTATAATAAATGATTGAGTTCATTGTTTGCCTAACCATGGTACCTATTAGGTATTGGGTACCTATCCGGTTCGAGCGTGGGCACAGATCTGTGGGGGTTCGGGTGGGCGACATGTGTTTGGGTTCGGGTGACAGCTCTGAGGGGGTTGTACCTCGAGGTACTCACCCAATTGCCATCCCTAGGCTCTATGCTTAGGAAAGGCCAACCCAACTCATGGTTGCATTCCATGAATCACGCACCCTGCATCAGGGTTTACATTACCGAACCGACGTTGGAAATCGCCCATGCGACACTAGCGAATTTCGTTCAAAATCGGTAGATACCGAAGAATTGAAAGTCGAACTTTTTGACCTCGGTGGTCAAATAGTGGTGAAATAATTCGAAACCCGACCGGTTTTTACTGATTTTTGACAGGTTCTTATCTATTATCGACCAGTTTACATTGAAAATCGGCGCACTCAACAGAAATTATAACAAATTAAAGGAAAAATGGAAAAAATTACAAAAAATATTGGAAAATTTGTAAAAACCGGGTAAAGGCCTAAAAAATCAAGAAAAATGTTAGAAATGTATTTTAAAAATGGAAAAAAGAAAATTTACGCTATGATTTTCCTAAATTTTAAGACATGGTTAAGTTTTAAAGTACATATTTTGCAATAATAGCATAACTATGAAAAATATGGGAAAAATTGGCATGACCTTTGCTATATTTTAAACAATCTCAAGTAGTGCAATAATATCTCAATAAATAACCTTTTATTTCAATACCATTGACAAATCATTCCAACAAGTCCACAGTTCAATGTCCAAGGCATATGACATTTTAAATCAATATTTCTCACCGAAAATGAATATTCGCACTTCGCACAGTTTTGTCGTCCTTCTATTGTCACTCATATACCATGTTGGACCTAAATAAACGTTGTGTTAGTAAAAAATGAGTTGCATTGAATAAAACATAACAAACGAAACATTACCTTCAGCGCTACGGGTGGTATTGTTGAGTGTATACTTGTTTGGCCATATTGTACTCCTCGGTGGATATCATCATTAATCCTCGTGTAGCTAGCAACCCCGCATTGTATTCATGCCAGCTTTGCCCTGTCCATGGGTTAGTCATTTGCCATTGTTGGTACAACATGGCTTAAAAGTCGTGATCTTGCCACTTATAGACCCTGTGGGTGGGAGGTTGTGCACGAGCATCCGGGATGTCGTAGTCGTAGTGGACATATGAGCCATAATTCTCTTGTGTCTCGTCAACGCTGTATGAACTATAGTTATCTTTCGGTGCGTCATGGCTATGTCAATGATTCCTTCTCTTCCTTGCAGTAGTCCTGTGATTATGGAGCACTATGGTCATCACCTGTGTAGCATGAGTGTACTGCGACTCCCCTGCAAACTGGATTGGACGATGTTCTTCTGAGCAGAAAGTGAGAGGGATCATGGCACCGTCACTGGACTCACCACCATCGCTGTCCGACTTATGGCTGTTATCATTGGACTCTTGGTACAGTGGCTCCAATTGTCCCTAAAAAGTGCTATCAGGTGAGTCATCATTCCCCTACATAATGTACCTCATTTGTGGGACGTTTCCCTTTTCCTTTCAAAGGAGCTCTCCTTTTTGCAGTATCGCTTATTGCCACTGTTTGGTGTTTACTCTTCCCTGTGTGACTGTCACCCACTATCGCATACCACACTCCGCTCGATTTTTGGTATGTGGAAGCGATTATCGAGGCTTATCGATCGATTTTCGAGCTTCGATGGTGAGATGTTGCCCGATGGCGGGCGGATCTGGCCAGCGATGACGACGAGGTGCTGTTGGGACGAGAGGAGGGTCGAGACGAGCGGAGTGCTGTCAGAAAAGTGGAGAAGATAGCTAAAACATGGGAGAACTCTTGATGGGTCAGACCGGGCTATTGGGCCCAAAGTGGCGGTGGGCTATAGCTTGCAGTGTTTTTTCTTTTCTCTTTTTTTCCCATTTTCGATTATCTATATTCAATTTTGCTCAAAACCGTCTCAAAAAACGGTTTTTCAAAAAAATTTATGGCAGATGTCAGAAAGCTATTAATACTAATTTTATAGAACTTTTAGATAATTTTTTCAAGTTCTCTGAATTTTTTAATTTAAATTAGATCGGTTTATCAATGGTTTTATTTGCCGAGACGAACCAGTACGTCGAAAACCGATTTTCGCAGATGTTACAATCCCTGCCCTGCATGCATGCGTCCCAGCAGAGCCCCAGTCCCTACCCAAGTTTGTATTTATATATATCAATAAAGATAAAGACAAGTCATATTTTAAAGAGAGAAGGAGACGCTGTACACCGTGTAACAAAACAAATATAGCAACAACGTGATATAAAGAATCTAGCACCGCTCATAGTGTAGTATATCTCTATAACCGGACGGACGGACACAAACCCCAATCCACCTCGAAAACCCTAGGGCCACCCCACACCTCACGACGTGTCCCGAATCGTGCGCCCCTCCATCCACCGGCCTCACACCGTCTCTCCCCTGCCCGCCACGTGTCTCGGTTTGAACCACTATTTATACCTGAATTGATTCATCTTATCTCACTGACGGTGGACTGTGTGATACGTGGGGCATACCTGTCAGTGATGTGGGTGGAGTAGATGCGCACCCTCGGCCGTGGATGGCGCGAACGGCGTCAATTACCTGCTGCTACGTACGACTCCGCCGTTTGTGTTAACGCTGGTTAGAGTAACTGCGGTTAACCCGGTAGCCGAGGGTGGTGACCACGGTTAGCGGAGCAGTTTATAAGCGCGCGCCGCTTCGCGTTAGTTCTACCAATCCGCCCCAAGCCACTCCACTCTCGCGTAAGCCGAGTCCACGAGATCTCACGTAGACCAGTAGAGAAGGGCACACAGAGACAGATCGTAGCCGGGATGATGATGATGGGAGAAGGGGTTAGTGTCCCGCCGTGGGGGAACCTCCCAGTGAGCGGCGTGGACGTCGGCGGTGGTGCTGCCGCCGGCGACGAGATGACGCCTTACCTGCTCGCCGCGATGCGGCAGTACCTGCCGTCCGAAGACGTCGGAGTGCGCACGGACGACGACGAGGAGGTGGCGGCGGTGGCCGCCGCTGTCGACGCCTACGCGTGCGATGAGTTCCGCATGTACGAGTTCAAGGTGCGGCGGTGCGCGCGCGGGCGCAGCCACGACTGGACCGAGTGCCCGTTCGCGCACCCCGGGGAGAAGGCCCGCCGCCGCGACCCGCGCAAGTACCACTACTCCGGCACAGCGTGCCCGGACTTCCGAAAGGGAGGTTGCAAGCGCGGGGACGCCTGCGAGTACGCCCATGGCGTGTTCGAGTGCTGGCTCCACCCCGCGCGCTACCGCACACAGCCGTGCAAGGACGGCACGGCCTGCCGCCGCCGCGTCTGTTTCTTCGCACACACCCCGGACCAGCTCCGCGTCCTCCCGCCTCAGCAGTCCAGCCCGAGGAGCGCCGCCTCGTCGCCGCTGGCAGAGTCCTACGACGGCTCGCCGCTGCGTCGCCAGGCGTTCGAGAGCTACCTCAGCAAAAGCATCGTGGCGTCGTCGCCGACCAGCACCCTGATGTCGCCGCCCAAGTCACCTCCGGCGGAGTCCCCGCCATTGTCGCCGGACGGGGCTGCCGCCATCCGTTGCGGTTCTTGGCCCGGCTTAGGGTCGCCCGTGAGCGACGTCCTGGCCTCGCTCCGCCAGCTCCGCCTCAGCAAGGCGCAGTCGGCGCCGTCCGGCGGGTGGTCCGGCTACCCCGCGTCAGCTGTCGCCTACGGGTCACCTAAGGCCACCGGGCTCTATAGCCTCCCCTCCACCCCGAGGGCTACTCCGGCGACTGTGACCACCGCCTCAAGCTTCATGGCCAACTTGGAGCCACTGGACCTCGGCCTCATCGACGAGGAGCAGCCAGTGCAGAGGGTGGAGTCCGGGAGAGCCCTCCGCGAGAAGGTGTTCGAGCGGCTGAGCAGGGACGGTGCTGTCTCCGGCAACGCCGCAGCCACCGCCGGAGCTGGAGGCCCCGACGTTGGCTGGGTCTCCGAGCTCATTAACTGAGACGGCGGCAAGTTGTTCTTTGAAGTGCCTTTTGTGGGGTACTAAGATGGCAATGGAGTAAGAAGAAAAGGATGGCACAAAAAAAAAATCCTGCTAATTCCTGTACATATCTACTTATCTCCATGTGAATATTCTTGGTTAGTGGAAGGGAGGCAGGATGGAATGGAAGGATGGTGGATTTGTTTTGGGGTTCTTGAGGTAGTAGAAAAATACCAAAAAAAGATTTGAAAAAGGAGTGTAGAGATGGAATTGGGTGGTGGCTGTATCCTCTGTGCATAGGGTGTGGTGGTGAAGCATGGAAGATGATGGTGACGATCAAGATGGAAGATGGCCGGGTTTCGGTGTCGCCACTCGTCTCCGTCGTGGAGGCACGGGCACGGTGGCGGACAACCGTTGCTGCTTATTTCTGTTAATTCCGGGGTATCCTAGTTTGATGTTACTTTATCGTCGTCGTTTCTGCGTCATGGACTAGCTGAAAATGATTTCCCATTTTGTTTCAAGTGTAATCTTTCTTAAGGATCTCTCCAGCATATTTTGTACCTTAGCAGCTTAAATATTTTCCTATTCATCTACCAATGGTGATGTAGTCTCCCATGTAATGTTTGTAATCTTCTGCCCGAGTAAATGATCTTATCATCCTAATAATATGTTCTCATACGTTCATCTCTTACTTCCTAGTGTTTCACGTCTTGCTCTGCTTTGGAGCAGCAGGGTTGAATGAATCTTCTGCTTGTGATGGGCAAAGTGTTCGGAAATCACCCCGGGATTTTACCTTTTGCGGTGGGAAGGAGTGTTGTTGTCTGCCGTGTCTTTTGGGGTGGGATTGGGAAGGAGTTTTAATTAGGCTAAATTTATAAATAGATACGTAGAGACTGGATTTAAAAAGAAAAAGAAATACATGGTCTTATCTCTGCGGTGGGAGAGGAGTGGTGGTATTGTGTGTGTGTGGGAAAAAGAGGTTAAATTTGTAAATGAATACCTACGAGGCTAGATTTGTCAAAAAAAAAAAAAAAGGCTAGATTTGTCAGAAAAGAAATACATAGAGCTAGATAAGCAACTACATGAAGTGTTCGTCGTGCAGTGCTAGTGAGTGATCAACATGCGGGCGCGCGAGGATTGTTACTTGAAAGTGTCGGTGACGTGGCTGTGGAACCTACCGTGAGGGCATATATTAGAGCCATTTCACCGTCGGTTCACTATCGTGATGGCGTATTGGAGCCATTTCAGCGTCGGTTCACTGTTTCATATCAGCGAAATTCTAAGTGGAGGAGAGCAAAGACAAGACACAAACTGAACACCACGCGTGTTGTTGGAGTGAAGCGGTTCGCTCCCCATACGGTTGCACGACCCGATGACACGGTAGTGATTAGCTCGGCGACCACAGGGAGCAAACGACCGGCGCAGGGACGGAGGATGCGATGGTGATTAGCTCAATGAATGTGACGGTGTGATTAGCTCGGCGACAACGATGAACACGATAATCACTTCATACGGTTGGATCCGGTCCGATTCAGACGCTGGTGGGTCGGATCGACGGTGACGGTTTTGGAGAAAGTCACAGCGGTGTGATAGGAAGGCCGTGCCGGTGGCAAAGGACACGATGATAATGGAGAGGGCGGCGGTAGGGAGGAAGAGGCGGTGGTCTACAACAGGGAAGGAGAGGGCAATAGCTGGCACGGTGACGATGGATCGAGACGGCATAGGTGAGGAAGAGGCCAGTGGCAAGCGATAGAGGTGGCTGGCACACGGAGAGAAGGTAGAGGGAGGCCGGCGGGAAGAAGGTAGAGGGTGGGTGTGGGCATGTGGTGATACCTTCGGTGGTGAGAGAGAAGAGGAGCGAGAGATTAATCGTAAGAGATCAATTGAAAAAAACTATAAAAAAAAATTACACGTACAAACAATTTGCTAAAGATATTATTTTTTAAGACTGACAACACTGTTATATACCATTGAAGAGAGCCGACTACAAAGACTGCGGAGTTGCCGACCGGTCGTTTTCCTCATTGGTGGAGGGAGAAGATTGGCACGGCCGCCGGGCACATCGTCCTTGTCGCCGAAGCACATGCACCCTGCCGCTACTAGTCCTTCACCACACAAAAAGAACTCTTCTTTATTTGAGGGCATGTAGAAATGGTAGCCGGTACTGTTAGCTTTGTCTTCTTATGAAGTTGATTTTTTAATAATATATGAAAAAAATTACAAAAATAATATATCAAAAATGAAAATTACAGAAGTATACCTCTGTCGCTCTTCGGAATAGCGACATAATATTGTTGCCATTTGAAATGGTGACTTGATGATGTGGATGCCACGTCGGATCTTGCTCGCTATTTTGTTCGGTGACAGAGTTCTGTCTCCAGTTCAAGTAGTGAACTGTCGCCAATTGAACTGGTAACAGTTTGCACAAGGACAACTAGTGTTTTACGTGAATTCGGGTACTACATGAATTCGAAAGTTGTGGTTACCAGCACCGTTACAGGTGATAGCTGCATGTTGTCCAATGGGCTTGACAAAAGCTGTTGCCTGCGTGTTGTCTAATCGGCCTAACAACGTTGATGGTAGCGTGTTGTCCAATCGGGCTGATAAAGGTTGTGGCTGCATGTTGTCCAATCCGCCTGAGAAAGTTGTGTGTTTTCAAATTGGTCTGACAAAGGTTAAGGCTCATATAGGGTTACGTAGTTATTTAGTAAGGACGGTATGATGATCGCATGTGGTAGTGTGTTGTATGTATGTTCTATGTGGTAAAACAGGTTAGACTGTGTTATCACGTCCATGATACCATTTGGTTCATTGCTTATGTTCGCATTGGTATTTTGGACGGAACAAATAACAGCACAAACCAACCACGAACATGAACAAATGTATGATACAAGGGCACCTTTGGGATTTTAAAAGGGCGGAATGGAGTCTGCGTTATGGGCAGAGGAGGTTAAGGGTTGAATGGGTAACCGTATGACTCCCACATGGAGTATCGATCGTCAGGATAGTGTGGACGGGCTGCTGATCACGGTAGTGGCAATCATAATTACAGCTCATATTGGCGCATCAACAGTAAGTATGGTAGTTCCTGCCGAGGTGGACGACCTCCTCATTGGAGCTCCAAGTTCTGCCTGCGAAGCTCTTCGTTCTCGTTCTTCGCCGTGGTGAGGTCCTCTCGTATTTCGTCGAGGCGATACAACAATGTGTGGATGTAACATTGGGTATTTATGGGATACGGTGGGTCCACCCATTCAGTGAATTTGCAATCCTTGGTCTGTAAGCAAGAGTATGTGTTAGTGAACGATATAGCGAGATATACGTCGAATGGTATGTAAGAGTTGTAGCGGTTACCATGAATAGAGAGCATCGTTAGAAATGACGTCTTGGGTAGAAATTGCACTGGTCGCAAACCTAGACAACGGCGTCGAGGTGGTGCTTGCATGTCAGCCACTGTAGGGAGCGAAGTGGGAGGCCGTTGTGGATTGGATTTTTGAGAGTGTGATAGTCCCTTGTTCGAATGAGAAGATCTGGGCTGTGGGGATCGGGGTCTTAGGGACCATAGATTTGGTTGGCCTCGTGTGAAGGGTCAAGGCTTCGAAACCATGTCTCACCCTGTCTTCCCCGTCGACCCCTCCTATGTCTTGAGGTGCCTCCTCTGTCTATCATTGCAACAGAGTGGAGTAATTTTATCATGGCGCATTGGGTATTTATAGGCCGTGTTTGATGTGGGTAGAGTGGAGTATTTTTTGTCAATTCGGCCAGACAAAGCTTTAGGCTGCGCTTTACAAAATCATAATGATAAAGGGGGTGTGTGCTATGACATCGTGCTCACAAAGGTGGTTCCTGTGTGTTGTCAAATCAGACGGACAAAGGGGGTATGCTGTGACATCGCCTGAGAAAGGTGGCTCCTACGTGTTGTCAAATCAAACTGACAAAGGGGGGTGCGGCGGTAACATCGCCTGAAAAAGATGGTTCGTGCGTGTTGTCAAATCGCCTAGAGAAAGGTGGTGTGTGTGTTGTGAATGTTTGCTTTGTCATGAGCAATTTGATTTAAGGGATGTTGGGCTTGACCAAAAGGTCTTGAGTGGTCGTGACCCCTGTTAGGGTGGTAATATGATTTAACAAATTGTTAAGCGTGGAACAATTCAATTCGAAAAGACCGTTTGTAAATAGTAATTTATATAAGAGTACATAAGTTAACAAAGAAAAAGACTATGTTGAAACAGTGCATAAGTTCTCAAAGCGAAAAAACTAGCCGTAGCTCTTTCGCAGTACGACCCCTCGTACGATCCCAAGCCTCCCACGGCGCTGAATATGTTTAGACGGATACGTCAGTTGGTTTGGCGCAACTCCTCAAGTGCAGGCGGAGTAGCATACGGTGACTAGGCTGACTGGCTGGGCTACTGGGTGTAGGTGCACCAGATAGCTACAAAGAACCGCTGTCTACTCGTGGGGGGAGGGGTCAATGACAAAGTCACGAACAATGTCCTCATCATCGACGTTGGCAGCGGCATGGACTTATTCAATGACGACGTTGTCGTGCTACGAACAATACTTGAAAGTGTGCCTCGTCTCCTTGGAAATGGAGCATTTCTTCACTCGAACCCCCACATTTTGCAGTGTCCATACCATTTCGGATACATCTTGTTTGGCGCCGTCCGACTCCCTTAAGCCCGTCGATGTCCGGAACCCATCTTGCACACTCCTAGGTTTGATGATCTGTGAATGAACCAACCATACCGATACTCTACATTTCTCTACTCAGTTGTAGTCACCACCTCCTTCATGAAACATTGATCCATGGATATGGCCTGATCCATACGAATGGTCGAACATGTGACTATTACGTGTGCAAAAAATGCTCATTTCAGAACCATCTTCCTTGTGAAACATTGCGAGTGCTGCTTGAAAATATCCACATTGTCCCAGCATTCCTCCCTTTAATAGCTTGAAGCATGCCTGATAGGTTCTAGTACGAGTCTTCGTACGTACCGAATCTCGCTTCGAGGGCCTTCTGCTTCACCCTCCAAGCCTTCGCATAGCTTATGGTATACTGGAATATCTGCTCTATAGCAAATATAATGGAATAATGCTCTAGATCTCAGTTGCCAATGATCTCACCATATATTACATTTACAACAAAGTTTGAATAGATGTTTCTATGCGATTGCATAAACTCCGTCATAACACATGTATGCGGAACGATTATTAAGCACTTCCAAATAGTATCTCACTTAGGCTTGTACGCATGAATACGCCATAGGCAACCCTCCATCTCGCATCTAACGTCATAAACCTGTGGTGCTTAGGGGTGAAAACGGATCGGATACGGATGGATAATGGCTCTACCATATTTTTTTTTATATTTTTTTTCTCAGATTCGGATACGGATACGAATAATTTGGATATGAATACAAATACAAATAATATCGAATACGGATATGGAGCGAATACAAATCGAATCAGATACAGTAACGGATATTTATCATAACATGATAACCCATTAGATTGTACATAAGAAATCAACGAAAACACAAAACTAATTGATTTGATAGACCCAAGAAATCTCTGCGTAAAAGAAGAGATCCTACACTCTCTAGTCTCTAATGTCTCGTGGCAGCACACCTTCACCATAGAAAAAAAAGCACAGCCAAGGCTACCAAACGATCAAAGCCCCTTGGAAAGTAAGCTGATGCAAATAATTAACCATAGACTGTAAAGCTCTATTTCATAGCAAAAACATCACTGCACATGAAGTACATCTGCAGATGAACTGATCTGCACAAATTATTCCAAGGTAAAGGAGCAAGGAAATACAAAAAATGATAGACCACATCACATTTGGTGAGTGATGACTACGAACGACAACAAAAATCCATGTCCTCCAACACATCCTCCTCAAAATCTTCCATGTCCTTATACTCCTGCAATTGCAAGTTTTATTTTAATGAATATGTATGGAAGAATTAAATTAGGACAAACATCTATATGATTACATAAAAAACAACAAACCCTTTGCATGTTTTCAGAATGCATATTTCATATGGTGCTCCGTTGGTTTAATCATTTTCTCCCTTCTCTTAGATGGTGAGAATGATAAGAAGGGCTTTTGATTCTACATGTTAGGATTTGCAGCTCTTCCAGATTCAATGGGATCAGTTCTTATTTCACTAAGAGTTACAGTCAGGGATCGATGAAAGTATTTCTAAGAATTTGGTACTGATTGGTACCTTACCTAAGCATCGAGCACCAAAATATTTGGTTTTTATTCCACTGTGACATCTCAGTGATCAGCTATGTATGATTGGTTAACATGTTAGCACCTAGAATTTTTGTATCGGATATTGTCTTTGCCGATTTTTTGCTTGTGTCACGCTTGCTTTATTCCTTTACTATCAGTAGTGCAGCAGCATCATGACATCCCTGGTTCGGTGGTTCCTGTTCTTTTTGCTATAGCAAGTCAAACAGCCCAAACCTATGCTATGCATTTGTGATAACCTTGAATACTGGTTCAAAGGATGGATGTATAGAAAACTGAGAAATTCATTGCTTTGTATTGCAGCCCAAATCAATCGCTTACCTCCGGCTCCTGCAGAGGGCGCCCCGGGAGGACGGCTGAGGGAGCCGCCTTGGGGAAGATGGGCGAGGGCGGCGCTGGGAGGACAGGCATGGGCAGCGCCGGTGGTGGTGGGGAGGGGGGCGATTGGAGACGGCGGCGCACCAGGGGGTGACTGCAGAGGGCGCGTCGGGGGCCGACTGCAAAGGATGCACTAGGAGGACGACCGAGGGAGCCGCTGGGGGGAAGATATGAAGATGGACGAGGGCGGTGCCGGGGGGGGGGGGGAGGCGAGGGCGGCGCCTGTGGGGGCGACTGGAGATGGCGGTGCAACGGGGGAAGATGGGCGAGGGCGCGTCGGAAGTAGGATGCATGAGGCTGGTGTCGGTCGTCGGGGGGACGAGAGGCGTGGTCGGCTGGCCGCCACCTCGTCGGTCGTGTGGAGATCGGAGAAGTGGAGAGGAACTAGAGTCTAGATCTGGATTGCCATCGCCGGTCTCGTGGAGACTGAAGTGAGGAGGACTGAGGACTTGCAGAGTCTGAACTCTGGAGACTAATGCCGAGTTGGACAGTTGGTGCATGGGCTGGATATCCAAATCATTATTCACCGGATAATTCGAAATCGTATCCGTATCCGACTGATAGTGAGCTATCAAATCCGTATCCGATAAAAAAAATTCGTATCCGTATCTGATTCGACACTATCCGAAAAATATCCAATCCGACAGAATCTGTATCTAAAATTATCCGAATCGGTCGGAAACTATCCAATCCGTTTTCACCCATAGTGGAGCTGACTTAACAACCTTAAATTTTCTCCGCTTTGACACTGCACATTCCTTCACAGCCTCCTGTACCTCTCACTTACTTTTGTAAATTATCTCCAACTGCACCTTGTTCCGATCGTACTCTCATTCAACGCCTTCACCCTCATTCACTACTACATTCTAGAACCGGTAGTCCTCCCACTCCTCAGGGTAACGTTCATAGCGTCCAACCTCACCATCAACGTAAATGTTATCATAAAATAAAACCTCATATTCTCGATCCTCTGCCTCTATTCTTTCCATCAACCCTTTTATATATTCTCCTTCGTCTGCAATGCTCATGGGTTCTTGCATCTTCGGTAAGGGAACATCACCTTCTTCCTCTTGCACTATCTCGCCCCTCTCACCCATGACTCAATAAGGATGTATTACTACAACTGGACTACCCAACTTCTTTTGCAGCAGCATCGACGATCTCCCCTATCATCGCATAGTCCGAAGCAACTCTCTAAAATGCTTGTGCCAACAACATTAGAGACCATCCTTTTTCCTTAACCACTTTTACATAAGAGCTCTATGACTTCAGCCCCTTCAGTTCTTGATGTAGTTAGCACCCAAGGTTAATATGTCAATCAACAACTCACACTTTGTACCACGAAACTCTAATCATTCCTTTCGAGCACTTATGTAAAAGTGAGAACACTTTCTACTGACTTCCAGTACATGCACTCCCGTGAATGACATTCGACAACGTGTAACTTCAGATCACTTAAATTTGGGTCCAGTGAGAACATGTTGTACAACCATCTCCTAACAGTGCCCCAATGACACTCCCCTGCGCGTGACAAACTACTTATCACATTTGAAAAATAAACTAGTTCTACCCCTTGAGCCCCCATGTGTGGAACTCCTTCTATATAGTATATTTTGAAATGTACTTGATCATCCATACCTGTATACCATTTGGTACACAATTGTTATTGCACACCGACGTATCAGCATTTTGTCATCCAATACATAATGAACTAAAAGAATTACAAACCTAATTGGAAAAATAAGCATACGAATGACGTGAATCAGCTCTAAACTTCAATACACAATTGCTTTAAATGTCCATAAATTTTACTTCCCAACTTCATACTATCCGGCATATGAGATCGAATCTAAATCGCGATCACAACACTACAAATAAAAAAATATCAATGTGCCTACACTAATATTACTAACCTACACCTACCTCTACCTCTACCAATAATACCAATTAGTTTTTATAGAAAATCTTAGCGATCTAAATATATCTACATAAATATTTTTAATCTACTCATATCTAAAAAATATATTACTAGTCTATAAATATCTACATAATTACTACTAGTCTATATAATTAAATACCTATATATCTAATTACTTTGATTTTCTAACCTAAGTTTCAAAAATATAAAGCACAAGATTAAAATTCCAACTTCCAAATCTCAAGAAGACTTTTCTTCCCCTCCTCCTCCCTATTCTTCCTCTTCCTCCCTTTCCTCTTCCTCCTCCCTCTTCTTCCTCTTGTTCTCTCCTTTCTTTTCTTTTTTCCTCTCGGTTTGCTCTCGGCCTCGCGCGCTTGTTCTGGCTTCGACCGGCCGCGCGGGGCTTTATCCTGTTTTTGTCGCCAATCTGAACAGCGACTGAGAAACCGAACTGTCAGTCGCCATTCAGATAGGCGACATTAATTACAATCACCATTCTGATTCACGACAGAAGATTTGGCTCGTACGTGGCGTATTTATCACCGTTTCAAATGACGACCAACCTACTGTCACCAATCAGAATGACGACAGAATTACAATTGCCGTTTTCATCAGCGACAGAACTCTATCACCATTCTGAATAGCGATAGAGGTATACTTATGTAAAAAAAATTTGTATATTATTTTTGTAATTTTTTTCTGTATTATTAATAAAATTCTTACGAAGCTCATAGTATGCGTAACGACAGTTTTGCAATTCTGTTTATTTACTGTTTTAAAAGAAGAACGGTTTTAAACAAGGTAGTGATGGAGTCGTAGTATGTTTTACATCTTCCCAAATATATCCATCTTTCTTTGAGTATGTCTTCCGCCTCTAAAAAAATCTCTTAACAAAAAATTATCTCATAATAAACAAATTAACCATTAAAAAAAAAAGGCAATACTTGTCCTAACTTTTCTTTGTGGTCTGCGATAGATGTGTGATACGAACAACGGTAGTGAAGCTAATAGTGTGGTGTAAATCAAGCTTGGCAGTAGGTATACAGTGTGAATGGGATGGAGTTTGGTCAGGCACTGCAGTAGAGTGAGAGTATAGTGCAAGCTAAGTCGAACGACAACTATTTAACGTGTTGGATAATACAACTTTTATCCGTAGCAAAGCACGGTCATTCGGCTAGTATACTAAAATCTTTCATGTATATATAAAAAACACTTTTATGTTTCTTCTTACAACTTCGACGTGTATATCATGTATGTGCAGTTCCTCGTGTGCGTGCGGTGCACCTTATAATACAGTACAGCCTTTTAATTGTGCAACGGTCCAGATGTCAACATGTGGTACTCATCCTTACAAAACAAAGACATGTGGTACTCGTCTCAGCGGTTGCTTGTGCTGTCGCAGCCTTGCAGTTGGGCCAAGTTATGTATACGAGAGTTTGGCGTGGCGTGACGTGGCGAGGCGTAGAAGACTAGTACAAGTCTCCGTCGGAGATGAAGTGATTGGAGCGGGGCCGAATGATGTCGTCTCGTCTCACCCAAATCTAATGAGAGGGGAGGCGAGGCGAGCTAGGCTCACTTGAGGGAAGGAATAATGGAGTCTGAGAGCGACGCTCCTGATGTGATGATGTCTGGATCACGGCGACTCTTCTGGGCTGGCTAGCCTCTAACTCTTGCGTTGTTATCTTTAGCTGATTACTGGTGCACTAGCTCGTTTTGGTTTCACCGCACTCCATCGGATCGGCTGAGCTTTTGGTTTTTTTTTAACTAAACTTTAAATCTAGTCCTCTTCTCAACTGTAGATATCAATCACGTAATTAGGACCGCGATCGTGGTATGAGAGAGCTAAACTTGAAAAAAAAATAGCCAATACGTGAGAACAATAATTTGCTTCGCCACGGCTTGCTTGGATTGGAGTGCGGGTGGGTGGGTCTCCAATTCTTTCGTGTTGCGGTGTCCGTGTGCGGAGGAAATATCAGCAGGCCTGTCCGGTTCTACGAGACAAGGAGGCGTCTTTGTTTTCTTTCCCCTTTTTCTTTCTTTGTTTCGACTTATCCTTTATCTTTTCCTTTTCTTTTTTTTATACAAAAACTGTCCTTCTCGAGCCTTCTTGTTTAGGTCGCGAACAATCACCTCGCTCTCAGATTGCTTACGCCGTAGCATTACACCCCCGAAATTCATGTTACAGTTTCGGATCACCGTAACAAAAACTCATCGACAGTACCCTCAAAGAAAAGAAACGTTGGCAGCATACGTTTACCCTAGAATAGGAAGAAAATTGGCAATGAGGAAAGGGCAGGTTTCCAGGAGGACAAATGGTCGGGAGAACGAATCTTTGGTAAGAGATTTCCCAAACAATATAGCGCCTTCGAGATGGGCTGGGATAGAACGAGATTCACAAGGGAAGTAAAGGAGCGAGTACGGCCATGAGCTGTCGAATTCATCACTTTTTCAAGTTTTCGTGTAATTTTTTTTCTTTCAAATCTAGCATTTTTCTAAACGTAATTAAGAATGCTCTTATATACGTATTACCTACTGTATTCCCGCACCACGGAAGCTCTTATCGAGCTCATGGAGCGTGACACGCCACCAAAGCTACCGCGGGAGCTTGGTAGGACCTTCCATGATATAAGAGCGCGACAGATGATATGTGTTGTCTATCGATGTTTTTATAATTATAGATAAAACTACTTTTGCAATTACAATTGAGATGAAACAATATTAAAAAAAAACCACGTGGTTAGAAAAGCCATCATTTCTGAGCTATCTTTTGCGATCAGATGCGGAGGTCGTGATGGAAACAGGCGAAGGGGCCTACTGCTGCCTCTGCTAATTAATTACAATGCGACCAAAAGCAAAGGCAAAGTATCAGTTGTCACTGTTACCGTGGATGGAGCAGCGATGGAAATGATAGAAGTGATCACTCTTTTAATTTTTTTATAAATAAATCTAACATTTGTCTACGCAAAAGGCACCTTTCACGCTCTCTTATCGTGGAAGGACCTCCCGCACTCCTCTTCTGCGGCACCGTTCCTCCTACGTGTGCCGCCTTCATTCTCGTGCTCCTTTCTGTGGCTCCGGTTCCTACTGCACCTTCAAATGCGGTAGCCATCTGTTGCCGCGATCGTCGCGCGCTTTTGCGCCTTCCTCCTCCTGCGGTACCCCTCCACGTCACTGCGGGTTCTCGCGCTCTCCGGCACCTTCCGCAATGGAAGAGGAGGCTATATTTGCTAATTTTTTTAGAGAATGAGCCATTTTTGCAAAAAAGAAAAATGAAAAAAGATTAGAAAAGTGATAATTTCGAAAGGATAGTTGAGGACGCAGTAGTGTGAAGGCCTACTAGTTTTGAGTATTTTTCGTCATCTTTTGTCAAAAAATTTGCTTCTTGCATTCATATGATCTGAATTGAAATCCAATGCAATCTAGTTATGACTATAATTTTAACTGTTGTACGTGAACTATTAGATAAAAAAACGATAGATCAGATCTTTTGAAAATACTGTTCAAAAGTACTGCACTGATTTTAATGCTATAGCAAACAATGTACACGAGCAAATATTGCCCAATCCGAACCGCATATTCAAGACGATCTTAACCTACCGAAGCTAATTAAATTTCAGTCTCTATATGTATCCCTTTCCGTATGGTCTTGTTTTTTTTTTGCTGGTGTCAGAAAGTCTAGGCCCCCGTCGCTTACTGCCAGTATAACCACCGATTAGATTCCGAGTTGATTTTGTTGGTATTTGGATTAGCTTTGAGACGTACGTAAGGCTAGTTTTGATTCTAATCTAACTAACCGAGTTCATCGTGACAATTGTGCGGCTAGAAACGGCGGTACATTTGTTTATATCCAGAAATGGATTTTTATCTGTTATCTAACTCTAACATTTTTAGAGTTATAGTTGTATTTATTGTACGATTGTATTATTTCTCACACATATCTGACCGATATGTATCATTATAATTTGGACATATCAAAATAAATAATATAGATTTTATTTTCACTCTAATTAACGTGGTGATTTCTAGCCTAAAAGACTAATGCAATGGATTTTTTCCCTTTTTTATAGCATTAGAAATGATTAACGTGACAGAGGGGCATGGGCCTAGTGGTGGGAGCTAAGGTGTTTGTTCACACCTACCCGAGTTCGATCTTTAGGATCGATACAGTGTACTATATTTATTTAGAGTACACATGTGTATATATTCAGTGAAAAAAAAGCATATCTACATTCCGTGAATCCATAAAGCCTCAATTTTTTTCTAGTGTATGTAGTTAACGCGGAGACATGTGCATATATGTGTGGTGTGAATAGGGTATACGCCTTCTTATACTCTAAATGGAACAAAAAAGAACAAGAAGAAGAAATGATTCAACGTGAGCATAAGTCACCTTACTCGCACAATAGCGACAAGAAGAATGGAAGGAAGTACAGTCGAGCTCCCGGTTGACAAGCTGTGTGGGCTCGCTTGTGGCCATGCATGTTTTGCCGCTTGGTATCCGACAAACCATACGGAGACGAGCGAGCAAGGCAGAAAGACAGAGCGAGGCGTAGGTAGGAGCAGAGGGCAAGCGATCAATGCGCGGCAAGACCGGGTCCAGCGCAGCGAGGCACCACCGCACCAGCATCCCACGGCGCAAAGCAAAGCAAAGCAAAACTGCCCGGGGTCGAGGCGAGGGGCCATCCGTTCCACATCGACCCACCCACCAGCCTGCCGCGGCACGTAGCCATCACGTGAGAAGACGGCGCTTTTCCACCGCGCCTTCCCAGTCTCCACGGCCGCCTGTTGCTTTCCCCGGCCGGGAAAACCATCTCCGCTAACCTTCTGATCCTACAATCTGTGATACTTGGCTGCTCTCTCGTTCTGTCGATCAGTAGTATACATATATTATCTTGTTCCGTTACTACTTACTCTGTCCTTGGTAGCCCATTTGTCTTAGTTTTTCACGCACGGTCCCATGAAGCAAATCGTAACCTTTGCGGAAACTCGACGGCGGCAGGGAGATTAACCCTTGCTTTAAGTGCGCCTCGCTCGCATGGAGGTGGATCGAGTGCTAGTTGTAGTCGGTATGAGCTGCAAGCAAAAGGGAGCCTGCTTAATTCCCTTGCTAAGCACGCCCCGACCGGTTTTGGCTAATCGACAAATTAACCCCAATTCGACCAACCTGCAACGCCTCTCGCTTTGCAAAGTTCAGTTCACGCTGCAGGTTGATCGGGATTCGGGTGGCGGTAGAGAAGCCTCAGGCCAAATTAGCACTTTTGCAAAAAAAATTAAACATATTTACCTTTTTTTTTTACGAAATTACTCAATTATAGAAGTAAACGATACATGTTACATGCCACGGTATAAGACAGTAACAAGTCACCTAGTGTATAGAAATACGGTAGATCCACCTATCGTAGTAGAAGAACGAAATAGGTATCTGCAACTGCTTCGGAGGGTAGAAAAAAAAGCTAGATTTATAATATTAAATACGAACCAAAACTAAGAAAAAAAGGGTCTTGTCCTAAAAAAGAAAAAAGAAAAAGCTTTCGCCAAGGCCTTACTAAGGCGTACTCCTGGATTCGTGCCCCAAAGCCCCAAACTATATCTTGCTTGATGCTACTTTGTCAGAGGAGTAGAACTGTACTCAACTCGAGGAGGACAACCATTGCCATGCTACCCATGTATACCAGCGATAGCATCTATGGTGCTCTGTCGTCTAGCGTGGACGCTCGCGTTCTAGGCTTCTAGCTAGAGTTTCCGCTTTCTTGTGGATAAGGTCGGGCAACAAGGCGATATGAAGCATACGGAGATAAACTTGTAGTCTTCTAGTAAGATACTGGACGATCATGTGACGCAGTGTACGGCGTCCATAACCAACACGCACAAGAATACAAAATTTTCTTTCGCGCGTATTGCTAGCCTGTTACTGCTGCTGCTACGTCGTACACTACATACATATATACATGGCGCAGAATGGATAGCGTGCGCGGACCTGCAGATTCAACGGCGAGCAAGGATATTTACCACATGCAGCGAGGGACGGAGGGAGGCGATCGGTGTACGGAAAGCGGGCTGCTCCGCCGTGGAAACGGCCGGCCGGGTTCTGGCAAAAGGGCCGGCGGCCAGC
Source organism: Otatea glauca (assembly GCA_036346275.1). Classification (NCBI taxonomy): domain Eukaryota; kingdom Viridiplantae; phylum Streptophyta; class Magnoliopsida; order Poales; family Poaceae; genus Otatea; species Otatea glauca. Next base: position 6,923,055 of record CM070711.1, on the reverse strand, counting down.
AGATGCAACGGATAGGGTCATCAGAAGATGTCAGTTGTGCCATGCACTTTTGCAGGGTTTGACTACGCATGCTCTGTTTTGTTCTGACTTGGGGCAAACATGATACAATGTACTCCAACTTGGCGATTTTTTAAGCTGCAAACGTAGCATTTCTAAGCTACTCCGCCAAACCATCTGATCAATTCAATGGGTTAGCACTTAGCAGTTAGCACTCTAGTTTCACATCACTTCAACTCGGCGGGTAAAATACGTACACATATTCCAAAGCATAAGATGATAAGAACCAACCAACGTTAGCCGGATTTTGGGGTTGCTTTGAAGACAAGCACAAGGAGCCATGGGCTTCTACTGCACCTGCAAGTTTTCTACTGATAAAATACGTTTCTAAAATTTCAACTTACCGTGTGAATCCAACAAAACAAGAAGCCCTGGGTTCCTTGTTTCATTGTTCATCCTCTATCAAATCAAACGAACTTTCGCTGCCTGAACAGATGCAAGATGCAACAGCACCAAAAGAAGCCATCATCTTGTAAGTGCAGTAGCTACAAAACCTATAGCTAGTACTAGCAGGGCATTCTCAATGGTTCACATTACACAGCTATCTATACGCTCAGCGCGTAGTGTCTATCCGTAAGCCTAAACAATATTACTCCCCACGTTCTCTTCTCTATATCTGTTCCTCATGTTTTACACCGCCCGACCGCCTTTTATTCCTTCCCAACCCCCTCGGCCTCCCTTCCTCACCGGTGAGGACGACCGGCCGACTCCTTCCCGCTTCACCTCGTTCTCCCGTCCTCACTGGCGTCAGCGGTCGGCCACGTCCTTCGTCCTCCACCTCGTTCTTCCCTCCACCGCCTCCTCCCCCTCTTTCGCCCGTTACCTCCTAGATCAGGTTAGATCTACGCTGGTAGCGCCGAAATTCGGACGAATATGAGATGTGGTAGCCGCGTGATCCAGGCTTTGTTGAAAAGTAATTAAGATTTGCTAAACCTGTTGACTTGCCATGTCGTGTCAGGCAAATAAAGATTACAGTGCAATCGATGATTGAATCAAATCAGTTAGTTTGTTTCCTTAATTAGACTTTTCAAGTTTAGTCGTCATGGTTAGCAAGTTGATTCGGTTGTCCACCCATTATAAAATGGCATGCATCCCATCAGTTTGAGAATAACACAAACAAAAAATAATAGAAAAAGAGAAAAGAAAGAAAAAGAACGTCAAGTTATGATGACGTCGAAAAAAATATCTTTGAGTTCTATTATATTCTTTCTCGCGTTTGTATGCGTGTGTTTATGATCTAGGGCCAAAACCAACAATTGGTATCATAGCTTAACTTATTGATTCATGTATGTCCAAGATCATACCACACTCTCTGAGAAGTGGTGTCAGCGGTGATGAGGCGACATCGGGTGCGACAGCGAAGAAAAGTTCTGCTGTCTCGCTGTATTATCCGATGCTCACGAAGAGCAATTATGAAGCATGGGCAATCAAGATGAATGTGTATATGAAGGCACAAGAACTATGGAATGCGATTGAGGACGGCAACATCATGTGCGCAATGATTAGATGGCCTTAGTGGCCATCTATGGAGGTATCCCAAAGGAAACACTCTTCTTACTGGTCGAAAAAGGAGACGATCAAAGCTGCATGGGAGGCGTTGAAGATGATGCATCTTGGCGCAGATCGTGTGAAGAAGGCAAAGGTACAGACCCTCAAAGCCGAGTTCGAAGGGTTGCGTATGACGGAGATGGAGTCGATCGATGATTTTGATCCTTTTGACGACAATCATCAACAAAATCTAAGGGCTTGGTGACAAGATGGAGGAGATGTGTTTGCAGTCCTGAATCGAGTCCATAGGAGATGAGTCCGAAATATTAAGGAGATGTGTTCATCGTATGTTGAGGAGATGTGTTAGTCGTCCTAAATTAAGTCCATGGGAGATGAGTCTAGGACGTTTATGCTGTTAAGAAACCCTAATAGCCCATTGGAAGGCCCATGTGGTCCCTTAGCCAAAACCCTAGAGGAGCGCTATAAAAGGAGGAGGGGGGTCCCCCCCTATGTACATAATTCATTAGCAATAAAGAATTTCCGCTGTTGCTCTCCCTAAACACGTGTCTCTCTCTCTCTCTGTTCTCCAATTCAGATCTGTTCGGGAACCCCGGATTATTCGATAGCGAGGTTCCTTAACACGTTATCGACGAAGCTCTACGGAGATCGAATTGAAAAGGTGAAAAAGGTAGGACTTTGGCAATTGAATTTAGGCGCTTGTCGTTTCTATGCATGCATCTATCCTCGCATCTTGTACCGCTTTCGTCACGTGGCACGGCTACTCGGCGATCGCTGAAGACTACTAGCACGGTTACGGTACACACAAAGAAAAAAATCGCAGGTGCTCGCGCCTGCAGTGCGCCGACATCTCGGTTTGCGTGCTCGAAGCCATCAGACGCTGACCGCGACCGACCGCCAACGTCGCCTTGGCGGCGTCGCCCACAAGACGCAGCGCATCATCACCGCCGCACGAAGCGACGGCCTCGGTTTCCACGCCGTCGCATGAAGCGCCGGCTCGGTCTCCGCGCTCACGGCGGCCGCCGTCGACCGGGCTCGGCCGCGTAGTAGCTACGCCACGCGCCGCCTCGGCACGCCACCTCGCCGCGGCGCACCTCGGCCGTGCTTGCGCTGCGGACGCCATCTCGGTCCCGCCGCCGCGCCGGCGACGCGCCTCGGTTCCGTGCTCGAAGAATCTCGCGGCGACGCTCACCACCGTCGCCGCCACAGGACCCGCGCTGAAGTCGCCGGCCAGCCAGTGCTCGGTCGCTACGATTTCGGCCCGCGCCGCCCTTGGACCAGCGCTGAAGCCGCTCGCCATCGCCCGCGCCCGCCTCGCCGACGGCGCTCCGTCTCCGCAAGACGAAGCCGAGGCCGCCGCCCGCTGCCACGGTCGTTGCTTTCGGTTTCGCGCAGCGCTTGCGGCCGCGTCGCCGCAACCTCGGGCTTGTCTTCCGCCGTCGCCGCCGGGCCATCACCCGAAGAAGATGAGCGGCGGGCCGGTCCGGGGAAATAGATGACGGGCAGCGCGAGGAGCGGAAGGAGAAGCGGCGCGGGACGCGAGGCGCTAACGGCGGGCGGCGCGAGGCGCTGAAGGCGGGCGAAGCGCGAGGCGCGCCGAATAAATCGGCGCATGGCACACGCACGCGATCGCAGCGTGGGAAGACGGCGCGGGCAGGAAACCTAGCCGCCGGGCGCGATGGGCCTGATGGCCCAAGAGGCTAGCGAAAAAAAAAGAGAAAAGAAAAAAAAAATGCAGAAATTTTTTGAAAAATTGCCAGAAAATTAAGAAGATTTATTTGGCTCTGTTTTAATTTTTCTTGCTTCTTTTCTCTGTTTTATGAATTTTCTTTATGAAGTATGAATCATTTGCTTTATTTTATATAATGCAATGCATATGAATTTATTTTTCTGCACTTTATGCTTTTTGCAACCATTTTCTATCAGATTACACGCAGTAATCTAAATCCAGAATCTTGATATCATGCAGATGTCTGGCATTGTGAATCGTGAGTTTGAAGAACTGGCCCCGCACGGTCAGAACTACCTCACTTGGGCATCGAACGTAAACATTGTTCTTGGGGCAAGAAGCTCCGTTCGTGATTGGTCTAGGGTCCTCGCAGACGCAAAACCTACCGTGAGCGAGCGATCAAGCTCGCATTTTCTCAGGCACCACCTCTCAGCCACTCTAAAGAATGAATATATGGCTGAGGAGAGTGCACTTGAGCTTTGGACTGCACTTCAGAAGTGGTTCGAAAAGCTCAAGTACACCATCTTGCCCCAAGCACAGCAAGATTGGGTACGCCCGAGGTTTGCGAACTTGAGCGATGGCGAGTACAATTCTATCTTGCACGAAATTTGTACCAATCTCTCTATGTGGCAAGAAGATCAGCGATGAAGAGAAGATTGAGAAAACTCTCTACCTTCCACCCTAATGCTATCCAGTGCGCACGCACTATCGTCGGGGCGCATACAAGGAGTATAGCGAACTGATTGATGTAATGCAAGTTGCGGAATCGCAAGACGATGTTCTACGCAAGAACTATGTCTCGCAGCCACACGACGAGGCACCGCATCAAGTCAATGCCAACAGCTACAAGGTGAGAAAGCCCACTCATAGAAAGAAGGGCAAGCAGGGTGGAAAAGAGAGACCCTAGGCCAAAGGAAAGTCCAAAGCCCCTGTGAAGAGGGATGACAAAGAAAAGACGCACGCCAAGCCGTATGGACAGCAGAACCAGACGTGCTTCAAGTGTGGCACTTGGGGACATTGGTCGAAGATATGTCGAGAATCCAAGGAAGCGATCAACGATATCGTGCTAAGAAGAAGGCAAAGGAAAACGCCTCACAGAGGCGCGCTTCGCCAACATCGGTGAAGATGATGTCATGGATGTAGACACCCCACTTGCCTCATCCTCACGAATAGCACGGACATCGATCTGCAGCCCATGATTATGGCAAATGAAGAGAAAACTTCTGCAGATGATATAGAAGCAGAAATTAATGCATATTTTACAGATTCTGTTTAATGCATTTCTTTTAGATTATGGTTGTTAGCATTTTCTTTGAATAAAGGATTGTAAGCTCTAGAAGAGCATACTTCTTTCATGAATAAATACGCAATTTATTCTTTATTCCAAGATTCTTCAATTTTGCAAGTAATATTTGGATTGTTTTGCCTCTATCGATTAGAATTATATTTCTTTTATCTAGAAATCGTAGCGCCCAAATGGAAGAGATATGCATTGTTGATAGTGGCACAACAAATACCATCTTAAGAGAGTCTAAGTATTTCCAATCGATCACGAAGAACGCTGGAAAGATTACTACGATTGCGAGAAGCGACTCATATGTAATCGGCTCGGAAGAGCCACTATTATATTGCCTATGGGTACAACTTTAGTAATTGAAGAAGCCCTTTGTACCTGAATCAACACGCACTCTCTTAAGCTTTAAAGACATCCGCGCCAATGGTTTTCACGTAGAAACCAATGAAGAAAATGGCAAAGAATACTTGTGCATTGTGAAGCACGCGGTATGTGGAAAAATGGTATTAGAAAAATGTCCTCATATGAATCAGGTTGTACTACACGAATATTCATGCACCAAGTGTATACTTCCTTGAAGACTGCTTTTAGAAGCTCGAGTTATTTTCTTTATGGCATGGTAGATTAGGTCATCCTGGTCTTAGAATGATGAGAAATATAGTGAACAACTCACAGGGTCATGGAATAAATGTTAAAAATTTCCCGAATCATGAAGATTTTGTGTGCCTGCATGTGCCACCGGAAATTAATAACTAGACCCTCTATCATGAAAGTGCAAAGTGAAATCCTGCATTCTGAACGAATCCAAGGGATATTTGCGGTCCGATTCAGCCCTGTCGAGGCCGTTCGATACTTTATGGTGCTCATCGATGCTTCCTCGAAATGGTCGCATGTATGCTTGTTGTCAACAAAAACCATGCTTTTGCAAAGTCGATCTCGCAGATCATAAGAATTAAGAATGCTTTCCCGATCATCGCGTGAAGTCCATTAGAATGGACAATCTTTGAGAATTTACTTCAAAAGCATTTGATGATTATTGCACCGCAATGTGGATAGCAATTGAGCACTCCGTCGCACGCTTCATACGCAGAATGGACTAGCGAAGCACTAATAAAGAGGATTAAGTTCATTGCCGACCGCTTTGCAGAGTGTAACTTGCCCAACACTTGTTGGGGACACGCGATCTGCATGCAGCAGCTCTTATCAATTTTAGACCGTCGGCCTACAACATCCATTCTCCTATGCAACTTGTGCACGGATCATCCCAAGATCTCCCATCTTAGAAAATTTGGGTGTATGGTATATGTACCTATACCACCCCTCAATGGCTGCAATGGGCCCTCTCCGCAAGTCTGGGATATCGTTGGTTATGAGAGTGCATCCATAATCGTATTTGGAACCCATGATCGAGACTTGCATACTGACCGATTCATTGATTGCATCTTTGACGAGGATCGTTTCCGTCATTAGGGGAGAAATCAACATTTGGATGAAAAATGCCGGAAATCATATGGCATTCCACCGGGATCCCGCACATGACCCCGCACTAATGAAGCAAATTAAGAAGTCCGAAGATAATTGATTTGTAGAATTTAGCAAATGAACCGCTGATCATTTTGTGATCTCGAAGGGCGTGGTTAAGTCGCATGTACCCGCAAGGAATGCACCGAGAGGGTGAAAATACCAAAGAAAATAGAAGGTATCCTCAACCTGCTCAGAGGCCTCAAAGAAAAGAGCAGTAATCCGCGCCTCAAACCCAAAGTACCCGAGACGTCTGGAAAAATCAAGCGAGGACTTACCACAACCAATCACGAAAATGCCCTAAGGAAAGAAGGGGAGCCAGTTGAGACTGCACCGGAAAGAAGCCAACGGAAAAGGCAATTCCAGACTTGAATCTTCCATCGCAGAAGCCGTCGGAAATAATGTGTGCGCACACATAGGCGATGAAAGCTAAAGGAACTTGCTCTGCGATAGGGAAAAGCGAAGAAGAGCAAGTAGAAGTGCATGAAGCACCCCATGAAGAAATGGCCATAAACTTTGTAATAACAGAGAATCCTGAATAGAGCAACGACCAATGTTGATGCATACTTCGCAAAGAAGATTGCCTCGATCATTGATCATGATCCCGAGCCTGCATCTCTCGCAGAGTGCAAGAAAAGGCTAGATTAGAAAGAATGGAAAAAGGCAATCACTGCAGAGTTAGTCTCTCTGAACAAGAGAGAGGTGTTTGGGCCCGTATGCCGCACACCTCCCCATATAAACCCCGTAGGTCACAAATGGGTCTTTGTTCGGAAGAGAAATGAAAACAACAAAGTTGTAAGGTACAAAGCAAGGCTTGTAGCTCAAGGTTTCACTCAACGTCCTGGAGTTGATTATGAAGAAACCTATTCTCCGGTCATGGGAGGAATTACCTTTAGATATTTGATCTCAATGGCAATCAACTTGAAGTTGAGAATGAAGCTAATGGATGTTGTCACAAGATACCAGATGGAAACTTGGATTCGAGATATACATGAAAGTACCTGAAGGAATTCCTATCCCGAACCAAGATGGAGCAAATAGAAACTTGTACAGTGTGAAATTGGAGAAATCACTGTATGGGCTGAAGCAGTCAGGAAGAATGTGGTACAATCGTTTGAGTGACTTTCTCTGCAAGAAAGGCTACACAAACAGCGAAAATTGTCCATGTGTGTTTATACAACGATCCCCGAATGGATTCTGTATAATCTCCGTCTATGTAGATGACTTGAACATCATTGGGACGGATGAAGAAATTGAAGAGGCATGCTCATACTTGAAGTCTGAGTTTGAAATGAAAGATTTGGGTAAAACCAAGTTTTGTTTAGGCTTGCAGCTTGAACATGTCCAAGGAGGAATCTTGGTACACCAATCAACCTACACGCAGAAAGTGTTGGAAAGATTTAACTTTGAAAAAGCATATCCTGCGAAGACTCCAATGGTCAAGGTCACTCCAAGCGCACCTAGACCCATACTGCACCTAGAGAAGAGGGAGGAAGTCCCGGGAGCAGAATTCCCATATCCGAGTGCAATTGGAGCGCTCATGTACCTTGCGAATAGCACTAGACCGGACATTGCGTTATTGTGAATTTGCTAGCTCGATGCAGTCGTAACCCACCAAAAGGCATTGGAAAGGGATCAAGGACATCTTCCGTTACCTTCAAAGAAGCAAAGACCTCGGTCTGTTCTTTAGAAGAAATAATGAATTGAATTTGGTTGGCTACGCCGATGCTGGGTACTTATCAGACCCACATACTGGCAAGTCCCAAACTGGCTATGTTTTCCTATGTGGAGGAACAGCAATTTCTTGGAAGTCGTCTAAGCAGACTCTTGTCTCGACGTCGACAAACCACTCGAAAATCATCGCTTTATATGAAGCATCTCATGAATGTGCATGGCTCAGAAGAATGGTTCACCACATCCAGAAGTCATGTGGTTTGAACATTGAGCAAACTCCCACGATAATTTATGAAGATAATGCAGCTTGTGTTGCCCAAGCACAAATGGGTTATGTGAAGAGCAATCTCACGAAGCATATCAACCCCAAGTTCTTCTATGCTCATGAATTGCATAAGATGAACGAGATCAAGATATTGCATACTAAGTCATGTGAAAATCTTGCAGATTTGTTCACTAAATCACTCCCAGCGTCTACCTTTGAAAGGTGCGTGAAAGGAATTGGGATGATGAGACTTAGAGAAGTGCAGATTTCGGGGAGATATTTCACATACTCCCACATGAATCTCAAGATGAATTATGAATACCCGACATGAATCTCAAGATTAGCAATTGAAGTTGGGAGAATTGTACTCTTTTTCCTTAGCAAGTTTTTCATAAAGTTTTCTTGCATAAGGTTTTAACGAGGCAATTCGTGCAACATTGTAAAGCGTATGCTATGTACTCTTTCTCCAAGTATTTTTCCCACTGGGTTTTTCTGGAGTTTTAACGAGGCATATGCATCTCGCGGCAAAGGGCCCAAGGGGGAGTGTTAAGAAACCCTAATAGCCCATTGAAAGGCCCATGTGGTCCCTTAGCCAAAACCCTAGAGGAGCGCTATAAAAGGAGGAGGGGGTCCCCCCCTATGTACAGAATTCATTAGCAATAAAGAATTTCCGCTGTTGCTCTCTCTAAACACGTGTCTCTCTCTCTTTCTGTTCTCCAATTCAGATCTGTTCGGGAACCCCGGACTATTCGATAGCGAGGTTCCTTAACATATGCGATGCGTTCGTAGTCCTGAGTTAAGTCTATCGAAAATGAGCCCAGGATGTTGAGGTGATACGTTCATTGTCTTGTGTCGAGTACTAGTTGGGCAAATCGTAGTTAAGACTGATTGCTTCAATAAGTTAAAGTCGATAAGTCTTGATTAGGGAAGATTGTTGGAAAGTAATCAAGACTTACCAAAACTGTTGACTTGCCATGTGGTGCACGGCAAGTAAAGATCACGATAAAATCGGCAATCAGATCAAATCAGTTAGTTTATTTACTTAGCTAGGCTTTCCAAGTTTATTTTTTGTCTTGGTTAGCAGGTTGATCGGGTTGTCCACCCGTTATAAAGGGCATGTATCCCATGAATTTGAGAATAACACAAACATAAAACAATAGAAAAAGAGAGAAAAAAAGAAAGAACATCAAGTTTTAACGACATCAGAAAAAATATCTCTATATACTATTTTGTTCTTCCTCATGTTCATGTGTTTAATATCCAGGGTCAAAACCAATAGGTGCGGCGATGGCATCGGCGAGGGAGCAGCGACCGGTGAGTGGGCAGCTAGCACGATGATGAGCTCGGGCATGGCGATGAGGACAGGCCGCCTCAGTTTTGCCACAGCATGTGCGATGACGGGTGAGGCAGGCAGTAATCGTGACGAGGAGGCTAGGCATGGTGACCAGCGGCTCAATTCGCCTGTGCAGCAGTTACGCGGTAGGCATAGCAGGTAACGGCGAGAATATGCTCCGACATCGAGTGGAGTGCCCTATGGCACAACATGCCGGCATGGAGCGTCGTGCGGCTGGACGGTGTGGAGCGGCGGCGAGCCAAAGTGGAGAAGGTAAGAGCTGATCCGATCATTACTTTGATCGAACGGTGCTTACGATAGATAACTGTTTAAGTTACAGTCTGCATCCAAATTCTATCCGTCATCACCACATATTATCTGCACTAGTTTATTCTTTCAGCAAAACAGTAATGATATATTGTTAAGTCAGACTACTATTCGGAAATGCCCATTCTGTAGGGAAGCTGAACCAGAGGAGACATCACAGGACAAGCTACTTTGCCTTGATTTGCGCCCATGAATTCGACAAAAAAAAATTAATTATAAAAAAAAATCTGAAAGGAACATTTTATTTTATTTTTGGCAAGAACTCTATAGAATTGTCGTGTTCCAACATGTAAAATAGTAAGTAGTATTCACAAGCTCGATTGAACAACTGTAAAATACTGGCCCGTCAAACCAGAAACCACGGTGTATATAAGCACTTGCCGTACTTTAATTAAGAAACTGGTTTCTTGGTGCAAACATTCGCGCTTTTGCCTCTATGCTTGACTGCAATAAGCGAGACCATGATTTCAAATTTTGTTTTCGGATTATATCAAGCAAGCGACTGAAATATGAAATTTTAACAAGATTTTAGAATTTTGAATAAAATTTAAAAAGCAAAATTCAAATCTAGAATTTTTGGATTGGGATTTCCTAAATTTCAGCCGAAATCTCAGTAAATTTCAACCAAATGAAAAATAGTTCAAACCACGTTAAAATATTTTGACAATTTTTGTGGAAAGTCCTCACACATAACTAATGTTCCAATAAAATTTCTAGATGATGATCAAACGTAAGGAATGTTTAAAAATTCTGAAAGTACCACTGTCCTAATAAAAGCTATGTACGCGTATTGGTTCTACAGATTTGATTGAACAAACAAAACAGGTTTAAATTTTTTGAACATTTTAGAGAATGATTATGAGGCAGGTATTAAGCTCTCCTAAAAATTTTGGCTCATGATCACACTCGAGTGAATTTATAAAATTCTGACAAGGTTACTATCTCATTTATGTTCCTTCTTATTTTGATTTTTAAAACATAACAAATGAAGTTAAACTATTTTGTAAAATTTTTTGTATGATCTTAGACTACTAAAGATGGTATCATAAATTTTTCAGAGTATGATCAAGCTTGCACATTTTATAAAACACTGACAGTGCTTCTATTATTTTCATAAGACGTCTGAAAAATTCGGTTTTCCAAACATTTTCATGGAAGATGATATTCTTAAGTCCCAAGTCCGGTCAAAATTTCTAAAATTTTGCTAAAATTTATTAAATAACTGTAGTAATTTGATTTTTTTTGCAATTTTTTATTCGATCGGGATTTAGAATCTCGCCGTCAGTTAAAATCCAAAATTTCAGTCAAAAATTCTTAAATTTCAGTAGGATTTTGAACCTTCAGCGAGACACCGAGTATATCCTAGTATGGTACCACATCGTAGTAGGTGTTGGCGTCCCGTACCCAAGGATTCAAATTTCATTTTGGATAAAATATCGCCCCGGACTGGAATCCGAAATTTCACCGAAATTCAGATAATTTGTACAAATCTCGTTCGAAATTCAAAAAAAAAATTCAAATTCGGTTTGTTTCCTGCCGAGAAAAACGAAATTTCGCTGAAAAATCCTGAAATTTTGGGCGAAATGCCCGAAATTTTGTTGTTTTTGCAACGGAAGCAAAGTGGGTCAAACGATATCGAACAATTTTGAATTTTTTTTGGAGAATCCTGACACATAAATGATATTTACATAAAAATTCAGATAATTCTGAAGTCTGTGGAATTTTTAAAAAGTAAAACATTACTACTGTCGTGATAAAACGCTGACCAACAATTTTGAAACGAATGCAAAATGGTTCAAACCAAGTTATAAACTTTTGAAATTTTTTTGCATGGTTATGATGCATCTCTAATATTCTCATAAAATTTTCAGATTATGATCAAACTTCATGAAGTTTTAAAAATTCAAACAGTACTACTGCCCTGTTAAAAGGCTTACCGGCAAACTTGAAGAAAATGAAAATTATCTAAACCACGTTAAAAACTTTTTAAAATTTTTGTGGATGGTCCTAATGTAACATTAATATTTCGTTAAAGTTTTTAGATGATAATCATTCACAAATAATGTTTAAAAATTCAGACAGTGCTACGTCCTGATAAAAGCCTGATTATCAATACATAGATTTGCTTTAGCAATAAAAAAAAGTTTAATTTTTTTGTCAATTTTACAGAAGGGTGATAAGGAAGTTATTAATATCTCATAAAATTTTTGAATCATTATCACACTCCAATGAATTTATAAAATTCTTACAAGGCATAATACCATTTATGTTCTTCTCTTTTTTATTTTTGAAATATAATATAACAAACGAAGTTCAATGCTTACATAGATTTGATTAACCAAACAAAAAAGTTAATTTTTTTTTAAAATTTTATATTATATTAATGATGCAATTATTAATCTCTCACACAAATTTTAGATCATAATCACACTCAAGAAAATTTATAAAATTCTAACAATGTAACTGTCACAATTATGTTCATTCTGTTTTTGATTTTTTAAGGATACCAAATGAAGGTAAATTATTTTGAAATTTTTTATGTATGATCCTAAGCTACTAAATATAGTGCCACAAAATTTTAAGATCATTATCAAGCTTGTAACATTTTATGAAAATCTGACAGTGTTTATGCCAAAATTTTAAAATATCTCAAAAATTCGGTTTCTCAACAAATTTTGATAGGAGATAACTTTCCTAAGGGTTATTGGACCAAATCCGGCCCTACAAGTTTCAAAACCAGCCAAAAAACATGAAATTTCGTCGAGAAAAAACGAATTTCGGGTTACTGTAGCAATTTCGATTTTTTTTAAAAAAAAAATTATCTGACCGGTAGTTTAGATTTCGGGGTAGTCCGAAATCCGAAATTTTGGTGAAATTCGGTGAGATTTGGACCCTGCCCGTACCACGACAAGAGTAACTACAAGGTCTCACAGTGCAGTAGCAAAAGTTGTTGGATTCTAGTGGCGTTACAGGCAGTGGCGAGGCAATGATAAAAATATAGGGTAGATTTAAATGATTAAGCTAAACTAAGATGACCATAATAAACATAGTCTTACGTAAGTAAGATGGCTAGAATCTAGATTTACCTAGTAGTTGAAGCGCTCCAAATCAAAGAATGAATGCCATCTCCTCTGAAACTTGAGCTCATCACTTATGTAGCCACCTCATCTCTTTTTCTTTTTCTTTTTTATTCTTTTTGCAAATCTAGCCCAGCTTATGTATTCATAAATTTGCCACTCCTCTTCGCTGAAGTTGAGCTAGGCGATGCATGTCCCCTGCTGCACTCGACGAGCGTGGAAGCTTGCCGGTGCCGCGGCAGTGCCCGCGAGAAGCGTGGTCCACCGTGACAGGAGAGCTTCCGTGTTACCCAACCGCGTGCTCCCGTGGTCAGCCGCCTGTTCCTGCGTTCGTATGCGTTGCCGCGGCACCGGCAAGCTTCCACGCTAGCCGAGTGCAGCGGAGAGCTTCCACACTCTCCGGGCACGGCAGGGGATTTGTGTCGCCTGCGACCCCTTCCGTAGTAGGGAAGGGTACCAAATTTGTAAATGCATGTGTAAGGAGGCTAAATTTAAAAAAAATAAGGTGTAGAAAGTTGGATAATAGATGAACTCCGGAATCTGCAAAATCGCATGTGACAGGACCAAATCCAAAATAACAAGGCAAGAGGGTAAAATAGGCTCAAGCCCAAGGATTGAATTTCATTTTCGGATCACATCTCAGAAGTGGCCCTCTTCAACCCCTGTGAAATGGTCTCCCAAAGCTAGAAAAATATGAGAAAAGGTATGAAAAAATCATTCAAGTATTTATCTACATTTCCTATCTGTTTCTATACAAAATACTAAGTACTTGTATATAAAACACCCTAAATTTAGAAATTTTGACTGATGTTTGGCTGATGATAAGAAACAAAGATAAAAGTCTACTGTCTAGAATGTTGGGCATCCACTTTAACTCCAGAAAATTGTCTTCTGCATTATATGATTTGGTGGGTAACTAATGGTGCGTTTGGTTGGGTGAATGAGGAGGAACATGTACAGGATGGTTCAGAATAGATTTTGATACATGCGTTTGGTTGAGTGTATGGAACCATCTCGTACGGAACGGAGTGGTACAGATTCTTGGAATATTCTTCAAATATGCTGTACCATCCCGTTCCTCTAAATTGGTTGAACCACCCTGTACCATCCCGTACTACTAGTGATAAAGTTTACCATACTAACCTCATCCATCCAACCAAACATCATCTCGTACCATCCTGTACCATTCCATCCAAGCAACCAAACAAACTCATATATTATTCCATTCAGACAACCAAACATACCCCCTGTACCATCTCATCTAGGATCATCCCATCCATCCTGTACGATCCCATCCCATTCAACCTCGTTCACCTAACCAAACGCACCCTAAGCTAAACAGTTTCAGCAGAGCTGGATATAAACTAACTGTGATACAATTCAATTGAACAAACACATGGTGGGAAGAAGATCGGCTACACAGACCAGCACATTATCAATACTAATCCTCAGCTATATTCTTTTCATAGGGAGAAAACATCTTGATAACGTCATACCTGGAATATCAGACATAAAAGTTAGGTTATAAAAAACTCAAATTGCCATAAAACTAATACTCAAGAAACAACTCACTCAGATATTCTGAAATCCAGATTTCCTACATAGGTTTGTAGGACGAATCGACGTAGACCGTAAATCTCCATTGAAACAATTTGTTTGTATTTTTTTTGCAAAATTTTTATATGTATTTCTTAGAAAAGGTATTACAATTCTCCATAAAAAAATTAGTGCTAAATATAGTCCTACAAATATAAAAATCGGTCCAATTCATGATCATCTCGTTAAAAAAACCCGAACGCTCACCCCAATTTACTGTAGCAATTTAAAAAATAGTTTTTTTTTGTTTTACCAAGATTTGAAATCTCAGGCTTACTGAAAGCTAAAATTTTGACTGAGATTTTTATCTTAGCGAAATTTGTAACCATGCTCAAGCCTCGTCAAAGCGACGGTGTGGCATGCGTAAACCTGTAGGAAGAAGCCAGAAAAAGCTTGGTTGGTCTCATCTCATGGAATGGAAGCGTGTGTAGTGCGCTCAGGCGGCACTGGCAGGTGGCAGCCTCGAAATCTCAAACCGCAAAAAAAGTACTGACTTTTGCGTCACTCCAAGAGACGCGAGCACGTCATATACATCGGCATCAAAAGAAGCGAGAATTCTTTACGTATTGCTTTGTTGCTTCTTCAAGTTTAGGACGAACGTGGTGCAAATCTTGGCTCTTAATTAAAATCCTACTGCCGCCAAGTCGCATAATGATTAGAGTTGTACTTGTTATGTGTAAAGATGGTTCTTGACTAATCAAGATCGATCAAAATAGAGATAAAAGATATAGATTTATAGTTTTTTCGTTGATATTTTTTGGAATGAACAATGTGCCATTATGCCTCTAATTATATATGGGAGAGGAGAGACTTTCTTTGCATTAGAAAAAACCTACTCCCTCGAAAAATGATATTTAAAAATAACTAAATCATCCTTCTTCATTAGCTTACTTATTGCTCTTAGATGGTGTGAATTGTTTTATTCTACAGTAATAAATAACATTAGGAATAACAAATGATAAAGGTATGCAAAGGAAAAAAATAGTTAAAAGTTGTCTCGAAGTTTAGAGAGTAGATCCTAGAATAATTTACTGGGATTCTGATACCAAGTTAAAAACTCATAGGGGTATGTTTAAAAAAGTATCCATACATATTTGAAATAGAATATTCCGCAACACTCTTTTGGACATTTTTCCAACATCATATTCACACCTCATTAAAAACTTATTACAAAAATTTAGTGGAAAAAGGACAAGAGAAAAGAGTACATATGTCGCGTGTCTTATACTTAAAAACCTTCAATTGAGAAAACTAAACGGGACAAAACTCAATTAGGAAAAAAGAGTACAATATATCATCTCAAAGATAATCACATATGAAGTTCAAATATCTCTCTTGAAAACTTCAACTCTATGAGTCTTTTCATACATATGCCTCTCATATGCTTCTCAAACATGGAAGTCGGTAAGGCTTTGGTAAACAGATCACCTAGATTTTTACTAGTATGAATTTACTATATTTCAACATTCTCCATATCTTGCCGCTCATAGGATTATATATACTTAGCAGATATATGCTTTGTCATATTTGTTTGGCATAACTACTCTTCAATTGTGTAATGTATGCTGCATTATCTTTATATATAATCGTGGAGAATTTATCATATAATACAATTATCTCTGAATGATTAGTTGACGAGGCAACTATTTACTATTTCACTGATTTCAAAGAAATTGCAGTTATTCCGCTTAGAAAGACATATCCAGCCTGAGATATGGCATTATAGGGATTAGACAAATAGTTAGCATTAGAGCAACCACTTATTTTGGTATTTTGATCTTTTTGGGTAAAAGAGTCCAACATACATTGTTCCTTTTAGGTACCCAAGAATCTGTTTAATTCAATCCAATGATTCTTCACGAGCTCAGACGAATATCTTGCTAAATAATTCACTGTAAAAGCAATGTTGAGCCTAGTAGCATTGGCAAGGTATAAAAGTGCACCAACATCGTTCAAATATAGAGCCTCCGGTCATAACACATCCTCATCTTCTCATCTAGGACCATATAGATCTTTCACTATATGCAATATCCTAACGACCATGAGTATTTTGCTTCGTCATGAGAAAATTTCTTAAATACCTACTTGATGTAGGTAGTTTGGTGCAAGAATATACTACCATATAGATTTTCATTCTGTAACCTCAGACAATTTGGTTTCACCTGAATATTTCATCTCAAACTCTGTCTTTAAGTATGAGCTAGCTTTGATGATGTCCTTATTGGTTCTAATGATATTCAAATCATCTACATACACTAAGGTGATACAAAATCCTGTCACAAATTTCTTTATAAACACATAGTGACATACATCATTGCTAACATATCCTTTATCAGAAGGAGTATACTCATACGATGTTATTGATCTTTGCAATTTCACACTATACGTGTTGCGATTATCATTCTCGCTCATACGTGGGATCTTCAATCCCTCAGGAATCTTCACATAGATTTTCGTATCAAGTGACTAATACAAATATGCAATCACAACATCAATGAATTTTATACTCTGGTTCATGCCTGCTACCATAGATATCAAATGACAAAATGTAACGCTATTCATAATAGGAGAATAAGTTTCATCGTAATCGATACCAGATCTCTGTATGAACCTTTGTGCTACTAATCAGACTTTATACCTCACCACTTCGTTCTTTTCATTCATCTTTCTCATTAACAACCATCTGTGACAAATGAAAATGATATCTAGAAGAGTCTTGATAACAAGTTTAAGGACCTTCCTATTATTTTGTGAATTTAGTTTAGTTTTGATTTCATTCTTCTATTTATGCCAATCATGGCGACTTTTGCATTTAGTAAGTCTTCGGGTCGATATCCGAATTCTCAATATGAAAGCAAATTTTGAGGCAAAGCAGGTGCAAATAGCACAAACTTGTCTAAAGTATGTTTCTCTAGTATCCACACAATTTGTGGCATACTCTTTATTCAAATCAATTGTCACTTCATTTAAATCAATTAAATCTCTGCAATTTCCCAATACGGCAAAGTTTGTGATTTCAATTTCCGTAGTCTAAGTGTTTTCTGCTATAATCATTAGATAGAAACAATATTGTTTACTGAGTTATGTACTCATCGTGACATATTCAACATCACGTTTAATAAAAGTGTAGTACAATTCGAAGGTATAAGAAGCCACTCAAGATTTTATTTCAGATATCCCATTTTCTTTGTTAGGAGAAATTATTTTGCTCCATTCTCTTCTTCAGTTTCTAGATGAAAATAGTTATTCCGATATCTTTAAAACTCAGAAGGACGTGTGTTGAATCTAGGAATAATAATGCATCTTTGGTTATTATTTTAGTTTCCGCTGGTAACACTATCGAAGCTCTTCCAAATACAATAATGTTACCACAATTGCCTGCTCTGGTCAGAACATTATCAATCATTTTGCTCAATGTCTTAAAATACTTTATCTCTCTCATAATAGTATTCGTGGAGCAAATGTGTGCAAGATAGAATTCCTTTTACCCTCCATCCATTGTAATTTCTTTGTAAGCATGAGATAAACATTTGCATGTATTAAAACATGGCAAAAATATTTATGCCACTAAACATCAAGCATAAACTATGCAAATAAACATCATGCATATGCTGAAATCAAATTTTATTCATAAATAGGAACTAAAGATTATGCTTTGATTCTACTTTATTAACTATATTTTAATAGGATAAACCAAAATTTGGTGTTTTAATTTAACACCATACTAATACATGATTCGACTATTATTATATAAAGATATGCAACGGGACTTATACGTTTTAACCAAAACTTTGCTATGTGCTCTTTGCACTGAAGATGTCAATTGTCTGAACCCTATAGACCCCATAATCACTCCCACTTTTAGGAGTGTACTTAATTGATGGAGATCTATATTGTCTCATTCTCCTTTGACACATCTTCCTCATCTATCACCCCTTCTTTTGGACTTGCATATGTTGGATGGACCATCCCTTATCCTAGGGAATTGTCTTCTTGGTGGGTTTCTCAACTAAATAGCACCATCTCTTTCTACTTGAAGCAATGCACAAACAAGTGAGCAATGCCTTTTATATTATTTTGCCGAGACCACCACTCGGGTGTAGAATACCCGAGGGCCTCTTGTATATACCATACTAGTCCCATGATGAGTGGCTAGTACATACATTCACAATATTGGCATCACATCCATACACAACATGGCATAGATGATTAAAAACATAGGTTTTATATACAACAGGTAAATTGTTGCAACAAGAGGGCCATTGGTCTAATGGAGAGAACACTAGTAAAACGCAGCGAAAAAGTAGTAAAATAAATATTAAAGTCCAGCAGTATGCCTCAACCTAAAAATCCACAGGCGATTGATTAGATCAAGCTATAGAAGAGATCGTCATCATATTCCCTAAAACCTACGGTAAAATATGAATTTTCAAGAGCGGCGATTCCTTCTCTTCTAAATATCAACAAGTAAGGTTGAGTACATTTATACTCACCCAGACTTGTAATATATCACGAATATAGTTATATGTATGGCTATGTGAAAGGAATGGCCATCCTACGAAGTTCTCAAATTTTGCATCAAGCGAGATTCATTCAAAAATAGCAAATAGTAGATTCCAAACGGAATTTGTAAAGAGTAATTGTCAAGTATGTAACGTAAATATGAGCAAGTCACAATCCTCTATGATTGCGATCAATGATCCATTCCTAGCCATACACCTAGCATACCATCTGTGTCATGGCTACCCACCATTTTCAATTCAGAGCTAACTAATATCAATGCACCAAATCTCTCATGACCGCAAGGATGGATTTTTGAAAAGATTTACAGTCTACAGGGGTGTATAGCTTTACCTAGAAGACATGATCAACACATATTGTTGGCCATTACACGCTTCCTTTGGCGTGCAACTGAGAGATCATCATAAAACTATTATATCACCTAAACCTAACTTTGCAATAGCAAGGTGATGTTTGATCCTCGCTATAGCGATGAAAACAAAATTCAAGTAAACACAATGTCAATGACAGTTTACTCCGTGTCATAACTATTTTCCCCCATAGCGACACATGCACCATTGTATCGGCAAGCTTTAGCCCTAGCACCTCAGTGAGGGAACCCCTTCGAGCAAACCTACCCGAAATTTCCCTTGAATGTAAAAAGCTAGTCCTATACAACTTAGTAGGTTAGAGTCATCCTATAATAACACTTGTGGTTGCACGAATATCTTGTATAACACTACATTCAGTCCTTAATCGACCCGGGTGAGAACTCTCCTTGCACTACGTGCAAGTCTATCTCTCGCACATCGTAGATCATAAATTTACTCGCCCGTATCAAAAATTAATTTTCATTTTTGATTTTAGACCAAAATAACAAAGGTAACACATCTAATCCATCATGTCAAAATTTCCATTTCTGAATAGATGCTTTAACCGTTCATTTGTTCTTCCTAAGTCTAAAGCATGGCTAAGCATGAGCATGTATAATCAAGTATACCCAAGGTTAACATCGATTATTTTTTAACCCTATCTTATGGATTTCAATGGTAATGTTGTGTATTTATCAAGGAAGTTCGATGCAACAAGTAGTACTATCTACCCATACCCACAATATATCCATTTTAATAAAAGTACACATATGCATAAATAAATTTGTAAAATAATATAAATTAAATGAAATAATAGGATCAATATGATCAAAGAAGGTGCTTGCCTTTCTAAGATCGAGGATGCCAACTAGAGGGGGGTGAATAGGCAGTTTTAAAAATTCTTCTTCTGATTAAAATCTCGTCTAAGTACCCTTATGTCAGAACCTAAATGATAATAGATGCGGAAACGTTAAACTGTGGTTTTGACAATTAAAGCCTAAATCAACTAGGCTCACTAAGTGCACTAACTATTTATGTCTCTAACAACAATTTGCAATCCTAAATATAAGCAATCAATCAATCAATTCTATGAATATAAATTTCTTGAGTATAAATAAAGAGCAGAATGCAAATCACAAGAGACACACCGATATTTCACCGCGGTGTTCGGAGACTTGCCGGTCTTCCCTAATCCACGTTGAGGCAAGCCCAAAACACTTTGGACCGGCTCCATGAATTGAGCACCCGCCTCGAATCCACTAGTGGTAGCTCTTTCCCCCTCCAGGTAGGTGAGCTCCGACGTTCACAACTTGTCGGGCCTTCTCACAATCTCCTTGAGAAGGTCACAGCGCACAATGCCTCCACAAGCCGTCTAGGTGCCAGCAAACACCAAGAGTAACAAGTCAAGTCCTCTAGCTTGAGCTCTACCAAGTACAACACATGTACAATGGTGATCACCGAGTGCAACACATGCACAAGGCTCCCCTCAAGTGAAACACATGCACAAGAGGCTCTCAATCCTCTCCTAATTGTAACACATACAATTAGAGCTCACTCTTAACTCAAAAACCAAATTGAAGAGTGCAACACATGCACAACTCAACCACAAAGAGCAATGAACTCTCCAAAATCATAGCAACAACCAAATGCCAGCCCACAAGGCTTCTTATATAGCCTCTACAAGAAAAACTAGCCGTTGAGGGAAAAATTGGGCAAAAGTACCCAAGAAATCCTGTCATACCACCCTAGGGCCGATATGATTGACCTTTGGTCCAACGGCTAGTAAAAACTAGCCGTTACTCAGAAAATTCGGTCATAATGCACCCCGGTCGATATAACCGCTCCTCGGCCAGTATGCCCGGAGGGGGTCCGGTCATACCGGGCTGTCTACCCCGAAAACATTTTTGGAAAAAACACACCAAGGTGACCCCAGCCATACCAGACTTGGGGCGGTATGACCGGACTAGGGGCGATCATACCACTCCTTCAGCCACTAAAATGCCCGTAACTTTACTCCGAACTCCGATTTATGTGATCTTGGGCTCTATGTGAAGCTTATCAAGAGGGCTACAAACTACACCCATTTCTAATATTTAAGCAACCATAGATATTTTTAAATATCACCAAAACAAAAACTCCAATATAGTCACTTAAGCCTAAAATCTGATTTCTCAAAATCCTTTACAAAGACTTTATCAAAAGCGTGACTACAAGCCAGCAAGAGTCAATAAGATCAAATCTTGAGTCATGTGATGATCAACTCATGATCAAAACAATTTTGCAAAACACATTTACAAATTCTAATCACATGCTCTAAAAAATTACATTAAGCTCAACTCATTTGCAACACATATTTAAAAATAAACCGAGAAGCTATGAGATCAATCCTCTAGCAATGTAAGGATCAATACATGATCCTGACACTTTGCAAAACACATTTTCAAATGCCAACACATGCTTTAGGATCGAAATTTATAACCTCTAGCTTATTTGCAAAACATATTTACAAATAACAAATCAACATTTTGCAAACACAAAGCATAAACTTTGCTTAGCTTTGTGATGATTAATACATGATCAAATCACAAGCTAAAACACCAATACATGAGCTCTCACCTTTTGCAACACATGTAAAAACTTAGCTCCATACAAAAACCACATAAACCAAATTACATGAGCTATCTCCCTTTTGTAACACATGCAAATCCATAGCTTCATGTAAAAATCAAATCGATTAAGATTCAATAAGAATGAAGCATGAGCTCCCTTATTTGCAACACATGCAACTACTTAGCTCATGCAAGTACTTAGCTCATGCAAGAACCAACCAAAAGAGTGAACTAGAGTAAACCGGATTGAGTTCATCAACACATGATGAAGCTCAAGCTATAAGACTTGACCCTTCTTAATAGTACAACAACGTATACTAGCAACCCGGTCTTCCATCCAAACACCGAGAATGGTAAAAGACTAGGAACACATCCTTAGCCCTAGCTAGTTATACCTTTGCCTCTCGCAACCACTTGGAGCTTTCACGATGACCGATCATCTTCTCTCCAAGTCGGGGTCTTTATCTTGTTCATCAACACATGATGAACTTCATCTCTTCTTCTTCTATTTGGGATAACCTCTTGAAGCTCATCAACACATGATGACTTCTTCTTCCTGATTCTTCATTTTCTTGGACTCAGCCTACTTCACAACTCATAGAAGATTGTTAGTCTAACAAACACGGTTGTCTCAATCATCACTTGCACTCCATTAACACATAATGGATGCCCCCGAGATAGATTGAGCACGACCCAAAGACAATTGATTGAAAGATTAATTGTGTCTTGAGTATACTAATGCAACTAATGCTTCATATACTCAATAACTTTCAATTGCCTTAAGATTAACAAAGTGAACCATCAATACATGATTAGTTATTTGTTGATTGAATGGCAACCGGACACAATTTAAATTGTCATGAGTATATATTAACTACACAAGTTTCATGTACTTAATTCGATGGAATCTAAAAGTAATGATCCAATTTATATGGAGTGGTGAAAAAGGATCAATACTATTAAGACCGTCAACTATAGAATAAACTCCATTAAATGTGTGCATACAAATAATTGAACTTGAATCAATATTCACATATCCAATTTTTTATTGCTTTAGAGTTTATCCTATATTGCCATGAGTATACTACAATTACACAAGTTAAATATACTCAAGGGGTTATTTCAAAGTAATGATCCTTGAAATTTGTAGCAAGATGAAAGGAATCAATACTATTGAAACATGAAGATAAAGCATGAACTCCCCCTAAATTTGTGCATTCATGTATATATAGAATTGGAAACATTATGCACATTTTAAGACTGAAACTACGGTGGAGTTCATCTTTTATCTTGAATTTAAGTAACGCATCTAGAAATAATAGAGTTGTATTTGATGCATACCTTTAGTATTTCCCTTTTTCAATGAGATGAGACTAACTAAAGATATACTTAATAAAAGAGTTAGTCTCGTATTTGGATTTATCAATATGATCATGAATATTATATCCAAAGAATACAACAAGATATGATAATATGAATTCGAATGCATACCTTTATATTTCAATCTTTTTCATCCAAAAGAAACTAATAAGAGTTAAGTCCAACAAAAGAGTTAGTCTCATAAAAGTATTTCTCATTAATTAACAATTGAGACTAATCAGTATTATGATTATCAAAAGAGTTAGTTTCAATATTAGATTTGTCATTAACACCAAAACCAAACTAATGGAGCTTGAACTTTCACTTGCTTGTTGAACTCTTAGTCTTATTCTAGATCAATGGTGAAGGTCTCCCGGACGTCGGTCTAAACGTATTATGTCATAAAGCATAAATAAGAACCAAATAAATATAAACAAAGATAAAATTCAAATATTTTTTGTATAATAAGAAAGAACATGATTTTTTAAAAAAATAGAAATTGATTTCATTCAATTTGGAGTTTGTATACAATAGTTATGAGCATTTGAATTTAAATCGGATGGAAAATCCTAAAAAGAAAAGAAGAGAGGTGGTGATGTCAAAGGCGTAATCTCATAGATTACATCCTCCAAAAGAGAAGGTATATTCTCAACTAATTTGAAAGCACCATTTTCATTTAAATAAAATGATTTTTCTTTCGGGGAGACTGATAGCTGTGTCAGGATTTTATTATTTTTTGAAAAGACTGACATGTGGGATCCACATGTTAGTGACTCGTATCTAAATATCGATTTGAAATATAAAACACATCATTATTTATAATCGCCGCTGGTAGTTGGGACACACTCGTCATAGAGAGAATAGAGAGAGAGGTTGAGCGCCATGGCCAAGAAAGGAACAGGTGAGGTTGAGGACATGAAGGGGTCATGATGGCCAGAAAGGTGGACGGAGGCGGCGAAGCGATGGAGTTGAGCGGCGAGTGTTCTTGGGCTAGTGAGGGGCTAGGTGAGAGAGAGGGGTTGAGGGTAACTAGTTCATCATGTTAGAACTAGGGGCCTCAGACGAAGCTATAGGAGTTGGCTTGGGGACCAATAGTCATCGGAGGCGAGCTAGTGGCTTGAAAAGCGGCGGTGTAGAACAGGGCATCAATGGTGGTGGCACAAATAATGATTTCAAGGATGAACAAGCAGAAGGCTGGCTTTGGGAGATCACCACAATCACAAGGATGAGGTCAGAAGCGACGGAGGTGGTCCAGAGTGGCTGGACGGCGACAGACAGTAATGGCGGTAGCAAGCTTCACGATGGTAGTCAAGCATAGAGGGAGGAGCTGAAATGGAGCACGGGAAAGGGTTGGGTCACATGGATGCCCAAATGGACCATGTTCAAGGCAGAGATTCACCGAAAAGGAACTATGTGCCTGTTGAAGCAACAATCAGAGATGGTGAAGAAGACATGAGTCCGGCATAACACTGCACAATAGGTCACATCCACTTAGGGCTTTTGAAGAGGAAGGAGAAAGTCACATAATGACACAAATGTCGAAGCTAGGGCTCACTAGGAAAGGGTGTTTCTTCAACGGAGAATGCTCTGTAGCTCAAAAATGGTGCTTGCGTTCCGGGTGACTCAGTGAGGAAGAAGGGTTGCAATCAGAGAAAATGGATTCGCCATTGCACGCTAATGGGGAATGGCAAGGTAGGGTGGCTTAAATAGGAAGAGAATGGCGATTCTCCTTGTCATCTTCCTCTCAGCGGTGCTTACGATGCCCCGATTTATCGCGCACAACAGTAGCTCGCAGGCTACGCGACAATGGCATATGGCATGAGGCTCAAGATGATGGGATGGATCGACTAGCAGGCACGCGATGTGATGGGGTAGAGCAGTTAAAGCATCTGCCTTCGCCATGGCCACAAGCCACATGGAAAAGACGACCTGCTAGTGGGCTTGGGCTGTCAGCGGGGCGAGCAGAGAAGTGAGGAGACAAGGCGCACCTGCGAGAAGACATCTTCACTCGTGAAAAACGGGAAACGGGATTGGCTTAGGAGAGATGACAGCGGCTGACGGGTGAGGTCAGCATATCAGCGAGATAGAAGAGGCTGACATGCAGGGCAACCTGTCTGCGAGACAGAAGAGGAGATTTGAAATTTATTTTGGTCAGATATCTTACTCGAATGCTTAGGTATAGTTACAGGGCTCCAAAAATTAAGAAAATTTTGTGGATACACTTGACGTAGTATTGATGTTTGAGAAAATTTTCTAAAATTTTATTAGTCCTGGATTTCCTTCGGAAATTCTTTTGTCGCCTTAGTTTTTAATACAAGGTGCAGTGTTTGTTTTTGCAAAAATAGCATCCTAACTCCAAAAATTCTTAAAAAAATATTGAGATGCACTTTGGATTATTTAAAATATAAGTAAAATATTTTCTAAATTTAAAAAATTTCAAATTAATTTTTAAAATTCAAAAACAACTAGGAAGTGTAAAAAGTATTTTCTTTAATGTGGAAGATTATGAAAATTCATGGAAAATGCAAGAGAAATTTTGGCAACTTAATAAATGATTTGTGGGCAAAATTCGAGTTGTTACATAGTTTTCCTCCAACATGTATACAAGTACAGAATTGTGTGGAGAAGTTTTGCGAACAGTCTTTTGGAACATCTCATCTTCAATGATAGTCACCCCACATGTCATGAGTGTGTTCACTACACATAAAAGGATTGGATTGTATATTGCAACAGATGTGTAATCTGCCATCTTCGTAACAATCCAACTATCAAATGCTTCAGACTGGACACTTCTCTTCATAAATACCTCAAACTTGTCCTTTAGAGCTTCCTACAAATCATATGGGTCTGTCACATAAGCAAGTTCATGGCACAATTTAGCATAGATATGATTTCTCAGGAAGATCATGACCCATGCCCTTTGCTTTGCGATAGCACATTTGTCTGTCTCAAGGACACGCTTGCAATTCCCTAGCTGTCAAGTGCGACCTTGCCTCCATCTCCCAATGGATGTAGTTCCGGCAATCGATGGTCAGCACTAGGAACCCTCTACTTGGTATGATATCTTTCATACCTTTCATTTTGCCTATCAACAAGTCGAACAACCATGGTTAGCGCAATAAAGCTACCACCATCAAATTATGCAGGACAATTCTAATTCAATTTACTAACATGGTAAATAAGAATATATGAATTGCCAGCAATTTTTTTGCTAATGTTTTGGACAGATGATCAATTTCTATCAATTAAAACATCAGAAAACAATTTTTGTCAATTAAATAAAGCCTAAATGAGTTAAATATAATAACTAGAAACTTTATAAGGTTTAAACCATAAATTCACACGTGGAGGAAGCCCTAAACTTTAAACCAAAAGTTTCAGGCATTTGTTTTGCAAAATTTTGACCCATGAGACCTAATTTCAATGAATTAGGAACTTATTTGTAATTCTCTGAGACTATAGTGGTTTTCTAGAAAAGTTCAACTGTCCGCAAAAGCTCCCCCTCACTCCAGCGACTGAAAGAATCTTACAGCCCCGTGTACGTGGCAAGGCCACATGGCGATTCGGCCTAAGCTTGGCTCAGCTAAGTCGACGTGGCGTTGCTCCCCATCCATGTATAGCGGTGCAGTAATGACCCACTGGTGTTCTCCCTCGGTGGAACACGACGACGATGTCTCAGCCCCCGCACATCGCAAGGGAACCGATAATGATGATCCGGCTGACCCGTGCACATGGCACGCTGACGGCAGTGGTTTTGTGGGATGCGCACATGGTGCATTGACCATGACACCCGGTCGTGTCCCACACACGGCAGCGATGGAGTCCCAGGCTCGGTCAGCCTAGTAGATCAATGATGGTGACATTCGGCGTCTCGCCATGGCATTATGGATACAACTTCCAGCGAGCCATGCAACAGAACAGTCTCAACAGTGTTCCAAGGTTCTCGCAATGGCGCGGCACAAACAAGGCGAGTCTTGTCGACCAGCTGACGGCCATGCATAAGGCACGACACGACGTCAGTTACTCCATGGCGTGATTCGATTGTCGATGCATCGATTTAGCTGCACGACGACACTGCCCAATGCATAGATGTATTTAGCGGCCACACCAAGGCGCAACACAAACGCCAATCACACCAAGACGTGTATTGACGGTCGAAGAACCTGACACATGCCAAGACATGAAACAACATGGATCTCACTGAGGCGCGAAATGATGGCTAGGATTTGGTCGATGCTAATCCCACCCAAGGTTAGACATCAGTGGGATTAGAAGAGTAAAAAATTGGGAAGAAGTCAAATAAATCCAACAACTAAATTGACAAGAAAGATCAAGCAATAACCTTTAAGCGTGAACTGCCTTCGCTCGATAGCAATCTCGTGCTGATAATGTGTTATGTATCAAGAACGTTGTTGATCAATCAAGATTGGATAAACATGATATCAGAACAAAGACACGATATTTAGATACATAGTTTTCTCCTTTTTATTTATTTTTAGTAGTATGTTTACAATATACCACTATGTCGTAACTTATATGTGGAAAAGGAGGAGAATTTTCTTGCGAGAAGCAATGTAGACCTGAATGGTAGGAAAGGAATTTTGTTACATGTGTGACTATGAACCAAAGGAGTTCTAACTCGGAATCAACTTGTCTAACTCGAAGTGTGGTAAAATATGACAAGGTTTGGCTACGAACCAAACAAGCCCTAAATTTCGTGACATTAGGACAGACAGTTCAATACGGATGGAAAAATAAAAGGAAATTCCTACTTTCCAAACCATATTGTATACTGAAGATTTGTGTAAGTACCTATGGTAGGGCCTAATTGGTTAATGATAAGCCAAAGTTGTATCATAGTAAAGACTACTATTGTCTATATATATTCTTATATATCATCTAAAGACAAATCTAATGATAATTTTTATAATAGATAATATCTTAAGATTGTTTCAATCGAATCCCACAATATTTTAGTTATTATATAAAAAAGTATTTACTTGTATTATCTATATTGCTGTCTTTTAACGAAGAGAAAGTTGCCTTCTCTTCGTTCTCTCTTCTCGGTGCCGGTAAAAATATTAGGTAAAAAACTTAACGACTGCGTCATAGACTCATAGGACCAGCTTTCGAAAGCAGAAATTCCATGTGAAACTGATCGATTCTTGCAGTAATCCTGGTAAAAATTGCCCGTGTGTGTGTTCACATATTCCAAGAATTGTGGCGCTAGTATGTCAGGTTGGGAGTGCCCTGCATGTCCACGCTACTGGCACAGCACGAACAGCCACGAGCATGAACAGCAGCATTGCAGTTACCTTACCTTCAGTAAAAACAAAATTGTTACTTTCTTTTTTGTCGGGAACAGGTAGCCTTTCTGCGGTTACCGAAATCCAGACATTGCATTGCACAGCGATTGCCCGTGTGCTCTGCTGCAGTTCAGTGTTTCGGAAGTGTCGCTGCGATATGCACCGGCACTGAGCAGTAATGTCCGCCGCTGAACAAACGGCCAAACGCACGTCCAGTCTCACGAACGCTCGCTGCATGCGACATTGAAGCTGCCGCGTCACGTCGTCAGTGAACTTGCATATATGTCAACAGACATGCTAGAAGATGGTAGACGACTCCCAGGTGGTCCTACTGCGGTGCTGTGGCCTTCAGCGTTTCCCGGGTACCATAGGGTACTACTAGAACGAACCATCGGACGGTACAGCCCAATTCTGAGCTCCTAAAAAATTATTTTTTTCAAGATTAGCTTCGTATGATTTTTTTAAAAAAATATGGCTTTCTGGACCGCAATTCCTACACACGGGAAGCGCTATAATAACCATGAGGTGACACGTGGCGATGCGGTTACGGAATTACCTAATACCGCACCTTCACTCAGCGGCAATCCAAAATAAAAAAAACACTGTGGTACTATAACATGGTATTTTTTTTTTGGAATTTTGGATTGCTGCGAGTGGAGGCACGGTATTTATCGTCAGTGGCGCGGGAATTCGGTAATTCCGCTGAGAGGAGGCGTGGCATTAGGTATTTCGCCATGTATCGCCTCGTAGTTAATGCAGCGTTCCTCGTGCCCAGGAATTATATTTGCCGTGCTCCCCGTACACGGGATTTGCGGGCCAGTGGGCCATATTTGCAAAAAAAATACACGAGACTAGTTTTGAAAAAAAAAATTGGCGCTACAACAGTGAAGAGTTCCCTGATACTCTAGACACAAGCGTCAACCTTAGATCAAGGGTCTGTTTGGGGGAGTTATAGCTTTTCTGAAAAGCTGTTTTTTGGTTTTTTTTTTAGCTGAAAAGAGTCTGTAGCTTTTTATAATAGACCGTTTGACAAATAGCTAATTTCTCTCAGTAATAAGCTACAAAAGCAGGTCTAGCCCAGTTTTCAGGTTTTGGCTTTTGTTAGTTATATACGGCTTCTGATTTATACAAAAACCGCTTAAAAACTAAATTATTTAAGAAGCTTATTGAATTTTCAAAAACTAAAACTAGCTTAAAGTTCTCAAACAGGCCCCAAATCCCGGCACTAATTGTGAGCAAGAGAAAAACAAACAGATCGACGAAAACGACTAGTAGTAATAGGAACAAGTTGGTTGCCAGGTGCTATCACGGTGCTAAGCCCAGGCAAGGATATGTCGGAGGGCACATGTGGGCGACACTAAGTTTGGACTATCCAGCTTGGCATTACCCGCAGAATTCCATCATATAAGCGACAATTAAAATGGATAGCAATGTATGTCAACTCGCAAGCGAGCAGACTGCTCAAACAGCTATGTTGTACTGTAGTGACAGAACGAGAGGACGTAGTTCCATCTCCACATGCGGGATGGCTACGTAGATTTGCAGATGCAAATCTTCAGCCCTCGCAAAAATAGAATAAGAAGCTAAATCTTCAGACATACGCAGCTGAAAACACGAATTGTTCAGAAGAAAGTGAGCAATTCCCAAATAATATCGAGTTTCAGAAAGGACACAAAGGAACCTGTGGAAACAGATATGCGTTAACTGAAGCCTGATCTCGGAAACACACTTGAAACGACCTATATAGCTACTGTTGCAAGATCCCGTGTCGTACGTTTTGGCATGGCACGGCGTGCATTATCGGCACTACAAGCAAAACTACTCCGACCGCGGTGGCTCTCCCGTCGACGTCTGGCCGCCGTCGCTTTCCGGCGAGGGCCAGGGCCGTGGGGGCCGGATCCCTGCGCGCGTCAAAGGCATCAATGATACGGAGGCTCCTTGTGATCGTAGAGCTGCCGCTGCCGTCCATTTGTGGCCGGGTTCAGAGGACGCATGCACCCCGACGACCGAGTAGGATGGGAAGCTGCCAGTTGCTTCCAATAATTCCTGACCCTTTTCTAGCCTGCTGCAACGCGACTGTTACACCGATACGTCAGATCAGTTACAGTTGTAGTACTAATCCACTGTATGATGCAACGGACAGCCAAGAGAGTACACACTTTATACAGGCCTCGATGGTTATTGGACACTTTGGTTCCTAGTAGCACGTTGTAGCCCTAACCCCTAATGTCTGGTACCTGTCTCCTTTTGTGTCCCAGTTTTTAGCGTCCGTTTCAAACGTAATTTTTTTATATAGAAAACAGTTTAATTACTTTAGAAATCAAGAATAGCTCCCGCGTTCCAAATACTGCTTTCAGAGCTGCTGCTAGTACCACCTTTCTACTTGCAAATACGACGAAGCTGCAGTTTTCACACGGATCTCCAGGGACTAGAGATCGAGCGAGCGAGAGGGACAACAAAAAACGAACAGCAGCGCTCGCCGCAGATGCGGTGGCGTGGAGTTATCTGCGCCGGCGCCGGCGCCGCCCGGCGTATGGGGTATAGGATGCGGCGAGGTAAAGGATAAGAAGTGTCGCCGCGCGTGTTTGATACTGCCCTGACCTTTTTTTATTTCTTTACAAACGAAATCGCTGTAAAAAATTTAAAAAAAATTATGGAGACGGGAAATACAGCTATTCAATATTACACAAATTTTCGGAGTCCATTGTGCTCGGTGCGACAAACCCTCTTTTATCCAAAAAAAAAAGAGCAACAAACCCTTGCCCCGTCTCCGCCGTCCGCCATGGCCTCTTTTCAGGCTGGGTGACGATCGATCGCTCTGTCCACCGCACGGAGGCGGACGTGGACGGGAACGGCAACTGCAAGACCTACACCTGCACCGGCAAACCCGTCCGCGTATCCCTTAGCTAGGCTCGCGGAACCCCGTGCGGTGTCCCGCCTCTTCCTCCACTGACCGGACATGCCAAAGGACAACTGCCGGAGCCACCTCCCGGTGAGCTTAGGCCCTGTCCAGTCCTTCCTCTAATTCATGACCGGCTGCCATTGAAGATCGTCGGTGGAACTGGACAGTCCTCTCTCTCTAGCCTATGACCAGCTGCCATTGAAGAATACGGAGATGGAGCTGTTGACATGTTTTGTGAATTAGGTCATACATCATTTGATGGTTCAGTTGGCATAACAATTAAAGTTTAAAGGTCAACAACACAAGAAATTTACAAAGTATACGTACCTAGCTAGCTCATTTACAATTAACTTGGTAGAAGCATCAAATAGTGCCATTAATTGGTTTCTTGCCATTGAGATATACATAAGTCAGAGAACAGGGTTTAGGTTGGGGGTTACCAGGTATGTGACGAGAGTATTTAGGCTCGTGTTCAGGCGCATGGTGGGACGATCAGGCCTAGGGCGGACGGGGCACACGGTCGGGGATCTTTGACGATCAGAGTGCAACGTGGGCTGTGCACGGCAAACTGATGGTCAAAAAAGCCCTCACCTCATATGTATGCAGGAATTGTGTCGATTTTGTGCTTGTTTTTCTTCGCCGTTGAGAATATGGATTAGAGAATTTCTTCTCAATATAATTAGACATGTTTATCTGGGTAAATACTCGCCGTAGATAGACTTAGCACCAAAAAATTTCTGGTTTCACCACTCCTAACGTGAACTATCTGCCGGAGCTGCCTGTCCAATGTCGCGGCGCAGCGCCAGTTACAAGTTTCGCATTTCTCGCTACGTCCGCGCGCGCGTGAGCAGGAGGGTTATTGGGCCTTTGAACCTACGCCTTGTATTAGAAGGGCCAGAAAGCCTACACATAAGCTTTGTCTGCCAGCATAGGCTTGTTATTCTTGGTATTCATTATGGGCCATCGATCAGTTTGGTATAATTGTTTGTTTATGCTTAGTTTTTTTTTTTTTGCTTATAACTTAAAGTCAGCTTTTAAGTTTAAACAGTTTGTAAGTTAATGGCTTTTGTACGTGATAGAGGTGGGTAATTTTACCTTAACTTTAATGGTATTAGTCTGAAACCAATCATCAATAAGCCGAAAAAGCCTCTCTCCAGTGGCTTTTGACTTTTAGTTAGGTGGAGGCTTATGGCTTTTAAAAAGTCCAGATAAAAAGCTGCCCATTTGTTTTGGCTTTTAAGCCGATAAAAAAGCCCAAACAAATAGGGCCCAAAGCAATATGTTTAGTTTTTCCCGAGGCTGCGTTTAAAGGCTAATTGAAAGTAAAATCATGCAAGAGAAGACTAGACATGTCCGTGCGTGCCCAAGGTTTGAAATATCGGCGATTATCAGTCGAAAATCGGCCGTATTGGCCGGTCCGGCTTTGTAAATCAGTCGGCAAACTGGTTGAATTCAAATTCAAATTAAAAAAATCAAAAAAATTTGTACGACGTAAACCGGCCGAAAGTCGCTCAAAAAAATGACCACAAAAAAATTCAACTAGTCGGCCGATTTTCAAAAAAAAAATTGATTTTGAAACTCTACGATTTTCGACCGATTTTCGGCTCGATATTTCCGATTTTCGATTTTCAAATTTCGTCTAATTTTTTCTATACCGGTTTTGTGAACCCTGTGGGTGCTACTTCCCTATCTGGCCCTTGTGCACCATACCAAGACTAGACGCCCAAATTCCCAGTCGGCATGGGGATCTACTATCATTGTTCAAGCGACTACAACGAGGTTTTTACGAAGAATTATATGTGTAGACGAATTGCTATGGATTTTAGGAAGTAAATGCGGGAGACATGGTTGAGGTGATCACGCGGAGAGGAGACATGATGTTTTATACAGGTTCAGGCCTTCTACAAGGAGAATAATAACCCTATTTCTTGTATTCCTCTATTGGAAGAGATTACAATGGGATGTGCAATGATCATGATGAACAATATGTGCCAAAACTACAGGGCAATGAGTTGTGGTGTTGCTGTGTCTTTTGGTGCTTCCATCATCTGATGCCACCCCTTATATAGCATTGAACATGTGGCAGTTGCTACCCGCAGAGAGGTGCCTCATCGGTTCCTTGAATCCGCACATGGACGATAGTTGTTGTCAGTGAGGCTCCCTCACATGTCTAGCCTCTCTGGCACTTGGACTCTCGAGTAGAGGTGGCCAAACGGGCCGGGCCAAATGGGCCGGCACGCAGTACGCAACTGTGGGTCCGGTCCGGGCACGACACGGCCCAAAGCTAAACGGTCGAAGGTGCGTTTACGGCGGGCCGGCCCGTTTTCCCATTGTTCTGAATTTTTTCATATTTTTTACCATATTTTATCTATTTTTCTAATTTTTTCATATTTTTTTGATTTTTTTTCAAATTTTCTGACGCTAAACGGGCTACCGGACCGACCCGGCCCGTTTATGCGAAGATCGGGCCAAGACGGCACGGCGGCTCGAGAAGCTAACGGATCGTGCTGGCACCACCTGACCGTGGTAATGACACGTACGGCCTATTTAAGAGCCGGGCTTAAACGGGCCATGCCCATTTTTAAACGGACCGTGCCGTGGCCACCTCTACTCTCGAGGTCAATTTCGTTGCTTTATTGTCGTGAAGTTCATTGTTTTCCGATTGAGAGGACTCTACATCTTCAAAGAACTTCTAGAAGGTTCGATATTGGCTGGAAGGTGACTTGGACCCCCAAGAGCTGACCGTGTAGGGCCTTGGTGGGCGGAGCCTCCTAAGAGCTTTCAGGTTTCGTAACTTTTGTATGATCTTCGGTTTGGATAAATAATATATGTTCTTTGATAGGCTCGATGAGGCAGACGTCATGACAGCTTCTAATTTGTTATTTGATGAAGTTTATTTTTGCATATTTTTCAAAGGAAGTTCCTTATCCTCACTTTTTAGTCAAATTTCTGCGAAACAGACGAAACACATCTCTAGTTTTCATTTGGATGAGTTACCAAATGACACAATTTAGCACAAATACTGAGACATAATAATAAAATAGGGCGAGTAAAGCATATAAAGCGAGCGCCAACTCGAGCATATTCTTTCGAACAAGGGAAACACATGGAGGCTACGTGGACAAGCCTTTGTTCCAACAGCTAATGCAGGCATCTATTAAGGATTGCTTAATCCTTGTCTGGACATCTTTTTTGAGCGTGGGAATTACACATTTGGTGCGCCATCTACTTGAATATGTCAGGTGGGAAGTGTGCTGAGAACAAAATAAATCCCAGCCTTGACGCCCACGCTCACGCTGCTTGCTGTCGAGCGACTACAGCAAATCCTATACCGTCCAGCCGAAGATGGTTGCATGTTAGAAGTAGTATCTCCTAACCAAACCAAACCATAGAATACATGCTCATCTTCAAATCGCATCAACACATCCAGTCAAACAACACGCCAATGAGCATCATCGCTACACTGCTAACTAGCTTTCTTCTCCCATGAAAAGTCTTCGGATGAAAAACCAGAGATAGAACAGAAATGACCCGTCAATCGCGTGGGCCCATCATCAGAACGTGGATCGACGCGAAAAAGCCGACGCGGCCGCTGCCCAGATGTAAAAGAAAAAAAAGCGGCTCATCTCCTTTCACCAGTCGGGCCCGACCACACGTCGCCTAGGCCTCCATGGATCGCACGTGCGAGGAAAGCCAACCCACGTCGTGTCGCTATCGGGGCCGTCCGTTTCCTGGCCCGCGAGTTTCCACGGCCTGCAGCTCCTGGGCTCACAGTTTCCTCTTCCTGCCTTCTCTTGCACAGAATTTTCATTTGCTCGTCCTAATTACATACCTTTTGCCCTTTGGGGATAGCATTTCTGGTGGTTAACTATGAACTCATCCAGATCGAATCACGTGACTATGCCTATGATCATGATCTTCATGGATGAGATATTGGTCCTGAAATGAGACGGATAAAAGCATTACGAGCAGTACGGCGTAATCATTACGGAAGATCTGGATATTTTTTTTGTAAGACTGGTCTGGAAGTGAAAAAAAAATCATGG
Organism: Otatea glauca; assembly: GCA_036346275.1. Lineage (NCBI taxonomy): Eukaryota > Viridiplantae > Streptophyta > Magnoliopsida > Poales > Poaceae > Otatea > Otatea glauca. Next base: position 6,887,583 of record CM070711.1, on the reverse strand, counting down.
TTCTGAAACTTGATGATTAGCCAAAAGTTGCTTCTGTTGCTGGGACCATCTCACAGTCACTCCTCACGTGAACATGATAAATATCATGGAAGGAGCGCTCAGGATGGTGCAATTGCTTTTTTTAATCAAAATCTACATGTTCATCGATCAAGCAAAAACACGGACGCTGCAACTCCAAAGGCGTGTTGATACGCACGATATGGGTGAAGGAATAACAGCGACGATATGCTCGTATTCGTGTCCAACCGAATGATGAGACAACGTAAGTACATTTGGTCTTGAGCGGTGACAAAGCTGTGCCTGCCAGTGCCTTGCCGGGTGAGGTACAAAAGCTGAATCCGCTGACAGAGGGCCCGTGCCACGGTCTCCAAAGAGTACACAATGCAGGTTTCATTTCTTGAACTCTTAGATTATTTCTTGTAGAAAAAACATCTCTTTTCGTCATTTGATCCTAATACATATATCCTTGCGCCTCGAGCCTCATTTGCTGTCGCCTCCTATTTCACTGGTTCGGTACTAGTACCACTTACAACAAGATAAGAGGACAGACGTCTTTTAATCTCTCACAAAACAGGGGTAATAGACTTCTTTTAATCTTTCACAAAACAGGGGTAATAAGTCAGTAAGAAACACTATCTGTCGGTAAATTAACGTTGTTGGTTTGGTATTTTCTTGTAACCGTGGTCATGTGATCCAAAACTGCAAAAGAAGACTGTAAAAAGAAGGGAGAATCAAGATCGAAATGGGACTGCAACCTCGGTCAGTGCATGCACCCTTTTCCAACGCTCTTTTCACCCTGTTTCTCCCACGAATTTCATTTTCAAAGACTGCGCCTCTGCACATGAGGACAGAGGAGAGAGACGTGCCAATCACCAATTGGCTGCAAGCCTGCAAGGACAAATACAAGTAGTAGTACGAGCTAGTATTACTTGAGCTGGTCCCATCTCTTGTACCTTGTCCTCTTTTCATGCTTCTTCGATCTTGCGCGTGGTACAGGTAGGAACAGAGTTGGAAGCCAAGGGGTGGGTTGGTGGTGTGGTGCCTGTCCATGGGGAGGTCGCCGTGCTGCGACAGGGCGGCCGTGAAGCGGGGCCCGTGGTCACCGGAGGAGGACGAGGCGCTGCGCGCCTACATCCGGCGCAACGGCACTGGCGGCAGCTGGATCTCGCTCCCCAAGAAAGCCGGTGAGTGCTAGTTGATCACTGGTCCTGCCATGCCGTGCATGCTTGCATGATGCACACCCCTCCTGTTCTTGTTGATGGATGTGCCGTGTTGGTGTAGGGCTGAGGAGGTGCGGCAAGAGCTGCAGGCTGCGGTGGCTCAACTACCTCCGCCCGGACATCCGGCACGGCGGCTTCACCGACGAGGAGGACGCCATCATCATCTCCCTCTACAGCACGCTCGGGGGCAAGTAAGTAGCTAGCAGCACTCCTCCGATATCTCTGGCTCACCGGGCAGGAAGCAAAAGGAGCTTCTCTTTTCTTGGCATGGCCGCGATGACCAAAACGCGCGCTTTTGCGCCTGCAGGTGGTCGCTGATAGCGGCGCACCTGGATAGGAGGACGGACAACGACGTCAAGAACTACTGGAACACCAAGCTCAAGAAGCGCCTCGCCGCCGCGGCCGCCGCGGTGTCCTCCACCCCTTCCTCGTCCTTCCTGCCGCTGCCGGCGCCGGCCCCAGCGCCAGTGCCGGTACCAGTGCGCATGCACCCGTCGCTGCTCCCGCTCGCCATACCGACCGTGAAGACCGAGACGTACACCTGCGATGACTTCCTCGTGCCGGCCGAGCTCCAGGACCCGTTCGCCGGGTGCGTGGACGCCGACGGCTCGACGTCGGCCTCCGCCGCGTCGTCAGCGTCCAACTGGTCGGTGGACAACGGCGCTGCCGACTGCGGCGGGCTCTTCCCGGACTTGTGCATGGGCTCCGAACTCGGCGCCGCCGGCGCGGCGGACCAGTTCCTCGGTGGCTACTACTACCCTCTCGATCCGAGCTTCTCACTAGTATAGCTTCTGTGCTCAATTAAACAGTAGTGGTACGTAGGATCAGTATACGTGTCACGTGTGCATGTTCTTGTGTGATCGATCAAACATGTTTAGCCAAAGTACGTATTCGATCGGATCGCTTTTTTGGATGCTGCAATGCTAGTGAAATGTGTCTTGCCTTCATGATAAAATTCAGTTGCTATCAGAAAAAGAAAAACTGTTTCTCGTGCTTCAAATGCAGTGTACATGTCAGTTCAAGGTTGCTAGATAATTTCAAGTCTCCTCCAGGTGGTGCTTACTTTGCTTGTGGTCTTAAATATGGCGTTGGAATAGCAAAATTCAGGATATATGTGTTCTTGTGACCAAGCTATAAATTGATCATGTGCTTTAAATCTTGATCAGTTTCCTCACTTGAGCATATCCATCATGTCCAATTAAGAGAAATTTTACAGTGCTATACAGGTAGTATATTGTGTTGTAGAAATCAGATCTAGCCATTGATTTGTTAAGAGTATTTCTACTACTCTATTATCGGAGGAATTATAAATAAATACTAGCTAATGTGATCTATTGATCAAAAATAATAAATGGTCCATATTGATTTAGTGTACAGTAAAAGAAAAAGAGACACTCTTAAGTGTAGTTCGTTTGCAAGAATAGCTTTACTTTTGTGTCCGAAGTGCGGTTCCTAGTTTATCAATTTGAGCTGTTGGATAGCTTCGCAACGACCACTTCAGTTTCTTGGGCATCATGCATGTTTAATGTATACATCTTGTGCTTGCGATGGGTATCGTTTGTTCCATCTATTTTAATCCGGTAGCACATGAAATGCTACAGTGCCGTCGTACCACCTTCATCTCAAAATTGGGGAATGTGCTGCAAAAACAATGGTTTGGTGTGGCAGCTTAGCTCTTCAGTTTGCGCTTCAAGAACTAGCTCCATGCTTGTTCTTATGTGTAGCATGCCTGTGAAAGGCCGCGCTAGCTCCTTGCACACAATCTGCATGGGGACGGAGGCTGCTGAAGATGATGAGCCCTGATCGATCTGAAGATTCGCATGATGTGCACCGGTCTCCAAGTGGGCAGTAACAAAAGCTTTTCGTTTCATTTTTTGTAAATCTGGACAGGCAGCAGTGGCCCACAGGGGGAACAAAACTGGATGGATTGGGTAGTACTACTATAGTATATGGTTAATGAGACGCCTGTGTGATATTAGAGGGTTAGCCTGATTGATCACACTTTGTCTCTATCAGGTGGTGAGTAGAATTCTGCGTTTTAATTTAGTAGGGTCTTTTTAACCCCTGCTTGACTGACAGACTTGAGGATTAAACAAAAATACATATGACCGATCGAAACCGGAGTCATGAGGAGAACGAAGATAATTACATCGACAAGATGCCACCATATTTGACTTGGTTGTATGGGGGAGTAGAGAACTGATCGATCAGATTAAACCGAAATAGCAGCGAAATTCTCTGGTTAATCCGGGGTCTTACCTGGCATGAGCAGAGAATTACTGGGGCCGTTTCGTGCAGAAGGTGCGATCCTCGTCTCGGCGTGACTGCATCCTCCCGCTGCTGCAACCAGCCCATGTCGACGAAGCTGCAGGCGTCCATCCAGCGATGGACGGCTCGGATGCCGTGTGGCTGTGCGCCGTAAGTACGTGGCCCCCACCACGAGCGCAAAAGGTGGAGCACACTTCCTTTTTTGCAATCTGTCACCTTTCTAGCCGTTTTGTAATTTTTTTCAAGAAATTTGGTTTTATTTAAATGTAATTATAAAAATAATTTTCTCTTTAACCACAGAAATACCGGTAGTTGTCACCTGTTGTGTTGAGAGGTCGCAGCAAGTTCCCGCTGATGTACCATTCCTCGGCAAAAAAAATGTCATTAATTATTAACTTAATTAACTAATCACTTATTTAGTGATTCTGCTTATCGTTAATGCTATGATGTAGCAATGCTTGGCAGGTTGCTCCTGCTGGGCGGCATCTCTTGTTGTGGTATGGGAGTGTGCGTTTCAACGGTTGAGAAGAATGCTATTTTGTATTAGTGCTCAAAAGATGATTAGGTTTGAGTAAAAAAACTGTAAGGGACTAGAAAAGTGAATGACTTCCGCAATCTACGCGCTACCATGCTCTCTCCTCTTCTCTGCAGCAGTCTGCATCCCAAAAGCTTGTGCGCTTCAGCACGTGATCTCTGAGGGCTTAGATACATAGAGGTGGGCACTCGGGCCGGGCTTTTTTGGGCCGGCCCGAGGCACGACATCACGGTCCGACACGAAGTCCGACCCGGCACGAAGTGGGCGTCTTGCGGCCGCACGACGACATCAGAGCACGCAGCCGTCTTTGGGCTCGAGAATCGAGCACGATGGGCGACGCGACGCGACGCGACGCGACAACGTAGAATGGGCTATACTGGGCCTAATGATCCAGAGTATGAGGAAGAAGCCTAGCATGAAGGTCACTGACTCACAGAGCATGACCGTCATGGATGCACCCAGTAGCATGAACGTCACCCCTATCGCCAACATCTGAGAGAGACGGACAAAACAGGAGAGAGAAAGCTAAGAGAGATTGAGAGACGGTGCAAGAAGCTGCTCTCTCTCGCTCGTCCCTCTCAATCTCTTTCAGCTCTCTCTCTCAATCTCTCTCGTCTGTCACGCTCACTCTCTTTCTCGCCCATTCTCCCCTCTCTCGTCCGTATTAAGCACATCCTTCTCGCTCTATGTAACTGTTCGATAATAAATAAACTTTAGTTCTTTTTCTCATAATATTTGCATTCACTGCCTTAATTCTATGTATCTCCGGCTCTTTTCCTCTCGTTGAAATAGTGCAAATGGGTCGGGTCTAGGCCGGCACGGCACGAAGCAGGCACGAAGCGCAAATGGGCCGTGCCTGGGCTCGCCGAAGACGAGCTGGGCCGGCCCGGCACGGCGAGCACGACGGGCCGTCGCGGCCCGGCACGGTCTATGATCAGGTGCAGCGGTTTAAGCAACTCATATTTCTTGATCGATTCACGTTGATTTCGTTAGCGCTCGCGTATTATCGATTTTTGTAGTCGACAATAAATTTATGGGGTAGGCGCTGGATCTCAAACTCAGTGGTCACACAAGACAGGGATTTTAGACAGGTTCAGGTTCTCGCGGAGGAGATAATACCGTAGTCCTGTGTGCTGGGATTATGCAGATCTCTTGGATCTAAGATTGCTCAAAGCGTAATATGCTCTGGGCGATATGAGGTGTGCTATACTCTATGGCTTGATAGCTATATGCTTGGATGATCCGATCCCTATGTTGTTGTCCGCCCTCTCCCTTATATAGCGGGGGTGGGCGGCTTACAGAGTCCTGATCGGTTACAAGATTCTAGTCGGTTACATGATAGAGTTTACATCTTTATCTACCCTATTAACGACTCGGATTACAACCGTATCTATCATATCTAAATATAAGTTCAACTTCCTTTAGGATATGTCCCCTTGCGCACGGCAGTGGGGCCTGACGCGGGGAGTATTTTCTGGGCCTCCCTCTTGGGCCTGTCATGAGGGTACCCGGATTCTTATATTCCACAGTAACCCTCGAGTCCTTTGCGATCGAGTTGCCGCCTTCCTGGTTGCAGCCCAACTGAGTCATGCTTTCACGCCGAGTGCTTCCAGTTCTTGATGCAGCTTCCCGATTAGTTTTCCTTTACAGCCGAGTGCCCTGTTGTAGGCAAAGAGATCGTGAAGGACTCAATAGAGCTCCATGCGTTAAACTTTTCGAATGGTTCCTAGCCCCATTATTGGAATTCTGGCAGTCGGCTCATCTTGGGATATACTATATCCCAAACGATATGTAGAAGTCAAAACGCTTTTCCAGCTCAAGGCAAAATTCAGCGCCGCTCCCTTTAAATTCATTCGTCGTCGAAGTTGCTGATGTCGTCGTTGAAGCGTTGGCTCACACCCGTCGCATCCAAATTTAGTAGCCCTGAAATCATGTATATGCAGAACTTAGGCAATGTAAAAACAATTCACTCGGATGTGATGTCCGACTGGTGTATATATAATTTTAGAGTTTTTTTACTCTTTTTCCTTATTGATTTTGAATTCATCCGAGTGGTTTGACTCTTTTTGTTTAAGTACTCTGCCCGACTAGTCTAGCCTCCGAGCGTTGGGAGTCGGCTCATGGCTCTTTTTCCCAGGCACGTGTTTTGGGTGACTAAAGTTTGCCATTCATGGGGTCAGAGCTTCACAACTCGGAGTTATCGCACTCGGATTCACTTGCAATCGTTAAGCAAAAGAAGAAAAATACAACTCAGAAAAAGATGTGCGCATGCGCACACTATTAGGTGCAGCCCCCGACTTACTGCTTAGTGGTGGGTCAACTAAGTAGCAAGTCAGGAAAGTCAACAATTTTATTTATAATAAAATAATTGAGTAAAAAGCGACTTAGCTTCTTTATACTCCATATGTTGCTGACGATCATGCCATCTTTGCTCGTAGGCTTGTAGATGAGCTGTAAGCGGCGCTCGGGACGCAGGCGTGACTCGTGGCCGTGCCGAAGGTGGCGCTCGGGGCGCAGGCGTGGCTCGTGGCCGTGCCGAAGGTGGCGCTAGGAGCACAGGAGTAGTCTCGTGGCCGTGCCGAAGGTGGTGCTTGGGGCGCAGGCGTAGGCTCGTGGTCGTGCCGAAAGCCGCGTGGGAGCGCGAGTGCGCTTCACCTATCTGCTTTTTCTGATTTTGCTGAATTGCGGCCGCCGTCACCATGGCCTTGATCTGGGCCACGATCGGGGCCGCCGGGCTATCCGATGCAATCATCGGGTCCAGTTTGTCGAGAAGCGTCTTGGAGGCGACGACGTTCTGCATTGGCGTGTGGAAGATGGCTTGATCTCCCAACCTGGATTACAGGATGTACTCGCGGACATTGCGACCGCGAGATCGAAGCGATCGCACCTGCACCTCCTTACCCTTACGAAGACGATCTTCCCCCGCAGCTTCTTATTCTTCTTGTTGGCGTTGGAGATCGGTCTTCTGCTCTTCTATCGCGAAGACCCCAAGAAGATCGCAGCAATTCCTCGTGACGTCGCCCGGTTTACCGGCCAAGTCAAAGTGACATACCTGAAATGAGTCGGCCTAATCTTTACCAGATTGGATCCGGTTCAAGTCTAGGCGGACAAGTTCTCCGCGCGCATCTGCGATGAAGTCCAGGCTCCTGAAGCGGAAAGCCTGACCGGAGATGAAGGTGGTGGTGATTCCGCCGATCGCTGCCATCGAGTCTGTAGGAAAAGATTATAGCGCTTCCCCTACCTGACACGCCAACTGTCGACTTTTGTAGTCGACAATAAATTTATGGGGTAGGCGCTGGATCTCAAACTCAATGGTCACACAAGACAGGGATTTTAGACAAGTTCAGGCTCTAGCGGAGGAGATAATACCCTGGTCCTGTGTGCTGGGATTATGCAGATCTCTTGGATCTAAGATTGCTCAAAGCGCAATATGCTCTGAGCGATATGAGGTGTGCTATACTCTATGGCTTGATAGCTATATGCTTGGATGATCCGATCCCTATGTTGTTGCCCGCCCTCTCCCTTATATAGCGGGGGTGGGGCGGCTTACAGAGTCCTTATCGGTTAAGAGATTCCGATCAGTTACAAGATTCTAGTCGGTTACAGGATAGAGTTACATCTTTATCTACCCTATTAACGACTCGGATTACAACCGTATCTATCATATCTAAATATAAGTTCAACTTCCTTTAGGATATGTCCTCTTGCGCACGGCAGTGGGGCTTGACGCGGGGAGTATCTTCTGGACTTCTCTCTTGAGCCTATCATAAAGGTACTCAGGTTCTTATATTCCACACGTATGCAACCGGACGGTTAGAGCTTGTATCAACAAAAAAAGGGAGGGGAGGTCGTAGCTTCCGTACCTGGCTCCCTCAATTTTCATGAGGTGCTTGGTGGGAGATCTTGCATTAACATATGTGTGGACGGAGGGTGTGTTTTGTCCGGTTACCCTTCGTAATTCTGTTGTCATCGGAAGCTAAGATGGCTAAGCATTTGGGTGTGCATCCAGTCCACCCGGGCGTTTAAATCTCAAACTCTGTGTCGTATCTCCGATAAATTTCTAGCATGTGCACAGAACGCTCATGAGTGGTGTGTGTTGAGTATGCATCATCTTGTACTTAAAAAATATTGTCACTGTAAAAAAGAGTGTATACATTTTGTCTTCTTGATAGACTCAAAAGGTTCAATTTCACATAATCCCTGGTGTAACCGTGCAATGGGATAGATTACCACTGCCTGTCTTACATTCTCCTCTTTTCTCCTGAATAAACCATTTTAATTCCTTATTATGCGTTTCCAAATTCCAAGATATATATAAAAAAAAGAGAACGGAAGGAACAAGGCTTGATCCCGAGTAGAAAAGAGTCAGCGGAGGAAAGTCCATAACGTATTAACATCCACCTTCATTGACTTCTCTGAAAACTTTGACTTTTCGATACATCTGCTCGTTTATCTCTTGAAATGCGTGTGATATTTACCAATTTACGATCCGATTTTTTTTTTAAAAAAGATTAGTACTCATAAAGTGGAAGCACTTGATTTAGCTAGATATCGGAACCAATGCACCAGAAAAACACAAGATACAAGTTACTTCATTCAACCAAGCAATTCTACTGTTCAGAAATTCGACCAAATTACTAGCAGCCACCCCCATCAAATCACATAGCATGATTGATCTAAAAAAAAAATCAAATAGCACAGCTAATAATTTTGATTCTTGATATGCATGTCCCTCCAAATCCTAATCCTATCCACTGAAACATCAATACCCTGTTTTGCTTTACAGAGCAAGACAGGTCATGCTGATCACGCATCAAAACGGAAGCCACTTTTGGCTCCATGACACACGGGAGTGACGGATAGGGAAAAGACGCCCTGCTTTAATTTAGTGTTAAGTAAGCAAACGACTTTACTTAGAGCATTCACACTATGCTAGTTCTTTTTGTCTCTTAAGAGGAAAAAAAGTCCATTGGAGGTTGCCTCCAAAAATTGCAGGGAAAATGGCAGCAGCATCCTACCTAGAGGCTGCCTCCTCCAAGCTTGTTGGGTCCACCTGTTACAGAGAGATGTTAGGGAATACAGATGAGAGAGAATTTTTTTTTTTGCTTTTAACATATTCATTTATAGGCCTCACCTTGGAGGTATTTGAAGCTGCTAAACATTACAAGAAATCATATTAAAATTGGAGGCCATTAGTGGACTCCAGCTTAGTGACTAGGATGCCCTTATATCGACAGCGAAGGTTCATCGCAATGTTCTTGTCCCGACGCTGGTTTTCTGAATATTCCTGCACGAGAAAGCGAAATGTCATGTCTTAACAGGTCACTGCTTGACTAATTACGCATCTAGACCTTTCTAAACTGTAAGCCGTAGCACACACAATTCCGCAATGATCTTTTTTAGTCTGGTTCTACTGTAGCAGGTCTTTGTTCACTCTCGGGGTCAAGTATGACCATCGTTATCTACTTGATTTTCACCTATTTGCGCTAAAATGGGCGAGCATATATTGCCTATCCGTAAAACTTTTTCTAAATACATGTTTTAGAATCAGTGTGGTTTTCATTCCAATAGTTGCAGTGAGTGCTTTTGGCTGATTTGGAATCTGTAAAAAAACTTAAATAGGTTGTCCACCTAGCTAAAGCCTAAAGGTTCATACTTCAGATCGGTACATATAATATTTTTTCAAGTTGCAATGTACTGTAGTATACTCTTCTGCCGTGTTCGATCGATCATCTCCCTTAAAAAAAGAACCGAAGGAATCTGACATCCCCGGCCAATTGCTAGCTCTTGTTTCGAAACTTTTGCATGATTATTTTTTAAAAAAGTTTAATATAATTTGAGAGATGATTAAGTCAAGGATCAGGAACCTTCCAAATTGCCAAGAAACTATGTTTGCCCGTTGCAATCAGAAGAATATTTTAAGTCAGCTGGAGCTTGGCCGTCTTAGCCTGCAGAACGATAAGGTGGGAGCAATTTCTTAATTAGATTGTGATCCACTTTGTTATTATGGTATTATTTGGGTGGGATAACTGGTTAAGTAGCTTGTTGTGGTGTGTAATGCATGTAGTATACATAGTTTCTTTTTAGACTTAATATATAGAGATTCTTGGCCTCCATGCAGTAGCTAGTATACAATACTAGCGTGCATATAGACGCACAAGTTGCATGTAAATTTAATCTGTTTTATGCGTGAGGATTGCGTGTATACTGATTTTCCGGTGGATACATGCATCACTGCACATAATGTGTTTTGTGAAGCGTCATCAAGTCGGTGTGTACTTCCTTCAATTCATAAGGATAACTTGAGCTAATGAATGTGTTATACACTACGAAAAACTGTTTAAAGTAAGCGATGTCCAGTTTTTTTTTAAGGAAGTGATGGCGAACACATTTCTGGACGTACCAATTTCACAAGTAACAATCATTTCCTACCCGAACAAGGAAAATTCCCATGTTCCAAATGAGACCAAACCGTTTCGGCTGAAATTCGTACATTCCAAAGGATTAAGTCCAGTTTACCTCTGAACCCCTGACCTTTAAAATCGGATATTTAACCCCGTAAACTGCGAAAACCAGATTAGCCCACGGTTTTGATTGCGTGGGTTCGAAATAAACACTCATGAGAGGTGTTGCTATGCTTTTCTTTTTAAAAGTTACACAAATATTAAAGCATAAATGAAGGGTAAATAGTAACTACTTATCCCTTTATTTACTCAAAATTTATATAAATTGTACTAAGAGGAAAACATAGTAGCACCGCTCAACCCTTATATATTACATTCTAACGGGCCCTTATATAATGCTTGGGCCACGGCCCACTCATACTACCAGTACACTGGCCCATATCCTAACGTAGCCCATTAGATTTGTCAACATGGTGGCCCAAATATAAGTCCATTTCCACTTAAGCGATCATAATTCATAAACGGCTCGCCGCTGCGCACGTGAGCGGCACGCAGCAGTACAGTAGCGAAGAATTCGACCGTTGCGGTCTCCGCCCAAGTCATAAAAGCCCCCAAATCTGCGATCCCAAATTCCCCAATTCCAAACTCGCCTGCGCTCCCCACCCCCCTCCCTCTCTCGCTCGCCCTCTCCCCTTCCCCCTTCGCTCCTCCGCTCCGCTGGACATGGCGATCTCCACCGATTCGCGCAGCGAGGAGAAGGTATGCCTGATCTTTGCCCTCCCGCGCCTCCCTGTTCGGATCTCTGTGCGTTCCTTGCGGTGGACTTTGGGGGGTTTTCGTGCGTAGTGGTGGATTCTATTTTCTGGTTTCTCGCTCGAACTGGTGGCGATTTGGTCCCATTTGGCAAACCCGGGAGCTTTTCCTCTCCGCCCCCCCCCCCTCCCCCTCTTCTTCATGGGTTCTGTAGCTTGTGGATGCGACGCGGTCGACAAGACGCTTCTGCTTTGCTCCATCTTAGCCGCGTTCCTAGGGTTCCGTTTGTGTAATCGTTGGGCTTTGCACGTTTATTTCAGCTGTTGCAAGAATCCGTGCTCTTTTTTCTTGTTTGTTCAAAGATTACATCTTGGGGTTCAATAAAGTGAATAAAACCCATCAATTATGGCATATGCTTAGCGTTCATTAGAACAATCTGATTTGTATTCCCTATTCAGTGCTTCATTTTTCTCTCGATCTGGTGGTTAAAAATTGCATCTTGAGGGTATTGTAGTGTAATGGAATGATAATGATGTTATTTTGTTGCGTTGCTGTAGGATTCGCCTCATTCGCAGGAGGAGAAGCGGTGGGTGTTGTCCGACTTTGACATTGGGAAACCACTTGGGAGGGGCAAGTTTGGCCATGTTTACTTGGCCAGAGAGAAGAGGGTAAGTAAAATGTTTTAGTTTTCTTCTCTCATCAGTCAGCACAGATTATTATGTTCATTATTCTACATTTTGTCCTTTTTCCTATGTACTAGGCACTGATTAATTCAGTATCATAACTTGAGTGAAGGACTTTATGTACTGCCATTGCTGGGAGCTTAGTATAACATGTTGACATCTACTACCGTAGCTAATGATGTGATTGGAGCTCAGATCTACTTGCTCTACGACTAGTGGCGGAACTAAAAATTTTATAATTGGTGTACCCGTGGCCCCGCACCGCCCGGCCCACGCCGCGCTGCCGCTCGCCCGAGCCGCCGCCCTCCCGAGCAGCTTGCCTACCGCGCTGCCGCGTCGCTCGCCTCGCCCCTGCTCGCGTTGCCACCGTCGAGTCACTCGCCGCCGCCGACCGAACCACCGCGACGCCTGCCGCGCCGCTCGCCTGGGGTAGCTTGTTGTCAGATCCGTCTCAATGCTAGATGAATTCCGACCAGATAATTAGGATTTGAGAGTAGAAAACGAATTGGGAAAGTAAGTTTCTGTGCTAAGTACTTTACTCTACTTAGGCTAAAGCTTTGCGATGAAAAGAAGTAGTAAAACAAACATAGAAATTAACTATGCTGATTACATAACTCTGATCAGTAGAACCGACATTACAGACAACAGTAATTACTACTCTCGTTCTGGGACATCGGATCTCGCTTAAGTCATATTTTTGTTTTGATCTCAACCCTTAATCTACTTTAACTGAAATCGGTCACCCGTTATGTTCATTGCCGACTTTACTGCTGACTGCAAATTTCAAACTCTACTCTATTTCTTCAATCCGCATAGCTCTGATCCTGACACTTGCGTTCTCAAAATTTTGGGGGTGCCGGAGCATACCCGGCACCCCTACTAGTTCCACCTTTGTCTACGACTAAGCATTGCATTGAATAATACTGGTGCTATTGTAACTTTTCGGTTTAGAAGTAGGAACTAGGAAGCACACGTTTATCTATATGATCTGTTTTCCTATCTGAGTGCAGTAGCTTAATATTTGCCACAATGAAATAGTTAAAGGAGAAACTGACTCCCTAATTTTGAGTTTAGTTCGTTGTAGAAATTGTGGTGCTGTATCGTCCATGGTAAGGAAGTTTAATGGACATTTTTCATACTACTATTCCATTATACCGTGCGAAATATACTCTTAAAGATGGCAGGAACGTTATGTCACTGAATTCTGGTGCACTTTCATATGGCCCTACCTACTCAGAATGCTTGTCCATTCCTGTTTTTTATAATCATTCCAGTGATCATTGAAGACTTAACACTATTTGCGTTCTATGGACACAGAGTAGTCACATTGTGGCTTTGAAAGTTCTTTTCAAGAGCCAACTTAAGCAATCTCAGGTGGAGCATCAGCTGCGCCGTGAAGTAGAGATACAGAGTCATCTCCGGCACCCCAATATTCTACGCCTATATGGGTACTTTTATGATCAGGTCCAGACAGAAACAGCTGTAATGTAGATCATTAATGTTGCTTTATTTTGAGGTCTTTTGGTCGTCATTTTTGTCATATGGATTCTGCAGACCCGTGTTTACCTAATCTTAGAGTATGCTGCAAAAGGTGAACTTTACAAGGAGCTGCAGAGGTGCAAGCATTTCTCTGAAAGACGATCAGCAACTGTAAGTAGATGCTTTGCTCATATGCTTGGTAAATTTATCTTTTGCCCCTTTATGCTATCCCAAAAGTAGTAATTGAGATTTCCCTGTTTCTAGTACATCGCATCATTGGCGCGTGCACTGATCTACCTTCACGGGAAGCATGTAATCCATAGAGACATTAAACCAGAAAATCTTTTAATTGGAGCCCAGGTAGTACATTATTTTTTTTCGGTATTAACGATGTGGAACTGTATGCTCTCTGGTATTTACATAGCTATATGATTCCATGAACAGGGCGAGCTCAAAATTGCAGACTTTGGTTGGTCTGTCCACACTTTCAATCGAAGAAGGACAATGTGTGGTACATTAGATTATCTACCACCTGAAATGGGTATTTTCGCTTTCCATGTCAAAATTGATTCATGGCTAAAAAAATGCCACGACTGTTTTAATTTTCTAGTGCCTAGCTGCTTTTCTTGGCTCTCAACTTGTTGCAATTTGTCCAGTGGAGAAGACGGAACATGATTACCATGTCGACATCTGGAGCTTGGGGATTCTGTGTTATGAGTTCCTTTATGGGGTCCCTCCTTTTGAAGCAAAGGAGCACTCCGAGACATACCGAAGGTAACTCATGATGAATCCCAGGATGCAGTTATTTTGTAGTTACCTTGTCCATATGTGTCTCTCTTGATCCATTTTTTTCCTTATGAACCTCGTTGCCTCTTTCAGATGTTGTATTATGTATTATTTGTTCTGATTTGTGAGCTATACTGTGAAGCAATACTGCATTGAGCACTACGGCTAGGCATGTTTTATTTCCTTGATTTCTTGAATCCATCACTAATAGATTGGCACGACTCCAACAGGAATTATTTTGATCAAAGCCTATGTTTTACTTACTGAAAGTTATCATACATTCGTTATGATTGAGTGACTACAAATAGTTCCACTTAATACGCAACTCTACTTAGCACCCGTTGACCCGTTTTAGCCTTCTTGTTAGTGACTTGTAAGCAACGGTTGTTTCTGAAGCTGTCTTTATTCACATGCAGGATAGTGAAAGTCGACTTGAAGTTTCCACCAAAACCATTTGTTTCTCCTGCTGCAAAGGACCTTATTTCACAGGTAAGAGGTTCCTGTACCAATTTTGGCAAGAAGAAATGGTTACTAGGTATATGTCCTTTGCTGAACCCCAGAAATGTTTTGATCTGCAGATGCTTGTGAAGAATTCGGCTCACCGCCTCCCCCTTCACAAGCTCCTTGAGCACCCTTGGATAGTTCAAAACGCTGACCCATCCGGTGTGTACAGAGGGTAGAGTTCCGCATGCTGCTTGCACTTTCCTCGATTCAAGGGGAGCTTCATTCTTTGCACTGTTGTTATGGCTTGCTGCCCAAACCTGTAGTTGTCTGTCTGCTCGGGCTTCAGCTTTCCTCGATGAAGATTAGAAGCTACATGGTAGAGTATGTGTTGTGATGCCTGGGTCTGTGGTCTATATGCAAGGTCCTGTACTAATTATATTTCTCATTGGACAACCATCTTATATGATATCAGACCTAGTTTTCATATTACCGTTTGCCTGTGTCGACTGCTCTCGTCCCTTATCGGCAAGTTTACCGTGCGCCTAGGCACGTTACTTACGGCGCATTGGCTCGTCAGCCACCCACCCAACCCAATCGCAAGCGCTACCATCTTCTTCCCTAGGCGACCGCCCGAGTGCTTTTTCCGAAGTCCCACACCGCCTTCTTCTACCCCCGCGCTCGATTCCCACCACTGTGCTCCATCTCCTTCGTTGGCGACGGGTGACGGATGGCAATGAGGTTAGGACAAGGGTTTGCTGGAGTAAGGGTGAGGGCTCACCATGCCCTCCGGTTGTACAGAAAGGGAGGGGGGTAGCGGCTTGGCGGTGGGCGACGGTGTGGTGAGGCAGCGGTGACGTCGCCGGCCGCGGGTTCGGAGGAGCGCGGTGGCGGTGGGTGACAAAACAACGATGGCGATAATTTAGGGTTGTTGGGGCCCATGGCACCGATAGGCAAGGAGTGACGGCGATGCAGTGAAGTGTCACTGGGCGACGGAGGTGGTGATGGGCGGTAGCAGGGGAGGTGCAGTGGACAGCGAAGGCTTTGGGGACAACACCATAATTTGGGCTTTCCCTGGGTGCCGCGACGCCATGACCTTCCGCCTGCCGCGAGCTCCCTGTCGCCGCCCAAACGCTGAGCAGCCTGTGGGAGGAGGCGGCGGCAAGGATTTGGGACTTTTGCGAAGGCGGCGACATCAGGGCGCGGCGGAGGCGAAACCCTAGGAGAGCTCTCTGTGCTTCAAGGAGGAAGCCACGTCACGAGGTGGAGGACGGGATAGTCTAGCTCTTCTTCTTTTACTTTAGGGTTTTGATAAACATCCGGATGAAGACTAGACACTCCCTTTACTTTATTTCAATTCGGGATAGCCTAGCTCAAAGGTGGCCAGATGGGATGTGCCAAATGGGTCGAGGCCCGGCACTATAGGCACGATCCAGATATGGCACGGTCCGACAGTAAATGGGCTGTATCAGCACAACCCAATAGGGTCACCCCAACATTGTTCGGCCTGTTAACAGCACGACATGGCCCGTTCAGCTTGTTTATTCAAAAATATAGCCGTTGGAGGCTTAAAAAATGTTGATTTTTTTAAAAAAAATCCTAATTTTTTCCTATAAATAGGATAGCACCTCCCCTCATTTTCCCACCAGCAAACTTGCAATCTCTTCTCTGTATTCTCTTGTAAAAATTCTCATGTCCTTGGTGATAATTTGGCAAAATTCATAAATAGTTTTTGCAAAAAATCCAAAATCCAACTTTTGGCTTCTGTCAAGAAATCAAGATAAGAATAGTGATTTAATTGTTCATGGTCCTTATTTCAATGAGATGGAGAAACAGGATTTCCCGTCCTTCCCAATTTCTGATTTTGGTATTTCACCCGAGAAGTTTCTTGCATCCTATCAAGCTGAAGAAGCTGCAGTACCTCTACCATCCTCAAGTTCTATAAGTGCTACTGTGTTGGCAAGCATTGGGGCAAAAAGATCAAGACACAATACATTAGGAGTCTGGGAAGATTTCGAGTAAATTTTCGAGACATCAGACGGCGTTTTAGAGTAGGTATGCTATTTGTAAATAATGTAAGCATAAATTAACTGTGAAATCTTCAGGTAGAGTGAGGCACTTGAAGAGACATGCTGAGAGCTGTAAAAAAGCGAGAGTAGCTATGAGATAGACACAACTGCAGTACAACCCCGATAGTACGGTATAGTACATCACTAGGACATCAATCCTGAGGTAGCTCATGAATCTCTTTATCGTTTAATCGCTTCTCAAGATCAACCTTTAAACTTTGGTGAGTCACCAAGATTTGAAAACTATATTAGGACTGCTTATAATCCTAGGTTTTCTGCAATTTCTAGACATACAATAACTACATATCTGATTAAATACAATAATAGTTATCGTAGTAAGCTCAAAGAGCTCTTTAATACCTGTATTTTTTCTGTGTCTTTGACATCAGACATAGCGAGTAGTAAGGTTAAAAATGATTACATTAGTGCAGTTGCTTATTACGTAAACAATGACCGGTAACTAGCGAAGAGAATTATAGGATTCAAATTAATTGACGTAGCACACACTGGTGGGAATATTGTTGATTGTATTTGTAAAAGTTGTGGAAGATTTTGAGCTCACAGATAAATTTTTTGCAATAACATTAGATAATGCTACATCAAACACTTCTGCAATGATCATTCTTACTCCGCTTTTTAATTTGTATGTAGAATCTTTTTGTTACAACAGCGTGGTGCTTGCTATATTATTAATCTTATAGTTAAATCCGGTTTGAAAAGGTTAGACCTGTACATGATCCTTTCCGTACTGCAATACCTTTCTTAAATTATTCTAATCAATGAGTAGCAGCATATAAGAACTATTGTATTGCAATGGAGGTATATATGCATAAGTTTGATTTGGATATGCCTGTTAGATGGAACTCTACTTATTTGATGCTTAAGTACTCCTACCCTATAATATCACATTTTGTTTTTTATTAACACGCACTATCGTAGTCAGGATGGTCAACTGCTACTCACAGAGTAACATTGGTATATTGCTGAATACTTATGTAATTTTTGGAAAAAAAATTATGATTCCACTATTGCTTTATCTAGAGTTTATTACTCAACCACTCCTTTAATTGTGCATCATATTCTAGAAATTGCTACCCACTTATGGAACCATGAAAATGATAAAGTTTTTGTGAATCTGTTTATGCTATGAAAACTAAAATTTTAAAATGTTGGAAAGAATTCTCATGTTATATACATTTGTGTTTATTTTATATCCTAGAGCTAAAGTTCGAGGATTTGGTAATATTCTCTCACTTTTAAGTGATGCGGTGGGTACTAATTATTCTAGTTATTTTTTAAATATTCATGCTAACTTATCTCAAGTTTATGCTAAGTACGATCAGAAGTTTGCTGGAGTTCGTCTACAACGACCTCCACCAGCACCTACAATAGGTAAGAAGAAAATTACATGGGGAAAGATATGGGGTACAGGTGGCTCTACCTTAAGGAGTTAAGTACGACAACGTCAAGTGTGGACACAATAACAAGTGGTGGGGAGCTAGCGGCTTATCTCAACAGTGACATTGTCAACTACCAAGAGCAGTAAGAGGAGAACTTCAACATTTTGCGTTGGTGGCATGAGTACAAGATAACATATCCGGTGCTTTCCATATTAGCACGGGATGTGTTAACAGTTCCAGTCTCCACGGTTTCTTCAGGGTTTGCTTTCAGTTTATCTAGAAGAATAATCGAGGAGAGAATAACAAATCTAACAAGTGGGATGGTGGAAATACTTATCACTGTGAAAGATTGGGAACAAGCTAATCAACGAGCTCAACACACTACAGAAAATATTGAGTTGGCGGCGATATTTGAAAATCTTTATCTAGATAGTTAGGAAGAATAATTGTAATCTTCACTTTTTTCCCTGTATCACTGAGCTATAGGCTATACTCTTTTTTTTGTCAAGGTTTTCTCATGTTGAGTTTTTAATTGGCAAAGTTTTTAACGAGGCATCCAATCATTAATAAAGCTCATTATTTAATTTCAATTATTTATTTCCTTTTAAAAAAATTTCATATTTTTTGCTTTTCCTAAATTACATAGATTTTTAAAAAGTTTTTTTTTTAATTATTCTAGATTTTTTCTGCTTTTTCTCGGACTTTAAAATTTTTCCTAACTTCTTTTGAATTTTTGGCGCGTGCCGTGCCGGACGGCCGTTTGGACACCACGGCCCTAGCTCTTGCCGTGGTGGCCTTGTTGCCTCGCGAGTCTATTGCACGTAGGCCAATCAAGCAATCTCGTCCGTCCGGTTCCGACCAGACGTCTGAGATTCACCGAAGGGAGAACTTGCTCCGTGTACATTGACCGTTTGATTAAGAATCTAGGATCTACATCACGGTTTTGACAGCGTGTTGGTTAACTCAAATCTCGTGTTAACTGCGCAATTTAGTAACAGATACGAACACAGCAATGACGTTGAAGTGGTCGCAGTCAAATCAGCAGGGTTCATATTGAAAGCTCGAACCGTAATCTTGATTCGCAACACCATTAACCCATTGACAAACAAAATTGAGCTTGCTATAAACCATTATTACGAAACCCTTACTATATTATACAGTAATTCTAGCGTAGTGGTATCTCTACATTGCCGACCCAAAAATAAATTCAAAAGAGAAGGTAAAAAAAGAGCTATAATTGCACATGCTTAATATATAGTCTTGTGCCCCTCACACAGACGCCGCTGACCCATTGCATTTGGATGTGTTCTTCGCCGGCGAGCTCTCGCCGTAGAGGAGCTGCGTGTGGTGCAGGTGGTGATCGTCTTCGTCGTGCTTCATGTTCTCGACGTCCTCGTGGCTCAGGAAGCAGGGCTGGTTCGTCGAACACAGCACCCTCGCCCACATCCTATCAGTGATCACGACTTTGTTCTTCTTCTCGGTGATTCTCTGCAGACAATGTCAAAGTTCCAGACTATCAGCGAAAGGTGATATCAGGGCTTGAACTGAACACAAGGTTGAGCACAGGGTACTGGACTTACATAGAACGGGATGTAAGCGTGCCTGCCGTTGACAGGCGCGACGGTGAAGCCGGTGTACCCCGCCATGGCGCCGTGGAGTGCGCTGTGCGCAAGCAGGGTGCAGTAGACGTTGTCGGACGCGTTTGATCTGACGGCGCGGATCATGTATGTGGGATCGATGTACTTGAGAGTTATGGGGAAGTTGGTCTTCTTCTTGAAATGATCCTGCATGATGAAGAAAGCTAGCGGTTCAGCGGAATGAGATCGGAGCACATCATTGTTCTTCAGTTCTTCCAGGCTTAAAGCTATTGATAAGTACGGAGAAAACATAACATATTACTAATTCTAGGATGACTTAATTTTGCATTTGTTACCAACAAAGAAACCACTTCTGATCAAAATTATTTCAATTGGGTCATTATCTGTTTATACTAATATATTCGATTGAGCCACCGAGGCAAAGAGCATTGTTTGTCCCCACATTAACAAGGAAATGAAGGTTTGGACCAGAAACCTGACCTTGATCTTCTGGGAGAGCCAAAGGCCAACATCAAGAAGCAGCTTATTTCCAGAAGCATCTTGAGTGTCCACAAAATTCATGCTTTTCGCGATGAGATCTTGCCCAGCACCCTCGGCCACCACAATGACCATATGGCCATTGTCCTTGAGCCGTTTCTCGATAAACTCAAGGAGCCCTCCCTTTCCTTCCAGATAGAAGGGTGACTCCGGGATTAAGCAACAATCCTGAGATAACAAGTAGAACAAAGTGATCAGTCGTTTAACTCAATATTTATACTTATGTTCATTAATGCAATGAACTGACAGAATGAATGAATGATGACAACATACCACATCGCGGCTGGCCAGAGTAGCATACATTGCAATGAACCCTGCATCAGTAAGTTTAAAGCCCCTTAGTAAAAATCGCATTCCTTCGAAATAGGAAGTACATAAAATACTCTGAACTTTGTCGAAAGTGCATCCAGCACCTTAAACTATGAAATCAGACATTTAATTCCCTAAACTTTGCAACTCGGTTCAAATAATGCTCTAACCCGGTTTCACATAGTGGTATTGCCCATGTGACGCAATGAGTGAGCAGTTTTGCTATATAGGATGTCACACTTGTCAAATTAAGTCAATGACTGGTGGGGCCAACATGAGCTTCTCGCCCACAGAGCTCCCAATCATGCTTCCATGACTATCGGCCTCTGCAGCTCCCTCTCTTCCTATTTTTTTTTGGAAGATAAACTTATGTGAGCCCCACCTGTCATTCAACTAAACTTACTCAGCGTGTCATTCTAGTGACAAAACCGTCCACTCATCACGCTACACTGACAATACCACTATGTGAAGCTGAGTCAGTATATTATTTGAATCGAATTGCAAAGTTCGGGGGGTCAAATGTCTAGTTTCATTGTTTTAGAGTGTTAGATTGACTTTTAGGCAAAGTTTAGGGTGTTATATGGGCTTTTCCCTTCAAAATATGACGTGGCAGGTATTACTCGAAGATGTAGCTGCAAGTTTGTAACAGGGAGAGAGCCATACCACTGTTGCGACCCATTAGCTTCACAACACCAATGCCATTCTCTGCACTCTCAGCTTCGACGTGAGCAGCGTTGATGGCCCTCTGAGCCTCCTCCACGGCAGTGTCAAACCCGAACGACTTGTCAATCACCTGTGTAAACAATTCAGCGTCAACGTTACAACCAGACATGAAAAAAGATCTCTCGTATACAAATGCAGGGGTACTGGAATGAGGAAAGTACAGCAATGTCATTATCAATGGTCTTTGGGACACCGACTACTGAACATTTGAGGCCCCGTCTACGGACTTCCTGAAATGAAATTTCAGCAGTTGTAAGACATAGCATTGTGCATCCGATTGATAATTACTGCAGTGCCAATCCTTGTTACCTCATAAATTATAGAAGCGCCTTTCTGAGTACCATCACCCCCGATAATATAAACCTGGTCAATACCACGGTCCTGAAGACTATCAACAATTTTGGCAGTGTCGTGTCCTCCCCTTGAAGTTCCAAGAACAGTCCCGCCTCTCTTATGGATGTCATTAACCGATTTCGGTGTCAATGGAATGGTGTTTCGAGAATAGAAACCCTTGTATCCACACTGCACATTGCACATCCAGAATTAGGTTCAAGACACAAAAACAGAATGGTCAAAATAGTTGGCAAGTATTATTATTTCGACCCTAACTACATAACAGCATCATGTTGTTAGGTGCCAAACTGCCAACTAAAAATGCTTACTGTTGTCACCATCAACATCGTATTCTCAGGCAGTTTTGTACTAAAAACCATTTCTAAGCTGTTAGAATCAGTTAAAATTAACTAGCTAGACATCATTAGCATCGTAACAAAGCATTAAGCTAGACCTAAAAAACTAACTGGAACATTGTAATTTACACATGCCAAACAAGATGAGCACCCCAAAAGTCCTCACCTCGATGCCAACAACGCTGGTGACGCCATACATATCATACAACCCGCACACAAGCTCGCGGATCACCGTGTTCAGCCCGGGGCAGAGGCCGCCGCAGGTGACGATGGCCGCATTCACCTCGTCGGACTGGAAGTAAACCCTCTGCCGTGGCCCGGCACGCCGGAAGTGGGTGCCTCTAGCACTGGTCTTGTGAACAACAATCTGCAAACAGCGGCATCACGATTCACAAAGCTAGCCCAAGCAAATCGATCTGCAACGTCATCGCATTCTGTTAGCCCTCAAAACACAAAGAAACCTCACCTTTTGCGTGACGGTATCGTCCATGTTGACGAAGTACTGCCTGCGAGAACACGTGGTGGGAAGAAAGGTAAGCTTTGGAACATGCGTGTTTGGACTTTGGATTAATCAAATAGAACTAAATTGGAAGAAAGAAATGGGGAGATTCCTTACTTGACGACCGAATACGCCGGATTGTCTTGGAGAGGATTCGGGTAGGTCTGCAGATCAACAGCAACAACAGGTGAGCAATTGCTTCAAGAAATGGAGGCCAAAAGGGTACCAAGCAGTAAGCAGTAAGATAGCTCATAGAAATTAAAATTCAGGCCCTGTTTAGATACGTGGTATTTTTTGAGTTTTGGAGAATACCATGGTTTCTAAAAAATATTGTAGTATTGAAAACTATGGGGATGTTTGGTTACAACAAATATTGTGGTTTTAAAAACTGTAGTTTCACCAATTCCATAGTTTTTTTTACAGTTTTTAAAAATCCACTCACAGCCTTTTTTTTCCTCTTAAACCGAGAAACACAGCAGCAACTCCTATGGATCGCATCTCTCGTATTCTCGTTTGACTATAGTACATAACGTTCTACGTACTTAGTTCTTGCTCAATCTAATAAAAACACCGTTCCAACGTATGACTACGTGAACCTGAGAACAACAAAATACTCATGATCAGCATGCCATTATCTTTGAACTTAGCTCTAGTTGTTGTGCTTATACCAGTTACGATATGAAAATTAATGGACCTTCTAATGAAAATCATCATGTATATGTCAACGTAGCATTGCAGCACTTTTTAAAGAAAGTATTGTACTCGATACTGCGATTTTCAAACACACCATGGTTTCTCTCAAAACTGCCAAAAAAAAAAACCTGTAGTATCCATGAACTGCGGTATTATGAGTGATGCATCGATAACTGTGGTTTTCAAATACTATGGTCTGTAAATGCTGTCGAATCCAAACAGGCCCTAAGTTTTCTTTCGATTGATTTCCCTGTGCTTCAAAGTTCAGCAGATCAACTGAACTACAAGTTGATCACTTTCGCCAAGAAATCAAATTGTGGATTTGTGATGATTGGAATCCAAATTAGAACTGACATACCCTGAATCGAAGACAGACCAAAAGGACCCAAAAGAAGCGGCAAAGTCCCATATTGAACCGACAAATTCAGATAATTAAACTGCACGAAAAGCCAGTAAAGCCAAGAACTTTCCGCTCCACAGCGAAAACCAACCATCAGGATTCAGGAGACCAACAAACCCAAACGCAAGACACCAAGAAGCACAGAAGTCTGGCACGCACCGGGAGCTGGGGCAGATAGTCCGTGAGGTGGGGCACGTCCTCGAGCACGTACCCCGCGTCGCCGCCCACAAGCTTCTTCTTCACCGCCTTCTTGCCCGCCGGCAACGGCGCCTTGTCGGCTGCGAGGGGGTCCTTCAGGTCGAGAAGCTTCTTCTCTGGCACCGCCACCGGGGCAGGAGCGACGCCGACGGCTTCCATGGCAGGGGGGGCCGTCCGTAAATACAAGGCAAAGATTCGTGCCCGCGATTATTAGAGGAAAAAAATGTTTAACCGCGAGGCTAACTAAACTTGGCAGCTGATTTGCGAGTGTTCTTCTTGGTGTTTGGGGAAGCCACGGGGGTTTTATATACTGGATTTGATTGTGTTAGCGTCGTGAGCCGCCGTTAAGCGCGGGGTTTGACGACGGCGACGGAGGGGAACCAGTGGGTAGAAGAGGAGAGAAGGCTCGAGGGTTTCCTAAGAGGGGCTAGGTTTTCTGTTTATTTGCGGTTCTGCCATTTCGTAATGGCTTTGTACGGTGTGTGATGGAATATTCCATAAGACATAAAGGATTGTTTGTTTCGTGCGTTAAGGTTGTCATATTTAATTATAGTTTTTTTCTGATATATTTATCTAAAGTTAGGTTATAAAAATTGAAACCATATTTTGGTTAGAAAAATAAATTTTGTCATATTTTTTTAAGTCAATGACGTGTAGGGCCTGGATGGCAAGAATGAATTTTGCCACAGGTGCGACTATGATTCAAATGTAAGTCTATCTCGATCAAACTTGCTTAACTTGAGGCGTGACAAAATATAACAAAGTTTAGCTGAACCAAATAAGACCTAAAATTGTGGCGTGTATTCGTAGTTTCTAGACCTAAAATTGTGGTGTGTATTCTTAGTTTCTTTTTTTCCTTTTTGTTAGAGGAGGTTGTTGCACTCAAGGACGGTATGTTTATGACATGATGATAATATGACATTAGATTTATAAAAATTAGGTTTTTTATATGAGTGTGCGTGCATATAAACTCTTGTGCAAAATAGATACCTCGCCCATCATGTTGAGGTTTCATGTTTAGATTGTGCCTATATAAATTTCCGCTTTCCCAGTTTTTCGATTTGACCGGACTCAAGCTAGCGCTAGAGTGATCGGAATACTACCAAGAATTGAATTTACTTGATGTAAAGTATATTTTGATGAGCAAACCCATGCTAGTTTGAACCTGATCGAATTTTGTGTCCTAGTAAGCTCTCATTTTTCTGTTGAGACATTTCCCCGTATATATATGTAGTTGAATTCTTCATTTCTCGAAACAAGGGCATAAATGGAAAGCGCTAGAAGATTGACTCACGTGCCCAACGGGGCAAACTCCTCCGACGGCGGGACCCACATTGGCTCAGCCATCGAATTGGAAAGGAAAGGGCAAAGGAGTCCTTACCGATCTATACTCGCATCACCTGTAATTTCTAACAAGTCTAGGTGCAATTCCGAGTGATTAATAATGACATGTCAACCTAGAAAACATCCAGACATTACAAAGTTCGTCCATATTTTTAAATAATTTTATCTATAAATATACTGTGCATTTCAATTTTATTTATAAATATACGGTGTATTTCATATTCTAATATAAAATTAGTGTAATGTTCTCTTTATACTCTTAATAAATATCTAGATTTACTTATATTCTCTACATGTATGCATTAAATATAATGCTTAGAGATAATGCTTAGAGGTGGTCTAGTCATTTCTAATATTTCATTATATAGTTTATGCACTATAAGAAAGTATGATCTATAAACTTGAATGGATGATTACAACATTGAAGAAGAAGAAGAAAAATGGTAAATGGCGGTGCACGGATTCAAGTACTCGTTGGGAAAAAAGCGCAGAGAAAAAAAAAAGAGAAAAGACCGGAAGAAATGTTAGTTTCTAGATTAAAGTACTGAAGGAAATGTTTAGTTTCTAGAGCATGCTAATACGCAGCTACATGGCGAAGTGGCAGACAATGACACAAACACATGCGGATGCAACTCCGACCATTTCTTTTTCCCCTCTCTTTTTCTCTGCGCCTTCTGTTCCATTCGTTTGTTGATTTCGACCTTCTGGATCAACCCCTTTGCATGGAGTAGTTTATGTGATTAATTTGGATATTATCATATCATCACTTTATTTATGTTTATTTATTTGATTTAATTTGGATATTATGCTTTTTATTGAAGTTGTCATTGGTCGAGCCAGGGTTCACAAAACTGGTATGAAAAAAATCAGACGAAATTCGAAAATCGAAAATCGCGAGCCAAAAATCGTAGAGCTTCAAAAAAAAAAAAAATTGATTTTCCCCCCAAAAACCGACCAAATTGTATGGAAAATCGGTGGAGTAGTTGAATTTTTTCGCGGTCAATTTTTTGAGCGATTTTCACTGTTTTTCAGCCGGTTTATGTCAGACAAATTTTTACGAATTTTTGATTTTTTTTAATTTAAATTTTAATACAACCAATTTACTGACCGATTTACAAAGCCGGACTGGATCGATACAACTGATTTTCTCGATTTTCGGCCGATAATCGCCGATATTTCAAACCGTGGGCAGAGATATTACTGTTGTTGCTTTCCAACATGACACGTGGATCTTTGTCTATGTGTAGCATGCATGCCCGTGCTCATGGACGTCACAGGACGACTAGTTGACTCCGTAACGCAGTTTTTTTTTCCCGAATTTCTTCTTTAAGATGTTAATTGTTCCTTCGAAGCTTAAAAAACAATCATTGACGAAAAATTCTACACAATTCTTGTTTCTTGTGCTCCAAAACCTGAGGAGAATGAGCTGGGTATATGGCTCCTCAGTTATTATTATTATTATTATTATTATTATTATTATTATTATTATTATTATTATTATTCCATGGGCCATTTTAATTAGGGATATTTTGATTTGGTTTGAAATTGCGGTACAAAGTCCAAACTATGCTTAAAGAAGGAATAGGCATAACGGGAACGTTGTTTTTGACGGATATTTGGTTGTAGTTAGTAGTAGTTGCCTAATTGAGATCGTTGCCCCTTTCCCAATCCACATGTATTATAAGTTTATAACCCAATTTTGAACGCTGTGCAGGTGGCAGCTACACGGGCGGCCTTGAGCACCAAGGCATACCCAAGTTACTGCGCCTGTGATGTGATACACAAGAAAGCTAGTTTTTTTTCCTTGGAATTAGTCTGATATAAGTAAAGGTTTTTTCACACTGCTGTGCTGTCACATGACAAATCGGGATTATAGGATAATAAGAGGCAATTTCTTTCAATGTGCGCTCAAACTGCATACTTATTCTTACAGAGATGTACGTCAAGAATATAAAGCATATATTTGATGTACGAATACGATAGACTATACTATATGTTTGCATCTTTCACGAGAGCTACTACTCCAAACTCTCCCATCACGAGGTTAATAAACCGAGTTAACTCTATTTATGTAGATTCTCAAAATGAATCGGACCAATATTCTGCTAAGCAGTTCCTAACATCAAGATCACCGTCGTCAACTCGTGAAATTAGCTCAACTTCTGTCTCTCTCTATGGCTGACATGTACATTCACTAACACTTCATGATTTTATCTGATGAAACCGAAGAAAGGTAATATAAGCAAGCAGCCGCTAGGGACGGAAGGCTTAGCTTTTGTATCCTTCTCGTAACTTTTTTTTAATATAAAACTAGCTTTATTCTAAACAATTTATAAAATTGTTTCCTTTCCAATTGTGAAAAACATGACAGATAATATATGTCACTTACCATATCTCTTTTATGGTCTATAAAAACTATTTTTATAAATCTATTTAGATAAAGGCAAAATCTATATAAAAAATATTCGTGAAGGGATAGAAAAGTTAAGTATTCCTGAGCCATAAGATTTGACAGCTGCGGGAGGGAAGAACTTCCCCGCCATGGCCGACCACGCCTTCTCTTTTCTTTAGTCGCGTCCATGTGAAGTGGAGCCCCTAGAAAACAGCGGGCACATCCACGCGCTGGAATTTTAGTACTACAAGAACTACTAGAAATTTGTACGCGGCGTGCCACGTCGCGGGCGTCGCTCTCTACGCGAGAAAATCGAGAAAACGCACGATTGACGCTCCATACACGAGTAAATCTAGAAAACGCGTGAAAAGGATCTAAAAAGAATTTTGTGTTTTCCGCAAAAGGGTTTAAACGTAATGCTAGAAAAATGCAAAAAGGGTCTAAATGCAATGCATTTTTTTCGCAAAAAAAAGACCTGAACGGATTTTTTTTATTAAAAAAAGGACCTAAACGTAATTTCGAGTTTCTCAAAAAGGACCCGAGCGTTACTCTTAAAAACGCTAAAAGGGCATGGACGTAATATATATTCTTTTTTCGGAAAAAGGATCTAACCGTAATTTTTTTCCTGGAAAAGGACCTAAACGTAATTTTTTTTTCAAAAAAAGACCCGAGTGTATTTTTTTTTTCGCCGGCTCGGCTCGAGACGCGAGCCAAGCCGGCTCTCCAACGGCTCAAAGCAATGAGAGGCAAGGAACTCTTCAGGCTTTAATAAAGGTAATATGTGCGATCCATCTTGACTTCATCGGTCTCTTCTCTTTCCTTTCCCTTCCTTTCTTTCTCAGCAAACAACAAACACAACTGCTGTAAATATAACTCACTCATGAGAAGTGATGACTTATCTAGCTCTTTTTACTTTTTTTTTAAATCTAGCTCGATTGCGAGATAATTTACAAATCTAGCTTCTTTCACTTGCTCTCGTGCGTGGCACAGGGCTGGAGCTGACGGGCCAGCGCGGGAGCACGTGCTCCCATGGCTGGTCAGCACGAGAGCAGTGTGCTGTTGCGGCAGTGGAGCGCGGGCCAGCGCGTGGCACCGACGGGTGTGGCGAAGCCGGCCTTCAGCGACAAACGGGTGCAGGAGGTGGCCGGCGAGCGTAGGAGGCTGCCTCCCACAGTAAGGAAGCACGGGATCACCGTGAAGGCGGCTAGATTTGCAATTTATCTCGGGAGGAAGTTAGATTTGAAATAAATAAGATAAAAAGGCTAGATAAGTCATCACTTCTAACTCTCTACAAGAAAAATATTGGATCATGCTAGTGGATTATAGGCAAAACCAGGGGCCGTGCCTTGATAACCTCTCACTTGGCATGTGATAAGATTATAGGTGACTGGTGATAGGCTGCCTGTCTACCCATGGTTTTGGGGTGACAGAAGCATGATTCTCTGGTAGATTCTTTCTTGTGCCCGGCCCTGATTGGATGTTTGGCTGTGCCATGTGGGAGATTATGATGGGGTGATTATAATTGTAATAAGGGCGCATATATTAAGATTCTTGTGTGTCAAATGCAAGTAGATCTCACTCCTTGGGTTGCATTATGCGTGCTGTTTTTTATTACCTTTGGTTGTATAGATTTGAGGTTAGTTGTAGATTCCTAGAGTTGGTATTTTTTGTTCCATTTATGTTACTTGACGTATGTTTTTAAGTTGATTGAACTTGATATACAAAATATTGAATGACTAGAATCATGTAATCTTTAACTTCATATTTCAACATGTGTTCGAAACTAGGGAGTTGCGTCTACAGTGTGCCAATGACTTACTGGATCTACTTAAACAATGTGTGAGGTTTTTATTTTCTAGAGAGAAAAGATTGAGTCTCGAAAAAGACTGTATTACTTCTTTTCGTTAAATCACTTATTTTCTTTAGATGATATGTCTTACTTTAGTCTATAGTAGTAAATGTAGAAAATAGCTAAAGGAAAGAGGCATACAAGGAAAAAAATATAAAAAGTCATCGTAAAATTATAAAATAATATGTATTTAGAAATAAAATTTGAAAGTTCGAATGACGTGTTAAAAAAAGAAAGGTTTACTTAAAAAAGAACTAGCGGTGAAGCGTTCTTCCTTCCTCTCTTCCACCCTCCCTTTTCACAGGACTAGTATAGTGCCCTGTCTTCCGGTTTCCTTTTCCCAGCACGTAATATATGGTCTTTTCCTTTTCTAGAACGTTTGTTTCTTTTTCCTTAATTCCAGGATATTTGTTTCCTTTTCCTTGAGATGATGCTGGAGGTGGGGGGAGATCTGTTGTGGGCCACAGGGGTGAGTTAGACACATTAAACAATGGCCATCGGATGTGGGTGAGTAAAGCTGAGGAAAGATCTGAGAGGTTAATTTTGATAGAGGCAAGTTTCTGGGGACGTTTCGCTGGGTGCATGAAAGTTGGGCCATCTCTAGTGGAGTGCATTATTTGGGATGAACGTAGAAAAGAATGCTTAGGTGCATTATAAAGGGGTATAGATGATTTGCGTCGCAAGGTGGCCCTTGCTCGGTCCATGCCCGGCTTTCTCTGTCAATTCACACACTGCCGTAGAGAACTGCATCCGATTTTTCTTGAACCTCCAACCGAATTATCAGCTCAAATCCCCATCTAACCACCGCATCCCAATTTTCCAAATCATGAGGTTGTTCGGCTATTCCTGTACGCAAGCTCCTAATCCTCCCAAACCCATTCCCTTGTTTACCGACAAGCAGGGGGCGGATCTTGGGGCTGAAAATTTTAGAGAACGTCGTAATATTGTCTCTTTAATAAATCAAATTGGTTCCGATTTTGATGATTTAAGATTTTTAAGATCTTCAAACTATTTGTATTGTAATTTTAGCAAATTTCAAATATATGTGTTGGATTTACGATGTTACAAAATCATTATACAAGTGCAGGCGCGGGACACGGCCCGGCTAGTCAGGTTCGCACCTCATTTCGCAATCCTCGATCTCTACCATTCCCCTGGTGTTTTAGTGTGTCATTTTAGTTACTATTTTAGATTAGCTGTGTGATTGCTTAGTGATTCCCTGCTAGGAGATAAGGGCATTGACATTTCTTTACGCCTATAAAGGTCCACTTGGTGATAGATCTGGACAATCGGCCGTGCCTTTTTAGTCTGACTCTCGGCATGATTGGCCTAATATGACTGAAAGTACGGCATGGTATGAATATCTTCGGACCAGACCGACATAGCACAAATAATAAGCTGTGATGTGCCACAATAGATGGTCCGATCCGGCGCAGCCTAGCACAAATTTGACCCTTTCATAAAAAAACATCATATCTAGAATCCAACTTATCATCAACTATCTTACCCTAGTGGTCCAACCCATTATCAAATACTAACTCTCTTCTTCGCCTCCTTCCATGACCCATCTGGCTCAGTCGCTATCTCCCTGCACCTCCATTGTCTTCTCTATCTTTCTTCTCGCCCTCCTCCATCCCTACTTTCTCCCCACGTTGCCACCTCCCCCTGCCGCCTCGATGCTAGATCCAGCGGATTTCGGTTATGTCGTCGCTGGATACGGCCTTGAGGCACCGCGCCACCAACTTCATCGGCCGTCCTGAGGAAGAAGACGACGATAACGCCGGATCTTGACGATCCTCACCGCCTCAGCGCTAGATCCAGCGGTCTCCAAACATGTCGCCACCGTCCCCGGCCACCATGTGTGTTTCTTCTGGTGCTAGCGTCTTCCTCGCCTTCGACCGAGCTGCACTCCGTCCTCGCAACCACGCGGGTATGTGCCCTGCTCCTTTTCGGCTCCTTTCCTCTCATTTGTAATAGTCCAAACGCATCAAGCCTGAGCCAACACGACACAGAGGTGGCACAATGTGCCAATGGGTCATGCCTAGACTTGCCGGAGGTGAGTTGGGTTGGTCTGACATAGCACAGTCTAGGCCCATGGCCCATCGGGCTTGTGTTGTGCTGGCCTAGCACGGTACAACGTTCAGGTCTACTTGGTGGTGACACCATCTACTCCTTGAGAATCCTATATGGATAGATCCTTGCGTATATGTGTATGAACTATGAAGGATTATATCATCTATATGTGTATAAATCAGGCATGTGACTCATGGCGTGATTTGGCTTGTTTATCAGATGGGTTTATGCAATTTCCAAATTTGAGGTTAATTATTTGTGCACGATGAATTTCACATGGTTGCTTTAGTACGTTGAATTAGTGAAAAAATTGAGTCTTACAAGCAACCAACTCATGGATGTAGGGGAATTCTTATTACTTTCTTTATAATGTTTAGAATTTACAATATCAATTATTTGAAATCTGTTGCATCGTAGGGGCAAATTGATAGTATTTATTAATTAATTTGAGGAAATACCACCTCAAAAACATCAGTTCCAAAATATGACTAAACTGATGTGATAATATCCACAACTGATTACCAAGGAATACCACCGAAATCATATAAAGCTTCTCAAAGTTCTCCTTCTTCGAAAGGGGAATAAAATTATGACTGAGTATCACCTCCAAAAACTTGGCGTCCATTAATTGCTTCCTCTTGCGTTAATGACACACACAGATGGTATTAAGAGAAGAAGATTCAAATGCTTCTTCTATAGGAAATAGAATTGTTTATTAGTGGCAAAGTCGAGCTTGCCAATTCTTTTCCTTACCTTGTCCAACTGGAGCCTGAAACGATACATCAGACACGCTATTGAGTACTGCCTAATAAGAATCAGAGAAAACTACTACTATTATTTAAACGTATGTGATGAATTCAATTTCATCTTGTAATCCATTCTGCAATGCAGGATATCATGTGGAGAGCCGTGTAAGGAAATCTAGTGGTATTTTGGTGTCGAGAAAACCCCAAGAAATCTAACTCTGCCGTGTTTGTGGTATATTGCAACAAATAAAATACTCTATAGCTGCTTAGGAAGTTCCCAAACTCTTGATCACAGTTCAAATTTATCTTGTATATTGCAGGAGATTAAAATGTACACCAAATGGAAGGAGCCAAGACGAACTTGCAAAGTTGCATGCTTTCGTTAGTAATTAGTGATGTTTGCATTAGGTTTCACTCCTCCATCTTCATGTATGAACTACCTCCATCTCTGTCATGGGAAATTAATACTCCCTGGCTGCTTGTTAAATTCTCAAACTCTAGTAGTAATCGTGTTACTCACTGTTCAAAACTTAATTACCTTCTATGGGCGTGTTTGGTACGGCTCCAGCTTCACCAGAATCATAGATCTAGTGGAGTTGGGTATTTGTAGCTCCACAGATCTGTGAAGCTGGATCTGTGGGTATATTAAGAGTGTTTAGGTAGATCATCTTATTTTATTTTAGACTAAAAATATAAACTTAATTCTATTTATTTTAGCTTACAAGATTCAGATCTGAGGTGGAGTCAGAATCTAGAGCTCTACCAAACAGGGCCTATATCTGAGGAAAAATATACCAACCGGAAGGAACCAAGAACAACTTGCAAAGTTGAATCCTTTTTTATTAAAAAAAATCCTTTAGTTAGTAACTAGTGATGTTTGCATTAGGTTCTAGTTAATAGGTATCTCCCCATGCATGACCTACCTGCCTCCATCTCTGTCTGATCTCGATCTTTATCCATTGGTGACAGTTAAAGGTTTGATCTATGTATAAACTACATGTACCAATCAGTGAAGCAGTACATGAAAGTTACATCCATCTATTGTACTTGCATGTGTCTAAAATGTCATATGTACCCTTCATGGAGTGTCGTCACATAACAATATGCAACAAAGAATAGGGAAAAAAAGTTTTCTACTTTCCTCAAGCAATATGAAGACTTCCTTTCTTCAAGTTGGTTCTATCAAATGATGCAAGTATTTATTTTTTTCCAATGTCAAGATGTTATGATGGGAGTGTTTTGATAGTTATTGGTTATTCATGGCTGTGAATAAACGCCGCCGTTTGAGTTAGTTTAATCCACTTATGGGGAAACTGCTATATGGTTATTTCAATTAGTAGTAGAAATTTATTTAAAAAAATAGTAGTAGAAATCTATTATATATGAAAAGCTCATGATAGTCACTAAGAAAAAAGAGAAATAGGCTAGAAATTCCCACAAAAAAGCAAAATATCTAGCCCTTAATCTTATAGGCCTTATTTACAATTGCCATTGGATATTTGAGAAATAGACTAGAAATAAAGCCTATGAAAGTTAGACTAGAAATTCCCACAAAAAAGCAAAATATCTAACCCTTAATTTGGTGGGCTTTATTTACAGCTGCCATTGCATCTTTAAGAAATAGACTAGAAATTCTCACAAAAAAGCAAAATATCTAGCCTTTAATCTGGTGAACCCTAATTAAAAATGCATCATATTGACCATTCGATGCTATTGAGTAGATATATATTACTTTGTAGTATAAAATCAAAATAAAAGACAAAACTTACATGGCAGGGGCGGATCGATATATGTGGATCTCATGCGTGATTAAGCCTAATTATAATTTTGATTAGTAAATCATAACCAACAAATCAGCACATGAACTCTGACATTACATTGGACGCACCTTGGCCTTATAAAGACAATACACACCGATGTGACTCAATACATGCAATTAAAGAAAATACAAATGACCTCATGTTGATTCAGCCATAACATAAAAGTCACGCAGCCCCAAAACTAATTTGTATTTAATTTGTTTTTTCTAAGAACTCCCTAAAAGTAGATCAACAAACCATGGTGTCTGCTGGTGCTCCCCATCCAAGTGCTCCCGAGGAAAGAAAAGAACGGGAAAATAATAACATTTCACGAGCTTGATCGCCCTTCGAATCCTTTTACTTGCATAGCGTAAAAAAAGCAATCGCGCTTCTTTTTGACGTGGAAGAGTACGTCTCCTGATCTCCCAATCTAACTCCCACAAAATCAGGATTCCTTAGATTTGTTCTTTTTTATCTATTGGTTCGTCTATGATAGATTCAACACCAAGTATGGCACCGACCTGATCAAAGGAAACAAATTGATGTGCTAATAGTATTCTGGGCTTCATCAGAAAGCATTACGCTCATCCTATACTGGGTCATGGGGTCAAGACCGGTCCTACGGCGCTTCAATAGCATATCATATAGAGTTGTTAAGAAAATAAAATGCTAGAAATTCTCATAAAAAAGCAAAACATATAACCCTTAATTTAGTGAACCTTAACTAAGTTGAAATATAATAGCCAATAGATTTGATGTTACTATTTCAAAAAACATCTAACCATCTATCTAGCGGATCCGAATTATAACGGCTTAGATTAAAAGAAAGAGTCTATGTGAGTACAACAAAAAATTAACAAAAATTTAGAATAAAAAATAAAAATAAATTAGACATTTGATTTTCATATGAACTCTAAATTAAAACACGTACATTACTAAAATTCAGAATAAAAATTAGCAATTAGATTTGTATTATCAATTATAATCCAAAACTAATATTCAAAAGTAAATAAAAATAAAATCAATGGCTTAGATTAAAAGAAAGAGCTCATACTAAGAACAATAAAAATAACAGAAATTTAGAATAATAAATAAATAAAAATCAACAATTTAAGTTTCATATGAAGTCCAAATTAAACATGTACATTGCTAAAATACAGAATATAAATTATATAAAAAATAGTAGTTGGATTTGTATACGATTTCTACAGTACAAACGATATGCAAAATTAAATAAAAACTAACATAAATTC
Source organism: Otatea glauca (assembly GCA_036346275.1). Taxonomy (NCBI): domain Eukaryota; kingdom Viridiplantae; phylum Streptophyta; class Magnoliopsida; order Poales; family Poaceae; genus Otatea; species Otatea glauca. The sequence goes on along the minus strand of CM070711.1, from coordinate 6,852,443 downwards.
AGAATAAAAAACAAAATGAAATTATTCATTTCATTTTCATACAAATTCTAAATTGAAACTTGAAATTCGAAATTAAATATAAATAACATAAGAATAAAAATAAAAGGAAATTATGGATTATTTTTTAATTCCATACTAAGTGAAAAAATATAATTTTTCATTTTATTCAGAATTAAAATTTTATAAATATGCTAATTTAAGGGGGGAAATAAAATAAGGTAAGTAATTTGATTTGTGTGTGTATATATATATATAATTAACTATTATGTAATAAAAGTCGATTACACGTTTTTTATAGTCGCTAAAATAATATAGAATATACTAGAAATTCTCAAAAAGATTCTAACTCTTTATTTGGTGGATCTCCACGGAACGAAGAGATTAAGAGGGTGATATGTCGACATTTGTTCACTCAGTTATACTGGTATGAGCAATATAATGTGCAATAAAAGAAGTACCAAAAAAGAGACAAACATTGTAATAATGAAATTAAGAGATGATGATATAAATAGAAAATATTATGTTATGCTATGTTTACTATTTTTCTATGCAAGTATTCGTAAAGAAAGTTTCGGTCATATGTGATAAGTACTGAGAAATGAAGTAAATATATTCTCTCCTATAATATACAATATCAAAATATCACAAATTGTGTTTTGTATTGATCTATTTTTGAAGAAAAAAAATCGCATATATATTATCAAATCATTTAAACATACTTTAAAGTTGATGTACGCGCAAATGCGCGGACCATCTTGCTAGTTTAAGAAAAAGTACATGGGCTAGCTAGTTACCTAGATGCCACTAAAACCAGTATATTTAAACGGATGAATCATGGCGTCAACTCCAAATTCTTGTTTGTGTTTGCTTCGTGCTTGCAATGTAGTATGCCATCTTTGTTTTTCATTTCTTGAGAGCTGAACATAAACGCCATTGCTCGGATTACGCTTGGGTATATGTAATTGATGTTACTTCTTGAGTAGTCGAGGCAAAAGCGAATATGAACTTCTTGATAAAAGTTTTTTTATATAAAAATGATAATGGGAGATCAAAAAATTAAATACAGATGGTCACCACGTCCCCAATATTAGCTTGAGTTCATCTCCCACAGAATAAGTTGATTAGAGAATACAGTCACACTCGTAATCGATCGCTCCGTAGAAAGCCTAGAATCTCCTGTCCCATTTTGCTCGCATGCTATATTCAAGACAAACAAAAATAATCATTTTCTACGTACGGCTGCCAGAAACCCGGGATTCATTCACCTCGATAGGCATCGAACGCAGAACACCATGCCCAAAACCATTTCAGAGAAATCACTGTACAATGTAATCTAGTGCATTACGTCAAGTGACACGGACAGTTGACAGTTGCATGCCCATATGCCCTGTTTGGATCACAACACATGAATTGGAGGAGGAACCCTGGAGGATTATACTAGTACTGTTTAGAAACGTTAAATTCCTTCTTCTTCTTAGAGAGAGAGAGAGAGAGAGAGAGAGAGAGAGAGAGAGAGAGAGAGAGAGAGAGAGAAGCTTTTGTGGTTATCAGTGGGCTTGTGAATTTGTGATACCTTGACTCGACGTCCAAAGAAGGAAAAGGGGAGAAAGCGAGTAGAGACCTGAAACCACGGGGAGCTTGGCGTCGCCGAAAAACGGTGGCGCCTCCGATTCTTGGGCAGTTAAAGCGTGGAAACCGAGCTACCAACCGTCGTTGGCTCCGTCCTGATTCCTGGGCCAGCAGCAGCAGGAGCCAACAACGACCGGCAGGCACTCGTTTTCTTTCCTTCTTCGCATGATGCTTTCCTCCGTCCCTTCCAGCTGTCTCGAGCTCGGATCCCAGTCAAAAACGACGACTCGGGAAAACAGGAGGCAGGCCAATGGTGTCGCCGTCTGGAGGTTGAGGTTCCAGTTCCATGGGCCATCCTGCTTTCACGGCCCTAGAAGTCAAGGAAGGGCACCGTCTCAGAAATTTCGGCTGTTTTTTTTTGAGAGAGATAGAACACTTGGATTCCATTAACTTGTGTGCACAACTAAATCGCTAGTAACCACATTTGATAAAAAAAAAATCTGGGAATTCATTGAGCCAAACTTGGCTTCGTTGCAACAATCTTTTCCTAGTTCGAGAGCTCAGCCAAATGATTGAGTGATAAGCAGTGTTTCAATGCTTTCCCTCCTAATATAAGTTGCACAAATCTTGAAGTAAGCGAAGGGGTAAGTAATCTCCATCTACTCTTCATTAATGCTTTAATATTTATGCAACTGTAAAAAATAAAAGCATTGAAGCACCTCTCTTGAGTGACAGCTCCGATGTAATAAAGAGAATTCACCTTCAGCTTCATATAAGTAGCGATTTCCCTAAGAATGCACAGATCCTAAAGGACATCCAGTTACTACTACTATACTCTGAGCGGTGATTTCATGCGCTTGATTTCTATTACACCCCCTTTGGCTCTCTAGAATTGATCATGAAATCATAGATTTGGAATCGAATTCCAAAGATTAAGTTGTTTGGCTGCCACTGGGAATTAGAATTGCTAACTCCGGGCCAATTCTAATAGGTACGGTACAAGAGACCGGCGCTGGCCCAACACGACACAACACAAATGTCTTTAGACCGGGCCGACATGACATAAATGATGGCCGGTCTTGCCGAGTTTAAAAACTCAGCACGATGGCGACTTGGCCTGGCACGACCTATTAGGCTGAGTCTGGACCGGCACGACACGAATGCGTCCCTTTCACAAAAAACATGTCTACAGTCCAACCCATCATCAACTATCTTACTCCAGAGGTCTGATCCATCATCAAATACTATCTCTCTTCTTCGCCTCCTCCCATCCATCACCCATTCGACACAGTCGCTGTCTCCTTGTACCTCCATCGTCTCCTCTCGCCCTCCTTCACCCATGTTTCCTCCCTAGGCCGCCACCTCCCCCCGTAGCCTCAGTGCCAAATCTAGCGGCCTTCGGTCATGCTGCCATTGGATACGGTCTTGAGACACCACGCCACCAGTTTCGCCAGCCATAAGACAACGGTAATCAAAGAGGAAGAAGACGACGACAACGTCTGATCTTGACGATCTCACCGCCTTGGCATTGGATCAAACGGTCTTCAGCCGTGCCACCGCCAAATCCGGCCTTTCTGCACTGCGTCGCCACCGTCCTTGGTTATCATGCGTGCTTCTTTCCTGACGACGGCGTCTTCCTCGCCTTTAGCTGAGCTACACCCCGTTCTTTTGACCACGCTAGTAGGTGTAACAGTCACACGGCCTGGTTGGCTGGCAAGGCTGCGTTGGCCCGGCACGGTCTTCGGCCATGGCTCAATGCGCCCAGGTCTAGATACAACTAGAACTAACTAATTCTTTGCTCCCACCCATCGTTTGTCTGGAATCAAAGTATCTCGCCCCGATCTTCCTGAAGCTCTCGCTGCTCGCCCTCCGCCGTTCGACTACGGGCACTCGTCGCCGCCGCCGCCGCTCGACCCCACTCCCGCGGCCTCTCCCCTTCCCCACTGCTCTCACGCTGCCTCCCCCTCCGCAGCTTGTCTCTAGCTTCCTGGCACCGCTTGTCTCGGGGTGTTTGCAGCTACTAGATTGGGCGGATCTGTGAGGGAGAGCCAGTCTGAAGCTTGCCATTAGTCCCATGAGAAGCATCAGCCACCGGAGCTCGTCATTGCTGGCGTTGTCGCCGGCATGCTCCACTCCACTCATTCAAAGACGCGGCGTAAGAGGCGGACCCAGGATGCGGTGTTGTTGCAGTCGAGCTCGGCTACGGCCTAATGGAGGTAGGGCATCGGGAGTGTGTGCAGCATCTGCACTTGGACATGCCGATTGCTTGTGCTTTTACTACAGCTTGGATATTTCCTTTTCTGATTGCTTGTGTTCTTTGGTTCGTGACATCCCGATTACTTGTAAGTTTTCTGCAGCTTGGATATTTTCTCTCCTGTTTTCTTGCGTTCGTTGGTTCAATTGTGGCCTACTGGTTTTGGATTTATCGACCATGTTGTGCTTCGTTCTCAGATTGATTTTCTTAAGAAAATGATTTCAATTCCAAATGGCACCCAACCAAAAAAATTGAATTGAAATTTGCTACTAGAACGGGATTTGGAATCCAATTGAATGAATCGTATTCAATTCAATTGAGCCAAACGGGGTGGATGTTCAATCATAGAAACCAAACAAGTAAACCCGAAACTATGTCATGCCAAGTGCTCAGATGCTCACCGTTTTATGCTGCCGTTCAACCTGATAAAAACGATCCATGTAAAAATTCAAGACCAAGACGCAAACTGACCAAATGTTTTGGAAGCACGTTGTGCAAAATTTCACTATCATATAGGATCTTTATTCATGTGCTCCAACACTGGTGTCAAAGATTCAACAAAAGGCTAAGTGACACTCTGTACACTCTTTAAGGCCTTGCCACCGAAAGAGCAGCCACATATTTGATTAAATTTACAATCAAACAACTGATGAGAAAGGCATTAAACCACCAACTCAAGCGGACTGACGTTCCACTAAAAATATGATTCCAAAAGATCCCGGAGAGTTAATGATCAAAATGGTACGAAGTTCCTTATTTTTCTGAAACTGTGACCATGAATGGTCTAGGAGGAAAGATATGAACAGTTGTCCAAAAGGCAGGGAAAGTGACGGCCAAAAGCTACTCATTTCGAGCAGAACTTGCCACTGACAGACTCATAAGTTGGTACATTCAGAACTGCACATTGCAAAGAGCAGAATTACAAATACTGCAATACATATTGCACTATGTACAGATGACTGGTTATATGGAAATATGAGCTAACCGTTTCCATGAGATGCCATTGTTAATGGTGATGAAATAACTTTCTCAGCAAGGGATGATACATCTTTCAGAGTAACACCATCAACAACCTTAAGAAGGTGCTCTACAGGTTTCCTGCAAAGTTTTACACGGCAAAGATTAGACAGTTCAAAATTCTATGCAGCAAAGGTTAGACAGTGTAAAATTCTATGCCACAAAGATTAAACGGATTCCATTGCATGGACAAGGTTCTTGTTGGTTATGCATGTGAAATGTATTTACTTCAAAGAATGCATTATAAGTTTATAATGTAATAGCACATTTTAAGAGGTAGCTCATATTGTTACACTACATATACTACAAAGGTCATATAGCACACATGAGCACAGTGAGGGAAAAGAAATATTTCAAGAATATTATGGGAAGAAAGAAATGTTCCTAATTAACTAGAGATCTTGTGAACAATTATTTTTCCCTACTTGCGACTAGTAACTTTGATAATTTCTACTAGTACTGTCGAGTTGGCTAGAAAAGATCAGCCACGTGCAAACACTACTTTTCTCCACTTGTAGTCTTGTCATACCAAAAAGAAACAAAGTATGCCTCATGGTCTTCCAGAGAAAGAGCCACCTCCAACTTAAAGTAATCACCATAACAAAGAAGGCTCCCTAGTATCGAATATGGTTACGATATGTGCTAGAAATAGCCATGCCATGGTTAGCCTCAAGTTACTCCACTATTCTGCATACCAGTTAAAATCGCATAGTAGACCTGGCCCTCCCTGAGCCTAAATTCTACAATATCTGGAGCACAGCTTAAACTTGTGTCTTCTCTCAAATTATTGCATTATAATATTCTGCTGTAACATTGCAAGGAATAGATTCATAGACAACAGGCAAAATTTTAAGGTTTAGCACAACACTAGAACAGTCACAGCACTGTACCTTTCGCCAAATGCCAATACTTGGCGTGCCATGTCTTCAGTTGTTGATGCCTGTGATTTTCAATTGTTAGTGTGGATCATCAGCATAATTGATGAAATATATGATGCAAGTATGTATATATATATATACACCTTTGATTCTAGGCTCATCAATATTGTTGATTTAACCGACGCTTTAGCACGATCTAGTTGGGTTTGGTCAACTGCAATTAAAAATTAAGTATAAGGCAGGTAAGTGAACTGCAAACAACTGATGAGTAATGATCCAAGATAGGAGAGTTAAGACACCTTGTCCAGGAGTTGCAAGGGAAGTGAGCTCTCTGGCTGCCAGGTCAATAGCTTGGGGAACAAATGCTGCATCCTGATTAGGAAATAATATCTTCATTACGGTACAATAGTGTAAAACCAAACTATGAAAACTATACGCTTTTGCGTATAACAACTGTTGAACTCATCCAGTATGAGTGCTGTGCAACTGCATGGCTTCTTACACATAAAGGAATAAGCTGCCAAACTAACCATTTCCAAGCGATTATTCCCATCCAAGGGGTATACAATAGTTCAAAAAAGAACAAAAAATCTTCCCCAATTCAAAGGGGATGCACCAAGCATGACTGACTTGCTTATGCAATTGTAAACAATACTTACAGCAGATGTATGAATTCCAAAAAAGCCAGTGTTACTGTGAACATCCTTGAAAGCAGAGATCGATTTGATTTGGTCAAATTTATTTAGAAGAGGATCTGCGTAAAGCATACAACAATTCAGGCACTAATATGATACCACAAATTACATTAAACCAAGTCAAGTCAAAATGTCACATACATAGATCCTGACTGCTTTCGTTAGTGAAATTATATTGTAATGCTTCAGCTTATGGCAACAATATTCTCCAATAGAAATGCAGATGAAAGAGCATTTCTGGTGCAATCAGAATCTGAATAATTAAAAGTTTCAGCATTTTTATTCAATTATCTGCCTGGCTGATAATCAGAATCTAATTATTCAGATTCTTCATAAAGAATAGATTCTGATTATGTTTAACATAAAAAGGAGTGGACTAAAGATCTGACAGGACAAACCATCATACATTTAATTATTCAGATTCTTCATAAAGAATAGATGGCTGAGGAGTCAGGATCAAATCCTACTTGAACTATCAGCCAGGCAGATAATCCAATAATTGCAGTTTGGCAATATAATCTTCATCATATATCATTTTGTTCATACGTACAAACAGTGTCCCAAGATATAGCCCATGCTAGCGGACACTCTAAAGAGCCAAAATATAAAACATATGTGTCTACATACTTAGACGTGAATGCAAGCCTTTTCCATGTCTTCCCCAAGAAAACACACCGCCGCCACCCAGAAGTGTCTGTAAAAGATAGCATAGTTCTTGCTGACTTAAACAAGAATGATCTAGCAAATTCAGTTAAAGTGCTTTGTTTAACAAAATTGTCAATGTTCATATCTTAATGAGTTGTCTCATGAACCTGAAGAACGGATACAGTGACAAAATCTTTTTCTTTGAGCCAACCACCAGGGACCTCAAATGCCAACGCAACATCTGTGTTCTATTTTTCAACAAGAACCCAAAGTAAGAAGAGAGAATCTAGGTGACAGAAGATATTGCATAAAGGACTAGAGAAGATATTGCATAAATGACTTGAGAAGTGGCTTAAATCATAATGCCTACCGATGAATCTGCAGTTCGTCTATATTCTCCACCAACATAGGCAGATTTTGGCTTTGTTGATCCAGTTACATTGGGAATGTCAGACAGAAGTGGTTCAGCAACAGATACCAACTCATCATGATCAACACCTGATGCAGCTAGAACAATTCGGGAAGCAGTGTAGTTCTCCTGACATCATGCAATAAGAAATACAAATAGCATGTTAACAGCAATACCTACACAGATAAATCAGTAAAAGGATTTTGGAGATGAATCTCACAGCTAAGAAGTCTTCTAGGACATCTGTATTCAATCTGCTAACTGAAGATTCTGAGGCTATCAGAGGGTTTGCCAAAGCACCAGAATAGCCGGTTGAATGAAGAGCCTCCAAAAGCAAAGTTTCTGGGTTATTTGAATCTTCTGCAAGCTCTGCCTTTAGTTTCATTATCTACAAAGGAAATAAGTCAGCAAAGAATATATTACACTAATCTAGATTAGAGATGTGGATGGGTATAATATTAAGATGAAATACCTGTTCCTTGACCTCCCAGTCAAAAAAAGAAGGATTGCGCACACAATCAATAAGTACTTCAACCATTTCAGGCATGTAAGTTTTCAGGGCTGCATAACTGTAGCTCATCATCTCACGGTTAGCTGATGCTTTTACATTGCCACCTATTGCCTCGATTTCACGAACAACACGCAATTGGCTCCTGTTTGTAGTGGTTCCAAAGGACATCTTCTTCAACAGCTGAGTAGCACCCAGTGTTTCAGGTGCTTCATATACAGAACCGCAATTCACATAAACTCCAACAGAACAAGATGGTCCCTGGATAGAAAATGCAAAGCAAAATAATGTTGCTAACTGTCCACAAGAACATGCATGAGACAACTAGATAATAAAAATAAGGAGCACATACTGCAGATGTCTCAGAGGCAATTTTTACACCGTTTGGAAGTGTTGTGATTCTTGTCTTGCCAGTCTCCACATGGTCAGGCAGTGGAGGAGGAATGGTGACTCCTGGAAGTGTAAAATCTGGAGGAGTTAATGCATTTGAGCGTGCACCTGTCAGCCAGCTCCAAAAGCCACCTGATGACCTCTGTGCAACACTCGTGCTAGCAGACCTAATCGCAATATTCAACACTTGAGCATCCACCCCATGCCACTGCAAATCAAATGGTAAACAATCAATTTACAATTTTACGCTAAAGTTGATCTAACCAATATGGACAAATTCAATTAAAAACCCAACAAGATTAAACTGTCTCTGCTAGCCAAATATTACAATAGAATACACATCAGAGCAACACTTCCATGTATGGAAATCTCAATGATGAGTTATCTGCATGCACACACAAAAAAATGTTATCTACATCCAAAGCGGTAGATCTATCCATGATTAGAAACCAAAAGGTTCAATAAGGGTAATAGATGATTGGATGAAACACTCATCAACATAACACTGCCCTTAAGTGACATTAAACATCCAAAAGATTTCAAACACACGTATTGAGCAAATATATCATGAGCATGCCAAGTAAATACTGATGGCTCCAGAAGACCATCTCCATTTGTCTGTGTCAACATAATACTAATACTGATGAAAAAGGAAATGAATCATGCAAAGAGACTCTAACAAAGGTCTTCCAAATCATACATTGGACCATATGCATCTCAAACACATACAACAAGGGCCAATAAAAACAGAAAACAAGTACTATAATTGTGCTACTCTGGTAGGGATCGCAAGCGTCGTATCTCTAATACACTTAAAAGATGAACCAAAGCTACATAACCTCGTGATTTCACAAAAAATTCTAGCTGCTCAGCTCAAGAAACTGCGCAACAATGAGAGAATGATCAACTCGTCCCTATCTAAACAAACTCATTCCACTAGTACATAAATTATCATGGCTTTGCAAACGGCCACAGAGATCCCCCTTTTCCCCTCGCATTCACACAAAACTATGTTAATTGCTACACAACAAACTACCAGCACCACTCATCATCACGTATAAAACCTACGCGTCTCCAATTCAATAGGCCAGGGCAAACATTCAGACAACGATTGTCACTTGCAACGTCTAAAATGCCTCTACTCCGACTCTCCCATATCAAATCCGCACGATCACAAGTTCGCACGACCAAACCACCATGCATAGCTAATCCAACACGCACAGCGAAGAGCCGAAGGCACCATAAGCTACGGGGGATCCGGATCGGACGCATCGCGGCGGGAAGAGCGCCATGGAGCCACCAGATCCAGCAAAATGGGGGGAAGGTAAGGATAGGGTTTCGGACGGGGCCACTGACCTTGAGGGCGCCGAGGCCGGAGGCGGCGCGGTACATGGTGGCCGGTGCCTGCGGAGGAGTAGCTCGACGGAGTCGTCGCCGGCGGCGCGGAGGATGCGGAGGCGGAGGCGGAGATGGGGAAGGCGAGAGAGACCGTGAGACAAGTGGAAGGCGACACTTCCGAGAGAGTGGCTGCTGCTGCGACATAGAAATGGACGAATTCGAGGTAAGTTTTTTGTATGGGCCGGCCCACCTCGTATTCTGCTAACGGGCCAAGTGGGCCAATCAGGTTAGTAGCGTCGGGCTGGCTCGAACTGTTGGGCCGACCTGGCCATTTCCTCGTGGTCACTACCCCATCGCATCGGGCATCATCCCAACGGCTGCGCCTCGCCGCGCTCGTCGAAATGGGCCAAGCGATCACCGGCGCCGCATGCTGGCTCTACGTCTCCGGCGCCGGCGGCAACGCGGAGGTCGGGTCACAGCGTGAGACGGTGGTGGTTGAGGTACGCTGGGTGCGGGGAGCGGCGCCGATCGCGCTCCATTGGGAGTAACCTGCACCGCTTCGCGGGGCAGCTTTGAGGTTTCCGATGGCGCCCAGCCCCGGGCCTGGCGCTGAGCAGGTGTGCTGCTTGATCAAATGCTGATTAGGGATTTCGTTGCGTCCGGGATTGTTTGTTTGTGTGTTTTGTACTTCCTCTCCACTTGTCGCATTTTTACTACCTTGTTGATTTTGTTGCATTTGCAATTGCGTTTGGCAAAATTGCTCCATGAATGGAGAGATGGTGGTTACCAATTCCTCAGTAGCATATGTCAAGTGGAGAGATATGGCTTCTGTGGTGAAACAATCGCGTTGGGCATTTGTACAGCATCGACCACCTGCTTGATGAAATGCCAGCCTCAGCTCATAAAGAGGAAGCTTTGGCTTTTCTAGCCTTATTGTGCACGTTTTTTGCAAATCTATCATTCATCCGAACGTTTTCGCAAAAACAGCTCTCTCTTTGATCGCAGAAGCAGCCGGGGTGAGCGCCATGCGGAGCTATACTACCTCGGCAAGTCACTTATTAAGTGACTAGGTAGCAGGCCCGGATGGGAGGCCTGTGCAGCAGTTGCTACACAGGCCCCAAAAAATTAAAGGGTCTTATTTTTTACTTATTTTTGTATTACTACTTGTTAATCTTTGTATTAGTAATAGTAAGAACTAAGAGATGCGTAGTTCTTTTTATTCTCTTCATTTTATTTTTTAAAATTTTTACTAAAAATTCATTCCTAAGCAAAACCATGTGCCCTCTTGATATTTTAAAGTTTTTGAAACAGCTAAATTATTGCCGTAATGCAATTTTTGCATATAGAATTTTGTTGACAACTCCGATGACTATTGCACATGCAAAAAAAAGAGCTTATATAGATTAAAGTTGAAGTTCTACTTGTGTTCTATAATGAACTAGGAAAGACTTAACAATAGCCGTTGAAATTGATTTAATTTGGAAAAGACTAATTACAAGGATAATTAAAGATTCTGTTTCAAATAATGCTAGAAGAATGGTGCTTTTCAAGTAAAGGTCATATATCAAATTTGTTTTTTTAGCGTGATGTATCACATAATCTTTGTACTGTAAGAAAAATTGTACTACAGTTGTAATATCAAATAATTATTTTGGTAATTAACTTTTATTGTGTATAGCCTAATTTTAAATTTAGCACATGCCCCTAAAATATCAGGTACGACCCTACTAGGTAGGGATTAATTAGCGATTTAGTTAGTGATTAATTAGTGGCTAATTAATGGATAATTAATTAAATCACTAATTAAATGTCGAACCAAATCACCTGCCGAGGTAGTGTAGCTCGACAGGGGCCTACCGAGCGTTCTAGCCATGGAGGCTCCTGCCGAGCTGGGGTGCGTGGCAGCGTGGCTGTAGCGGCGCCAGAAACCTTACGTGGTACACGAGTGCGGCAGACGACACGTGTCGCCTGTCGTTCCTTCCGCGGTCAGGGAGGGGAGGCTATTTTTACAAAAATGTTTGGATGGGAGTTAGATTTGCAAAAACATGCACAATGGGGCTAGAAAAGCCAAAGCTTCCATAAAGAGTACTAGCAGGCCGATGCAGCTTCCGATTTGTCTGAACATTTGTTGTGTACAAGGTTGTCAGGTGGTCCAAGCTGCTTGTTGCGCTGTAGGTTTTGGATATCGATAGCTACGATGATACGGGTCGACTTGTCATGGGCAGCTCTGAATTTGAACAAGTGTTTGGTGTATGTGTAGTGTTGGTGTATGAAGGTGCTTGGTCATTGCGAGCGTAGGTATAGGACCTTCAGTTGTGTCCATCGTATTTTCATCAGCAGTTGTTGCTTTGATTAGATCATGCTATCTTATCAAGGCCCATACAGATTACTCATGCAAGTATTAAGTAGGTATCAAGACCTATACTTCTATACATGGTAATCCTAGCAGTCAAACATGCTAGGTGTTTTGGTGAACTGCCGGAGTGACCTCCAATATTTCAACTTGTTGCTTGATTGTGATGTGCCAATATGGAATGCTGCTAATTAGCCTCTGCCTATTATATTAAGACATGCTAGTTTACTAATGTTGGTTTGTGTGCAATGTCAAGACAATTTCTCCGTTGATGATGAATTGATGATCATATATGAACACAACTTCGTCGGAGTTGATCCTCTTGCATCAGAGTCTGCAATGCCCCCCTGTTCATTTCCATTGATGTGTGCTCAGACATAACATTTGTGTCAATTTTTGGAAGTCCAAGTTTAAGATACTTCTATTCAGTTCCCCCTGTTTTCGCTGGAAAATTTTAATTAGCTTGAAGTAACACAATACTCTGAAGTAGTTGGACATGTTTATAAGACAGCACACCCACTTAACTGCTGTTATTGTGTAGTTCTTTTTACTGTAAGTATTTCAGAAGGAAGAAAATGGCTGGCATCGGTAAATTATCCCTATTTTCTAATAACCTATAATTCCCATGCATTTCCACATGTAATGTTGCTTCTTTCAATAAAGCAACTGTTGCTGTGTGATCAGCTAATGATTGTTGCCCCCCTTTCCATCAAATAGGTAAATACTTAAATAACCATCAAGGGAAGCATGTGCGAGAAGCTTGTGCTTGATGATGTTTAAAAGTCCTCATGGCGCATGGGAGGGGACCTGTACTGCCTGTGCTCTGAGCATGACTGCAACAGGTGCAAACTGCATAGTTTTATACTTTCTCCGGTCATAAATAGTTGTCGTTTTGGATATGGATATGATCTCTAAACATAGCTTTGATCACTAATTTCTATCTATTATAATATTAAAGTAGAAGCAAAAGAAGCCACCACGTTGGCTCTCAAGGCTAGAAATTCCCACATTAATCGGAGTAAAAAAAGAAAGATCTACACCATTGATCATAGTGGGTCCAGATTATAACGGTGTAGATTGAAAGAAAGAGTTTGTATCATGTACAATACAAAAAAAACTAAAAAATTCAAACTATATCTTTACAAAGTTAGATATGTTATCTATCAGCTTTTGTCCTTGCTTCGGTTTCAAAGTTACGTATTAGTTTTCAAGGTCCTGTATCTGAGAAAGTATCCGTCGCTTAACATGTCATCCTTGCGGTTGCGGCTAGAGTTGTCTTTCCGGAATACATTTTTCCGTTTCCATATACTACATATCGAGTTTGCATAGATACGGATGAAAAGATTTCGTGTCCGACTAGAATACGTATGTTTGCATGCCTCGCATGCCTACAAATATAGTAGTGTCCCGCAAGTTAACTAAGAAAAAAAAACACAAAAGGTGATTTGCTTTTCATCAGACTCAAAACTTGCGCCTTCTCGCCGGAAAGTGTTCTTCAAGCCGTCAAACTTGCGCCTTCTCGCCGGAATCTTCTCGCCGGAAAGTGTTCTTCAAGCCATCAAACTTGCGCCTTCTCACCGGAATTTTTGTGTTCTTCAAGCCATCAAACTTGCGCCTTCTCGCCGGAATCTTCTTGCTTGAAAGTGTTCTTCAAGCCATCGTTGAAGTCAACTTCTTCGTGTCTTCATACAACCCTTGTGTACTCCTTCTTCACATCTAATTATATTGTTATCCACATGTCTAACAGAATTCAAATTCTTCGCATCTTCACTGCCTCCTATTTTAACAATAAAAATGGAATTAATACTATTATATATCATGTACTAACTTTGCAAATGCTTTAAACTTTTTGAGCGTAGGAACACTATGGCGTACAAGAAGCTGAGTGAGTTGACAACAAGGGGACAAACATGGCAAATTAAAGTGAAAATAATGAGAATTTGGGATTCAATCAATTTTCTAACTGATGAACTTATGAGCCTTGATATGATATTGATGGATGAACAGGTTTTTATCTTCAGATGTGCAGTTTTATAAATTCTTTTAGCTTCTAATATTCAATCAATTTTGTAATCGATTTAACATATAAGCGACCTTGATATCGACTTTGTAATTTATTTTAGCTGCTAATTAGTTGATATCTTTTGCTAGGGGAAACGATTCATGCTACTATTTGGAATAATCGATAGACACTTACGCACCTAAGATCATTGAGAGTCAGATCTATGTTTTCAGCAATTTCAAGGTTCATGAATCGCAAATACCGTCTCGTGAACAATCATCTTAAAATTACTTTCATGAATAATACAAAGGTCAAAGAAGTGAAAGGATCATCAAATATTTTTCAAGAATACTACTTTGAGTTTGTCACAAGACATGCACTACAAAGAATTACTAGATAAAAGACAACAACAACAACAATTATCAGGTAAGTGTATAAATTGCGCTTTTTTTTAAATCATGATTGTCAACTAATTAATCTACAAACCGTCAATTAATTAATCTTCAAAATTGGCAGATGTGATTGGATTACTCACCAAGATTGAGCCTATTGGATCAAGGATAACGAGGAAAAATACTGCCAACCCCCGACCTACAGATATTCGCGAGATTGAACTTCTCACACTAGAGTACGCACATGCGTGTGATTTACATTTAACTACACATTCAATACTATCTTCATGCATTCACATTATCATATAACTTTTCTGCAACGTAATTTTCAGTTGTGATAAGATCAAAATAACATTATGGGGACAGTTGGCTCATTGTTTAAGTGGAGATGTAATTGGCAATCAAACAGTTGTAGTTATTACATCAGCATTAGTGGAAGAATTCAATGGTAAGTCTAAAAATATGTCGAGTTTTTATGTCTTTCCTATTGCAATGAATTAATATATACATGTGGATAAAATAGGTCTTCGTCTAAGGTCAACCAAATACCACAAGAATTTATAAAGATATTGATATTCCCGAGACCTGGAAGCTCATTGACATGTATGAACATTGTTAATTTCTTATTAATCAAATCACAAAATACATATCCTTTTTATTGTTAATGTGAAATACTTAGTATTTGTCTTGACTATAAACTTTATAGGTGCGCAATGTAAGAAACCGTAATAAAATGATGAATGTACATAAATGTACTCAAGGTACACTAGAAGAACAAATGTTTTATAACAGGAGAACATTACGCGACATTATCGAAATGAATCACGACAACCCAGACAATAAGGTAATGCATCAAGACTTATTGTCAAATATAATATAAACACCTTCATAGATTGACATTTGTTTTTTTATTATCCTCCAAGACCAATTTCTTCAAATCATTAATTGTATACTCTTTTTATGTACTAAAATATAATTTTTTGATTAATTCTGTAGGATTTTGTGTCCACATCAATTGCTAAAATTGATAAGATACTAGAAGATATTAAATGGTGGTACATGTCATGCAAAGGTTGCAACAAAAAAGTTACCAAAAAAAATGACAAGTATCATTGCGACAAATGCGGTAAATATCCGTAATGATAATACCATTGTAAGCATATTCTACCTATTTGAGCAATGTTATTTTTATCGTATTTACTTTGCACTAACAACAATTCCATGTTAGGTATGGGATTAGACTCCAAATAAGTGATCACACAGCTACTACAAGCTGTACTTTATTTGATGATGAAGCGAAAAAAATGCTCAATACATCTGCCTCAAGCTTACTCGATGCATTGGATGGGAAATCCGAAGAAGTTCCCAAGATTATACAACAATGCATGGGAAGAACATTTATCTTCCGATTCAATGTCAACAACAAATTTTTATTAAAGGGATGCCAAGCTATGCAAGAAAGAAAATATTTATTCTGACGATAAGTGGAGTTGAAGTTCTTGAAAGATAAAGATGTCAATGTAGAATTGAATTTAATCTGTTGTAGAATATATAAAATACCGATATTTTTCACCCTAAAATTGGAAAAATACTAAATTCTTTGTGCATTATTGTTGATGTGATTTGATAGATGATGAAGCGGACATCGTATTAAAAAGGAACAAGTAAATCAAGGACAAAGTTAAAAGGTTCTTAAAATATAACATATATACGTTATCTAAACATAAGACTAACTTTTCTCAAACTTTTTGTTTTTGCGAAATGCAGACAAAGAATGATTCACCTCAAAAAAAGAGATCCAGCTCATTATTTGTGAAAGTAAAAGAGGAACCAAAAGATGAAGGTGAAAAAATGTTTACTCAACAAATTTTTGAAGACGAAATATCTTCATCAAGCGAACACAACCGTGACAATAAAAGAAAGAGAAGATATATTACAATAGAAAGTGACTCTGAAGAAGATTGCACTGCAAAAAGTACACTACAAAGATATATTCAAAAGTTTATATCGAAAAGAAGAAAAGAGTGATGCAAAACAACCAGAGACAAGCCTTGAAGACAAAAAATTTGATGTTGAGTACGCCAAAAGAAAGAAGTTTGAAGATGAAGACTTGGATGCCAATTACGCAAAAAGAAAGAAGCTTGAAGATGAGGACTTCCATGTTCAGTATGCCAAAAAAATTCTCCACATTACTACAAAGTTAAAGTAAAAAAAGATTGGCTACAAAAGTGGATAGCACAAAGTCACAAAATGGTGATGCAAAATATCAGAAGACAAGTGATGAATTACAGGATGAAGCATATCAGACAAGACCTAAGAGAACAAGAAAAGTGAACCCAAAGTATGCAGATTAGTTTATTATACATCAAATGAGTGAAGTGTAAAGCTTTAAATATGTCATATTTCAAAGACTTCATTGTTAGCAACACGAGATACATGTCTTTAGGGAAGGTTCATTGGTACAAATCAAGTGGTAGTAAGCTCGATGGCGGAGAGCGTCTTTGTAGCTCCCTTTGGTTGAAAAGAGAAAAATGTAGTTAAGTATGCGGCGCATTAATCAATAAGGTTCCACAGTTAAATACTCAGATAAGATTCATGTATCCACACAAACTATATCTATCTATTTTTCTACAATTTTTCAATATGCGGCCACAATGAAGAAAAAGACCATAGCAAAGACAAAAAAAGATCTATACTCATGAACCAGTTGTCTTCCGTAATGATAGGGCTGCAACTTGCACCGTCGTACAACCACAAATTCGATCGAATCAGTCCCCACATGCGCCATCGATCCAGATCCAAAAATCTGGGAAGAGCTAGATTACACGTACCCGATCGGATCCTTTTAAGGGCTTAATACATCTCTACCAATTCAAACAACAAGATACACCCACCCAAATAAATCCAATAAATATACAGAAAACATGAAAATACAAACACGCGTATCATCTGATGGGGAATTGAGGGATCGGAGGTCTTACTACTTGAGATTCATATCGAATCGAATACGGAATTAATCTACTGCTCGCTTCGGGCCTTCTCCTCCTGCGGACTTGTACTCCCTTATTTTAGCTTGCAATCCAAGAAAAATCCGTGAGTTGAGAGAAGAGAGGAAACACAAGATGGACAGATAGATGAAGAAGATATTGCAATGGGTAGAGATGGAATGTGGAATCACAGGTACATGCAAGCAAAAAAGATGTGAAGTCTGTGAGATGAGAGAGGAGACTGAGGGGAGAACTGAGGAGGCGGAGAGAGGAAGAAGATAGCTATTCAGTACATGGAGAGGCAGATAAACCAGAAAGCTGCATATCCGGTGGGCCCTTGCTACTTTCGGCTGTGTTGGGAAAAGTGATGACTCCTTTACTTTTTATTTTCTGTGTATGCATACACAACCGATACGAATACAATTGGTATTCCGATTCGAATACAATTAGTATTATGGTATTACTAGGAAACAAAGTCTTTAATATTGGAGTATATAAATATACCCTTGTATTGCGTTTTTCCTAAGAGATTTTCGATTCAACAATTGAACAAGACAATATAGTGTGAACGCTTCGCCAGCTGAAACCAACAAGAAAGCATTACCATGGTATATCTTTTTACCTTTTCTTTAATCCGTACATTTAACCTCTCATCTAATCAATACAGTTTACACTCTAATTAGTATTGCTGTATCACCAGGTTAGATAAAGTCTACAATATTCCTGTACATAAAACAAATCAATAGTTCACAAGTCAATAGACTTTGCCCACCAAAATCTACGAGAGAGCATTATCACGGTATTTCTTTTGGCCAGGTCATGAATCCTTATCATTGCACTCTTCTCTAATCAAAGCTATATCACTTTTTTTTTGTGTCCTCTTTAATCCTTATAATTAATTAAAAAACAAATGTTTCCTCTATACATGCTTCCAATAGAACACCACCATTACATTGACAAAAAACATACATATGATACAAATATTATTATCTCCAGATAGCTTCTAAATAAGATCTTCATGTCGCACTTTCTTCTTAATTAATCCCTTCATGCCTTCTAGGTCATAACTACATCAAGCAAACTTTCAAAAGATTACTGTTGCATTACACCGAATCATGGCAAACCTTAAAACATATTTCACCAGTTAAGAATTTCTTTAAATAAAACATTGCTAACAATCTTTGAATTGAATCTCCACAACTGCTTATTTACAGGAAGCAAAATGACAAACAATAGCACAGCAAAAGTGGCAAGAATGAAGAGAAAGGAAAGACTTCAACAAATGAGAGAAGCAAAGCGTGCTAGAAAAGACTATACCGACATAAACCTTACAGAGGAAACAAGCAAGACCAATGCAAGAGTAGCAAGAATGGAAAGAAAGAAAAAAATAGAACAACAAAGGGAAAATAAGCATGCAAGAAGAGACAATACCCAAATGAGCATACAAATAAACATCCAACCAAGCAACAGTAGCAGCACAACATCCAGAGACACCGATAGCAAGAAATGGAACTTCGGAAAACCAACATACAAATGCCAACACTGCAATGCACTATTATGGTATGAAGAAAGATTAAGATCTAATAGAGCAACCAAAAGACCTTCTTTTGGAATATGCTGCAAACAAGGAAAAATAGATCTACCGCCACTAAAAAATCCTCCACCATACCTTGAGAACCTGTTAAAAAGCAAAGGGAATGATTCAACAAACTTTAGACGTAACATCAGATCTTACAACTCAATGTTCTCATTCACATCAATGGGAGGAATGGTAGATAAAGAAATAAACAGTGGCAAAGGACCATATGTTTTCCGGTTACATGGCCAGAACTACCACCATATTGGAACTCTTTTACCAGAAGAAGGCAACAAGCCACGATTTGCACAATCAGATATTTATGACATCAAAATGAGGTGGCCAACCGGATAAATGCTACAAGATGCAACAATAAAATATCGCTTGTAGATCCAACCATCGCTGCGGTTTGCAAAAAATGCTTGATGACAACAATATTTTGACAAAATCATTCAGAATGGCAAGGGATAGGTTCAAAGAAGAAGACTACCATGATTTCACTCTACGACTAATAAGTGCAAGGGGAAGGAACGGAACACACGGCATGCCATCTGCATCTGAAGTTGCAGCTTTGGTAGTAAAAGATCCTACTGAAGAGAGCGAAGGACGAGACATTGTTGTTGAGTACAAGGACATGATGCCTAAAAGGATATCTGAAATACATCCAAAATTCATGTCCATGCAATACCCGCTATTGTTCCCATACGGCGAAGATGGATTTACACTTCAAATACCATACAAAGAAAAAGAAGGGGTTAGCTATAGCAGGGAATATGTAACTATGCTAGAATACTTTGCGTACTACCTCCAACAACGCCCAGAACAATCGATGACACTGCTGATGTCTGGACATCTATCACTTCAATTTTGGTGCGATGTATGGACATGCATCGAACAAAACAGACTAAATTGGATCAGGAAAAATCAAGGGAAACTAAGAACTGAACTTTACAGTGGATTGCAGGACGCAATTGACCGAGGGGACACAAGAACAGAGCAAGTTGGAAAGAGGATAATTCTACCTTCAAGTTTTACAGGAAGCAGAAGAAATAAGGCACAAAACTTCCAGGACGCAATGGCAATCTGTCGTTGGGCTGGATATCCAGATATCTTTATAACATTCACTTGCAACCCAAAGTGGCCAGAGATACAATACATGCTAGATGAAGCAGGAGGTGGACAAAAACCAGCTGATCGACCTGATATTGTAAACAGAGTCTACATGATAAAACTAAAGGAGCTACTAAGAGATATAAAAGAGAAAGAATGCTTTGGTGGAACAACAGCAAGTAAGTGTCATCGACTAACAATCATTACTTACATGCATTCTAAATTTATATTAACAATAATATAAAACAACTAACAATTACAAAAAAATGCAGTCATCTACACGATAGAATTCCAACAAAGGGGACTACCGCATGCCCACATACTACTATTTCTTAAGGACAAAGACAAGTGCCCAGAGCCATGGCAAATCGACAAAATAATATGTGCTGAAATCCCAGACAAAGACATTGACCCAGAGGGGTATGCATCAGTTGAGAACTACATGATGCATGGACCATGCGGAGAGGTAAATCCAAAGTCACCATGCATGATGAACCATAGGTGCACCAAACACTTTCCAAAAAGATTCAATGCCAATACGACAATCGACGAAGATGGCTTTCCAATATATAGGAGACGAGACGACGGAAGGCAAATAAAAAAGGAATCTACAAAAGCTAGAGATTACTAATACTTGAATGCAAGAACTTATAAGAAAAAAAACCCCACAAATTCATTATGTGCAAGGCCAAATGGGAAAAGGAAAAAATGAGATACAAAACAGATTTTACAGACAGGAAAAGACTAGCAGGGTCAAGCATATTAGCCAAGACCTAAGAGAACAAGAAAAATAAACCCAAAGTATGCAGATTAATTTATTATACAATCAAATGATAGAAGTATAAACTTTAAAAATATTATATTTCAATACTTCATTGTTAGCAAAACAGAGAAATACATGTCTTTAGGGAAGGAACATTGGTAAAAAACAAAGTGGTAGCAAGCTCAGTTTCACGAAAGCAGCGTGGTGAAGCTACCTTTGGTTGCAAAGAGAAAATGTGTAGCTAAGTATGTGAGGAGTGAATCAATAAGGTTCCACAGTTGAGTACTCTAATTGGAACGCAAGTATTTAATGCTACAACATCCAAATCAAATTTCCTATATGTGCTTTAATTTCAGAATTTTAGCGCCACACTAGCTTTAGCTTATCCTTCAAAAACAATCTGAGAAGACATAAGGATGGTTTTTCGAACATTAGTTAATACTACTAAATCACAACATTCTTGATTAAGGTTTGCTATTAAAGGAAAATATTGAAAATTTCACCAAGTCAACGAAAACTCTAACGCCAAGCTACTATTACATTCAAAATTATTATAATATTTCACTCCTACTGTAACCTCTGTCGATCTCACTTCCAATTTAATTGGAAATCAGGAATCACTAAGGCAAAAGCTGAGGCACATGTGGCTTTCAGATCCAAATTCATTAAGTTAAAACCAACCCGATGATAACACTGGTGGATTAGACCCAAAAGGTGAAAGAAAACAAGCCCAAAATGCACACTGCCATTCACTATCAATCAAGCAAGAGTGTCGACATGATGCTCCAAGATTCCACAACTCATTGCCAAATGGAAATAAATTCCAACACGTGGTGTGCCCAGATACTTACTATCCAATAGTGAGTTCCACACTGCACCCAACTTCCAAAGTGTACAAACACTTTAACAACTAAGCAGTACAAAGCACATCGTGCTCCCTTTCTAAACCAATAGTCCACACTAATTGCAACGCGATGCTCAAAACCTAAACAAGCAGTTGGGTAATGTCGTAATGAAGTGAAGTCAAGCAGAAGTTAAGAAACTAAGATGGGGAGAGGACGCAACATAGAGCTGGGTGGGGTAGACAAACCAGACAGCAGTGACGGACGGAAATTCACTGGGGGAGGCAATAACGATGAGCAAGACGTCGGCGAAGAGGAATCACAAGAAGAGGCAGGCCGAGCCCCTAGGCGCGCAGGCGTCTCGGTCAGGTCTTTCATGATCACGCCTGTGGGCTGCTCCACTGGATCCGTCGGTGCGGGCAGTGGCCTCGCCGCGCCACCTCGGAATTGGGTCGGGATCGGTGGGTTAGCGAGTCACGGTGTAGGAGACCGGATTTGGGGAGAAGAGTCGTAGGGCTCCGTCAGGCTAGGAGGCACTCGAACGCACGGCGGAGCCGCGAGGCCGGAGAAACTCTACCAAGGGGTGGAGGCGATACACTCGGCTCAGAGATCCTCGGACTAGCCGGGTGGCGGAGAAGGACGACCGAGAGAGGAGGCGTACGGTGAGGGTTGGAGATGAGGCCGCGAGGCGGAGACACACAACAAGGAGCGGAGACACGCCGGTGGGAGAATGGATAAGACAAGCGAAAGGAGGGATGCATTCGAGAAACGTAGCAGCTACTACCCCTTAGAAGACTATTTCCCTAATTACGTTTCTAATATAAAAAACACATATAATTAAACTATATTTCCAACAAAATTACTTTGTCTATTTTCGTGTAAAAAATTGTATTTAACAATAGCATTATATTATAACTTGCATGAAAAAACTTACAAAGGGAGTGTGTGGAAAAATATATTATATTCACAAAAACTATTGTGCTGCCTTGATCCAACGCAAAAAAGCAAAATCCAATATCAAACTAAAAAATGTGTAATGTACCCAAGTTTGTCTACAAATTAAAAATTATATAATTTAAAAATAAATTAAGTATGTGTTTCAATACTAAAATTTTAAAACAAAACTAACCGTCATTATGAATCAAAATGTACAAAAATAAAAAACATATATATTAGACAAATTCTTCTTAAATAAACCAAAAAACTTAAAAGGAAGAAAAAAATGAAGAGAAATAAAAATAAAATTACATAAAATAGATTCAAGATGAAACATATAGAAAATAGTCTAGACGCGCAAATGCGCGGGCCACCCTGCTAGTTATAATATATTTGTAAAACCCAATAAAATTATAATATTATGAAAGTACTTTTCGAGACAATCTACACATATGATTTTCATGTATTCAATTTAAATATTTAAAATGATATTAGCAGTCAAAGTTTCGAAAGTTCGACTGCATCTATGTCCAAAACGATAACTATTTATGACCGAGGGACCTCCGCATTCCTTTGAAAATGAATTTATTATGCGTTGTAATTTATATTAGATGACATCCATGAAAGCTCACCGCACAATTTAGTTAGCCACTTCATTCTGCCTCTGTCTTCGCTATCGCTTTCTTGTAGCATACAGGTTAACCACTTGAGCAACTGTAAAACTGCGACAAGCTAACATTTTATTACTGGAGCTGATGTCTATTTTTCATCTTCCTTTCACCCCCTTTAGGTGGCTATCTATTTTCAAGGATGGTATTGAGATTGATAATATTATCTGACTTTTACTACATGTGTACAGATTGCATTGCGCAAAGAAGCTATGACTTTTACGCGCTTCTGACTTGTAGTATTTGTCTACATTTTCAGGTGAACGGTCAGTTCATCAGAAAGATATCTGTTCAAGTTGTATGCGTGAATGCAACTGAATCCATGGAATTCAACCGAAGAGACGATCCAGAATTCCAAGTTTTTTCGGTACTTTTATCTTACTCTTGGTACAATATTGACTGGTTGGTTAGATACATTTTTGTTACTAGCATACGTTTTTGCTGCGACTTACGCATCAAATCTTGCACGTATACCAAGCAATACATTGCAATTATTGCGAGGTTGTGACAGATCCGTCGGTTGGCCAGAACCGCGACTCAAGTGTATGTATACACACAAACCTCCTTTTCTTCCAAACAACTCGTGCGTATTAAAATCTGAAGGCTGGTCGGTACGTACAGTCAGTTAGTCAAGGATGATATTCAAGAAGCCTTATGAGGTGCTCCTACTATATCATTGTGCTGACAATGAGTCACACACACACTTACATATTTAATTAGCGTACCGAATGATGATGATGAATATCCCCTAGCTGCGAAATGCCAAGACGGACTGGAATTTTCTCGCAGCCTGCAAGATGTCGTGTCAACATTGGGAGGGATTATCAGGTCATAATGGCTTGATTTGCCCATGAGAGGCACAATGCAACACACGGGGAGATAGATTGATCAAGTGATTGGATTGGACTCTTCGATCTCTCGGAGCAGGCAGGTTTTTCCCTGGATATGTGGAGTAAGGCGTAAGTGAAGACGATCGAGCTGACCCGGGAGAAGAGAAGGGTAAGGTGCCCACCGTCCAGGTACGGTTGAACCTAACCAAGCTAACCCCATCGCCACTATTTGCGTTCGATCTCTCTCGCGCGGACACCGACGCCGCCGTCGCGGTCGCGCCCACTTGGGAGGCTGGGCATGTCGATCTGATCGAGCTAACCCCACCTCCCTCAACTGGGGTCCAGGGCACCAGCTCTGCTGTTCTGATCAGAACCACAGCAAGCAATATATGGTAGCTAGCTCCAAGATAGCTGAACGTACACTCGTACAGTGCTGAGCAAATGGCGCCTGGGGCCCAGCTGTGTGCGTACGGGTCATCAATTGTGATTTGCACCTTCATGAGCTTAGGATGTGGCCACCGAAGCTAGCATCGAAGGTGACAACATGGAAAGGGTGTCGAAATTGGAAACGGATCTACTGTTGCCCGAGACAGATTGCAGTAAGCCGTGCAGCACTATATTTATGCTTTTACATTTGTTACCATTGGTCTAGTAACGTTGGAGAGCTAGTATTTAAGATTAATAAGAGTCTAAATCGTATTAAAATCAGATTGTCAGCCGCGTTGAGGTCAGATTGTAATCTTGACGCAATAAATAAAAGATGTAGGAGTACTATAGGACAATATACAATATTCCACAAAATTCTTCGGGTTCATTGTCACACACTTTACCACACTCTAAAGTTATACCGTGGATTGCTTCACCAAATTAATGACCAAAATTAGCCATAATATCGTTTTAGAATACATGTAGCCAAACTATTTTAGCTTGGACTAAAAAGGCCTTAATAAATATTTAGGTGGGGTATATAGAAATGATATGTGTAGATCTGACTCAAAATATACTTTTATAATATTATGTGTCGGCGTTTTCGAGCGCCGGCAAGTAAATTTGTAAGTCTAGGGGGTCGCGCGTTCCACTCCCTGAATGGTTAGACTCGTGAGTCCAAGATGTATACTGGTTCGGGCTGAAAGTCCCTACTCCAGTTCAGATGGCCGTATTGTATTGCTTTTTGCACTATGTTTTTACAGACGAGGCCCCTAAATGACTTCGTGTTCTTATGTCTCCCTCTCCCTCTCGCTCTTCTTGAATCGTTTAGCCCTGCCTCCTTTTATACAGAAGGAAGGGGCAGGTTACATCGAGAGTTGGGAGGAAGAGCGAGGTGACCTATGCTAGGAGCTCCGGTCCTTCGTCCTGTGGACTGGTCGCCACCCGTCTTGCCCATGCTGGGTTGGTAGCCTTGGTGGTCAGGGAGGTTAGGTATTCCCCGGGAAATAGCGTACTTGCCCTCTCGTGACCCTTGCGAATCGCCGACGCCGAGGTGCGTGGCGTTGGTGCCGCCGGGAGGAGCGTCGATCAGACGTGGATCGGTTGATGGGGTGGAAGCTTTGTCTTCTGCAGATCACCGATCTTCTTGGGAAGGAGCCACCGCCTTGTATAGTCGCTCGATTGACCTCATTCGGGGGGTACGTGGTGGTAGGCCGATGAGGACCTGACACGCGGCACTCGGCGTCCGTCACCTTGGTTCGGTTGGAGTCGGGAGATCCCACCCCGCCAAGAGGGGCCGGAGCGCCGTCTGTCGGATTCGCTTCCGGCCGGTCGGGAGCGGATGTCTTGCGCGGTCTCGCAGGCGATTCGGTCGGCGGCGGGCCGGGCGCGGCCTGTTGGGCTGGAGATATGCTTGAGGCCGCTGGCTCGTCGCTTCGGGCTGTTGGGGTATCCTTTTTATTAGTATTCGTCATTATGCTTTTATGGAAAAAGTCCCTACAACATCCTGAATTTTGCTTGAAAGTTCGTTTGGCACTCCGTACTATGAAACCAGACATTTGGCCATTTGAACTTTGCAATCCAGTTTAAATAACATCCTGATCCAGTTTCGCATAATGGTATTGCCTGCATTACGTGATGAGTGAGCGATTTTGTCACGTAGAATGACATGCTAAGCAAGTTTAGGTAAATGACAGGTGTGGTTCATATGAGCTTATCTTCCAAATCAAAATAAAGAGAGAGGGAGTTACATAGGCCGATAGCCATAGAAGCATGATTGGGAGCTCGACGGGAGAGAAGCCCGTGTGGGCTCCACCTATCGTTGACCAAACTTAGCCAGTGTGTCACCCTATATGGCAAAACCGCCCATTCATTATGCCGTACAGGCAGTACCATTATACGAAACTAGGTCATGGTATTATTTGAACCAGATTGCAAAGTTCGAGGGTTAAATGTCTGGTTTCATAGTTTGAGGTGCTAGATGAACTTTTGATCAAAGTTCAAGTAGTTATATGGACTTCTTCCTACTTTTATTAGGTTTTAAAATATATTATAATGGAAATTGCGAGTCAAAGTTATATTTTGAGGACTGCGTCAATGTCTAAAGCGGCACATATTAGCAACTTAATGGAGTAGTTTAAACACAATCTCAATGAGAGAATAGTCCTATAAGAGACTAGAGTCTTATACATGTTAGGATGGACCCTTAATATCACTACTACAGAATGATGCAACACTATCTCTTCATCTGGGTCAATTTCCAACTTTTTAGGAAAAAACCGATAGTAATATATAATTCAGCGTGATTGAGAAATATAGTGCAAAATATGGTATCACTATCAATTCTGAGGTCGGAACCGATAGTGGTCAGAACCAATAGTGATGTTCTGAGGTCAGATCGATAGTGATGACTTGGTCATTACGATCGATTTATGAGGTTAGAATCGATCATGATAGTACACATACCAAACGTTTCCTCACATTTGACCTCTTAGCTTCTCCTCCTGCGCTTGACCTCTCGACTTCTCCTGATCTATTCAAATATCACAAGCTGAGGCGCAAATACCAAAAGTCGAAGCGTCCACCTAGCGCTTGATCTCTCGGCTTCCCCTCCATTCTATAAAAAAGGAGTTTACTCCTCTCTGCCCTCGCGCCCCTTCGACTCCCCTCGCTCGCTGCTCGTCCCTCCGCCTCCCCTCGCTCGCGTTGCCCATCTACCTGTTCAACGCCCGTATTGCCCCTCTGCCTCCACGATGCCTGCATCGCCCCTCTGTGTTGCCCCTCTCACTACTACAGAAAGGCATATATTAGACGTCTCAACACAGACGGTTAGGAAAAACCGTCTGTGATAAAGAACATCATTGACGGTTCTATACTGAAACCGTCAGTGAGATAATCGCAGACGGTGCTTTTCATGAACCGTCAGCGATATACATCAATATCACAGACGGTTTTAAATACGAACCGTCTATGATAAGTTGACATCACAGTGTGATATGTTCTTAGACCACTATATAATAAACATACCGATAGAGTTTCGTCTCCCGCAAACCCTAGCCCCCGATGATATATCCTCCTCCTGGGTGACCTCCTCCCCGGCGAAGTCCTCCACCGCCTCCATCAACAGCAGTGCATACCTGAAAGTGCATCTAGGCACTTATGTTATTTTGGTGATTAATGAATGTTATTTTGGTGATTAATGACAAACACTCATAATGACAATCTATGTAAATTAAGTAAATGCTTAACTTAGTGCTTAGCAAATGACAAACCTCTAATATGATTATATTGCTATGAGACTAACTTGTTATTGCCTAGTTGAGTATCAGTCTCATCTATTTAGAGGAAAATCAAATGGGATAGTTAAGCAAAGATAAGGTATGCAATTTTGGTATCTATTCTATATTTGTTATTGCATTCCTTTCGTGCAAATGCATAGTGAACTCCAAGTAGCATGTTGATTATATATATGCACATTGGTTCATGTCATATTTATTTGTGCATATATATTCATTTGAGTTCATTATAGTATGCATGTATTAACTAGAGTTAAACTTCATATTGCTATAGATTGACTTGGTGTATGCATGTTTTATTTGTATATCTTCTCATGCAATTCTCTTAGTGAAGTTTATCTAGTGTTGGATCACATATTTACTCTTACTCCAAATATTATTTGCACATGTACAATTCGTGTATATTCTATCATGTGCTTCATTTAAGTAAAGTCTGTGATCCTTGCCATGATTTAATTGATTCATCATATTGGCAATTATCTCTCTAGTGCATATAGATCAATTACATATTCATCATGATGTACTTAGTAGAGAACATTTCTTATGTCAAGTGTTTCTATTTTGTGTTGTGCTTCTTTATATGAAATACTTGTTGTAATCAACGCTCACAAATATCAACTCTATTCATATCTATTGAGCTTTTGGGACTAATGTCTTTCATGAGTAGTTTGGAAAGAATTAGGTCCCGTATGTGTATGATGACCAAGGTATCTTGGAGGATGATCATTAAGTCGAGGTCAACAAGACGGCGGTGTCACCAAGAGCCGAGGACTAAGTCAAGAGCAACTTGGCGTGGAGATCGTCGAGAGGATGATCAAGTCAAGGTTGATAGGACGAGAGTCTCATGAGGTGAATCGAGTCGAGTTGGACAAGGCGAAGATGTCATCAATTATATGGTGAAGGTCTTCATGCATCGACATCAAGAAAGAAGACGGCAAGTGACTAGTTCTAGACTTATATTATCTTTGATTTAATTTGAGTCTAAGGATTGCCGTACTATTAAGAGGGATGCGATGTCGAATGACTTTTAGATGTGTCAAGTGCTCAAGTGATCCATCCTTGTGAATCTTAGAAAGAGAGTGGTGTTGGTAGTGCTTGGAAGTGAGGGTTGTAGGTCTCTCTTGATTTCTTTGTGAAATCTGTGGTTATCCTTTGAGTTTTGGATAGTGAGATCTTGTTGGTTGTGTAGCCCTCGTTCTTAGCTTTCGGAGAGTCCAAAATCTCTGAAATCGAGTCCGAGTCAAAAGTTATGCTCGTTTTCGTCGAGCTGCTCAGTGCTGATTCGGACTATCCGGAGTTAGTCCGGACTATCCGGATCATCCGGAGTATCCGGATATTCATCCGGACTCTCCGGATTGAGTCTCTCTGTTAGCCTTTTTCAGTCAATCCGGAGTATCCGGATTGAAATCCGGAGACTCCGGATTGTGCGCAGCCTGCCCCCAACGGCTAGTTTTTGGGGAGGTCTATATATAGCCCTTCCTCCTTCTTTTTGAGAGAGCTTTTTGGAGAAGTTTTTGGAGTGGATTTTTGAGGGGCTGTGTGGGGGGCTTTGAGAGAGCTTTTACCCTTAGATCTAAGTGATCCCCTTGTGAGAAGGGTTGGGAAGAGTTTGGGGAGTGAGATTTGAGTTGATTGAGCACTTGATTTCATCTCTAAGTTTGTTCTTCGTGAGCATTTGTTACTCTTGGAGGTTGAGGACTCCTAGACGGCTAGGAGGTCGCCACGAGCCACCGGAGCTTTGTGTGGTTGGCCGTGGAAGTTTGTGAAGGCCGTTCCGCCTCCGTAAGGGAAGGAATCAAAGGAGTGAAGACCGGCGAGTGCATTTGTGCAACACCGGAGGAAGAGGGTTGAAAGAGACCCGGCTCAAGTGTGACCGAGCCGCCTCAACGGAGACGTAGGATCCTCAAGGATCCGAACTTCGGGTGAAAAATCATCGTCTCCAAGTTTGCTTCTTTCTCTTGCTTTAGCATTTGATTTTGAATCTTGAAATTGCCCGATCTACTCTTTTGTTGTGTTTGGCTCCGGATCTTCTATGCCCTCGTGCACGACATCATTTAGATCTTTTGTATTCAAGTAGATTGTTGAAAAATTGCAAAGATTTAAAATCTCCATTCAAGTCCTCAATCCGAGTATCCGAATCCTCGAACCGGACAGTCGGATAATCCGAGTATCCGGATTGAATACCGGACACTCGGGTTAGGACCCTCGATTGGACTATCCGAGTATCCGGATTAAATACCCCGGACAGTCCGGATAATCCGGAGTATCCGGATTGAATAACCCGGACACTCCGGGTTAGGACCCTCGGGATCGGACTATCCGGAGTATCCTGATTGAATATCCGGACACTCCGGATTGTTCAGGAAATTCGGGAGATTTTATTTAGCTGCAAATTTTTATTCCGCTGCATTTAGCTATAAAGTTTTTAATTCGCCTATTCACCCCCCCTCTAGGCGACATCCCCTGCCCTTTCAATACCCCTCCCCCTCCCTCCTCGAGCCTTGCGCCTCCGCCTCCGCCTGCAGGGAGAGGAAGGTGGCCAGCGCCACCCTCGTCTGGAAGGAGCTCACCGTGCTCCAGCAAATCCACGCTGCTCAGAGCAATCACAGGTTACAACTAGCACCCAGTATATATATGGTCCTTACTTAATTACTACTAGAGAGGAGATCAACATACCGTATTTTTTTGTTTTCCTAATATATTGAAACCTGCTTGCACAAGTCAATTATTGGAACTGGAAGGTTGAAAGAGAGAATTTGTAACGGTGAAAATGTGCAGGGACACGGCTGGGCAGGAGAGGTTCCGGAGTCTGATTCCAAGCATATGCAGTAGAATGAGGCACTCTGATAATTTTCAGTTTTTCCCCCTAAAAAAACTAGCATGTTGAATTGTTTCAGATGAGGGTATTTGTTCTAGCGATAATTTCAGCTACACAATTTATCCGATTATATCATATCATCCATCTTTGCAGACAGGCATTCTTTTCTGAACACGTCAAAGTGGATTGATGAAGTAAACACAGAAAGAGGTGGTGATGTACTCATTGTCCTCGTTGGAAATAAAACAGACCTTGTTGACAAGAGGTTCGTATCTCTGAGCCAACCATTTTGATAGCTTCAATTCGTTAAGGTAGCACAAAATATTTGTAAGAATTACACTACATGGAAAAGGAACCTTCTGTTCCAATAAACAAGATTGAATGAATCTCAAGGGGGTAACTGCTCCTCAAATTTGACAACCTTATTTTTTGGAGAGAGCTGAATGTGGTAATTCCTATGATCTATGCTATGTGCAAATGTGTATAATGGATTATCTGCATGACTGCATACTACAAATTTTTGTATGAAGTGGACAAGGGCACACACATCAGTCTGGGTGATCGCAAAACTGAAGGGAATGAATCGTTTCTATCTTTCTTACATAGTCTAATTCTCCAGCACGCTACCATCTGTGATCCTCTTTTTTCCCCTACACCCCTAACAGAACTTCCATCATTAGTATCTATTGTTCGAAATTTTCTTCTGCTTAGGTATTTATGCAACGAATTTGATAAGACACAACCAAGTTATAGATTTAGTAATTAAATGTGCAAATGTGTATAATGTATTATCTGCATGACTGCGTACTACAAATTTTTGTATGAAGTGGACAAGGGCACACACATCAGTCTGGGTGATCGCAAAACTGAAGGGAATGAATCGTTTCTATCTTTCTTACATAGTCTAATTCTCCAGCACGCTACCATCTGTGATCCTCTTTTTTTCCCTACACCCCTAACAGAACTTCCATCATTAGTATCTATTGTTCAAAATTTTCTTCTGCTTAGGAATTTATGCAACGAATTTTATAAGACACAACCAAGTTATAGATTTAGTAATTAAATATCTAAACTTCCTAGATGCATCGAGGCAACAGCTTGTCTGATCAGGAATCTTAAAATATGAAGTTTTGTAGCACTTTCATCTCTTTCTTATTATAATATTGATGGATTCTAAGGTAAAATCCATTTCATTCCACAGTTCGTCATGAACGATGTCATGCGCTGATTTATCGTTATCACTTTGTCCTCATCCCCGAACGAGAACATCATAGCAGCCATGCTTCTTGAACTATAGAGTTGATTAAGTCATCATATGGAGTTGATTAAATTATCGTATAGAGCTATACGATAATTTAATCAACTCCATATGATGACTTAATCAACTCTATAGTTCAAGAAGAATGGCTGCCTATGGCATTCTCGTTCGGGGATGAGGACGAAGTGGAAGCGATAAATCAGAGCATGACAGCATTTATGACGAACTGTGGAATGAAATAGATTTTACCTTAGAATCCATCAATAATATAATAAGAAAGAGATGAAAGTGCTACAAAACTTCATATTTTAAGATATCCCGATCGATGTCGCTGCCTCGATGCATCTAGGAAGTTTAGATATTCAATTACTAAATTTATAACTTGGTTGTGTCTTATAAAATTGTGAGCGTAAATACCTAAGGTAAGAAAATTTTGAACAACAGATACTAATGATGGAAGTTCTGCTAGGGGTTTAGGGGAAAAAAGAGGATCACAGACGGTTCTATTTAAAAACTGTCTGTGATATTGTATCACAAGCGGTTCTATTCAGAAACCGTCTGTGATATTTATGTATCACAGGCGGTTCTAGTTAAAAACCATTTTGGATGAGTACTCATCACAGACGGTTCTACTTTAGAACCGTCTGTGATGAGAATTTTCACATACGGTTCGAAAACCGTCTGTGATGTGCACTTACATCACTAACACATTGTTAGTGACGGTTCATAAAATCATCTGAGATGACGATTTTGATCCGTCTGAGATGATGTTTTCTGTAGTAGTGTCTGCCTCCCCTGCATCGCCCCTCGGCCTCCCTAGCTCCCGTGGCGCACCCCATCTCGGCGATAAGGAAGGTGTCGGCGCAACGATAGAGCACCAGATCCGGCCATTGACATCTCCATCGTCGCATCCGACCACAGCACTGCCCCTACCGGTTGCCCTCCGCCATTGTCTTCGTCGGCTACAGCGTTAGGCCAAGGTCAATCACATCGTTGCTGGTTGTATTGTTGTCGGTCGTATGCTCAATGATGCTATGGGCCTATTGATGAACTAAAACAATTAAAGTAGCGAATGTAGCCTTGAACTATAGAGTTGCTTCCTATTAATGCTAGAAAGTATTGCTTTTATTTCACTGTCTTTGAGCTTGATCATCATATCCAGTATCAAGTTTGATGCTCGTTTGGTTATTGCTGAATATACTGATTATGATTGCTTAGCTTGCTCTTTTTATAGACTCTATTCAGTTAGTTGTTGATATACTTGCTTGGCCGAACTGTTCATAATTTGATTTTGATCATTTAAATAGTGAAATTGACTTTAAATACTTTATATCTGCTTGGCCAAACTGTGCATAATTTAGGAAGGTAAGAGTTCTTTAGTTAATTGTCTAGTTCAATTTTGATTATATGACCTTTGTAACATCCCGAAAAATTCAAAAATATGAAAAATAAGAAGTTTAAAATTTAAAAATGGAATTGAATAAAAATTTCAATTGGAATCAAGATTTTGATTTTAAACAATATCATTTCCTCTTTTCTTGCATTCTAATCTTAAGAAAAGAAAGATTTCATTATTAAAACTATTTATTTTAAAACAAACAAACTATAAAAATAAGTTTGAGATTTAATATTTAATTTTAATTTTAATTTCCTAAGTTTTCTTAATTATTGATTTTACTTGAGTTTTGTTTTAAAAGAAAAGTCTCATAAATTGAAATGGTAAAATGGTAAAAGTAAAAAAGTAAAAGTAAAATATCAAAAAAATAAATAAATAAAATAATGGAGTCCTCCAGAACCTAATGATGTCAGATGAGATATTCTGAATCATTAGAATAAAAGAAAATACATGATAATCATGAAATTTATATCAATTAAAGAACATGTCGGATTTTTTGTAAAACTCTTTGGAGCTTATATGAAGCCAATATTTTTACCATGCCGACATCAACTCTATCCTTATCTCTGGTAAAAATATCAGAAATTAAAAGTTATATTTGAACCCTTTAAAAATTCAAAAACAGAGAAAAACCAATTCTGAAAATACTAGTGTTAGAATTAATAAAATTAAAATATAAAATATAAAATATGAAAATTTTATATAATATAAATAATTTGATTTTAGATCTTCATAAAAAGTTTCATAAAATAATAAACTAATTTTGATCTTACATTAAATAAAAATCTGCTTCAACAGAAAATGAAAATCTTGCATTGTCCGATTTTTATAAATATTTTTATCAAGAATGTTTATCTGAAAATTTTACTGGAATCTTATATATGCCTTACCGACCTATGGAAAAAGTTTCACAATATTCTGAAATGGTTAACAGCCTGGTCCATTGTATTTATCCCGTGCCATCCAGAAATTTCATTTGAGTTGTTTCCTTCACTCACTTACATGTGGGCCCAACTTACCAGCTATTCCCCTGCCGACTTCTTTCTCTCCCACTGCCAACCGTGCCCCACCTGTCAGCCGGCGTAGCCTATTTCCCGTTTCTTCTTTCCGTCGTTCGCTTTCGGCTCTTTACCGTCATGAGAAGGATCGGCCAGCCATCCGCGCACTTCCTTGTCGGTTTCCTTAGTCGGCGCCGCAATTTGCAACCCAAACACTGCCACATCATCTACCAACCCTGCCAGCGCTCTGAAACAGCGAGATATTGTGCGATAGCCCTCTGTCAGAGAAGATTTGCGGTGCCGTTCTTCACACTCCGTTCAAACCCTGCTCTAGCCGACTTCGTCGCCCATTTAAGCGCCTCAAGGCCTCGTATAGCACTTCAAACTTTCCTCAGCCACCGAGACCAGCCGAAGCCATCGTTCTCTCTGCAAAACCACCATTGCCAGTAATTCTTGAGCTCAAAGGCTAGAAATCAATTCCACTACTTCGGTAAACAATCATTCAATTCCTTTGGCTCCAAGAACCCTCTTGCATCCCTGAAGCTAAGCCGCATCTCATCTTCGGCTCATCTCGCGCGCAACGCCGTCGCCACCGCCATCTTCTTCTCCAGGTCCGGTCGCAAGGTGGTGGCGCTTTTCGGTGAGTCCCCGGTCCATCCGACCGCAAAAATGAAGACCTCTGGCCTCACTGATGCTCAAATTGTTACCCATTCGAGCCGATTCTAATCCATTTTCTTCCTCGGCGAGCCGCCCTCTCCTCCGTCGCAAGCTTTTGGTGGCGCGCTGCTCTGGCCATCAACGCCGGCGTTGAGATCCTCTGGAAGGTGCGCCTTGTCGTGCTCATGCTCTAGATGCCCTCTCCTTCGCCGTAGAGCCGTCGCCGGTGAGCCCTAGGCCGCCCATGCTTTCGGCTCACTGCCCGGCGGGCCCGTTCTGTCATCCAGCGTGAAGTTCTTCAGTTCAAACCGGTAAATGCGCTTTCCATTCGGTGAAAACGTATTTCCTAATTTAGTTTATTTTCCAATACCTGAGACAATTCATTTGGCTGTAACTTTTGAACCATAAATCCAAATTGAATGAAATAAATTTTTATATTCATGTAAAATCAATTACCTTCAGAATATGCAATAATATTTTGAAAATGATCTCTGGGTGAATTTGAAATTCAAATTTGAGTAAAAGGCCTAAATATATGATATATATTAAAATGTTGTAAACAAACTCAAAATGGAATGAAACCAATATTAATGGAATCCTTATGCTTCCAGAAGTTCAAATACATAAAAATATTTAAATTTCATTATGTTTGAACTACTTTCTATTAAGGATGCATTCAATACACTAAAAACTCAAATATGCATAACTTATATAAAAGGAATCTAAAATAAGTAAAATTTGCTTCTAAATAGTAGTATGGCAGTAGACTACCTGAATTTGTCAAAATAACTAAGAGATAGATTTGATTTGAGTTCCCTTGAAAATTATGAAATAACCTAAGTGCAAATGTGTGTATATATATAGGAAATCAAATAGTTAAGAGTATAGATTAAATGAACTCAATTCATGGAAAAATTAGTTTTATTGTACTCTTGACATCACAAGAATCCCAGATGTATAAAAATGTTTAAGGTTTACCATAGAAAATAGTAAATGTTTAGAAGTCGAAGTGTTAATGCTTATATTGTCCGAATAGTCATAACTTTCATAAACGAACTTTAAACTTGATAAAACCAAATCCTATAACCCTGAAAAATAATACCCTTGCTGTTTATGTAAAAATATATTATGCTTGTGTAAATTTGAAGTAAAGCCCTAATGATCACCTATATGAAAAACTATCTCGGATAAAAGCCAAACATCACAAAAGCAACTTTAAAACACTCTTAGAAGTGTCCCATGCTAATGCCAGAAAAATGGATGAATAATCTTTTAAAAGTGCAGTTGCAAACTAAGAATTAAAACTAAACCTTTATCATGTAAATTATAAAACTACTTAAGAATTTTCAACAACCCGTAGAATATCTCGTCTAAATACAATTATTAAAAGGATTAACCTAGAAATGATGTTTAAAATATGTACTACCATAATCTAGAAAAAATATTCTTATTACAACTTGCTTTGCATCTGAATCCTGCTAGCCTAATGCTCTTAAATAATATGGTTGTCGTAACCCTTAATATCATATAAGCTTTTTCAACAATGAATATAATGTCTCGTCTAAACACTAAAATGTATGAAATCAGCTTAAGAATGTTCTTCAAAGTATAGACTATCATATTCTGAGGAAATAATCTTATTTCATCATGTTTTGCATATAAATCCTATTAGCCAAATAACCTTAAGTAATATGATTTCTGAACTTCATATTGTGAATAAACGAACTCGGAAACAATGAAGAAATCTGTAGTTAAGATATTTGTATCACTAGAACCTTCTTAAAAACCACTAATGTATAATCAGTAATTTAACATATCAGATCTAATATATTCGAAATCGCTTTTTATGCAAAATCAAGCTAAGGATCCAGTGGTATTCATTCATATCACTCATCAAGTGATTAATGATCTAACCTTATTAATCCAAATAATTTTAGCATCTATAATTTGAAATTATAAATACAAAAATTCATAATTTTAGCCTCTTGAATTTGTAATTCAAGAATAGATAATCTATAAAAGAAACCATGTTTGTTCATCATAAAAGTCATTAACAATATGAATGTATAATTACCTAACGAGAGGTGCTTCAATGCTTTTCTTTTTTACAGTTGCACAAATATTAAAGCATGAATGAAGGGTAGATGGAGATTACTTACCCCTTCGCTTGCTTCAAGATCTGTGCAATCTAACCCTAAAATATTCCTGTTCTCTTAGTGAATCTTCAGTTGGTTTTCTGTCTGTTTTCTTTTTGCCCTTATTAAAATTGGACATTTGCTATATTTTCGATTGAACGACGTGTAGAATCCGACGTCGCTACTTCCGTCGTTGCCTCCATCAGTCGTGGCTTCGTCTTCGTCGTAAGCAATAAATAAGCAAGGCAAGCACCCCCTTTGATCATATTGATCCCAGTTTTATAAATGTTTTACTGCATACGTTACTTCTAGTAAAGTCTGTTATTTTGCGGATATTGGTAGATGTACCTGTAGTTACATAGAACCTCCTTGATAAGTATGAATTTGTGATCCTTGATAACCCTAGAATAGCATAGACAATACTTAATGTCAATTTGGGTTGCTCACACTTAGTGCTATGCTTAGCCATGCTTAAAGCAACATAAAACTTTGACATTATTAAAAATATTGGATATGACATTTAATGGGTATGACCTTCTTTATGGTTGGTATTTTGACCAAAAATGAAAATAAAACTATGGTTTCGATGCGGGCAATTATTGGCAATAGCCGGGTGTACAAGGGACTTGTACGTAGTGTAGGGGAGATTATTGCCCGTGTCGGATTAAGGACCGAACTACGTGTTCGTTAAACCCAAGAATTACCGTACAAACCACAAGTGCTGGTATGGGACAACCTTAAACCAATTAAGTTATCTGGTTTAACTTTGCACATTGGTAGACCGGAGTAGTACGAGCTTCTTCAGTGACTGGTTGCTCGGAGGGACGCCCACACCGAGGTGTTGGGAGTCACGTTTGCTGATACAACGGTGTACGCCATACTGTGGATATGCTTATTCATACTGTGCAATGACTGTACAAACATTTACACCATAGTACGGATTTGTCGTCATCGTGCTGGTGCAAAGTTAGCCTAGATAATGTAAAGGTTTTCGTCATGAACATTCTGGCCACTACGCCAAAGGTGCGTGAAATATGCGGCAAAATGAAAAGGTTATGACTTGTGGGTAAAGATGTACACCTCTGCAGAGTGTGAAACTTTTCGAAAAGCCGTTCTCGCGGTTATGGGAGTCTTGGTGCGCCAGCACTAGTTAGATGATTTTTATTTTCATAAAATCTAGTTTCCACCGTGTATCGGTGATTTCTACTGTGTGTCAGTGGGAATGATTCGTGGATATGGTCATGATACCCAGGTACATAAGATTTATTTATGCTTATATTCTGTTACTTTCCGTATTAAATTGCTTTTACTTAAATTCCGTTTTACAATCTATTATTCTGTATTTACATTCCAAATTGGCTTTATGCAAATTAACCATAGTAGCCTTTCCTTTGAAATGGCTTGCTTATATCATAGGTTTTGCAAAAGTCTTGCGGAGTACGAAAGTACTCACCCTTGCTTAATTGTTGTTTTTAGGTGAAGAATCAGATTTGCCCGATGAAACATATTTGCCGCAGGATTCGGGATGTTAACGATGAGTTTTTCTAGGGATTATGCCTTGTTAGTTGCCTGAGGGTTGGATGGGCACATTACAAGAATCTTGAATCTTTTCGCTGCATTTCTCTGTATTGTAAGATCTTTTATTGTAGAAATTACCATTATCATCTGTAATAAAGAGTATGGATGTGATATCAATTGTTGTAAATGTGCGTACTTGCCACTGATCATGGGACTAGTACTGTATGCACATGAGATTTCCATTTTTGCATTTATGTGAAAATGGGGGTTATTACAACCTTGGTGTAGTGGAGGTAAGAGATTAGTTTCTAGCAGTCCTACACCTTGCGGCGAAGAGAATGAAGGTCTAACCTTTTGTAGCCCGACATCTGAGAGCACTCTATCCTGCAATTATTCATTAATCTGTTAAGTAGACATGATTCAATGTCAAGTCGACATAATAATTATGAATTGCCAGTGACTGCAAATTCACACATATATAAAATGGAGTCTACAAACAAGATAGACGATATGAAAATACTGTTGGATGTTAAATGAAAACTTGAGGTATAGTTAGAACAATTGAAGGGAAAGTCTGAGTTAACAGAAAAGATTTATGAGATGAAACGAAAAGTAAAATACATAGATGATAAATCGCAATATATTGAATCTCCTAACAAGGTACTCATCATTAAGGAGCGCAGGGCGAATGCAGAGCTGAAAGAAGCCAAAATTGAGCTTATATAGGTAATATAAAGGTACTGATAATATATCAAGACATCTTATTTTCATAACAAAATGATCGCTTTTATAGGGATTAAGAGATATAACTGAAAGTCAATCAGTTATTGGTGTCAAACAAATGGGCACTGTGCCGGAGCTGTGGATTTTAGGGAGAACCGAAAAGGCTCTGTTGCGAAAGCTATGGCACATATGATGGCAGACATGGAAAAGCCCTAAGGTTTTCTTGTCTTGATCTATCAAATAATGTTGTTTCTCAATGTATCTTGTTAATTTTTTTAACTAGTTTATTGTATCCTTGTAATATAATAGAAAATACTTTAGACAAAAGTTGGATATAAAAATGATATGAAAGACTGCTCTTGTGCTAAGAAGTTCTGCAAGGAAAAGGCTGCTAGAAGATTGTGTCACTGATTTCTGCATTGAATATGTATCCTGAGGATAGTCACGTTAGAGGATTGTGCTACTGATTTCTGCATTGAGCAATCCATAAATTAACACTGTCAATAGTACAGTGAATGTGAATATATTGTGAATTTGTCAATCTGTGAGTATACTGTGAATGTGAATATACTAGAATTTATCTCTATCTCTATCGGCTCCGTGTGTGGAACCGATAGAGATACACTAATAACCGACAGAGATCAGGAGGACATCTCTATCGGGTCTGAGCGTGGAACCAATAGAGATTCTTGTATTATCTCTATCGGCTCCACGATCGGAACCGATAGAGATAATTGGTCTTCTGGGTCGGTTCCGAGCTCGAACCCGATCCAGATGACGATATATCTCTATCGGGTGAAAATCGATTGTGATAGTCGTTCGTCATCATTGTCTAAGGATTTTGTATCGCCATCAAAACCGACCGAGAGGACAAAAAAGAACTGATTCAAATGACCTTTTTTTTTTGTAGTATGTATGCCATATGGCAGCACTAATCGTGAGGTTAATAAGTGTATTATTTTCTACCTCACAAGACCATTTTCCACGAAATATTTAGTACCATCGATTCTATTATATCAATGGACCGGATTTGGCAGCCATGCTGTACTGACTCACGAATGGTTTTGGATGTCTGAGATTCTAGGGTCGTGCTTAGAGGAGAAGGGTTGCTCCCGTGGCCTGGCATGCGATCCAACACGAGCATATTTTTATTTCCTCTAGCCTCAGCTTGTCTATATGTGAGCTGTTGGGGTCCATCAAGTGTGGTACTCTCCATTTGCCTTGGGTGGGAAGCAAGTTCTGGGATTCACCTCTCTCCCTCTCTCAAACATCACTGACTCTCATGCCAAAAAGGATCATCATTTGAGCACAAGGCCTCCTCCATATGCCCATGTGACACCTCTTATCACCTCCTCCTTATGTTTTCTTCCTACTGCAATTTGCAAACCCCATTATTGTGCATTGCAAAGAGATATCCTTTTCATCATTCCACGCTAGAGAAAATAATAGAAACATATCTACCTTGCCCAATACTCACATGTTTAATTACTTTGTTCACATCGTAATTAAGCCTTTTTGTGTGCTGAGTAATCTAGATTAAAGTTTTTTTTGAGAGGTGCTTCCATGCTTCTCTTTTTTACAGTTACATAAATATTAAAGCATGAATAAAGGGTAGATGGTGATTACTTACCCCTTCGCTTGCTTCAAGATTTGTGTAATTTGTACTAAGAGGGAAAGCATTGAAGCACTGCTCGTTTTTTTGGTTGCGCGTCTGGTTTCTTTTGCTTGTTAACAGTTTGAGATGCATGGCAATGCTACCTTGAGTCTACTAGCTCCTAGCTAGCCTCAATTCATACTTCATAGGAGCTTTAATTAAGCTCTCTCTCTCTCTCTGCGTGTGAGCGAGTGCAGTGCAGTGTGTGGAATCTGCAGTAACAGCTGTGGCGTGGTGAGACAGCAGTTCTTCCTTCTTGCCTTTGGTTGTACTAGCTTGCTGCTAGCCAGCCAGCCACTTAATTAGTCCTATAAAATACACATGCATCAACGATAAACGTCTAAACCAAAGGTGCATGGTGCGGCATCGTCTTACAGGCAGTTTAATTTAGCACAGATGAAGTGTGTGACTTGTGTTATGCTTGAGCGATAGAGATAGAGAGAGATAGGCTGAGGGGGGGCCCTTTAACTTTTCCTCAAGGGGGTGTGGCTTCAGTTAAAGTAGGCAGGAATTCTCCTCTCTCTTGTATTAAACTGGTGAAAGCAGCAGGCTGCCTGCCTCGATTTTTTTTATATGTACACCTCTACCTCAGTCCTTACTCTCTCCTTTGCTCCCCTACTATTCGACTTGTCCTCTTCGGTTTGCTTCTTTCTTGCCGTCTGTTCCTTGTTTTCGGTTTCAATCTCCTGTCCTTGAATTATTTTTTCTTAATTAACCATATGCTTGTCTGATCCCTTGCAGTTATATATACCTAGCAAAAGGCTCCTACACATGCATGAACACAGCCTCTGCTGGCCGCTTATGAATCAGAAATGAATAGGGGGCACATCAGCAGCTCGGATCTCATCGACGCGAAGCTCGAGGAACACCGGATCTCCACCGCCAAACACTGCCCCAGCTGCGGCCACAAGCTCGAGTGTAAACCGGTATGTATATATTAAGATGTCAATTTCGTTTTGCCTTTGTATGTATATGTACAGTTGCACCTCAGTAGCACTAGCTAGGCATCAGGGTTGGTGCAACTTCTTTTGATGGAATTGATTGGTGTAACTGCAAGAAGGATTGGGTGGGGCTGCCGGCCGGCGTCAAGTTCGATCCGACGGACCAGGAGCTGATCGAGCACCTCGAGGCGAAGGTGAGGGAAGAAGGCTCGAGATCTCACCCTCTGATCGATGAGTTCATACCCACAATAGAGGGGGAGGACGGCATATGTTACACCCATCCGGAGAAACTTCCAGGTGAGAATTAAAGAGCTTGCTAAGCTAGCCATGAACAGAAATATTGAACCATATACTTATACAGATATATTCCTTGCTTTCTGCAAAGTTTGGCTTTGCTTTTCATGGTGTGATATATTGTATGCTGGGACTATTTCGCCATGAATTATGGGTTGTGGTTTGGATATGGGATATGGCATATATTCGCTTCTTGTTCTTGATGTGCTCTCCCCTCTATTCTTAGTGTTCTCTACATGTGCTCTTGGGTATATGCAAAGAGAATTATTGTTTATGGAAAGTTGTGCCTAGCCTCGTGTCTCTCTCTCCTCTCTGTCATGATGGTAAGATGCTTCTGAAGTTTCCAAATAGGTTTCTTTCCTTCCTTTCCTCGTTTTTCAGAGGTTTGTTGCATCTGTCAAGAAACATATATAGGCCACCCACCATCTCACACCATCCTTGCAATATCTATGCCTTGCGCTGATGATCAGGTGTGACGAGGGACGGCCTAAGCAAGCACTTCTTCCACCGGCCGTCCAAGGCCTACACGACAGGCACGAGGAAGAGGCGGAAGATACAGACGGAGTGCGACGTGCACAAGGGCGAGACGAGATGGCACAAGACCGGCAAGACCCGGCCGGTGATGGTGAACAGCAGTCAGAAGGGGTGCAAAAAGATACTGGTGCTCTACACCAACTTCGGTAAGCATCGCAAGCCCGAGAAGACCAACTGGGTGATGCACCAGTACCACCTCGGCGACCTCGAGGAGGAGAAGGAGGGGGAGTTGGTCGTGTGCAAGATCTTCTACCAGACGCAACCCAGGCAGTCCAGCTGGTCATCCGACCGGGGTGCCGCCGCGGTGGTGGCGACGGTGCAGGAGCAGCGCAGGAGGGACAGCGGCAGCGGCAGCTGCTCATCGAGGGACCACGAGGTGTCGGCGACGTTGTACCCGACAGGATACGCGGTCGCTGCGGCTGTCGAGATGCAGCATTTGAAGCAGTCCGCGGACCATTTCGGCTTCGCGCCTTTCAGGAAGAGCTTCCAGGAGGTAATTAACCATGCATGCATTCTTTCTTCGCAGCACTTCATTAGTTTTCAAGTAAAACGGCT
Source organism: Otatea glauca (assembly GCA_036346275.1). Classification (NCBI taxonomy): domain Eukaryota; kingdom Viridiplantae; phylum Streptophyta; class Magnoliopsida; order Poales; family Poaceae; genus Otatea; species Otatea glauca. Next base: position 6,809,078 of record CM070711.1, on the reverse strand, counting down.
GGTGCAATATATATGTTCTTAGAGATGGACTGTGTGTATAGCTACAGCTGTTGGTTCAGATCATGCAAACTACCCTCGGTCCATTCTCATGCACGCATGCATGCTCCTTTTTATTTTTGTTTTTCAGGTGCAGATATATATACTTTCTGTTTGATTGGATGAGCTTCCTTGTTGCGTATGGATGAGCAGTCTGGGTAGCTGACCAAATGTGTAGGATGTGCCAATGTAAAGCAAAAGATGAGCTTACACATCACACAGCATGGACCCTTTTAATTAGTTCGATCCTCACATCATTTTACTCAATTTGCAAGCAACCCTAGAAACCATCCACCCACCGTGAAAGCAAACACTACCAATAAATTTCTTTTGAATAATTGATACGTCACATTCTCCCGTACCTAAGAAAAACAATGTAACAGCATAACTGAAAGCTCAAATATGTAACACCATAACTAAAAGGGAATGCAAATTAATGAGAGAGAGAAAGGAAACTATATGCGTTTTTATAATATATTTGTATATAGATTTGGATGCTTATATATAAGAAAATAAGAGTACATCTGTATATGTATGGAACAGGTTGGTATAGGTGGTGATCAGGTGCCATCCGATCAGCTTGGAAGATCAGAGCAGCATCATGCCGGCCAGGAACAGCAGCCACACCGGCCAGTGCTTGCAACGACGGCGGTGCCTGCCACCGCCTTCCTGATCAGTAGGCCGATGAACCCCGTCTCAACTATAGTGCCGCCAGCAATGCAGCATGCGTCTGTCGTTCTCGATCATGATCAGTTCCATGTGCCAGCAATCCTTCTCCACCATGACAAATTTCAGGTGATTTCATCTGCCTTGCTTGTTTTTCTTTTATGCATTTGCCTAACCACCATATATGAACACATATATGTCCATTCTTCACATATTGAGAATGTTCAAATTAAGGAGAAAAGCTTACTAGCTATATATATGGTGCTTCTTGTCTATACAAAGCTTACGCAGTTTTGTTAGTAATTGAAAACTACTTAATTTTCCATGTAAATCTTTTCCTTTTTCTTTCTTAATATTACAATTAATTATTGTAATAGGACCCTCAAGGGTTTTCTACAAAACATTTTAAAACTATTCCTAGATTGTTTATAAATTAAAAAACTCACAGATGTACCTGCATATAAAATGTTGTAAATAGTCTCTTGTTTTGTAGTACAAAATATTTGCATTGAGTTAAATAAATAAACATGCTATATAAAATAATATCTTCTTTTTAAATGTGGGAAATTTGAAATGTTCATGGTACATAGATGCTCGCTTAACTTGATGTTGTGTTGTAAGATGAATTATAAAGGTTTTTGTATACTCCAGAGGCTGGGAGAGGAATTTGCACTAAAATTTTACGAAAAGTTTTTTTCAGGAATATATATAGCATAGGCAGTTTTGGAAGGATTCTTTGTGATATAGCATGTTCAGAACACATGTATAATCTGAGCAATCAGTGTTTTAGTAAGCTACACACAAAGAATTGCTCTGTATTTCCGTCGTTCATGCTAGGGTAAAATTGTAATTTATGATCATGTTTATTTCATTTGGAGGTGTTAATTAATGCAATGTTAATTAGCTCATTTTTATTTCCTTGGTGATTTCATTTAATTTAATTCTATTGTTGATGTGTGTATTGGTCTATTGTGCAAGACACAAGGGTCTTTCTAGTTCCTTTAACTTTTTGTTTTGCTCTTTACTAAAAGAATGCTTTAGTTACTGTTCCATTCCAACATTATTAACAAAAACATGCCCCCAAAAACAGCAGCAGCAACAGCAAAAGCTTGACCGCAGATCTGCCGGCTTGGAAGAACTGATAATGGGCTGCACGTCTACAAGCACAAAAGGAGTAAGTTTTCTTCCAGTTATATTTGATTGCCTCCACAGTATGGATCAAAGCCGATAAGAAAAACACAAGAACGTAATTTATCATGCTCCATGCGTGAATCATCTGTTGTGTGACTAAATTAAGCATGCCTGCAAATTTTAAATGAATATGTATATACATGTAGCATGAGCTGCATGTGATCACCTTTTGACACGGTTTTAGCTAAATACATTTCAGTCCCTAGTAAGTTAGTATACAATATTTGGTTATCTTGATCGTTATATATATAGGTGGGAAAGCTGCAAGTTGTGTCGTACAGGCGAGGTGAGGGCTTAGAAAAGAAAGACTGCTCCAGAGGGTCCTGAGGAAACTTCAGTGTGGGGCCTCCTAGTCTCTTTGTTGTTCTAGCACTCCGAAACAGGCCCTTCACCATGACAGCTTTTTCCTCCCGTTTGTTTCCCTATTTATAAATTCTTCATTTTAGGTGCTTTTACAGCATGCATGCCAACAAAATCGAGAGAGGGAGAGATCACTAGTACTCCAAGTGAGATAGAAGAAACATCATGAATATATGCAAACGAGAACCACCCTTTGCTTTGCTTTTGGGTGCCAAAGGGGAGCCAATGACCAGCGTAAAAACAAGACCATACTTTCCTTGGTTTCATGACCATATAGGTGAAAACGAGAGCTTTTTCTCTGTGTCGGTAGCCCTCATCGCTTTTCAGATCATGTGGCCTATACTATACTTGTTTACTATTATCTCTTGTGAAAAGAGCAAAGGAAAAGGGGAGAAATATCATTTGTTCTTTCTCACTTTTCTGTGAATTAATTCACACTGAAACCATGCATGAACTTGTTTTGTCACTGTTATCATTATTCTGAATTCGTTTTCTCGGCTTACCGGATATAGTCTGGTCAAGATATCAATTCAGATACCTATATATAGAATATATATAGAACATGAGATTCAAGTCACAATTCCCTTTGATGATTATATATATAGTGTAACAAATGGTAAAAGAATGATATATTGCATGGTTATTATAGTCTTGACATGTTGATCTCGTTAATTAATATACTGAAGTGCCTTTCAAGGGAGAGAGTCTTTTATTCCTAAAAAAATGTCTTATTTCTAAACAGAATTGTCAGAAATAGTTCTCTCTTACATTTTATTCCTCCTTTGTGTTCACATTTGAATTACAGAAAAGAGTAAATATCCCAACAGAACAAACTGTTGTTATTATCTCTCACGTGTAATCCTTTGTCAAATCCATACAAGGCCACCTCTTTTTTATTAAAAAAATGTTGATGTTATCTGGTATATACGTAAATGGGATACTGAATAGTTGGAAGATCTGCTCATATCTCGATCATACACATATATACAATGTTGGATGCTTTTCACTACTGACATATGTGCTGCTCTCTTTCAAGTCATACCGTATCTCTCTCACTTGAATATACTGTTACACTTCACTGGAGCTGTTCCCTTTTTTTTTTACCCCTTTTCCTATTCTATAGCAGGAAACTTCAATCCCTCACTCCCAAGAGACAGAATGGCCTTACCCATACTGGCCTCCTGACAACCAGGATCATCATGGATAGTAGCAACAAGGCTGGTAAATAGTGACGATCAATACCAAAAGAAAACTAACCACAACCTCTTTCACTAGTATGGTCTCTGTCTACTTGAATATGCATTGCTTTCTTGGAGAATGTGCTATACTGCTGGGAGAAGAAAAGAGATCTCTATAGATCTCCCTCAATGAAAAAAAGGATCAAATTAACCGTGCAACACTCCAAGACAGAAGAGACAAAGGTGTTGAAGGAAAAAAGAAAAGAAGAAAAAAGATGGGGGAAGGTATTGTTGTGCTGACATCAGAATGGAGTCTAACTTGCCTAGATGCAAGCAATATTAATGCACCTTAATCGAAGTATAATTATAATCACATCATGGTTTATCACAACTTTGATGTGCATCAGATATTATGAAATTGTAAAAAGTAGTATTGTTTGCATGTACATTAATATTGCTCTTTTTTTTGCTTTATTTAGTTGAGTACGTATTTTCCCCCTTCTTATTTTGTGCTCCAAATGCATTAAGGGGGAATGAACTTGATAAGAAGTTTTTCCTTTCTAGAGGTGCAGAAATTGTTTAATTTTGGTTACTGCTGATACTTTACTTTGTAACGAGTAGAATTCATATACCAGATTGTTTTAAAGGAATAAATTGATCTTGACATGATTATTGTGGTCACTATGCCAGGTTATTTGAATTAGTTATTGTAGTCTACGTCACTACTACAGAATCAATGATCCTTGTTGCCATATTACTGTCGGTTCATCAAAAACTGGTAGTAATAATATTATCACTGCCGGTTCGAACGAAAAATCGGCAGTAAACCGGCTTTTACTGAAGAACCGGCAGTGATAAATCCCTTATTACTGCCGATTTTTTAGAAGAACCGATAGTGATAAATCCCTTATTACTGCCAGTTCGGAACAAGAACCAGCAGTGATAATGGACGACACGAATTGACAGTGATAATATTTTCGAAAGCTCGTAACTTTTTCATACGGAGTCAGATGGAGATAAAATTTATATGAAAATTGTAGCTCTCGACAAGATATACAACTTTGTAGTTGACAACCTTTCCATTTGAAGTCATTTAGATATCCAAATAATCATCAAAAGTTTCGGAAACAAAAGATCAAAAGGAAAATATATCCTATATTAGTTGAGGATTGAGTGATAGGTGAGATGGTAAGGGGCGCACGTGTGGAGCAGCAAGTCACCGGTTTGACTGCTAGCAATAGCACGCGCGTGAAAATCGCGTGACTTATGACTTGTGACGCGCGACCGTACGTAGTAATAAATCCAGGGTGCAAATAATTTTTTTTTGGATTTACGACCAATCATTGCCGGTTCCAATATCTAGCAGTGATGCCAGTTTGGAACCGGCAATGATTTGGTGTTTTGTAGTAGTGGGTCTATTAAGACATGCTTGCATGCTAGCTTATGCACTAACATACAATATTCTTTTTTAATTTGAACTCTCCATATATCATGTGCGTTGTCAATTGAAGGCTCATTTGCAGAATGTAACAAAAAAACTACAAGAAGGTTTGCAAATAGATCATTAGTTGATTCATATATAACGCTTTTACACATACCATGTCATTTTTTATGAAATAATTTACCACATATTTTCATTCTTTTGTTATTTTGTACCAAAGAAATTACTGATGTCAACTACTTTTGAGGGAAACATTTAGTGTTATATATTAGATTCTAAGAAATACAAATCAGCGACCAACCAATCATGGATAGGGTGTTCCATCATGACATTCCAAAAAAGAAAAGCAGAATGAACTAAAAAACTCAAACATTGCATGCATTGTTTTGTTCTCATGTATCGAATTAGATTTTGTTTCTAATGCGAACTTTCTTGTGTACGTAATGTATATGCTTGTATCACTAATATTATATGCGAATTAGCTTGTTATTTTGTTCCACAAAGAGCGTACCTAGTTAGTTTTCTAAGAAAAGTGCAGCATGAATATTGGAAGAAGAAAGGTGCATGGTATATGTGCCTTTTTTAAGGTTGTAGCTTGCATATTCCACCATATCCATTGACTGATCCTGTGTGGGTTTTGCATACATTCTAATGCGCATGCACGTATGTATACTTTTTTTTTTATTTTGGCTGCCGTTTGCATGTTCTACTTATAATGCATATAGCAAACATATCGGCATTCCACAAGGATATTAATTACCATGCATCTAATTATAATGCATGTTGTTTAGAACAGTTAAATTAATTTGGTGCCGACTAAAGTGAGAGAAGATTAAGAGGAGCAGTGCTAATACGTTTTGCGTAATTTTCATCAATTAATTTCATTAATTTTCTTGTGGACCACATATATAAAGCATAGTCTATAGCTAGGGACCGTGAAATACTCAAAACCTATACAATTAAAAGCTCAGCAACGAGAAGCAAACTTCAATTTATCCATCCTGACATTGATTCTATTTCCATCCGGAAAGTGCTTTTACTGTAGTATTGCATTTGTTCTCAAGATGAATGTGCTGGTTCTTTTACTGTATGCATATGCATGGTTTCAGAGAGAGATAGAGAGAGAGCAGCAACGTGCATGCAAGTTGCATGTGGACCATACCACGCATGCATGGTCTCTGCGAGGTACGCGCGCGCGAAAAGAATGTATCTTTAGCTCGATCGGTACAGTAATTTTCTTATTTGATTTTCGAGGGGAGATCGATCGAGCAAAGTGCATTTGTAACCAGCTTGCGAGTGGTATATACATGCGAAGCTTCTCTGCTGTTTCACGTACCGGACACGACATCGAATAAAGGGTTCTTATGTGGGAACAATGTGCATGGCTCGCATTATAGCTATCTACGTGCATCCACGATCGATCTATACGGGTGTTAATTCTCCTTCGAAAATCGAGTATCTTCACGTTAATGCTCTAACGATGTATATATTATTCCTACTGTTTCTTTTTATAAGACATATTTTGTTTGGACACAGGGATTAAGAGTACATAAAACCAAGGGAATGGTAGATAATGACCCTGATATCCATGGTGTTAATGCCTTAGGAGTAAGAGGATAGTTGTGTGGGTATTTACTCATAAATATTAAAGAGCGAGGCAAGATCAATGAGGGCAAAAGAGAGAAAAGATCATTAAAACTACATGCACGCCTTATTTTTTTTTTAACATACACTACTATAGAAATGTATATCACAATCGGTTCTTTTTGTCATCACAATCGGTTTTGGTAGCGATACAAAGTCATTAGACAGTGACGAGGAGGCGCTATCACAGTCAGTTTTCGTTCGATGGTGATAAATTGTCATCACAATCGGTTCTCGTGATGTAGCGAACACCACAATTGGTTCTAACTCACAATCGATTATGATGGCACCGAAAACAGCAGATTACACACAGTATGCACCGAAAACATCACAGATTATACACAGTACTATGCATATCACATTCACAATATATATAGAACACAAATACTTTACAATACACATATCACATTCGTTCACAATATAGAACACAAACATACTACAGTCAACACACATATCACATTCACAGGATATAATATTGTTTACATATGGACTAGTAGGAGCCTGTCGGATCTCTAAACCTACCGTCCTCCGCTGTAACTTCTGTTCAGTACCACTGGCATATGTGGTCCCATAATTTGTTGAATTCTTTGTTTTGTAAGCTATTAGGGGATATCAATCTTCTGCAAAATAGAAATGATTGCACTAATGTAAGTTTTAAAAATTTTATGTAAAAGACTGAGTGTATTATGCATGTACATATACTTTAGGGAAAAGGTATAAGCCACCGACCAGGATGAGCATGTGATGCATGACGTAGAAGCCGCACAGTTCGTCACGCCCCTGTTGATAACACTGTAAACAAAGAAAATCAAATTAAGAGATGAAGAATAGATGTCAGAAAAAATTTATCATATGCCAGGCATTTGTACCTTGAAGCGGTTCCACTCTAGCTGGTCGCCTCGTTTGTCATCGTGCCACCCTCCTTCAGTAACGTAAGATAAGAAATTCCTACATACATTGGAGAGATGCCATTGAGGGAAAAAATGAACGTAATTAAATACAAAAAGTCTTAGTTTAGAGGAATGTACTTTCTTCTGCACAACAGGCTTGATCGCGTAGGCCATCTGTCTTTTCTCGATCGAGTTAAAAGTGTAGACTTTGTTTTCACTCTGAGCCACGACGAGTAGAACCCAATGGTTGCCTATTAAATGGTATGCAGTGCAAAAAAATAGTTCATATATGATTTAGATGCGTACAGGTAATTGAAGGGTAAAGTAGTACTTACTCTTCGTGGTACGGGATTAGAACGAAGTCCTTTTTTGCCTCAACCTGCAATGGCTGCTTGATGTAGTTGGCAAGGAACTCTGATTGAAGTCTAGCCATGATCGTAGACACCATCTCGGGGTCGACGAACCCAACTAGGTGTTTCCCCGTTACGGCTCGCTGCCTTATTATCCTGCAACCATGTCAAATATTAAAAAATATAATACAAAATCCTATAACAGTCATAGGCTCATGCTGTATAGTGCGATACTCACAACGTCCAGGATCTTATAGTAGAAATATCGATGGCTTTTAGGCTGTATAAACGGAAGAGATCCTCAAAACTGACTAGGAATGTCCCATGCTTCTCGTGATGGAAATGTGCCCCTCGATACCTCACATTGAAATCGACGTGACGTTCGGTCTCATTCGCCTTGTCAATGTACCATCCATGGAGCAAGCGAGTGCACATGCCTAGAGCATTCAATTCGTTGCTTGGGACAAGGCGCTTTCTATGTACGTACCCCTTATAATCTCGAGGGGGCTCTGTAGCCTCTATCAACTTTGCTTTCTCGACAGAAGGAGTCTCTCAGGTCGGGACAAGGGTCTTTCCATGTATTTGAGGAGGCGTTGTGGCCTCTGTTAACTTTGCCTTCTTCACAGAAGGAGTCTCTGAGGTCTCCTGTGGATTTTTGGGTGTCGTGCTAGTCCTTTTGCGCACCAGCTCTGCACTCTGTGTATGACTCATCATGTTGGTGGGAGTAGAAGCAGGTGCAGGTACGATAGAAATCTACAAAGAACATGCATATGTAACGTGTTGCAGTACTGGAATGATCGAGAAGACGCGAGAGATTTTTACCTTAAGTAGTACAACACCTGTCATGAGCCACTTGATGAACGACATTCGTGCTTACCCGAGAGTGATGATATTCGTTCAGTGGAAACTCTAACACATGAGATAGGAAGTCTTCGTGGACATAGTCCACCTGCACCCTCATGTAGCCCTTCCCCAAAGGGTTACCATGCACAGCGTCAGTCTTCTTGTATGGAAATACAACCCCACGTCCAGCCTCAACGTGAAATTCGTCTTTCGTCACGATGAGCTGGCACTTGGCAGGCGCCTGCAAGAAGTGCGCAACTTGATCAAAAAAATTGCAGGAGTTACTCTCGTACCTTTAAGTCAAAAAAAATATTATCTTCAACTGGGAACCGGACTGATCATTTTTTGAACCGCAGCTACTGGGTTGGGGCACAGGCCTTTGTATGAGAGGCGAGGCCATCTAACTCTGACTATGGGAGATCATTGCCATTATCTCGGCCCTCAGACGCTCCTCACGTGCCATCATCTCCTCCTTCATCTCCTTCTTATCTCTGTAACACCCTGAAAAATTCAAAAATGGGGAAAATTTTTAAGATTTAAAAATGGAATTGAATACAATTTTTAATTGAAAGCAAGATTTTAATCTACAATATCATCTTTTCTCTCATTTTCTTCAATTTTAGTCTTAGGAATGGATAAGTTGTTATATTAAAACTCATCCTTCCAAAATAAACAAACTATGAAAATAAGTTTGAAATATGATTTTAATTTGAATTTCCATTTTCTGAACTTTCCAGCATTATTGGTTTTTCTTGAGTTTTTGCTTTAAAAGAAAAGTCATATATATTGAAATGGTAAAATGGTAAAAATAAAATATCAATAAAATCAGAAAAAATAATAATAAAATATTATAAACCTCCAGAACCCTAATCATACTGTTGAAGATAATCTGAATGCATTAAATAAAAGATAAGAATCATGAAGATTGGATCTCAAATCAGATCAAATATCAAATTTAAGCAAAAATCTACAAAGCTTATCTTGACCTGATATTTTTACCATAGCTTACTGGGTGCAAGGTATATCTCTAGTAAAAATATCAAAAATTAAAACTTACATATAAAGTTTTCTAACATTAAAAAACGGAAAGCAAATAAATCAGAAATTATCAATGTCAGAATTTTTAGAAATTAAATATGAAAGATAAAAATATGAAATTTTTACAGAAGATAAATTGGATCATACCAAACATTCAATTTTTTTATAGAAATTCGTAAGCTCAGTTCGATCCTTAAATAAATGAAAAATAGAATGGATTAAATTGAGAAGATAAGATTGTCAGAATTATTGAAATATTTATACAACAAAGTTTTACTGGATAGCAAACCTTATCCTTCCGACATGCACAAAAATTTTCATAAATTTTTGACACGATTTGACATGCCAATTAAATGAATCAATCCTTATCTTTCAGAGATGGCTTAAGTCGGTTCCATCTTTAACTTCACTGCCATGTGGGCCATACCCCTATTCGGACCCACCGACGACCTAGTAAACCGCCTCATCTCTCACAGCTACAACCAGCTGGCCTCACACATTAGCTTCATCTCCTTCCTCTCCCCTCTCTTCTCAGTCTCCCGCCCCAGAGCCAAGAAATCGAGCTGCACCGCCTCAAAACCTGTCCTTTCTGCGCCGCAACTCGCAGCTCGAGGCTGACCGCATGTCGCCTCTCCTGCCACGGCATCAATTGCACTGGATTGTCTCTGTCACGGCAAGATCTCGCGCTGTTAGACGACCAAGAAGCCTCGCTGCTACTTGCTCGGCCGCCGTAAAACTAAGCTATGTTCAAACACTGCTCAAACCGCCTTATTGGCCTATATAAAGACCACAAAGCTCCATTAGGCTCCTGCAACTCTCGCCATAGCCTCTCTACTCGCCTCATCTCCCAGTTCCACCAAAAACGTCATTGCTTCACCGCCATTGCTGCAAAAGCCAGAGGAAGGGGAAAATCCCAATCGGCCATCTCCAGTGAACCACAAAACAATTCACTCGGCCAAAACCCTCTCCATAGCATATAGAACCCAACACCACCCACAATCGGAGCTCTTCCTCCCCGGTGAGCCACCGCACCGATCACCTCCCTTCACCGCCACCCCCGCACGGTGAGAGTCTGAACCACCTGCTCTTTTCCTTGAAGTAGTAGAAAAATGGAATCCCTATGTCTTAGTGATGCTGTTAGCGGTGAAAATGAAGCACAGGAATCCCTAGATTTGCTAATCCGCTGGCCAGCCATGGCTGCCATGGCGAGAGCATGGTGACGCGCCGATTCCGGCCACCGTCCGCAACCGCGAGCACATCCCTGGGTGCGCAATCATGCGTTGATCCTTGCTGTGCTATCCATTCGTCGGGTCTGGTCACCCCTCGCCGGTGGTGAGCCTGGATTCAACCTCCCCTGCTCTGTGTCGGTGATACGCGGGACCCATCTGTCGGTCACCTCCTCACAGCCGAGCCTTTTCCCTGTCGCTTGGGACCCACACGCCAGCCTCTCATGCACTGTAACAGCCTCAAAATTATAAAATAAAGAAAAATAAATTGAAAAATCTTTTGTGTATTATTTCTGAAATTTGTGGATTTATTGGATATTCTTTTGGCTTTTCCTTAATACAAGAAAGTGAATTAAAGAATATAGTAAAATGGTAAAAGTAAAAAGTAAAAATGCCAAGCCAACAAAAATTTACCAAAGTCATAAAAAAAATATAAGGGCTCTCCACAGCCAGTTTAAGTCAGTGGAAGAGCTGGATTAATTAAAATAATATTTAATCAAAGTAAATCATGTGAAAAGAAAGTCAGGGTAAAATGGTAAAAGAATTGTTTGGAATTCTCAGTAAGTTATCCTGGGTCAATATTTTTACCTTGCTGACATCAGCACAGTGTAAATCTCCAGTAAAAATATCAATAATTTAATAATTAATTTTTAATTTTAAAAATTCAAAAACAGTGAATAAATAAATTGGAAAATAGTAATGTCAGAATTATTAAAAATAAAATATTAATAAGTAAAATCTGAAAATTTTCCAGAAGATGTATAATGACATTTCAGACTCTAATAATTTTTTTATAAAATATGAACCTTATTTACATCATAAATTAAATGAAAAACAGAATCAACAAAACAGCAACAGCCGTATTGTCAGAATTATTAAAAATTCTACATGAATTATAAAATGGTGAGAATTTTAAAGGAGGCTGGTAATTTCCTTACCGACTGATTGTAAAATTTTTATAAATTTGTGAGTCGTTTTTACCATCAAAACCGCCATAGAAGTCCCGTTCTGTCCCGAGCCTTGGCCTGACTTCTTTTTCTCGGTCGCTGACTTGTGGGCCCAGCTTGTCAGTCAGCCAAGCCAACTGACCTCGCTGCCATCTGGCCCCCGCGTGGCAGCCTCTCGCCCGCGTCTTCTTCTCCCCCTCGTTGTTCCCTCGCACCGACGCAGCCCGTCTCGGGTTTTCTCGCACCCATGCCCGAACCGACCTTACCTCCCCGTATAAAAGACGTCGCCCGCGTCGCAGCCGACCCAGTCGTCGTCCTGTGTAACCATTTTGCCGCTCGTTCCCCCATCTTCTCCAGCTCCGGCAAAACCCAAAAAAGAGGGAAAACCGTTGTTTCGCCGCTACAACCATTTCCAATCCAATCTAACCGAGCCGAAGCTCCCTTGTGACGCCAAGAACTCATCCCGAGCCGTAGTTGAAGCTCTTCTTCCCCGACGAGCCGCCGCACCGCGCTTCTTCCTCCGTTGCCGTCATGCACGGTGAGAACCCATTTTCGAACACTCATTCCTTTGAACAAGTAGCAAAACACGATCCTTGTAGTCCACTGATGCTTTTGGTGGTGATCTTCGAGCTTGGGAAAGTCTCGTTTTGCGAAATCGTCGGTTGGCCGTAGCCATCGCCGCCCCTCGCCGATGCTGACCCCCTTCCCGGCCACCTCCGGTCGCCGCGCCACTGCTCACGTGTGCGCACGGGTCCATTGGTGCCTGTGGTGGAACCGATTCCGCCGCTCCGGCGCTAGTTCGCCGCCGGCGAGCTTCGGAAGGCCGTGCTCTGCTTTGGGTCACCGCCAAGCGGGCCCGAGCTGTTAGTCGCCATGCCGAGCCACCACCGCTATGTGGGCCTGGTGGTCGGTCAGGTGTGCGTCGCCGCCGTCTTCTGCGCATCGACATGCGGGCTCGCTGTTAGTCGCCACATACAATGGGGGCGTCGTCGATCGCCACACAAGCGTCAAGGCATCATTGTCGTGTGGACCCGGTACCGTCGGCGCCTCGACGCAGTACCATCTGAAAAGGGAAAGCGCGTTTTCCCTCGCGAAAGCGTACTTTCCATTTTCAGCATATTTCTTATTTTCAGTATTTTTCAAAACCTAGAGTATTCAAACTTGAATATCTTTTGAACTAACTGTCCAAATTTGATGAAATAAATTTCTAAATTCATATAAAATCATTTAGATTCAGAATATGCAAAAATATTTCAGAATTAAATTTTATTTGAATTTTTGAATTCAAATTTAAAGAAAAGGTTAGAAATATGTCATACATGAAATTTTTGCAAATAATCACCAAATGTAGTAAAATAAATTTTGTTAGATTCCTTGTAACCTCAGGAACCAGAATATGTAAATATACTTAGGTTTTGTTATAATAAAAATTTAAGTTATTAAATATGTGGTAAAATAATGCAATAATGATTCAAATAGATTAAACCTTTAAATTGCAAATAAGAACAAATAATACATGTAAACATTTCTGAAATTGTGAAGTTATTTTATTTGAATATTTCCATCTGATTTTTTTGGCCCTATTGAAATTTGGTAATTATTATATGTTGCCATACGACGTGTAGAACCCGACGAACCCGGTGCATTCGACGAACAGGAGTTCGAAGTCGAGGATAATCAACAAGGCAAGCATCCCCTTTGATCATATTGATCCCAGCTTTACAAACATTTTCATTAAACGTTTTACTGCATACTTTATTTTTATTAAAGTCTGCTATATTATGAAAACTGGTAGTTATACCTGTAGTTTAATAGAACTTCCTTGATAAGTATGGATTTGGGAACCTTGCAAACCTTAGGATAACCTAGACATTATTTGATGTCAATATGGGTCACTCACACTTAGTGTTATGCTTAGCTTAAAGCAACGTAAAACTGTGACATGATTAAAAATGTTGGTTATAACATTTAATTGGGTATGACCATTTTTGTGGTTGATATTTTGGTTGGAAAAATGAAAATAAAACTATGGTTTAGATGCGGGCAATTATTGGCAATAGCCGGGAGTGCATGTCTTGCACGTAGTGTAGGGTGGAGATTATTGTAACATCCCGAAAAATGGAATAATATGAAAATTTATATTTTTAATTTTAATATCATTATTTCTGATTTTTCCTGACATGATTGGAATTTATTTGGATTTTCTTGGATTTTTGTATTGAATGAAAAATCAAACAACTAGAATTAAAGAATGGATAATGGTAAAAAGATAAAATGGTAAAAGTTAAATTTTTTAAAAATTACCATGGAACCCTAAGTACTCTGGTAAGTCAGTAAAAACAAGAAGTAAAATTTTATGCACAGAAAAATGGGTAAATGAAATTAATGTCACTTCTTTTTGACTAGAAACAGTACAAGTCAAAATTAAATAAAAATAATCGAAGTTTATCTGGAGCTGGAAAAATTACCATAGCACCCTCAGTGCAGTGTTTACACTTGGTCAAAATCTCAGGATTTGATCATGTCGGCAGAGCCCTCTAATAATTCAAAAACAGAAACAATTAAAAGCTGGAAATCTTCATGTCAGATTTTTAATAAAATAAATACCCAATGTTTTGATTTAAAAATTTTACAGAGACATCCCTGACCTATTTATAAACTCTCATAAAAGTTTCAAAAATAAATAATAAAGTTTGAACCTTTAAATAAATATAAAACCGAAATTCAAATCCTGTACAAACCTACAGTGTCAGAATTTTTATAATTTAACCATGCGGTATTTTAATCTAAAATTTTTACTGAAGGTTAAAAACTACCAGTATAAACTAGTCAAAAAGTTTCACAAAATTACGTGGTGATTTGATAGCGAATTTAGTGATCACATGGAGCTGTCCGGCTGAGTTTATACTTTCACCTCGCCTTCACTCACCGACATGTGGGGCCAACTTTATTCCGTAACGGTTCGCTGGAAGCAACGGGAAAACGCTTCTCTCACCGACCGGTGGTCCCGGACCCGCCTGCCAGCGACCTTTTCCCTCTCCCTCTCTTTTTCCTTCTCTGCCGGCGAAGAACACTCCCGAGCCCCGCTCCTTTCCTCGCCGATTCAACGCATCGCCGTGCCATCTCTACCCGACCAAGGCCACGTCTGTCCTGACCTTTCCCCACGCCATACCGGTCACGTTCTCACGTCGCTTCCCTGCCGGCGAGACACTGCGCTGCTTCATTGCGCAAGCGCCAAACCGAGCCGCATCCCTTCCCCATGTTCAAACCCTGGTGCAACATCGTTCCTTGGCTATAAATACCTGAGTGCCATCGCATTGAACTCCCCTTCTCTCTCAGCTACTCATAGAACCAACCAATCAAGCCGAAGTCGTGTTCTTCACCATTTGCGCCAGAAAAACAGAAAGGGGGGAAGAACTCCAATTCGGTCGAAATTGGTATCCATCGTTGCAATTGATTCTTCCTCTAGCACCATCCGACATCCTATTTTACTCATCACGCCGGAACTCCATTTCTTTTCGCCTGCAGACCATCCTCACTGGGCACCCTTCTTCCTCGGCTCCGGTGCACGGTGGCGGCCCAACCTGTCGCTTCTCCGGCCCGGACAACCGCCAAAATGGAATGCCCTGACCCCGTAGATGCTTAAACCATTACCGATTCAACCGGGGAACCACTGCTTTTCTTCTCCGGCGAGCTTCTCCTCCATCCGCCGCATGCCGCCGGTGGCAGCTCGCTCCGGCCATCCCCGCCGGCGAGCGACCCCACCCACGTGTGCGCCGTGACTCCGGTGCTCGCCAGTGCCACCCATTCCGCGGAACCCGCGGAACTTCGCCGCTGAGCCCGAGCCACTCCTCGTTACGTATCTGCGCGTGGGACCTCCTTGTCAGCCGGCTGAAGCAAACTGAGTACAAATGGTAAAAGGCGCCTTTTCTGATTAAAAACGTATTTTCATTTTACACTTTATTTTCAATACCCGAATTGATTCAAACGTTGATAACTTTTGAATTATAACTCCGAATTGAGTGAAATCAAATTCTAAATTTATCTAAAATATAGTTCTTTCAGAATATAAAATAATATTTTGGAAATGTTCACAGGATAAATTTGAAATTCAAATTTAAAGAAAAGGGCTAAAAACACACTTCATGTTAAAAAGTTGTAAATAAACTTAAAAATGAGTGGAACTAATTTTAGTGAAGTAATCATGTTTCCAGGAGTTCAAATATATAAAAATATTTAAATTTCATTATTGTTTGAAATACTTTTATCAAAGATAGTATTCAATATATTAGAAAATTCAAATATACATAATTTGAATACATGAAACATAGAATAAGTAAAATATAACTTCTAAATAATATCATGGCAGTAGAATACCTTACTGTTCCAAAATAATTAATAAATGAACTTGATTTGAATTAACTTGAAAAGAATGAAATAGCTTAAACATAAAATGTGTAAATGTATATGGATAGAAAGCTAAATATGTTAGAATATGGGTCAAATGAATTCGAGTAATCACTAAACTAAATTTATCATACCTCTGGTAGTATAAGGTTTCCAGATGTAAAATAATATTTAAAAGTTTATTACATAAAACAGTAAGTGATAAATAATTAAAGTGTTAATAATTGCATAATTGGAATAGTTGTAACTATTACAAATAAACTTCAAATTTGACAAAACCAAATTTAATAGCCTTGAAAAATAGTACACCCTGCTGTGAATACAAAAATACCTTATGTTTATACTAGGTTGAAATAAAATAAGGTTAAACCCTAATGAATCCTTATAGGAAAAACATCGCGATAAAAGCCATTTGTCGCTAAACCAACTTTAAATCACTTCTAGTGTCATGCCCTATTAATGCCTGAAAAATGGATAAATTATCCTAGGCGTGTAGTCGCAACCTTATATCAAAAGTCGAAATGTAGTCGAGTAGTAAATTGAACTATCAAGCCTTTTCATCGATCCGTAGAACCTCTCGTCTAAATGCAAATGTATTAGAAATCAGTTTAGAAATGATATTTAGGGTATGGTCTACCATATTCTGGAAAAATATTTCATTTACAACTTTCGTTTCAATTAAATGGTGCTAGTTGAATACCCCTAAAAATTATGGTTGTCGTAACCTTTAATGTCATATAAGCGTTTTCAACTAAGAAAATAATGTCTCGTCTAAAAGCTAAAATGTATAAAATCAGTATAGATATGTTGTTCAAAGTATATGCTATCTAATTCCGAAGAAATAACCTTATTTCATCATGTTTTACATATAAACTGTAATAGTCAAATAACCCTTCGTTCTATGTTTAGCGAACCCTACCGCAATAAGGATTAAGTGAACTTTGTAATAAGGAATTTGAAGTTAATAAATTTGTATCACCAGAACCTTCTTAAAAACTATAAATAAATCTAATTAGCTACCTTATCAGTCATAACCTGCTCAGATCGTTTCTTATGCAAATCACTTAAAGAATTAAATATGTTTTGCATAACTACTTTAATTGGTATTTCAATTCTTTTAATCCAAATAATTTTAGCATCTATAATTCGAAGTTCTAAGTACTAGAATTCATAATTTTAGCCTCTTGAATTCGTAATTCAAGATTAGATAATCTATCTAAGGAAACCATGTTTTGCTCATCCTAAAAGCCATTAACTTTATGAGTATGTAATTATCTAAATCATAACAGCTCGAAATCATATAATTCAAACCCTATATCATCCCTGTTTTCTGCAATGAATCCTTATTTGATTTTCTGTCTGTCTTCTTTTCGCCTTTATTGAAGTTTATTATTTGCTATTTTCCGATCAATCGACGTGTAGAATTCGACGTCCCTTCCTCCGTCGCTACCTCCGTCAGCTGCGATCGCGTCTTCGTCGTAAACGATATATAAGCAAGGCAAGCACCCCCTTTGACCATCTTGATCCCATAATTTAATTTGCATTGTTTATTAAAATGTTTCATGCATACGTTTACTTTCTGTAAATTGCTATTTTATGGTACTCGTAGTTATACTGTTGTCTCATGAAACTTCCTTGATAAGTATGAATATGTGAACCTTGATAACCATAGATTAAGCTTAGACAATTACTTAATGTCGCCCTGGGTATATACGATTACTTTTATCCATGCTTAGCCATGCTTTTAGATCAAATGATGATGATGATCGGATCAAAATGTGTTCCTTGTGAAATGGAAAATGTTGTCATTGTAGCTGTTGGCTATGGGTATTTTGATTAAAAACCCAAAATAAAACTATGGTTTCGATGCGGGCGATTATTGGCAATAGCCGGAGGTGCAGAGGGATTTGCACGTAGTTAGGGTGGAGTATCGCCCGTGTCAATTTAAGGACCGAACTCAGTGTTGTATGATCCAAGATATTTCGTGCAAACCACAAGTGTTGTTATGGGGCTTCCTTAAACCAATTAAGTTATCTAGTTTAACTTTGCACATTGGTAGGTCAAGTAGTAAGGGCTTTCCTTTCGGGTTTGCTCGACGGGTGCCCACACCGAGGTGTTGGGAACAACACTTACCAATATAACGGTGTGCGCCACGCCTATGGGGAGTTCCAACATTCCTATGCTCGAGTTCTCCCAGCTATAGCGTGGGTTTTATCGTCCGGTCTTTGGTGCAAAGTTAGATTAGATAATGTAAAGGTTTTCGTCATGAACATTCGCCACACGCTTTAAGTGCGTGAAACTTGCGGCAAAAGAAAAGGTCATGACTTGTGGGTACAGTTGTACACCTCTGCAGAGTGTAAATCTAATCGATTAGCCGTCCCCTCGGTCATGGGAAACTTGGTGAACTTGCACTAGTTAAATGTTTAATTTTCTAAAATGGGTTGTGGAATGGAACTTGTTTAGCAACTTTTGTTTTCATGTCAAAGGATCGACATTGATGGATTCCATTTCTGGATTATTCGATATTCACGATGGGTTGTGAATATATTACTTATGCTTACTTAATTCATATCACCAATTATGCTTTTATAAATTCCGCTTGCAAATAACTTGTTTTACAATGTCAATTCGCTTTATGCAAATTAACGTAGTAGCCTCCTTTGAAATGGCCTGCATATATATTAGGCTTTGCTCAAGTCTTGCGGAGTACGATTGTACTCACCCTTGCTTATATGTGGTTTTTAGGTGGTTAAGTTGTCGAGCTTCGAAGGTTCCTTTTCGTCACAGGTTGCGGGTTTTTCTTCGTCGAATCTTTCTAGGGATTATGCCTTGTCGGTTGCCTGCGGGTGTTGGATGAGCACACTACAAGACTTTGCTTCTTATGCTACTTTATCTCTGATTTGTAAGAGTTTTCTTTATGTAATAGCTTCCGCTTAATTAATATTTGTTGTATGGTTGTGATTCCAATTGGTGTATGTGCGCATTAGCTACGATCATGGGACTAGTACGAAATGCACATTAGATTTCCATTTTGCAAGTTTGTAAAAATGGGGTCATCTGATTGGTATCGAGCTATCTTGACGATGAGGATAAACCCTAGATAGAATGGTCGTTAGCATTGGAATAAGCAAATTCAAAATCCTATGTCTCAAAGTTACCATATTTGCAAAATGTAGATTTTGCTATTCTTCTCTCTATCTTAAGATTCTCCTCTTACCACTACTTTCATTTTGATTTGTAAACAAATTCCTCTTTCCTTAAATCAATCCTTGACAAATGGAGACTCCGACTTAGGCGTCAACGATCTCGAAGAGGAAAAATGTCGCTCCATGAAGACTGGTGTTGATAGGTCGCATAGGAATATAATAGGCTAAGTTATGCTAAGTTATTTTTAGAACCCTTGTATGCCAACCGATGACTATTTTGTGAGTTTTGTTCAAATCTTTTCTCTTGCATTGCTTACGGGTTACTCTCGTAAAAGTAAAACCATTTGGTTGAAGTTTACGATGTGCCAACCCTTATTTAATAAGAAAATTTAATTAAGAATATTTTAAGGAACGAAAAGTTGCCTTATGAACTAATAACTAACCAATAACCAACCTTGAAAACAATGTTATAATGAAAGAGACATTGCCTTATAAAATAACCAGCAATTACCAAATCCATATATAGGTTATTCTCAAAATAATATTTTAATAAACAGAATGATGCTTTGTAAAATGGATAACTTTCATCTAACCATATCCTCCCAATTTCAATATCTTGAAGACACCTTCGAGACAATCCATTAATTCATCCGCTACAAGTAATGAGTAATAGGTTTTTCAGCCTTTATAATCAATCTTCGGTTCTTTCCAAATAACTCTGGTTGAGATGTATCCTTTTATTCATCTCAAACATTTTAACATACCGTGTAACTCTCCTTAAGTTAGCTTTTTGTTGCTAAAGAATCTTGGTATAACTTACTAGCACTTCTCATTCACTTTACGAAGACCAACAGGATCCCATCTGTATAATCTTGTCTTAACAATCATTGTTGCAGGATACCTGTGACAAGATCCTCAAGCAAAGTCTTGGAAAGTGAAGCCATGTTAAACTTTCAGCTAACAAATGATAATCCTACCTTAGCTCAGCCAGATTCCCAACACTTAGTACAGAACAATTTCAACCTTGGCTCAATTCTTGCCGAAAAAGGAAATAGTTTAAAGCAACAACCTACTTCTACATCTCACTCGATACCTAAGCGATGCTCTTTGAAGTGTTGCCAACCCAATCAATCTGAAGATCGTGCTTGCATTCGCTGTGGAGAAATTGGACACACTGCTGATGAGCATGCAATAAATTGCTCCAGCTGTGAAGGAAATCATTCCCCCGGAAAATGTTCCATGAGCAATATCACTTGTTACCTTTGTGAAGGTCATGACCATTGCCCAGCTCAATGTCTCCTAGATCCGATAGTTGCCAACACAATTCAGCATCAGCGAGAGAAATTTCGGGCCTTAGTTGCTCAAGATTTAGCAATCAGAAAGGAAAAACTAGCTACACAGAAAATATTGCCTAAGGAGTTAAAGAAACAATACACAGACCTTGATCGCCTTCATCCAGGAAGTAGTAAATGGCCATCGCCATCAGCATGTTTCTTGTGTGGTGAAGAAGGTCATTGGGCAAGGGAATGCCCTAAACAAAGAACAAGTCAAGATTCGAAGGAGAACATCATAGAACATGCAATTGTTCCCAAGAAAACGCCTCGAAAGAAACAAAAGTGCTACGTCATTACAAGAAGGGTCATATTGCTAAACAAAGGCCCCAAAGAGAACAAACATCTCCCAAAGACCATAGTCATACCAGAGTCACCGCAATCAAAATTATAACTCCAAGAATAGAAGGAATAAAAGTCAAGAAGTTTTCCGAAAAATCGATGAAGAAGAGGCGTTTGAGCAAAGATGTTTGTCCCGAAAAGAATTTCGCACAACTCCATCCTCAATCTCACCAACACTTGTTCGCTACTCAAACAACACTAGCGAACAACCGCCGATGCTCAAAATCGGAAAGCCAATATTATCTGCTTTTGTCATGGTAAATATGGACACTACGCCTACAAGTGCCCAAGGAAGAAAAGAAATCAACCTCGTTCTCAAGGCCAAGAATCCCTATCACTACATTCGCTCCAACTCAAGACATCAATCATGGCATGCCTAATGCAATGCCAGTACATCCCTTAAAATATAGTTTCTACGTAACTTAGATTAAATTGAAATCATTGTGTCTAATCTTAAAGTAATATTTCGATAAGCGGAATATTGCCTTGTGAACTTAATCGAACTCTCATCAAAATATATCTTATCCTAATCCTTTAAATAGCCAGATAATTTCAAATGCTAAATTTTCGTTTTCATCTTTAACCATTGCTCGATCAATCCCTATCCGCTTTATAACATCAATGAATAATCCACTATTGTTTTGAATAAGATGGACATCGCCGCTATCGATCGAGAAGAATCTCATCACTTCACCAAAATCTACCCGAAAAGTTCTTCCTCTTGTCAAGGATGACACCAATGATTTCCAAGTTGTATCAAGACCTAGGAAGTGTCAAGTACCTAGAACAACCCCTGCCTCGATGTTAGGCTTATGTAAAGATCTTCCTTATGTAATTACACCCGACACTTAATATAATATCGAAAACATCCTTTATATGTGCAATTCCTGCAATCAACCCTTTTCGCTCTGTACATTATATTCTAACATATTTGCCAAATGCAAAGAAAATCAAAACCCTTTGTCTATCAAGATGATCAAGTAAGTTAAATCGTCAGGATCATTTTATAATCCTCTTACCTCAACCTAAATTCTTGACTTATCATACTTTGTTTGCAATCTAAAGACAACCTAGAATAACATTCATTCTCATCTAATTTCACAATCATTGTTAAATCGTGCAGATCAACCATTATATTCAAATATCATTTCTTGATGATAATATTTAAATTCTTCCCAAATGAATCAAGTAACAAACATTAATTCTTTCCCCTCAAATGTTCTAAACATATCACGTGTCACTCTTTAAATTAGATTATCATTATTAACAATCCTAGTTATGCAATCAAAAGAGATATTTAGTAATATTCCTCATCTGTTTACGCGAAACCCAAATAGAAATCTTCTCCATTCTAGACACATCACTTTGGAATCGCAAGAACGATGTTTTGCAAAGCGACTATACTGGAAATAAGAAGACGAGGAAACAACGAGATCACTTCCGAGAAAGAATTTTCGAACCCACTTAGTCCTTGCAAATCTCGGGGACGAGATTTCTGTAAGGGGGGTAGATTTGTAACATCCCGAAAAATGGAATAATATGAAAATTTATATTTTTAATTTTAATATCATTATTTCTGATTTTTCCTGACATGATTGGAATTTATTTGGATTTTCTTGGATTTTTGTATTGAATGAAAAATCAAACAACTAGAATTAAAGAATGGATAATGGTAAAAAGATAAAATGGTAAAATTTAAAATTTTTAAAAATTACCATGGAACCCTAAGTACTCTGGTAAGTCAGTAAAAACAAGAAGTAAAATTTTATGCACAGAAAAATGGGTAAATGAAATTAATGTCACTTCTTTTTGACTAGAAACAGTACAAGTCAAAATTAAATAAAAATAATCGAAGTTTATCTGGAGCTGGAAAAATTACCATAGTACCCTCAGTGCAGTGTTTACACTTGGTCAAAATCTCAGGATTTGATCATGTCGGCAGCGCCCTCTAATAATTCAAAAACAGAAACAATTAAAAGCTGGAAATCTTCATGTCAGATTTTTAATAAAATAAATACCCAATTTTTTGATTTAAAATTTTTACAGAGACATCCCTGACCTATTTATAACCCCTCATAAAAGTTTCAAAAATAAATAATAATTTTTGAACCTTTAAATAAATACAAAACCGAAATTCAAATCCTGTACAAACCTACAGTGTCAGAATTTTTATAATTTAACCATGCGGTATTTTAATCTAAAATTTTTACTGAAGGTTAAAAACTACCAGTATAAACTAGTCAAAAAGTTTCACAAAATTACGTGGTGATTTGATAGCGAATTTAGTGATCACATGGAGCTGTCCGGCTGAGTTTATCCTTTCACCTCGCCTTCACTCACCGACATGTGGGGCCAACTTTATTCCGTAACGGTTCGCTGGAAGCAACGGGAAAACGCTTCTCTCACCGACCGGTGGTCCCGGACCCGCCGCCAGCGACCTTTTCCTCTCCTCTCTTTTTCCTTCTCTGCCGGCGAAGAACACTCCCGAGCCCCGCTCCTTTCCTCGCCGATTCAACGCATCGCCGTGCCATCTCTACCCGACCAAGGCCACGTCTGTCTGACCTTTCCCACGCCATACCGGTCACGTTCTCACGTCGCTTCCTGCCGGCGAGACATCATACGCTTCATTGCGCAAGCGCCAAACCGAGCCGCATCCCTTCCCCATGTTCAAACCCTGGTGCAACATCGTTCCTTGGCTATAAATACCTGAGTGCCATCGCATTGAACTCCCCTTCTCTCTCAGCTACTCATAGAACCAACCAATCAAGCCGAAGTCATGTTCTTCACCATTTGCGCCAGAAAAACAGAAAGGGGGAAGAACTCCAATTCGGTCGAAATTGGTATCCATCGTTGCAATTGATTCTTCCTCTAGCACCATCCGACATCCTATTTTACTCATCACGCCGGAACTCCATTTCTTTTCGCCTGCAGACCATCCTCACTGGGCACCCTTCTTCCTCGGCTCCGGTGCACGGTGGCGGCCCAACCTGTCGCTTCTCCGGCCCGGACAACCGCCAAAATGGAATGCCCTGACCCCGTAGATGCTTAAACCATTACCGATTCAACCGGGGAACCACTGCTTTTCTTCTCCGGCGAGCTTCTCCTCCATCCGCCGCATGCCGCTGGTGGCAGCTCGCTCGCCATCCCGCCGGCGAGCGACCCACCCACGTGTGCGCCAGTGACTCGGTGCTCGCCAGTGCCACCCATTCCGCGGAACCCACGAACTTCGCCGCCGCTGAGCCCGAGCCACTCCTCTGTTCCGTAGCCTGGGACCTCCTTGTCACCTGAAGCAAACCGAGTACAAATGGTAAAAGGCGCCTTCTCCGATTAAAACGTATTTTCATTTTACACTTTATTTTCAATACCCGAATTGATTCAAACGTTGATAACTTTTGAATTATAACTCCGAATTGAGTGAAATCAAATTCTAAATTTATCTAAAATATATTTCTTTCAGAATATAAAATAATATTTTGGAAATGTTCACAGGATAAATTTGAAATTCAAATTTAAAGAAAAGGGCTAAAAACACACTTCATGTTAAAAAGTTGTAAATAAACTTAAAAATGAGTGGAACTAATTTTAGTGAAGTAATCATGTTTCCAGGAGTTCAAATATATAAAAATATTTAAATTTCATTATTGTTTGAAATACTTTTATCAAAGATAGTATTCAATATATTAGAAAATTCAAATATACATAATTTGAATACATGAAACATAGAATAAGTAAAATATAACTTCTAAATAATATCATGGCAGTAGAATACCTTACTGTTCCAAAATAATTAATAAATGAACTTGATTTGAATTAACTTGAAAAGAATGAAATAGCTTAAACATAAAATGTGTAAATGTATATGGATAGAAAGCTAAATATGTTAGAATATGGGTCAAATGAATTGAGTAATCACTAAACTAAATTTATCATACCTCTGGTAGTATAAGGTTTCAGATGTAAAATAATATTTAAAAGTTTATTACATAAAACAAGAAGTGATAAATAATTAAAGTGTTAATAATTGCATAATTGGAATAGTTGTAACTATTACAAATAAACTTCAAATTTGACAAAACCAAATTTAATAGCCTTGAAAAATAGTACCCCTGCTGTGAATACAAAAATACCTTATGTTTATACTAGGTTGAAATAAAATAAGGTTAAACCCTAATGAATCCTTATAGGAAAAACATCGCGGATAAAAGCCATTTGTCGCGAAACCAACTTTAAATCACTTCTAGTGTCATGCCCTATTAATGCCTAAAAAAATGGATAAATTATCCTAGGCGGTGTAGTCGCAACCTTATATCAAAAGTCGAGTGTAGTCGAGTAGTAAATTGAACTATCAAGCCTTTTCATCGATCCGTAGAACCTCTCGCCTAAATGCAAATGTATTAGAAATCAGTTTAGAAATGATATTTAGGTATGGTCTACCATATTCTGGAAAATATTTCATTTACAACTTTCGCTTCAATTAAATGGTGCTAGTTGAATACCCTAAAAATTATGGTTGTCGTAACCTTTAATGTCATATAAGCGTTTTCAACTAAGAAAATAATGTCTCGCCTAAAAGCTAAAATGTATAAAATCAGTATAGATATGTTGTTCAAAGTATATGCTATCTAATTCAAGAAATAACCTTATTTCATCATGTTTTACATATAAACTGTAATAGTCAAATAACCCTTCGTTCTATGTTTAGCGAACCCTACCGCAATAAGGATTAAGTGAACTTTGTAATAAGGAATTTGAAGTTAATAAATTTGTATCACCGAACCTTCTTAAAAACTATAAATAAATCTAATTAGCTACCTTATCACCATAACTCGTCAGATCGTTTCTTATGCAAATCACTTAAAGAATTAAATATGTTTTGCATAACTACTTTAATTGGTATTTCAATTCTTTTAATCCAAATAATTTTAGCATCTATAATTCAAGTTCTAAGTACTAGAATTCATAATTTTAGCCTCTTGAATTCGTAATTCAAGATTAGATAATCTATCTAAGGAAACCATGTTTTGCTCATCCTAAAAGCCATTAACTTTATGAGTATGTAATTATCTAAATCATAACAAATCGAATCATATAATTCAAACCCTATATCATCCCTGTTTTCGCAATGAATCCTTATTTGATTTTCTCATCATCTTCTTTTCGCCTTTATTGAAGTTTATTATTTGCTATTTTCCGATCAATCGACGTAGAATTCGACGCCCTTCCTCCGTCGCTACCTCCGTCACCGCGATCGCGTCTTCGTCGTAAACGATATATAAGCAAGGCAAGCACCCTTTGACCATCTTGATCCCATAATTTAATTTGCATTGTTTATTAAAATGTTTCATGCATACGCTTACTTTCTCAGAAATTGCTATTTTATGGTAATCGTAGTTATACCGTTGTCTCATGAAACTTCCTTGATAAGTATGAATATGTGAACCTTGATAACCATAGATTAAGCTTAGACAATTACTTAATGTCGCCTGGTATATACGATTACTTTTATCCATGCTTAGCCATGCTTTTAGATCAAATGATGATGATGATGATGATGATCGGATCAAAATGTGTTCCTTGTGAAATGGAAAATGTTGTCATTGTAGTTGTTGGCTATGGGTATTTTGATTAAAACCCAAAATAAAACTATGGTTTCGATGCGGCGATTATTGGCAATAGCCGGAGGTGCAGAGGATTTGCACGTAGTTAGGGTGGAGTATCGCCGTGTCAATTTAAGGACCGAACTCGGTGTTGTATGATCCAAGATATTTCGTGCAAACCACAAGTGTTGTTATGGGGCTTCCTTAAACCAATTAAGTTATCTAGTTTAACTTTGCACATTGGTAGGTCAAGTAGTAAGGGCTTTCCTTTCGGGTTTGCTCGACGGGTGCCCACACCGAGGTGTTGGGAACAACACTTACCAATATAACGGTGTGCGCCACGCCTATGGGGAGTTCCAACATTCCTATGCTCGAGTTCTCCCAGCTATAGCGTGGGTTTTATCGTCCCGGTGCTGGTGCAAAGTTAGATTAGATAATGTAAAGGTTTTCGTCATGAACATTCTGGCCACACGCTTTAAATGCGTGAAACTTGCGGCAAAAAGAAAAGGTCATGACTTGTGGGTACAGTTGTACACATCTGCAGAGTGTAAATCTAATCGATTAGCCGTCCCCTCGGTCATGGGAAACTTGGTGAACTTGCACTAGTTAAATGTTTAATTTTCTAAAATGGGTTGTGGAATGGAACTTGTTTAGCAACTTTTGTTTTCATGTCAAAGGATCGACATTGATGGATTCCATTTCTGGATTATTCGATATTCACGATGGGTTGTGAATATATTACTTATGCTTACTTAATTCATATCAGTCAATTATGCTTTTATAAATTCCGTTTGCAAATAACTTGTTTTACAATGTCAATTCCGCTTTATGCAAATTAACTATAGTAGCCTCCTTTGAAATGGCCTGCATATATATTAGGCTTTGCTCAAGTCTTGCGGAGTACGATTGTACTCACCCTTGCTTATATGTGGTTTTTAGGTGGTTGTTGTCGAGCTTGAAGGTTCCTTTTCGTCACAAGTTGCGGGTTTTTCTTCGTCGAATCTTTCTAGGGATTATGCCTTGTCGGTTGCCTGCGGGTGTTGGATGGGCACACTACAAGACTTTGCTTCTTATGCTACTTTATCTCTGATTTGTAAGAGTTTTCTTTATGTAATAGCTTCCGCTTAATTAATATTTGTTGTATGGTTGTGATTCCAATTGGTGTATGTGCGTACTAGCTACTGATCATGGGACTAGTACGGAAATGCACATTAGATTTCCATTTTTGCAAGTTTGTAAAAATGGGGGTCGTTACAATTATTGCCCGTGTCGAGTTAAGGACCGTACTATGGGTTGTTTTCAGGCCAAGAATTATCATACAACCACAAGTGCTGGTATGGAACAGCTCTAACTTATTAAGTTATTTAAAACTAACTTTGCACTTTGAAGGCAGGAGTAGTACGAGCTGTTTCTTAATGAATTGCTCGACGGGACGTCCACACCGAGGTGATCATGGATTAAACGTCTACCAATATAACGGTGTACGCCATACTATGGGTAGTTTCATCATTTCTATGCTCTGAGTTCTTACGCCACAGAATAGGTTTATCGTCACCGTGCTGGTGCAAAGTTAGGGTTAAATAATTTAACAGTTATAACATGACTCTCTGCGGCACACCAAAGGAAGTGTGCAAATATCGATTGCTCAAAGAGTCACTCATGTCTTGTGGGAAAGTCAGATACCTCTGCAGAGTGTAAAACTAATCGATTAGCCGCATCTGCGGTAATGGACACTTGGTAAAGTCATCACATAGTTAGCAGTTTTGTTTATTTTCATAAAATGCGGTTTCTACCGTGTGTTGGTGAACTCTACTGTGTGTCAGTAGAGCTGGTTTTGATTATGGTCAATTTACCCATGTTCAATTTTTTATTTACTCGCTCCTACTTACTGTCATTTTAACTAATCTATTTTTAAGCAAATTTTACTACAATTATTATTCTGTATTTATATTTCAAACTGGCTTTCTGCAAATTAACCTTAATAGCCTTATATTAAAATGACCTACATGTATTTTAGGATTTGCAAAAGTCTTGCGAGTACGTAAGTATTCAACTTGCCTATGTTGATGTTTTTAGGTGAAGAATCAGATTACCCCGACGATTCATACGTTGATGCAGGATACGGGGAATTTAACGATGAATTTTTCTAAGGTTTTTTCCCTTGTTAGTTGCCTGTGGAACAATGGGTTAAAAGGCATACTACAAGAAGTTGTCTCCACTGCAGTTTTATTTTTGGTATTGTAAAAATATTATGTAACCTTACTTCCGCTGTGTAATAAAGTTTGTGTATGACTGTGATATCAATTTGTATTTGTGCGTACTAGCTACTGATCATGGGACTAGTACTGTATGCACATGGTATCCATTTTTGGTATTCATTATCAAAAATGGGGGCCTTACATGCACGCATAAGTCGCTGCCTCTAGGGCCCGTCCTATTAGTGCATCAGCCCAGGCATAAGCCAAAAATGGAAAGTGTAAACTTAGCTCAAAGGCGTACTATCCAAAAATGGCAGTTTTCTAATTATCAGCATTTTTCCAATCCCTAGAATATTCCTTAGCCTATAACTTTTGCATTTAAAATCGAAATGAAGTAAAACAAATTTAGAAATTCATCTAAAATCATGTAGTTACAAGATATGCAAAATTGTTTTGAAAATAAACTTTGTTTAAATTTCAAATTTAAATTTAAAGAAAGGGTCTGAAATATGCTAGTATAATTTTTTTTACAATGAGTTCCAATTTGAATGAAACCAATTTTGTTACAAACTTTAAGTCCTAAGAAACCCAAATATTCAAAAACATTTAGATTTCAACTTGATTTAAATCATTTTCTAAAGTAAGTGTTTTCAATATATTAAATATTCAATTATGAATATCTTTTGCAAAAAGGATTCAAATCATGTCAAACCAGTTTATATGTGATTAAAAGTAGTAATATACCTACATATGCAAAAATATTTAGATTTGAATCTAGTTTGATTTAGATTTGAAAATAGATTGTTTTCCAATGCATAGAAATAAAAATAGTTGAACTAGTGCAAATAAATTTAAATAATGGTAAAACCATTTTTTGTGATTCAGTAGGATCATAATACCCCTGTTTTTGCATAAATATTCATATTTATTTAACTTTGAATCAAGTTTGAAGTTCACCTTGCTTTGAATGTATACACATGATTAATATGTAAATAAAATCATAAATTAGTGCAAATATAAAAGAAAATAACCCACAAAGGTGCTATAGGTCTAAATTAACTAATCTTGCAAAGGTATCTATATTTGGCTTAGATTAAACCTAGTTCCTAAATGGTGTTTCTTTTTGCATGCGAAAGATTAACATATACATAACTATCATCAATGAGTACTAATACAAGTAAAACTAGTTCATAGATGTTCTATAACTCAAGACCATCCTATTTTGTAGAAGTAATTCTGTTTCAGCATGCTTTAGCATCTAAATCCTGTTAAAAAACATAACCCTGCGTAATATAAACCCTAAAATCCATAACATTGGTAAATGAACTTAAGTAATAAAAAAACAGTGATTGAAATATTTGTATCACCAGAACCTTATTAAAATCATGAATATATTTCATATAACCAGCAATCTAAACATAGACCTTTCTCGCGTTAGTTAGGTTAAATATCAAGTATCTCATAGCCCATATAAGTTAACCATTCCTAAACTCATGTTTTAATCCTATTAATCCAAATAATTTTAGCATCTTAAATTCGAAGTTATAAATATGAAAATACATAATTTTAGCCTCTTGAATTCATAAAATAAAGAAAAGTAATTCATAAAATAAGAAGTAGTATCATTGCTAATGATATAAGATCGACTAGAATCCGAGCACATAAAATCATAAGAACCCAACCCTAAACCACACCTATTTTATGTAATAGATTTCTATTTTTTTCTTTATGATTTCTTTTTGCCCTTATTAAAGTTTGTTATTTGCTATGTTATTATTAACGACGTGTAGAACTCAACGAATCTGAAATAGTCGACGATGATCTTAAGTACGACTTCGACGACAATCAGCAAGGCAAGCACCCCTTTGACCATGTTGATCCAAGTTTTTCAAATGTTTTATTGCATGAATATGTTTATTAAACTTTGCTATATTATGGGTAATGGTAGTTATACCTGTAGACTCATGAAACTTCCTTGATAAGTATGGATTTGTGAACCTTGATAACCCTAGAATAAGGTACACAATACTTAATGTCAACATGGTTTTACTCACACTTAACAGTCATGCTTAGACATGCCTAATAAAGACTTATGCTCTTTATAATGTAAAAATGTTGGATATGATTAAAAATGTAGACATGCCTAATAAATACGAGGGCGATTATTGGCAATAGCCGGAAGTGCAAGTGTCTTGCACGTAGTGTAGGGGGAGATTATCGCTCGGGTCAAATGAAAGACCGAACTCAGTGTTCGTTAAACCCAAGAATTACCGTACAACCACAAGGCTGGTATGGGACGGCCTTAACTGATGTAAGATTGTTCCCGATCTTTCGATGAGAGCGATAACTTCAATTTGGTGGAACTAAATTTGATGATTTGACTACAATGTACGACGACGATGCGCCTTAGCAATTGATAAACCAACTCCGGAGGGTTATTGATCTTGCCGTGGGCACGATCAACCTAAACACGAGGTTCAATTGCTGCAAGCAACCGAAGAACAAGCAAGAACGATAGTAAAAGCAATCTAAAATTGCAAATAAGAATGTATAGATCATAAGGTGGGGTTCCGCAAAGTAGTCTCAATAGACGGTCGTTCGACACATCTAGAGGACAATGTAGTTTGGCCCTAGCCTAAAACTACACTCAACAAAAACCCAAGTGTCTAAAGCGGTGGCTATTGAGTATATAAGAGAGAGGGATGTGAGAGGGTCATCCTAGGGTTGTTGCAACCAGGGGGCGCATACAACTTGGACTTGGGCCCCAACACGCTTACAAGGCCCGAAAAAGCCCAAAACGGTGTTGTAGTATATTATTTCTATGATTTCAACTGATCTACGATGAATCTAGAGCTGGGACTAGACCCATTGGAAAGGTCTCATTGTGAGCTTTCAATCAAGTGCAAAAACTCTTCAATCAAACACCGTATGCAAAAGTTATGCTCGTTTTACTTTAGGCTAGTATCCGGAGGCCGAATTGGATTCTAGAATGTGATGGATTTGATATCTCTCTTTTCTTGGCTCATGGATGACATATTGGAGTTGGTCCAATCAGGTGTGATCGTATCCATAGTAGTGATGTCCTCATCATCCTCTCCTTCTTGAATTTGAGTCGTTCTCGACTCAAGCTCACCTTTTATCTCATCCTCAACACAAAACATCTTCATATAGGTTATGCATTTAATTAAAAAAATAGTAGCTCTGCCTCTTTATATATTTGAAACACAAGAAAGACATTCAAAGGATTCACCTGATAATTATCCATATAGCTCAACACTTCTTTCCAGCATATAAAGGCATGATGAAAGCTATCACTCTTGCATGCTTCCTCCCCTCCTTGAAGAAAAACCATCCTCGATTTTGGACAAACTGGAGAAGAAACAAGCAACAAAAAGAACAACGTGTACGCAGCATATATATATTCCAAATATCATTGTTCTTTTGGTTTCGTGTAATGCTATTTGCATAACAGCAAATGAGGAAATCAAATTTAAGCAAAACACCTTTCCTCGAAATTTGGTAACTCAATATGTTATTATAAGTGAAGCATATAACATAAATATTAACATGATTCAGTTTGCAAATTAATTTGCAAATATAAGTAAAGCACATCTATCAGGGTGTGTATCCGGAGAACACCAGGGAGATGCTGCCGAAACTTTCTCTGCAGTTGTATAATAGCTTAATTAGGAACTTGCTCAAACCATATATCCTCGAACTGTCCAAAAAAGTGGATAATCCAAGACTGCTTGCTTATAAATATGTTATTTTAGCATATTTATAACCAAACACCCTCGATCGGGAGACGTAGATTACGCAACCTAAACTCTAACATTTATCATATTACAGCAACAATAATGACATGTAAAGTAAAAACCATTTTAAGGACATTAACAGAACAAGATAAATGATAGTGAAACAATACTTTCTAGCATTAACAGGAAGTCACCAACAAGTTCAAGGTCAAGATTACTACTGTAATTATTATGTTAAACAAATTACACAATGAAAAAGGCATATACCTTCATAAGTAACAAAACAAAGCGTACTAGCAAGCAATTCATACATTAAACAATTTCAAGTTGTTCGATAACATCCAGTCCTAATTCCCACCCCTCCGCTGACGAGCCCGAGGCAGAGCCGGACAAGCTTAGGTTTCTCCAATATACCAACCGATTGGGGCTTCATTTTATACACCCTACAAACTCACTCTCACTGGCTTTAGCTTATTAGGAAGTTGGCTTAACCTTATATGGTAATCCCAAGAATTGCCCACCTGTTTGGCCTTGGCTTCAGCTTATAAGCACATAGTCTAAAGCCAGGCCGAACAAACTCTTAACTTCCTAGCTCCTAGGCCCAGATCCACCTATTTGGCCATGGCTTCAGCTTATAAGCACATAGTTTGAAGCCAGGCCGAACAGGCTCTTAACTTCCTAGCTCCTAGGCCTAGATCCACCTGTTTGGCCATAGCTTTAGCTCATAAGCATATAGTCTGAAGCCAGGCTGAACAGGCTCTTAACTTCCTAGCTCCTAGGCCCATATCCTAAACTAGATGATGAAAATATAAGAATATGAACTCTACAAAACCATACCATGGTACAACACTAATGATAGAAACAAATGGTTTCCCTAAATGGTTAATTACATGAGAATGCTAACCACAGGTGGGAAAACAGGTTTGAAGGGTTCACATTACAAAGAGTAGCAAATTTGATGGATGGATTGATGTCTCTAATTTCCCAGAGAGTTGCCTAGGAAGTCTACTTTCCTAGAGAGTAGCAGAGCTTTGAAGGATGGATTGATGTCTCTAATTTACAAGTATGGAGATGAAAGGACCAAAGCACAGGCAATGTTGTGTGATTGTAAGGCCCCTATTTTTGATATTAACTATCAATAATGGGCTCCATGTTTACCGTATTAGTCCCATGATCAGTGGCTAGTACACATAGATTACAAATTGAAATCACATCCATACACAATAATATTACATACACTAAGTGTCTTGAGATCACATAATATTATTACAAGCCAAAAACTTGAAACCAGCAGCGAAAACATTATTTCTCTTGTAGTATGCTCATACACCCTCAGGCAACAGACAAAGTAAGGCCCCTATAAAAGATCGTCATCATAACCCCAGTATCCTGTATGATCGTAAATATCGTCGGGTTACTCGGTATCATCACCTAAAAACAACATTGATAGCAAGATTGAGTACATTGTGTACTCAGCAAGACTTATAGTGTATCACAGATGCAAGTATAAATAAATGATGGTTATAGCAATGGAGAGGTTTCTACAGTTATTTTGCATTGTCAAATTAAAGCATAATCATATGCTAGATTGCGACCGAAATTTGTAAAAGAGCATCTATTGTAATAACAAAGTATTGATATAGTGTTAAGATCATATTGCAGTCTACCCGACTGATTCAATCCATTCCCATGTCATCCCCCTGACATGAAGTATATTCCAAAACACCATTTCCCACCAAATTATTTTGGAAATATTAAAACTCTGACCATGTGATGACGTTACCAAGTGCCTTTGACCGTAGGCACGGCTAATTAATTAGATTTACACTCTGCAGAGGTATACAGCTTTACCCGCAAGAAATGATCTATCATTTTTGCCAGGCCAGTTGACACTCTTCCTTTGGAGTGTTGGCATGGAGATCATAACATAATCGTTACATTGTCTAGACCTAACTTTGCACCAGCCCGATGACGTTGAACTCTTGTTATGGAAGAAGAAACATAATTAAGTAAAACATAACAGTCCATCTCTGTATATAGATCAATAACATTGGCAGTCCATCTCTACAAGAAAGGTTTCTTCCTATAACAAGGCGTGCACTGTTGTACCGACATGCATTTACCCACACCGCGGTGTGGAAGCCCCTCACAAGCAAGCCTAGAAATGATTGTTCATACTATCTCCCGCCTACCAATGTGCAAAGCTAGATCTAAGCAACTTAATAGATTAAGGCTGCCCATAACAGCACATGTGGTTGCACGATTTTCTTGGCTTGAACACAACCCATAGCTCTATCCTTAATCCGATATGGGCAATACTTCTTCCTACACTACGTACAAGTCTAACCCTTACACAACCGGCTATTGCCAATAATTGCCCGCATCTAAAACATAGTTTTATTTTGGGGATTTTAGTCAAAATACCAACAACTGACGTCATGACATATCCAACATTTTCAAATTCCCAAGAAGCAGTTTTGATTTGATCATCTACTTTGTTGCTGATTAAGCATGACTAAGCATGATTATTAATAGTATATACCCAAATTTACATTATGTAATGTCTACCCTTTTTCTATGGTTATCAAGGTTCACATGTCCATACTTATAAAAGAAGTTCCATGAAATATCAGGTATATCTACCAATATTCCAATATAGCAGTTTTATGACAAGTATGTGCATGTATAATAGTTTTGCAAGCATTGAAAAGTAATTATTTGAAGTAATAGGATCAAAATGATCAAGGGGGTGCTTGCCTTGCTGATCGTCGTCAGGTATAAAGTCAGGATCGACTGTGAGGTCGTCGTCAACAATTTCAGGCTCGTCGGCGTCTATTCGTCAATCAACAGGAATAATATACAATAAACAGCAAACTACAATAAGGGAAAAAAGAAGACAGATAAAAAATCAAATAAAAGCTTACTTAGAGAAACAGGAGGGTTCAGTACCAAGATTATGATTCGTGTTTATGTGGTTATACTGTCTTTTTATTTGTGTTTACCATTATTACCTTTGGGACTAAATGGTATCAAGTGTTTTCTATGAATTACTCGTTTTACTTTAAAGAATTCAAGAAGCTAAAATTATGTATTTTCATAATTATGATTTTGAATTCTAGATGCTAAAATTATTTATAGAGTAAAAGGATTAGTGATACAGGATAACATAGATCATTAAGTTGCTATTAGGATTCAGATGCAAAGCAATATATATATATATATATATATATATATATATATATATAGTATAATTACATGGGACACCATGGTGCCTGGGCA
This sequence comes from Otatea glauca, assembly GCA_036346275.1. Taxonomy (NCBI): domain Eukaryota; kingdom Viridiplantae; phylum Streptophyta; class Magnoliopsida; order Poales; family Poaceae; genus Otatea; species Otatea glauca. The sequence goes on along the minus strand of CM070711.1, from coordinate 6,773,213 downwards.
CCATGATCTAAAAAGGATATTTTTCTTATGTATTTTCATGCGAATTTTTTTGAAATTTTTAGGATGCTGAGTTTAACCAGTTTACTAACTAGTTCAAACATGTTTGAACTGAAATTCAAACTATAGTTTCCCTTTTTGATGATAGTTTAGTTGTAGGTATGTACTGATTTTATATATAAATCAGCAAAGCATGTGATCCAAACTCGTAAAAAATCTTTGAATTCGAGTATATTTTTTCAAAGGTATGTGTTTCATTTGAATGGTTATAGATGGGTATATACCCTAAAACTGAAAATTTTGAAAATTATACTCGAATATGGCTTGAATTTGCGTATTTGAAATCATGGTGCCTAGGCACCATGGTGCCCCATTTCGGCTTCCTATATATATATATATAGAGAGAGAGATTTTAGAACTAAACATTTATCAATATACTGCCTATTGCTAATATAGCATGAATGCAAGTCATATTAAGTCATTCATTAAACCTTCATGTACTGGTTACTAGTTGCATGTATGATCTTATATGAATACATGTACACATATACATATATGCATATGCTTATTTATGTTCTTTACACTAGATCATAGCCTATATGCATAAACCACTATTTACCTAAAACTTTTACCTAACTGTAACATCCCAAAAAATGCAATAATATAAAAATTTATATTTTGAATTTGAATATATTTGTTTCTGATTTTTCCTGACATGATTGGAATTTATTTGGAATTTCTTTGGATTTTGGTATTGAATGAAAAATCAAACAACTAGAATTAAAGAATGGATAATGGTAACAAGATAAAATGGTAAAAGTAAAAATTTGGAAAAATTACCATGGAACCCTAACCATTCTGGTAGGTCAGTAAAATCAAAAAGTAAAATTTTATGCACAAAAAAGTGGGTAAATAAAATGAATGACACCTCTTTTGACTAGAAACAGTACAAGCCAGAATTAATGAAAAATATTCGAAACTTATCTGGAGCTATAACAATTACCATAGCACCCTTATAGCAGTTTTTACATCTGGTAAAAATCTCAGGAAATTATCATGTCGGAAAAGCCTTCTAAAATTCAAAAACAGAAACAATTAAAAACTAGAAATCCTAATGTCAGAATTTTTATAAAATTTTAACATGAGATTTTGACTTGAAATTGTTATGGAGATATACTTAGGACAAAATGAATCCCTATAAAAAGTTTAGAAAATAATTAATATTATTTAAACCCCTAAATAAATAAGATGCCGAAATACAAATCCTGTACAAGTCCACAATATCAGAATTTTAATTAATTCATTGTAAGATATTTTAGTCCACAATTTTTACTGGGAATTAAAGACTACCAGGAGAGGTCGGTCAAAAAGTTTCACAAAATTAAACGATGATTTGATAGCAATTTTAATGGTCACATGGAGCTTGTCTCGGCAAAGTTTATCCCTTGCCTCATCCCCTCTCACTGCGTTGTGGGCCCACCTTGCCAGCTTCTTTTTCGCTGCCGACTCCTTTCTCTCTCTGTCAACCCGGCCCCACTCGTCAGACCCTCCTCTCTTCCCTGTTCTTTCCTCACAGCCGAGTACTCCCAAGACTTCTCCCTCGCACCGCCTCGCCGATTCAGGGCATCGTCGCGCCTTCCCTGCCCAACCAAGCTACGGCTGTCCTTGTGTCTCCTGCGCCATGCTTTGACCATCTCACGTTGCCTCCTTGCTGGCGGAAGACGTGCGCCACATCACAGGGGGCGCCAAAATTCGCCGCACCTCCCTCCGCCGCATGCCGCCGGTGGCAGCCCACTCCGGCCGTCCCCGCCGGTGATCGACACCTCCCGGATCGCGCTAAGACCTGGTACTCTCGTGCCCTCGCCGAAGCTTCTCGCCGCGCCACGGGCGAGCAGCCCTAGCCGCGCCCCTGTTTTTGTGTCACTGCGCGTGGGACCTCTCTGTCAGCCGGTCAAAGCATCTCCAGTTCAACGGTGAAATACGCTTTCCAATTCTGAAAACGTAATTTCTATTTTTCAGAGATTTTGTATAACCGAAATGATTCAAATGCCTATATATTTTGCATTATAACTCCGAATTGAGTGAAATCAATTTCTATATTCATGTAAAATCAAGTAGTTTCAGAATATGCAATAACATTTTGAAAATGTTCAATGGGTAAATTTGAAATTCAAATTTGAAAGAAAGGGCTAAAAACACACTTCATATTAAAATGTTGTAAACAAACTTTAGGTGGAATGAAACTAATTTTAGTGAAATACTCATGTTTCCAGAAGTTCAAATATATAAAAATATTTAATTTTCACTTATGTTTGAATTACTTTCTGTTAAAGATTGTATTCAATGCATTAGAAATTCAAATAAGCATAATTTGAATAAAGAAAATAAGGGATAAGTAAAATCTAGTTTCTGAATACTATTATGATAGTAGGATACCTGAATTTGCCAAAATAATTAAGAAAGGAACTTGATTTGAACTATCTTTAACAATATGAAATAATCTAAATATAAAGTGTATATGTACATGCATATAGAATCAAATAGTCAATAGAGAGATCAAATGAATTCAAATGATCACCAAAACAGTTTTGCTATATTCCTAGCAGTACAAAGATCCCAGATACATAATAATATTTAAAGTTTACTATATAAAACAATAAATGTTTAATAGCCAAAGTGTAAATACTTGCATGATATAAATAGCTATAACTTTCACAAATAAACTCTGAATTTGATGAAACCAAATCTTATAACCTCAAAAAACAGTACTCTTGCTGTTTATTCAATAATACCTTATGTTTGTGCTAGGATGAAATAAAATAATGTTAGACCCTAATGATCGCTAATGGGAAAAACATTTCGGATAAAAGCCAATTGTCGCGAAACCAACTTTAAATCACTTCTAGTGTCATACCCTATTAATGCCTGAAAAAATGAGTAGATTATCCTAGACGGTGTAGTCGCAAACTTGTATCAAAAATTGAATCCTTATCGTGTAGTTAATTGAGCCCTCAAGCTTTTTCGTCAACCTGTAGAATCTCTCGTCTAAATGTAAAAACTATAGAAATTAGTTTAGAAATGATATTTAGGATATGGTCTACCATATTCTGGAAAAATATTTCATTTACAACTTTCGTTTCAATTAAATCTTGCTAGTTGAATACCCTTAAGAAGTATGATTGTCATAACCTTTAATGTCACATAAGCATTTTCAACTAAGAAAATAATGTCTCGTCTAAAAGCTAATGAAAGATCGAAAAAGGCGACTAGAGGGGGGGTGAATAGGAGCCAAATAAAATTTTCGAATAAACTCTCCCCCTAAAATTCAAACCACCAAAAGACAAGAAAGAAACTGCACTGGTCGGATGAACAGTACCCCCGACCTACAGAGGTCGGATGAACAGTACTCGGAATGAATAGTGTTCAGTGAACAAGACTTCGCCAAGATCGGTCTGATGAATAAGACTCCGACCAAGTGGTCGGATGAACAGTACACCCGGCCTGAAGTGTTCGGATGAATAGTACTTGGGTGAATAGTGTTCGGGTGAAACAGTAACCCCGACCTGTGGAGGTCTGATGAACAGTACTCGGGTGAATAGTGTTCGGGTTAATAGAAAAATCAGCACGATCTCAAAACACAGAAATCGATGTAACTTTTGATCGGCTGATCCAAAAATAGTGAAAATTGGTGTGCACCTCCCAAAGGATGTCAGGAACCTATTTCAAACAACAATCGAAGGAATTAATACCAAGGTTCCGTCTTTTTCAGTTTAACAAATGCAACACCAAAAACAGAGTCACGAACACAAACTTCACCCCTAACTTGCTGGTGGGAGTTGATGGTCAAAAATCCTTGGATGACTCTTCACAAATCATAGCAAGTAAGTACACGAAGAAACAACCCTTCAAACAAATAGAAACACTATCTGAAAACTAGGCACAGAAATTGGTTTCTTGCAAAACTGAATAGAAGAGGTTGTAGATTGCCTAGATGATTGGGATATGATCTATAGAAGATTCATCCAGCAATCTTTCATCCTTGGCAACAAGAACCAGAAGCCAATCAAGACTAAAGAACTGCAAGTCACACGTTTACGCACTTTAAGAACACACAGATTTACTAACTTGCAACAAGAATGCAAGGATTGCCCAGATGATTGAAAGCACCAAGTCCAGAGAAGAGTTCATCAATCATGAATTTCAACAAAGACTCAATAGCATGTAGAAGGAGATGAGGCAAATCCAAATTACGTAAAGTAAATTGCATGCAAGTAAATGCGGAATTTAGATAACAGAATTCAAGTGCGTAATGTAAATACGTAAGAGAAATGAAACAAGAATATAAATGAAGAACATTTCATTTCTGGAAGGGATGTTTACAAAGCCTCACAACAAAGTGGGCAAAGCTCAAATGAGCAGCAAAAACCTCAGAACCTTCAAAGAGGGGAGGCTGCCCCTACCCCTCTATTTATAGTGACTGGGATCAATTCCCACCTTTGGATGTCCCGCTCAATCCTAAGCCAACATCCAAGAGCCAGGATTTGATCCTTACACTGCTCACTCTCAACAACTCTCAACTACTCACGACACTTTCCTCACCGCCACCCCCAAGGAGACACCCTCTCCCTGTCTATTCATAGCAGGCTTGAACACCTACCACCCTTGGATGAGCCTCTAAACCCTAGAGCACTCCATCAAGGGTGAGATTTTACCCACTCACAAAGCTATGCTTGGGCTCACCCAAACCCAACAACACAACGGGTTTTGCACGCTTCAACTCACACTAACTTGACCCGCTACTCTATCTTCCCGACCGCGATCCAACGGTCCTCCTAGATCGAGCAGCTCCAAGTTAGCATCTCATCCATTCCTTTGTCTTCTCGGCTTGCACTACTCCTCGGCCTCACCATCTTTGGCGACACCTTGATCATCTGGACCTCAGCTCTCCCAGCCTAGTCCTGATCCCCTTCGCCTCACCATGACCTAGCTCCAAAGTCCTGCAACCATCATAGACAAGGAAACCACATCACATAGCAATGTCCAACAACACATATCCATCTCAACAGACAGATATACACTATGCTGAACAGCAAAAACCCCGACCACACGTGGTCTGACCACTGGTCTCCATCCCGACCAACCATGGTCTGACCACTGGTCTCCATCCCGACCAACCATGGTCTGACCACTGGTCTCCATTCCGACCACTCGAGGTCTGTTCACTGGTCTCCGACTCAATCACTCGGAGTCTCAACCACTCGGAGTCGGACGACCCGACCACTCGGGGTCGGACGACTGGTCTGCAACACAGCCAAAGCCCCGACCACTCAGGTCGGACGACCCGACCACTCGGGGTCGGACGACTGGTCTGCAACACAGCCAAAGCCCCGACCACTCAGGTCGGACGACCCGACCACTCGGGGTCGGACGACTGGTCTGCAACACAGCCAAAGCCCCGACCACTCAGGTCGGACGACTGGTCTCCAACCAGTAACTCAAATTGCTCTAGCTCGAAAAACAATCCAAATCAAACTCAAACTTGAGCACACCTTGCTCAAATAAAGTCAAATACTCATCACAAACATGGATGGACCTCCACATGGTCCTTCAATCTCCCCCTTGATGAGTATATTGACAAACTATAAAAAAGGCATAAATTTGAGTTTGAATGAGAGAAGAAGAACGCAATTTGATTGCAAAGCCAAACTTGGTCCAGAGAGAAAGATATAAAATTATGACCAAGTTGGCAGAAAGAATTTAGAGCAAGACCATGAGAAGAGCAAGTTTTCAACAAAAGCTCTAAAAACCAATCATAAGTGTCAAATGTGATTATGATTCATAAGAGATAGCAAAGATTTACAAAAATCATAAGAACCAACAAGCTTTCACATTTCTATCTCCTCCTTTTCTACATTTTAAATGATGCCTTTTCTACATTTTCTCCCCTTTGGCAATATAGGCATCAAAATAGAATTTTCTCCCTCTTTTATGTATGCATGAAATGCAACCTAAGGGAGCTTTGAAAATTATCCAAATGATCATAATGACAAGATATGACACCAAGCTTATTAATCTCAGATTATGACCAAACTAAGACATGTCCAAGTGCAAATAACAAATTTTGCTCATAAGCTAAGTTTTGAAAATGTATCATTTTTAGCAAGATTTGACAAGTGCACAACTTATCAAAGTTTCAAAACTAGAAGCAAAACCACTCAGGGATCAAATGGAAAACCTAGAGTTCAACCTACTCAACACTTTGGGGAAATTTGAAGTGCATATAAAGTCCTTCGAGCCCATTTTTCAATTTATGCAAATTTTCTTTAAGATTTCGAAAAACATAGCGGGGTGCAAATGTTTGACATTATTTGCATTTTTTACCCACTTATGTGTTTGATATTTGCATTTTTTTTATTGACTCAAGCCATTTTCGATCATCTCAAGAGTAACTCTTAAGAGAATGATCTTGGTCATACACAATATATTCCAAGTTCATCCCAAATGCAATGGGAGGCAGTCTCGAGAATATAAAGTGCTGAAATCAATTTTGCACAAAAGTGTCAATTTTTTTTTAAAATTTTCAATTTAGCACATATAAGCAATTCTGAAGGACTCAAATATGGATCAAGCAAATTTCACCCAAGTTGCTATAGGGACTCTAGAGAATTCCAAAATTTCACAATTCATGGTAAAAGCTCTTAGAGAAGAAACTTAGTAAGTAAAAGCAACATGTTTCATCAAGTTTTCATTTAAAGCTTTTAAGTTTTTCAGATTTCAATGAACATTTGCTTGATAAATGAACTTGGACATATCTAAGCTAGTAATTTTCTTCGAAAGATATAGCATGATGTATTTCACGAAGATTGAGTCAAATGCATAATAGACAAAGCTCATAAAACGAAAAATGCAGTCTAAATGCAATGCATGAACAGATTCCCAAACTCCCCCTTAACAAAAGAATCAATTTTAAGCTCAAATCTGGTTAAAGTTGAGTTATTATCAAGGTTAGGCATAAAGAAAAACCGAATAAACTCAATAACAACCAGAAAAAAACAGAATAAGGAGAAGTCGAGAAACTACAAAACTGGATGGCTATTGAGCATAGATAAGATAGAAGAGACTCACTACGGCTCAGGCTCGCTCTTATCTTCCCCAGAGACTGACATAGGAAAGCTGACTCTAGATCCCAACTAAGGAGTGCACATGCACTCTCTACCTGTGAGGCCACAAAACTGCTAGACTTATAAGACTGTGAGGGAACTCAACCTAGAGAGAAGAGAGAACAGCTAATCACGCATGATAGCAACCTAAAGCACAAGATAAGAGGTCCATGTGAGGCATGCCAGAAGTCTAAGTGAGTGAACTCAACTCAAGAAAACAAGCCCAAAGTCACCCAGAAGAAGAAAGGAAAATCTGGAAGAGAATATATAGTACATAATATACAAACCAGCTCCCCCTCACGAAAGGCCGTAAGGGCTCACGACTCCAAGCTCACTCCTCAAGGCAACAAACCTGGAGCTATCCAAAGGCTTGGTGAAGATATCGGCTAACTGGAGGTCACTCTCTACAAACTGAAGCGCGATATCTCCCTTCTCCACATGGTCTCTAAGGAAGTGATATCTAATATCAATGTGCTTGGTCCGGGAATGTTGCACTGGGTTTTTAGCAATGCAAATAGCTGAAGTGTTGTCACAGAAAAGTGGCACACTCTCTATCTCTAACCCATAGTCCCGTAAGGTTGATCTCATCTAGAGCACTGCTACAAAGAATCGGTCAGACAACATACTCGGCCTCGGTGTGGATCTGCAACCCTGCATCGCTTCCTAGATGACCAAGAAACAAGAGAAGTGCCAATGAATTGGCAAGTGCCAGAAGTGCTCTTCCTATCTAACCTACAGCCAGCAAAGTCGGCATCGGAAAAGGCTCTAAGAGATAGACAAGAAGAAGAGTACCAAATACCATAATCAGTGGTAGCACGAAGGTACCTGAAGATGCGCTTGACCGCCTGGCGGTGAGAGGCGTGAGGAGAAGCTTGAAAACGAGCGCACAGACACACAGCAAAATGTATGTCCGGCCTCGAAGCAGTGAGGTACAAGAGGGAGCCGATCATGCTCTGAAACTCCTTTTGATCACAAGGCTCACCATCCTCATCGGGCTCAAGGACAGCAGTGGTGGCCATAGGAGTCATCACCGGCTTCCCATCTGACATGTCGAAGCGTCTTAGGAGGTTCACGGGTATATTTGCCTTGATGCAAGAAAGTACCCTCCCGAGTCTGCTTGACTTGGAAGCCAAGAAAGTAGCTCAACTCGCCCATCATACTCATCTCAAACTCAGACTCATCACATCGTAAAACCGAGAGACAAGAGAATGAGACGAGCCACCAAAAATGATATCGCCCACATAAATGCGGACAAGAAGAAAATGAGACTCATGGTGTCCGATGAATGAGTTTTGTCTACTATGCCCATTTTAAAGTCATGGTGAGAAGATAAGACTTGAGCCTCTCATACCATGCTCTGGGGCTGCTTGAGTCCATACAGAGCTTTGGAAAGCTTGTATACATGACTCGGAAACTTGGGGTTCTCGAACTCGGAGGTTGCTCGACATAAACCTCTTCCTCAATATAGCCATTGAGGAATGCACTCTTGACATCCATTTGATAAAGCTTGAAGCCTTTGGATGCGAAAATGCAAGCGAGATTCGGATAGCCTCTAGCCTAGCTACAGAGCAAAGGTCTCCTCAAAGTCAAGACCCTCAACCCGAGAAAAGCCCTATGCAACTAGTCTAGCCTTGTTTCTAATTACAACCCCATCCTCACTGCTTGTTTTGAACACCCACTTGGTCCCAATGACATTATGACCGGATGGGGCTTGACAAGCTGCCATACCTTGTTCCTCTCAAAGTTCTCAAGTTCCTCATGCATAGCATTAATCCACGACTCATCGGATAATGCATGAGAAACATCCTTCGCTCAAAGGAGGCAACGAAGGCAGAGTGGAGACGAAGGAGGACAGATCCGTTCTTGAGCGTGTGACACGCTCGAACAAATCGCCAATCATCCGATCGGAAGGATGACGTCTCGAATATGACGGGAGGTCCAAAGAATGTAGTGGCCTCTACCTCTTGAATGTAAGAGGTAGGAACAGAGCCACTACCAAGGAGAGTCGGAAAGCAAGGGCTGGTCTCCCTGAGGTGCAGAAATGGAAACAGGAGGCACCTTAGGTGAAGAGGGGACTGGATCTGGTGGAACACCATCATCTCCATCATCCTTATCTTCTTCAAAGATGGTCTCAAAGGGATAAGAAGAGCCTGAAACATCAGGTCTAGCTCCTGGGATAGCCTCATCAAAGGTCACATCACAGGTCTCTATGATCCTATGTGCATCAACACTCCAGACCCTATAGCTACGAGAAGAAGACGAGTAACCTAGAAAGATACCATCAGAAGAGCGAGACTCAAACTTATCTAGGTTACCAGACTTAAGATAAAACACTTGCACCCGAAAACGCGAAAATGAGACACACTGGGCTTTCGCCCATATCTCAACTCATAAGAAGTGCGATGCAAATGTGCTCTCAAAAACACGCGATTAGAAACATGGCAAGCAAGAGCTATAGCCTCACCCAAAACTTCCTAAGAGTATCAGACTCATCTAGCATCGCCCCGCCATCTCAACTAGGGTCTGTTCTTCCTTTCCACTACGCCATTCTCACGAGGCGTAGGGAAGAGAAACTGATGCTCTAAACCGGACTCCACACAAAAACTCTCAAAGTAGGAATTCTTGAACTCCGTGCCATTATCATCACAGATAGCTCGTAATGCACCGGGAGCTCAATAGACAACCCATCGACCAAACCCTCAAGTGAGAAAAGTCTCATCCTTCGAGGCCATGAAGAATACCCAAGAGTATCTAGAAAAATCATCAACGATGACAAGAACATACCACTTCCCTCCCGCCGATCGCACTCTAGTTGGACCAACGGTGTCCATATGTAAAAGCTATCCCGGTGCATCACCACCACTACGGTCTCGGAGGATGAGAAGCGAGAACCACCTTGCCATGTCGGCAAGGAGAGCAAACTAAGTCTTTGACCATCTTGAGTTTGGGCAAACCCGAATGAGATCGTGGTCGCTAACTCGAGTCAAATGATCAAAACCAATGTGACCAAGTCTCCTATGCCGAAGGAGAGATCACGGACTCGAAGCAATCAAACATCAAGAGAGTCTCCGGAAGAAGCGTAAAAATCAGCACGAAAGACTCTCCCAAATCTAGAAATCCCAAAACTAACCCTCCCGATGAATCAAGGATTCTACAGCATTACTCTTGAAGCTTACCTCGAAAGAGTCATCAATAAGTCGAGAAACAGAGAGCGATTGTATTGCGACTTACTTACTAAGGCAACATCTTTAAGAATGAAATTTTGGTTAATGCAGATGGTACCTTTAGCAATGACTCTACGAAGAAGCATCCCGAAAGTGATCAACTCATCACCGGGGCTCGGACTAGGAAGAGAACCATCGAGAATCTCCGGTCATATGACGAGAACAACCGAGTCGACAATCCAAACATCTCCTTCCCATCCGATTTAACTGATCAAGACACAAGAGAGAGAGATGACTCAAGATCGGGATAGAGTGAAGACTTGGGAACCTAATATCAACCACACGACGCCTCGAGTACCGATCCACGTAAGAAGATCGACTCGAGTGTCTCTCTGACGCTTAACCCTAACAAGATCGAGCAACTCTAGTAGATGATCTAGGAGTCAAACCGGGTTGGCATGCCGTGGTGCAAAAGCCGAGCCACCCGGTGAGGCTTCCTAAATCTCCTACCGAAAAACACCTCACGCCACGATATCTACCTCGATGGGAAAAACGAGGAATATCAAAAGGACGGCGAAAGACCCGACTAAGAACAGCTCCAAGACTAAAACTCAAGAACCAAAGATGAAAACCGAGTCCCGGGCCCCAAAACAAGCGACTCTCTAACTCGTCTAGAAGCGGTGTGTGCCTAGGAGCACTCAAAGTCCGGGATGACCACAATACCCCTAAGAGCAAGAACACGCTCACGCCGAGTGATCTTGGCGTGCTCAAATGTAAATCTACTAGGTGACCATCCTTCTTACAGAAGGTGCATGTGTACTTCGCCTTGCTAGAGACAGAAGCAACAAGAGTAACATCCTTCTAGTCAGAAGTCCTATGGACAACCCCAGCAGACCTAAACTTGGTGGTGCTCACTCAGGGAGCTACCACAATCTCACCACTCTTGGAGCCGCGCACAATGGTGGGAGGATGCGCCGGCGTGCTTCAAGGATCAAATCCTAGACCTTGATTGAATCTACTAATCTTGGATTGGTCTAGAATAAGATTGAGCTTCTTCTTGCCTCCAACAAACTTCTCGAGAGTGCTCATAAGATACTCAAATCTCGAAAGAAAGAAGCACAAGAAGAACAGGAGAAGAAGAAGAAGAAGAACCGTAAAGATGAGCTCTCTCAAGACGTGCATTTTTCTCCTCAAAGACGGCTGCCTCAATCTTGAGGGCCTCACAAGAAACGCAAGACGATTTCTAATTCTATTGGCTTGGTCTTCTAATTTCTTCCTAAGTTCGACATGGATTTTATCCAAGTCCCCTCAATCACGTAACATCGCAAGCAACTTTCTTGTGACTTATCTAGTAAGTCCTTAGCAAGTTTAGCACACTTGACATTTAAGGATTCATTGTCAAGTTTTAGTTGCCTCTGACCCTCACATGAGCCGATGGTTCCTTAGAAGCATGCATTTCAAGTTCATCGTTTCTAGAAGAAAGCTTCCTAAGGTGATCGCTCATGGCATCAATTTCGGTAAGCAATTTAGGGCAATTAGCACAAGAAGGAGTAGAGTGAGCATGAAGAAAACTAGCATCTACAGAATGAGTATCAACAGATTCATTGCTAGCATTCTTCAACCTAAGACTATCTAGTTCAGACAACACACTATCATGCATAGTCCTTAGGTTCTCTAACTCCACAAGCAAAGCATCACACAAAGTACAGTCATCAGTGACTCGGGAGGGAGAAGATCTAAGTGAAGCTAACTCCCGAGTCAAGGTACCTACTTCCTTTTCTAACTCAGAACACCTCGACCTAGCCTTAGCATGAAACTTGCCTAATTTACGTAGCGCGACATTTAATTCGTCGAGGTGGGTACCTCGTCCGAGTCATTTATGACACTCGAGTCGCTTACTTCAATGGCGCCTGCCATGAAGCACATGCCGGAGAAGTCATCTTTGCCCTTCACCTTCTCTTGCGGATCGTCCTCGCTTGCATCACTCCAGTTCTCCGTGTCAGAGAACTCGATGTCGTCCAGTGCGGCGAGGACCCGGTGAAAGAGCTTCTTATTCTTGGCAAAGTTGCGGTACTTCTTCTTCGCCGGCTCACGAGCTGGGGCCTTCTTGTTGCGGTTCTTGTCGGTGTGGTCGTTCTTGCCCGAACCGCCTTGTTCGTTTTTGCCCTTCTCCAGCTTGGGACAGTTTGCTCGAATGTGGTTGGGGCCACCACACTCGAAACAGGTGATCATCCCACCTCTCTTCCTCTCTCTCACTCTCTTGTATGCACATGAAAATTTGCGAGCAAGAAGAGCAAGCTCATTTTCTGGAAATTTTTCCAGTTGGTCATCGCTTAGCTCGCAAAGGGCGGAGAGAGAGAAATCAACAGAAGAATCAGAAAGAGAGGATCCAATGGGATCGGTTACCAAAGCCATCGACTGAGATTTCGTCTTCCGCGAGACGACGTCGATCTCATGAGTCTTGAGGCGAGAATAAAGCCCATCAAGAGTCAAGGTCGACAGGTCGGTGGTGTCCTTGATGGTGGTCACCTTCATCTCCCAAACACGAAGATCGAGCGCGGTCAAGAAATATCGAGCATTATCCGAGTCAGGGTATATGCAACCGACTGCTCGAAGGTCGCTCAAAATCTTCGTAAACCGACCAAAGCACTCGTCAAGACTCTCACCAGCGTGTTGTTCAAACTTGTTGAACTCACGCTTGAATTGGTCTGTCGAACCGCCTTGATTTGGGTAGTGCCCTCATGGTAAGCATCGAGGTTCACCCAAATCTCATGAGCGTAACGAAGGTGAGAGATCCTATCGTACTCATCGCGACTAAGGCCTGTATGAGGATGTTCCTTGCCTTAGCATTTGCCTCAACATCGCCATATTGCCGCCATGACGTTCTCATCGGCAGAACCTCATACGGAGCTTCACCTTCGCCATATCAGAAACCACAGCGATGATGTACGACTCCATCCGAGATTTCCAAAAGGAAAATCAACTCCAGAGAAAATAGGAGGCTTGGTGGAATACTTGTCCATCGCCATGGCTCTTGAGACCGGTCAAGATCTAGAAAGAGCGAGAACCGCTCGATACCAATTGAAAGATCGAAAAAGGCGACTAGAGGGGGTGAATAGGAGCCAAATAAAATTTTCAATAAACTCTCCCCCTAAAATTCAAACCACCAAAAGACCAGAAAGAAACTGCACTGGTCGGGTATTTCTGGTCGGATGAACAGTACCCCCGACCTACAGAGGTCGGATGAACAATACTCGGAATGAATAGTATTCAGTGAACAGACTTCGACCAAAGACTGGTCGGATGAATAATACTCCCGACCAAGTGGTCGGATGAACAAGATTTAGGTGAATAGTGTTCGGTGAACAAGACTTCGACCGTGTGACGAGACTCGACCGCGGAGGTCGGATGAACAATACTCGGGTGAATAGTGTTCGGTTAATAGAAAAATCAGCACGATCTCAAAAGCAAATCGATGTAACTTTTGATCGGTGATCCAAAAACGTGAAAATTGGTGTGCACCTCCCAAAGGATGTCAGAACCTATTTCAATCAACAATCGAAGGAATTAATACCAAGGTTCCGTCCTTTTCAGTTTAACAAATGCAACACCAAAAGCAGTCACGAACACAAACTTCACCCCTAACTTGTCGTGGGAGTTGATGGTCGAAATCCTTGGATGACTCTCCACAAATCATAGCAAGTAAGTACACGAAGAAACAACCCTTCAAACAAATAGAAACACTATCTGAAAACTAGGCACAGAAATTGGTTTCTTGCAAAACTGAATAGAAGAGGTTGTAGATTGCCTAGATGATTGGGATATGATCTATAGAAGATTCATCCAAAGAATCTTTCATCCTTGGCAACAAGAACCAGAAGCCAATCAAGACTAAAGAACTGCAAGTCACACGTTTACGCACTTTAAGAACACACAGATTTACTAACTTGCAACAAGAATGCAAGGATTGCCTAGATGATTGAAAGCACCAAGTCCAGAGAAGAGTTCATCAATCATGAATTTCAACAAAGACTCAATAGCATGTAGAAGGAGATGAGGCAAATCCAAATTACGTAAAGTAAATTGCATGCAAGTAAATGCGAATTTAGATAATGTAATTCAAGTGCGTAATGTAAATACGTAAGAGAAATGAAACAAGAATATAAATGAAGAACATTTCATTTCTGGAAGGGAGGTTTACAAAGCCTCACAACAAAGTGGGCAAAGCTCAAATGAGCAACAAAAACCTCAGAACCTTCAAAGAGGGGAGGCTGCCCCTACCCCTCTATTTATAGTGACCTGGGATCAATTCCCACCTTTGGATGTCCTGCTTCAATCCTAAGCCAACATCCAAGAGCCAGGATTTGATCCTTACATCGCTCACTCTCAACAACTCTCAACTACTCACGTACACTTTCCTCACCGCCACCCCAAGGAGACACCCTCTCCTGCCTATTCATAGCAGGCTTGGAACACCTACCACCCTTGGATGAGCCTCTAAACCCTAGAGCACTCCATCAAGGGCTGAGATTTTACCCACTCACAAAGCTATGCTTGGGCTCACCCGAAACCCAACAACACAACGGGTTTTGCACGCTTTTCAACTCACACTAACTTGACCCGCTACTCTATCTTCCTGACCGCGATCCAACGGTCCTCCTAGATCAGAGCAGCTCCAAGTTAGCATCTCATCCATTCCTTTGTCTTCTCGGCTTGCGGCTACTCCAGGCCTCACCATCTTTGGCGACACCTTGATCATCTGGACCTCAGCTCTCCCAGCCAAGTCCTGATCCCCTTTGCCTCACCATGACCTAGCTCCAAAGTCCTGCAACCATCATAGACAAGGAAACCACATCACATAGCAATGTCCAACAACACTCAACAGACAGATATACACTATGCTGAACAGCAAAAACCCCGACCACACGTGGTCTGACCACTGGTCTCCATCCCGACCAACCATGGTCTGACCACTGGTCTCCATCCCGACCAACCATTGTCTGACCACTGGTCTCCATTCCGACCACTCGAGGTCTGTTCACTGGTCTCCGACTCAATCACTCGGAGTCTCAACCACTCGGAGTCGGACGACCCAACCACTCGGGGTCGGACGACCGGTCTGCAACACACCAAAGCCCGACCACTCGGTCGGACGACCCGACCACTCGGGGTCGGACGACTGGTCTGCAACACAGCCAAAGCCCCGACCACTCAAATCGGACGACCCGACCACTCGGGGTCGGACGACCGTCCTGCAACACACCAAAGCCCCACCACTCGGCCCGGACGACCGGTCTACAACACACCAAAGCCCCACCACTCGGGTCGGACGATCGTCTCCAACCAGTAACTCAAATTGCTCTAGCTCGAAAAACAATCCAAATCAAACTCAAACTTGAGCACACCTTGCTCAAATAAAGTCAAATACTCATCACAAACATGGATGGACCTCCACATGGTCCTTCAGCTAAAGTGTATGAATTCAGCCTAGATATGTTCTTCTAAGTATATGCTATCTAATTCCAAAGAAATAATCTGATTTCGTCATGTTTTGCATATAAACTCTAGTAGTCAAATAACCCTAAGTTTATGTTTGGTGAACCTTACCGTAATCGGAATAAGTGAACCTTGTAATAAGGAATTTATAACTAATATATTTGTATCACTAGAACCTTCTCAAAACCCATAAATAAATCTAATTAGTTAGCTTATCAATTATAACTTATTTAAAACCCATCATATGCAAAATCTTAAGGCTAAGTGCTATTAGCGTAACCTTAACTAGTGTTTTAATTCTTTTAATCCAAATAATTTTAGCATCTATAATTCGAAGTTTTAAATACTAGAATTCATAATTTTAGCCTCTTGAATTCGTAATTCAAGAATAGATAATCTTTAAAAGAAACCCTGTTTTGTTTGTCATAAAACCATCAAGTTTAAGAATAAAGTAATTACTTAAATAATTCAAACTCTAAAGTGTTCCTGTTTTCTGCAATGAATCTTTATTTGATTTTCTGTCTGTCTTCTTTTTGCCCTTATTGAAGTTTCTTATTTGCTATATTTTCCGATCAATCGACGTGTAGAATCCGACGTCCCTTCCTTCGTCATTGCCTCCGTCATCTGCGATCGCGTCTTCGTCGTAAACGATATATAAGCAAGGCAAGCACCCTTCTTTGACCATCTTGATCCCAGAATTTAATTTGCATTGTTTATTAAAATGTTTCATGCATACGTTTACTTTCTGTAAATTGCTATGGTACTGGTAATTATACCTGTTGTCTCATGAAACTTCCTTGATAAGTATGAATATGTGAACCTTGATAACCATAGATTGAGCCTAGACAATTACTTAATGTCGCCATGGGTATATGCGATTACTTTTATCCATGCTTAGCCATGCTTTTAGATCAAATGATGATGATGATTAGATCAAAATGTATTTCTTGAGAAATGGAAAATGTTGTCATTGTAGCTGTTGGATATGGGTATTTTGATTAAAAACCCAAAATAAAACTATGGTTTTGATGCGGGCGATTATTGGCAATAGCCGGAGGTGCCGAGGGATTTGCACGTAGTGTAGGGTGGAGTATCGCCCATGTCGGATTAAGGACCGAACTCAGTGTTGTATGATCCAAGATAATCCGTACAACCATAAGTGTTGTTATGGGGCTTCCTTAAACCAATTAAGTTATCTAGTTTAACTTTGCACATTGGTAGGCTGAAGTAGTACGGGCTCTCCTTTCGAGGTTTGCTCTACGGGGTGCCCACACCGAGGTGTTGGGAACAACACTTACCAATACAACGGTGTGCGCCACGTCTATGGGAAGTTCCAACATTCCTATGCTCTGAGTTCTTCCAGCATAGCGTGGGTTTTATCATCCCGGTGCTGGTGCAAAGTTAAATTAGATAATGTAAAGGTATTCGTCATGAACATTCTGGCCACACGCCAAAGGTGCGTGAAAAATGCGGCAAAAAGAAAAGGTCATGACTTGTGGGTAAAGTTGTACACCTCTACAGAGTGTAAATCTAATCGATTAGCCGTCCCCTCGGTCATGGGAAACTTGGTGAACTTGCACTAGTTAAATGTTTAATTTTCTAAAATGGGTTGTGGTTTGGAACTTGTTTAGCAGCTTTTGTTTTCATGTCAAAGGATCGACATTGATGGATTCCATTTCTGGATTATTCGATATTCACGATGGGTTGTGAATATTACTTATGCTTTACTTATTTCATATCGGTCAATTATGCTTTTACAAATTCCGTTTGCATATAACTTGTTTTACAATGTCAATTCTGCTTTATGCAAATTAACTGTAGTAGCCTCCTTTGAAAAGACCTGCATATATTCTAGGCTTTGCTCAAGTCTTGCGGAGTACGAAAGTACTCACCCTTGCTTATATGTGGTTTTTAGGTGGATAAGTTAGCGAAGCTTCGAAGGTTTCTTCCTTCGCAGATTGCGGGTTTTTCTTCGTCGTGATCTTTCTAGGGATTATGCCTTGTCAGTTGCCTGCAGGTGTTGGATGGGCACACTACAAGACCTTGCTTATTTAGCTGCTATATCTCTGAGTTGTAAGAGTTTTCTTTATGTAATAGCTTCCGTCTAATTATATTTGTTGTATGGTTGTGATTCCAATTGGTGTATGTGCGTACTAGCTACTGATCATGGGACTAGTACGGAATGCACATTAGATTTCGATTTTTGCAAGTTTGTGAAAATGGGGGTCGTTACACTAACCTAGCATCTTACTGTCCTCATGATTCTCAGAAAATTATTTAATGATTTTCTAAAATTCCTTTCTATTGGTTATGCCTTATTGAATATTTATTCTAACAATGATAGACATAATAGAAAAGACTTAAAACAATTTAGATTCTAAAATATTTTTACATATTTAGGTTGCTAGCAGAGTAAGGATCACAGAAAAATTGGTTTCATCAAAATCCAAGTTCATTTGTAATATATATATATATATATATAGTATAATTACCAGCGACACCATGGTGTCCGAGCTCCATGATCCAAAACGGGTATTTTCCCTATGTATTTTCATGTGATACTTTTGAAAATTTCTATGATGCTGAGTTTAACCAGTTTACTAACTAGTTCAAACAAGTTTGAACTGAAATTCAAACTAGAGTTTCCCTTTTTGATGATAGTTTGGTTGTTGGTATGTTCTGATTTTATATATAAATCAACAAAGCATGTGATCCAAACTTGTTCAAAATCTTTGAATTCGAGTATGCTTTTTCAAAGGTATGTGTTTCATTTGAATTGTTATAGATGGGTATATGCCCTAAAACTGGAATTTTTAAAAAATATACTCGAATATGACTTGAATTCGCGCATTTGAAATCATGGTGCCCGGGCACCATGGTGCCCTATTTCGGCTTCCTATATATATATATATATAGAACCTATTCTTCAAATTTGAAATTTAAAATTTTCTAGATTAGCTATTCAAAATGTTCTTGCATATTATGAAAGCACTTGATTTTATATGAAATTAGAAATTGGTTTCATCCCATTTGGATTTATATTTCAAAAGATATTCAAGTTTGAATCTTATTCGGTTATGAAAATCAAAAGAAATAACGAAATACGCTTTCAATATTTTGAAAACGTCTTTCGCTGCACGCCAGGTTTCGTTTAAATCCCATCGGGTCGCTGACAAGTCGGGTCCACCCGTCAGTGGCCTTGGGCCTGCGCATGCTCGAGCTAATTAAATTCACCCACTAACAGCGCGACCCCACAGGTCAGAGACACCAAACAGGACGTGCACAGTTTTTGGCTCGCCGCCGGCGAACTAGCTTCGGTAAGGCGGAATGGGTAACACCTACGGCTTCAGAATGCTAATGCGCACCTAGTGGTAGTATTCTTTCCATTGGAAGTGGCCGATAAGGTGGCTGCCACCGCAAGGGTGCGGTGACGCCATGGCCGAGCATGCAAGAGCTCGCCGGCGACCAAAATTTCACCGAGCACAACTCAATAAGCATCAAAAGATGGTTAAAGTTCCATTTTACCTAAGAGGGAGGACGGAGATCGCTTGAGTGGAGCTACCAAAAGTCGTCAGTTTTGGAGAAGAAAGGCTTGCGGGGACGACAGAGCTACGGTTGATGAAACCTGAAACAATTTGAGAGGTTTTGATTCTTATGAAACCCTGAAGTTACAGGTGAAGGAATTCGGCAAGGACTAAGTATACCACCTCAAATTGGGTTTATGCCGATTCTAGGGTTCTTCGGTCTCCGAGAGGAAACGATGAAATTGGCAGTATTCGGTGGACGAGAGTGGATGAAATGAGAGGGGAAACAGGCGCGCCATTCAAGTGATCTTGGGTGCGGTATTTATAGGCAGCGAAGAGGAGCAACTGTGCTCAGAACAGGTTGTGAACTTAGCGAGATTTTTGCGGTGGCCACACAGGAGCTGGTATGGGCGAGTCTGCGGATAATTTGAGCGAGGACAATGCGTGGCAAGCAGTTTATGAGGCGGTTACCTCAGGCGTTATGGAAGAATTGAGGTGGCGCGGGCTACAGCGAAGATTTTTCACTCGGGAGCTCCAACCAGAGGAAGAAAATGATGACCGAAGCGCTTGCTGACAGATGGGGTCACCGGGGAAATGGCCCCGCACGGCAGAGACTGAGGAGAACTCCAGATTTTCCCGCGGCAAAGATAAACCAATTGCGATGAATCCGGTAGATATATTTTCTTTAATTTAATGAAGTTTTTAATTGGTATACTAGGGATAAGGTAGACATAATGTTAAATTTTCACACTGATTTGATGCTTGTAGAATTTATGAAAATTCTGACAGTGCACTATGCTCAATTTTATGCTTTTGGATTCTGATTTATTTGAGTGTTTATATCTCATTCAAAATTTTGTAAACTTTTTGTAAAGGCTCCTTATGGCCAAATAAGACTTATATAAAAATCTCAGATTCATATTATTTATATTTGATTTATTAAAATTCTAACATTGGTATTTTTAGATTTTTAGCTTTTCTATTTTTGTATTTTTATAATTATCAAATATAAAGATTATCTCCTGATACTTTTACTGTTGATGTACCTATCCAGGATGAAGATAATATAAAAATTTTCACATCAAATTTATGAAAATTAATTTCTGACATATTTAGTATTGTTAGTCATGATTCATTAAATTACCTTTCTTTTCATCTTTTAATACTTTGACATGACTTTTAAATTAAAATTTTGGGTTCTGGATAACTTCCATGAATTTTTCAGTAATTTTTCTTATTTTTTTATTTTACAAATCTTTTCTTATCACTTATGTAAGGTTTGGATGATTAACAAAAGGGATTTTCCCTTTAAGCAATAATCAAAGGAAGTCAAGAAAATTTCAGACAAAATTCAGAAATCAGGAAAATGTAAAAATGAAATTTGGTTTAAATCTTTACTCGATTTCTTATTTTTATTAGATTGGCAGGATGTTACAGTGACATATATCACCATGCAATCTCTGATGAATTTGCAGTGGCTTGTGACTTGCTCTTAATGAGTCGTTTACAAGATGGGGTTCAACTTATGGACATATTGTCACAGATTTTGTTCAATAGAGTCATGACCCAACTGGGGTTGTGTGCTTTTAGGGCTCGTTTGATAACTGAAGCTCTTGATTGCTTGTCTGAGTTATATTCAACTGGGAGAGTGAAAGAGTTGCGTGTGCAAGGTGTTCAACAGAGCTGATACCATGAAAAACTCCTGAACAAGTGAATCTCCCAACCCCCACAACACACACTCCCTCTGTTTCTCATGTGAATACCAGTGCACATGGCACCTAGTCTGCACACATAACCGAGGCTAGGGTTCATCCCACGCAAAGACCCAAATTTTTTGCAGCGCAAACAAACGGCAAACTCAAATTAAACGAGGCTAGGGTTTATCGATAAAAAAAAGGAATGCCACTTTGGGCGGATCTCCGGCAAATGGAGCAGTAGGAGCGATGACCCTGGCCGATGGCTCCAAAGGAAATCGAGGCAAGGAGGCAACAAGAGCGGCGGCCCTGGTCGGAGAAGGGCTACGGACAGCTGCATCGGCGGCGGAGGGTTGGGAATCGGGAGTGGTGTGGACTGAGCTTGGGAGTGGTGTGGGGTAGGTTTAGGTGAGTGCGGGGTGACTTTTAAGGACCACCAGTGCATCTGTGTCAGTTTTAATTAGGAACTAACTGAAATAAAGAACTGATATCCCAATTGGTTTTAATTACAAACCGATACAGATAAGAAAAAACTCTCATTACAATCAGTTTTAAGTAGAAACCGATAGAAATAAAAAAAAACCCATTACAATCGGTTTTACTTAGAAACTGGTACAAATATAAAAGCTCAATAAAATCGGTTTTAATCAGAAATCGATACAAATAAAAAAAACCCTCATCACACAAACTTTTCAATAACATGTTGAGATTTTTTGTTTCCTTTTTGCTTAGGTGGTTTAGAGGAAACAACGATAGAATCATGAGAACAAACAATAGATTTTAACCTCTTTCGATGAAGATGTCTTACAATGTATCTTTATCTAGTGCGAGGAACATATCTGCTCAGGCATGAGTCAACGATTAAACAGAGTATATATTGCACTCGAACAGCAAAAGGTAACTTTTTGCAAAACACCGTGTAACTGAATAGAGAGTCTAGGGCCTTTTGTGTCAAGTTCTCCTGTTTTAGAGGCATCACAGAATATAAAAGTAAGTTCTCCTACTCACTTTAAATCAAATGTGGTGTTCAATTAAGTACATATTAGCTTTCCTGGCAAAAAAATATCATTGCATGTAAAATACAAACATTTCAAAAACATAACATTATTTACATTGACGTAGTCCCTTATTTACAATACAACCCTTCTTGATGATCTACACGCATGTAATTTATTCTATGTGTGTCGTTGTCACCGCTAAAACATGCCCCATATGCAAACGGAGGTATTTCATCAAATTGGTTGTACTCTTCTTCATCTATGATATTTTCAACTCCAACGATCCACCTCTTGCCATGAAGGACGACGTGCAACCTCGGATTGGCCAAATTATGCATGTAAAAGACTTGATTTTCTTGTTTCGTAAGGATGAACGATTTATCTTTGTAGACGAGTCTATTGAGATCCACAAGAGTAAAACCTCTCTTGTCGACCTTCACTCCATGCGGAAGTCTCACCCACTTACATCGGAACAATGGAACTTGGTATATTCTATAATCGAGCTCTCAAATTTCTTTGATCATCTAATAGTAGTTCATTGCGGTTGAGTATCCTCCTTTGGAGTGATCATCGGACAAAGCATCTATGTTCACTCCACTGTTTTTGACAGTACTCTTTGCATCTTGACTTTTAGTGTAAAAGGTGTAGCCATTAATATCATACACCTGCCATGTTTGTAGATTAAATCTTAGTCCCTTACCCAACCATTTTACATCCTCACTAACAAAGACCTTCGTCTTTTCTTTGAACCATGTGAGGAATCGATCATTGTGTTCTCACGTGTTGGAAAACTCATCCATATATGGATTCTGTTACCATAATATCAACTTGTGCTTATTGATGTATGGATGAACTTCTACGCTATGCTGAAAGACGGTCAAATGCGCTTTGTAATACATATCAAATCGTGGACTCATTAGTTTGGACCCGACAGTTCCTTTGCCAGCAAGTTTGCCCTCATGACAAGATTCAGGAACACCAATTGCTTGTCTTTTACCTAGATAGTCCACGCAGAACTCGATAACATATTCAACCCCATAACCTTCAATAATACTACCCTTAGGCTTCGATCAATTCCTCACGTATGACTTTAATATGCCCATGTACCTCTCGAACGGATACATGTAACATAGGAATGAAGGTCCACATAACTAAATCTCTCTAACAAGGTGAATAACAAGATGGACCATAACATCGAAGAATGGCAGGGGGAAATGCATCTCAAGCTGGCATAGAGTCTGCACCACCTCACTCTACAAGTTGTCTAATACATCGAGATCAATAACCTTGCAATAAATCGCATTGAAGAAATAACATACCTTCATGATTGCCAACCTGACATCCTCTGTCAGAATATTTCTGACTGCAACAGGGAGCATTTAGGTCATCAAGACATGACAGTCGTAGGACTTCATACCAAGCAACTTCAAATCATCTAAGGACACAAGCTTCTTAATATTTGCATAGTAGCCCGATGGAACTTTAATACCTTGGAGACACTTGCAGAGGTCTTCTTTCTCCGTCTTGAACAAGGCGTAGAACGCAGGGGGATGTACAGATCTTTTTTCATCCTCCTCTATCACTACAAACTTGAGCCTGATTCCCATGTAGGCCATGTCGTAGCAAGTAATCATATCATCCTTGATCTTCCCAAGTATGTTCAGCAGGATGACAACCAAATTGTCGCAAACATTCTTCTCAGCGTGCATGACATCAATACAATGTCGAACATCTAACTCCTTCTACTATGGTAATTCTCAAAATATCGACCTCTTCTTCCAAATGGTCCTGGGATGAACAGATTTACAGCTCTTTCCATACTGAACATCGATATCCTCCACGCGTGAATATACTTGCCTTCCACTCATAGGCTACGGGGCCAAACAGACTTTCTTCTTCCCATAAAATTTGTCATATATCTTATGGTATTGATGACTTTGAGGTAGAAACCTACAGTGACCCATGTACACAGTTTTCTTGGAATTCGACAGCCACAAACTCTCAGTCTCCTCTTCACAAATAGGACACGCTTCGGCTCCCTTCGTACTGTAGCCCGCCAAATTACCAAGGGCCAGGAAATCATTTATGATGCAAAATATCATAATCCGTAGGGTGAAGTTCTCTCTTTTGTATGCATCCCACACCGCGTCCCCCTCCTTCCATAATTTTACCAAATCCTCAATCAGTGATGCTAGGTACACATCAATATCATTTTCTAGTTGTTTGGGTCTTAAGATTAGCAACGACATGATGATATACTTCCACTTCATCACAACCAAGGAGGGAAATTTTAGATACACAACAGAACTAGCCAAGTGCTGTGACGACTGCTCATATTACCAAATGGATTCATTCCATTGGTACTCAATCTAAATATTATGTTCCTCATCTCGGCATCAAACTCCTCATGTTTCCAATCGATGTTTCTCCATTGAGCCGGATCAGCAGGGTGTCTCAGTTTGCCATCTTCCTTTCGAGATTCATAATGCCAACGCAACAATTTTACCTCTTTGAGAATTGCAAACAACCGCTCCAAACAGGGAATGATGGAAAAATACCAAAATACCTTAGCCAGTGCCCCTTTAATAACCTCTTCATCGTCGTCACCCTGACTTTTATGCTTCTTGTCATTACGTTTCTCCTTTTGTTTGTACCGGGGTACACCACAAACTGGACAAACATGTAATTCCTTATGCACGTTATGGTAAAAGATGAAATCATTCGGACATGCCTGCATCCTTTCTATTTCCATTCCCATGAGACATAGTAGTTTCTTCGCTTCATAAATGCTTGTTGGCAACTCGTTTTCCTCCGGAAGCACATCCGATAGAAGAACTAAAAGTGCGTTGAAAGTTGTATCTGTCCAACGGTGTTTTGCCTTCAGTTCGAACAATACAAGAACTGAACCCAACTTGGTGTATTCCATTTTGCAACTCGAGAACAATGATTTGGCATCATCTCCCATCAAGCTTTTAAATTTTTTAAACTCTCTTTCCGTGTAATTTCCCTCCACATCCCTCAACATTTGCTCTAAATTATCCTCCTCAAACATATCACGCTGCAACTCGTGATCGGGTTCTAGCATGTCTTCGTTACATACCGGACGGGTACTACTTGTCTCCCCGTGATGGTTCCAACTGTAGGATCAAGGATAACTGAATAGAGGGGGTGAATAGGAGGTTTTTAAAATTCTTCGGCTCTAATTGCAATAAATAAATTATCTAAGCAAGAATTACAATTTTGACAATTTAAGCCTAAAATCTCTAAGGTTCACTAAGTGCACTAACAACCTAAGTCTAGGCAAGAATACAATCATAAGCACAAGATCAATACACTAAATTGCTAAGAATGCAAATTGCATACAAGAAATAGAAATTCAAACTAGAAGAGAGGAAATGACACGTCGTTTATCCCGTGGTCTCGAAGACTTGCCAGTCTCCTCTAATCCACGTTGAGGAATCTTGGTCAACTTCAAGCTGGCTCCAATTCACACTTAAGCCTCCCTTGATCACTTGGTAGTTCTTCCCCGCTCCGGGTAGGCGAACTCCAGCCTTCACAAGCTTTGCCGGGGCTTTTCACAAACTCCGTCGAGAAGCTCACCGAGCACCAACACCTCCAAGCCATCTAGGAGACGGCAACCTCCAAGAGTAATAAACTTTGACGATCACTCGAGGTTTATCAAGTGTCTAAATGGCTCAATTGAATGCTCACACTTGATTTTCTCTCAACTACTCACAAATTGAGAATTGAATGCTCTAGAGTAGTAGAGAATCTAGCAAGGCCTCATGAATATGCAACAAGTGTCCAAGAGAGCCTCTTTACTATAGGTGAGGGTGTATTTATAGCTCCCACCAAAAATTCTAGCCGTTGCTACCAAACCCCTGAAAAATTAAGAGAGATCGGCACTACCACCCATGTAGGGCCGGTAGTGGCGGCTTTAGGTCCAACGATCGACTGTAGCATTAAATGCAGAGATAGACTAGCCGTTGCTACAGTAGACCGGCACTACCGCCCATGTGAGGCCGGTATTGCCGGCCAAGCGGCAATACCGTCCCCATGGGACAATAGTGCCAGCCGGGCAACTCAGCAAAAACACCCTCTTCTGTAAAACAACTACCGGCCATATGGGCCGGTACTGCCGCCCCTGCAGTAGTACCGCACCCATGTGGTCTGTAGTGCCGACAATGCAAGAAGGGAGAGTGATTTTTCAAGAAACTTTTAGGAAAATGCAAATGATCTTTTGTATGAGCATAGAATTGAGCCATTTTCACTAATTTTAAACTTTAAGCTACTGGCCAAGAGTCCCTCTTTATAGTACGACACCTATTCTAGCAATCCGATCTTTCTCCAAAATACCAAGATCATCAAAAGCTATGAAAAAGGTCCTTAAGTTTATACCTTGACGATTTAGCTTGATGAGTTAGTTAGACCTCTTTAGCTTCTTTTCTCATACTGCATTGCGTGCCATGTATAGGACAAATCTAATTTCATCAATCTCAAGAAACACATTAGTCCCTTAAAACATGATTATCATTAATTACCAAAACCAAAATAAAATTAGAGGGCCTAGATGCTTTCACCAACAAGTGCAATTCCTTGCGAAGCCACATCGAATCAAGTGGTCTTCAATTTGAACTGAGTTGTTAAATCTCTTGAGATTGGTCCAATCAAAGCAAGGACAATATATGAAGTTTACACCCTTCTTCACCATGTCTTCTTTTGCAATTTTTTTGAACTACTTAACACCCCTCTGAAATTCAGCACTCACATGACTTTTCTGATACATCCATTCTTCACGGTCCATCTGCATTTAAACTACGCATAATAAATTAAGAAAAAACTAGAGCAACAGCTAGCTAGCTATTTCAAATATTGAGACATCATTTCATTACCTTTGCAAAATAGAGGACGGGTTCCAAGATATATAATTTTACTCTTGATAACTTCTTCTCTAGTTAAGAGCTTCTAACTCCCTACTTAGGAGACAAACATTTAAAACATCAACAATGACATCAAATTACCTAATGCAGTAAGCTTGCAATTCTTTTGACTTCAATAAAACAAAATAAGGGTGGAATTAAGCATTAACAAAGTTGAGGAATTGAACGATCTTGAAGAAACGTCTATCTGTTGACCAACTAATTAAGTACCAACGATGACTCAAATCTCTAATTAGGTTAGGTCCTAATTCCATTCGAGGATATGTGGTTCGAGCAAGTTCCTATGTTGTTGTATAACTCCAGAGAAAATTTCGGCAGTTTCTCCCCGCTATTCTCTAAATACATGTCTCGACAACAAGTCAAGAGGGTGTGTATCCGGAGAACACCAGAGAGATGTTGCCAAAATTAATTTTCTCTGCAGTTGTACAATAATTTAATTAGGAACTTGCCCGAACCACATATCCTTGAACTGTCCAAAAAAATATGAACAATTCGAGAGTGCTTTTTTTATAAATATGCCATTTTAGCATATTTATAAACAAGCACCCTCGAACGGGAGATGTAGGTTACGCAACCTAAACTCTAACATTCATCATATTACAACAACATTAATTCCAGATTAACATGAGAGTACTAAAAAGCAGATAAATGGATGTGTGTTTGTGAAATAAAGGGTGTGAAATCTGATAGGATACACACAATTCCAGTACAATCTAAACTCTCTTTGTGACATATCAAATTACCTAGTGCAAAATTGAACGGGTTTGAAGGAATGCTCACCTATTGAAGAAAACCACAAATGAGGGGAAATTGAGGCGAAATCTCCTCAAGCTAGGGCTTTAACTTTACTCTCTTAACACCCAACCTCGAGGATTTCATAGTTTCTCAGCCAAGTATTGCTTCCAACCAGAGTATAAGTGTTTTTTGGGGCAGAGGTGGTTTTTTGCCTCTAGAACAACAACAGAGGAGAGTTCAGCCCAAGGGTATAAATAACTTAGGGAGGCACATCATAATTGGTTTTGAGATAAGAATCGATTGTGATGTATGATGCACATCACAATCGATTCTTTCATGGAAACCGATTGTGATGTGTTTGTTCGTATCATAATCGGTTCTGCTACTGGAACCGATTGTGATATGCTATGTACATCACAATCGGTTCTCATGTTAGAACAAATTGTGATGTGCCCAATGCTATATCATAATCGGTTCTAACCTGAGAACCGATTGTGATTATTATTAACACCCTCTTCGAGATCATCTATCACAATCGGTTTTCCCTAGAAAATTAGGAACTGACCCAGATGAAGCGATAGTGTTGTACCATTATGTAGTAGTGATAGGATGGCAAAACATATAAGCATTATATTTTGAAAACGAGGGGTATACTTTGGGATCGCTAATTCTTAGGCATATGAAAATTCGTGAAATCTCAATATATTTTCTCACATTTGGATCATGCATAGAGATTCGTGCTCAGGAGTGTCGCATTGTCTTCTTCTTCGGCCGTCAGCGGTCTTACCAAAGGTGGTGAGTTAGGGCTCGAGTTCACATGCTTAAGGTTTGGGTTCACCGGTGTCCCCATACTTGGAGAGAGGAGAGGGTGAGGGCACCTTGATAGGGGGCAGTGGAGGCGACATTGCGTCGATATGTACCACCGCCAGAGACGAGGAAGAGGGGGAGGTGGGGAGGAGGACATCAAGACAAACAGAGGGGGAGGAGCTCACAGGCGCCAAAGAGGCAGCGGGAGGTGGGGGTGACGGTGGCAGCTAGGCATGCTGGCCGGGTATGCATGGAGAAGGCTGAGGGAGTGAGGGGATGGGATGGGATGGGTTAGGGTTAGTTTTTGAACAAATCTTGGAACGATCCAAGCCGTTAAATAAGTGACTAATTTTAAACAAAATTTCAGACAAGCCATATTATTTCCTCTCGTCTCACAATGTTTGCCCATTTTATATATTTAGGGGATTTCACCTCATAATATTTATCTCACAATGTTTTCCCATTTTATATATTTGGGGAATTTCACCTCATAATATTTATCTCACAATGTTTTCCCATTTTATATATTTGGGGAATTTCACCTCATAATATTTATCCACTAAGAAAATCAAGAGTGTAGCTAGTTATCATACTGCATTTTGTTCACCCTCTACACCCCTGGTGTTCATGGTGTGAGAGATGTTGAGCGGTTAAGGAGTAATTGTGATCTAATTCTATTATTTTTTTTATTACTTAGATGTTTACCTTCTTGCAATTGGTCAGTAAATTAACATATGATAGTTAGACAACATTGTGAAAATGGAGGGACTAGTATATTTTATTTTACTAGTGTTGATTGACGAATAAATTTTAGTTTATAATTAATGAACAAATTATATTCCTATTAGAAAATAGCAAATTAATTATATATTATATATATATACAATCTTAATTAATTATACTGTACATTTCTCTTTTGAGAACCATGCTAGCTTGATTGATACCTTGTAAGATCGATTCATAAATCATTCTCAAACAACAGCATATACCTTATTAATTTGTTTATTAATTTTTAGGTTCAAGAATGCATAATGATTGTAGGAGCATACGAAACAAGCTATTGATGTCCTTCACATATATCCCCGTACTATGATTAATTAGATAATGGAGATTCTTTTCTTCAGATCGTGCAACTTGATCCTGGCTAGGGCCTACTTTGGGTACGTGCTTGGAATGTGATTTTTTTCCTAATATGCAACCTTTCTGTACCATCATCAAATTTGACTAGGCAGATGCTTCTTCACTTGGTCTGATCATATATATACACAAACTAATGGAATTCATCCTTCTAGGGCATAATGCTACTTAATTCTATAATTGCTGCTAAGAGAATCTTTGTACCAAGAGGACATATGCCTTGCTTTTTTTTATTCTCATAAAACTCTTGTTGAACGAGTTGGTAAAGAAAAGGTTATCCCCGGTTCTATTTTGCACATCTGTCCTGTTTGTTTTGCTTTGTCTTGTTGTACTTCATCTGGAATATAGTAAGCAACACTACCACGCAAAGGGTTTCATCTCTATCAAAATCTAGTGTTTCCTCTCTGGAGCGTCGCCATCCTCTTTGCTTTGCTATCGCCCTCGTCAACGTGGCGTCGCCGTTCCCATCCTCTCCACACTGCTCCGTTGCCCTCGTCATCGCACTGCCGCTGTCCCATCCTCTCTGCATCGCGCCATCGCCCTCGGCACCGTGCCATCGCCGTCCCATCCTCTCTACACCGCACCGTTGCCGTCCCCGTCCTCTTTGCATGCCATCTCCGCCCCCGTCCTATTTGCACCGCGCCGTCACCCTCCTCTACCACTTGTCAAGTACTAACATCAGCCTATAACTTCATTGCTTCAATTAAGAGTGAAGATATGGTAGGAGTACAATACTAGTAGTAGTCTGGTGGCCCAAGCATCTTGCATGCATTTAGTATCGACCAAGTAGAGAAATTCTCTACTTTTTACCCCTTGAGAATCTTGCGAAGGTTCAAGAAAAGCTCACTGCCTTCTTCCTAGATGATGTAATTCGAGCCGGGGGTGACATTCTTTTTCATCATCACATTTGGTTTTGGTGGCGATACAAAGTCATTAGATAGTGATGAGAAGGCACTATCACAATCGATTTTTGCTCGATTGTTATAAAGGCATCATCACAGTCGGTTTTGAGCAAGAACCGATTGTGATGAGGGCCCATCACAATCGGTTCCACCTCAGAACAGATTGTGACAAGGGGTGTACTGTTTGTTGTTTGTGCATCCTCCTAAAAACAGTTCAGATTACACATAATATGCACCGAAAACAGCACAGATTACACATAGTATGTATATCACATTCACAATATATGTAGAACACAAACACTTTACAATACACATATCACATTCGTTCACAATGTAGAACACAAACCCCCTCGTAGGGTGAAGTTCTCTCTTTTGTATGCATCCTACACCCCGACCCCATCGTTCCAAAATTTTACCAAATCCTCAATCAGTGGTGCTAGGTACACATCAATATCATTTCTCAATTGTTTGGGTCCGGAGATTAGTAATGACATCATGATATACTTCCACTTCATGCACAACTAAGGAGGGAGATTGTAGATGCACAACAGAACTGGCCAAGTGCTATGACGACTACTCATATTACCAAACGGATTCATTCCATCGGTACTCAATCCAAATTTTATGTTCCTCATCTCAGTACCAAACTCCTCATATTTCCAATCAATGTTTCTCCATTGAGCCGAATCAGCAGGGTGTCTCATCTTGCCATCTTCCTTTCGAGATTCATAATTTTGCCTCTCTGGGATTTGCAAACAACCGCTCCAAACGGGAAATGATGGGTAAGTATCACAATACCTTGGCTGGTGCCCCTTTGTTGACCTCTTCCCCTTCATCGCCTCGGCTATTACGCTTCTCATTTTGTTTGTACCGAGGTACACCACAAACTGGACAAACATGCAATTCCTTATGCGTGTTACGGTATAAGATGTAATCATTCGGTCATGCCTGTATCTTTTCTGTTTCCATTCCCATGGGACATAGTAGCTTCTTCTCTTCATAAATGTTTGTTGGCAACTCGTTTCCCTCTGGAAGCACATTCGATAGAAGAATTAAAAGTGTATTGAAACTTGTATCTGTCCAACGGTGTTTTGCCTTCAGTTCGAACAATGCAAGAACCGAATCCAACTTGGTGTATTCCGCTTAGCAACTCGAGAACAACGGTTTGGTATCGTTTTCCATCAAGCTTTTAATTTTTTCAAACTCTCTTTCCGTGTAATTTCCCTCCATGTCCCACAACATTTTCTCTAGATTATCCTCCTTAAACATATCACACTGCAACTCGTGATCGAGTTCCACCATATCTTCGTTGCATACCGGACGGGTACTACTTGTATCCCCATGATGGATCCAACACATGTAATTCCTCACGAAGTCATGTCGTATCAAATGGTCTTCAATTTGAGCTAAGTTGTTAAATCTCCTGAGATTGGTGCAATCAAAGCAAGGACAATATATGAAGTTTACACCTCTCTTCACCATGTCTTCTTCTATAATTTTTTTGAACTCCTTAATACCCCTTTTTAATTCAGTACTCATACAGCTTTTTTGATACATCCATTCTTCACGGTTCATCTGTAATTAAACTACACACAATAAATAAAGAAAAAACTGTAGCGACAGCTAGCAAGCTATTTCAAATATTGAGACATTATTTCATTACCTTTGTAAAATAGAGAACGAGTTCCAAGATATATAATTTTACTCTTGATACATTCTTCCCTAGTTAAGAGCTTCCAATTCCCTAGTTAAGTGACATACATTTAAAACTCCAACAATGATGTTGAATTACCTAATGCAGTAGCTTGCAAATCTTTTGACTTCAATGAAACAAAATAAGGGTTCAAGCATTAACAAAGTTGACGAATTGAATGATCTTAAAGAAACGTTTATATGTTGACCAACTAAGTACGTACCAACGATGACTCCTAATCTCTAATTAGGTTAGGTCCTAATCCCATTCGAGGATATATGGTTCGGATAAGTTCCTTAGCTGTTGTACAACTCCAGAGAAAAATTCGGCAATATCTCCCTGCTGTTCTCCAAATACACGTCTCGACAACAAGTCAAGAGGGGTGTGTATCCAGAGAACACCAGGGAGATGCTACCAAAACTTTATCTGGAGTTGTACAACAGCTAATTAGGAACTTGCCCGAACCACATATCCTCGAACTGTCAGAAAAACATGGAGAGAAGTAGGTTACGCAACCTAAACTCTAACATTAATTCATCATATTACAGCAACAATAATTCCAAATTAACACGAGAGCACTACAGAGATAAATAGATGTGTGTTCGTCAAATAAAGTGTGTGAAATCTGATAGAATACACAAAATTCTAATGTAACCTAAATTCTCTTTGTGACATATCGAATTACGTAGTGCAAAATTGAAGAGGTTTGAAGGAGTGATCACCTTTTGAAGAAAACCACAAATGAGAGAAAATTGAGGAAAAATCTCCTCAAGCTAGGGCTTCAACTTTACCATCTTAACACCCAACCTCGAGGATTTCATAATTTCTCACCCAAGTATTACTTTCAATCAGAGTATGTGGTGTTTTTTGGGGCGACGGTGTTTTTTTTTTTTTTTTGCCTCTGGAACAACAACAGAGGAGAGTTCATCCCGAGGGTATAAATAACCTAACGAGTCACGTCACAATCGGTTCTCATGTTAGAACCAATTGTGATTATTATTAACACCCTCCAAAATCATCTATCATAATCGGTTTTTCCTAAAATGTTAGAAACCAGCCTAGATGAAGCGATAGTATTGTATCATTCTGTAGTAGTGTGAGTTCAGTATCTCGGACAGTCTTAAGTTGTATAGAGGATTGTGTGTATTATTCAACTTTGAATTGTGTAAAGTGTGGGTAGATGTATTTGAATTGTGAATTTTAAGTCATTATTTATTCTATTTGAATGTGTGTTGTGTGTGTATATCTCAACTGTGAATTGTGTATGTGTCTTATATCTGTTTGAATGTGTGTTGTGTGTATTTATCTCAACTATGAATTGTGTATTTTGTATCAGTTTCAATGTGTGTTGTGTATCTATACAGAGGGCATGACTAGCGTAATTTCTGAGGCTAGCCATAAAACTGAAATTATGTATATAAAAAATGCATACATAGACGGTTCGTAACTTATCATAGAAGGTTTATAATTAAAACTATCTGTTATTTATTATTATCACATACAGTTTCTTATATACTAACTGTCCATGATGTGTAACTACCATAGATGGTTTTTGTGGATAATTAACCGTCTATGATGTGTAACTATCACAGTTTAGACCACTGATCATTGCTGACTCTTTTTTCATAGACGATTCTAAAAGCGTCTGTACTGACTATTTTAATCATATGTTAGTGCACATAAGCCAATCAAGAATTAATCCCGTTTTATTCTAGTTTTTTTTTGTCAGAGAGCTAAAGAAGAAGTGTCCATTGTACGTTTGAATATATAATTACCTAATTATGGACGTTTGTTTCGTCTCTAAAACCCATCTTTACTCCTTTGCGCAACAGTTATAGCATCTCGATCCAAGTTGATCATATATATTGTCGTCTATACGCATGGCTAAAGTTGGCTCAGTGATGCTCAGAGAAGAAAAATAGATGGATTGTTAAGCAACTTAGGAGAAAAAGGTCCAACAGTTTCGATCGAGTACATGCACAGCATCATAAGCCAGTGGCGCATATTTCTGCGTCTGTCCCTTCCTACAGGAGATAGAAGAAAGTAGGGGCCGGGGAAAGGTAGAGACTTGAGAGGATGCATGGAAGCTATCCCTCATCTGTCTTTTGGCTTGCAACCAAACAAGATCTTGGATTCTTTCTCTCACATGTGCACAAAACCGCATTAATTAGAAAGAAAAAATAAAATAAAATGCACATGTCTAGCTAAGTTAACATTGCTAGTGTCCCATATGTCGTTGATTCGGTCCCATAAAGAAGTTGCAATGAGAATTGTGTTAGTGGGATTGAGAATAATAGAGCATGGCCTTCCTTTTTTGGATTCTCTCCCAGTGACATGATGAGCTAGTTAGCTTTAGTTTGTTCTTTTCTTTCAAGCAAATGTTATGTGATCATCTTTAGCTCAAAAGAAATATACCGCATGCTGCGAGCCTCCAATGCGATCGATGCTGTTTATTCATGGTTTTAGTGTTACGTAAGTGAACCTACCCATGGAAGGGGCTTTGCAACAACAGCGAAGCCCTTTTTTTTAAAGGAACAGCAAGAGCTCTGTCATACATTATAGAAAGGAAAGCAATGGTACAGCAGTAGTAGGAGTTTTGATATAAACTAATACACTTAGTCCTTAAAAAGGAGCGTAAGCATTTCACCAGCTAAAGAAAAGGGGAGAGCCCTGGCTCCGCCCAACTGAAACGCTGACCATTTCAGCCTAAATGAATAGTTAACAGCCTACTTTCCTTTGCATTTTAGCCACGCTTTATGCCTGCTGTGCTGAGGCGTTTTGACGCGGAGTGCTGGTCCGAACCTGAGGATGTGGTTGTGAAGGCCACCCTGAACCGCCTGCCATGGTAACGCTTGTGGTGTCCTGCTGCTGCTTCAGGGAACACCGACAGACAAATTAGCCAGCGTGCGTATGTGTGTGTATATATGTAGAGAGAAATGTCATATGTGGATGTGGCCCGATGTAGATAGGAGTAGGGGTGGGCAAAGATAAACCGAAACCGAAAAACCGAACCGAATCGAATTAACCGATTATTTCGGTTTTTTCGGTTTTCGATTCGATTTTTATTTCAGGACTATTCGGTTTACGGGTTTCGGTTCGGTTTTCCACCCCGTTAACCGTAAAAACCGAACACCGAGCGCATAACTCAAGTCTCCAACTCCAATGCCCAAGGGGCCAAGCGAACTCCTACCGTCCTCCGAACCCAAATCACGACCCCGTGTCCTCGTCTCCTCCGAGCTCCGACCTCCAGTCCTCCCTCCTCTGAACCCTAGCCGCCGTCGCCACTCCACCTCCTCGTCCCAAGCCGCCGGCACCCGACGCTGCTCCCCTCCGACTCCCAGACCAACAAGGCCACCCCCTCCATCCGCCTAGCGCTTGGCCTCCATTGCAAGTTCATAACTACCTCTCCCCGCCATGAGCACCCACCAGTTCCTTACTCCCTCCTCCCCGATGGACTCGCGGACCAAATCCCCTCCTCCAGAGCAAAGGTCCCAAGCCGCTTCCGGTTGCCCAATCCCCAATTTTCCCCCAAAATCCGTACCCTAATCCCCAATTTCCCTCAAAATTTGAACCCGAAATCCTTTTGCACGCCATCCCGGCGCGAGCACAACGGCGAGGCGAGGCAAGCGGTAGTGGAGGGGGCTCGATGCCGAGGAAGAAGGATAGGTCAAGGTCCTTTTTGGTTAGTCACAGTTTCTTGCAGTTCTTGATCTTGTCCTCCATTTCTTGTCCCTTGCATTTCTTTCCCCCTTTTCCCTTTAATTTTTCTCTGTCCTTACTTGCTGCAAATGCCAAATTTCATGTCTCTTCTTGGTGACACAACCTGGCCTTTTGCTCCGCTTCAGATAAAGATGAACAGAATAAGCTGGTAGGAATAATTCAATTTCTTGGGAGCCACAGACGATTTGCTTGCGAAACTCCTCATTCACCATTGCTTCACATAGATGAACTTTGTAAGTACGAGATATATTTGTTCTGGTTTCCTATCATGGATGAATCTTTTATGTTAGATCATATAATACTCTGTTTAAGAAACTGCACATTTAGATTCATGGATAAATATTTTGGTTAACCGAAATACCAAATTAACCGAACCGAAGTTTTTCGGTTAATTCGGTTCATTTTTTCGTTCTTGTATGAGAATTTTCGGTTCTTAGTTTCTAAAAACCGAATTATTTTTAAACCGAATTAACCGAACCGATTTAGCCGAAAAAATCAAATGCCCACCCCTAGACAGGAGTGTTTGGATTCTAGCTTATAGCCTGTTTTTTTGAGACATCTACCCACAGCTTAAGATGGTGGTTCGTAGAACTTTGCTGAGAATGTAAATTAATCCAACGGATCCATGAATGTGACTTGTGAGATCGATCGTCACAGCTGCAATTGGCCAGAAGGGCAAGCCAGCCGGGCGAAATCTGTTTATACGAATTGCATTTTTGTTTACTTTATTAAGACATGTACAATGATATAGACAATGTCCGTCTATAATACATATATATGTCATCTATAGATAGTATTAAAGATAACTCATACAATAGATTGTCTATAAAGCTGTCTATAATGATCTCTTGTATAATTAATAGACTGTTTGTACAATGGTATACGCAATATAAAGCTATCTATAAGACCGTCTGTTAAATAGTAGATAGCATCATTCTCTCCCCTCTATATCATCCAAAATTCCATGTAGCATATTCTTATAGACAGCATACGTGTACCATTGTACATGCTGTGTTTATATGCTTTTTTTAAGTTGCATAAATATTAAAGCATAAGGGTATACGGTAATTACTTATCCATTCGCTTGTTTCAAGATTTATGTAATTTTTATTAAGGGGAAAAATAGAGAAGCACATATCTTACTTTATACACTGTGAAGAGTCCCCACCTCTTCAGGGATCTACTGGCTAGTAGCACAGCTAGTGTATTATTATTACTTGCCAGGGTTACGAATTTCGCTAAGATTTTAGAAATTTCGGATTTCGGCCGGGGTTAAGATTCGAAATCTCGACAGAATTCTTTTTAAAAAAATGAAAATTTTGGTTGCTACAGTATTTTGGTGAATCTCATAGAGCTTTTAGCTTTTTGGATCGAGATGGTATGCGTTTTTTTACCGGTTTTGATATTTTTAGGACTGGATTTCACTCTAAATTTTTTGTGGTGAATTATATTGCCTTTTATGAGAGGAATACATGTGAAAAGTTTGCAAAAAAAAATACATATACAAATTATGTAACCCTAAACCCTAACTTAGATTTCGGCCTTAAATGATGTATTTCAGTTTAAACCCTAAAACTTAACTTGGATTTTGACCTTACATGATGTATTTTGGCCTTAAATTGTATTTCGGTTTAAACCATAAACCCTAACTAGATTTCAACCTTAAATGATGTATTTCGGTCTAAATCCTAACTTAGATTTCGATTTTAAATTTTATTTCATCTTAAACCCTAAATCTAACTTGGGAATTTTATGTGCAAATACTTAGTATTTTGCATTCAAACAGATAGAAAATATAGATAAATACTTGTATGATTTTTTTTATATTTTTTTTAGCCTTGGGAGATTATTTCATAGGATTACGGAGAGGAACCATTGTTATCCTCTTCGTACCGCGTTATTTACTTCTTACATAAAAAACGCCAAGCCTGTTAAAATCCCCAAATAACGTACATTCGAGGAGGGTAAACTAGTTTTTCCTTTCTTTTTATAGGGATGCTGTACGGGTACCAGGGGACTGCCGACCTTTGCCGAGTACCGACGAAGCCGTCATCTTTTTTAATTCTCCTACAAACATTTTTTAAAAATGCAGTATGTTTTGAATAAATTTGTAAAAATACTTTCCACCCTAACTACGAAAGACATAATAAGTGACACGTGTCACCTGTCACACTGCTGCCACGGTAAGGTTTCTACTGAGATAGCATTACTAGGTAAGAATTAATACGACGAGGTAGCACTGCTCGCCAGATCGCTTCTTTTGAGCTCATACTACAATGTACTTTTTGCTGATGTACTGGAGCACAGCTTTTCATGTTTCTGTACTTACGTTTGAAAGATAACCAGATTTGCAAAAGGAAAATCTGTGAGAGGGCTACAAAAGGAAGAAGACGAGGGCAAGCTTGACATTGAGCTGCCACGGGCGAGAGCATTCCACGGCCGCGCGCGCGAGAGGCCGCACTGGCACGATGCAATGCAGCAAACCACATACTTGTTGGGAAACCCTAATAGCCTATTGAAGACCCATGTAGTTCCTTAGCCAAAACCTTAGATGAGCGCTATAAAAGGAGGAGGGGTCCCCCCTAATGTACAAGTATTCATTAGCAATAAAGAATTCCTGCTGTTGCTATCCCTAAACACGTGTCTCTCTCTCTTTCTGTTCTCCAATTCAGATCTGTTCGGGAACCCCGGACTATTCGATAGCGAGGTTCCTTAACACGTTATCAGCACGAAGCTCTACCGGAGTTCAGATTGAAAGGTGAGAAAGGTTGGGATTTCGGCAATTGAATCTAATCGCTTGACGATTTTATGCTCGCATCTATCCTATGCATCCGGTACTGTTCGTCACGTGGCAAGAAGCTGCAATGACATGAATCTACAGTACATATCGTTTTTTTTCTCTGCTTTACTTTTCCGTACATCTGGAAAAAAAATCGGCACCGCGCGCCTGAAGCGCCGATGCCTCCTCGGTTTGCGCGCTCGACACGAAGCCGTTGCAGCCGCGCTGACCTCCAACGTCCTGGCCTTGCGCACGCAGCGCATCGCTCCGGCCAGGAGTCGTCTCGACCCCCGTGCGCCGCCGGCACGCAGCGAGCCGCGCACACCGACTCGCCTCGACCTCCACGCCACGCCGCGCAAGAAGCGCCGCCGCCGGCCCGGCCTCGCCACGTCGCCGCGCGACCGGCTCAGCCACTCGCCGTTGCCGGCCGGCGTCACCTCGGCCTTGTCGCGCGCCTCGGCTCGCGCCTCGGCACTCGTCACACGCCGACGCCTCGGCCGTAGCTCCCCTCGGCCGACGCGCTCGGCCGTCGTCGCCGCTCGGCTCCGGCCGCGCGGCGCCGCCACCGACCGGCCGGGCCGACGGCCGCCACCGCCGGCTCGCGCCGCGCGCGCGCGCTGGCCGCCACCGCGACGAGGCCGCCGCGGCCTCGCCGGGATGCGTTGCGCCTCTGCGCCACCAGCGCCGCCAGCCGTGCGGCGGCCAGCGCCGCGCGCCTTGCTCCGCCGGCTCGGCCGAAGCGCCGCCTTGCTCCGCCGCCGCCTGGCTCGAAGCCGCGCCGCCTGCCTAGCTCCGCGCCGAGTGCCCGGCCGGCGGCGGCCATGCCGGCGCGTGGGAATGCGGCGAGTGGGAAGAAGAAG
This sequence comes from Otatea glauca, assembly GCA_036346275.1. Lineage (NCBI taxonomy): Eukaryota > Viridiplantae > Streptophyta > Magnoliopsida > Poales > Poaceae > Otatea > Otatea glauca. The sequence continues at coordinate 6,733,607 of CM070711.1, read as the reverse complement.
CACGGAGGCGGCGCTGGCGCTTGGAAAATACAGAGCGGCGGCGTGTGGAAGTTCATGCGCCAAGGAAAAAGAAAAGGAAAAGAAAAGAAAAAGAAAAGAAAAGAAAAGAAAGAAAAAGAAAAGAAGAGAAAAAAAGAGAAAAATTGAAGAAAAATTTGCAGAAAATTTTGAAAAATTGCCAGAAAATCAAGAAGATTTATTTGGCTCTGTTTCTATTTTTTCTAGCTTTATTTCTCTGTTTTTATGAATATTCTTTATGAATTTTGAATCTTTTGCTTTATTTAATTTATTGCAATGCATAGCAATTTAATTTTCTGCACTTTATGCTTATTGCAACAATTTTCTATTAGATTACACGCAGTAATCTAATGTCGGAATTTTAAAATCATGAATCGTGAATCGTGAGTTTGAAATCGTGAATCGTGAATCGGACGTGAAGATAGTTCTTGGGGGCAAGAAGCTCCGTGCTGCGATTAGTCTAGGGTCCTCGCAGGACGTGAAACCTACCGTCGAGCAGAACGATCAAGTCTTGCACTGCCGTTTAAATGCATGTATCGCTTTTTCTTTTAGATTATGGTTGTTAGCATTTTCTTTTGAATAATGAATAGTAAGCTCTAGAAGAGCATACTTCTCTCATGAATATATATGCAATTTATTTTTTATTCCAGTATTCTTTCATTTACAAGCAATATTTGAATTATTTTGCCTCTGTTTGATTGGGGTTATATTTCTTGTATCTAGAAATCGTGTAGCGCCCAAATGGAAGAGATATGCATTGTTGATAGTGGCACAAAAAATACCATCTTAAGAGAGTCTAAGTATTTCCAGTCGATCACGAAGAACGCTGGAAAGATTACTACGATCGCAAGAAGCGACTCATATGTAATCGGCTCAGGAAGAGCCATAATTATATTGCCTATGGGTACAACTTTGGTAATTGAAGAAGCCCTTTTGTACCCTGAATCAACGCGCACTCTCTTAAGCTTTAAAGACATCCGCGCCAATGGTTTTCACGTAGAAACCAATGAAGAAAATGGCAAAGAATACTTGTGCATCGTGAAGCACGCGGTATGTGGAAAAATGGTATTAGAAAAATATCCCTCATATGAATCTGGGTTGTACTACACGAACATTCATGCACCCGAAGTGTATACTTCCTTGAAGACTGCTTTTAGAAGCTCGAGTTATTTTCTTTATGGCATGGTAGATTAGGTCACCTGGTCTTAGAATGATGAGAAATATAGTGAACAACTCACAAGGTCATGGTATTAACGTTAAAAATTTCCGAATCATGAAGATTTTGTGTGCCTGCATGTGCCACCGGAAATTAATAACTAGACCCTCTGTCATGAAAGCGCAAAGTGAAATCCCTGCATTCCTGGAACGCATCCAGGGGGATATTTGCGGTCCGATTCAGCCCCTGTCAGGGCCATTTCGATACTTTATGGTGCTCATCGATGCTTCCTCGAAATGGTCGCATGTATGCTTGTTGTCAACAAGAAACCATGCTTTTGCAAAGTGATCTCGCAGATCATAAGAATTAAGAATGCTTTCCCTGATCATCGCGTGAAGTCCATTAGAATGGACAATGTCGGAGAATTTACTTCAAAGGCATTTGATGATTATTGCACAGCAACAGGGATAGCAGTTAAGCACTCTGTACCGCACGTCCATACGCAGAATGGACTAGCGAAGCACTAATAAAGAGGATTAAGTTCATTGCCGACCGCTTTTGCGAGTTGTAACTTGCCCAACACTTGTTGGGGACACGCGATCGCACGCAGCAGCTCTTATCGATTTTAGACCGTCGGCCTACAATATCCATTCTCCTATGCACTTGTGCACGGATCATCCCAAGATCTCCCATCTTAGAAAATTTGGGTGTATGGTATATGTACCTATACCACCCCTCGGATCGCAATGGGCCCTCTCCGTAAGTCCGGGATATCGTTGGTTATGAGAGTGCATCCATAATCGTATTTGGAACCCATGATCGAGATTTGCATACTGACCGGTTCGATTGCATTTTTGACGAGGATCGTTTCCGTCATTAGGGAGGAAATCAACCTTTGGATGAAAAATGCCGAGAAATCATATGGCATTCCACCGATCCCCGCACATGACCCCGCACTAATGAAGCAAATCAAGAAGTCCGAAGATAATTGATTTGCGAATTTAGCAAATGAACTGCTGATCATTTTTGTGATCTCAAGGCGTGGTTAAGTCGCATGTACCGCAAGGAATGCACCGAGAGGTAGAAATACCAAAGAAAATAGAAGGTATCCTCAACCTGCTCGGATGCCTCAAAGAAAAGAGCAGCAACCTGGCTCCTCAAACCCAAAGTACCCGAGACGTCTGCAGTAAAATCAAGGCGAGAGGACTTACCACAACCAATCACGAAAATACCCCAAGGAAAGAAGGGAGCCAGTTGAGACACACCGGAAAGAAGCCAACGAAAAGGCAATTCCGGACTTGAATCTTCCATCAAGGAAGTCGCGGAAATAATGTGTGCGCACACATAGGCGATGAAAAACTAAAGGAACTTGCTCTGCGATAGGGAAAAGCAACAAGAGCAAGTAGAAGTGCATGAAGCACCCCATGAAGAAATGGCCATAAACTTTGTAATAACAGAGAATCCTGAATAGAGCAACGACCAACGTTGATGCATACTTTGCAAAGAAGATTGCCTCAATCATTGATCATGATCCCGAGCCTGCATCTCGCAGAGTGCAAGAAAATGCTAGATTGGGAAGAATGGAAAAGGCAATCAACTGCAGAGTTAGTCTCTCCAACAAAAGAGAGGTGTTTGGGCTCAGATGCCGCACACCTCCCCATATAAACCCCAGAGGTCACAAATGGGTCTTTGTTCGAAGAGAAATGAAAACAACGGTTGTAAGGTACAAAGCAAGGCTCGTAGCTCAAGGTTTCACTCAACGTCCCGGAGTTGATTATGAAGAAACCTATTCTCCGGTCATGGGAGGAATTACCTTTAGATATTTGATCTCAATGGCAGTCAACTTGAAGTTGAGAATGAAACTAATGGATGTTGTCACAGCCTACTTGTATGGAAACTTGGATTCGGAGATATACATGAAAGTACCGAAGGAATTCCTATCCCGAACCAAGATGGAGCAAATAGAAACCTGTACAGTGTGAAATTGGAGAAATCACTGTATGGGCTGAAGCAGTCAGGAAGAATGTGGTACAATCATTTGAGTGACTTTCTCTGCAAGAAAGGCTACACAAACAGCGAAGATTGTCCATGTGTGTTTATACAGCGATCCCCGAATGGATTCTGTATAATCTCCGTCTATGTAGATGACTTGAACATCATAGGGACGGATGAAGAAATTGAAGAGGCATGCTCATACTTGAAGTCTGAGTTTGAAATGAAAGATTTGGGTAAAACCAAGTTTTGTTTAGGCTTGCAGCTTGAACATGTCCAAGGAGGAATCTTGGTACATCAATCAACCTACACGCAGAAAGTGTTGGAAAGATTTGGATTTGAAAAGGCATATCCTGCGAAGACTCCAATGGTCGGAAGGTCACTCCAAGCAGACCTAGATCCATACAGACCTAGAGAAGAGGGGAAGGAAGTCCTGGGAGCAGAATTCCCATATCTGAGTGCAATTGCAGCGCTCATGTACCTTGCGAATAGCACTAGACCGGACATTGCGTCATTTGTGAATTTGCTAGCTCGATGCAGGCGTAACCCACCAAAAGGCATTGGAAAGGGATCAAGGACATCTTCCGTTACCTCCAAGGAAGCAAAGACCTTGGTCTGCATTTTTAAGAAATAATGAATTGAATTTGGTTGGCTATGCCGATGTTTGGATATTTATCGGACCAGCATATTGGTAAGTTCCAAAGCGGCTATGTTTTCCTATGTGGAGGAACAAAGCAATTTCTTGGAAGTCGTCTAAGCGCACTCTTGTCTCGACGTCGACAAACCACTCGGAAATCATCGCTTTGTATGAAGCATCCGTGAATGTGCATGGCTCGGAAGAATGGTTCACCACATCCGTAAGTCATGTGGTTTGAACATTGAGCAAACTCCACGATAATTTATGAAGATAATGCACTTGTGTTGCCCAAGCACAAATGGGTTATGTGAAGAGCAATCTCACGAAGCATATCAACCCCAAGTTCTTCTATGCTCATGAATTGCATAAGATGAACGAGATCAAGATATTGCATACTAAGTCATGTGAAAATCTTGCAGATTTGTTCACTAAATCACTCCCAAAGATCTACCTTTGAAAGATGCGTGAAAGGAATTGGGATGATGAGACTTAGAGAAGTGCAGATTTCAGGGGGAGATATTTCACATACTCCCACATGAATCTCGAAGATGAATTATGAATACCCAACATGAATCTTGAAGATCAGCAATTGAAGTTGGGAGAATTGTACTCTTTTTCCTTAGCAAGTTTTTCATGAAGTTTTCTTGCATAAGGTTTTAACGAGGCGATTCGTGCAACATAGTAAGCGTATGCTATGTACTCTTTCTCCAAGTATTTTTTCCCACTGGGTTTTTCTGGAGTTTTAACGAGGCATATGCATCTCGCGGCAAAGGGCCCAAGGGGGAATATTGGGAAACCCTAATAGCCCATTAAAAGCCCATGTGGTCCCTTAGCCAAAACCCTAGATGAGCGCTATAAAAGGAGGAGGGGTCCCCCCCTAATGTACAAGCATTCATTAGCAATAAAGAATTCCTGCTGTTGCTATCCCTAAACATGTGTCTCTCTCTTTCTGTTCTCCAATTCAGATCTGTTCGGAAACCCCGGACTATTCGATAGCGAGGTTCCTTAACAATACTCACCGTGCGGTGCAATCGTCTTATCCCCGCGCCGCACGCCCGCACCGTCTCCGTGTCCTCTCGGGCCGCGCCATCAGCTTCCAACGTTTCCCTCGAGCTCGAGGCCCTAACCCCATTGCGGCGACCATGCGACAGCCGATCCAGCGGCTGAGACGCTCCGCACCATGCGCCGTTAGCTGGGCTGGTTTCTTCGCATCTGGGCTCAACTCACCGCCACCTCGGCTTACGTAGTCTGCCTGGGCCGTCCACAGCACGACACATCTGCGTTAGGACCAGCGGCCGGTGCGACACTGATATCGGGCCTTCACGGCTCCCGACAAGGTTTCAGTTGAGATGCTCGAATGGGCGGTCCGGCACGGTCCGACTCGATTAAAAAACGGCACGGACAGTTTAGATACGATCCGTTTTGGTCCAACTAATAAACGGATCATGTCGTGCCGGCCCACATGCCGAGGAGGCAGCCCAAGCATAGCCCGCAGGGCTAACGGGCCGTGTCATGCCGGCTCGGGTCCGACAGGCGGTAACGGGCCGTGTCGGTCTGTTAGCGCCAAAAGAATTCAAAAAAAACTCCAGAAAATTATAAAATAGAAAAAGTATGAAAAAATAAAGAAAAAATATGAAAAAAATCATAAAATTTCTAATCGTGCCATGCTGACCCGTTGTGCCGACCCAAGCACGGCACAGGCGAGTGGGCCGTGCCATGCTTGAGCCGGGCCAATAGTGTCATGCCTCGGGCCGGCCCGTTTGGACATCTCTAGTTTCAGTATAGTCTCTATGGGACTGCAACTTAAGGTTTGGGCGTTTCATCGAGCGAACAGAGGGCCTAGATCTTCTAAATCCATGTGCTACAGTGTTCACTACAATACTGCTACAATACAAAATTGCTACAGTGATTTTGCTAGGGTACTCCGAATCAATCTGGACCGTCGCTTTCCGATCCAATGGTACACACATAACTGCTTAAGTTGCAGTCTCTAAGGGACCGCACAAGAACCTTGTCCTCACGCTCCATGGTCTCGCCCACGACGCTGCACGTGCGATCTGTTCGAACTGCTCGAGGCCCAGGTAATTAAACCACTAGTAGCCCAGGTTATATGTATAGGACTAGGGTCTCCTAAGATTATTATCCCAATGTAGTGGTACGATAGGAGGTTTTTCACTGTATGCTCTTTCCCATGTCCGTATCTATTTAAAAGGGCATATCTAAGTCATCAGATCTGGCACAACAAAAATCAGTGACACAGCATTATTTAGCAAGCTTAAAACAAATCTCTATCCGACACAACAAATACAGTGTGTTACAACACTGTAACATTTCCTCATAGGATGTAACAAAAATAATAGCAATCGCAACAATAATTACTAGAGCGTGCAATACAGTCACATTTAGTTTCACCAACCTATGAAAAATAAGAGATGTTGTAACAAAGCAATAGACCCACTTTAATAAAAAGTATTCTCATGAACCAAATTGGTTCAACATCCAAAAAAAAAAGTAAAACCAAAAAAACTATATCGACAAAAATAAAACATTGCTACAACAAAATGCAAAGGCTACCGAAACACCTACAATAATTATAGCAAGATGTTGCAACAACGAGAAGAAACAAACGGCCATAATAACTCAATTTACCCATTGCAACAATTTTGACATTATGATTGCAAGACAAGTCTACCGTTGACCCACACCATCGCCTTGTCGGTAGGCTTGGATCCGATGAGGGTGAGGCTAGGCCACACCACCACCTTGCTATCAAGATCGTGCCATCCTCCGTTCGCCTCCTCCATGCCGGTGAATTTGGATCTGAATAGGATGAGCTCGACCCACATCACCAAATCTCTATCAAGCTCAAAGAGACCTTGTTGCCCAACCATAGAGCTCGGGAAGCCTCACTCCACCATCACTTGCCCCTGTTGGCTCAGGTGGACTCAAACGTCATCACGCAGAATGAAGGTTGTAGGCGAAGCATAGGAGAGGGGTGGAGCATAGAAAACAAGGGAAGATGGGGATTGAAAGGGGTGCATCACGAAAAGAGGAATGGAGGTGCACAAATAATTGGAGACGATGAGGACGAAAGTGGAGTAGATTACACATCAAGAAGAGTAGATAATGGCTAGATGAGTGGATAAGAACAAACCACATAGTGTCCAAAGTTGGATGTTCACTCGGACAGTCAAGGTCCAAAAATTTCCTAGAAGAAAAAACTATAGGCATTGCTAGCGTCCGTACGTACGATGGGAACCATCGTCGAATGTCACTTAAAGATGTAAATTTTAGTCTTTCGATCTATGCAAAAATTTGTAATAAGCTTTCACAAAACAAATCTCACATGCAACAAACACAAAAACACAGCCCAAAAATGCAACAAATGGGAATTATTTATGCAAAGGTAAAAAACTATCATTAGTTTGCGACAAAGATATCAGGTAAACTGTGCAACATTTGAATCTAACTTGTAGAGCATTTTCATTTCATGTGCACAACTATGAACAGTTCAACACAAGATATTGTTCATGAAAAGGTTCAGTTCAAGAATTTGTTACTAAAACTTCTAAAAGATATAGTCGAGACATTTCAAATCACCTACCGCAACAATATGCAGTATCGGTTGTAACATAAAGAAATCCACTTCAAGAATTTGTTACTGCAACATCCAGAAGATATAGCCCCATATTTCAAATCACCTATTGCAACAATAATTAGCACCAATTGCAGATGGCGAGGGCGGCACACTCGGACAGACGCTAGGCATCATTTCTGAGCATAAGTAGCTGCTCCTACCTTAGAGCTCAGAGGACGAAGCGGCGGCACCCACCTGGGAGCTCAAAGGATGCGCTCACCGATGAAGTCAGAGGACTCTACCTACCGCCACCACTTATCCACTGTGATGTAGATGACACGGTGCCTCGTCTCCTCCCTACAACATCACGTCGTTGCCAACCATCCACCACCATTGGCCTCCCCACCTCCTCCGACCTCGGCTTCACTAGATCCGGCGAGCTTCGGTTGCTCCTTGCAAGGAGAGACCCCCGCACGAGCTCCGATTGCGGTGGACGGCCTTGTCAAGTGTGAGTGGAGACAAGCTCTGACCAGTAGGTACATAGCAGCGGAGCTTGGGATGTTAGAGTTGAAGCAAGACACTACTAGGAAAACCATTATTAACGATGGGAAATGTGGTCGTTAGAAGTTTCTAATGACCACTAAATTGTGGTCATTAGCCGTCGTTAAAGACTCCGCCGTTAATAGTATTAACGACCACCTAAAGTTTTCCCTTGTTAAAAAATTAACGACAGGGTAATATGTTATCGTTAATTATGTAGTATCAATGACCACATTTCTAGCATTATCGATTATTTTTTTGGTCATTGTTAATATTGCGGTAGCCACTATTGTAACATTAACGACCACCTATTTCATCATCATAAACTGTGCTTGGGGCACTTTCATGGTACTAACGATCACTAGTTTTGTATTTACGTCCGCTTTTTTATCACAAAAGGCTATGCAATATGTAATAATAAACATAATTCTGTAACGTATCATTAAGAACCACCTTTTATTCATTGAAACCAAATAATTGAACTCATTCTTTGCATCCAATATTTAAGATGTAATACAAATCTAGTAACATTCATCAAAAAAATTATTCAGCACTAACATTACGGTGGCTAACCTAATCTAACATCAAAACTACTACTAGAAATCTGATAAATTTCTGAATCTTCAACTAAGAGAAACAATAACATTGTTCTTAGTGAATGATTGCAAAACATCCGTTCATCAAACTATTGGCATAGCTTGTCATGCACATACTCTACTTCATTTGGAGGTCTACAAAAAGAACACAATTTATATCAGTTAATAGATATAAATGAATTGGCGTAGAAATAAGAAACTATAAGAACATATATCAAATCATTTTAAGTGTAGAGATTACATACATGATCATGTTCAGATTCATGTGGGCTAGCATCATTATGATCGTCATGCCTACCAAGCAAACAACTCTTCGTTTCTGCCCATTCTTCCTGCACCTGGCTCATTCGATCCATGATCTCATGATTTTGTTTTTGAAATGTCTTATTGTTTTCGTCAATGCTTGAAGTCTAGATAGCAATTCAGCCTTAGTAACTGTTGAACCTCTCAAATCTCTTGCTTTAATGCCCCCCACTATATCCCACTACGTGATCATATCGCTTTGAAGGGTAACACTTGTCCATAACTTCAATATTTGAAAGACTAGGATTCAATTTGATTGCATTTTCAATTTGTGCCTGTAATGCAAAATGTGTATTTAAGTACTTAACTCTTACCCACAAATATATATTATTTAATGTAATTCATAAGAAAAGATTTCACATTACATGCTTGCTGGAGGTTTCAGCATCTACCAAAGCTTCCCCCTTCTTGTGAGTGTGAAAAAACAACTTATCCATACTTGTGGCATATTTTCCTTTCCTTCCTGTTGGAATAGATAGAAATATTTAATTTGTCAACTATTATTTGAAGTGCAAATGGGTAAAGAAGTTTAGTACATACCATATCCCAGATTATCTCTATAGGGTTTGCTGCTGGTGTGATGAGGCATTTTCAAGTTAGATCTTTTTTTTTTTGAGTTTCTAATGCTCTTTCCCTAACATATAATTGAATGAAAATACTTGTTATATACACATAAGCTATCACTTGTGAACTATAAAAAGATTGTAAAATAAGCAACAACATTAACACTTACTCTAAACTCCTTGCTATAGAAATGCTCCTTAACGATTCACTCCCAATCAAATTTGTTAACGACCTTAGGAACATTTTTTATAGTCTCCTGCATAGTCTTTGCTGGTTTCACAAAATATCGATTTAATCTCCACGCCAATTGATCCAAAGATCTTTGACATGCTCCATTATCTCATCTTTGTATGTGTCAATTTTAATATTTTCATCTTTGTTTTCAGACTTGTCGATACTATGAAAAAATAGGCACCTCTCTAATGGAACTTGTACCTTAATTGTCTAAAAAATGTGCTCAAGAGCTGTGCTACTAATGTTTGCCCATGCTTTCACCCTTAATGGGGTAATGTTAGTATCACGTGCTGTTCTGCCTAGGTGCCATTTGACAACACGAACGTTAGAATAGAAAAACAAACAAAAGATTAACCTGCAATTAGAAAGAACATCACAAGTTCTCTGGTCCAAAACCTAAACCATCACAAGTTCCCTATTTTTGGTTACGCAACCAAGAATAGGAACAAAATTAGGAGAGATATAGGGAAAATGAATCAATCTGTAGCTTCATCGTGAAGTGGCCGTCGAGAGGAAGGGCACAGGGGAGGGGCTCAAGGGAAGGAGCAGTGGAGGGGCGTTGTGGATGGGGGCGGTGGGGATGGGCGCCGCGCATGGGATGGAGCACAAGGGAGGCGATAACAGATTATTATTTTTTTGTTACAAAGAAATCTGAGTAGTTTTAGGAAGAGGGAGTTAATCCTAAGTAGCTCAAGTTTGCACCAAAAAAAATCTACCGTTTTTTTTTTCTAGACCATCCTGCTTTTCAATGTTCAGCATGTAGGTAATATGGTAAAATCGTAGGCATTAGAATGTGCAATTATGCACTACATATTACATACTATTCAGGTGATCATTTGTTCTCCAAATGAGCTAAAAATTTCATAGAGAACTCCCATTTGCACCAAAAACTTGCCACAAAAATTCGCCATTGGAATTCATTCTATATTACCTAGGAAAAATCATTGAAGTCGACTCACCCCACTTACACTTCTAACATGCAACAGAAATTCGCCGCTTGAATTCATTCTATGCGGTACAGAAAAAATCATAGAAGTCGACTCACCCTCTTTGCCTACGCCGTTCAATTCTATCGCCTATTCAAGAGAACATTTATTCTCCGAATAAGGAGAAAATTTCATGGTAGACTCCCACTTGCAGTGCTACCATGCCACAGAAATTCGCCTCTCGATTTCATTCTGTATTGCCCAGGAAAAATCATGGAAGTCAGCACACGCTCTTTTGCGTACACCGTTTGACTCTATTAGGCTATTCAGGCGAGCATTTGTTCTCCAAATAAGCGAAAAATTTCACAGGAACTCCCACTTGCGCTTGTAACTTGCCACAAAAATTCCCCATTGGAGTTCATTCTATATTGACTAGGAAAAATAATAGAAGTCGACTCAGCCTTTGTTGCCTATGTCGTTTTGCTCTATTAGCCTATTCAAGCTGGTCTTTGTTCTCCGACTAAGCTAAAAATTACTCAAAGAACTCCCGCTTACACTTCTAACATGCAATAGGAATTCGCCACTGGAATTCATTTTGTGCAGTACATGAAAATTCATAGAAGTTGACTCACCCTCTTTGCCTACGCTGTTCGGTTCTATCGCCAATTCAAGAGAACATTTATTCACCCTCTTTGTCTATGCTGTTCAGTTCTATGGCCAATTCAAGAGAGCATTTATTCTCCGAATAAAGAGAAAATTTCATGATAGATTTCCACTTGCAGTGCTACCATGCCACAGGAAGTTCGCCCTCGAATTCATTCTGTATCGCCCACACGCTCTTGGTAGCGCCTTTGGCCATTTGGAATGTTTAGCCTTTTGATTGGTCGCTAACGGTTTGGATTCTTATCCTTTTATTATGCCAAAAATGCTGCATAGTGTGCTTATTGCTATCTATCCGAAAGATGCTAGACGAACGACCACCCACACCGAGGCATGCAACTCAACGACGGGCAATCCTTTGGTTGTGCGAGTGAGATTGCGGCCCCACAACTTGAACACGGAAATGGGCCAAACTACTCCCGACGACCACATATCGGAACATAAATACGATTCTTTCTATCGGATACGGTTTCGATAGCTCACTATCCGTCGGATACATATAATTCGAATATTTATAGACCAGATTATTCAGATATGCACATAGGCTGGACTAAGGCTACTCTTTTGACCTAAAAGGTTTCTAAATTTTGAAATCATTTTCTAATTCAATTAATATATAAATCAAATTTCAATTATTAAAATTTGCAAACCAACTCTAAAAATTACAAAAAATAAATTAGAAAAGTTCCTAACACAATCTAACATTTAAAAATTTTATTTTTAAGATTTTATCAGCTTTTAAATTTTCTTGAAAATTCAAAAACTATTGTCCTTAATAGGAAAATATTTTAAATAAGTAGCAAAAAACTCATAAATACATAATTTATTATTTTAAACATAATTGAACAAAGAATACAAATCTTGAGTCATTACATGTTCTTTATGAATGTTTGGAGCAAATAAATTAGTTACGTTTTTTTTCATTTTGTGTGTATAATTTAAAGGGTTTTTATGTTCCGATAAATATCCGTGACTGTATTCAATTCGTTTCAATTCGTATTCGCTCCATATCCATATTTTACAGTATTCGTATTCATATCCAGATTATCCGTATTCATATCCATATCCAAGAAAAAAATGAAAATAAATATAACAACACCATTATCTATCTATATCCGATCCATTTTCATCCTAGTTACCCATTCCCAAAAACTATCGGTATGACGTCGCTCCCATGCATGTCCTCAACCATAGTTGTTTCTAACCACACGCACACGCACGTGGTACATTGGTGTCGTCGCACACCTTATCCTGAATCTTGTCTTACGCCTGCGTTGTCTCAAGTTTGCATTTACACAAATAGTGTAGTAGCATCAGATATATCGATCCATTCATCTAAAAAAGATATATCGATGATCGATCCATATACGTACATCCCATTAATATGAAAAGAGACAGAACCTTTCCTTGTATATATATTTACACAAGCAGGCCCAGTTGAAACAGACGTCGAAAACAACTTGAAGCATCCGCGTGAAACACGAGAGAGCTCAATAATACATCGAACCGTAGGATAGGCTAGCACTAGCAGTGCGGCACCTGTCTCTATGACCACAGGCCTACGGCCCAACATGTTCTATAGATTGTTTGTGTAGATTTTTCATAAGTATTTTTTAGGATATAAACCCGTGATATAACTTATGGATTATGGGCCTTAAGACGAGTACATGCTATATATATACATATAGCTAGGGATATAACTGAACAGCAGGCAATGGCGATGGCCAAGCAACTCTCGATCCACATGATGAGCGCTCTCTTGGCCATCAGCCTACACGACGCCGCGGGCGACGCGGCGCCGCTTATCCACATGTTGCGGCCGCTCGTCGGCTCGGCCGGCCAGCTCGCCGTGGCGGACCAAGGCGCGCCGTGCGACAGCTGGCGCGTCGGCGTGGAGGCGCACAACGTGCGGGGCTGGAAGACCATCCCCCGCTACTGCGAGGGCTACGTCGGGCACTACATGCTCGGGAGGCACTACCGGCGCGACAGCAAGGTCGTCGCCGACGAGGCCATCGCCTACGCCGAGGGCCTCGAGCTCTCCGGCAACGGCACCGAGGTGTGGGTGTTCGACGTCGACGAGACCACCCTCTCCAACCTCCCCTACTACGCCAAGCATGGCTTCGGGTACGTACGTACGTGCATGTCGCAGGATGTATATGCTCCATTTAATCATTCAGACTCAGATAGCTAGCTAGCCAGGTATGGCTTTTAACATGAACGTTGTGTGCGTGTATGCATTCATGCAGGGTTGAACTGTACAACGCGACGGCGTTTAACCAGTGGGTGATGGCCGGGAAAGCGCCGCCGTTGCCGGAGACGGCGAGGCTGTACGGGAAGCTGCTGGTCCTCGGCATTAAGGTCGTGTTCCTGACCGGCAGAACCGAGTCCCAGAGGAAGGTCACCACCGCCAATCTCATCGAAACCGAGTTTTGCACCTGGGAGAAGCTCATATTAAAGTACGTACACGTTAATTCATTCGTTTAAATCGCCGTACGCACGTATATGTTGCAGCTTAACTCCGAAGGTTAATTAGGGTTACGAGCTAATTTATAAAATATTATTTTATAATCTATATTATTAAGATATATTAATAAGAAGAAGAGTTCATTTGTACTAAAAATTTGATAATTTGATTCCATCGACTTTTATATGTAAGAGAAATATCGTGTAAAATATATTTTTTATGTGATGGGATCAAATAGATTATATCTCAACTATTATAACATGGATCCACCATATAAATAACCATATCTATTTTCATTTAATTATTATATATTCAGATTTAGCTATATGGATGTTACCTTTGTAAGTAGTATAGAAACCAAATTGCTAACTAATTTTCTTTTTTTATTCCGAATGTATTTAATTTGGATTGAATTTGATATGGACTCTTTTTTTATTTGTTAATTATTATTCGAATTTTGGTTGTTCACGTATGTTACTTTAGAAATCATACGGAAATCAAATTGTTAATATTTCTTATTTTTCATTCCAAATTTTAATTAATTTGTATTGAATTTGACATGGACCCGTTCTTTTAGTTTGTTAATTTTCATTTAATTATTATTCCAAAATTTAGTTATTTGTGAATGTTACTTTGGAAGTTATATGACAATCAAATTATAGATTTCCTTTATTTTTTATTCCAACTTTTAGTTAATTTAAATTGTAATTGACATGGTATCTTTATTTTAGTCTTATAAATTAATATATGGCAAGATCTTTCTGATTAATGCACGAGCTTTCTCGGTTTAATTATTATTCTAAAATTTGGTTATTTATGGATGTTACTTTAGAAGTCATATGGAAATCAAATTGCTAGTTTGTCTTTATTTTTCATTCCAAATTTTACTTAATTTGTATTGAACTTTGACATGGACTCGTTCTTTTAGTTTGTTAATTTTTATTTAATTATTATTTTAAATTTTAGTTATTTGTGAACTTACTTTGGAAGTCGTGTGAAAATAAAATTGTAAATTTTTTATATTTTTATTTTGAATTTCAATTAATTTAGATTGTAATTAACATGGCCTCTTTCTTTTAATCTAAACCGTTATAACTCGAAAAGATGGCTAAATCTCGTGGTTAATGTACGAGCTTTTTCAGAGTGTTTAATTAGTAGACAGATAGAGATTGAACTGGTCGTTTAATTAGTGTCATGCGAGTGTTTATGTGTGTACATGCATGCAGGCCGGAAGGTCTGGGGACGTCAGCGGTGGAGTACAAGTCGGCGGAGAGGAAGAAGCTGGAGGACGCCGGGATGGTGATCGTGGGCAACATCGGCGACCAGTGGAGCGACATCCTCGGCCCCTCGCAGGGGATGCGCACCTTCAAGCTGCCCGACCCCATGTACTACATCGGCTAGCTGCGAAAATTAACTTATACAGTTATATCTAGTGCTTGAAATAATTTAAGCTCTCGTGCATGTACGCATGTAAAGCACGCACTTGCTACGTACAAATTAATGCCAATAAGCGGAAGGAGATTTGATATTGTGTGATGTATATATCTTGTCTTCATGACGTGCTTTGGTGAGTTTATGCATCATCAAACTGTTGTTTTATGTATTTTTAAGAGACAACGGAGGGTTTAGGCACTCCTGAACTTCTTTATTTACTCTAACAAAACTGTCTACATCAAAGTTTACAAGAGATGTAGGCTTCCTGCAAAGCAGGTACCTCCTGCAATCAAGAGCAAAAAGAGTGGCTGCTCTGATAGTTTGCGTACACCATGCTAGAGTCGGTTCCGAACTTCCGATGACTGTCCCCGCGGAGCTCTTGTGTCCAAAGTTTGAAATGACGAACAAACATGCGGACGACAGATTGTTTGTCTTGTTGGAGCTAATTGTAGAGATGATTATATTTCTTTATGTTCATAATTTATCATCTTGTTCCTTGAATAATGTCATTATTATTTATTAGCAAGCTAGTATGTGACTTATTTGTGAAACTCTATATATAACTTGTGATGATTATTCTAAAGTGATCCCTAGTCGATAAACATATGAGGACTCATGAATAGACTAGCATATGTATTGGTTGATGACCATGTTTCACGGGTCATGGATATAGACATATCAAACCAATAATTGGACACATGTTAGAGAATATGGAGTTGGATCGATCTACCTTGAGACTAGGGGTGCAATCGGA
The DNA here is from genome assembly GCA_036346275.1 of Otatea glauca. NCBI lineage: Eukaryota > Viridiplantae > Streptophyta > Magnoliopsida > Poales > Poaceae > Otatea > Otatea glauca. Next base: position 6,717,752 of record CM070711.1, on the reverse strand, counting down.
TCGGATATTTTCCGACCGACCGACCGACCGGATGTGTTCGGATCGGATTCGGATAATTTTTTCGGATATATTTCGGATTCGAATTCGGTTTCGGATACTTTATTTCGGATTCGGATTCGGATTCGGCAGATAACTATCCGTCGGATCGGAATATTCCGAAAAATAATTCGGATATATCCGATTGTATTTCTTCGGATATCCGGTTTCATGTTGAATTGAACCCACATACTGACATACATACTTGATACTTCTAAGGTCTAACTCTAACCCTAGACGTTTTTTCGACTCCACGCCTATCTTGGCGTCTCATCCGCCGCCGCCTGGGGCTGGGCCTCCCACCGCCACCCTCCCATCATCGCCTGGCCTCCCGTCGTCTCCCTCCCGCCGCCGGCTGGGCCTCCCGTCGTCACCCTCCCGCCACCGCCCACGCCTCCGCCGCCGCCTCTCCTCCAGCTCCAGATCTCCACGCCCATCTCACCTACCTCCGCCCCGGGTCTCCCGCCCGCCTGCTGCCGTCGCCGGCCTTGCCTTGGCCGAGGTCGCCTGCGCCAATCCTGGACTCCCGACTTCCTGTGCCTCTGCGCCTCCGCCGCCGAGGCCTCATCCTCCCACTCGGCACCTCACCTGAGCAGCTGAGTCCCGATTTCCTCCGCCCGAAATCCGGCTTCCTCCTCCAACTGCGCCTGAGCCCTGGCTTCCGCCGACCTCACTGTACTGGTGAGTGGTGACCTCCTACTGGTGTGGTAACTGACTAACTGGTAAGTATTCTTTGCAAAAGGAGAATAGAAATAAGTATTCCTTGCTTATTTGGGTGGAGTTGAAATAATCAAGTTTTGAATGTCGCTCAAACAGCATCATGCCATGCTGCTTGAATTTCCCAATGTGGTAAATCGTATATGCCATTCTGAACTAATCACTGCTTAATTTTATCTATAATCTCAACAACACATAAAAGTTAAGTTTGCCCATCATGGTTGAGAAGTAATGCAGATTGATTAGTACATATTGTTCTTTTTCTAGCTACATTGAGGTTGACAAAGACAATTCTTGGAAATATGCATGCATGTTCAGACTTGATCAGGGAAATGGCACACCTTGTCGCTCAAGCAGCACGCTGGTGTAGTGATTGATTCACACCATCCGCCAACAATGATCAGATTCTTAGAACTATCACATGCATGATAATTAAGGACATGGACTTAAATACGAATGGATAGATTAATTGCAATGTCAAGTAAGAAATTTTCAGATCTTTCTCAATTCTCAAATCGAATCACCTGAGAAAGAAAAGGAAACCTATCAGATATTCCTTCCTGATTACATGATAACATGTTGAATACTAAAAGTACACCTATCAGATATATGTGAGATGTGATATTTTTTTAGATCAGCATATATGTTCATTGATAACTTTTTTCCCTTCTTGCGATATGGTTCAAGTTGTCTATTGCTTCTGATCTCTTATATTTGCAAACTTTTAGATTGCGTTCATTCCATTATCACTGCTGGTGATCCTGACTTGGCAACCATAGCGAAAGCACTGAAGATTCTTGACGCATGTGCTTTTGAGCTTAAGTAGTAATTTGGTGTTCTTACTATTACTGAAAATCTGATGATTTACTAAAGGTAACCAATTGTAGTTGCTAGCAAATGTGAATATATGAGTATTGCTTTGTTGCAAATTGCATGAATGATTTGTATTGCTTTGTTGCGAAATTGTCTGTAGTTTTCAATTTTGTGTAGTTTTCAATTTTGTGTGACAAGATACATTGTAATTACTTTTTCTTATGTCTTTGGCAAATACCCTTTATCTTGAGTAACACAAAGAAAACATTAGTGTTGCTCGTTTGATTAGTTGTCCTCTCCAGATCCAGTTACTTATCTTTATCTCAGTAAATCCTAATGATTGTGTCTTTTTGTGTTAAAACCAGTTGTTGCTTTGTGATGGAGTCTGGCAGTGCTAGCGCAAATGTGTGTGCAACTAGTGGAGCGTCACTTACTGCCACACCTGGTACAAGTTTGTCTGCACCGAGTGCTCATGCATTAGCAGCTCGAGAGCCTCTTGCATCTCAAGTCGAAGGATCTCAAGTGAATGTGATATCACCGAGAAAATGAGCCTCCTAGCAAAAGGCAAAAGAAGTCCATCTCCAAGGTATGGGAGCACTACACTAAGGATATTGTGACAAAACCGATTCAAATGGTGTAGTTATAAAGGAACTTTGGGCGAGATGCAAGAAATGTCCTTACAAAGCCCGATGTGAGACAACAAGGGGCACATCATGCTTTATAAATCATTTAAAAAACAAGCATTCTATAACTCCAGGACAACAAATGATCAAACTAGAAAAGGGTGAAGATAGCACTGCCAATGTTCAGACATATAGATTCGATGCTGAAACTAGCCTTAGAAAGTGGCATTTGGCACTTGTTATGCATGAATATCCCTTTAATATGGTCGAACATGAGTACTTTGTTGACTTCATCAAGTCTTTGCGTCCTAGTTTTTCATTCAAGTGTCGCACAACTACAAGAAATGCTATAATGGAAATGTTTAATGAGGAAACAAAGAAGTTGTATGATCATTTCAAATCTCTTTCATGCCGTTTTTCTGCAACCATGGATATGTGGACCTCAAATCAAAATAAAGGTTATATGTGTGTCACCGTGCATTGGATAGATGATAATTGGCAGATTCAGAAAAGAATTGCTAAATTCATGCATGTTAAAGGCAGCCACACAGTACTAATCTAGCCACGAGTTCATCAAGAGTGTGATGCATTGGAACCTTGAAAAGAAGCTTTTTGCTCTCACTATGGACAATGCCTCATCTAATGATAAGTGTGCTGCAGAACTTATTGCAAAACTAAACAAGAAAGCTCCCTTAGTCTGTGATGGTGCTTTTTCATGTGAGATGCTTATGTCACATTTTAAACCTTGTTGCTCAAGATGGCTTGAAAGCGATTGCATCTTCATCAAGAATATTAGAGCTTCGTTGTTATTGTAAAGAATTCACCATTGCAATGGGAACATTTTCAAAAGTGTGCATCTGAGTGTGACTTGAATATCAATGAGGGTCTTCCATTGGATGTTTCAACTAGGTGGAACTCCACTTTTTTGATGTTGAAGCAAGCTATTTACTATAGAAAGGCTTTTGAAAGGCTATTTGAGTTGAATGAGAGTAAGTACAAGAAGTGTGCTCCATCAGATGAGGAATGGGATAATGCAATATCACTATGTAAGTGTTTGAGGAGACTTTATGAGGCTACATTGCTTTTCTCTGGTACTACATATCCCACAAAGAATCTGTTTTGGTGGAAATTCGTGAGATTAAGTTAGCTATTGAAGAGTGGTGTCACAATTACGATATAACTATTCATGCCTTAGCAATGGCAATGCAAGCTAAGTATGACAAGTATTGGCGGAAGTCCAACATAGCACTTGTTGTGGCGTGCTTTCTTGATCCAAGGTACAAGAAAAGGTTAGTAGAGTATTTTATGAAAAGATATATGGTGAGGAGAGAGTGTTCTTGAACTTCATACATTCATGATTGTGAACGAATTGTTCCAAGCATACATGTCTAGCACACCTCAAGTTGCAAATTCTACAACTGTGGATCTAGTGTGGCTTCTCATCCACTTGGCGATGACTTAGGTGTTATTGAAATTGAAGAGTTCTTGTATGAAACTGCTGTGAGCATAACGAGACACAATGAGAAATCAATTGGATATATACATGAAAGAACCAAATTTTCGTTGGATTGAAAGTGAAGATGGGCCATTTGACATATTGTCTTGGTGGAGGGCTAAACAAGGGATTTTTCCCACTCTTTCGCGACTAGCTCGTGATGTGTTAGCCATTCAAGTGTCAACCGTTGCTTCGGAGTCGGCATTTAGTGCGGGTGGTCGTGTTGTTGATCCTTTTCGTAGTCGGTTAGATCCCGAGGTGGTGGAAGCCCTAATTTGTACCAAGGATCGACAACATCATCTAGAAGAGGTAAAAATATGTCATCCATTTCATATGTCATACAATTTTCATTTTTCCCTTTACTAATAGCAACTGTCACTACAAAATTTCAAAGTTGTAAGGAGAAGATTGCGACGATTGATGAGTTGGACATAGGGTGCAAGGCCAAAGCATGTGATTCACCTGTAGACATGATTTCAGAGGTTTGTTCATTCTCCTATAGAATTACTATAATTTTATTACAGAAAATTGGAAACTCAGAACATGTTGTTTTGTTGTGTTTAAGATGCCTCTTGCCTTTTATTATGTCACTACAAAATTCCTACAGATTCCTTTTTTGTCCATGCTGAATCTTCATCTCAATGCCTCTTAAAAATGATCTATTTAAGGTTATATGTTAAGTGAGTACTGGTAAACATTGCATTTTCATTCGAGTGTAGTAGTGGAGTTACTGGAGTAGAGAGGCGAGAACAAGATATCGTGAGTTATGATGAGTTAATCCATCGATAAGAGAAGCCAAGAAGATAGTGTGCTTGGATTACCAAACATAAGCGTAGCAATGAGGAGGAGATAGCATGTTATCTGCTTATAAAATGTGAACTTGTTTCTCACCAAAACCATGTTTTTTCTCCTTATAAAATGTGAACTTGTTTCATAGCCATGTTATCTGCTTGGTTTCAATAACTGAAATGGCCTAATGATTGTGTCTTTCTACATATTGAGTATTTGGGTTAAGTTCTTGTGTCTTTGTACTAATTGAGAGAACAATTCTTATTCATATACTAATTGAGAGAACAATTCTTCCTAATGATTCGAGAGAACAATTCTTATCCACATCACAACAATGCATCGTGACAAAGATACAAGAATGAGATGATGTATGCTATTTGTTTCTACCTTAAGAGTTAAAGAATGAGATGTGGTATGCTATTTGTTTCATGCAAGTCGTTTATCAAAACTTTATATTGTTTGTTTGTGTGATATTTACTTGTACATTTGATTACTTTTAATGGTTGCTTGCTTCGTTCTAGGTCAAGCAAGTTTCTTCAGATCATGTATTCATGTGCCAATGAATTTGTTATGTATCAAGCAAGTAGTGCCGACAAATCTCACTCTTGGGAGGACAACTTGGATTTTTGCTTCTTTTGGGCTCTAGTTGTTCTTGATGGTCTTAGGTTTGTGCTCGAGTTGTATACTAGCCATTAGATAGTAGTATACTAGTATTGGGTAGTTCTTTGCACGTTCTAAAAGCACAATATGCTATTCATCCTGTATCATCTGCTTGCTTGTTCGCTTATTTGCTTTTACCTTTTGTTTTGTAGGATGAGATTATGGTGACAAATGATAATGATTGAGTGTTTGTCGAGGACAAGTAACTATTATCATGCACTCGTTGTCTCTTGAGATGTTGCCACCCTGACTTAGCCACTTCGGTCTTCGAACTCTTATATAAGATTGTGTCATTATTGAGTCTTTTGTCTGTAGTTTGTATGATGTAATCCAAATATTATCGACTTGTCGTATTGTCTCTTTCATGAAAACATGGAGTTATGGACCCCATGGTCATGTTATCGACTTATCGTAATATTATTTACGTATCATTCTATGTTTTTAAACTTGTCATATGTTTACCGTTCAAATTTAGTATACTTTTGTAACTTTGTTGGATTGTCCGATAAAATAACTTGTTAGACTGTGATAATCTTGTTGCATGTTGAACTCATACGGTTGGTTAATTAGTACTATATGTGTGCTTTATGTGGTATCTATTTTCGCGAGTTATTTGACAAAATATTCGATACCGTATCGATTCCGCTCCGTATTCGATTCGAATCCGCGACCGATATTATCCGCGCCGTATTCGTATCCGGTACTATCCGAATCCGATTCCGAATCCGACAAAAAATATGGTTTAGGATATGGAAAGAACGATATCCGACCGAATCCAAGCCGATTGCACCCCTACTTGAGACATTGCGAGAACGTTTTAATTTCACTTGTCATCAGTTGGTTTCATATACATGTTGATGATATGCTCTTGAGGCAATCATAGAGATGATTGTATCATGCCTTATATTTATGGAACAGTATAACTGTTTCTCCTTCGAATAAATATCGATTGGATTAATCAACAAGTGACTTGTTCGTGCAACTTTTTTCATATATCGATGTTATTCAAGTAATCCCTGGTCGGTTATCATAATATAGGACGATTATGTTTCATAGATCAGCACATGTATTGATTGATGACCATGTTTCACGGGTCATAGAGATATGGAGATGTCTAATCAATAATGTAGACACATGTTAGAGAACATGCGTTGGATAGACCTATATGAGATACTGTGAGAATTGCTATATATTCTTATGTGTCATTAGTTGGTCTCATGCATAGTGTATGTATAATCCTTAGACCTGATATCATCATTGGTTTTCTAGATGTGTATTGGTTTACTTAGGAGCTACCAAACACTACTCTTTAACCAGGTAGTTATAAAGGAAGCTTTCGGGTTTACTATGAAATATGCTGAAGTACGTGAATGATCAAGATGGAATTTGCTCCTCCTATATAACAGAGATATCTTTGGGCCACTCGAGGTAGATGGATTAAGGAAGTGCATGGCCATACCGAATATGATTGGGAGTCAATCTAGATAAATTATTCTATTATAATATGAGTAAAGAGATCGAGCTATCATAGGATGACACGACTCTCGCCTTGAGCTCGATCTAATATCGTGAAGCAAAGGGAACATGACATTATCACACTATAGTAGGTTCGTCCGATGCTTTATGGATATTTGGGAATCGATATGTACTGCTAGGGACCGCTATCGATTATCGATCGGAAAGGTGTTTCCAAGTCGTGTCCAAATATGCATGAACCTACAGGGTCACACACTTAAGAGGTTGGAATATAGTGGTTCGGATTGGATCCGTTACTAATGGGCCAAGTGGGCTTTACCCTTTATTTGGGCCATAATGTAGGGTTCCACCGTAAGGAAGAGGGCGGCTATTTAAAGAGAGTTCCCGGTCGCAATAGATCAGATCATAGGGCCCAGCCACCGAAACCCTAGCCGTCACCACTTGAGCCTTCCCGTGCGCGCTGATGCTGCACACTGACGCACGACGTTCTTTTCCTGAACGTGTGGACACCAGTAGAGGTGTTGCTACTACTGCGACACTGATCGGGACGATCGACCACCGCGCGAGGAGGATCGACCACCACACGAGGAAGATCGACCATTGCAACAGGACGCACGCTTCGTTGATTCGGGCTACATCAACTTCCTTTCGCTGCACTGCGTGTCTAATGGTAACGATCCATGATCATTTACTTGCGTGGCTTGCTGGTTTATGAGGAAGAATCTTTAATTGTGTGCTAGTGTAGCCTACCCGTATCCCTTCAGTGGTATCATAGCCAACTCGTCTAGTTTATGATCCGGATGATTCGCATATGTGCGACGTGCGACAGTAGTAGATTGGATCTACTGCTGGTTTGGTATGATGACCTAGTTCGGTTCATGAGATGAATCATTTGTTAGTAATCGATTGATGAGATCAATCGGGTTTTAGCTTTCGGATTTAGGGTTTCGTGATAGATCAATCTGTTCTGGTTGTGTCGGTTGTACATGGCGACATTGTTTGATCACCTTTACCGGTCGGTTTTCGTCATCAGGGTGAACAAAGACGCTTAGTCGTATGGATCCAATCAATTAGTGCGATTTTTCAATGGAAATCGAGTCAATGAGATCGATTCAGAATTTGATTAATTTGATGAAATTTTTCTATGGAAATCTATATACAGAATACATGCCTAAAATTTTTCAGTTACACTGCTTTACATACAATTTTACTAAATTGTATCCCTCAAAGAAAATTAAGTTAATTTGATGCCTTGCCAAATTGTTGCAACTATCGATTCTTGATCGTTGACTAGAGCGTCTACCGAAGCAGAGTGCGGTTACCTATGTTAACATGGTAGGGTATGTGTCGGACACGTACATGCGAACATTGGTTTAACTTAACTAGGCTATCAAAATGATTTTGGGCCTAAGGGTATGGTGTTGAGTCGATGACATGAGATGTCACTCAACCAGCAAGAATTACATGGGATGTAATTAGCAACCTACTTATAGTAATTTTTTGAGAATTTTTAAAAACTTGTATGTATGATTTTACATGATAGAAATGATTTACACAGTATATATTGATTTCTACTATCCAAAAAATAATATGATAGTATCTATTACACATGTTGTTACTATATCATGTGTAAACCACTTTTGTCGTGTAAAATACATAAAAATCATATATACAAGTTTTCAGAAATTATCAAAAAAAAAATATCATACGTAGGGGAGGTGAGTTTCTACAACCCCATAAAATTTGAAGACCAAACTCAATACCATTTGAAATATATGAAATTGACAAAGCGCTAAACAGTGCAAAATCACTATTGAGCCGAATTTGTCTTTTTCATATCTTTCAACTGAGAATGATTTTTATCTTCAAATTTTATAGTACTGTATAATCTCACCTCTCTTACTTATGGTAATTTTTGAGAATTTTTGAAAACTTGTACATGTGGTTTTCACGAACAAGAATTTAGTTCTGTTTGTCGGCCCTTTTGTAAAATGATTAAAAAGTTCTGAAAAAATTATCATGCGTAGGGGAGGCGAGAATCAACAATCCTATAAAATTTGAAGACCAATATCAATCTCAGCTAAAAGATATGAAAAAGACAAATTTGGCTCAATAGTGATTTTGCGCTGTTTAGCGCTTTGTCAATTTCATATCTTTCAAATGCGATTGAGTTTTATCTTCAAATTTTACAGGGTTGTAGAAGCTCATCTACCCTACATATGGTAATTTTTTGAGAATAATTGAAAACTTGTACATGTGGTTTTCATATATTTTACACGAGAAAGCTGGTTTACACAGGATATAGTAACATCTTGTGTAACAGTGAGTAATATGTTATTTTCTATATAGTAAAAGTCAACATAACCTGTGTGAACTATAAAATCAGTAACATCTTGTGTAATAGTGAGTAATATGTTATTTTATAGATAGTAAAAGTCAACGACAAAAGATCTTCTTTCTAAATAGATTCGATTCGGAACATCCTGTGTGAACTATAAAATCTATGAAAATCATATTTACATGTTTTCAAAAATTCTTAAAAAAATATCATGGGTAGCGGAGGTGATATTCTACCATCATGCAAAATTCAAAGATAAAAATCATCCTCATTTGAAAGTTATGGCTAAATCAAAGAAAGAAAGATTCATATACAAACTAGAAGTGGCATTTATTAGTCATTTAATAGTTGTGTTACCACTAACTGTTCGGTTGTGTCATTTACTAGTTGGGTTGCCACTGACTGTTCGGTTGCGTGTGGCTCGATCGGTTTGAGTTAAATGGTCCGAGCGTACAATAGGCTATTATACATGCAAGTACAAAATAGCGTGTATAGGAAGCCTTTTCCGTACTCCCGGGAGTACATACTCCCACCTCTAATATACCACTTAAATGAACACTTTATACTGCTTTATCACTTTCGGTATACTCCAATAATAATTCTAAGATACTCCAATGCAATATGGTTGAAAAAAATTTATCACACCCCTTTATTTTTTTTGCTATGTACCCTTTTCCACATGTAAAAGAAATATATAAACAAATTATGCTATAATGAGTGGACTTTAATGAATTTTTTTTTCGTAGAACTCACTTTGGAGTATCTTATAATCAGTATTAGAGTATACTCAAAAGGATAAAGAGGTATAACAACACCATTTAAACGGTATATTGGAGGTGGGAGTAAGTACACCCAAGAGTATGAAATCATTTTCATATATATATATATCAGGGCTAGCACCAGGAAGAAGAAGAACAGAGAAGTCTGCAAGGGTTCATACTGGTTCGACAGCTGCACTTGAGTGATCATCGACGGCTGGAGAAGATTTAGATAAAAGAGGTGTTGAACCGACGGCCAGATGAAGCTAGACTTATTACTGAACCTGTAGCAGATCTTTTTGTCATTGCTTTCCATTTTACTCGATATGTTCTGTTTTTATCAAAACACAGTTACTATTAAGCTTAAACACCGTAAAAAAAACGATGGGTATAAAACCCAGTAGATGTGGAAAATGGAAGGCTATGATGATTTTGCATATCTTAGTGTTACTTTAGTTTGTTAGAAGATTCTCTAGTTCGTTATCTTGTGTTCTTCGTGGCTCCTCTCTGTTTTGGCCAGACTGATTCAGAATTGGGATCGGATTGCTTTTGGGTCCTGACAGATTGATATCAGAGCACAGATCTTTCCTCGGCGAGCTTGAATCAGGAAGAAGAATCTTGTATTGGGGTTGGCTATGCCATAAAATCCCCCAAATCAAGAGTCTGGAAGTTGGGGTTCACCACAACAGAAGCTAGAACGTACTGGAAAACTGAAGAAATCTGTCTTGGAGATGGGTACTCGGGAAGAAATAGAAAAGATTCATGAGCGATTGGCCGATCTCGAGATGCTCAAGTCAGATGTGGCGGAAATCAAAGCTTTTCTGATGAGTTCACCGCAACAGTTGGGAGATTCAAGGGAGCACACCAATACATCTGCTGGTCTGGAAGAAATGGGTCAGCAGCTACAACCTTCTCAGGTGATACCAACAACTATTTCCCAATTTCAGCCGAATCCGCCTTTTACCCTAGATACCCCGCAAATGACTAGTAACCAAGTGCCGATTCATACTCCAGCTGTTAGAACATCAACTCAAACAAATCTTAGAGTGTATGGAAGCTTTGGGAATACAGGAAACTTTACTCAGGTTCAGGCTCCTTTAGTGCCGATTCAGAACAGTCCAAATCTAAGCTTTGGTCCTAGTTTGTATCAGCAGATGAGGTCTGGATCTGTTGGGTTCACACCACAAGGGCCAACATATCAACATCCTGTTTTGACTCAAAATATGGGTATGGGTGCGACTTATCCAGGAGTTTTGCCAACTCAGACCCATCATTATCCTGGAGTTCATCTTATGGATGCTCAAAGGAACACTCACCCGGGGGAAAATAGTAATCCTCACCATTATGCAGAGGCAGTAATCAAGGGTTCGAAACTGGAATTAACACTTTTTACAGGGGAGAATCCTTTGGGGTGGATAGAGCAATGTGAAAAATTCATTGAGATGGCTGGAACACCAATTGAACAGTGGGTCAATTTGGCTTCAGGACATTTAACTGGAAGGGCAGGTACTTGGTTCAAAGGAATTGGTATTACTTGGCAACAGTTGAGCTGGCAGCAATTCAGTGTTATACTTTGTGATCGATTCTCAGAGGCTAGTGCTCATGAGGCTGTAGAAAAGTTACAAAATGTCAAACACCCGAGTAGTGTGGGCAAATATATTGATTATTTCGAAAAATGTGTGGAATTAGTCAAGAGGGATCATCCATATCTTCAAGAAAATTATCTCTTAAGTTGTTTCATTGGGGGTCTCAAGGACGAAATCAAACATGATGTTAGTAGTCACCAACCAAAGGGGTTGTTAGAGGCATATTGATACGCAAAGTTAGAAGAGAAGGCAGCCATAGCAAAAAGGAGCGGTTACTCTGGAGGAAATTTCAAAACTAGGATGCAGACTAATGTTCAGAAGACAGTAGCACAAAAAGGAGTTGTCACAGAAAAGGTGGAACCACAGAAGGCAAATATCCAAGAAAAGAGTGGGAGGACTTGTTGGCATTGCCAGGAACCCTGGACACCGGGTCATAACCTTCATTGCAAAGTAAAGAAGGCAATACATGCTATTTTGACGCACAGAGAGGAGGATGAGACAGGAGCAGGAGACACTGAGGTGATAGCTAAACCTGGTTATGTCACAGCTCATAGAAGCCCTCGAGTGAATGGAGAATTAGAGAAGGAAGACTCATTGATGCAGATATCAGCACATGTAATGAATGGAACATCTGGACCAATCACATTTTCATTGATACTTAATATTGGAAGCAAACAAGCAATAGCTTTGGTTGAAGTGGCAGCACAGACTCTTTCATGGATTATGAATGTGTAGTGAGGACTGGGTGTTCCTTGAGCTATGTACCTCTCAACAGAGTCACAGTTGCAGGTGGTGGAAAATTAAATTCTGATGCAAAGGTGGAAGGCCTACATTACAAGGTGCAAAACACTTCCTTCCAGACAACTTTCAAACTGCTGCAACTAGGTAATTATGATGTTATCCTCGGGACAGATTGGATATATGAGCATAGCCCTATTGTGCTTGATCTCAAGGAGAAAGAGTTAATTATTCCAAAGGATAGTCAAAATCTTAAATTAAAGGATTATAAGATGATGCATAAGAGAGCTGAGATATTTCTCAACCAAGTCAATACTTTAGATTCCCAGCAGAGATTCAACCAAGAAAGTATACCTGTATCAGTTGAAGACATTATTGCTAGGTATTCTGAGATTTTTGCTGAACCAGTGGGGTTACCTCCAAGGAGATTTGTTTTAGTATTCTTTGATGATATCCTAATTTACAGTAAAGAGATTGGAGAGCATAGAGAGCACTTGAGCATGGTACTGGACAAATTGAAGGAACATAATCTAGTAGCAAAAATCAACAAGTGTGTATTTGCAGTACCTACAATTGATTATTTAGGACATATCATCAGTTCAAAAGGCGTATCAACAGATCCTAGGAAAATTTCAGATGTGGTAAACTGGCCAAAACCCGACAGTATTACCAAATTGAGAGGCTTCCTTGGACTCACTGGATATTATAGACGGTTTGTCAAAGGGAATGGCAAAATTTGTGGACCTTTGTTTGACAGGTTGAAGGAGCATAGTGGTGATTGAGGGCAAGAACAAACCGAAGCTTTTGAGAAACTTAAAAAGATCATGACCTCTTGTCCAGTTCTAGCCTTACCAGATTTTTCTAAGCCATTTTAATTAGAAACTAATGCTGGTGGATTTGGGATTGGAGCCGTGCTCATGCAGTTAGGGCGCCCGATTGCTTATTTCAGTAAAGAATTAGGAGTGAAGGCCTCAGCAAAATCAATATATGACAAGGAAGCCATTGCAATACTAGAGGCATTGAAGAAATGGCGTCACTACTTGCTGGGTAGCTCAGTTATCATAAAGACTGATCAACAGTGTCTTAAATTCATCACATCACAAAAACTTGTAGAAGGAATTCAGCACAAGTTGATGTTGAAGCTATTGGAGTTTGACTTTAGAATTGAGTATAAGAAGGGAAAAGAAAACATGGTGGCTGATGCACTCTCAAGGAAAGATCATCCAAAATTGGAAGAATTGTCATGCTCGGCTGTTACCTATGTAGTCTCAGAATGGGTACAAGATATCAAGACTAGCTATGTTGATGACTCCAAGGTGACTAAAATTCTGGAAGATCTCCAGAATAATACTGATCCTAATTCAAAGTTCAAGAAGGAGGCTCATCTCATTAAACACAAGGGAAGAATATATGTCGGGGAGCAAAATGACCTCAGATTGAAGCTGAAGGAAAACTTACAACAGGCACAAAATCGGATCAAAAAATTAGCTGACAAACTGAGAACAGAGAGACAATTTGAAATCAGAGATATGGTTTATTTGAAGATGCAACCTTTATACAAAGTACATTTCCTAGCTTCAAGCCTTGAGGACAAGAGCTTGCACAACAAGGAGTAATGTCAGGGCTAGCACCAGGAAGAAGAAGAACAGAGAAGTCTGCAAGGGTTCATACTGGTTCGACAGCTTCACTTGAGTGATCATCGACGGCTGGAGAAGATTTAGATAAAAGAGGTGTTAAACCGATGGCCAGATGAAGCTAGACTTATTACTGAACCAGTAGCAGATCTTTTTGTCATTGCTTTCCATTTTACTCGATATGTTCTGTTTTTACCGAAACACAGTTACTGTTAAGCTTACACGCCGTAAAAAACGATGGGTATAAAACCCAGTAGATGTGGAAAATGGAAGGCTATAATGATTCCGCATATCTTAGTGTAACTTTAGTTTATTAGAAGATTCTCTAGTTCGTTCTCTTGTGTTCTTCGTGGTTTCTCTCTGTTTTGGCCAGATTGATTCAGAATTGGGATAGGATTGCTTCCGGGTCCTGGCAAATTAGCGCAACGAACTGTCCAGTTGACTAAGCCCATTCGTGGCCAAACCAATTAGTAAACGTGCTTCTTTGTTTGTACTAGAATCTATTTTTTCTTTGTTTTAGCTATAAGTTTTTATTGGCAGCTCCGATTGACAAACAGTTTTTACCAGTAGCTTACTGACGACGAAAGCAACATAATGATGTAAGTCTTGCTAATAAATGCCGAATGAATAAGTTTTTACTGGCGATTTACCGAATGTGTCATAAGATTTTACTACCACACAACTACTGAACCCTCTGGCATGATAGTAAAATCTATGTATACTGATAGTAAAATATATATATACGGATAATAAAATCTGATAAATCCATGTACATATGAGAAACTTGTCGGTTTTTCCATTTCATTTCACCTCTGCAAGTGCTGCCTAGCTCTACTTGTGCTGCTCGTGTTGATTGTACTGGACCATGCATGCACTACTATGCCAGCCGACTTGTACTAGCTCTTGGCTATCTAGATTATTGGTCACTCGCGATCGACGATAAATGATAATACGTCTGGATCTGGCAGCAAACACAGCACTACTATAGTAGTTAATAGTAGTGTTTTAATTTTCCTTCCGTTTGTGGTTGCAGGAGCATGTGCCGGTGCTTGACGGTTCGTCCTGAAGCTGAGCTAGGAGATAGAGCAGATTGGGATCTTCTCACCCAAATCCGAGATTTCACGATAGCCAGCCAGTTCACTTACATGACTATATATCAATCTATATAGTTATTACTATTCATATGTATATATTTTACTATCATACACAGTGTTCAGCAGCCTATGTAGACTGTGTAGTAGTAAATTGATGTTCATTTGGCAGTAAAATTGATGTATACGGATAGTAAAATCTGATTCATGTGGTGAGACTTATATCAGTGTGTTGCTCTCGATGTTAGTAAGCTACTGATAAAAACCGTTCGTGAATCAGAGCTGTCAATAAAAAGTTGTGGATAATTAAAGAAAAAACAAATTTATGTACAAACAAAAAACATATTTACTGGTCGGCCATGCGGCGTAAACTAATCATATATTTCTTAGTTTGCACATAAATCTGTTTTTTCTTTTATTTAACCATAACTTTTTATTGATAGCTCCGATTCAAGAACGGTTTTTACCAGTAGCTTACTAACGACGAGAGAAACACACTGATATAAGTCTCGCTAATAAACGCCACATGAATGAGATTTTAATGCCAATTTACAGAATGTGTTGTAAGATTTTACGGCTGTGTGTGCTTCTCTGGGGTTACGGCCAGCGCTTAGAGTACTATCGAGTGTAAATGTTTTTACCATCTCGGTCAGTACCATTTACTTCCCTGAAATTTACGTTTTTATTACTGCTTCTATATGTAAACTGTTGCTGCAGTTCATGACTTTACTATCATACTTACAAACTTTTACTACCGTGAAAAAAGGAATTTATTACTTGCTGTCTCATACGAGTTTACTACCTTGTGTTACCGTACCTATGAGCCTACGTTTGGACGTGGGCGAATGATAAGGACGATGGTCTCAAGGCCCATTTAATCAGACCCATCGTCTTGAATATCATGGAAGATAAATATGTAGTCCCACATCGCCCGGTAATATCCCCTTTAAATTTATTCTGTTATGGGTCGTTTTTTGTTGTTTTCGGGCAGCGTGGGCTGTTTTGGGGGTCCATTCTCAGTGTTGGACCATTCGTGGGCTGCGTTAGGCCAGGTTTTAGCCCAGGTGGGAGGGGGGAATCCTTAACCCTAGCCCTTCCCCCTTTCCTCCCCCTCCAGCCACCCCATCCCCCTCCTCCTCCTCCCTCTCCAGCCACCACCTCCTCTTCCGCCATAGCCGCACCTCCTCGCCTTCCCTAGCCGCGTAGCCTTCCCCTGGGAGCCTCCCTGTTGTTCTTCGAGAAGGTATGATGCTCTTAGGTTAATTTTGGTGGAGCTTGGACTAAAAAATTTAGTGTTTGGATCATTGGAATTTCTGGTATTAGTGTTGTGTGTAGATTGGATGTGGGGGAAATCTTGAGTTGGGCGTGGTTTGGTTTTGGGCAGTACAAACTTCTATGTTAGGGCTGAGATTAAAAATAGTTCTGGTCATTTTCAGAGGGGTTGGCTGTTGTAAAAGTTGTAGATCTTGGCCTTAAGTTTAATTAAAGACCAAGAACACGAATTTTTGTTGTGTGGTTTAAAAGTCATGGCCGTCTGATTGACTGCTGTCTAGAATCCGTCACTGCTGGCAGTAGCCGCGGAAAACTGCAGATTAGGGCTATCTAAAAGCTGAATTAAATTTTCTAATAATCAGGTAAAGTTAGGAGATTTCCTGTAGAATAAAATTAATTATGCCATTTTGAAGTCTGCTGTCTAGTATGGCAGCAGATCGGGTTTCAGGGCTAAATGATTTATTTGAGAAAGTTGGTTAACGGGAAATGTGTGGGTAATTTCTAGTAGTTTCATATAGTTCTTGATCTCTGAGGTTTAGATTATTAGGGTGGAACTTATAACCTTTAGACCAACTAGTCAGAAAAGGAGCGATTTTGTTCGCGCAGCGAGAAAGTGATTAAAATTGGGGTAGAGCGTAGGTTCGATGTCGCTAAATTTATTGCATATGCGGTGATTGCATTGTTGAGTTGTATGCAATTTATTTTCAGGTGGTGTGACTTCAGGAGTGGCCTCAACCCCGCGCCACTCCGCTCCTCGTGGTTAAGGCAAGTGCATGGTAGAATGATAATTTGGTTGTGGAATGAATTGTTGTTTAGATTGATAAATATCACATTACCGTTTTATATGATTAATGTTAATCATTGTCATTATTTAAGCTTGTGCTCTTGAAATGATGATATTGAGTACATGATGTGGATGGTCACTTGGAAATTGTTGCTACGTAGTGATTGGTTATTGAAAAGTGTTGCATCACTTGCATTCATATCATTAAAAGTGCATATGAGCCAGGTCGGTAAAAGAGTCATATAACTAATCCGAAGTGCATAGGCCAGGTCGGTGAGAAAGGTATATGACTTGACCTGAGTGCTCTTGAGTAAGACCTACTTTGTGAGGCCCTCCACTGGGATGGAAGGGAATGAGAGTGTGACATCGACGGGTGTGCACTCAAGCTATACCGGTATAAGCTATGAAATGTGCATATGAGTATGAAAGCATATTTGCATTGCATTGCATTACTAATGATGAATCATGTTTATTGAGATGATTGTGATACATGGTAATGAGATTGAGTCGTGGACTCATCTAAAGATGAATAAGGTGTTAAAAATAGCAACTGGTATGATATTACTTTATTACGTACCGTCATGATATTACTTTATTATGTACCAGTTGAGTCGTGGACTCACCCTTATTGATTTTAAATACGATGAAGTTTATGTTATTGTTTTATTATGTATTTGCTGAGTCATGGACTCACTCTTGCATTCTTTAAATGTTTTAGGTGATCATTGAAGACGACATGCATGGGAAGAGAATAGCGTCATTGTGTCAGTTGTCACACCATCTTCACCATGATCTAGTTTAGTGTTCACCCATGAATAAGATAGCGCTTAACTTTATTTAGTTGATAGAATCACTTAGTCGCATTACTGGACATTTGAACCTAGTCAGTTGGAATTGATAAATAGAGAAGTATGGCTAGTTAATCTGTTATTTAACTAATATTGTCCTTTGTATCCAAGCTCGAAGGCTTGGGCGTGCTTGTGCGCGTGGTTCCAAGTTTTTTTTTGTTATTAATGGTCTAGAATTGGTATTACTTGTTTAGGTAGCATGCTGAAATTATTCTCTAAAATGCATATCTAGTGTTATTTCAGTGTTATGTAACATGAAATTGTTTATGGCCTCTTGTTATATCTAGAAACTATCCTTTAGTGATTGTTTAGCGATTAAATGTTTAATAATGTGTTGCTGAAATTTATGTGTAAAATGGTTGAGATTTAGCAATATAGTAAGATGCGGTGACATTCAGGGCACATGAGGTGCTGGGGTGTTACACGCCGGCCGAAGTTCATCTACACATGCTTATATAGCCAAATGGGGGTAGATCTGTCGATCAGAATGATACGTGTAATGTTAGTAAGGGTAGGGCTATGTTCGTGGGCCCCGCTGCACTATATGCTGGTGGTGATGGACCCGGACACCTTACCCTTTAACACCACGATCATTTTTGTGTTTTTGTTTCTGCTTTCTTTTTGCCATGTGTTCTCTAAACCGGTACCATTGTTGATAGTAAGCTTTAGTATTGTACATACTAGACAGTACCATTTACTACCTTTGAAATAGCCTTTTTACTAACGTGATATTTTTTACCACAATAGGTGATGTGCTCTTGGTAAACTAACTAATGCCAGTTATTCTACATGTTAGTAAAATACTAACTCAGACAGTACACGGAACTGATCTACACGTACGTATGATAGTAATACTTCATGAACTCGATAGTAAAATACGAGCAAAAATACGAGCAGCGATATTCTTTTATTGTTGTTGTCGGTTCAATTGTATCGCTTTTTTACGTTTTATTTTTATTTTTCAGTACAACACCCTAATCATACGTTTTATGGGAAGTTGTGTTATTTATCGATATGCGAGAGCGCCTTTTCTATATCATTTACTTCTCAGACCGACTTGTTAATACGTTTTGTATTTTGTATATAAATATGTTTTTTTTTTGTTTTAGCCAAATCTTTTTATTGGTAGCTCCAATTTGCAAATGGTTTTCACCAGTAGCTTACTGACGACGAGAGAAACAAAATGATATAAGTATCACTATTAAACAGTAATTTTGCTGACTGGTAACAGAAATTACTATATCTACGACATGAAATTACTGCATCTACAACATGAAATTACTATCATACAGTATTAAATTTATTAGAGACTTATATCATGTTATTCATCTTGTCGTCAGTAATCTAATGGTGAATTTCGTTCGTGAATCGGACATGTGAATAAAAAGATATGGCTAAAACAAAGTAAAAAACCGATTCATGCACAAACTAGAAAACGTGTTGTACTTCTTTGCACATGAATCTGTTGTTTCTTTGTTTTAACCGTAACTTTTTATTGGAAGCTCCGATTTGCAAATGATTTTAACTAGTAGCTTACTGACGACAAGAGAAACAGAATTATATAAGTCTCACTATTAAACAATAATTTTACTGACTGGTAACAGAAATTATTATATCTACAACGCGAAATTACTACATCTATAACATGAAATTATTATCATATATTAGTAAATTTATTAGCCAGACTTATATCATGTGGTTCCTCTCGTCGTCAGTAATCTAATAGTGAATTTCGTTTGTGAATCGGACTACGAATAAAAAGATATGGCTAAAACAAAGTAAAAACCAATTCATGCATAAACTAGAAAACGTATTCGCAGTACGGTGACCAACTAGTAAACACGTTTACTTCTTAGTATATAAATCTATTGTTTCTTTGTTTTAGCCATAACTTTTTTTTGGAAGCTCCGATTTGCAAATGGTTTTCACCAATAGCTTGAGAGGAACAGAATGATATAAGTCTCGCTAATAAATAGTAATTTTACCGACTAGAGAAATTACTATATCTCTAACAAGGAATTACTACATCTATAACATGAAATTACTATCATAAAATAGTAAATTTATTAGCGAGGCTTATATCATGTTGTTCCTCTCGTCGTTAGTAATCGTGAATTTCATTCGTGAATTAGACCTGCAAATAAAAAGATGCAGCTAAAACAAAGTAAAAACAGATTCATGTACAAACTAGAAAACGTGAACTCAGTACGGTGACCAAATAGTACACGCGTTTATTTCTTTGTACATGAATCTGTTGTTTCTTTGTTTTAGCCATAACTTTTTATTGGAAGCTCCAATTTGCAAATGGTTTTCACCGGTAGCTTACTAACGACAAGAGGAACATAATGATATAAGTCTCACTAATAAACAGTAATTTGACCAACTAATAACAGAAATTACTATATCTATAACTAGGAATTACTACATCTATAACATCAAATTACTATCATACAGTAGTAGATTTATTAGCGAGGCTTATATCATATTGTTCCTCTCGTCGTTAGTAATCTAATGGTGAATTTCGTTCGTGAATCAAACCTGCGAGTAAAAAGATAGGGCTAAAACAAAGTAAAAACAGATTCACATACAAACTATAAAACGTGTTCTTGGGACAGTGACCAACTAGTAAACGCGTTTACTTCTTTGTATATGAATCTGTTGTTTCTTTGTTTTAGCCATAACTTTTTATTGGAAGCTCCGATTTGCAAATGGTTTTCAACAGTAGCTTACTGACAACGAGAGGAACATAATAATAGAAGTCTCGCTAATAAACAGTAATTTTGCCGATGGTAACAGAAATTACTATATCTATAACTAGGAATTACTACATATATAACATGAAATTACTATCATATAGTAGTAAATTTAATAGCGTGGCTTATATCATGTTGTCCTCTCGTCGTCAGTAATCTAATGGTGAATTTCATTTGTGAATCGAACCTGCGAGTAAAAAGATATGACTAAAACAAAGAAGAAACAGATTCATGACAAACTACAAAACACAATAACTAGTTGGTTTGACCACGTAACTGATTCGGTAGTAATTGCATCTGCTGTTCTATATAAATGTATTCGAGATATATAGGAAGGCGAAATGAGGCACCATGGTGCCTAGGCACCATGATTTCAAATGCGCGAATTCAAGCCATATTCGAGTATATTTTTCAAAAATTTCAGTTTTAAGGTATATACCCATCTATAACAATTCAAATGAAATGCATACCTTCGAAAAAATATACTCGAATTCAAAGATTTTGAACGAGTTTGGATCACATCTTTGCTGAATTATATATAAAATCAGCACATACCTACAACCAAACTATCATCAAAAAGGGAAACTCTAATTTGAATTTGAGTTCAAACTTGTTTGAACTACTTAGTAAACTGGTTAAACTCAGCATCCTAAAAATTTCAAAAAAAATCGCATGAAAATACATAGAGAAAATATCCTTTTTAGATCATGGTGCCCAGTAGGGGTGGAAAAAAAACTCGAAACTCGTGAGTTAAACGAGTACTCGCAAACTCGGCTCGACTCGGTTCGAACTCGTTTCTTAATGAGTCGAGTCGAGTTATGATATGAACTCGTTTCTATAACGAGTTAAACGAGCTAACTCGCGAGTTTAACGAGTCCTCCAAGTCGGCAAGTATAACTGTATATATGTGAGGCGAGGATGATAACACATAGCATACTGTATAGTCTCAATAGCAATCCCCCTCTCAGATGGCAATATCGAGTTTAACGAGTCGAACCGAGCTGAGGTTTGAACTCGTTAAGATAACGAATCGAGTTGAACTGACTCGTTATCGTAACGAGTTTAACGAGTCGAGTTAGCTCGATATCCACCCCTAGTGCCCAGGCACCATAGTGCTCTAGATAATTACACTATATATATATATATATGTATGCCTTCTCCGTACTCTTACTCTTGAGAGTACATACTCCCACTTCTAATATACTATTTAAACAACATGTTATACTTCTTTAACACTTTCAGTATAATTAAATACTAATTCTAAATACTCTAATAAGACATGGTTGAAAAATTTTCATTATACGAGCTTTGTTTGGTGCGAAGTTGTCCAATTGAAATGTTGTAGACGAATGTCACATATGAGCTTTGAATGGAACAATATAGAGAGAGAACTCTGAATCCTCCCTTTCCCTAAAGCGACAATACGTAGCTACGGTGTGAGCAAGGTTTGAAATCTTGTTTTCTCTCGATATCTCGGAGATGGCAGAAGAGCGAAATTTGCCGAGATCTCAGAATTTCGGACAAATTCCGGACGAAGCACAAAAACAAAATTTCAAATCCGGTTTTTTTTGTGTTAGCGTAATGTACTCCCCCCTCTGGTGGTTAGTTGGTTATGTTTGGCAAGGATCTCCTAGATTAGATCTTTCCTATTCTTAGGGATATCCTTGCCATGGTTAGTTGAAGATGTTTGGCAAGGATCTCCTAGATTAGATCTTTCCTATTCTTGGGATATCCTTGCCATGGTTAGTTGAGTTATGTTTGGCAAGGATCTCCTAGATTAGATCTTTCCTATTCTTAGGATATCCTTGCCTATATGTACTTGAGCCTTGGGCTCTCCTTAATCAATCTACTATTTTCCCACCATACTCTTTCATGGTATCACGAGACCGGATCTTCCTCTCGCCCTTCACGCTCTCGCTAGCTCTAGCTACCGCAAAGATGGTCGGGACCCGCCGCCTCCGTCGCCGACCTGCTGGCGCAGCTCGCCGCGACGCCGACGCCATGGCGCAAGCCGCCGAGACTCGCCACGCCGCATTGAAGCCTGAGCGCCGAAGCAGAGGTCATTGCAGATCCATGCAGACGCGACGCAGCGAGAAGCGCGCGCACAGATCGCCAAGGCGCCAAAGCCGCCGACGCTGCCGCTGCGGCCGATCCGCCGACCGGCCGGCGACGACCACGAGGATGACACGGACATCTCCCGCGCCATGATCCTCCACGAGGCCGCCGCTTCTCAACCTCCACGCCAGTCGCCTCGCGCGACGCGCGCACCGTCCCTCGCCCTCGACACCTCCGCAACTACCCACGTTGGCGCGAGCAATTCCTACCGCCGTCACGAAGTATTCGCCGCAGACCACGTCCGCAGCCCGCCACCTCGGCACTTCCCGATTGGGCTCGGATGAACGCCGTCGTCAAATCATGGTCAGATAAAGACGGCCACCGCCGACCTTGCCGACGCCGGATCGACCACCGCGCCACCGCCACGGCCTCGGATCGCCATCGAGGATCACTTCTTGGCAATCGAGACCCGTGCTTTCCACCTTGACGCCAAGTTTCGCGGCTTGCCCAAGGTGACCTCTCCGTCACCGACTATTGCAAACACTTCAAGAAGATGGCCGACGACCATCGACCTCGGCGAACACGTGATCGACCGCACTCTGGTCCTCAACGTGATTCGCGGGCTCAACGAGCAGACAGGGACATCGGGGTCCACCTCCGCGCGACGCCCTTCCTTCCTTCGCCGTTGTCGCAATGAACTCCTCCTCGAGGAGATCAACATGGTGCGACTCTCTCGCTTCCTCCGACGCCTTCGCCGCCATCGCTCTACTCTCGCCGCCCAAGACCGACCAAAGAACGGTCCTCTCTCGTCCGGCCGCCTAAGAAGAAGAAGAAGAAGCCAAGGACCACCGCACCTTCTCGGTAACCTCGCTGCACTGGCAAGCGCTTCCTCCTCCGGCTACTCCTTCTACGCCAAGACGATCACTGCTGGCGCTGGCGGCGCAATGGTGGCCATCGTTCTTCAACCCGTGGAACGGTCCATCCAAATGTGGCCTTGGCCCCGCGCGCCTCCTCCGCCCAGCTTCCTGTGGGCGCGCTTACCAACAAAGAAGAATCCTAACAAAGAGCGCCATTGCCCAAAGAATGACTCCGCTCCAACAAAGAAGCCTTCACGGCCGGCCAGACTAACAAAGAAGAAGAATGGCCAGCATATCAACCATGGTGGGGTCTCCGCTCGGGACCAGACTTCTCGGCCTCCACGTCAAAGACTGCCGTCCCTCACTCCGCCGGCGAACAACGATCGTACCTTGATACAGTGCCTCTTCCCACATTACCTCCCATGACTGCATTCTCTCTCACTCTTCAACCCCAGATCCTCTCCCACCTCCATTGTTGTCGGTAATGGTTCGCTCTCGTCACACCGCCACCGCCGACGCACCTTGGCTCTCTTGTTCTAAATAATGTTCTTGTTTCGCCTCGACTATCAAGAATCTTATTTCGTCACAATTCACTCGATAACAATTGTTCTGTGGAGTTTGACCCATATGGTTGTTCTGTGAAGGATCTTCTCTCGCGGAACGTGATCATCAGGTGCAATAGCTCCGGTCCGCTCTACCCACTGCAGCGGCCCGTGGCTCACTCCCTTGTTGCCAACTCCACGTCATCCTCCCTGTGGCACCGTCGCCTCGGCCACCCTGGTCGCGAGGCCCTCTCCAAACTCACTACGGCTATCCCTGGCTGTAATAAAAGTTTGGAATCCTTGTGCCATGCGTGTCGCCTAGGACGACATGTTCGCCTTCCCTTTTCATCCTTCAAGATCTCGAGCGCCAAACAACTTTGATCTTATTCATTGTGACTTATGGACATCTCCCATTGTTAGTGTCTCGGTTACAAATATTACTTAGTTGTTCTTGATGACCGCCACATCACCGTGGACGCTTCCTTTACGGCTTAAATCGACACGCTTTTCCACCTGTCTAACTTTTTCGCCTATGTGTCTACCCAATTCGGCGCATGCGTCAAGGCCGCCCAGAGTGACAACGGCGGAGTTCGACAACTCCAATACACGCACCTTCTTCCTCACACATGGCGTTCGGCCGCATGTCGTGTCCCTACACGCCCTCGCAGAATCGGTCCGAGCCGAGCGGATTATTCGTACCACTAACGATGTCATTCGCTCTCTTCGCTTCAGCGAGCATGCCACCTTCAGATTAATGAGGCGTTGCACACCGCAACTCTCCTCCTCAACATCTTGCCGACCAAGACACCGGATTTTTCAACCCGCGACTTTGCTCTCTTCTAAAGGCACCGCTGTACGATAATCTGCGTGCTTTTGGTCGTAAATGTTACCCCAATCTTTCGCCATCGCTCCCCACAAACTTGCCCCGCGCTCGCCTCTCGTGATCTTCCTTGGTTATTCTCGCCACCACAAGGGATACCGATGCCTTGATCCTACCACAAATAGAATCATCATCTCCGTCATGTTCTCTTTGACGAAACCGCTTTTCCTTTGCCGAGCATACCTCCTCCCACCGCCGCGACTTCACCTTCCTCGATGAATTCCTAACCCGCCCCTTCCCATGGGGTCGCCAACCGTGTTCTCGCAGTCCTCCCGCCGCCACCATCGTTGCTATCTGCCCCATGCCGACGCAGCCGCCGCTCGCGCCGCCAGCACCACCAGATTTCCGCGCTCCTCGTCGGGTGGTGCACCGCTCTCGCCAACCGGCGCGCCGTCCGTCAAGCCGCCCTCCGCGCCACGCGCGCCCACGATCCTCGCGGCACCGACGACTTCTCCCGCTCCCGGCGGGTCTGCGCCACGCGGCAGACCGCTTCTCCACCTAACTTCCGGCTGCCACGCGCGCTCCTCCTTGCGCGCCTACTCCAGCGCCTAAACCAGTCATGGTCCCTCCAACAAAGATCGCCCTGCGGCACGGCCGGTGCTCGGGTGCCATTGCCGTTCTCTCGACAAAGGAACCAAAGACAAGATGACGACTCGGGCCAAGGACGGTTTCGCGTACCATCCTTGTACCATCTTCGCGCCATCGCCCCGATTCAAGACCTTCCGTGGCGCCTTGCCGATCCCAATTGGCGGTCGCTATGGAGGAAGAACATGCCGCCTTCTCCGTAACTGCACTTGGAGTTGGTTCCTCGCCCGCGACATACCAACATTGTCACGCAAGTGGATCTTCAAACACAAGTTCCACGCCGACGGCTATCCGGAGCGCTACAAGGCACGTTGGGTCCTTCGCGCTTCACCTCGGTCCGCATCGACTTTGCCGAGACATTCGGTCCGGCCGTCAAGCCCACCACGGTTCGCGACATGGTTTCTCCGCTCTCTCTCGCCAATGGCGCTTCACCACCGATGTCAAGAACGCCTTCCTCCATGGCACCTTGACAGACCGTGTTTGCAGCTCACCCTCCGGATTCGAGGATCCCGCCAGCCCAACTTTGTCTGTCGTCCAACAAGTCGCTTACGGTCTCAAGCAGGCTCCCGTGCTTGGTACACCGCCGCCACGCGATCCGTCTCTCTTGGTTTTGTGGAAACCAAGTCGGACACTTCATTGTTTGTCTCACCGCCGTGGCACCGACACGCCCTACCGCTTCCTCTACGTTGATGACATCGCCTCACCGCCTCGACACACCTCCTCGCGGCAGTCATCTCGACCTCCACGCCAGAGTTTGCCATGAAGGATTTGGGCAACTCCATCACTTCCTGGGATGCGTGTTCAACAGAAGGTCGACAAGATGGTTCTCTCTCGGCCAAGACATGATTGACATCTTGGATCGTCTTTGGGATGGCCGAGTGCAAACCATGCACAACGCCCGTGGATACCACCCAAGGTCTCTGCCGACTCGGAGCTCCGGTTGTCGACCCATCCGACTACGGAGTCTTGCCGGTGCCTTGCAATATCTAACCTTCACACGCCCGACATCGCCACGCTGCAAAGCAGGTTTGCCTTTACATGCACGACCTCGAGAGCCCCACTGGCCGCCTCAGCGCATCCTTCGCTACATTCGGTACTCTACACCGGTCTTCATCTTCGACCGTCGACCCGTGATGACTTGGTAGTTTATTCGATGTTTGACCGGGTGGTCCGTCCGATTCGCGCAAGTCCACCTCGGGCTATCTTTGTGTTCCTTGGTGACAACTCGTCTCCCGGTCCTCCAAGCGCCGAACACCGTGTCCCGCCCAAAGATCGAGGTCGAGTACCGCGCGCCGCCAATGGTGTTGCCGAGGCTTCTTGGCTTCGATGCTTCTTCATGAGCTCCACATTCCGCTTGCGCGCTACCGCTGTTCATCGCGACAACGTCGGTGCGATCTACATGTCCTCCAACCCTGTTCAACATCAACGGACGGCACATCGAGATCGATCTTCACTTCGTTCGTGAGAAGGTAGCCATGGGTGCCGTATGGGTTCTCCACGCTCCCACGACATCCCGGGCCACGACATCTTCACGAAAGGGCGCTTTCTTCGTTGTTCTCCGAGTTTGGTCCGATCTGAATGTCCGTGGCTAACCACCGACGCGTCCGATCATGCGCAGCGTGTTAGCGAATGTACTCCCCTCCGTGGTTAGTTGGTTATGTTTGGCAAGGATCTCCTAGATTAGATCTTTCCTATTCTTAGGGATATCCTTGCCATGGTTAGTTGAGTTATGTTTGGCAAGGATCTCCTAGATTAGATCTTTCCTATTCTTAGGGATATCCTTGCCATGGTTAGTTGGTTATGTTTGGCAAGGATCTCCTAGATTAGATCTTTCCTATTCTTAGGGATATCCTTGCCTATATGTACTTGAGCCTTGGGCTCCTCCCTTAATCAATCTACTATTTTCCCAGCCATACTCTTTCATTTTGTATCGGGAAATCCGAGACTCCGGCCGGTTTTGCAGAGATCTTGGCCAAATTGCATCGAGCGAGAACTGATTCAAACGGCGTCCATAAAATTTTGAAATTTTTTGTGAATGATCCTGACACATCAATAATGTTCCCATAAAAATTTCAGATGATTATCAAACCTGAGGAAATTATAAAAATTCGAACATTGCTACTGTACTGATAAAATGCTGACCGGCAAATTTAAATCGAATGAAAAATGGAACAAACTACGTTAGAAAATTTTTAAATTTTTTATACATAGTTCTGACATATCACTAATGTTCCCATAAGAAGCTCGAGGAATTTTTGAAAAATTCGGAGAGTGGTGATGTCCGAATGGAAAATGCTTGAAACCACGTCATTAAATTTTGAAGAAAAAAATGGATGGTGCTAATGCATCATTAATCTTGCCATAAAATTTTTAGATGATTATCAATCCGTGAAGTTAGAAATTTTGGCAACATTTCGATTGATATTCGGATTTTGAGGGTTACAATTGGAAACAATCAATATATATTTGCATCACAATTAAGAGGCATGAAATAAAATTAATACATATAACAATTTATCACATATACACCATGCAGGAGCATGTGAGAACTACCTGAAAGCACGATGACGCCAGAATACAACGCTCAGACCGAAGTCCCAAACCACCTGCAAGAGCCATAATTGAAGAATGAGTGTGCAGTATGAACATGTATTGCAAGAAAATGCATAATTAAAAGGGTAGAATCATGCAAAGCACGAACAACAATGCGTTTACGTACCTACGAGTAGTAATACGCCTGTGGTGCAAACTCCACCTCGTTATCGACAATAACCTCGTGATACCTCCTCTTCCCAGGTCATGTCCAGCTCTAGCCTAGTGGTAAAATCAAAATCATTCAAACAGTAGGTCTCAGGTTCGAGTCACAATCATGGCACTTTTTTTGCAAGTTTTTTTGGTATAGTTCTGAGCATGCAAAAATTTGGAAATTTTTGTGGATAGTCCTGAAGAATCCGTAATGTTCCCGTAAAATTTTTAGATCATGATTAAACCTAACGCATTCCCAAAAATTATGACAGTGCTACTTCACACGTTTCGGACTTTAGAGCGCATGCTTGTACAATTTACAATTTTTGATTGCGCAACCAAAATAGGTTTAAATTTTTTGAAACTTTTAGACAAGGGTTACGAGGAAACTCTTAAGCTCTCCTAAAAATTTTATATTATGATGAAACTCAACAAAATTTATAAAATTCTGACACGGTTACTACCTCATTTATGCTCATTCTGTTTTTTATTTTTTAAATATAACAAATGAAGTTAAAATATTTTGAAATTTTTTCTGTATGATACTAGACTTCTTAGGATGGTATCATAAATTTTTCATAGCATGATAAAGCTTGTACAATTTTATAAAAACCTGACAGTGTTTCTGCAATTTTAAAGAAATGTCTCAAAAAATCGGTTTTTCAACAAATTGTCATGTAAGATCACTTTGTTAAGGATTATTGACCCAAATCCGGTCATGCAAATTCAAAATCCGGGCCAAAAACCCGAGATTCCGGCCGAAAATGGCGAAATCTCGCCGAAATTACTGAGAGATTGTAGCATTTCAGATTTTTTGATCCAGCCGGCATTTTGAAAACCGTCCAGCTCCGGAAACCGAGATCTCACGAAATTCTGGCAAGATTTTTAACCTTGGGTGTGAGTTGTTCCTGGAGGCGATAGGCGAAGAGACAAGACGCCAGCAGCCAGGGCCTAGGGCCTTCGCTACTGAAATGATTGATTGTGTGCTTTGCGAGTATATAGATGGGAATGCCAGAAGGAGGTGTCTGTGCCATCCCCTGAAATGACAGCAGTGAGCGATCAATACAAGGGGGATGAGTTTTAGGAAACAACTCCAACTGTCAGTGGGGTCCGGGGTTGAAGCTGACGATGAAATGGTTGATACCATTGCTGAATCCAGTCCATGGACATGGAGTGTCCTGGCCGGTAAATAGCCTGTGCAGGAACTTCGTAAGCAAGCACTGATTCTGAGTGCGGTGATCGACTACTCCAAGCCCCCCTTCCTCTTGCAGTCTGCAGACAAGCTTCCATGCAACTTGGCAATCACCTCCGCTGCATTCTGGAGCTCCTTTTCCAGATTATAACCCTCGTTGTTTCCAACGGTGCCTTTTGAAAGCTCCAAAGCTTTGCATGACACAAATTGGCTGTGCAGTGAGGACGGCATTGGAGAAAGTGAGGTGGCCTCCAGCTCAGGGATACAAATTTCGCCAAATTTAGGCGAATTTTCGCCGAAAATTTCGGATTTCGGGCCACCACGAAATCCAAAATACCGGCCAGATAAAAAAAGATTAAAAATTTGAAATTGCTACAGTAACCACCAAACTTTCGTGATTTTTTGGCCGGTTTTCAAACTTTTAGGCCCGAATTTGGTCCAATAACCCTTAAGAAAGTCATCTTCTATGAAAATTTATTAAAAACCGAATTTTTGAGACATTTTAAAATTTTGGCAGAAATACTGTCAGATTTTTATAAAATTGTACAAGCTTGATAATGATCTAAAAATTTATAGTACTATCTTCAGTAGTGTAGGATAATATAGAAAAAATTTCAAAATAATTTAACTTCATTTGTTATCTTTAAAAAATCAAAAATAGAATGAACATAATTGGGACAATAACCTTGTCAGAATTTTATAAATTTTCTCGGGTGTGATCAGATCTAAAAATTTTATGAGAGATTAAGAATTGCCTCGATACCATTCTATAAAATTTTCAAAAAAATCAACGTTTTTTGTTTGGTCAATCAAATCTATGTAAGCATTGAACTTCATTTGTTATATTATATTTCAAAAATCAAAAAGAGAAAGAACATAAATGGTATTGTGCCTTATAAGAATTTTATAAATTTACTGGAGTGTGATCATGATTCAAAAAATTTATGAGATCTT
This sequence comes from Otatea glauca, assembly GCA_036346275.1. NCBI lineage: Eukaryota > Viridiplantae > Streptophyta > Magnoliopsida > Poales > Poaceae > Otatea > Otatea glauca. The sequence continues at coordinate 6,687,531 of CM070711.1, read as the reverse complement.
AAGCATTTACTTATCACCCTTCGGTAAAATTTTCAAAAAAATTAAACCTTTTTTGGTTGCTAAAGCAAATATATGTATTGATCATCAGGCTTTTATCAGGACGTAGCACTGTCGGAATTTTTAAAAATTATTTAAGCATGATAATCATCTAAACATTTTATAGAAACATTAATGTTACATTAGGACCATTCACAAAAAATTTCAAAATTTTCTAACGTGGTTTGAACCAGTTTTTATTTTGTTCAAGTTTGCCGGTAAGCCTTTTAACAGGTCAGTAGTATTGTTCGAATTTTTAAAAATTCATGAAGCTTGATCATCTGAAAATTTTATGAGAACATTAGTGATGCATCATAACCATGCACAAAAAATTTCAAAATTTTCTAACGTGGTTTAAACCATTTTTCATTCGGTTCAAACTTGCCGGTCAGTGTTTTATAGGACAGCAGCAATGTTCGAATTTTTAAAAACTCCTCAGACCATCTGAATTTTTTATGGGAACATCACTGATGTGTCAGGAACCTCCACAAAAAATTTCGACATCATTTGAACCATTTTTTGTTCAGTTGAAATTTGCTGAAATTTCGGATATTTCGCCCAAAATTCGGTCCAAAAATTCCGGATTTGAATTTTGCTTTTTGAATTTCATCCGGATTTTGTCCGAAATAACGAGATTTTGCCGAAATTTCAGATTTCAGCCATCGACAAAATTTTATCCAAAACGAAATTTGAATCCCTGCTCCAGCTGACATGAAATTGGTTGTTTTATGTGTATGTATAACATGCTGTATATTCTTCATCGTGACGTGCTTTGGAGTACAAATTAAATTAACTAGCCAATGGCACGCGCGATGGCGTGACGCACCGTTACCAGTTATGAAAATGGTAGATATTTTGTTTTGAAAATATATACTGTTTGGAAATAAAGTTAATACCCTATATCATTTATTCCTTTTTATATCATTTTTTCATTGTAAACAACAAAAGGAAAATCATTGAGGTTCCAATAAGGTAATGATCATATCTATCAATCTCACACTGAATGTCGCATGTTGCATGAACTTATTGGACAACAGGGATTACAACAACAATAATAGTTAAATTTTAGTGGAAAAAGCATTGTTGACACTATTTTTATATTGAGAATTTCATAGAACATTCTAGACATTATATTATTTCTAGAAGGAAACAACATATGCAAAGAATAGGTCAATTACAGGATCAAGAAGAATTATAGTACATTCAAAATCAGCTAGAGAAGGATAATAAGTAAAGTAATATAGCTAGACCCAAGTTAAATATGCTATATTATATGTTCTATATGAATTATGCTTACGTTTGTAAAGCTGAATAGTAATATATACTTTCTCTTAACAAAGAGACTATTCATTTTGTTGATATGTTTGCTGATGTCATTATATCAACTCATTAATATAATGCATAACCTTGAGAACCGATTTAAATAAATCATGTCGTTTGCAAAAGAGGATAAGTGTCTTCAGTTCATATAGTTTCTGAATGAACTTCATTATTGGATGTTGTTATGTGGGAACAAAAGACAAACATCTGCAGTTCCATTCAGCTTGAGCTTCCCTATTTGATAAAAAGCAAGGTGACGACCAATATAAAATGCATAGTGAATTGTACACCAAACATGAGATAAAACTTGCCCTATGAAGTACTGAAAATTGTTGGATAGGAGCACAAAGCTAAATCACAGTGGTTGAGATAAGGAAATTAATTGGTTAGAGAGATCGTAAATGAACCAACATTCTAATGACTAATTCTTGCAAGTTTAATACTTCGTTATGATTTCTGGATATGGAATATTATAAATATTGCGCTGTGAGCATCACCAAGGTATAAAAAGATATCATGATAAGATCATGGGGATGCAGTCTTAGTACCAAAAGGGGAAGAAAGGATAATACTCAGCAGTATGCCATATCATGGGAAGTGTGGAATCCCATGAAAAGCTGCAAAGGCACACCAAAAACTCCTAAATAGTGAAAGAAATTCTCAATATATGCAAAAACAATATTAAAAGAAGAGGAAATGACATCATAAAAAACAAACACATCATCTAGTCAGCAGTATGCCACATCATCTTTCGCTTTTGGATGGCTGTCGTGTTCATGCTGAAGACATATAGCTGTAATTTTTTGGTATGATGGTGGTAGCAACATCTGCTAAGAGGTAAAACTCACTCTCTTCCATAAGAATGACCTTGTCACAGTGTTGAATACCATGCAAATATAGAATGAGCTCATTGCAAGATTGCTAGTAAACTTTAACGTCTAATTTCCTATGAAGCTATACTTCTGCAATGGCAAAACTAAAGCACGCATACTTTTTGGTTGTCGGTAAAGAAATACCGTCATTGATCTAGTACACGGGAATAACATTAACACAAACTAAAATATAATCATTTGCATATGTGCTTGTCATGTTCCTACTGCTACACTGCAAATGGTAAATAATTTCGTTATGCATGAATAACTGAATTGGTGCCATTTCAACAGATTAATATAACAATGCATCTAACCAGCAAGCAGCATCCATGTATATGCAAGAGCTGAACCGATATAATAGCATAAATCAATTTAAAAGCAAGGGAGGGGAGATCTTAACCAAATCATAAAGACATATTGTGCAATATGTGTTATTTTTATCATGGAGTTACAGTGTTTTAGGCCAGGTTTTCTGCATCAATAAAACCTAGCTAATTTATGGCACTCTTGAACTGTACATGAATCTGAAGGTGAAACCAATGTGAACTGAGATTTAGATAAAGAAAGCTAGTTGCATCCTTTTATCCTTGTGCCGCTGTCGATACAGTTGCTTTAGACAAGGCCAAACAAATTAGAGATAGATTAGCTTTGGTATAAACATATAGAACCACAAAGCCAGAAAAAAGTCACACCAAGACCATGAGCTTAGAAAGAAATAAGTTTAGTTTTGAGGGCTAGTTAGCTAGACACTTCTTTGTTTCAAAAATGTACTAGTGATTATATACATGGGCACAAATGTAGAGGTGGACCAACTATGGAGCATCCTGAACTCCCTAGATTTTTCAAATGATTGTAGGCTGACCAACTATGAAGCACAAATCGGTGAAAGATCATTAGGCCTAATGGAACGAAAGTCCAAATCAATTCAATTCATCAATCAATAGATACCTGACTGATAGACCCTTGGTTAAGGAAGGGAAACTTGTCTTATTTGAATGGAGCAGAATTAAGCTGCTGGTCTGATCGACGTGGTCAGCTACAGAATTTAGCAGGGTACTTGATAAAGGGACAATTGGTCGAACACCTGGAGGGCATGTATGCGAGAAATGAGCTGTGAAGGTAGTGGTGCATGGTTGATTTCCGTACCTGATGGTGAGGCGCCTCCTGCGAGCTGACGTGGGGGAGGAGGCGAGCTAGGGCGCACCACTGATAGGCCTGGGGAGGAGCATAGCCGCTCCTTCCACTCTCCACCGTCGCTCCAGCTCAACGACCCGTGCCCGCCCCCTCATGCTCGCTCTCGCCCATCGCCGATGTCGTAACTCTGCCCCTACCTCGATTCGGCCACCCCATCCCTCACTCTCCATCGCTGCCGACGCCTCTCTGTGCTGCCTCAGTCTCCACCGCTTCATAGTACGGTGGCGGAGGCATGTGTAGGAGAGCGAATGCGTGGTGCGGCGGGAAAGAGACGGAGATGGTTGGCAAGAGAAGATGGCCATGCGCGTATCCACCGGCGGCAGTGCGAGGGGGTGGGGCAACAACAATGCACGTGGAGAAGGCGACGCCGGGGATGGGAGGTGGTGGCCAACACGCCCTCGCCGGACAAAGACGCCGATGACCACGACCTGGAGACGCAGAAGTGCAGGACACCTTCCCCTCGCTGTCTCTAAGCCACATCCAGTCGTCCAGTACCAAGATGCATCCAGTCTTCTAGGTGACACCGGCGGCTGCGGCCTGGCCAGCGGATCCCGGCCCCGAAATCATCACCCCTGCGCCTCATCTTGCCCTCGGCGCCGCGTCCTCGCACTGCCGTCTCCCACCGCACCTCCGACGCCGTCGGATCCGCCCGTCTCCGCATACCGCCACCACATTCCGTCGTCCTCGTCCACGACGCCGCCTAATCCGAGCATCCTCGGCGACGTCCCTACCGGATCTGACCGTGCGGCGGCGGCATGGGTAGGGTGAGGCGGCGGAGTGCGGCACGGGGAGAGTGGCCGGAGGAGGGAGAAGGCGGCGGCGTTGGAGGGAAGGAGGCGCGGCGCGAGGGGGGCGGAGCGGCATCGGCGTGAGGGTTTAGGGGAGGCGGGGCGCGGGTGGGTTGGGGAGGCAGAGGAAATGGAGGACCCAATTGTAAGGTAAAATAGACGAGGGAGGCGATGAGAAGTATTTGGACGTTTCTTGATGGACCTGATTGATATTTTCCTACGGCGGGAAAGGAGCATATCGAATGGCCCATATAGCCTTAAAGCAAGATCGGACGGATATGGTTTAATTGATGACGTGGCGAACTATTTTGCAGCGAAAACCAGCAGGTTTCATGTATAGATATTAATTAGTTAATTAATGTTCATAACATGCTGTTGGTTGATCCAGGAACATAGCTGCATGCAGACCTTACCGCTCCGGTTCGATAAGCAAAATCGCTCGGTTTACCGATTGAATTCAAATTCAAAAAAAAATTAAAAAAATTCTCTAAAATTAGTATTAATTACTTTATGTCCTCTAGTGTGAAATTTTTTTGAGAAAAAACAAAGTTTGGAGGCGTTTTTGAGCCATTCAAAATCTAGAAAATAGAAAAAAAAACTCAAAAAAAGAAAAAGAAATTAGAAGTATTTTTAGTAACAATATTTGTTCAAGTATGTCAAGTAGCAATATTTACTTAAACATATTTTAGTAACAATATATGTTCAATTATATTTAGTAGCAATATTTATTGAAGTATGTCAAGTAGCAATATTTATTGAAGTATGTCAAGTAGTAATATTTGTTGAATTATATTTAGTAGCAATATTTGTTGAAGTATATTTAGTAACAATATATGTTCAATTATATTTAGTAGCAATATTTATTGAAGTATGTCAAGTAGCAATATTTATTGAAGTATGTCAAGTAGTAATATTTGTTGAATTATATTTAGTAGCAATATTTGTTGAAGTATATTTAGTAGCAATATTTGTTCAATTATATTTAGTAGCAATATTTGTTAAAGTATATTTAGTAGCAATGGACGACACCTCAAGATGGTACTGTTTATTCAAGTAGCGATATTTGTACGTACAGAAATTATCTTGCTATGGTATATTTTAATATGTTAATGTTATCCAATATTGAAAAGCTTACTTCTTGTTGTATGCATGCATGAACTTCCAAAACTGTAGTATGGAAGTTGTACTCTGTACCGCTAATTATATTCTGAACTTATTTTGTTGTACAACGTGCAATTTGACACTAGCAATTTTTTGTAAATTATTTACACAAGTAATTTCTGTAAGGTATTGAAATGTGAATGGTATTAATATGTGAATGATATTGGTATATCATTATGTGAATGCATATTTTTGCACTTGTTGGATGTATATGTGAGTAGTATTGAAATGAAAGATTATTTGTTAACATATTATTGCTAAATGCCTATTTTTGTACTTGTTGGATTGATATGTGAGTAGTATTGAAATGAAAGTGTTGTATGTTTGGAAACGTGACACAAAAGGGGGTGGACGCGGGTTGTCTTACGGGCCTACGTCCGAGAGAGAAAGAGTGGACACAAGGGTTTATACAGGTTCGGGCGCTTAAGCAAGCGTCCTACTCCTGTCGATGTGTTCCCCGGGGGGAGTAGGGAGGGGGCTCCTGGTCCAGGTTCCCGAGGGACACACCAGTAGTTCAGTTTTGTATTCAATAAGCTTTCTGGTTACAAGCATGGGTTACAATGGGCTTTTATAGGCGCCCATCTTGTTACACAAAGTATCATCCTACCCCTACTGGCGTGGCTCAAGTGGGGGCATCTTGGTCATTCCGACGAGGAGGTAGTGGATCCCACGTCATCGTTCCGTATGGGTAGACCTCTGACTACGGGGGCCTCATAGGAGACTTTGGGACCCCCTAGGCGGTTAGTCCCAAGTGGCTCGAGGGTGCCCACCCATCTCCATTAGTGTTTTGGGGTGCCCTCTTGAACCGGGAGTCTTGCCAAATGCCCCGCGGCCAGGTCACTTGCCAAGCGCCCTGTGGCCAGGGGCCCTTACCAAGCACCCTGCGGTCCGGGGTCTTTCCAAGTGCCCTATGGTCAGGAGGCGAGGTGAGACCCTCGAGCACTTCCTCTAGAGAGTCCGTGAGGGTATGAGGGAGCCTCCCGCAGCACACCCGCAGGGGCATGAGGAAGCCTCCTGGAGCACGCCCGCGGAGTAGGAGGGAGTCTCCCGTAGACGCCCGTGGAGTAGGAGGGAGTCTCTTGTAGACGCCCATGGAGTAGAGGGTGCTTCCCATAGACTCCCGCGGGGTAGGAGGGGGGTCACTCATAGACGCCCGCATGGTAGGAGGGTGCCTCCCGTAGACGTCCGCGGGGTAGGAGCGAGTCTCCCGTAGACGCCCGCGGAGTAGGGGGTGCCTCCCGCAGACTCCCGTGGGGTAGGAGGGAGTCACGCGTAGACACCCGCAGGGTAGGAGGGAGTCACGCGTAGACACCCGCAGGGTAGGAGGGTGCCTCCCGTAGACGTCCACGGAGTAGGAGGGTGTCTCCCGTAGACGCCCGCATAGTAGGAGGGTGTCTCCCGTAGACTCCCGCTGAGTAGGAGGGAGTCTCGTGTAGATGTCCACGGAGTAGGAGGAAGTCTCCCGTAGCACGCCCGCAGGGGCAGGAGGGGACCTCCCCTCATGCTTGCGAGGGAGACCCTCTCAACATCCCGCGGACCCATGTCCACATGCCCGTGAGGCACGGGGTGAATGAGGCCTCCCTTCTGGGCCATCAGAGCTCACAGGGGTACGCCCTGGAGGTATGCCCACAGGGTTTGAGGGGACCTACCGCGGGGTACACCCTGGAAGGTATGGTCGCGGGGCTTGAGGGGACCTCCTGCGAGGTACACCCCGGAGGTATGCCCACGGGGCATGAGAAGACCTCCCACGGGGTACTCCCTGGAGGTATGCCCACGGGATCTGATCAGGTGGATGAGAACGCTGAATATGACGGGGAGGTCCAGAAGCAGAAGTGGCCTCTACCTCATGCACAGAAGAGGTAGGAGCAGAGCCACTAACTGAATGAGAGTCAGAAGGCAAGGGCTGGCCTTCCTGAGGTGTAGAAATGGAAACAGGAGGCACCTCAGGTGTAGAGGGGACTGGATCAGGTGGAACACCATTATCTCTATCATCCTCATCCTCTACAAAGATGGTCTCGGAGGAAGAAGAAGAGCCTGAAATATCGGGTCTAGCTCCTGGGCTAGCCTCATCAAAGGTCACTTCACAGGTCTCTATGATCCTATGCGCATCGCAACTCCAGACCCTATAGCTACGAGAAGAAGTCGAATAACCCAGAAAGATACCATCAGAAGAACGAGGCTCAAACTTATCCAGGTTACCAGACTTCAAAATAAAACACTTGCAACCAACACACGAAAATGAGAAACACTGGGCTTTCGCCCATACCTCAACTCGTAAGAAGTGCGGTGCAAATGTGCTCTCAAGAATACACGATTAGAAACATGGCAAGCAGTAGCTATAGCCTGAGCCCAAAACTTCCTAGGAGTACTGTACTTGTCTAGCATTGTCCTGGCCATTTCTACAAGGGTCCTGTTCTTCCTTTCCACTACGCCATTTTGCTGAGGGACGTAGGGAGAGGAGAATTGATGCTCTAAACCAGACTCCACACAAAAACTCTCAAAATAGTAGTTCTTGAACTCAGTGCCATTGTCACTGCGTATAGCTCGTAGGGCACCAGGGAGCTCAAAAGACAACCTATGAACCAAACCCCTAAAATGGGTAAAAGTCTCATCCTTCAAGGACATGAAAAACACCCAAGAGTACCTCGAAAAATCATCAACAATGACAAAAATATACCACTTCCCACCCACTGACTGCACTCTAGCTGGACCAATAGTGTCCATATGTAAAAGCTGTCCTGGTGCATCACCATCACAACAAAGGATCGGGGATGAGAAGCGAGAACCATCTTGCTATGTCAGCAAGGAGAGCAAACTAAGTCTTTGACCATTTTGAGTTTAGGCAAACCACGAATGAGGTCATGACTGCTAACTCGGGTCAAATGATCAAATCCAATGTGACCAAGTCTCCTATACCAGAAGGAGAGATCACGGGACTCTGAAGCAATCAAACAACGGAGAGAGTCTCCGGAAGAAGCGTAAAAATCAAAGACGAAAGACTCTCCCATATCTAGAAATCCCGCAAACTAACCCTCCTGAAGAATCGAGGATTCTACAGGCGCTACTCTTGAAACTCACCTCGAAAGAGTCATCAAAAAGCTGAGAAACAGAAAGCAAATTGTATTGTAGCTTACTCACTAAGGCAACATCTTTAAGAATGAAATTGACATTAATGCCGATGGTACCTTTAGCAATGACTCTACCTGAAGAAGCATCCCCGAAAGTGATCAACTCATCACCGGGGGCTCGGACTAGGGAAGAGAACCATCGAGAATCTCTGGTCATATGACGAGAACAACCGGAGTTGACAATCCAAACATCGCCTTTCCCCATCCGACGAACCTGATCAAGACACAAGAGAGAAAGATGGCTCAGTACTGGGATAGAGTGAAGAATTGGGAACCCAATACTGAACCACACGACACCTCAAAGTACCAGTCACAGAAGAAGACTGGACTCGAGTGTCTCTCTGACGTTTAACCCTAACAAGATCAGTAGCAACTCTAGTAGATGATCTAGGAGCTAAATCTGGGTTAGCCTGCCGTGGTGCAAAAGCCGAACCACCCGGTGAAGTCGCCTAAAACTCCTACCGTAAAACACCTCACGTCGTTGATATCTACCTCGATGAGAAAACGAGGAATATCAAGAGGATGGCGGAAAGACCGACTACGAACGCCTTCAGACACAAAACTCAAGAACTAGCATGAAAACCGAGTCCTGGATGCTGCCCAAAAACAGACGACTCTCTAACCTGTCTAGAAGCAGTGTGTGCCTTAAGAGCACTCAAAGTCTGGGGATGACCTGAATACCCTTAAGGGCAGCAACACTCTCACGCCGATTGATCTTGGCGCGCCTGAAGCAGAAATCTACTAGGTGACCATCCTTCTTACAGAAGGTGCATGTGTACTTCGTCTTGCTAGAGGCAGAAGCAACAGGAGTAACACCCTTCTGGTCAGAAGTCTTATGGACAACCCCAGCAGACCTAAACACGGTGGTACTCACTCTGGAAGCTACCACAATCTCACCACTCTTGGAGCTGCGCACAATGGTGGGAGGATGCGCCCGAGTGTGCTCCAAGGGATCAAATCCTAGATCTTGATTGAATCTACTAATCTTAGATTGGTCTACAATAAGATTGAGCTTCTTCTTGCCTCCAACAAACTTCTCAAGAGTGCTCATAAGATACTGGCAATCTCGAAAGAAAGAGGCACAAGAAGAACAGGGGGAAGAAGAAGAAGAAGAACCAGAAAGATGAGCTCTCTCAGCACGTGCATTTTTCTCCCTCAGCACGGTTGCCTCAATCTTGAGGGTCTCACAAGAAACACAAGACACATTTCTAATTCTATGGGCTTGGTCTTCTAATTTTTTCTTAAGCTCGACATAGATTTTATCCACATCATCCTTAACCCCAACACACAGCAGGCAACCAATTTTTGACTTAACTAGTAAGTCCTTAGCAAGTTGATCACACTTGACATTCAAAGCATCATTGTCAAGTTTTAGTTGCCTCTGACCCTCACATGAGCCGATTGGGTCCTTAGAAGCATGCAATTCAAGTTCATCATTTCTAGCAGAAAGCTTTTTAAGGTGTGAACTCATGGCATCAATTTCAAAGAAGCAATTTAGGGCAATTAGAGCATGATGGAGTAGAGTGAGCATGAAGAAAACTAGCCTCAACAGAATAGCATCAATAGAACTAGTGCTAGCATTCTTCAACTTAAGACCATCAAGTTCAAAGAAGCACACTATCATATATGGTCCTTAGGTTCTCCAACTCCACAAGAACAGCATCACAGAGAACACAGTCATCAGCGACTCGGGAGGGAGAAGATCTAAGTGAAGCTAATTCCCGAGTCAAGGTGCGTACTTCCTTTTCTAACTCGTAACACCTCGACCTAGCCTTAGCATGAAACTTGCCTAATTTACGTATAGCGAGATTTAACTCGTCGTGAGGTGGGTACCTCATCCGTGTCATTTGTCACAACTGAGTCACTTGCTTCAATGGCGCCTGCCATGAAGCACATGCCGGAGAAGTCATCGCCGCTCTTCTTCTCTTTCGGTTCATCCTCGCCTTCGTCGCTCCACGTCTTCGTGTCAGAGAGCTCGATATCATCTAGCGCGGTGAGGACCCGGTGAAAGAGCTTCTTGTTCTTGGCAAAATTGTGGTACTTCTTCTTCGCCGGCTCACGAGCTGGAGCCTTCTTGATGCGGTTCTTATCGGTGTAGTCGTTCTTGCTTGAACCGCCTTGTTCGTTTTTGCCTTTCTCCAGCTTGGGGCAGTTAGCTAGAATGTGGTTGGGACCACCACACTCGAAACATGTGATTATCCCACCTCTCTTCCTCTCTCTCACCCTCCTATATGCATGTGAAAATTTACGAGCAAGAAGAGCAAGCTCATTTTTTGAAAAAAAAATTCAGTTGGTCATCGCTTAGCTCGCAAAGGGAGAGAGAGAAACCAAAAGAAGAGTCAGAAGAGGAAGATCCAATGGAATCAGTGACCAAGGCTATCGACTGAGATTTTGTCTTTCGCGAGACGACGTCGATCTCATGAGTCTTGAGATGGGAATAAAGACAGTCAAGATTCAAGGTCGACAGGTCGGTGGTGTCCTTGATGGTGGTCACCTTCATCTCCCAAACGCGCAAATCGAGTGCGGTCAAGAAATGTCAAGCATTATCCGAGTCAGGGTATATACAACCAACTGCTCGAAGATCACTCAAGATCTTGGTAAAACGACCGAAACACTCATCAAGATTCTCACCAGCGTGCTGTTCAAACTTGTTGAACTCACGCTTGAATTGGTCCTGTCGAACCATCTTGATTTGGGTAGTGCCCTCATGGTAAGCATCAAGGGTCACTCAAATCTTATTAGCAGAATGAAGGTGAGAAATCCTATCATACTCACTGCGGCTAAGACCCTGTATAAGGATGTTCCTTACCTTAGCATTTGCCTCAACGTCAGCCATATTGCCGGTCGTGACGTTTTCATCGTAGGAACCTCATATGGGAGTTTAACCTTCTGCCATATCAGGAAGCCCTGGGCAGCGATGTATAACTCCATGCGAGACTTCCAAAATGGAAAATCGACTCCAGAAAAAATGGGAGGCTTGGTGGAATACTTGTCCATCGCCATGGCTCTTGAGACCGGTCAAGATCTATGGAAGAGCAAAACCGGCTTTGATACCAATTGAAAGATCGAAATGACGATCAGAGGAGGGGTGAATGATCCCAAATAAAATTTCCCCACTCAAAGTACTCCAAACACTCTTGCAATAAAAATATAAAGCACCCAAAGATTTTCGTTCAAACTAGTGCTTCTCAGATTCGCACACCCTCCAAAACCCAGAATAATTAGACAACTATGTGTACCCCTAGCTTGCATGGATAAGAACCATGAATCATGTGAGGGATTTTTTAATCACAATCATGGTTGTCAAGTGTCCAAACAAAAGAGGAATCAATTCAAAAGACTTCTTTTCTAAAAGAGATAAAGCTAAACACTAAAGTCTCTTTTTAGAAAAGTTAAAGCAGATTTTTAGAAATTGTCCTCAGTTAGAACAGGTGGTTGGTGAGTTTTTGTTGCTCTAAAATTTTTGTTAATTTTTGTCCCTGTGAGAAGTTGAGTTGTGAAACACTCCAACAAAAATCACTTTAGAAAGCTTTGTAGAATAATAATGAAAAATCAAGCAATACAGACAGTCAGGAACTTCGACCAGAAAGTTTGAGGCTTGGTTTTCACTTCATAAATCTCAAACGGTGCAACCAGTGGACTCAATAAATTTTATACAGATGGATATATGAGTCCTACACCTTTTACAAAAATAATCATTTAAAATGATTTTTTTATATTTTTAGAAAAATCAAACACTGACTACTGCGCGAAGAATAAGTTCTGGACAGATTTGCAATTTGATAAAAAAACTTGATCTCTAGTCTATCCAAGGGTGTAAGAAAGATGTAAAACCAAATGAACACCCTCAAGACATCCTAGAAGAACAGCATTTAGAAGTAGAGGAGCCAAATCCAAATTGCATAAATGTAAATTGCAAGAATGTAAGTGCTGAATTTAATTGCGGAATTTAAGTGCGGAATTTAAGTGCATAATGTAAATTGCGTAATTTAAATGCGTAATGTAAATGCACAAAGAAAATAAATGATTTGAGGAAACATTTAATTTCTAGAAGGATAGGTTACAAAGCCTCACATTCATGTGGGCAAAGCTCAAAGGAGCATCAAAAACCTCAAAACCTTCAAGGGGGAAGGCTACCCCTCCACCCCTATTTATACAACTCTTGGGCCACCTACCACCCTTGGATGAGCCTCTAAACCCTATAGCATCTATCAAGGGCTAGGATTTACCCACTCAACCAGCCATGCAAGGGTTCACCCAAAACCCACAACACATAATGGGTTTTCTTGCACGGTTCTCAAAGCACACTAACTAGACCCGCTATCCTATCAACTAGACCGCAATCCGACGACCCTCATAGATCCGAGCAGCATCTAGCTAGCATCACATCCATTCCTTGTCTTCACGGCTTGCACGGACTCCGTCTCCGATCATCTTCCGACGATCCCCAACCGTCTGGACCTCCGACGCTCCTCGCCTAGTCCCGGCCATCCTTCGCCTCACCATGACCTAGCACCGTCATCCTGCAATCATCAAAAACAAGGAAACTCCTCACATAGCAATGCCCACAAAGATGTGCAATAAATCCATCAAAGTACACTCATTAAAATTCATTTTTCCTCGTTCTGGCCAGTAGCACCGGGAAAACAGAGAAGACCTCAAATTGCTTCCAATTGAAAATCTATTTCAAATCAAACTCAAACATGAGCAACCCAAGCTCAAATTTAGTCAAATACTCATCACAAATTTGGATAGACCTCCACATGGTCCTTCACCTCCCGTAGACGTCTGCGGGGTAGGAGCGAGTCTCCCGTAGACACCCGCGAATTAGGGGGGTGCCTCCCGCAAACTCCCGCGGGGTAGAGGGGAGTCACTCGTAGACACCCGCGGGGTAGGAGGGTGCCTCCCTTAGACGTTCGCGGAGTAGGAGGTAGTCTCCCGTAGACGCCCGCGTAGTAGGACGGTGCCTCTCGTAGACTCCCGCAGAGTAGGAGGGAGTCTCCTGTAGATGCCCACGGAGTAGGAGGGAGTCTCCCGTAGCACGACCACAGGGGCACGAGAGGACCTCCCCTCATGCTTGCGAGGGAGACCCTCTCAACATCCCGCGGACCCATGTCCACATGCCCGTGAGGCACAGGGTGAATGAGGCCTCCCTTTTGGGCCATCAGAGCTCACAGGGGTACGCCCTGGAGGTATGCCCGCAGGGTTTGAGGGGACCTACCGCGGGGTACGCCCTGGAAGGTATGGCCGCGGGGCTTGAAGGGACCTCCCGCGAGGTACACCCTAGAGGTATGCCCACGGGGCATGAGGAGACCTCCCACGGGGTACTCCCTAGAGGTATGCCCGCAGGGCTTGAGGAGACCTCCCACAGGGTACACCCACGGGGCATGCTTGTGGAGTTATGAGGGAACTTCCCCTAACAGAAAGATTATTTGTTGATATATTTTTTACATTTTTTCCCTTTTTTCCAACCGGCTTCGGTTTTTGGCAGTTTTCGCTCTAAAATCGCGAATTTTGCTCGTCGGTTTGTCCAGATTTCAAAATGATTTGAATTTCTATACCGTTCGGTTTTTCGCAGTTTTCGCTACCGCCGAGGTTACGAATTTGAGGTTCAAAACGGTTTTGTAAACTCTGGCTGCTGCATGTAGACCAAAAACTGAGGCAGATAGCTGGGAAAACTTGATGAAGTGTTTGGATGTTTCACGTTTCTGATGTGGACTGCTTTGGCAAGGGAAAATGCTGACTTAAAAAAAACAGCGAAATGCTGGCTTTAATCGAGATAACCATCACTTTTCTACTTATTTTTGCAAATCTAACATTCTTCCAAACATAATCAAAAAATAGCCACTTATCCGATCATAGAAACGCGAACAGGTGACACGTGTCGCCTATCGTGTTCATGTACCGCGGTAGCACCTGCCATGCATAGCACTTGCCGAGCATCCATGGCTCGGGATGTTAGTTAAGCTACTTGATTAAGCAATATAATTAAGTAAAGCGGTTAATTAAGAGATTAATTAGCCGATTTTAATGGGCATATTTCTGCTGAGGAAGGGAAGCTCGGCTGGACTTTTCCGCAATACCGGAGTGTAGCAGGGTGTTTTTCGCAGTGAGGAAGAGAGCTATTTTTACAATTAATTCGTATAGAGACTAGATTTGCATAATAATAATAATTATTATAATAATGGAAAAAGTTGGTTTCTTAGTTGAGAGCGAATGAGCGATAGCGAGCCTGGACTTGAAGGTACCAACCAATAGCCTATACTCCACTATTGTTCGTTCAATTCATGTAGGGCATGTGTTCCAGTGTTTTTCCCTTTGGATCTTTACTCGGACTTATTTTTTAAGCACCGTGCTTCTATGTTTTTTTGTACGGTTACTTAAATATAAAAGTGTAAATAAAGAGTAGATTATGATTACTTACCTGTGCGTATGCTTCAAAATATATATAACTTGTATTAGGAAGGAAAGTATCGAAGCACTGCTTATTTTTTTAATGGCAGTCTAGTTACAGGACAGTTCTACTAAAAAATATATTTGTTTATTTAAATTGCAAAAATATACCTTAATCTCAAAAAATTGCAAAAATATACCTATGTCGTCTATTCATAGGGCGATCGCCCTTTGAACGGGCAATATTTACTGTCCTGCAGCTAGTTTCTAAAGAAAATCATAACCTTTTAATATGATGTCGGATGGAGATGAACTTTATATGAAAATTGTAGCTCTTGACGGGATCTACAACTTTGGTATACAAATGTTTTCTATTTGAATCCATTTAGATGGCCAAAAACGGGATACAAGGTTCAAATCTAAAAATATATTTTTGCAATTTTTGAGATCGAGGTATATTTTTGCAATTTAAATAAAAAATTGTATTATTTAAAATAAAAATTCACTACTACAGTATCGTTTGGGTTGGGCTGCAATATGATTGTGGATTTGTGGTTACTGGAGCGGTTGCTCTGAGATCCGTTGTTTTGTGCATTAGGCCATCGAGACCTCGTGGGTATGGGCTCACTTGGGCTGGGCTGTAATTTCAGACCTTTTGGAACAGGCCTCCCATGTTTGACCTTCATTCTTATACAGCAACAAGATCTCCTTGTGTGGCAGTAGCAAAATGCAGATTATTCGTACTCATACGATCTCGAAAACATAACTCTGATTATTAATTTTTATTATAATATATTTAAAAAATTCAATAAAATTGTAATATTATGAAAATAATTTTTCACAACAAATCTACACATACGATTTTTATGTATCTAATTTAAATATATAAAAAGATAGTCAAAGCTTCGACAGTTTAGTTATATCTATGTCTAAAATGATAACTATCGGTGACTGGAGTGAGCATTTTTTTTCATAAAATCGTGGCACTTTTTTTTTACTGTTTCTATGGTTCAGGCGGGTGTACATTTGTGGCCGAAACTTTGATGTGTCTTCCCTTCCACACAATAAGCGTTGCCTCGACCATCCACCCGCACTTGCACGGCGGCACCACAACAAAGCAACCAACATGACCAAATCTGGGAAAAGAGAGGAAGATCGAGAGGATGCCCTCAGATCTTAGGGTGAACGTTCTCCTTGACCAATTGACTTCAAAGAATAATAACAACGCCTTTTATTCCAAATAAGTTAGTCCTTATTATCATAAATAGTTGTCGTTTTAGACATCGACACGGTATTTAAAATATAGCTTTGGCCACTAGTTTTTATTATAATATATTTATAAAACCCAATAAAATTAAAATATTATAAAAGCACTTTTCGAGATAAATCTATACTTATAATTTTCATGTATCCAATTTAAATATTTAAAAAGATATTGATAGTCAAACTTTGCATCTGTGTTTAAAACGACAACTATTTATATCGGGAGAGAGTAGAATAGATTATGAATGAAACACAATCAATATCAATAAAACATCTAAATCTTTGATCCTAGATCATGATTTTGATGCGTGGATCATTAACTTCCATACATTTCTATCCAACTCCAAAACAAAACAAAAAAGACAAAAAAAAAATGCATAGCGCCAGATAGTATTCGAATCAAATCTTGGGCCAGAAAATGGAAAGTTGGTTGTCATGGATGAGAGAATGATGCCCACATTGAACGGAGGAGCAGTGTCAACTGTCAAGCTGTAGCCAGGTAACGTTGGGCCGTTCGCATAAGTAGAGGAGAGGAACCGAACCGAGAACGCACGCGCGGAGTCGCAGTCTCGCGGAGCCACCGCCCGGGCAACGGCGAGAGAGCGGAGAGGGAGAGGGAGAGGGAGGGGAGCAAGGGAGGAGGCGGCATGTCGTGGCAGGCGTATGTGGACGAGCACCTGCTCTGCGACATCGACGGCCAGCGCCTCACCGCCGCCGCCATCCTCGGCCACGACGGCGCCGTCTGGGCGCAGTCCGACAACTTCCCCCAGGTCTCCCCGCCTGTTCTTCTTCCCCACTGAGAAACGCCGCGGTCAGAACCATTCCGCAATCTAACCCGTGGAATTTGTCGGGTCAATCCATGGTTGACTCTGATATGATCTTGCATGTTCGGGCGCTCGTGGCGAAGTCAGAGGAGCCCGATCCGTGGGAGATCGATCTTGCTATTGGGCTCGTCTCATTTCTGCTTGCTTGTTTGTTCTAATCGTAATCAGTAAGGTAGAAAGATCGTACGAAACCTCTCGCAGTAAATTAAAATCTATCGGTTGGTTGGTTCTACCTGTGGTTGGGAGGCCAGGTACCGAGTAACAAGTACAGATGTGCCTAATCTTTTTCTTGTGATCTTTGTGTTGCGACGTGCGAATTTTGATTCAAGCATGAAAAACTGTAAATAAAAACAATTTTGACACACTGCTGGTTAATATACTCTAGGGCATTCACGCGATGTTCCGTTTAGCACTAAAAACATATTTACCAAAAGAAAAGGTGTACAATTTGTCGTACAATTGATTCGGTTCTTATACAGCCATTTGAATCATCGAATTATACCGAGTAACAAGCTACTAAAGCTGTCCTTTTTGTAGTCAATTCAGTAGTTCAGAACTTCTTGTTGGCTGCGCTAATTACTATTTCTATCTGCATTAAATTTCCTCCTTGATTGAAACTAGAATGAACCCCATGCATTTCAACGGATTTACAATAGAAAACAGTTGGTAAATGTATGTTTCATTTTAGTGTGTAGAATTGTCTTTACTTTCTAAAATATACGGAGAAAGCTTACGGTGGACGGGTGGAGCCTACACTCTGAAGGAGGTAATTCTAGAAGTTTGTGGGTTTATGGTCGAGCATTGTCTGTAAAGTAGACTTATCTAGAAGTTTGTGGTGGGGTTTATACTTTAAACCCTATTGATGCATTTTAGCTCGTTGGATGGTTATCGAACGGCGGGAAGCATTTGAGGACGATGTGGCGCTTTTTTAGCTTTTCTTTTGCACTCAACTTTAGAAGAAGATAAAAATTGCTATTTCAATAACCTGATTATCTGAGCGAATGGTAAAGGGAGATCCCACTGTTGAAAACAAAGTGGCAAAGCAGTGGCGTGTTTCGTTGTGATTTTGCTCGTTCCACTGCTCATTATGCTTTTCGCAACACTGATGATTACTTTGGTATTCTGGGCAAGTTATATGTGCTAAAATTTCTGTAAACAGGATCGGAAATGTTGGCGGTATTTGTAGAGTTTTTTTATGCTTAATGCTTTTTATTAACTGTGTCGCAAAACCTCTTTCATGACTCCAAGGGAGCTTATAGTTCCACTCATTTCTTCGTTTTCAAAATTTTGCTCTCCTTTTCATTGCAACACTTATGAACATTTTGTTCTACATTGCACAGGTCAAACCTGAGGAAATCACTGCAATAATGAACGACTTCAACGAGCCAGGCTCTCTCGCACCTACTGGATTATACCTTGGTGGTACAAAATACATGGTTATCCAAGGTGAACCTGGAGCTGTCATTCGAGGGAAGAAGGTTAGGAGTTAGCATTCCATTTTTTTCTGACTGTGCTGAGAAAAAAATCTCTTATGATGTATTTAGTTTAAATTCATGACCTCCTTTTTCAAAGCAAAGGGTCTACTGCTAGTTTCTGTTAAATAAACCAGTGTGTTAAAATGTTCCTCCACCAGTAGCAGTACAGAACAAATTCTTTATTGGTTTACAAGACATACCAATTTATCCAGAAATAACAATCAACACCAGAACATAGGCATCCTCTTGTTCCCCAGCGGTTTTTGGTCTTAGAAGCCTCTTGGGCATAGAAATCAGTTGTATCAGCTAGCTTCTGAAGTTGTGTGATTGCATCCTCGATCAGCTTCTTGTATTTTTCACTGTAAAGATGAGCCCTACAGACTATCAGTCTATGGCATTGTTCACATCGGACAATTTAGTCTTCTTATCTTCCATATGGCCTCATAAGGGCATCAACTCCCGTCAAACAAAGCTTCCTCTTGTTACCATGTAAAATAATGAACAGGCCACCTCTTCCTAATCAGTAATCAAGGCAAGAACCTGATTTGTTTGGAGGTGAAAGTTAACTACAAACATATTGTATCCGCAGGGTATAGGAAGGCAACTGCTTGATGCTTTCCAATTAATGACAAAAATTACAATAATATCACTCTGCTTGTGTGTTAAAATCATGAGTTGGAGATGTTATGTAGGAAGCTTTGATTATACACGTCGTAAATTAGAAGGTTTTTTTACAGAAACAGTAGGAAAGCCCCTACTATGTATAAAGGTTTGTAGATGGAAGTTGAGATGCAAGTAAAACTAGTCAACTGTTAACCTTTCTTGGATAACAAATGATCGTCTGGTATCCAGTGAGAAGTCCTAACTACTGAGAAAATGTTGAGTCTAGCATATGTTTTGGAACCTGACAAGCTTCTATAGTTTCTTTTCCCCAATTACTATCATTCTGTTGATAACACCTAATAATGTGATGACATTATGTGCTTACAAGTTACAACCAATGTTTTCAATTTTCAAACGATCAGCAGGAATTATACTGATTGGCATAGCACCTGTATTGGGACACTCTTATTGGCTAGACCCCTATCTAATTAGCGGGTATTATTACAATAGATATGGTGAATGCCTTTACTAGAACTCTGCACACCATTCACACTGCCTAGAATGGAAAACTTCACCAACCTTGCACCTAAGACTTGAAAGTGGATTATACACATGCACAAGTCCACTGAAACGGCAAAAAAAATCTTCATTTAATTTTAAGGTGAAATCGCCAAACTACTACTTTAAACATTAATTGGTCTCAATGAATTGCACTTTCCGGATGCGAAAACATCATCTTTTGTAGTGTCTTAAAAACCATCTAGACTTGTGGGCTGTTAATCAGTTTCACTATGGGGAGTGGGACATGTTAATAGTTTAGTTTATATGATCAAACCAATTTTCCCCTGAAAGTAGACTAATCAAACTTTTATTTCTTCTAACACTAACACGAGTGCAAAAGTATTTTATGTATAACAAAGTCATTGATTTTACCTGTAAGATGCTTTGATATGGGCTCTTGCCTCATGCCCTCATGTTCCTAGCAAAATATAATTTCTTTTATCCAATCATTGTTGCTTTGTTTTCAGGGATCAGGAGGGGTTACTATCAAGAAGACCAATCTATCCATCATCATTGGAATCTATGAGGAACCAATGACTCCTGGCCAGTGCAACATGGTTGTGGAGAGGCTTGGTGATTACCTTGTTGAACAGGGCTTCTGAACTCAGAATCAGTGAGGCAACTGGGTTTATGTCTACTGAAATGTACCATCTATAACATGAATAATTAGCACAAATTTGGATATCCGTTAAACAAGTGGTGGTTCCTCGTTATGTTGGAATTGCTTCCTACGTGTCAATGGTGTCATGGGGCTTAAACATGGTGTTTGTGACATTTTTGCTGACTACCCAGGTTCTCCTCTTACTGATAACCTGCTTCCATTTTCAGTTTTCACCACGGGAATGCAAATGCTGCCTTGATTCTTTCTAGAAATGTTTGCGGAAATTTCACAAGACAAACCTTAACATTTCACGTGATCTTAGAAGTGTATTGACGTCTCTAAACATTTCATTCCCTAGCCATGTTCTTGCAAAATCTTTCCTATTCATACCAGAACATTTACAAGAATGTCTGTGCAGGCTCTTATTTATTACTACATGCTTCAATGATGATATGTTGCTTTCAGTTGCTCCTGCCGTCTCGTTGTACCATGCCTATTAAATTCAGCAACTTGAACGAATTGCATCCTCTCTGGGGCTCTGGGCACAGTCACATGAATCACCTCACCATCTGAATTCTGGTAACCACTGACCATTCCTTTATGTGGCGGCCAGTGGTATGTTTTTTATTCAAACAGGGCGTGAAATTATGCGCCCTGAGATAGACTGAACTTGTGCTTTGGAGTAGTAAATTCCCTTTTCTCTCTAGAAAGAAAGAACCGAGGCAAACTAGAGTCTGACATTCTCAGAGCCACTTGTGATCGGATTTACCTTTCACTAACAGTGAGCAAATCCTCTCCCCCTTCTTTGTACTACTACAATGTATTTGTTTCCTTTTCTCTGAATGGCAATAACGGTTCATTTTTTAGGAGATCATGATCCTAGAATATAGGAAGCTTGTCTAACTTCTTTTAATTCTGAAATGTGGACAACCAACTAAAACTGTCAGAAATGCAGGTCATTCGCATCTTATCCCAGAAAAGAGGGTTTATTTAAACACCCTTCCAAGAATTTATTTTGAAAATTGAGAGGTCCTTTCTGGTAATCATTTGAAAAGGTTGTGAGCATGGACGGTGAAACTTTGTTGAGCTTTTGAAATTCATCACAAAGAGGGTGTTTTTGGTGTTGAGGAGAATTTGTTGAGGTTGCTGATTTCTGAAGAAACGCTCGTCTTGTGGACGAGATGGCTGCAAAATCTGTAAGAAATGTTTTTTGGGGTAGTCTGACGAGGAGACCCAAACCTTAGCGTACGGGAATTCCTTGAGCTTTTAATTCTGAATTGTGGGCAGCCAATTTAGAGCTCACCAGTGACTCAGAGAGGCAGTGAGGTACTGGCGATTCAAATATAATAGTTCGGGCCGAAAAAAAGCGTCAGATAGGGGTTTTAACAAAAAGAGAAAATCTTTTTAGAAAAAACCAAAAAAACAAAATATACTGATTTTCTTTTAAATTTTTTTTTTATAAAAGTAAAAGTAAAAAATAAATAAATCACTGTAACTTGCACCGCAGAAACTACACTGTTTACTGACCCGTGGGGCCGGCTGGGCTTTGCTACAGATAGATGCTCGTCTGAACAATTCTTTCAAACATTCCCGCGAAATATTTCCGCTGACACTGTATGGTGGTCCTAAGCTAAAAGCCCTTAGTGTTGGCCACTTCCTGAGATTTTAATTCTGAGTTAATGTGACTGACCAGAGCGATAAAAGAGAGCGCAGCGCAGGGGAATCCATTGATTCAGGCGTCCCCCCGGAAGAATTTTCTCGGGTTTAGCATCACTTTAGATGGCTGCTGCTGCTACTATCAATACGTTTGGACCCATTTTTGGTAGGGATTCACGTAGATATGTCATGATTTTAGTCTAAAATTTCAATAGAAATAGACCTCCAAACAAGGCTTTCTCTCCGTCCAAGTTTATATAACGTATTTTTTGATGTTTATGTTCATAAATATATGATGTATTTTATATTTTACACCCCAAATAAATATCAAATTTACTCAATATTGTTTACATGCATGCATTGAATAATTAGAAATAGTCTAATTATTTTTATTATATCTTTGATCTATGTGACAAAGGAAAATACGTCCTGCAAAATTAGACGAATGGAATGGTTGGTGCCTCACTTTCCTAATGCCATGCCTAGTACATGCTTAGTTTTTCATCTCGAGTAACTTTGTATAAGATAACCGATTTTGCTGCCAGAGAATGGTGGATTGACAAAAAAATGTGTGACAATGCTTGTCAGTGCCATTGTGTCATCGATCAAACGGAAGCTTAGCCGCCCAACCATCACTCAGAAGCAACAGCAGTAGTAGATGGAGAAGACAGGAGACAATGCATCGGCCCTAGGCACCCATGCACAGGGTTTACAATATCGATATCACGATAATCGACGATATAGATTTTCAAAAATCGGGAAAAAAATCGGTAGAGAATCGAAGAGTTTCAAAATCAAACTTTTTGATGAAAAAAATTCAAAAAAAAAATCGATTTTCACCGATAATCGCTCGATATGCCTCGATAATCGCTCGATGTTCTTCGATAATCGACCCGAGCGATTTTACGAACTTGTGTTCTCCGGCGGTCGATAATGTGAGCGATTTTCGCTCGATATTCACCGAAAATCGAACGATATTCACCGAAAATCGAGCAATATTCACCGATTATCGCGGTATTTAGGTCATATAATTTTTTTTTGATTTTTTTAAATTTAACCGGTTTACCGACCGTTAAGCAATACCGGACCAGACCGGTAATGTCGATTATTGCGATAATCGGTCGATTATCGACGATAATTCGAACCCTGCCCATGCCACGTACGCCATAAGGCCCAAGCATGCAGTGGCAAGCAAACGGACACGGCACGAGTGAGCAGCTCAGCTCAGCCTGCGCGGCACACTTTTCTTGCCTCGTAGTATTTTTTTTTTCAAATCTCTTCCTCATGCATAAAAAATTGTAAAAATAGCTTCCTTCTCAATCGTAAAAACATCAACAATTAAAGCATGTCATGTACCATGCTCATGTTCGGCAATAGCGGCAGACCCATTGGCTGCCGAGCACCCATCCCTTGGCGGTTGGCAGGAGACAAGCGCACAGTAGGTAGGTGATAAAATGTTAAAAGTGAGTAATTAATTGATTAAAGGATTAATTAAGTGATTACTTAATTAATTAAGAGATTAATTAAAGTGACTACTTACTGAGCACCGCGGTAATGCTCGCGGTGCTTCCACAGTGTGAAAAGGAACTATTTTTGTAATTATATTTGTACTACGGAGTTAGATTAAAAAAAAGTGTTCCCATTCTCGCAGCGCAGGCGTACGGCGCTTTCAGCGTTTGTTTCAGGCGTGTCGCCCCTGCCCCTGGCTGACCCTGTATGAGTGACTGAATGCAAGAATTCGCTGCTCAAGAGCAGCGACTAGCACTGCACTCCTACATGTGTGGTTCCTGAACACTAAACATGATCTCTTGGGTATACGAAGGTATGAATCGCCACTGGTGGTGTGCCCTTCGGTGTGGCGGCACTGTAGTAGTAGCAAATACTCCTCCTTCGCAGGTAGCAGCCATCTCTTTGAAAACCCCTATGCGCTACGATGTCGCGGTTTTTACTGTCCAGCGCTACAAGCAGAGTTTTGTCACGAAACTTTGTAGCACTGACATACATGCATCTGAAAAGTAGTTCAATTCACAAAAAATTCTTTCATTTCAAGTTATGTACAGAGTTTTGCATTTTCGAACCTAGCTTAAAGCAAAAAAGTTTGTTTAGAGACAACTAATCACACGAGAGTATACTCGAAAAAAAATACATGACAGTAGTAGTATTTGTTATGTTGGCCACACCACACACCAGTGGTGGAACTACAAAATTTTCGCTGAGGGTACACACTTCACATTTATAACAATAATCGTGTACAATGATTTCGTAAGATCGTAAATCCAACAACTATATTTGAAATTTACTAAAAATACAGTACAAATAGTTCTAAGGTCTTAAAGATATCAAACCACTAAAATTAGAACCAATTCAATCAACGGATTTAATCCATCGATCATATGGTCTTGTAGCATATTTTGAGATGTCGAAACATACCTGACACCCCTAATACCGCCGCTGACACACACCAACACCAGAGACCTCAAACTTCCCTTTGCGTACACACGGCCACACACACGAACCGTTTCGGCGTTTTGGTGCACATGCGTGTGAAACTTAGGACACATCGAGCATATGGAGGTTACCTATTTCAACTTACAAGCCTGTTGCACTGTCAAGACACCGGGAAAAGAAGAAAGTATTACTTCCAATTACACCTGATGTTACAAAAACGGTGCATGGTTTGCTGATCCAATTAATGCCCCGCCTTTGCTGGTGATTAGAGTAGCTCTCGATCAACTAATCTCGATTCTGCCGGTGGTTACAAATGCAAAATACAGATTTTCGAATCCTCTCTCTAAAAAGTCTGAAAGTCTAAGCGAAAAGTAGTGCTATTTCTGGCCGTATATTCCCAACGGTAACGAGAAATAGACTACAAACTGGACCGACCTTGCTAGAATCCCAAATCGGAACCTGTACCGATTTGGTTTGTGAATTACCAACGCCCCACTAAGAGCATGTGCAATGTGCCTCCAAACCGACCTCAAAGAAGGAAAGAGAGCGCTTGAGGTAGACTCGTTACGATGGAGGAGGCGATACTAGGAAGAAGATTAATCTTTGAGTCGAATAAAAGAACTTGCGTCGACTCTAGCTGAGTAAAAAAATCACGGTAGTCCGTATGTAGCAGGAAGGAGGAGAGCAGCATGCCTAAGTGACGCCGCAGCAGCTTGGTGTCGCCGGTCGCCCCTCTAGATCCTCCACTACTTGGGTGTCTTTGCCGTTGCAGATCCTCCACCACCAGGAGTCATCACTGTTGCTCCAAACACCCACAACACCGGACGATGAATAGGCTACAGAGTCAAACTATAGGGTTTACAATCCAAGGCATGAGAGGACTTAATCGAAGGGGAAAACAGAGTACATAGCACTAGGGTAGCACAAGGGTTCGGTTTCTAGGCCCCAACGGCGAATTCCGCCCTTGCTGGTGCTAGATTTAGCGGTGGTGGCACAGGTTTGGTTAATTGAGAGAGAGATCAGGAAATATTTTTTTAAATAATATTTGAAAAATGAAAAATTACAGAAATAATATACCGAAATTAAAAATTATAAATATACCTCTCTGTCGCTATTTGGAATAGCGACATAGGCCTGTCGCTATTTGGAATAGCGATAGAGAGCAATTTTAGCTCTCATTTCCACCGAGTGAACGCAGGCGACAGACCTCTGTCGCTATTTCAAATAGTGACAGAGAGGTATATTTGTAATTTTTAATTTTGGCATATTATTTCTGTAATTTCTTATTTTTCAAATATTATTTTATAAATAATTCGAGAGACCAGACGTTCGTTTCCGTCAGAAGGAAGATAGGCTTCGGCTTCGGTTTTTTTGTTTGAGCAGCAGGTCCTATAGAATGGTTCAATACGTTGGAGTTTGACGCAAGGTTTCAAATTTCGGTTTCGGAATAAATTTCGCCCCGGGCCGGATAACGAAATTTCGGCGAAATTTCGGAATTATTTCGGACAAAATTTGAATTTGAAAATTCAAATCCGGTCCAATCCGGAAAAAAAACCGAAATTCGGAGAAAAAACCCGAAATTTCGGGCGAAATATCCGAAATTTCGGGTTTTTTGCACTGGCTGAAAAGTGGTCTAAACGTTATCGAAAAATTTTGAAATTTTGTTTGGAGGTTTCTGACACAATGATGATGTTCTCACAAAAATTTCAGCTGATTATCACACCTGAGTAATTTTTAAAAATTCGGAGAGTAGTACTGTCTTGATAAAACATTGACCGACAAGTTTGATCGGAATGAAAAATGGTACAAATCAAGTTATAAACTGTTGAATTTTTTTTGAATGGTTATTATCCATAAATAATGTTCTCATAAAAATTTCAGCTGATTATCACATGTGAGTATTTTTTAAAAATTCGAATAGTGGCGCTGTCCTGATAGAACACTGACCGACAAGTTTGATCCAAATGGAAAATGATACAAATGAAGTTAGAAACTGTTGAAATTTTTTGTGCATGGTTATGATGTATCTATAATGTTCTCATAAAATTTTTAGATGATGATCAAACTGTATGAATTTTTAAAAATTCGAACAGTACTACTGCCATGTTAAAAGGCTTACCGGCAAACTTGAACAAAATGAAAAATTATGTAAACCATAATTTTTTTTGAAAATTTTAAAGAATGGTTATAAGGAATTTCTTAATATCCCATAAAAATTGTGATTCACGATCACACTACAGTGAATTTATAAAATTCTTACAAGGCACAGTACCATTTATGTTCTTTTCTTTTTGATTTTTGAAATATAATATAACAAACGAAGTTCAATGCTTACATAGATTTGATTGACCAAACAAACAAAGTTGAATTTTTTTTAAAAATTTATATAATGTTACTGAGTTAATTATTAATCTCTCAAAAAAAAATTAGATCATAATCACACTCAAGAAAATTTATAAAATTCTGAAAATATAACTGTCCCAATTATGTTCATTCTGTTTTTTATTTTTTAAAGATAACAAATGAAGTTAAATTATTTTGAAATTTTTTATGTATGATCATAATATACTAAGTATAGTACCATAAATTTTTAATATTATTATAATGCTTGTACAATTTTGTAAAAATCTGACAGTGTTTCTGCCAAAATTTTAAAATGTTTAAAAAATTAGGTTTTTCAACAAATTTTCATAGGAGATGACTTTCCTAAGGGTTATTGGACCAAATTCGGCCCTAAAACTTTCAAAACCGGCCAAAAAACACGAAATTTCGCCAAAAAAAATGAAATCTCGGATTTTTACTGTAGCAATTTCAAATTTTTTTAAATTTGTTTTCCGGCCGGTACTTGAGATCTCGGGTGGTCCGAAGCCGAAATTCGCCGAAATTTTGAACCTTGGTTTGACAAACTAAGGCTACATCATTAACTGTGGGTCCCATTTTTTTAATGAATCAACCTATCATTATGCTTGCCCTAACCTACTCTTCCTTGTATATACTCCATACTTGTCATGCAGTATTTATCAAAACCCACTATAAACATATCAAAGAGAAATAATTAATGATATTGGATCATATGTATTCTACTAAATCACCTACTACTATAGCTATTCAAACTTTTTTATATAGTATTAAAATATGGATAAATAATGAAAATAATTTAACAACTACGAAACACTCTTAATTCTTTAATGGCGAAACGACACATTCCTACATAAATAAGCAAGACTGGTAAAACTTTTATTGAGGAGAAACAAGATTAGTAAATTAAGAAACCATACTGGCAGTACACTCCAGTAGTTACTGGAGTAGTATGCAAATGTATATCAGGCTAGTAGTAGGAGTATTTGCTTAAATAAGCTAATTAACGCGCAGAAGTATCGAGAGGGATCACACTTCACCGCAAAAATTCAAATGATAAAGACCGTATCTCCAAGCCATTTTATAATATAATTGATGCTACTTCCTCAGACTTCAACTAACGAGACATGCACTTGACCCAAAAGCATTCAAACTTTGTGAAAAATATTAGCTGCTGCTTAATTGCTTAATCAGTGCTGGGTATAGTCATAGTGTTTAGGACGCAGATAACATGAGTACCTAATGACAAACGGCTACAAAAGCTATGCATAAAGCCGTCTCGTTTAGCGTGCTAATTAAATCAGTAGCCGCAGAAAGGAGTATTTTCAAATCAGTAGCCGTCTCGTTTAGAGTGAGGGCAGGGAGAGGAATATTTTCAAAAGGAAGTGTCGTATGAATTCCAGGCCCTTTACAGTTTTCACGATTTACTCAGGGAAATGTGCAAATGATTGGTGTAACTGATTGATAAAATGTGATAGTGGTACTACACTGGTTCTAAACCTATGCATTTTACCTGACCAGATGGTACTTCGAAAAGCTGGATTGCTATAAATTAAAAGCACATATACGTGTACGTTGTTGCTAAAGAAATCTGTACTTTATACAGTCAAATATGAACTAGATCTAGTACTACAAAGTACTTAGCTTTACTCTTCAGTCGCTCGAATCAAAATGTAATGGTTGCACCGACACTACATGAAGCCAAACTGGCTCGCAGCATTGCTGGGCTCGATGCAGAAGTTCAGTGACTTGCGTATCTGAGAACATTTGTCAACGTTTCGTTTGTTCGAAAAAATACGTAATCTATGACGGTTTTAAAAAACTATTTGTAATATTTCATCATCACTGACGATTTTAGGTTAAAACCATCATTGATGACTATCATTGAAATATGAGTTGATTTCTGAAATGTATATCATAATATACTTATGATGTAAATTCTGTAGTTTGTTTTTATTTAAGAGGGTATGGCTAACATTAGCAATTCCTAAGGCTAGCCAATAAATACAAGTGTAAAGAGTAAAAAAATACCGTCTGTGATCTGTAATGCCTATGTCAAATAACGATTTTAAACTATGTGTGACCGAATTTTCTGTAGTGGTGATTTAATTTGCACCTTTGCACGCACCAAAAGATGGACTAAGAAAACAAGGGCCAATACGACGAAATCAAGCAACAAGCAAAACAGGTCAAAATCTGAATCGTATCAAAGATTAATCAGCGGTGCTGTGACAACCCCGGCCATGTTTGACGGTTATAAGTGCGGCCGGGCTATAGATTTTGGCGTATATGTATGTGCAACACTAGGGAAAAGCTAGATCGCTACACATTTGTATTGTCGCATGCATGTTCATGTGCGTGACGTCGCGATCAGCTGGTCAAAACGGAAGGTTCCTACCCTCTGTCTGTTTGTTTGTTTGTGGCATCCAGGAGCTAGCGTGCGCTGCGCCGCTGCATGTGACCGTATATCACATCGCCCCGCATGGATCCGAGGCATGCAACTCCGGTCCGACATCCACCGATCTCAATTCAACTGGGCGAGAGGGCGTGCTGTTCATGTGCTTGTGTCGCACTCGCACCCTGGCCAGTGCTCTTGAAGAAGGAAAATCTGCCGTGAAAACGACCCAACTCGTTTCAAGTCTCACGTGTCATACGGGCTACACCGGTGACAGATCGAGAATCAAATTTTACGAGGTGCTCATCGGCCTACAGAATGATCACCCTGCACGCCGCTCGATCGAAGCATGCTCACCACCCGCCGCAGCTCTACATCTATCAGTAGCTCGTCCCCTGCAGCCTACCACAGCCGCTGCCTGTCGCCCTCTCGGCCCCTGTCGTCGCGCCGCATGCCCCTCTAATCAGGCTCCTTCACTCTTTGCCGAGGTCGGCGGCGGCGAGGATGGCGCCGCAATTTGGTAGTTGGGGTTTGACGAGGCAAAAAGATGCCATCGCACAGTCACGATATGCGGTCCGAACGGAGAGGAGTCAAAGTCACCCGACGCATTGCCTTGGCCGGCTGGAGTGGAGATGGGGCCGGCCAGTGCTGATGCCTAGCCAGCCGGTTGATGAGGACATCACCACACCTCATTGGACCAACTCCAACACATCATCCATGGGTCAAGAAGATAGAGATATCAAATCCATCACGTTCTGGAATCCAATTCGACCTCCGGATACCAGTCTGAAGTAAAATGAGCATAACTTTTGCATACGGAGTCCAATTGGAGAGTTCTTGTACTTGATTGAAAGCTTAAAACAAGACCGTTTAAATGGATCTGGTCCTAGCCCTAGATTCATCGTGGATCAGTCAGAATCATCGAAACAATATGCTATATCACTGTTTTGGGCCTTGTAAGTGTGAGGGGGCCCAAGCCCAAGTTGTGTGCGCTCCCCTGGCTGCACACAACCCTAGGACGACCCTCTCACGTCCCTCCCTCTCATAAAATCAGTAGCCGCCGCCTTAGAAACTTGGATTTTGTTTAGTTGTAGTTTTCCTTGGTGAAACTATTTGGTATTCTCTTGATCGGCGAGATCAACAGCAATACCGTGCTTCAGAACCCCACATCAATACTTCAATTATACTAGTATAGTGCCCTGTCTTCCGGTTTCCTTTTCCCAACACGTAATATATGGTCTTTTCCTTTTCTAGAACGTTTGTTTCCTTTTCCTTAATTCCAGGATATTTGTTTCCTTTTCCTTGAGATGATGCTGGAGGTGGGAGGAGATCTGTTATGGGCCGCAGGGATGAGTTAGACACATTAAACAATGGCCATCAGATGTGGGTGAGTAAAGCTGAAGAAAGATCTGAGAGGTTAATTTTGATGGAGGCAAGTTTCTAGGGACGTTTCACTGGGTGCATGAAGGTTGGGCCATCTTTAGTGGGGTGCATTATTTGGGGTGGACGCAGAAAAGAATGCTTAGGTGCATTATAAAGGGGTATAGATTTGCAATTTTCAGATTGCTTTTGCTTTGTTCTTCGATTGCTTGCAGGAATTGATCTTTATGATTAGGTCAACCGGGTTTTGGCACGGTTGATAACAACTCGGAGTTTGGTTCAGCGATTGCTTGGCGTCGGTCGTGTTTCGATCGTAACCTGGATCGTGAGGGTCATCTCCACCAATCGATAGTTATCCATCTCACTAAAAGATCGAGCCTCCGTTAAGCCTCATCTGGTGGTATTAGAGCTTTCGTTGACCGGTGAGAAATTTCAGTACCTTAGATTAGTTTTTGTTCTCTGTCCCAAATTGAAAATTACTCTACAAAAATTCAACCTTTAGATTCAATCTGGTATTTTAGTGAGTTTTGTTAGGTTTTGATCCATTAGAGTCCTTGTTTTAGTTGCTAATCGTTTTTCCTTTGCGTAGCTTTTATTTCAATCTGTCATATCCATTGTTTTGTTCATAACTTTCTCATACGAGCTCGGATTCTAGTGTTTTTGCACTTTTCTAAAACCTGGAAACGATCTCTACAAAAACCTAGTTGGGCATAAACTCTAATTCTGGAGCCAAATCTGTCTAATCTGGATGTCAAAGTTGGCGAAGCAAGTTGTACTTCCAATCCAGATCGGTTTGGTATTTTGATCATAATTCTCACATCCGAACTCCGTTTGGGAAGTTTTTATACTTTCCTGAATCCTTGAAGAGTCCTCTACAAAAACGTTTTTGGGTGTCCTTTGTGATTAGGAATCTTTCAAACCGAATTTGATTCGGATTCGGAATCGGTCCCGCGGGCTGAAATTGAGGGTATTCTGTGGCGTTCGGTTTTTTAGCCATAACTTTCACACCCGATCTCCAAATTGCATGTTCTTGTACTCTTTTGAAAGCTGAGGATATAAGCTTCAATTCTTTCCACAGTGAACCTTCTAAATTCGGTTGTTTTGAAGCTTTAATCTAGGCGACAAATATGCTGCCCTAGAAACATTGAATTTGGAAATCTTGTTTCAATTCGTGTTCTAGCTTTGTTCCTTTGAGTTGGTTGAGTCCAGTAGTATCCACAATCCATAAAACCCAAAAAAATATCAGTACACATACCTTTGGGAACCAATTCATCCTTTGCGAATACTTTGATCCCAATTAAGACTAGTTATTTGATATTGCTTAGGGCTGTTCATATTGATACATTGCATAATCTTGAATTATCATATCATACTATCTTGTGACATCGAGTTAGGGATTTCAAAACTTTGTTCATAGTAGTGTTGGCCAAAAGTCACTGAAAGAAAGAAAAGAGAAAGAAACAGCCAAAATAAAAAAAAGAAGAAAAAAAAGAAAAGAAAATAGTGGCCGGTCGCACTACATTGAGCAAAACCCTAATTTGTGTTCATTATTTTAGATTGTGCAATTGTATTAATTAGTGAGCAATCTTGTGCCATTTTACCTTTTTTGAAGCAACTAGCTAGTGTCTCTCCATAACTTAAGCAACGCGAGCTTTGGTGCTGAAAATTTTCTTATTTAGCTCATTCCATTGGTTGCATTAAGTTACATTATCTTTGCGTGTGAGTTGCCTTGAAATTCGCTTATATCTTTGAGATCCGCAACTAGGGCTTGTAAATTCTAGTTTGGATCATTACTTATTATTACAATTATCATATTGCATAGGAAATAAATATTGAATGTCCAAGCTCCACCTTCTACTAGCCAAATAGGTACCGTTCTCCTTGCA
This sequence comes from Otatea glauca, assembly GCA_036346275.1. Lineage (NCBI taxonomy): Eukaryota > Viridiplantae > Streptophyta > Magnoliopsida > Poales > Poaceae > Otatea > Otatea glauca. The sequence continues at coordinate 6,655,189 of CM070711.1, read as the reverse complement.
ATCGCTTTGCCAAGCTTGAGTGTGGTTATCACGAACCAGCCGCCGGTCACCACCTGTTCGCATGGTAAGAACTTGGTAAAAGTTTGAAAGTGAGAGACTTTGAATCACGAGATCCTAGTACTTGACAGGAACATATATTTGTGAATTGTTTCTTGTTTTCACTAACAATGGCAGGTTCTCAACGTCGTAGTGCTTGGGCCAACATCATCTTAGGAGAAGAGGTAGTTCACACTCCGAGATACGAAGAACGTACAAGCAAAGCTTCACCTTCACCGGAGGTACGACGGCATAGCACGCGTACCAAAAGTAAATTTACTGTACCTAATTTTAGTGGTAAATATGATCATAAAGTTTATCTTACTTGGAAATTAGCTGTAGTACAATCATTTGATAAATATTGAATTCCTGAGCATAATAAGGTTAGGGTTGTTACTAGTGGATTTATTGATCATGCTACTCTTTGGTGGAATGATTATATGCGTAAAAATCAGGACATCTCTAGCACATGGATTAAATTGAAGAAAATTATGAGAGCTAGATTTGTTCCTCCAAATGTTGCTCACCAATTACGAAAGGAATTGCAACATCTAAAACAAGGTAGTAAAACTGTGGATGAGTACTACCAAGAATTTCAGCGTAGATATTTGCGTTATGGGTTAGAAGAGATCGAAAAGACTTAGATGAACAGCTTTTATTGTGGGCTAGATTTTGATATTCAGATGATGATATCTTGTAGAGAATTCAATTCTATGTCATGCTTGCTTAATCTTTCACGTAAAGCCGAAAGAAAAATAAAGAGAAGACAATCAACCATAGTTCAGGTTCCTATAGAGTTAAATGCTACTCTTGTTGCATGCACTACACTAAACCCTAATGAGAGCATACACCCCTGAGCATGCGAAAGAAATACCAGAAAATTCGAGTGAAGTAGAGGATAGTACATGTGAGGATGATTCTACTAACGTAATCCAATCTACTTCTGTTGCTTCTGTTGTTGCTATTCTATTTGATATGCAGGTTACTTTTGAAGATGCGGAGCTAAAAACTAGAATACCTGCGTTGTCAAGTGAAATTTTTGAGGTACCTACCACTTCTGAGGAGGATGCTAATGACTATGGTACATATCTGATTTTACAGCAAGAAAGTGAGCAAATTTGTGAGTATGTTCCTACTGTACTTAATTCTAGTGAGTTACCATCTTGTGCCACTATTGTAGAACCATGTGATGAATTGTATGCTTATAATTTTGATCATGTGGTGCTGATTACGTATAAGGAAGTGATAGCTAGAATATCTCCTGCCACTGTTTTGTGCTATATCATGTTGAATGAGCTTGTTGGCTTGCATTATGCTATGGATAAGATTTCTGAAATTTTATCTCTTAAGTCTTTATCTAGCACCTATACCTACTGTTTTAAATTCAATTTATTTGGAGATTATGGCATAGATGGCAAGTTTCTTGTTTACAGAATATGCATTACTTGTGATAGACTTGCTGAATTGAAGCTTGTTATTTTGGACAATCCTAGTTGTATGCAACATCTTGTTTCATATAAGGCACCATCAAATTTTCTTGATATGTGTGATACCCATAGCTTGCTACCTCATTTTTCGAATTTTAGAACATTGAATTTATTACAAATCAGTATGTCGTAGTTGATGAGTGGAAGCCCATTAAAATGGTGTCACCGTTGTTGGAATGGTTTGGTATTATTTGTTTACAATCTGATCATATAAATGAGTTATGCTTGTTACCAAAACTTGTAGTTTTGCCCATCGATGTTATTGAACAAGGTTTACAAAACATGAGTATTCTTTACCTAAGGACACGGATAGATATGTGCTTTACTTATATTTGCAAATTAAGTTGCAAACTGAATCTTGTTAATATTTATGTTATATGTTTCACCTATAACCCCAAATTGAGTTGCAAAATTATGAGGAAAAGTGCTTTGCTTAAATCTGATTTCCTCATTTGCTGTTATGTAAATATCATTCCGCGAATCCAAAAGAACAATGAAATATGCGATATATACATATATGTTGCGTACACGTTGTTCTTTTTGTTGGTTATTTCTTTTCCAGCTTGTCCAAAACCGAGGATGGCTTTCCTTCAAGGAAGGGAGGAAGCATCGAAGAGTGGTAGCTTTCATCAAGCCATTATATGCTAGAAAGAAGTGTTGAGCTATATGGATATGGATAATTATCAGGTGAATCCTCTAAATTTCTTTCTTGTCCTAAAAATATATAAAGAGACGGGGTTACTATTTTATTTAATTAAATGCAGGACCCATATGAGGACGCATTGTGTTGAGGACGAGATAAAAGGAAAGCTTGAGTCGAGGACGACTCAAATTCAAGAAGGGGGAATGATGAGGACATCACTACTATGGATACGTCCACACCTCATTGGACCAACTCCAACACATCATCCATGGGCCAAGAAGATAGAGATATCAAATCCATCACGTTCTGGAATCCAATTCGACCTCCAGATACCAGTCTGAAGTAAAATGAGCATAACTTTTGCATACGAAGTCCAATTGGAGATTTCTTATACTTGATTGAAAGCTTACAACAAGACCGTTCAAATGGATCTGGTCCTAACCCTAGATTCATCGTGGATCAGCCAGAATCATCGAAAAAATATGTTATATCACTGTTTTGGACTGTTTTGGGCCTTGTAAGCGTGAGGGGGCCTAAGCCCAAGTTGTGTGCGCCCCCCTGGCTGCACACAACCCTAGGACGACCCTCTCATGTCCCTCCCTCTCATAAAATCAGTAGCCGTCGCCTTAGAAACTTGAATTTTGTTTAGTTGTAGTTTTCCTTGGTGAAACTATTTGGTATTCTCTTGATCGGCGAGATCAACAGCAATATCGTGCTTCGGAACCCCACATCAATACTTCAATTATATTTGCAATTTAATATTGCTTTTGCTTTGTTCTTGCTTGTTCTTCGATTGCTTGCAGGAATTGATCTTCATGATCAGGTCAACCGGGTTTTGGCACGGTTGATAACAACTCGGAGTTTGGTTCAACGATTGCTTGGCGTCGGTCGTGTTTCGGTCGTAACCTGGATCGTGAGGGTCATCTCCACCAATCGATAGTTATCCATCTCACCGAAAGATCGGACCTCCGCTAAGCCTCGTCACCGGTGTGGTCTACTAACTACGGCCACGAACGGAGGTTGGCCGGTCAGTGCAAATGGTTAATTTGGATGGCCGATGTGGTGGCGAGCTAGCAGACGGGATCAGTTTTCTCTAGAGACGAGGGGTGGTGCTACGGTGCTAGTGCTAAATTGCTAATGAATTCGCAGGAGGAAGAACAGATCCCTTCTCTTGGGTTGAGCGGTGCGTGTGGGCCAGCCGGCCAGGACAGGTACAATGCGCGATTTTTCTTAAATAATATTTTTAAAATAATTAAAAATTACAATATATATATATATATATATATATATATATATATATATATATATATATATCACCAAATGAATTAGCGGCAAAAACTTCAACCTACCAACCAAATGAATCCGCAACAAAACAATCCGTCGACAATACAATCTGCGACAAAACAAACATCTAACGCCAATTGAATTGGTGAAAGAAGCTATATCGCCAATTGAATTGGTGACAAAACTCTGTCATAATATATATTTTAATAATTTTTAAGGTATTATTTTTGTAAAATCATTTAAAAATATATTATTTTAAAAACTGCACGGACCAGCCTGGGCTCCTAGGTCGGGCTAGTGGGCCTTTCTCAAGGGCAGTTAAGGCGTGTGTGTTTTTTTTTTGGGAGTTTTAACTAGCACAAACGCAAGGAAGGATAAGGATAAATACGGTTGCTTCCCGCGAATGCACGGTTTAGGTCATTAGCTTAGTCGACTGTATGTGGTCCTTCCGATGTACTACTTGGGAGCTTGTGATGTGCGGGTTGATATATGTGAGTAGACGGGAGGGAGACAACGGGCGCAGCACGGCAGCAGATAAGGTTTCGTTGTTTAATGATACCAATGAGAAAGGATGGGATGGAATATGCCCATCTCAGGGCAGTGTACCTTCGTCCTCACAGTACAGGTACTCTCGCTCATCCGTCGGCCGGCAGCAGGCAACTTGCTTCATGTATATCAGCGTATGCTACTGTGATGTATGCTTTAATTTACATGTGTCTTCATGCGACAGCATAAACACTACAACTGTTCGATTGATTTACGACTGGGCGTGTAGATGGGATTTTGTACGTCTCATTCTATATATAATTTATATCTACACTATTCAATGCAGTTTAAAATTTAAAATGAGTGGAGGAGAGAAAAGAGTACTTCCAATGCATAAATCTCAATGCACATTGAATATATAGATATGAGTTGCATTCACAATGATATGTACATCTCCTTTCCGACTAGGCGTGTATATTAATTAGATATGATGTACATGTCTGACTAGTGGCGAATCCAACTGAAAGTAGAGAATATCTCACACAATGAATATTACAGGAGAGAGGCGGCTAGACATATATAGCACACGTTACAATAGAAAGGAAAGAGATCAATCTAATGCCTAGAATCATGCCTCCTGCCGATATGCTGATGCATGCATGCATCGTATATGGCTAACACTCCCCCGCAGTCGAAACGGGAGGAGGGCGTACGTTGAGACTGGAGCGAAAACCATTGAACACCGAAGTGGGCAACCCTTTGGTAAAGATGTCAGCGAACTGAGTCGTCGTAGGCACGTGGAGAACTCGGACGTCTCCAAGGGCGACGCGTTCACGGACGAAGTGGAGGTCGATCTCGACGTGCTTCGTTAGCTGATGCTGGACCGGGTTGGTGGAGAGGTACATGGCGCTGACGTTGTCGCAGTAGACAACAGTAGCATGGCGCAGTGGAGCATGGAGTTCGGTGAGAAGTTGCCGAAGCCAACTTGCTTCGGCGACACCATTTGCGACAGCACGATACTCAGCTTCGGCACTGGACCTGGAGACTGTATTCTGGCGCTTGGATGACCAAGAAATCAGATTATCACCGAGGAAGACCCCGTAACCGGAGGTAGACTTGCGGGTGTCGGACAACGGTAGCCCGATCGACAAGATCCGTATAGACAATGAGGGAATCCAGAGAAGTCCGATGGAGAAGAAGGCCATAATCCAAACTGCCCTGGAGGTAACGAAGGATGCGTTTCACCAAAGCAAGATGAGGCTCCCTGGGGTCATGCATGAACAAACAAGCTCTTTGAACAAAGATAAGCAATGTCGGGCGGGTGAATGTCAAATCAAGAGCACCACCAGTAGCGGTAGTGAGTAGCATCCGGGACAGGAGCGCCGTCACTGGAGAGTTTGGCGTGTGTGTCGACCGGGGTGCTACTAGGCTTGCAGTCAATCATGCCCGCGCGTTCTAGAATCTCGAGGGCGTAATGTCGTTGGGACAAGAAGAGGGATCCATCAGCTTGGCGGGTCACAGACATGCCCAGAAAATGTTGAAGAGGCCCAAGATCTTTCATAGCAAACTCATGCTGAAGAGCAGTGATGGTGTGGTGAAGAAGATCCCCAGAGGAGGCAGTGAGTATAATGTCATCCACATAGAGCAGCAAATAGACTGTGTCGGGGCCGCGGCGAAATATGAAGAGTGATGTATCTGACTTCACCTCGGTGAATCCCAAGGAGAGCAAATGAGAGGCAAACCGACTGTACCATGCACGAGGAGCCTGCTTGAGTCCGTAGAGGGATTTGTTCAAGCGACAGGTATAGTCAGGGTGTGCTGAGTCAATGAAGCTGGAGGGTTGCACGCAATACACCGTCTCAGATAGAGTACCATGAAGAAACGCATTCTTGACATCGAGCTGATGAACTGGCCAATTCTGAGATAACGCCAAGGTCAAGACAGTGCGAATGGTAGCTGGCTTCACCACAGGACTGAAAGTTTCGCCAAAGTCGATACCAGGGCGTTGGGTGAAACCCCGAAGAACCCAACGCGCCTTATATCGGTCAAGAGAGCCATTAGGATGGAGCTTGTGACGAAATACCCATTTGCCTGTGACAATGTTCACGCCAGGAGGACGAGGAACGAGGTCCCAAGTTGCATTGGCTTGGAGAGCATTGAACTCGTCGCTCATGGCGGCACGCCAATGGCAGTCGGCAAGAGCGCCGCGGTAAGTTTTCGGGAGTGGTGAAAGAGTTGTGGCTTGCAAGTTGAGGCGGTCGACGGGAAGCCGAAATCCGGATTTGCTCCTGGTAGACATGCCATGAGCATTGACGACGGGAGCCACGGGGACGACCAAAGGCGGGCGACCGGTGCGGCTCGTGGTCGCCGAGCCAGGCGTAGGAGTCCCTGAGCGAGCCACGGCAGTGGCCCAGCGCAGCGACCCACTTGAGGGGCGGAGCGGCGAGCGTCTTTGGCGGTGGTCCATCATCCGCAGGCGGCCCAGGAGCAGATGGCCCATGTGCAGGCGGCGTGGTAGGTCTCGCCGCAGAGGCCACGGCGATGGGGTCCGAGCGGCTGGACTGGGGCGAGTGGTCGGGCCACCCGACAGACAGTGCACGCCAGGCACAGGAAGGCGGACGCGCTGTGGAGACCTCCGGCTTCGCTGGCAACGACCCGGTGTAAGCGAGCACCGAGGGCAGCGGAGCCAGAGGTTGGACCTGCAGGAGAGCTAAAAACAGGAGACACAGAAGTATCCATGTCGTATAAGACATTAATGTCAGATGGTGACAGTGCTGAAGAGGAGTCGGCAAAGGGAAAGGACTCCTCGTCAAATGTCACGTGCCGAGAAATGATAACTCGGTTGGAAACTATATCAAGGCACCGATATCCTTTGTGTTCGGGGGAGTAGCCAAGGAAGACGCACAAGGTGGAACGTGGTGCGAGTTTGTGGGCTGTGGTGGCAGAGAGGTTAGGGTAGCAACGGCATCCGAACACACGAAGATGGTCGTAGGAGGGAGGGGTGCCGTAAAGGGCTTGATGGGGGGTGTCAGTGTTGAGAGTTTTGGTGGGGAGCCTGTTAAGAAGATAGGTGGCGGTGTTTAAGGCTTCAACCCAAAATTGCGGTGGGAGACTGGCCTGGAAGAGAAGAGTGCGCAACACATCATTGATGGTGCGAATGGCCCGTTCAGCCTTGCCGTTTTGTTGTGATGTGTATGGACATGACATGCGGAGGGCAACACCGTGGGTGAGGAAGAATGAGCGGGCGGATGAGTTGTCGAACTCGCGCCCATTGTCACATTGTATGCTTTTGATGGTGGAGCCAAATTGTGTTTGAATGGACGCAAAAAAGTGGGAGAGGGTGGTGAAAGTTTCCGACTTTAAGCGTAGAGGGAATGTCCAAAAATAGTGCGAGCAGTCATCGAGAATAACTAAGTAATACTTGAATCCTGAGACACTGGGGACCGGGGAAGTCCAGAGATCACAGTGTATGAGATTGAAGTTATGCATTGCACGCGAGGTGGACGTGAAAAAAGGTAAACGAGTATGGCGTCCAAGTTGACAAGCATGACAAAGTGTGGTACCCGAGAGTTTATTACATGAAATAGCAGAAGAACTAGCTAGGTAATGGAGGGCATCGGCGCCGAGGTGGCCGAGGCGACGATGCCAGAGTTGGGGCGAGGTGGTGGCGACCATGGCATGGGAGCTGGTGGTGGGAGACAGTGGGTAGAGATCGCCCGTACTATTGCACCTGGTGAGGAGACTCCCGGTCCAAAGATCCTTCACAGAGGGACCATAGGGATCAAATTCAACGGAACAATTATTGTCAGTGGTGAAACGACGAACAGAAACTAGGTTTTTGATAATAGGGGGACTGACTAGAATATTTCGAAGAAAAAGAGGACCATGAGGAGTAGAAAAATGGGTTGAGCCAGTGGAGGTAACAGGAAGTAAAGAACCATTGCCAACAATGATGTTAGAAGGGGTAGATGATGACGGAGAATAAGCACGGGAGAGGATACCGGCGTCGGAGGTCATGTGGCTGCTCGCACCCGAGTCCATGTACCTCTCTGTTGACGGCGGTGGCATCAAGGAAACAGTGCTGAAGGCGTTGGCGAGAGTGGCCTGATCCCATCCACTGGGTTGATGGAGGACAGGGGGCCCGCCCAACACGCCTGGGCCGCCTGGGGTGTATGGACCAGGAAGCGCAGCCGGGCCATATGCTGGAGGAGGGACCGGCCCAGAGGCAGAAGGTGAGCCGACCCACCCGGCAGATGCACAGAGCCCATGAGATGGTGGCCCAGCATGGCGTGGAGCGCCGGGGAAGCCGCTAGGAGGCGCGCGCGCGCGCCGCCACACCGGACGGTTCTGTCGTGGGTTGAAGAAGGACGGCGCCACCACCGGTTTGCGACGGAGCCACCGTCTGCGCGCGAGTCACCATCTTTGAGCGGTTGTTGCGGCGGCGATTGTTGGGACGATTGCCACCGGCCGTGGAGGATGAGCCGCCGCCGCCGTGGTCGGGGGCGGCGCGACGGACCACAGGCACCACCCTTGCCTGCCGGGAGGAGTGCCGAGGGTGTGCCGGTGCGGTCAGCGAGGGTGATCTCCTCCAGAAGAAGTTCATTGCGAACGGCGTCGAAGGAGGGGAACGGCGTCTGTCGGCATAGAGAAGTCATGTGCAGGAAGCGCCCGTTGAGACCACGAAGCGTTGCAAGAACGAGAGTGCGATCTCGAACCGGCTCGCCCAGGTCACCAAGTTGATCTGCCATGGTCTTGAGTTTGCGGCAATAGTCAGAAATTGAAAGATCACCTTGGAGAAATGTGCGAAACTGGGCGTCGAGGAGCATGGCCCGGGTTTCTTTGTTGCCGAGGAATGCGTCTTCAAGCTTCACCCAGACAACACGACTGGTGGCTCCGGGCGTCATAACAGTCTCGAGGAGGTCGGCGGAGATGGTGCCAAACAACCAAGAGAGGACGACGCAGTCCAAGCGCTTCCATGGGGCGTCATCGGGAAAAGCGTCGTCGGAGAGAACATGATCGATGAGCGCATACTTGCCGAGGGTGACGAGGTGCAAGCCACGCCACTTGGAGTAGGTGGTGGAGTCGAGCTCGAGGACGACGGGGATCAACGAACGGATGTTCGTCACGGCGACGGCCTGTGCATGAAGATTGGCGATGAGGACTGCATCAGTCGCAGCGACAACCACGCGGTGCTCGGTGTCTGCTTGCTCAGCATCACGACGCCGCTGCTGTTCGGCTGCGCGTTCATTGGCACGGCGTTGTTCGGCCTCGAGATGAAGCCGGTCCTCCTCGGCGCGGGCGGCAACACTGGATCGCAGCTGGGCGACCTCGGCACGGAGCCTCTCCAGCTCCGCCTGGTCACCAGGCGCGATGAGGTCGCCGACCATAGTTGGGAAGGCGGAAGCGAGAAAGAAATTAGGTCACAGGAGCAACGCTATCTGATACCATGAAAGTAGAGAATATCTTACACAATGAATATTACAGGAGAGAGGCGGCTAGACATATATAGCACACGTTACAATAGAAAGGAAAGAGATCAATCTAATGCCTAGAATCATGCCTCCTGCCGATATGCTGATGCATGCAGCATCGTATATGGCTAACACCAACAAGGGGTTCCATCAGGCTGGAGCTTATCCTTCACACCAGGAACCCACCCACACATCGGTTGGCGTGGCCACCCCTGGTCTACCCTTCGCCATAGCCTCTAGGCTCCAATGCGCAGCAAAGGGGAGGAAGGTCAGGGTCATGGAAATTGGGCCTTTGCTGCCGAAGCCCACAAGTCCAACAACTGCTAAGAAGTAGCATCATCCACACCACGTATCTAATCTACCTCTCCTTCCCCGAATCCTCAACCAAATCACCAAATCAATTAGAAGTTTAGAAGAAATCTAAATAGAGGACCAGGACTTCAGGAGAATACTTGGCGGCGGGCGATAGCGACCGGAACGACGGCACGCGGGTGAGCTGGCATCTATGCGCTGAACCGGTGCCATGCTTAGCTCAGCTTTGCTACTACCGATTTCTGACAGTTGTCTGTTGCTCTGGTGAATTTTCGAATGGTGATGACCGGTTGGTAATTTGGTGAGATGACTGATTGGAATTGGAGAATAGTGATTAGTTATAATTCATTCCTAATTAGTGAACAATGATTACTAAATACTTTTTAAAGTTTATACTCAATAGTCAATTTACAAATTTACACTATACTCAATGAGTCAATACTCAATAGTGAATACTTTTTTTAAGTCTTAACTATTTATTACTATTTTAGTTTCTATATAGTTGTATACTTGTAACCCACATTTACACTTGTGTAATGTATTTGTTCGTAGATTTACAACAATGGAGAAACGAACTTTGCATAACTATGTACAAGAAATTCAAGTAGTACTCCCCCAACTAATGAGAACACAAGTCAACCAAAGAGACTTCAACTAGAATTTAATCGAAACGAAATTATCGTTGATCCAGCACACTGTATGCCAATAGAAGATTATGCCAATGAAATTGGAGATGAAGTTAGAAGGGCATATTTGTCAAATGGTCCAACTCGACCAATTGGGTATGCCTTTCCAAAGACATTGGATGGAAAAATCTAGAGATCCTTTTAAGGACAATGCATGGTTTAATAAGTTTGATTGGTCCTTTTAAAATGCATCCTTTTAAGGTCATTAGCTTTATTGTTTTCTTTTTAAGAAGTTATCACAAACTCACACATTTGGGAATGCTTTATTTACAAAAGTTGGGTTTTCTCGTTGAAAGACGGCTTTAGATGCTTTCAATAAACATGCTGGTGGTCTAAATAGTTTCCACAACATTGCAAGGGGTGAGTGTGAAGACTTCAAAAATTAACAGTCAAGTGTATCTAGTAGACTGAATACTTACACTAAGGAGGCAGAAATTACATACAAAATTCATTTTACTATATCTTTAGATTGTGCAAGATATCTCATAGCACAAGGTGAAGCTTTTTGTGAACACAATGAATCGTCTACTTCAATTAACAAGGGCATGCAATTTCAAAGAGTTATTGGATTGGTACAAAGATAAGAAGGATGAAGTGAAGGAGGCATTTGATACAGCTCCAGGACATGCAGTTATGATTTCTTCAAATATTCAAAAGAGGCTTTTGAAATATTTTGTACAAGAGGTCACGGAAGTGATTAAGGGTGAGATTGGTGAGAGAAATTTCGCAGTGCGTATTGATGAGTCTCGAGATATATCAACAAAGGAACAAATGACAGCTATTGCGAGGTTAGTTGCATATCTTTTTTTAAGTCATACCATTTTATGTATTGCTATTTTGTTCTAACTTTGCAAAAATTATGACATGCAGATTTGTCAATAATCAAGGAAAGTTAATGGAAAGGTCTGCTGCTATTACGCATATCACAAATTGTACATCTGCAACATTGAAGAAAGCTTTAGTTGGTGTTCTTGATCTATATGGTCTACCAATTTGTAGGATACGTGGCCAGGGATATGATAGAGCTTTTAATATGAGAGGTGAATCCATCGGCTTTATATGTCCGCTGTATTGCTCACCAGTTACAGTTAGTAGTTGTCACTGTCGCAAGTTCTAGTAAAAGCTATTAAGGATTTTTTCAACTATGCTCCCTTGATAGTGACTGTCGTGAGTGCCTCTTGCAGGAGAGAGGAAGTTTTGATTCAGAAGCATCATGATGTCTTGTTGGAGAACTTGGAAAATAGTTTAATTTAAACTGGGACAGGATTACATCAAGAAACTAGCTTAGCTAGACTTGGAGATACTCGATGTGGCTCACGCCTCAAAACCTTGCTTCGTATGTACCAAATGTGGAGGCAATTGTTGATGTGCTAGAGCTTGTAAGCGAAGATGCTTATCAAAACTCAAGTCATGGTGAAGCAGCAGGTTTGCTAAAAAAATGGAATGCTTTGAATTTGTATTCATCATGCATTTTTTTAATAACCTTGTTGAGCATTACAAATGAGCTATCTCTTGCTTTACAATGAAAGCATCAAGGCATTGTTGAAGCTATAGGATTGATACAAGATGTGAAAGAACGCTTGCAAGATATAAGGGACAATGGGTGGGAGCCATTGTTTGAACAAGTTGAAATCTTTTGTGAGCCATATGGGATTGTTGTGTCAAATATGGATGATACTATTGGAGTTATTGGTAAATCTGTGCGTCGAAAGCATTCAGTAACTCAACATCATTATTACAAAGTTGACATTTTCAATACTGCTCTTGATGCAACTATGAATGAGATGGATCATCGCTTTAACGAAGTTTCATTGGAATTATTGGTATGCATGTCTTGTTTTGGTCCAAGTGACTCCTCTAAGTTTGATGTTGATAAACTTATTCGACTTGCTGAGATTTATGCTGATGATTTCACTATATTTGATCGGTTTTTGTTAAGAATTTAGCTTCAAACCTTTATTCTCAATGTTAGGAGGAATCGGGAATTTCATAGATGTCATGATATTTCAAAACTTGCTCAAATGATGGTTGAAACAAAACAAAAAGATAAAACATTCCCATTGGTATATCGCCTCATTGAGTTGTCAGTGATCCTACCGGTGGCAACGACATCTGTTGAGAGAATATTCTCGATAATGAAAATTATCAAAACAGATTTGCGCAATAAGGTAGTAGATGACTGGTTCAATGACTTGATGGTATGCTACACCGAGCAAAAGATATCTACAAGCATTAATGATGCTAAAATAATAAAATGCTTCCAAGGCATAAAAACTCGTAAAATGAATTTGCCTCGTGATTCAAGCTAGTGCCTTAGTGGTATGTTGTTTTTTTTTTAATTTTGAATGTTCATAATCATTTACAATTTAGTATTATATAACTAATTTTGCGAATTTGGATATACATATCACTTTGAACGCGTATTAATGTGTTTTTGGATGCCTTTCCATTAGCATCTAGTGAGGTACCTTCTTTCATTGTATTTTTGCTTTCTTGTTATGTTTCTCTTTTATTCATGTATTAATTTCAGACTTTCAGCTGTATAGTACTATATTTGTTATGTTTATCTCAATTTAGTTTAGTACTTTTAAATCTACCCTCTATTTTTATGCTGGATTCAGCACTGCGTACAAGACAGTCGGGTTTAACATTGTGAGTGCGTGTGGTGTTTTCAATGTGAGAAATTGTTTGCCATGTCATGCTCTCGATCTCTCTCCGTTTATTCTTCTACGATGCATGCTTCTATGGTCTCTGAGAAGCACGATTTTGGAGCATATGGCATTGATAGACTGGTTTGCATCGATGTTGATGGCATTAATAATTTAGCAGGAATCATACATGCACGCATACTACCTTTCCTAATCCCAAAAAAGTTTCTAGATAGGGAGCTAGCCCACGTGCCAGAAAAATATTTACGTTTAGGTCTTTTTTTTAGAAAAAAAATACGTTCGAGTTCTTTTTGGGAAAAAATTATGGTTAGGTTCTTTTTCCGTAAAAGAATATATATTACGCTTAGGTCCTTATGCGTTTTTAGGGCTTGTGCTCAGGTCCTTTTCTATAGAATTAAAATTACGTTTAGGTCCTTTTTAGGAAAAAAATACGTTCAAATCATTTTTTCCGAAAAAGAAAATACATTCCATTTAGGTCCCTTTTTTCGTTTTTTTAGCATTACGTTTAAGCCCTTTTTCGAAAAAACAAAATTTTATTTAGGTCCTTCTCGAAAAAATATGTTTTTTTTTCTATTTTCCGTTTTTCCCGGCGCTTTTTGTTTTCTGTTTTTTCCGACGCGGGCCTTCTGCTCCAGCGAAATTTCAGATTATATTCTTTCAACAGTTTCGCTTGTTTTCTCAATTTGCTCACGTAAAGAGCGACAGTCGCACGTTTTCTCAAATTTGCTCGCGTGAGGAGTAGCGGGTACTCGATTTTCTAGTATGCTACACAACGTTAGGAGGGTCCCATAGTCTCGGACTCTCCGCTACGTACGATCGATGCAAATGGAACTACGCGGCATACGTACGTACATACACGCGCAGGACGTCTGCCTGCGCACATGCATGCAGACGCAGGACCAAGCTAGCCGCGTGTAGAGCTTAGAGTAGCGAGGCAAACAAGATTTCCTCGCGCGAGCGCGCGTCGAGAAGCGTGCGGTGTGGTCCGCTGATCAGTTCGTCGCCTGGCTTCTCTGCCGCTGCCGTTGCATGCATGCGCCGCCGAGCTCGTCGGAGAATAATGTGGCGTATGGAAGCGGGGACGCGACGCACGTACGTCCTTGCGTGCTCGATGGCTCGAACCGACGCATCACACGGCGGCACGTCGGGACAAGCCGCGTCGCTTCAGCCGCATGGGTCCGGTCGGCACTGCCTAGCCTGGCCGATATCTTTTTCTTTTCCTATCTTCTTCTGCAGGTCCGGCTTCCCATGCATGCATGCAAGTGTGCAACACGCTCTTACTTCTCCGTATGTAATCCTGTTCCTCCGCCTTGGCCAATAGCGAGGTCTCGGGTTAAGCGCACCTGACTAAGGTGGCCAGGCTCGAGACACTGCTACCTCTCGTCACCGACAGTTTTTAACAAAATCGTCCGTAATGTGCATGCATATAGTGATTCTAATTTTACATAAATATTAAAATGAGAATCTAGGTACATACAATATTAGTTCCATCATCAGTGGCTAATACGTACATTTACAACAATTGTAACTACAACCATACACATCATATTATTAACGCGGAAGCCATTTATACATTGTAAATTTTACAACTCAAAGTGATTTTAAGAATTAATTATTTTTTGCACCAAAGAGTTTATTATGGTCCCAGGGGCTTATAAAAATTATTTCATTATTTTAGGAGTTATATTTTTCAGTCTTGCAATAGAGGCCATATCAAGGTTTCTTGCAAATTTAAATTTAAATAAATTAAAGTGAGGTGCAAAATTAAATATTATTGCATATTCTGAAAATACATGTTTTTAGATGAATATATAAATTTGGTTCGTTAAATTTGGACCTATATTTCAAAAGTTACAAGTATGTGAATTTGGTCGGTTTTGGAAAAATCATCCACATTCGGAAACCCGTTTCCTCTTATTGAAAACGGCTTTCGGTTTTTGGCGCGGACATGTGTTCGAAACCAGCCCGCAGAGGCTGACAAACGGGTCCCATTGTCAGCGAGATAGAGCAGAGGTTTGCGGGTTCATGCTCACCATCGGCGATCTACGGCAGGAGGCGGTGAATCGTTGGCATGGCTAGCTTCACCACCTCACTGCGCACCTAGGGGTGTCTTTATTTGTTATGGACTATGACAAGAAGTGGCGCGCCACCATGATGGTGACGTGGCCGCCATGGCCGACCGGTAGGGGAGCAAACGAGGGGAGTCTCGGTGCTCATTTTCATCATGTATAGCATCTACAAGATTAGGGAGGTCCATTTTACTGTTCAAAGCTGTCAGAGGTGTCTTGGTTTGAGCTGTCACCGAGCGTCGTGGTTAGGGAAGAAGGCTCACCGGTGCGGCCAGGATGTGAGCGGGTATTTCTGAAATTAAGTGAAGGTTAATGATCGGTAAAGGCTGTAGATGCTATGGCTCCAACGAATTGGAAAATGGGTTAGCTCCCTGGCTTTAATTGCTTTTCCCGAGCTCAGGGTTTCATGGGAAATGGTGGAAATAGAAGGGGTTGGCGGTTCTTCGGCTGAGGTAAGTGAGGGGAAATGATGTGCGAGGAGATGGCGCAGATAAGCCCGACCCTGGGTACGAACTCGCCCGGTCTCTTGCGATGCAGCACAGGAAAGGAGATGGCCGTGGCAATGGAACTTGCGGGAAGAGTGGCAGGGTATGGGCAGCTTCCTTGCCGTGGCAGAGATCAATTGGACGAGCTCCTGTTGCGACAACAATCGGTGGCAGAGGTGGTGCAAGCTACAGGCGGCGAAGCTCGACTCCGGGGCACCAGCGAGGGAAGGAAGAAGAAGAGTAGGGCAGAGATTGCCGCATGGGCCCAAACAGCAGTTTGGCCTCATGTGTAAGCGAAGGTAGAGGCAAAAACATGAACCGGCTGCAAACTTGAACGAGATGAGGTTCATTGAATCGGTTAGCTATAAAAACGATTATTTTGTGAAAAAATTTATGAGGGATGCACAGATAATTTTACTTATTTTGTAAACATTTTAGGCAAAAATAATCTGTACAGAATTTACAAAAATTCTGACAAGGTACTATGCTCAAAATTTTGCTTTCTGTTTTTAAATTATCTAGAGGTGTATATCTTATCAAAACATTTTGAAACTTTTTGTAACAGTTCCTTTTAGCTAAATAGTACTTAAGTAAAAATTTCAATTTGAGATATTTTTTATTTCATTTATAAAAATTCTGTCATTCTTGTTTTTGGATTTTCAGTTTTTCTATTTTTTAATTTTTAAATATAACAAACTGGGTTATTAATTTTAATATTTTTAATTTTGATGTTTTTATCCATCTGGAATATAATATAAATTTTTAAGGATGAGATAAGGCAAGATTATTTTTATTTAATTATGACAATATCACTGTTGTTAGTCAGAATCATTAATTTACCTTTCTTTTCACATTTAATTATATTGACATGACTTTTTAAATTCTGAATTTATTTTGTGGAGATTTTATAAGTTTAAATAATTTTTTATTAATTTTAATATTATAATTTTTTACTCTTTTCTTTTATTTATTACTCAAGTTTATGATAAAAGGGTTTCTCCTTTAGAACAAAAATCAAGAAAATGCAAGAAAGTCAAGAAAATCCATAAAAATTCAGAAAATTCATCATTAAATATAATTAAATGTTAAAATTAAATTTCTCATTGTATTTTGAGTTTGTATTGCAGAGGAAAATAAAATAATTAGGTTAAATGTTTTTGTTAAGAACCAAAGTTCATGAAAAATTTCAGATTAAATGGAATTTCAAAGTAAATTTTTATTTTCAACTCATTTTCATATTTTTTTTAAATTTGGAAAGAGGAGTTTTATATTGCAGCTCATTCTTTTATTAAGGTTGGTTTTCAAGATATTGAAGAAAAGATAATATTTTAAATCAAACTCTTGATTCTAATTAAATTTTTTTATTCAATTTCATTTTCTAATTTCATTTTCCTTTTTTTGAATTTTTCGAAATGTTACAATGCATCTCATCACAGACGGTTCTAGCTAAAAAACTGTCAGTGATGTAGCATGCACATCATTGATGGTGTTTGGCTAAAACCGTCAGTGATGACATACATGCACATCACTGACGGTTTTATAAGTCATGCACATCATCAGTGATGCCATTTCTGTATCGTTTAAAAGAAACCATCTGCAGCATGCTTTTGTTATCCCCATCCTTCATGTTCAGCCACAATTTGGTGCCAATGAACCCTGGAACTTTGGTGAAAGAGCAGACAAGGCCAAGGAACTGAGATGTATCTACATGTATCCTTGCTTTTTTCTTTGTTTATTACTATGTACTCAACATGAAAAGAAAATAGAAAGCACGTGAAAATCATTATCCTATCTAATCAATCTACCCTACCCTACATTTGTGAAATCAAATCTCTCTAACATTTCTTTGTTCTGATCTGAACTCTTAAAATAATTACATGAACTTCGTGTTCTTTTTTTTTCTTTATCCAGTAGGTCAATGAGTAGTGGATTGCGTTATATCTGATGAACAACTTGAATTTTGACAATTTTATTCCCTTTTTATCGACTGGGTTATATCTGATGAAAATAACGTCCCCACAATCCTTGTCGCCGAATGGATCTAATGATTCAAAGATAGAAAAACCAAAGCACGGTCCAAGAGACGTAAATAAAAGGCCCCAAAGCCGAAATACCATCACGGCGGTCAATTCGTAGGATGGAGCACCCACCCAACCTTCGAAGGCAGTGAACACATTCCGTAGCTTGTGTAGGATAGTAAGACAGGAACGGGTCCCCATCACCCGTCCATCCTGAAAGTCGCGGACCGAAGAGGAGCGCAACAACATAGTGATTTTTTTTTGCATCGTTCGAGATCTCGAAACATGACGTGTGCCTAGTGTGACGATACATATTGCTAGTGGCGGGAAAAGCATGGAAAAACTTCAAGAGCACGCTTGTCACAAATTACGTCAAGAAGGAAAGGACTCCATTCGCTAAGTATAGTTTCATTGACAAAGCCGTATGTTAATAATTTGTTGAGATGAAGACGACAAAAGAATTTGTACGTCAAAATGAATCGCTCAAGGCCCTCCAGGCCCAGAACACCCGCCCCCACAGACTCGACACCGTTGATATGCAAGTAAGAGTGAGCAACGAAGGAGGGAGGACAAGGAGGCACTTCTGATGGGGGGTGTCCCCGCCATTTGCCTCAATCATAGACCCGCATGCTCAAAACTGGCTAAGAGCGAGGAACAATACCACGTCTTCGGGCACTGGTCCTTCAGGTACCCTACAGATGAGGAAGTGTCCCAACTCCTGGAAGATATCGAACTATGTAGTTTGTAATTGATTCACAATTGTAAGTGACATGACATACTGGGCCCTTGCAGGTCGCGTTGAGTTCAGAATCGTCGCAAGCCTCTTTCCGACTGGATAGGAAGAAAGATGTACTATCAACGGCTTTGGGAAGCAAGGAGCACTGTGGCCACACACGAGGCTTGGGTGTTTTCGTTCCCTGGAAAACGGGACTCCGACACCTACCGGAGTAGGAAAAGAGCTAAAGCCAAGCGCGAGGAACGGCTAATAGCTTCCATTAAGGAAGAGCTTAAGAAACAGATTGAGGCAGGGTTGAAAGCTCAATTTGATGAAAAGCTAAGAAGCCTTGAGGAAATGTGAGAGCTAAGGGTGGCTACGGACAAACTCAAACAAAGTGAGCAAGCCCCCAGAAGCACCAACGTAGATCATCCCCATTCACCGGCAAATTTGTCGTTGATGACATCCAGGTAATACATATGTCTGGAATGCTCCGTGGATAGAATCTGTTGGACGTCTTAGATAATTGTGTACCGTTATGTAGGAGGCCACGCCATGCAAGCTCCAAGTGAGGTTTGCCTATAGATCTCTTCCCCTGTAGGCTAGTTGGGGGCGCGTGTATCCAACCAGTGAAGGGACGATTGTTCACAGTTGTCCGGTAGCGCTGGGTTACGTGAAGGTCACTGTGGACTACGTACATTAATCTTTCAAGGCTTTCCCGCTAGAGATGCCCCAAACGACGAGATCGTGACACTAGGGGATGCCGTTGACACATTCATCCAGTGGTGCAAGAGGGACATCGACGACCATCCTCCAGCACCGGAGCAACATGCAGAACATGATCCACCTACTGCGGCGGAGCTACCAACACTACGGGAGCCACCAACTGCACCGAAGTGGGCCACCAAATCGGCTATCATGCCCAGAGCATCAGTGCAGGCTGATACAACACTTCGTGCCCACTCCTCTCCCGAGAAGACGACCAAAAGTGGAAAGGGAGACAAGGGGAAATCCAAGCAGATCACGAAGGACCTAGAATATGAATATGTTCGTTGGTCCGAAAATTCAAATTAGGAGAACCTTTAGTAATAGAAAAGGCCTACAAGAACTTTTATTAGATTTTATTAGATTGCATGATTGGTACATGGAACAAGCAAAAAATTTAGCGACAAAATGCAAAACGAGTATCTCGATCAGCTTCAAGCACGAGCATCTTTTCAACCAGTCGTCGGGGGGCTTCTTCACAGTCGGCTTTAATGACTAGTTCAATCTCTTCAACCTTGACGCTGCACTCATGAGATGCTGGATATTGTAAGTGTGTGCAATCACGATTTATACATTCGTGTAATAACGACAAATGTCATATAACTCCTTGCTTTTGTGTATATAGATACATGATCCTTGAAGCGAGAAGGAACAAAGAACCGGTGGGTTTCCTCGATCCACACATAGTCTCAAGGTAGATAATGAGCGAAAATTCTCATTACGTCGAGGATTATGTGATAGAGTTGTCACTGGCTCAACGCGATGCAGAGTACATACCTCTACTCTACAACCTATCATAAATGTTGCACTACCTGCTATACTTTGATTTGCACTTTACATGCAACTCAAAGTTAGGTTGTGTAAGCATAGCGATATTCCTGTGTGGGTTTCACTGGGTTCTAATTGTATTTGAACTAAGAAAAAACCGGGTTAGCTACGTTGATTCATTTTGTAAGGGCAGCCATGACTTGAGGCCTATCGGAAGACTACTCGACAGGTAATCAAGTTTTCTCCATAGATAACTCTCATGTAGCTTGTGGAATGGCTGAGGCTAACTTTTTTGGAATCACATAGAGCGTTCAAAGTGCATAGACTTCGTAGAGGGCTACACAAGGACGCGTCGAAGCTGAAATATGATTTGACTCTCCAGTAGCTGCTAGTACATAATAATCCTATATCACAATGCCACTGTGTAAGGCCCCCATTTTTGATAATAAATATCAGCAACGGGTTCCCTGTGCATACAATACTAGTCCCATGATCAGTGGCTAGCACGCACAGATTACAAATTGAAATCACATCCATACACAATAATATTACATATGCTAAGCGTCTTGGAATTTATTATTACAAGCCAAAAGCTCGAAAAGCAGCAGCAGAAACTTTATTTCTCTTGTAGTATGCCCATTCACCCTCAGGCAACTGACAAGGTAAAGCCCTAGAAAACATCGTCATCATAACCCCCGCTGAATCGTCGTAAAGATCATCGGGGTATTCTATGTCTTCACCTAAAACAACATTGATAGCAAGATTGAGTACATTGTGTACTCAGCAAGTCTTATAGTGTATCACAGATGCAATTATAAATAAATGCAGGACATAGCAATGGAATGGTTTCTACAGTTGTTTTTGCATTGGCAAACTAAACCATAAGCACATATTAGATTGTAACCGAAGTTTGTAAAGAAGCATCTTATTGTAATAAGCAAATATTAATTTAACGTAAACCAATCATCATATCACAGTCTATCCGACTGATTCAATCCATTCCGATGTCATCCCCTGACAAGAAATATACATATTCCATAACACCATTTTCCCATCAAATCATTTTGTAAATATTAAAACTCTAACCATTTGATGACTTTACCAAGTGTCTTTAACCGTAGGCGCGGCTAATTAATTAGATTTACATTCTGCAGAGGCGTACAACTTTACCCACAAGAAATGATCTGCCACTTTTGCCAGGCCAGTTGACACTCTTCCTTTGGGGTGTCGGCATAGTGATCATGACATAACCGTTATATCGTTTAAGCCTAACTTTGCACCAGCTCGATGATGTTATATCCTTATTATGGAGAAGGAACATGACAGTGAATCCCTGTCATTTTAAAGTGGTAACACAAGCAGTAATTCCCTGCATTAAAGGCAGTAAATCCCTGCGATAAGGGTTCCTTCCCATATCAAGGCGTTCATCGTTATACCGATATGCATTTACCCACAACGAAGTGTGGAAGCCCCTCATAAGCAAACCTAGAAAGGATTGCTCATACTACCTCCCGCCTACCAATGTGCAAAGCCAGACCTAAGCAACTTAATAGGTTAAGGCTGTCCCATCCCAACACTTGTGGTTGTACGGAATTCTTGGCTTAAAAACAACCCATAGCTCGGTCCTTAATTCGACACGGGCAACACTCCACCCTATACTACGTACAAGTCTAACCCTTGCACAACCGGCTATTGCCAATAATTGCCCGCATCTAAACCATAGTTTTATTTTGGTGTTTTTAGTCAAAATACCAACAATTGAAATCGTGTCATAACCAACCTTTTTCATTTCTCAAGAATCAATTTTGATCTGATCATATTCAACGTAGGTTCTAAAGCATGGCTAAGCATGGTTAATAATCGCATATACCCAAGTTGACATTATGTATTGTCTAAACCATTTATATGGTTATCAAGGTTCACATGCCCATACTTATCAAGGAAGTTCCATGAAATAGTAGGTACATCTACCAATATTCCAACATAGCATTTTTATGACAAGTACACGCATGCATAATAGTTTTGCAATCATTGAAGGTAAATATTTGAAATATTAGGATCAAAATGATCAAGGGGATGCTTGCCTTGCTGATCGTAGTCGGGTATAAAATCCGGATCGTCGGCGAGGTCGTTGTCTGCTAACTCAGGTTCGTCGGAATCTACTCGTTGACCATCAAGAATAACATACAACAAATAGCAAACAAGTATAAGGGAAAAAAGAAGACAGATAGAAAATCCAACTGAAAACTTACTTACAAATACAGGAGTGTTCATTAGTAAGATTATAATCCAAGTTAATCTAGTTATACTGTTTCTTTTCCATTCATATTTACTTTCACTATTTTTGGACTAAGTGATATCAAGTATTGCTTGCTTCATATGCATTATTCATTTTATTTTAACGAATTATAGATGCTAAAATTATTTGAAGTAGAAATATTTGTCTTATAGTGATATCATGGGATGGTATGTTGTTAATAGGATTCAATGCAAAGCAATTTATTTAGAGACTTTCTAAATTAAACATTTATCACTACATTTTTAGCTGCCATTTCATCAGGTATAACATATTAAGTCTTCTACCCCATTTTCATAAATCAATTGTTAGATGCAAGCATGGTCTCAAATGATCACATACACATTTATATACATATATACCTATTGCACTCTTCATACTAAATTTCATCCTATTTGCAAAGTTCATTAACAATATTAAATTTCAATAGGAAAGACATAGAACAATTAGTTATTTTTATAGAAATGGGTGCATAGCAGAATAATGACCTTGATAAAATTGGTTCCACATAAATTTAACTTTGTTTGCAAGGTTTCTATATTTAATCTACTTTTATATCTACTATTCACCTTTGTATTAAATTTGTTTTTGAAGTAGCTTTTCAAAATATTTTTGTGTAATCTGGAAGATCTTGATTTTAGATGAATTTATAAATTGGTTTAACCTCATTTGGATTTCAAATGCGAAAGATATTCAAGTTTGAATTTTTAACCGATTCAAAATCTATTGAAAATAGCAAAATACGCTTTCGCTACGCTGAAACCGTCTTTTGCTTCGCACCATCAGATCTCATTCAAACCGAACCCAGACGCTGACATCTCGGGCCCACCTGGCAGTGACTCAATGCTTGCGCGAAGGACCCGGACGCAGTCACTGACATCTCGGTCCTGTGACTCAGAGGCACAGAGCAGAGCCCGGTGAACTTGGGCTCGCCGGCAGCGAACTAACTCTGGCTAGGGAATGGGTAGCACCTACGGCTTCAGCATGCTAATGCGCATCTAGGGGACAACTTAATGACTCTTGGCGATGACCGGAGATGGGTCATCGTCGTGGCCGAGTGGCGGAGGTCACGGCGACTAGCCGCGCCGGCGACAAAAGGCATCTTCGGTGGAATGGGTTCTGGTTCTAGCATCCATGGGTTCTGGGGGTTTCATTTTTGCCAAAAGGAAGCTCAAAGGAGAGTCGGATTAGCTCACCACCGATCGCCGGTTTCAGAGAAGAAGGGGGCGTAGTGGCGGCGGAACTCTGGTCAGAATTTCCTGGAAATAACAGAGGGGTTTTGATTCATGTGAGCTGGTGATGCTATAACAGAAAGCAATTGAGGAATGGTTGCTTGTACCTCCTTCAATCGATCACGAACTGAAAACTAGGGTTCTTCGGCTGATTCAAGAAATCGCGATATTGGCAGAGTGATTAGTGGAGTATACGGGATGAAACAAGAGGGGTTTTGATGAGCACTCTCTGGCGATCAAGCTGCGGTATTTATAGGCCGAGGGGAATGCTGTAGACGAGCCAACACCTGGTGTGAACTCGATGAGATTTTGCGACGCTAGAGCAGGAGAAGGGATGGGCGGTTTGCGGAAAATCCGGGCGAGAACAATGCGTGGCACGGTTTGGCAGAGGCGGTTACCTCGGGCGAAGCGCATGGTGGCGCGAGCTACACCGGCAAATCGGCCGGTCCGGCCACGCGAGCACGACTGCGTGGGAGGAAGAAGAAGGCGGTGGCTGTGGCTGCCAGGTGGGACCACACAGTGATTCGGGCCCGCATGGCGGAGAGAGCAAAGGAGAAGTTCGGGTTGAACTGCAAGAGGCTGGATTTGATTCACTGAATCTATTGCCTATCCAATCGTTAAATTAATTAGAAATTTACTAAATGTACCTAAGCTAGTTTAGGATCTACCATAAAAATTTCAGACCTATTTGACACTTGAGGAATTTACAATAATTCTGATAGTGCACTGTGCACATATTCATGCATTCGGTTTTATATTTATTAAGATACTCATATCTTACTAAAAAATTTATAAATTTTTTATCAGGTTCCTTATATTCACATTATACTCCTGTAAAATTTTCAGCTTCATATTATTGACATTTTATTTAATAAAATTCTGACATTTAAGTTTCCATATTTCTAACTATTCAGTTTTTGAATTTTTATAAATAACAAACCCAAAGATCATCTCCTGATATTTTTACTGAAGATTACTCTATCTAGGGATAAGATAATATAAATATTTTCCCATCGAAATTATGATCATTTAATTTCTGACATTTTTCACTATTACTAGTCTTGTTTTATTAATTACCTTTCTTTTCATCAATTAATATTTTGTCATGATTTTAAAAATTATATTTTGAGTTATGGATATCTCCACGAATTTTTACAGTATTTTTTATTATTTTTTGTTTTACAAATCATTTCTTATTACTTAAGAAACGGTTGATTGATTAGGAAAAGGAATTTTCCTTATAAGCAATAATCAAAAGAAATCAAGATAACTCATAGAAAATTCAGAAAATCCAGGGAAAAAGCAAATTAAAACTTCTTAAAATATATCATTTAATTTCTTATTACTACTCATTTTTCAGGATGTTACACACGGGAACTAACCAATTCTATTTTCGCAGTGCACCCAGCAGGGATAGAGAAATAACCTATGTGCTTTCTACGTTAGCCATGACATGTGGACCCTCATCTGTACAAAGAAGATCAGCAATGCAACTGCGTTGAAAAAGGTCCATCTGGAGGTAATTCGAGAACACCTCTCTGTCATTTTGATATGCCAGGTCGTACATCCAAAAGGCACATTCCACGCTGCCTAATTTGTGAAACTTGTGTAAATTTGTGAATTGTAATTGCGCATTCCATTGGTTAATATAATATTTGAGTTAATTTTCTTAAATGGTTGTGTAATCTGTAATATACTCAGTTTCTGATCTATTGGTCAATATAATATTTGAGTTGATTTCTTAAATGATTGTGTAATCTGTGATATAATCAGCTTGTGATGTGTGTAATCTGCTTGTTTCAGAAGGCATGGTTAGCATTTTCTAAGGCTAGCCAATAAAAAAAAATATTTAGCAGTAAAAAAAATATCACAGACCGTTTGTGATATATAACATACCATAGACGGTTCTAGTAAAGAATCGTCTGTGATGTGAGTTTCACAGACAGTTTAAGCACCGTTTGTGGTACACCATTGTCATCACTGGCACATGTTTACAGATGGTTCATAAAACCATCTGTAATGACCTTTTAGAATCGTATATGATGACTTTTTCTGTAGCAGTGAGAGGTGAGCTAGCCAGCTAGCGGCCTGGTTTACGTTTACATATGCAAGCATTATAAGTAGATGGATGAGTGCATATGTACATGTAAAAATCGATAGACCGACTCCAATCATAGCTCGGTTACTAGCCAGAGAGGCTTGGAATCAAGAAGTTTGGTTTGTCCCGGCTATGAAGGTGAACTTAGATCGATACTCGTGTTTCATTAGATTCAAAACTTCTCTCTTCTTGTTGTAGTACTACTTTATTTTGAAATAAACGGCAGGAGTTCTGCCATACATTAAAGACGAAAGAATTCTAGTACAGCACTGCAACATAGCATGATACAGAACGAACAAGATACGGACGTGCAGAGCTAGGTACAAAAGCAAACCCGATGACACACATTGGAATTAAAAAGCCCTACAGACTGGCGCAAGCTAGATAGAAAAACAACCACCGCCAGAGTACAGAACATATGAGGTCCTTCTTTTCTCTGTACTTTAACAACGTGTTCTTCCTCCTGTGAGACGGCCCCCTGCCAGAGAGTTTCCTACTGAATTCTAGTCATGCCAGCAAAAGGCACCTAGAGCTAACGAGTTTGATACCAATAAGACCCTGCCCTTCAATGCCTGTAGCCAAAGATTCGTCATGTGCCTGAAAGGCTGAGTGGATAAAAGACTGAGCAACCCTACTGCATTGCCATCATACGAGAATTTACATCCTGAATAATACGTGTGAAGACCACATGGATTGGTTGATACAAATTATTGAAAATTCTCACGTTCCTTTCCTTCCATAGGTTCCACAACGTATAGATTACGACCTCATCTACCTGTTTACGTGAAACGCTGGGCACGTTCCGTGAAATACGATGCCACCAAAGCGAAGCTGATAACCCTGCGTGTGGAATGTGTGGGTTGAGGCGCAAATGTAAGAATACCTTTCTCCATATCTATTTAGCGAAGGGGCATAAAAGAAAAAGATGTGCTGCCGATTCAGGTTGTGAGCTGCACTTAGGACAATAAGTAGAATGCAGCCAGCCCCTCACCGCCAACCTGTCCGCCGTGAGTAACCTGTCTTGGAGGAATAGCCATGCAAAGAATTTACATTTGTTGTAGTAGTATCATTTGAAGGATTTGAGAATAAGGGCATTTCTAGTATATTGAATCAATGTAAGTTCGATACTATGCCACATAAGCAAGTTCAGAACTAGTGTGGTTTCTTTTATATATTCAGGGGCGGAATCACCTTCGACTCAAGGTGGGCAACTGGCCAGGCTTACCCACGATGAGTACTAGAACTCTAGTGCAGACTGTCCATTGTTAGGCACCGTAGAAACCATGTTAGATGTTTTCCAAAAGAACCTACCACACCACAATCTCCACACCAGCCTCACACAATAAATAAAAAACCAGAAAAGTAATAAAAACACACTCCCAGCACAACACCACTACCTCCCTTATGCAAAGCTACAACGACGAGTGGGCAGTCCGGAGGAATAGCCGCGGCGAGAGGCGACATCGAGCGGCTAAGGCGAGTGGGCGACGGCGAGCGACCATGAAGACAACAAGGGGAGGCAGGTCAGGAGGATGGCGAGGGCGAGACGTTGCAACGACGAGTGGCCACGGTGACAGTGAGAGGCGGCAGATCTTGAGGGTGGTGGCGACAAGATAGGACAATGTAGAATCGTGGTAAACCGTTTGGTTTTCGCGGTTTTCGACCGTATCGTTCCGGTTCGAAAACAGAAACCGAGCGGTTTACCGGTGGAATTTTAAAAAAATAAAAAAAAATTATGCTCGAAAACCGTTGAAAAACCTTGGTTTTCGCAAAAACCGCTCGAAAAACCGTTTTTCAAGAACGTTCAATTGGTCGGTTGGTTTTTCGCGAAAAACCGCGATTTTCGCAAATATATTTGACCAAAATTCGAATTTTTGAATTTGCAAATCGTTCAATTTTTCGCGATTTTCGAGCGGTTTCTCGCAAAAACCGCTACCGTCGGGTTAACGATTTTCGGCTTCGAAACGAAATTGTGAACCCTGGTAGCAACAACGAGACACGATAGCAAACAACCAGTCCATAAGACCATAACTATGGGGACGCCGATCATGCTCAATGTGGGCTCAGTACACAAGTTGTTTATTGCTTTGAATTGACTCATGGCTATTGGCTAGAGTTCGGTTCCAGAAAAAAAAATGTTGGAATCGATCCCTCCAATATATTGAATTGATTCATTATGTTGGCTCTCCTTTCAAACGGCTAAGATAGCACATTGCAGATGGCCTAATATATTGAATTGAATCAAAGTTTAGTGATGCACGCTAGCCAACCGGTTGGTGGGCCCTCGTGTCTTGTAGTTAAAGGCCATTGTTCCGCTAACTGCATATGAAGGTGGATTTATTTGCAGATTTTTCGAGATTTGATTCCATGACTTTTTTTTTGTTGCAATTGACCGACTACTGGAGCATACTAATTCCACCATTCTTTTTTACTGAACGTTTCTAATTTTTTGTAGATAAAATTATAATATTATAAAAGTATTTTTTTAAAACAACCTAATGATGTAATTTTTATATAGCCAATCTAGATATTTTAAACATATTGATGGTCAAATTTTATAATGTTTAACGGTATGGATTCAGAGTTTTAGTTAGAGAATGAGGTATGATTCACTACTTGCCTACTACTACCTTGGTCGTGAGGAGTTCTAGTTAGAGAGTTCTTTTTAAAGAACAAGGAAGTAATATTGATGCACAAAATTAAGGGTGCGTTTGGTTGCATGGATGAGGTTGGATGGGATATGGACATCGAGCTTGGATGGGATGGAGCCATCCAGGTGACTGTTTGGTTGAGTAGATAGGATGAGTCAATTTTTTTGTTTGGTTGGATGGATAGGATGAGTCAATTTTTTGTTTGGTTGGATGGATAGGATGAGTCATTTTTTTGTTTGGTTGGATGAATGGGCTAGTTGTAATCAAGATTTTGAATTTCGGTTTGAATTTTTTTTGGATAAATTTTGACCAAAATTTGAATTTCCAGACAAAATTTGATCGAAATTTGAATTTTCAGACAAAATTTGACCGAAATTTGAATTTTCGGACATATTTTGACTTTTGGACAAATTCGACCAAAATTTGCATTTTCGGAAAAAATCTAAATTTATACACAAAATTTGACCGAAATTAGAATTTGATCAAGTATATCTCTTCATGCAACAAAATGGATGAGCCCATCCGACTTTTTTTTTTGGAATAGCTCTATCCAGTATTTTGAGAGAATATTCCAAAAAAATAAATAACTATATCTCATCCATCTACTTATCCAAACAAATGGATGACTCTAAGTCCATAGGTGGTTATATCTATCCATCCTCATCCACCCAACCAAATATCACCTAAGCTGTTTTCTTTCAAGATCACTATTTTTTTTTCAAATTTAGCAGCAAAGATCTGCTGAGTGCTGAGCACCACTGCAACAATCAGCAACGCAAAACCAACACAAAGCCCAAACAGGAGGAAGAAGGAGATGAAAGTGCTCAACAAAGAGCCAGAGAAGGTACTCCACTACTAGACCTGCGACGAGAGGAAGAGCGTAGCTAAGAGCTATGGGTTGTAGTAGCATTGCACAGGGCCCCAGGCCCTGCCCAGAGATCGAGTGCTCTTCTCACCTATCAAATCAGAACCTAATCATTGCTGAAAAGAAAGCTAGGCGTAGAAAGGAGCAGAAAAGAAAGAGAGAGGAACTTCGTGATACCGCTCACATCGAGCCACCAGCTAAGCTATACAAACGTGGATTTAAGAGAAATCTTCACTTTCCTAAAATTAATTTTCCCATCTAGCTCCCTTCTTAACGTAATAGTAAAAATAGTCTCGTCCCAATCGTGAAAAGCGCTAGTGTGTCGTCTGCCGCACTTTCACACTGCGAAAGCTCCTACCAGAGCTTGGTAGCTTTGGTGGCTTACTGAGCTCTAGGAGCTTCCGCGATGCAGGAGCATGATAAGTGATATGTGTTGTTTGCTGACACTTTCGCGGTCGAGAATATAACTATTTTTACAATTATATTTGAAAAAGACTAGATTTGCATAACAAAGTTGCACAGAGGTTAAAAAAGTGATGATTTCAACTTCACAAGCTTTGGTTTTTGATGCCTTGTCGTATTTTTTTGTTGCAAATTTAGCCTTAGCTTGAATGAAATTATAAAAATAGCTCTATTTATGGCTACATAAACAGCAGCAGAGACACCTGCCGCGCTCTCCTAACCCAATATGTTGCCGGGACTACGGCAAACAACGTCTATCATAATAGGTGGGTGGGAGTGTGGGACCACCACGGGAGCCAACCTACCCAGCATGTCAGACTCGATAAGACTTGTCGTATTGCCTATACTCAGCAGTGCCCCCTCCTGCCAAGCTCGGGTGCCGCGGTACCCTTTCGATAAGTACCTACCACAATACTAGAGCTCAACACGTGGGTATCTGTGGTATCAATCATTTATTACGGTAGGAAGCGTAACAGATGACATGTAAAATTAAATGAAAAACTAGATTTGTAATTTTATTAGAAACGAACCAATAATGAAAAAAAAATATGGAAGGACCTACGCGTAGGATGCGTACTATTCCTTTTTTTTTTCTTCAGCTGCTCACATGCGTTGGCCTTGGGACTTGGTTGCAAGACGCATTGACATCGCC
The DNA here is from genome assembly GCA_036346275.1 of Otatea glauca. Taxonomy (NCBI): domain Eukaryota; kingdom Viridiplantae; phylum Streptophyta; class Magnoliopsida; order Poales; family Poaceae; genus Otatea; species Otatea glauca. The sequence goes on along the minus strand of CM070711.1, from coordinate 6,625,039 downwards.
TAAACCTGATCTTTTTTATGTAGCAGGCTAGCAGCAGATAGCAGAGGCAATGAGCTCACCCAGTTGACCTGACAGCTGATATGAATTTCTTTTATTGCGACCGTGAGATGGACGACGCCATTTTTGACTGATCATTCGACAAAGGAGCGTACTAGGCTAGTAGCTCTATGTAACCAGGGCAAAAAGGGTCGTGCATGCTAATGCGAAGTAGTGTAGTACTAGTACATGCGCTTAGCTAGGTTTTAGGATTTTCTGGTTGTGCGCACTGCAACCAAATCGACCTTATGCTTGGTTGCTTACTATTTATCTGAGTTCTTCGACTGTTCAGCAAAGGGTCACCTCATGGAAGATGGAACTCCTATAGTATTCAAGATTGTCTATTTGAATTCCTCGCGAAAAAAAAGATGTCTATTTGAACCACTCTGCAGCAATAGACAAAGCATTCGGATACCTGTAGTAACGCCGTTTGCTGAGATCACATCCCTTCCCTATCCATAAACCGGATGGTCCATTGCTAGAGTGCATAATTTACTAGTCCATTCGCGTGAGTGTTAGAGATCTTGGATCTACTGCAGTTAACAGAAGATCTATTTTACGGTACACTAATTTAATATAGACCGTTTATTCTTTTCAATCTAATTAATTATATTAGTCTGTATTTGTTTGTACTTCCTCTGGTAATAGAATAATATTAAAACCTCATCAAATTAATAATTAGATCTAATTTTTACTGTCAATCCTGTATTATCCTACAATGCACTTTAAATTTTGCATAATATAAAGAAGGCATGTCGCTCTGTATCTATAGACGACAATGGCCACCATTCTGCGCAGGATAAAAAGATCGTGAAGTCCAGTACTAATAGTCTATGGCCCCGTTCGTTTTAGTTTATTTTCAACTTCTGCTTAAAAATAAAAGTGGATTATGAGCCGAACGGTAGGATTCTAAACAGCTTCTCAGATAATCAGAATCAACGATTCTCTACCAGATAACGTAAAATCAGAAGCGCCCATCGGGCCGCTTCTCTCACGGAATCAGCAATTCTCCTCTCGAGCTCCTTCGCCCTTTGCCCTCCGCCCTTCGCTTGAGCTCCTCCGCTCCTCCCTTCGGCGGCTGGCCCGAGCTCTGCTCCTCCCTTCGGCGGCCGGCCCATCGCCCCTCCGCCCGAGCTCCTCCGCCCTCCGCCTGCATCGCGTGGCTCCGGCGCCCCAACGTCCTCCGTCCTCTGCCCGACATCTGCACTGTCGTCCTCCGCCCGACACCCCTCTTGCGCCACTACCTGAAGCTATCAATAATCAGATCTGCCGAACAGAAGGATTCTCTAGCTAGCAAATTCTTTAGGCAACGATTCTCTACACAACTGGCTATAATCGATAATCTGCACAATAAAAATTGAAACCACCAAGTCTACTACTAGCTAGAGTACTACGGCTAGTACGCCCAGGCGCAGCTCGAGCCATTAATTCAAGGCGGTTTAATTTGGTATGGTTTTTCTGAATATCGCCTTTTCCGTTAGTAGAATATCCATGGGCTCGACGAGTATGGGGCAACAGTGGGATCCCGTCGATTCATTGTGTGGTCAGCTCGCCGCACAATTTCTGGTAGTACTGGTACTCCCTCGATGTGCAGCCGCAGCCACAAGTAGGAGGATCATCACCAAGACGTGATCACTATTTTTTTAGCCTTTATAATCTTTTTTTTAAAAAACTACCAACTTCTCGAGCGAAATTATAAATCTAACTAACTCCCCACCACTAAAGATACCTATTGTGCACACCGGCCACAACAGGTCTTCTCACGCTCTCCTACCACGGGAGGTTGCCGCCCGACTACAGTATGCTGCTGCCACGCACGTCGATAATGCTCCCGCACTTGGCGTCTGCGGCACGCCGATTTGTTCCCGCACTGACGTCTAGCAGCCATGCTCGCCGGCTGCCACGCTCTTGGAATGCGGCAGTATGGCTCCTACGCTCCTCGGGCGTGGCAGGCAACAGGTGTCATCTGTCGTATCTTTCATGATGAGGAGGGAGGCTCGATTTGCAATTTCGTTCGAGAGGATTTTAGTTTTGCAAAAAAAATAAGATTTCAAGAGTTAGAAAAGTAAACTCTTCCGTCACCACATGCAAGACGTTTTGCATGGCCGGGGATGGGGACGTATCGGCAAGAACGCAAGATCCTCCGGTGGCTTTGAGGACAGTATGCAAATTGCAACAGTAAGTCCATTTGTCATACGCATTAGTACGTCTATGATTATCTCCTCAATAAGCACAGTGTGGTACGGCTGGACGTGCAGTCAAACTGCGGTTAGTCGGATTCGAGCCGTGGTCTTTGCCAATATTACACGAACCTAGTGGTCGAGTCTGCACCAGCAGTTAGCTAGCTTAGCTTAGCTAGGAGGAATCGAAAGGAGCAACAGTACGAGCTAGTTCAGTAAGGAAAATGACATGTCAAACAGTTGGAAGCAGCGAAGAGAACAAGCGCAGCTCACGGCGGGCATGCATGCATGTACGAGTACGATACAGCGGTACAGTGCACTGAGAAATTCTTCCGGCCGAGGCGTCGCCGTTGGGCTCCAATGGGGAGGGAGCACCCGAGCCGGACGCTGATCCTCGCCGCCCCCACCGCCCTCCTGCGGCCTGCGCTGCCTCTACACAGTCCCCCGGTCGGTGCCCACACCGATCGATCGCACGACCGGTCACATGCGCGCCACTCCCGCGGGCCTCCGACCACCCAGTCCGAACCCAGTCTCGCATCTCCTCTCCTTTGATGGGACAATCGATCCCCTACACGCTGAGTCCAGATCCTGCATTCAAATCCCGAATCAACCCTAGATATTCTATTCTTTCCTCGCCCTTTTTGGAGTTTTATGTAGCGGCTAGTTAGCCATTTCTAGGCTCCGGATGATGATCGTAGATTCATAGTAGAATCCAAAGAATTTTTTAGGACCTAGCTAGCCTTGTTCCGTTTGGCGAGTGATTGGATTGCATGGAATTTTCTCAGCAACAACGTACTGAAGCAAATATCGTACTGGTTGATAAGAGAGAGAAAAGAAAGTAGCAGTTGTTTTCTGGGCGAGTATCAGCTAGAAGTAATTTTTATAGGAGTACGAATGTACTCCGTCCGGTTAGAAATATAAATGCTATAGTTTAAATGATCTTGTTTAGAAATATAAATTTTGCATATAGATTTAATAAGATTTGTCTTACTATATTCTTATTTATTCTTTCTCAACTACATGAATTTATTCATTACCACCACACACAAACTATTATCTCTCATCTTCTAAAAAAATTAAATAAAGGTATCTAAGTCATTTTCATTCGTACCTTTCTCAATTTCACCTAAACCTTAATTTTTATGCAAAGTTAAAATACGTCTTATAATTCTGAACGGAGAGAGTACATCGGAACTTCAGAAGTGCACTATTATGAATAAAAATCACCCTCCTTCCCGTAAACCTGCTTGTGAGTTGTGAGCAACAAACCACAAGCAAGAAGCAGTGGAGGACTTCAGCAGGCATAGGAGAACATGATCACGGAGAAATTAACCCATAACAAGAGCACTGAGAACAAGTGAATCAAGAAACAACTCCCAATTACTAGTGCTAGTTATGCTCCGTAACGTTGTGTGCCACCATGTTACGGTGGCGAACCGGCGAGATCGAGCGATTGATTGATGCTTCAGCATCTCCTCCGCAAGAACATGTCCCTGTCCCTCTCGGCCGCCGCCTCCGACGAGCGGTCGAAGCGGCTTACGACGGCCGTCTTGAAGTTGAACGCCTCCTGCACCCGGTTGCACGACCTCTGCATGCCGACGTCGCTCAGGCTCGCACTGGCCTGCAGGATCACCTCGCTCAGCGGCACCCTCTTCCGCACGCCGCCGCCGCCGACGGCGCCAGGCTCCAGCCGCTGCTTCGGCGCGCTCTGCGACCGCACCTTCGAGTCCGACGACTGCGTGCTCGACATGTAGTTGGGGCAGTTCAGCGACGGGCTGTAGCCGCACACGCTCTTCGCCGGAGTCACCTGCATGTAAGTCGTGCACCGGGGCGTGCTCTGCGCCGTCGCCGGCCTAACCTTCTCCAGCGCGCCCCAGTCGTAGTCCGGGAAGTGGCACCCCGCGCTCGGCACGGCGATACGCGGGGGCACGCCTGGGAAGTGGTGGCACGGCAGGAGCGGAGATGACACCGAGTTGGCGTAGTACTCCTCGCCGACGACGGCGCCGTCGATCACCGGGGGGCTCGTCAGGAGCGAGGACGAGCGCGATTTGGGCCGACCGGTGTCCATCTCTACGATCTTGGGGCTCCGGTCGTATCCGTAGGACGACGACTCGATGCTCGCGGAAAGGCGGCGGCTGTACGCCGCCACGCCGTGCTCGCTCCGCGAGTCGTCCGCGTATCGCTCTTGCTGCGAACCCAAGAAATGCACAGATTTGATTACTGCTAGAACAACGTCGGACGAGGACATTAAGGTAAGGTTGCTTCGCTCGCAAGCGAGGCCGTACGTACCAACGAGTAGCGGGGCCGGACGGGAGGGTGGTGGAGGTGGAGGTGCGGGAGCGCGGCGCTCGACCGGGCGGCACGGATGGCAGCCTGCACGCGGACGAGCGCCTGCATGCTCTGCAGCGTGGCCACCGCCTGCTTCCGCACCAGGTAGCCGCGCACCAGCGCCTGCAGCTTCACCAGCGCCTTGAGCGCTCGCAGCGCCTTCTTCGCCTGCGAAAAAATAACGCAAATTAATCCTTGCATAAACTTGCAGAATGATTGTAATATGGCGCTTTTCAAAAGTTAAGAATCTATTTGAACGGTGAGAAAAAAATGAGAGCATTGCAAAAAAACAGAAGAGATCAAGAACGGAACTAAACAGTGTTGTTCTTGGAACAAGCAGAAGTAGTTCCGTGACTCACCAAGAAGCCCCGGAAGGCCGTCTGGATCTGGACTGCGGCGGCAGCGCGGCAGAGGGGGTCCGCGACGGCGCCCCCGCCGGCGAAGACTGACGAGGCTGGCCTCTGGCTGGTGAGGCGCACGACCTCCACGGCGGCCTGGGCCGCGGCCACGGCCGCATCCGCCGCAGCGGCAGTGGCTGCTGCGACGGCGATGGCGTGCTTGCTCTGCTCCCACTCGGTCTCGTTGTACAGCGACTTAAGCCACGCCACCTCGGCCGCCTTCGCGATCGCCGCATTACCTCCCACCGTAGCGGCCGCCGCCGCCGCCGCCGCCTCGGCCGAGTCCCTCGACGACTTGCCAAAACTCCACCGCTTCCTGTCCCCGGGAGCGGCATTCGCCGTGGTCCGCCTCTGTTCTTTCCCCTGCTCCTTCTTCCAGCCGCCCAGCAAGTTGCGTAGCCACCGCGCCGCCTTGCCCATTGCCGGAATTCGCAGCTCCGGCCGGCGAGACAGGCCGCTCTCTAAGCCAAACAAAACAGTAGTAACGCTCCAAGGGGAGAAAGCGTGAGGGTTGTGTAGAAAAGGTGGCGTTAAAAATGCTCAAGTTTGAATAAGAGAGGGAAACGGCTGGAGGTGGGGACTGGGGAGTGAGGAAGGAGCGGGTTTCAAATAAAAACAGTTGAGGGGGGCATTAGAGGACAAAACACAATGCCCAGGAAAGAAGCAAAATACTAATCATAATTTCATAAATGATGGAGAGTTATAACATTGCACAACCAAGATGCACCGCATAAAACAAATGCCCTACTAGGGGCCAAGTGACCGCATGCATTCTGCCATGAGAGTATGAGAACAAGCAGAGGATTTGGTGCTCAGCTCAGCATTCAAAAAGACGCAGGGTGAGTTCAAAAAGATAGGAGGAAGCTATGGCATATCCTATGGCCGTAAAGCTGTGATTGATCATAATCTGCGCACTAACACACCCACAAACACATTGTCAGTCTCATCAAGGATAAAGTAAACAAACAAACAAACAAACAAACAAAATACTACTTCTACAACTGATGCTTGTGATACCATTATAGTTTTGTACTCCATGAGTGACACAGTTTTGGGTAAACATAGCGTTGTAGAGTCCTGCCATGTCGAGCGAATCAGCATAAGACGGTGAAAAATACAAATTTTCGGGCCTCTTTTTTCGTCTTCTCACAGCGCTCCTACTTTGCCAGTACGTGCTAGTGAGAGCTAAAATAGGCAGGCGCAGACGTACGCAAGCGAGCAAAGGCCAGCCACCCTCCGCCTCTCCTAGGGAAGGGTTCCCCTGATGTTGCAATCAGGATTGCAACTTAAAGTCTGTTTATTTTTATTTGGATTCTTTAAAATTTGATTCTGGATCATGATGGTAGAGAAATTGATTCTCTGAAAAGCTGAAATTCAAAAGCACATGTGGATTCTAATGTATATGGGTGGGTTGGATTGTGAGAATAGATTCCTAAAATCGAGCTGTTTGTTTTTTTATTCTGCTTTTAGAGCCAAAATCCAGATTTAAAAGTAAAAACAAACAGGATCTTAAGTAGTTTCTAGTTCTCAGCACGTTTGATCGAGCCAACAAACTATGTGGATCGTTCAACACACTACTACATAACATCATATCACTGACGGTTTCAAATTGGCATCACCAGCAGCGATAGTTCGGTTCGTAAATCACTCGGTAAAATAAAAAAAATTATTTGTATCCGGACTGACCACCCCTTATTCTACGCACGGAGTTTCCAATTCTCAGCATGTTTGATCGAGCCAACAAACTATGTGGATCGTTCAACACACTACTACAGAACACCATACCACTGCCGGTTCCAAACTAGCATCACTACTGGATATTGGAACCGGCAGTGATGTCAGTATCACGCCGGTTTGTATGCAAACCGGCAATGCAGTCCGGTTCGTAAATCACTTGGTAAAATAAATAAAAAAATATGTGCATCCAGACCGACCACCCCGTATTCTACGCACGGTACCGCGCGTCACAAGTCATAAGATTTGCACGTGCGTGTGGTTGTTAGGACTCGAACTCATGATTTGCTGCTCCACGCATGTGCCCATTACCATCTCACCCATCACTCAATCCTCAATTAATATAGGATATATTTTCCTTTTGATACTTTGTCTCCAAAACTTTTGATGATTATTTGGATATCTAAATGATTTCAAATGGAAAGATTGTCAACTACAAAGTTGTAGCTCTCGTATAAATTTTATCTCCATCCGAGTCCGTATGAAAAAGTTGTGATTTTTTGAAAAACGGTTGATAGCATTATTACTGCCGGTTGGTAATACGAACCGCCAACCGGCAGTGATACCATTATTTGTATATCTAACTTACTTCAAATGAATAAGTTGTCAACTAGAAAGTTGTAGATCTCGTCGAGTGCTACAATTTTCATATAAATTTTATCTCCATACGACTCCCTATGAAAAAGTTGTGATTTTTCGAAAAATGATTGATAGCATTATTACTGCCGATTGGTAATACGAACCGCCAACCGGTAGTGATACCATTATTTGGATATCTAAATTACTTCAAATGAAAAAGTTGTCAACTACAAAGTTGTAGAAATAGTCAAGAGCTACAATTTTCATATAAATTTTATCTCTATCCGACTACATATGAAAAAGTTATGATTTTTCGAAAAATGGTTGATAGCGTTATTACTGCCGGTTGGTAATACGAACCGCCAACCGGTAGTGATACCATTATTTGGATATCTAAATTACTTCAAATGAAAAAGTTATAAACTAAAAAGTTGTAGAACTCATCGAGAGCTACAAGTTTCATAGAAATTTTATCTCCATCCGACTCTGTATGAAAAAGTTATGATTTTTTGAAAAGGGGTTGATAGCATTATTACTGCCGGTTGATAATACGAACCGCCAACCGACAGTGATACTATTATTTGGATATCTAAATTACCTCAAATGAAAAAGTTGACAACTACAAAGTTGTAAATCTCGTCGAGAGTTACAATTTTCATATAAATTTTATCTCCATCTGACTCCGTATGAAAAAGTTATGATTTTTCGAAAATATCAGCACTGTCAGTTTGTGTCGTCCATTATCACTGTCGGTTCTTGTTTCGAACCGGCAGTAATAAGGAATTTATCACTGTCGGTTCTTTAAAAAACCAACAGTGATAGTATTAGTGCCGTTTTTTGTCCGAACCGATAGTAATAAGAGATTTATCACTGTCGGTTCATCAGAAAAAGCTGTTACTACCGATTTTCCATCCGAACCGGTAGCAACAACATTATTACTGCCGGTTTTTGATGAACTGGCAGTGATATGACGACAAGGATAACTAATTCTGTAGTGACAGTATTTGCTACTACTGTTTTTTTTATCCAATGATCCTATATTCCTATATACAACCTTTTAAGTTACCGTCCTAATAGAGCTGGATCTAGGTTCACTCTTCCCCCGCCATGCATAGCAACAAGACAACGCGCACGTACGTACGTAAGCAAGCAGGCGATCAACGATGAAATGGACATATAAGAGATCTAGAGAGAGAAATCACACAAAAAAAGTTGCACAAGAGAGAGGTACGTACGTAGATAGAGATGGGGAGCGTATATACGTACTTCTCAAACGTACGGTGATCAACGAGGGATCGACGCGATCATGTGATAAGCAGCAGCGGCGGTACGTACGTAGTAGCTTTTGCTTCGAGCGTATGGGTTCGCACGGCCGCTCCCGTGAGCAGCAAGCACTTCGACAGTTCGACGTGTGGTTCCTACTCCATGCTCTACGGACAGCGGCCTCTAGGCTTAGCTACGCCGGTGTGGCAAAGAAGTGTGCCATGGCACAATGCGACGACGGTGCAAAGGATCTTTCCGGCGACGTCACCGAGATAAAGGCCTATAGAACCGACGTCGATGTACAGCATGGGGGTCTAGGGAAAATGGATCCGCAGCAACTAGTCAAGAACCCACCGTGATAAGATTCTAAAACCTCGCCAAAAGCTTACGCCATGCATGCAGATCAGGTAACATGTTTGAACATGCCACGGGGAAGAGCGAGAACTATGCTCCGCAAAATGGCCTCATTCCTAAGCTAACTCTTTAGGTTAAGGGTGCCGCTTGGCAGTGACACATCGATCGGATCATAGTAACGCATGTCTTGCAAAGAAACGAGTCGTGTAAAAGAAAAGGTAGAGCAGTTCGTGCCGTGGTTTGTAATTTGAGCTCGTGATCTCGCGCGCGTACATGCTTCTGCTTGATGTTACGTGTGGAGTCATGGCATGGGTCTGTGCATGCATGTACCCCGTGTCCTCGAAGGTCACACGTGCAGGATCAGTTGTGTCGCCTCTGCGTCTACAAAAATGTTACCACTGTCGCTGTGCGTGATTTTAACATGACTTGCAGTGAACTATTGCAGTGACAGTGCGCGCATGGCAGGGAGCAGCTAGCTGGGGGGAGCACGGACAGGGTTTGTACGGCTGATATCTTCAAATCTTGGTGACCTTGTAATGGCTCGACGTACTGTTTGATTTTTCAAGTCAACTCAGCCAGCCAGATGGAGTACTAGGCTGGTGCTTGCTGACTCTTGAGGTTGAAATGAAATGTGCACTGTTGTAACACCCAAGGTTAGAAAATTCGGTGAAATTCGGCGATTTTTCGCCGAAATCTCGGATTTTGGACCCATGAGATTGGAAATATCGGACAAATTTATTTTTTTGAAAAAAATTTAAATGCTACAGTGATTTTGGTAATTTCGCTGAAATTTCGGCATAATTAACCGGTTTTACAAATTTTATGATCGGATTTCACCAGAATGGCATCAATAACATATAAAAAAAGTGATCTTCAATGATAATTTGTCCAAAAAGTTAATTTTTGAGATATTTTAAAGTTTCGACAGAAACACTGTCGGAATTGTATAAAATTGAACAAGCCTTTTCATGCTATGAGAAATTTATGGTACCATCATAAGACCCCTAGGATCATAAAGAAAATTTTTAAAAATATTTTAACTTCGTTTGTTATGTTTTAAAAATAAAAAACAGAATTAGCATAAACAAGGCAGTAACAGTGTTAGAATTTTATAAATTTCTTCATGTTTTATAATCACCTTAAATTTTTATGAGAAGTTAATAATTCTCTCATAACCCTTATGTAAAAGTTTCAGAAAATTTGAACCTGTTTTGCTACTCAATCAAAAATTGTAAACGGTATAAACACGCGCTCTGAAGACCGAAAACTGTGAAGTGCCATATTCACATTTCTTGGGAATTTTTTATGTTTGATCATGATCTCAAAATTTTATGAGAATATCATCGATGCTTTCCAACAATGTACAAATTTTTTTATAATTTTTGCACGCTCGAAACTATTCAAAAACAAAAGTTCTAGTAAGCCTTTTAACAGGACAGTAGCACTGTTCGAATTTTAAAAAATTCATGAAGCTTGATAATCATCTGAAAATTTTGTGAGAAAATTAGTTATGGATCATAACCATGCACAAAAAATTTCAACAGTTTCTAACTTGATTTGTACCATTTTTCATTCGGATCAAACTTGTCGGTCAGTGTTTTATCAGGACAGTACCACTCTCCGAATTTTTAAAAATTCCTCAGATGTGATAATCAGCTTCAATTTTTGTGAGAACATCAGTAATGTGTCAGGAACCTCCAAAAGAAATTCAAAATTTTTCGTTAACGTTTGGTCCACTTTTCTGCCGGTGCAAAAAAGCCCAAAATTTCGGGTATTTCGCCTGAAATTTCGGGGTTTTTCGTCGAATTTCGGGATTTTTCGTTGCTGCATGGACCAGATTTGAATTTTCAAATTCAAATTTCTTCCGAAATTTTGAAATTTCGGCGAAATCTCGTGATCCGTCAAGAGACGAAATTTATTCCGAAACCGAATTTTCAAACCTGGTAACACCCATTTTACTGCCAGTAGCCCCGTACTAGTACTAGCACTATGCAACCGGAGTGGTTCTTGAGTTGTTTCATGCATCGAAACAGCTGCATCCACACCATAAATTAGAGCAAGCCGCACACACACCACCCCACCCGAATTTGCTGGGATTGTGAAACGGATTGGCACGAATCATCGTTTTCCGAGACAGAAACACCCGACCAAGAACTTTGACTGGCCAAGTTTAATTTCGAGTCACACAAGGTGTTGGTTGAAAGTCGAAACCAGCAAAATGTAGTCTGCAAAGTTGCATGTTTGAGGCTAGTTTTGGCATGCAAATTTCGGAGTGATCTGTTTGAGGCCCTTGGCAGTTCTCAGTTGTCAGGTAGCCGTAGCACTGCAGAGCGCAGACATGATGTGCGAATCATATGCTTGAACAAAAGGATCAAAGGCCGAAACACCCGAACCCAAGAAGCTAAGGCAGGGGAGGCAACGATCTAAAGCTGGCTGGCTGCCTGTTGCTCTCCTTTTAAATCCTTGGATCTCTTTTATCTTTTCCCGTGCCCCTACCACGTGCCACATGCGTCTTTTATATTTATACCCCTACGTAAGCGTCGTATTTACGGAGATACTCTCCGGCCAATCACCGCTCCGGTCAAACAACCTTCAGGGTGAGGCAGTCTCGGGGCCGGCAGTCTCACTCTCTTCCCGCGGCCGAAGGAGAGTGAGTGAGCGAGTTTAATTGATTTCCGGAAGATGCCGTGCGTGGACCGTGGGGTGTGGTTAGGACTTGGGAGGATTGAAGGCCACGGTCTACGAGAACGCGGCGGCTAAAATCCATGCGCGAGCGATCCATTCGTCCCCCAATGGTGATGAAACGAGCACGGCAGCACGCGGATCGAGAAAGCAGTTCGCCGTTCAACCTCGACGTGTCGAGCGGATGAGTACGGGCGTCCCGCGCGGCGGGGACGAGACCCGCGGCCCAAACGGACGGGCAGCCGACCGTGTGTGCAATCATCGTTTTTCTATCCCAATGCGTCATTTGTTCCTTCAAATTCGGCCTCGTTCTGCTCGCTCGTTAGTTCCTGCACACTCCGGACGCATAGGAGCAGGTGCCCTCTCTTGTGCCTTTCGTGACAGAAAAGGAGATAGAATCTATAAATATATTCATAAAAGGCCTAAATTTGAAAGAAAGAAAGAAAGAAAAAAACTTAGTAGGCGGTGCTACAAAAGTGAAGACTTCACCGTGTGCTAGGTGAGGCTACGCCGCGCGGCCCCAAGTTCGGGTGTAGTGGCTACGCGGCCTGCGCCAAGAGAGAGCCCAAGACGAGAGACACGGGTGTGATGGAGCGTAGTTGGGCCGTTTGCTGCGGTCAACGGTACCATTCCGTTCACAATGACGGTTGACTAAGTTTAGGAATTAATTCAATGGAAGAAGTCAAAGAGGTGTTGAAGGCTTTAATTCTATATTGCTTAGCTATGTAGAGAGCAACTAACTTATAAAAGGAGCTCATACATATAGTAGTTGATGACAAACCTAGAGGTATATATGATTAGCTATGTTTACCTATATACAAGCGTGCGCATATATCGCGTGACATGAAAGCATAATTTAGCGAGGGACCTTCTGTTAACCCACAAGGTTACTTTGTAATCTTTACCAAATTTCCACAAAGTGATCCATGTAAAAAACTGTACTAGTAGTACTAATAAGCAAGCATAATTAACCAAATTTAGCCAATGGTTTCAGCAGAACTAATAAATGCTTATGAATGTATCAAATCTCATAAGAAAAGGATTCTGAGTAACATAACATTCTGCACTAAATTCAGCACGTACAACAAAAGAAGGATCGTATCATACTTTCAAATGAAAGTTAAACTAGAAACATATGGGTAACATCCTGGCTCTGAAACCACTGAGTAGAGCCAGACATGATCACTCTTCCATTGCATCCCCCACAGTAACCTCGACCTTCAGTTTCAATGGAGTGATCTTTGTGGACAATACCTCTGAAATCAAAAGAAAAGATTATAACTTCAAGTGATCCTCATTGTTCATAATCCGATTCAGTAATACAAAACATCAACAAAGTGGTAAAAGTTCTTACCAGTCTGTCCCTGGACAAAGCTGTATCCCTTGGAGCTGACGTAAGTCCTGGGATTTGGCAACTGGTGGTTCCTCAAGTATTCCGTCTTACCCTGGTAACATCAATGGGAGACTTGTCAGTGAGGGAGGGTGGGTCTAGCAAAATGGATAATAATCCCAATTCATCAAGAATGTTTTCTCAGTTATCACAGATCATAACAAAACTATGTTATGTTAGTTTGTGTGTGTGTTGGGGAGCTAACATTGTTATTTGAATTGTCACCGTTTTTCAATATATAGCATGGCAATTTGTAAGGATTGCATACAATTCTTGTCAGATACAATCATTTAACACAGAAAATCCATACCTTTGTAATTACACAAACATCAACATTGCTGCCACTACCCAAGTCATTGAAGATACCAGCGCAAATTGCTTCGGATACAAGTTGTATTCCCTCCTCTCTCTGGACAATGAAACATAATTTATGTGATAAGAGTTACAACCACAGTTTTCAAATCAACATACAATATATGAATATTGGATGTCACTCTGTCACTGTCCACCAGTTTAGGCTATCTATATGATCATATAATCCAGAAGTGCCACCCAAATGCGTCTCACAGCAACACATAATAGCATCGACAGTTTGGCACAAAATGGACAATACAGGAAATATGAACAAAAATGATTGTACAACCTAGCAGGAAGTGGTACTTACTGTGAGGCCCTCTTTGTACTTTGATTCAAATACTGACATTGCAGCGAGGGACCCTGAACCCATTGTGGCAAAAGGCAGTGTGTCCGTTGAACCATGTGGATAAACCTGTGCATGACGAAGTCAATAATACTGCAGTTTGAATTTATCATTGTGGAAGGCCAAGCAATACTCACTGTGTGTAGATGTGGTCCAGTACAATCAACCCCACCAAGAACAAGGGCAGCGCTAACATGACCTTGATAACTTCAATACAATGACACAACCAAGTAAGATGACAGCACCAAATGATTGGTAGTACTTCACAGTTTACATAATAACAACTCTGGAACATGAGAGGAAGAGAGAGAGAGAGCGCACCTAAAAAGGTGTGACTTCAAGAGTGTAAGAGCAGTTACAACTCTTGATTCACGACCAGTTGCATAACGGTGGAGCTGCAGCTGGGAGCTGACCATATCTAGAGGGGGAAGACATGATGAATTGATGATTGTTTTCTTGTGATGTAGACAGATACAGAAGCAAAGCAAAACATTAAAGTATGATCTAATCCTTTCCTTGTGCTGTTAACATGCCATAATGCTTGACCTACCTGTTACAGCCTCAGTATCAGCAGCAGTTCCTGCTCCACAACAATATATATTTGGTGCCATGTAGTGGATTTTCTCACAATTCTTGTCAGCGACTATAGGGCCCTCAGTGGCCCTAGTGTCTGCCCCAAGAACAACACCATCCTAGAAAACAATATATCATTATCCAAATTACATCTGCTCTCTTGATAACAACCATGCTACAGAAGGGAGGAAATCAATTTGCAAAAGCAAATTTCAAGTATGAACCTCAATCCTAATACATTATAACCATAACATGGCTACTTTCCCCAACATATGTGTACTGGGGCCCATCTTTATGTCCATGCCAAGTTATTATCCCACAAACTAATTCCACAGGCTATGTGCATATTAATTATGATCATAATACAACAGAAAATTATGCTCTGATATGCTGAAGTATCAGGAATGAAGCAGAGAGGCTCTCTATGCCAACGTTAACTATCCTTTCCTGTTCCTAACACCTCTAGTAACATTATATTGTAAATGGTCATTTAAGAACCAACAGTGGAGGTGATTTAAATGCTTACCCTCCATATTCGATAGATGCACAACCATGCAAGCTTCCTTCTTATTAAATGGAATACTCTGGGGTAAATCGTTTTATTGACATCTGTTTTTAAAGAGGGTGTTCAATCTGGAAAGCGCTCTCTTGTCCTGAAGAAAATTGTAAAACTGCATGGATTTTAACACAGCTAAAACTCTACTACTGGCTGAAAAGAACAAATGTCCAAACCAATTAGTCTATCATACAAGAACTATACAGCCACAAAATGAAACTTGACTTGAGGCTACAACTACAAGTCCTACAGTAGAGCTAGGCGAACCTGATTACCAATCATATATTACTATTTGTGTGCTATTTATCGCGCTTATTAAATTTGATTTGTGCACTTCCATTTAGTAAATAACCCAAGAAAGTAGGGATAGAAATAGAATCTAACGTACCGCAAAAACCAGACCGACGATTGTAGTCCCTGTCTTTCTGAAACCAGGGACCTTGAGGCTCTTCTTCTCCAGCATGTCGTTCCTCCGGCACAGATCAAAGCTGAACCCACCCTTCGTCGGGACATCCATGGATCCAACCATCCTGCGCAAAGACGGAAACACCTCAGTAACCCTTATTTCAGGCTTCTTCATAGCTTAATTTGGCCTCAATGGAAACCCTATTACTGCAGCAAGAATGTCTAGGAAAACCTTTGTCCCCACCGAAGCCGTGATCTTTAATTAGGTTAGAGTACACAACGAGGCAAAACCTCTAGGTCAGATCAAAATTATCAGATTCCCTACAAAGCTTCGATTCTCAGCTCAGGCGAGGTGGAGAGCGCTCTTTACTTCAATCTCACCACTGTTCAAACAAGAAGTGATATGAGACCAAATACAACCAAAAGAAGGGGATCTTCTTTTGGGGCTCCTATCACACATTAACCCCAGCAAAGCAATCCAAAACGGAAACTTAAAACACGTGATGAGATCACAGCGAGCGAACCAACCAAATCAAAGAAAATCGCGCGCCTACCCCCCCCCCCCCCCACACACACCCCCACACCCCACATCGGAACCGCAACGAGATAAACGGAATGAAATCGCGAGATGGATCGTACAAGGCCAAGCGAATCTGATCGAGGAAAAAGGATTGGGGAGAGAAAAAAAAAGGAGAGGGCTTGCCGCACCTGACAAACCAGATCCAGATGAGCAGGCAGAAGCAGGAGGTGAAGCTCCTCCGTAGCCTCGTCCCTCTCGCGATCCCCTCTTCCACTTCCGCTTCCCAATTTAGCAGTTCGGATTGGGGAAGAAGAAAGGAATGAAGGAGCAGTTCATGACCGTGAGATCTGGCGCGGAGATTCGTGCTGTACGGTAGGCTTACCCCGCCCCAGCGGCTTGTGTGGGCCGGACCGGTAACGGGCCGCCGTATTGGAATGAAGCCCAACTCGTCGAACCGAAGGAAGCCGAAAAGACTACGGGCCCGTTCGGATGTTCGACTCTATTGGGACAAATCTTTTCTCGCATTTTGTTTTGCGACGACAGCTGTGCGTTTGGAGCCCAGTAAAATTAGGCCTATTTGTTAGGGTTCCACATCCTAGATTTTCATTTGGAGAAGCTAGATCCAAACCAAACGCTAACAGCTGCAAAAACTGGTCCATGGGTCTAGGCTCGGAGTGGAGCTGAAAATAAACACAGCACGCGGAGCTGCCTTTTGGGAGATCCACGCGCGGATCCAGTGTAAGGAAAGAAAAATGCCACTAGAAGTTCTAGGTAATTACCCGCAATGCCACTCACTTACCCCGTAATCCCTCCCCACCCCGAACGTCCCCACCCCGTGCGCCCGTTCGCTTCCCATTCCCATCTCGCTCGGGCAACTCGGGCGGCGACTCGAGGGCGTGCTCCCGCGGGCGACAAGCGGCGGCGGTCGGCTCCGCGGCGATAGGCGGCGGCAACTCACGGGCGACAAGAGGCGGCGGCGGTGACCCGCGGGTTCCAGACAGCGACGGCGGCTACCCGTGGGCTCCAGGAGGCAGCAGCGGTGACTCGCGACCAAGAGGGAGAGCTTCTTCCCAGCAGCCAGCGGCCCTCGAGTGCAGTGGTTCGACCTCGTGCTAGTAGAAGGTAAACCCTAATCCCCAATCCTCGTGCTAGTAGATGGTGAATGCGGATGGTTTGTTTTTGTTGCAAGAAAGCAGTTCAAGTCATAAATCAAGTCTCAACTGAAGTTTGAGAATAAGAATATGTATTCTGTGAGTACAGATCATGATTGTTCAGGTTCTCTCCACTTTTGAGAGTTCAATATACTAGTGCAATAGTCAAAGATGTAGGCTTGATCTTCGATATAAGAGGGAGTCCCTCGACTCTACTTGTTTGCTCAATTTTAACTGAAAAATGGCAGTGCATTGAGTAAGACCGTTAATAATAACATACAATAGTGCCAAAAGCTAGGTTAAATAACTGAAAAATGTCATTAGGAGCCTGGGAGGTTAAAGAAATGCCTGAGTTCATAGAAGAGGATATGCAAGTCTGTAGTGCTACTTTTATGTTTATAGGGCAACTAGGAAAACAATAGCTTGATTGGGCAAGAGATCTATATGGAACAATGCAAATCTTAGCAACGTTGCTCGCATGTACATCAATTCATCGTATTTGAATGGTCTGGAATTTTTTTACCTTCCAATCAAATACTTCTCATTGTTGATATATAGAAATTCTTCTGCTTTAGCTACTTGGTAGTACCTACATTTTTCAGAATGTTGCACATATAACATGTACTAGAAACTGGTAGTTCTCTGAGTGACATGTACTGGAGTTTGGCCACTTGTGGTTTTTTATTTTGAGTGCACTTGTTTGCTGGTAGATGTAAATGTGAAACTGGGATATTATAGTTCACAATTATATTGCATAACAATCACATAATTTTGTTCTACTTCAGCATTTATTTTTTTCATAAGGATATGCATAGTTTATATGAAAAATGAAAGCATTTTGTTCATAGGAAGCTTTCCCCGTTGAAAATGCAGGTATCATGCTATCCATAATGGTCGGTTGCAATGTGTGCTTAGGTATAGATTTGGACAATCTCTAAGTTTGGCCACTTCTACTATATGACTTGTAGGAGAGGAATTTCAAGTGTTTATCTTAATGAGAGTGCTAGTGAGCTTGCACCGGAGTTGGTTGTGGTTGTGCAAGTCTGTAGTGCTACTTTTATGTTTGTAGGGAAACTAGGAAAACAGTAGCTTGATTGGGGCAATGAATGATACACCCAATTAGCAATCCTTGTTGGGGGGAAAAATATTGCATGGCCAACTTGTCATTATGTTCAGCTCAAGAGAAAATTAAGTTAGTAGCAAAGCATGATGCATAACCATAGTCTAGGTTTTTAACTGCTGAAAATGGAACAATGCGGATGGACAGTGCTGAGTGGAATGACCACAACACTAGAATAGTGTGTGAGCTTTCTGTTGAACAGGTAGCGGCCGAGAATCGTCCTAATACCTATTTATGCAACCCTGGTTATGATGCTATCATAGAGAGATTTGCGGAGAGAACTGGTTTGAGTTACACCAAGCGACAATTTAAGAACAAATGGGATAAACTGAGAAGTGAGTGCCACACTTAGAAGAAACTACTGAAACATACAGGTTTAGGTTGGGATGAAGAAAAGAAAACGGTGCAGTGCTCACATGAGCGGTGGCAGAAATTTAAAAAAGTAAGTCATTATTTATTTTTGATTAGCTTTCAGTTTGCCAATTTGCTTTGCTTATTCTAACATGTGATGTTTTATAGGATTTACCTAGCTGTGGCATGTTTCAAAAGGCAGGGCTGCAAAATGAGCCATTGTTGTCTAGAATGTTTGAAGATATTCGCAACAGCGGTGCAGACCATTGGTCTCTTTCTATGGGTACCATTCCTAAGAGCAGTTCGTACCCATCCCATACCATTGATGCCGATGATCATGAAAATGGCAAAGACAACAAAGTAGATAGTAAAGAGGAGGATGAGTCACCGGTGAGCACTAGGAAAGAAAAGAGAGCTCGTTGTCCTAAAAATAATAAGTTGAAAAAGGCTAAGAGTGTGTCTTCGGTGATGCAAGAAGAAATAAAGCGTGTTGTCGAGTTGAGTGAAAAGTCATTTTCATCACTTGAATCATTTGCAAGAAAGAGAAAGGAATCATCGGGCTATACTATCAAAGATGTCATAGACTTGGTAGATGAGTGCGGGGTTGTTGAAGGGAGTAATGAGCACTTCATTGCGACTGAAATTTTTGTCAATAAGGAACAAAGAGAGATGTTTATGACTTCATTGCGCAATCCTTCAGCACGTTTTGAATGGCTTAAAAAGAAGTATGAAGTCAAGTATGGCAAGTAGATGAACGTGGCTTCTACTTTATTTGAGAACAATTTATCTCCTCTTTTGGGCTCTATCTATTTATGTAATGTTTAAAATGGCTTGTAATCTTTATTTGATAACAATTTATCTGGATTGTACTCTATTTATGTAATGTTTAAACCGGTCTATGTTACTCTTTATTTATGTAATGTTAAAATGGCATGTACTCTATTTATGTGTTGTTTGTTGTTATGCACAGATGTCCTCATGTGAAAGTGAGAGTGAAGGGACTGATTCCTCTGATGATGAACATGAGTATGATTTGCATATGATGAGTCTATATTATCATATTTCAACCAAACTTCTTGTGGCTGCAAATATTGTGGATAAGTATCACTCAACCTACTTGGACAAAAATTCATCTAGTACTTCACGTCTCTGTGGAATGGGTTGGTGAGGGAAACTTTGACCACTCTA
Source organism: Otatea glauca (assembly GCA_036346275.1). Taxonomy (NCBI): domain Eukaryota; kingdom Viridiplantae; phylum Streptophyta; class Magnoliopsida; order Poales; family Poaceae; genus Otatea; species Otatea glauca. Next base: position 6,605,531 of record CM070711.1, on the reverse strand, counting down.
GGTGAATTTCATCGCATGCTTCGTATGAATTCTACAATCTTTCAGAGTCTACACAATCTTTTGGTTAGTACTTATGGCTTAAAATCAACTACACATATGCATTCAATGGAGTCATTATCTGTGTTCCTATACATTTGTGGGGGCTGTGAATCTAATCGAAATGCGCAAAACCAGTTCAAGCATTCTGGTGAGACAATTAGCAGGAAGTTTGATGAGGTTTTGCAATGTGTGGTTAGGATGTCGGCTGACCTTGTGAAGCCGAAGGACCCGAACTTCTCTACAGTCCATAGCAGAATTAGAAATGATCGTCGCATGTGGCCACATTTTAAGGACTGTATCGGGGCTATTGATGGAACTCATATTCTAGCTATTGTTCCCGCAGAAGAACAAGTTAGATATATTGGTAAATTAGGGTCTACAACTCAAAATGTAATGGTAGTGTGTGATCATGATATGAGATTCACATATGCATCTATTGTGCAGCCAGGATCAATGCATGACACAAGTGTCCTATATCATGCATTGGAAGCTAATAGAGATACATTTCCACATCCTCCTCAAGGTAAGTTGTACTTGCTTATTTTATTTGTACTTTTTATACATTGAGTTCTCAAACGACATCTACATTGCATGTTTCAGGTAAGTATTATCTTGTGGATGTCGGTTATCCTAACCGTCCAGGGTACTTAACGCCATACAAGGGCCAAAGGTACCATGTGCTAGAGTTTCTTAGAGGTTTTGCACCAAGTGGTAAGAAAGAGAAATTCAACCAATTGCACTCAAGTTTACGCAATATCATTGAGAGATGCTTTGGTATATGGAAGATGAAATGGAGAATTCTTCGAAAGATGCCAAGCTATCTAATGTCAAAGCAAAAGATGATTGTAGCCGCAACTACGGGATTGCACAACTTCATACTTGACCATGATGCGCCAGACAGGGATTTCAGAAGGTTTGATCGGGATCCAAACTAGTGCCTACAGTACCATCAATATATGCAAGATATGTCATTTCTCAATATGCATCGAATGCATCAACATCGGATAGGAGTGATACATCCATGGACGCATTTCGTGATGAGCTTGCATAGGCAATTGCAGGATGATTGATATATTACTTGTGATATTTTCTTGTCTTTAATGTATTTGGTTAAAATGGTGGGAGTATGTTTATTTACATCCTTTTTATTCAGCAATCCCCAACTCAAAGAACACCCCTCTCCATGAACAATGTATTTATGGCTAACCTGGAATGCAGTTATGAATCAAGGTAGTGGTTGTTACGTTAGTTGCTTTTTGTGCAGACTGTAGACATATGTACACGACCTTGCAGTTTTGATTGGGAAGTTGCTGCCCTCTAGATTGGTTAAAGCGAACTTGCGATTGTGATGTATCCTGGAAACATTAGCATAAAATGGAGGAAACACGCCGAAAATTTATAATTTAAGCTTGAGAAATGAGAACGTATTTCATGAATAGTATGTACTAATATCATTTCCCTTTCCCATGTAGAGAAGCTTAAAAAAGATAAAGAAAAATGAAGAGTTACAACCAAGGGTAACATGGTCTATTTGTCTTCATTCCTCCCTTCAAGATCTTTGGAGCTAACCTCCTAGCCAAACGTTTTTGTCAGACGGATCCAGCTCCTCAGTGAAGTAGATCATTCAGGAAGCAAGATCTGAATCTGAAAAAGCAGGATCTGGAGCCCTACCAAATAGGTCCTTTAGCTATTTCCTGTGACTAGCTGAATACTCGTGCTTTACTACAGATAAAAATAATAATATTCAGCATGTTAAGCTGTTGTCGCTAGGCTTAGCTTGCGTCATACTCTCGGCTCAGCTGTAATGGCTGATTGAGCTCTACCATGACTCAAACCATGCCTCTACTGTCAAGCATATCTTCTACCACGTCCTTGATTTCGTCACTGTTATTTATATCACATATCTACCGCACAACATGAAGTGAGAGAAGAGAAGTTGTTTAATTTGTTCGTTATAGAGCATTTTTTATTAAAGATTTTTTAGTGATGAAAGAGGAATTTAATAAGAGGTAAGTGGAGGTTGTGAATACGAAAAACACATTATTCAACGTCACTGGATTCTTTTAAAGAGTAAACAAATTCATACGTTCCTAGTAAGGTTGGACCAAATCTTCCCGGCTACTCGCCAATGACATTGTCTGTAGTTCTAGCCGTGAGCTAAGGGACACGGCGCACGCTTGCACACGGTGTGCGTGTGCGTGCTGTGGAGGAGAGCACAAACGTCGGACTCTATTTTTTTCTCCTGTTTTGTTCGGATCTATCGACCAGTAGTGGGAAGTGAAGAGACACCAGCAAAAGCAAGCACGCAAGCAGCAACACAGAAACTAGGACCAGGCAAAAGCGAGTTCAGGTTTGTGCCGATATCATAATTAATTGACTTCAGATCAGTGGCGGAGGCAGCACCCAGGCAGGGCGGGCGCCTGCCCGGGCTCGCCGGCGATGAACCTCCGGCCACCCCTAGTAGTCTAGTCTGCGACGAAGCTGCCGATCGTGGCCTCCTCCCGGGCAAGGTCGGCGGTCGTAGTGGGCCGTGGCACTGGCTAAGCGCCTAAGCAAACCAACGGCCCAAAGTAATAAAGCCCACAATCGAATTCAGTCATTCAATGTAGATGAAATCCCTGCCCCAGATCTCAAAATTTCCCAACTCTTTTGCCTCCTCCCTTCGTTCTACCAATCTCCCCCAATCCCCCAAATCCCCCATCCCCAATCGGGCCAATCCTTACCTCTCCGTGGAGCAGTGGCACCGGAGGCGTGGAGCGGCGCGCGGTCGGCGATCGTGTGGCCGGGGTCTTGCTGGGCCGCCGAGCGAAGCAGCCGAGCAGGTGGAGCAGCCGAGCCCGAGCAGGTCGACTGGAGGCGGTAGAGGGGGCGGTCGACTGGAGGTGGTAGATGGGACGGTCGACTAGAGGCAGTAGAGCAGCCGAGCAGGGGGCACCGAGCGGAGCAGGTGGCGCGGATGCCGCGGAGAAGGGGCTCGCCGGCTCGGTCGTGCAGAGAAGAGCCGCGGTCAGGCGAAGAAGGAACGCGGTCGGGAGGAGAAGGGAATCGCTGTCGGGGGGAGAAGGGAAGCGCCGACACGAAGAAGGTAGCGCGCGGTCGCCGTGGCCGGTGGGCGGTGGGAAGGGGCTTGGGCGGATCAAGTGAGTCGCGGAGAAGAAGCGCGCGCGGCCGTACCGGAGAAAGCAAAGCGGAGAATGGAGATTGATGGCGATCGAAGTGCGGAGGGTATAATAGCTGACTAGTTGACGGTATAAAAGAACAAGTTAAGCTATTATTTTGATTTTTGAAGGAGAATATTTATGCTATCATCTCTTATACAAATAGTTTTGAAATAGAATGTTTTAGTGTATTATCTATTATGCAATGTTGATAAATAATAAGAGCTAAACATTTGTTATTTGATTTGTGAAATTGCAGAAATGAGGAGGTTTTTAGTTGATAAGAGAAGCCTTGCAAGTGATGGTCATGGAAATACAAGTTTAGCTCAACCGCAACAGCAAGCACAAGATCAAGATCCATCACCACAACTAAGTAATACTAACAATGTGCATGTGTTTAATTTGGATGAAATCGTAAGTGATTCTGCTCTTAGAAAACAAATAGATGAGTATGCCTCTTAAATTCAGGACCAAGTTAGAAGGGCGTATATACAAAAAGGACCAACACAACCTATTATGAATTTTCCTCGCAAACAATTTGGAAATTGTACAAGAGCCTTTTCACAAGCATGGTATCATAAGTATGATTGGATAGAATATAGCGAGTCTCGGGATGCGGCATATTGCTTCTATTGCTTCCTCTTTAAGCAACCAGGAAGGGCAGAACACTTTGGTTTTGATGTGTTCAACAAAACAGGGTTTAGCGACTGGAAACATGCATATAAATCATTGCCTGAGCATGTTGGTGGTGTAAATAGTACTCATAACAAGTGTGTCAAACATTGTGATGATTTCAAAAATCAAAGACAAAGTGTGTCAAGTAGGTTATCCAGTACAACTCAGCAAGCTGAAGAGTTATATAAAATTCGATTAAATTCTTCTCTACAGTGTTCAAGATTTCTCATTGCTCAAGACATGGCTTTTCGTGGCCATGACGAATCTTCTACTTCCTTAAATAAGGGAAACTTTTTAGAGATGATAGATTGGTACAAAGATAAGAATGAAAATATGAGAAGTGCTTTTGATTGTGGCGGTTTAAATTGCAAGATGACTCCCTCTGAAATTCAAAAGGATCTTGCAAGATGTTGAGCACAAGAAATCACCGAGGTGATTATGGGAGAGATTGGTGATAGACAGTTCTCCGTGCTTATTGATGAGTCGCGTGATATATCAGTGAAAGAGCAAATGACGGTAATGTTGAGGTTAGTAAACTAGTGATTGATTTATTATTTTATTTATCCATTATTCTATTGTTGCCCCCATTTAACCTTATAACAATTTTTATGTAGGTATGTCAATGATGAAGGAAAGGTTGTGGAACGATTTCTTGCTTTAAAACATGTCACTGATATTACATCCAATGCACTAAAGGAAGCTTTGGTTGGTCTTCTTGATAAGTACAAGCTATCCATTTCTAGGCTAAGAGGGCAAGGATATGATGGAGCTTCAAATATGAGAGGTGAATTTAATGGTTTGCAGAAACAGATTTTAGATGAAAATCCATATGCTTTCTATGTCCACTGCTTTGCCCACCAATTGCAATTAGTGGTTGTTTCCGTCGCTAGTTGTTGTTCATCTATTCATGATTTTTTTGAGTATGTCTCCTTGATTGTAACCACAACAAGTGCATCTTGCAAGAGAAGGGATGCACTGAAAGAAAGCTGTCATAAAAGTATTTTAGATAGGCTTGAGGGTGGTGAGATATTTATGGGAAGAGGCTTGCATCAAGAAACTAATCTTGCTAGGCCCGGGGATACTAGATGGGGTTCACATCATACAACTTTGATTCGCTTGGATCAAATGTGGGACTCGGTGATAGAGGTGCTTGGTATGGTACATGAAGATAGCCGTGGACCATCTCAAGCGGCGGGTTTGATTGAAAAAATGGAGTGCTTTAAATTCGCTTTTATTCTAAAGCTTATGTTAAGGTTGTTTGCTATCACAAATGAGCTTTCACATATATTGCAAAGAAAAAATATAAATATTGTTCATGCCATGGAATTAATTCATGATGTGAAAGCTCGGTTGGCCATCATGAGAGACAGTGGTTGGGAGGAATTCTTTGATGTGGTCCAACAATTTTGTGTTGCTAAAGCTATTCCAGTGCCAAATATGCATGATGAAATACCAGTTAGAGGTCGTTCAAGACGTGAAGGGTATACTGTCACTAACCTTCATCATTACCGCGCCGAACTTTTCTATGTGGTTATTGACAAAATATGTGCCGAGATGAATCATCGGTTTGGAGAAGCAACTACAGAGATACTAGTATGCTTCTCATGTCTTGATCCAAAGAATTCTTTCTCCAAGTTTGACACTGACAAGCTTGTCCGACTTGCTGAAATTTATAATTCAGATTTCTCTGATGGTGATCGTGCAATAATAAGAGACCAACTTGAAACTTATATTCTTCATATGAGAAGGCATGGTGCCTTTGCTACTTGTAAAGATCTTGCAAGTTTGGATACAAAGATGGTTGAAACTGGAAAACATATGGTTTTTCCATTAGTTTACAAACTCATTGAGTTGGCATTGTTATTGCCGGTGTCAACGGCATCTGTCGAAAGAGCCTTTTCAGCAATGAAAATTATCAAGTCTAAATTGCGCAACAAGATTAATGATGTTTGGTTCAATAACTTGATGGTTTGCTATATCGAGCGGGACATATTTAAATCACTTGATGATGTTACCATTTATGCGACGGTTCTAAAGCATGAAGACTCAAAAAATGAATTTACCTCGGACTAGATGTGATTAGCACATTAGTAGTACGTGCTGCACTAATTCAATACTTCAATATAAATATGTTTTTTATGTTACTTGATGCACTAATCAACTTTTTTTATATTGTAGTCTCTTTTGGTGTGTGGTTGAATCTTTGTTAATGAATCATCGAAGTGTTCATAGTGTTGCAATGAGGTATTTTGCCATATCTTTCTTTGTTTTTATTCATGAATGTTCACATGTGTATTGGATTATGTTTTTAGTAAAAAAAATTGTTGCGGTTCTTAATTTTACTTGTGTAGTATATATATAGACTTGTTTATGTTTATGGCCATAGTCACGCTTGCCCAAGCTCATAAAACTTTCTGGCTCCGCCACTGCTTCAGATACTAATCTAATTAGATTAGTTGACGAACACAACTAATTAGACACATGCACCCAAAATTTCACCATCATGGCCCCAGAAACGAAGGGGCAGCCTCGGCCACAGATTAACAGCACTTAGCTAGTATACTATTGCTATAGTAATAACAGTAGCAACATCACACGACCCTAATACAGTCGTAATGGCATAGCATCGAAATAGAAAGGCATCAAAAACACATAGCCAAGTTTCGCGCAACTCCACTTGGCAATTTACAAGCAGATTTGCATGGGAGCACGGCACAGATCAGCAGCCAGCTGCAGCCCTCTTCCTGCTTACTGACCTCAGCTGCGAAAGCAGAAGCAGAACACGATATTGGTTTCAGCGCTGATCAATGTCGTCAGGGTACAAGTTTCAGCGGATATATATATACACTCATGCGCAGACTCACCGACGAGGCGGGCAGATCGGAGCTCTTGAACACCCGCAGCCTCTTCGCGGTGGCGATGAACATCCTGCATGCAGAGGTTGACTCTCGATCGATCAATCAGGACACGAAGCATAGCGGATTCAATGGAATTGTAGTCTCTTCGATGTGCATGTTCTTTCAACTTACTCCCATGGGACGTCCCCGACCAGCATCCTGTCGCCCTCGTCGTCCTCGTAGACCAGCGTGTACTCGCCGCTGCCGTCCATGACGCCGGCGATCACGACCTCCCCGTCGACAGCGGCGGCCGGATCCCTTTGAGCTACACGCAATTGCATATATATTTGCATGGGACAACAATCAAGCACGAACTAGCAAGGAGGCGCATGGTGTGATCGACGATGCTGTTCTTGCATACATACATACCGGCGAGCAGGCCGCGGAAGAGCTTGTCGACGTCGGCGGAGAGCTCGTCGTAGCCGCCGTACGCCATGAGGTCGACTTTCCTCCCGATCGGGACGCCGTCCATGTTGATCTTGACGAACAGGCCCATCTGGCCCTTAACTACGTCGTCATCTTTGCTTGCTCTGCCGTTTTGCGACGACGGCTGCGGCGACGATTTGGAGGAGGCGAGGTTCCTCCGGAACGACCGCACCGGCGGCCACCCCACAACCGGAGCAGCTGCTGGCCTGGTGGAGGATTACGCACAGAAAGCATCAAGATGAAAAAATTTACGGTGCATTATACTAATAGTAATAGTGGGTAGTATATATAAATCTAGCTATTGATTTATGAAACATATTTCTAGTACTCTAGAATCTAATTTATCGGATAAAAAAATAAACGGTTTATATTGAATTTAGTGTACATAGAAGAGCTCAGATGATTGATTTTTCTTTTAAAAGAAGCAGAAAGATCAACACAACTAGCTCAGGGTAATCAGCACCTACCTTGCCTTGGAGCCATTGCTTCCTTTGGCTTGGAGAGCAAAAGCGCCACCACCACCGCCACTTGGCTCCTCCCCGTCCAAATCTAAACCTGAGATCACGAAACAAACAGAGCAAAACAAAACAAAAACGATCAAAACCTGGTGCATTTTTACAAGGAGAAAAATTCAACAAGTACAGACCCTACAGAGCAAGAACAAGAACTGGACGTGGCAAACCAGACCTGCTTGCCCTGACGGCTTGGAGAAGTAGGCGGGGAGGCCAAGGCTGAGCTCGAGGCCGCTCTCCCCTGCCGCCTCTCTGAACCTGTTCCATGCCATGGCTGAGCGCCTCGCCTCTCTCCGGTCTCTCCTCTGCTCTGTGTTCTGTTCCCACGAGTCAAGCACACGTCTCTTCTTCTCCTCTGCGCAGAGGCAAGCAAGCTAGCGGCAGGGGAAGGGAAAGCAGGAGGAAACAGAGCAGGTGCTGCGCGCGCGGTGCCCGAGGAGCGAGCAGCAGCTAGAGAGATCAAAAGGCGGCAAGGATTTGCGAGAAAAGGGACAAGGTTTGAGCGCTTTGAGAGCGTATTCGAAGCAAGCGAGCGAGCTCGGGCTCAATTGCAACGCAGGTATGCACACAGAACTACACAAGGAAACCACTCTCTCTCTCTCTACTGTCTTAGCCTAGCTTGCCGGCGAGATTCGAGGGTAGGAGCAGAAGCGAGCAGCGGCCGGAAAAGGCAATGAGAGCATCCAACCACGCAGGAACTCGCCAGAGGAAACATGCAGCTAAGCGAGCAAGCAACGGCTGCCAACTACCATCTCTCTCTCTCAGCCAGCCAAGACCAAAGAGTCCGGTTGTGTGTTGCGGTGCTCTTCTTGCCCTTATAAATGGGAGCAAAAGTGGCGATTCTGTTTATTATTTTTTTATGATCTGTTGCATGGAGATTCCCTCTAGGGCACAAACATATCTTCGATGGTGTCATTCTAGGTTTCAAATTTTAAAATTTGTTTCTAAATACATGTTATTATACAATTTCAATATGATTTTTTACAATTTTTTCTTCTATACCCCTCTCATTTACCTATTTCCAATATCATTTAATACAATGCACTAGAGTAAGACACACTATCCAAAAATATATTAAAGAGGGATAATATAGTTTTTTTTTGTAGATATATTTAGCGGAAGCGCAAAAACCTAGAATAACACATATTCAAGAACCGGGAGAGTATGTTTTAATTTTAATATACATAGTGTTCTTACAAGAATGTTTACCACACATGTTAAAAAAATGTCTTGCAAAAGAAGAAAAATGAAATCGTTAGCTTTAATTGGCTGTAGATAACAGTAGTAACAAAAATACTTATATTGGTTTTTATATCACCAGAAAATACTAGCACAAAAGTAAGCAGTGGCTAGCTTATCCCCAGACACTGAGACAGTGGCATAGTTTTTCAATAATGGAATTGTAGTGGCCAGTGGGTCCTGTTTGATTAGTAGATGCATCCGTGAAAGTGACCAAAATGCCGGTGTTGAATAAAGAGGGCGAGACCGCGAGAGGATTGAATAAGATAAGCTCAGCATTTGGTTAGTACTGTAGCTTCCCTTTTCTTAATTAATACCGTATTATCATTGTAACCTTAGGGAAAACATGGCAAATCGACGCTCAACTTTAATCAAAGAATTGGGGGGGATTAAAGTGGAGTTTGAGTTGATGTCATGCCAGATCGATTAGCGTGTTCTGTAGAAAATCAGTTGTATGAGATCCCTTTAGTTGGTCTTCTTTTGTTTGCATGTTTGTTTCTGAAATGCGAGCGTGTGCCTTTGTTGCTATTGTAAAAAATAAAGACAAAAAATAAAACAGCTATCTAAACGAAAACTGACTAAAAACAAGAAGATATATATAGTCCTACTGACTGCTTGTTAGGTTACATTATAAAACCTTTTGTTTACATGGTAGACTAGGGTTGTTTATTACCGGTTTTTGTCAACCCGCCAACCCGTCGATGAGGCTGGGCTAAGGAAGAGCGGTCAAGGTGAGGTGGTTGTCACCGTTTACTTCTGTTTTTTTTTTCAACCCGTCCAAAACAAGTACGAAAAGCAGTTGTACGTAGACCGTTGAATCAAAACGCGATGTCTAGATCATTCGAAAATACTATTTAAAAACATTGTACAAATTTATTAATGGCTCGATCGAACAATGTTGAGGAACAAAGACAGTTTAAGTTACGGTCTCTATTTGGACTACATGAGAACTCTATCTGAACAACCCTAGGTAGCACTATACGGTTCTACCCCTTATATATAGCTGCTTGTCCTGCTTAACCTAGCTCGATCTTGTACACTTGCACGGTGAAAATTATCTTGAACACTATGATAAATACTTACTTATCCTAACCGGTCTCGAGTTAAAGCTTAACCACGATCACGTCGATCAGGGCCTTGGTGGAGAAGGACGCTGGCTAGCGCACGAGATAGATGAGATGAGACACTGTTCTCAGGGTCCCAGCCGGGTGGACTCCGTGGCGGCCAATGAGGAGACGAAACGTGTAGCGTGTTTTTCTTTCGTAATCGGTGGAGCCCACATGGCTGAAGGCGACCGGCAGCGATGGACGGGTCGTGATTACTGTTTGGCTGCGTCGTCATGACTCGACTTTGGCCACCCGACCAGCCCAAATCGAGCATCATCATTTCCCGCTACTGCAACGAGCAACTAGCCATGTAGGTATGCACTGGAGCTCACAAAGAAAATGAGAGAGCATATTTATAGTGCTACCAAAGGACAGAGCATTTGCTTGCTTGCCAACAATTACAGTAGCATTGGTTCTAAAAAAAACGATTATAAAATCTCAAAACCTTTCAAGGGATTACTACTTATCCAAACAGAGCCTAGGGTTGTTGTAGCCTGTATTATTTTTCATGTCACAGCATAGGTAAATCAAATTTATATATCATAACATATGAATGAAGTATGCACAAGTCATGAAAAAGAACACATATATGTGTTACTTAACATTGTGATAAGAAACTTATATTCATGTAGGTTCTTGAAAAAATGGTTGTAATTTTCATTTAACGAATCCCTGAGCGAAAATCACTGAAGAGAAATGTCCATTTGTGGAATCGAGACAAAGGGGTGTGAAAAAATCATTATTGGAAGTCCTACCGAAAATTGCTCCCACAAAAACATTTCGTTTTGAAATCGATACGGTTCCAAAATACAACTTTGACTATTAATTACTTTGTAATATATTTATAAAATTCAATAAAAATATAATACTATGAAAAGTACTTTTCGAAACAAAACAACATATATGATTTTAATGTATCCAGTTGAAATATTTAAAAATATATCAATAGACAAAATTTCAAATGTTTAACTGTATGTATCTCAAAATGGCATGTCTTTTTAAACCGAAGAGATATTTTACTAGATTGGATGTTAACGGAGAAACTACACATTTTACACCTTAACCAATATTCTTTCTGACCTTAAACAACTACTCCCTCCATGCCGCGATATAAGTTTTTATTGTTGGAAAGCATCGTCCCACAATATAAATTTAATACGGAGATTAATAAAGGTATAGTTATTGCAATATTTCCAACATATAGCCTCCTCTAAAGCTGAAAGAGTAGATGTATAGTTGTAGTATGCCATATAATGGAGATATACATGGTCCAATAACATCAATTTTCTCTCAGATTTAGTGTCTTATTGATATGTGCGTATGGTCGACGGTGGTCTTTGAATTTATATTGTGGTACGAAGGGAGTATCACCAAATTTACCTTGAGAAAAATGGTTGTTCAATCCACATAGGATTTGTGATAGAACCATTATCTTGTCTTGTGATTAGGGATGGCAACGAGGCACAACGAGCATGAATGGGAGGCACCCATGTCCATACCTGTTTACTTTGCACCCACGAACATTCCATGGACACAAAACTAGGAGTATACCTGTCTTCATTAGGATTTTTACCCACAGATAATCAAGTTATCGGGCAAGATTGCTATCCCTACTCGTGATACTATCTAGTTGTTTATGATCTACTAGAAGACTAACAATGTTGCTCAAGTCATGTCCTATGTTATAATTGCAAAAACCATTTAATCCAGGGCTGGTTTTACAAATATATTTTTGAGATTATTTAAGAAAATGGAAAATTGGAAGGTGAAAACCCCAGTGATCCTTATCCTACTGTATACAAATAGTGGAATCTTTGGAGCATGCGGCCTCCCCATCCAGGGGGCCCTACAAAGGACACTTGGGCAATTACATGGGCCAGTCTTTATCAATGGGATTTGTATGGTCCTAGACACAGGGCCCACTCTCTTTGGATCTGGACATTGTTCATATTCACATACCCACATGGTCACAACTCACAAGACTCACAACAAACAACTACCGGTAACCTGCTACTATTACATGTGCTTAGCAGTCAAGGAAGAAAGACTAGTAGTACAGGAGTCCAGGACTATTTAGAACGCAGGAATTTCAGAAAAGAAAACTTTTCAAGTTTCTATAAGTTCTTTTAATCCAAGCTCCCGTGTCTAGCAATGGCTATTTAACACGGATTCGCTAAGAATGTCGCCTCCCAATCGAGAGCTCCACGGTGGAAAATTTCATGACTGCTTAATGTATGTCTATATATCTAGCAATGGCTGCTATAAGAACAAATAGGCTGATTCTGACCCTTTATGCTAAAGGTTGTGGTGCATTGCAAATTTGCAATGATCCGAGCCGTCCATTCTCCATCAGAGGTTCCGTCGCTGTTGACGGCCGGGGAAACGTTGGAAGCTTCCTGCGCAAATCTCTCACTTCTCAGTAATTGGGATCGAAATTAAACGTGAAGCTTCCTTATTGGCCGGAATGTGCAGTCAAGCGTTAAGAGCCGTCTAAGAGCGATATACGGCTCCCATTGATAGATACAGGCTTGTTTGGTTTGTTTTCAATAGTTATCGATGTTTATTTTATTAAATTTTAATAACGTTGACTAAATTTGATAAGTATTTGATTTGTTACCAAATTTTGGTAAAATTGCCTCTTCTTTAGTTCTCTAGTTTATTTTTTTGCTAATCTTTGGTCAAAACATTGATAGCTAGATTGATGACTAAATTTTAATAATACTAAATTTTAGTAAATTTTAAAAAGATAAATTTATCATTAAACCAACTAGCCACATAACCTTCTCTAGTTCGTGCCGGGATTGGACAGGATGGTTCCTAAGCCGAGCATTGGATGGAATTCTTCTTTTAAATTGGCGAACACTAGGAGCCGGACATCCGATCGTTGAATGTTCCGTCGGACTGTCGGTGTAACATTTTTTTCAACGTCTACAATTTTTTTCGCGCGCATATTTCTACTGTTATCAAGAAAAATGTTTCACACGTAGGAAAAAAATATTGAAGCGATCCGGATGGACATTTCTATTGTTATTGAAGAAAAATATTTCACGTGTAGAAAAAAAAATTCACACATAAAAAAATATTATAGCGTCCGGAAAAAATGAGACAGCTCCCTACAATTCCGTTTAAATTTAAATTTAGGTCACCTGTTCTGAGTCCAGACGTGCTGACTACCTGGGCACACACACCAAAGGGAAGGAACAAAGGACGCTGCAGCTGGTGAGCACTGAGACACTGACACATGGGGTGGGCCCGGCCTCGCCCGTTTCTTGCTAGTTTTTTTGGGTCCCGCACGGTTTTGGACGAGCGTTCAATGCACCACATGCCGCAATTCCTGGCTCTTCGGCGGCTTAGCTCACTCACCATACAAGTGGCGGTATCGTCCTGTCCGCATCTTATCAAACACGGTGGTACATGTTCCTCTCTTATAGAGCATATTTTCTCTTACTATAAAGGCTAAAAGATTTTGAAACTCTTTATTATTATTATTATCTATAAACACTATATTTAATATATGCATATAAAAAATATAAAGTAAAATACATATTTATTATATATACGGAGAAAATATCACACTAGTTTTGTATTGACATGTAAAATAAAATATGCTCTATATTCATAAACAGGATCACTAAAAAAAGTCCATAGACGGAATGAGTACTGTTCTTTCACCAACAAAAGCTTCGACTTTCAGCAATTGACCAGTGTCAGGTTTATACAGTGATAGTAGTAGCTCCGCCCCTCGCAGCGGCAGCCAGAGCACAGCAGGCCTGTATGAATTACAGAATTTTGTACGGTTCATACGAAAATCGGTTGGTTTCCCCGTGGAATCGTTGTGAAGTTCTCACGTTCCAAGCAAGCACCCATATTTGTTTCTATCGTGATGTAGCAATGTAGATATGTATGTTGTCCACATGGATCAAAACCTCAGCAAAATTTCACGAGATTTTGGCGAAATCTTAAAATTTCGACCTCCCCTTTCGAGATTCGTGATCTTGACGAAATAAAAAAAAGGTTGCTACAGTATTTTCAGAAAATTTTCGAAATTTTGTTTTTTTACCGGATTTTGCGCTAATTTTGGTGGTGAGAATTGTAATACCATTTGTAAGTAATTAATATAAAAAGTTTGCAATAAACTCACAAAACTACCGTAGCTTAGTTGGTTTAAGGGACGGAGGACTACTCGTCTACTCGTGATGTAGGTGACTGGTTTGAATCCTGGGACACAAAAGGAACTTGTGCATGTCTCAACGGAGGTCTCGGGTTCCGAGTCACGGGAGCATTTGTTTGTGTAGGTGTGAGCAGTAAGCATTTTTTTTTTGTTGTGTGTAAGAGTAGGGCTGTAAAAAAAGCTCGAGGCTCGCGAGATAGCCGAGCTCGGTCCGTTCAAGCTCGAACTCGAATAGCTCACGAGCCTACTCGAGCCTGAACCGAACTTACTTAAACCGAGCTTTCTCGAGCTTGTTACCGAGCTTCCTCGAGCCGAGCTTAATCAAGCTTGTTACCGAGCCTACCGAGTTTATCAGATTTACCGAGCTTACTCGAGCCTATCGAGCTTATCAAACTTATCAAGCTTACTCGAGCCGAGCTCGAGCTCGGCTCAAGCTCAAGCCGAGCTCGAGCCTGGAGGGCCAGGCTCGCTCGAGCTCGACTCGTTTACAGCCCTATGTAGGAGTGGCCAGTGAGCACATTACTACATTAGCACACAGCCACACACAACAAAAAAAAAGTGCGGACCGGGGATTCGAAGAGTGGGTGTTTCAGCTTTGGATTATCTAAAAGCTGATTCCGAATTGTGGTTGTAGAGAAGTTGATTCACATTAGCACACAGCCACATAGCAAAAAAAAAGTGCGGACCGGGGATTCGAAGAGTGGGACTGTTTGTTTCAGCTTTGGATTATCTAAAAGTTGATTCCGAATTGTGGTTGTAGAGAAGTTGATTCTCCAAAAGCTAGAATCCAAAAGCACATATGAAGTGGATTGTGAATTCTAGTGTATATGGGTGGGCTGGATTGTGAGAATCGGATTTTAGAATCAGGATGTTTGTTTCTGATTCTGTTTTTGGGGTCAGAATCCAGAATCAAAAGCTAAAATAAACAGGCCCTAAAACAGCGCTTTAGACCAACTGAGCCATTCTAATTCCTTCGCGTGGTATGGCATCTCAGCTCTTTAACCCAAGCACATGAGCAGCTACTGTCTGCCTCTTATCAAGACAATATCACTGTCATAATTTTTAAAACTATCCCAGGCTTGATAATCATCTGAAATGTGATGCATCAGGACCATCTACAAAAAATTTCAAAAATTTCTAACGTGATTTGAATCATTTTCATTCGTTTGAAATTTGCCGATCAGCCTTCAATAACACTGTCCAAATTTTTGAAAAATTCTAAAGCATAATTGTCATCTGAAAAAAATTATGAGAATATTATGGATGTGTCATAACCATCCAAAAAAATTTCAAAAGATTATAACGTGGTTTGCATCATTTTCCATTCGGTTGAAATTTGTCGGTCAACCTTTTATCAGGACAATAGCACTGCCAGAATTTTTAAAAATTCCTCAAGTTTGGTTATCATCTGAAATTTTTGGGAATATTAGTGGTTTGTCAGGACCATCGAAAATTTTTTATGTCGTTTGAACCATTTGCCGAAATTTCGGTAATTTCGGATGAAATTTCGGATTTTTGCCCGAAATTTCGGAAATCTCGGTCCAAAAAATTCCGGATTAAAATTTTTCTTTTTAAATTTTGTCGAAGATAACAAGATTTCACTGAAAATTCGAATTTCAGGTCCCGAAAACAAAATTTAGAACTTGGTTGTGCTGAGGCCACAGACAGCTACGAAAGAGGTGACTATGGGCGGCACAGCGCTGCGCGTGCCATGGCCACAGTCAAGTCGATTGGACACCATGGTTGATGAATTGCCAGCTTTACAAATCAGCATTCCACAACTGTGTTCAAGTGAGCAGGTTGCCCGTGATATTTTTCCCCTGAGAAAAGGAAAGGAAGATATGAGACGATGGATTAACTTCCAAAAGCTTCCTGCCCTGGTGCCCTGTTCGCTTGTCAGGCTGCTGGTACCAATTAAATTACACCTGTCCAGTCCGACTGAGCTAAGCTTGTCCCGTGCTTGGGTACACTTAGAGACTCACTTGGAAAAAAGAGAGGAAATTTTACACTGTTTAATAATGCACTAGTATTTCCTACTAAATTAATGTTAAACTCTTATAAATATTTTGCATTCCAGACAAGAACTTACTAGCTACCATCAATTATGACAACTAGATTTCCTGAGAAAAAAAAAAGAATACTCGGGTTGAGCCCCAACAGTGAAATTCGTTTTGTCAGGATATCAGACACTATCGTTTGATAGCTAGCTTAAACCTAGCTGAGAAAAATTCGTTGTTATCTTGCCTGTTTTGGGCTGTGGAATGCTCGAGAAATGTTTGATTATTATCTTCTAGGTTAGTTTATATTTGTTTACATTCTTGTCGGAAAATGGATTGCGTCAACTTTTCTAGATGCCCATCGTCTTTTCCTTCCAGATTTGGATGACGGGGAACCAAGGTTTATCACTTTGCATGCCCAATGATTAAACAAATGTTAGTGCCGATGTTTGCACTACCATTCGATTAATAATGAGTTCGGCTAACCATGATGTAGGCGTGTAAACACTACTTACTTTAGTGATCCCATCGCACTCTACTCGTGTGTTGAACAACAAATCCCTACCATTATCGTCGTTGGTGCCTCGCAGGGAGGGAAGCATATCACCCCAACTTTGCAGCAAAGAGCAAATTTAGTACAATGCTGAGTACAAACAAGAAATCTTTTCTCCTTCTGCTCTCTCAAGAGAGAGAGATAGAGAGAGTAGTGTAAGTGAAAGATGATGACTTGACACGCAGCAATAGCATGACGGCTGCACTTGCTTTTTCTGGAATCCGCATCTGCTGATGTGCACCGCGTTTGCTATCTTCCCATCTTGCTTGTAGCATCGATCGTTTTGAATGGTGTTGGATGCTGAAGCCTTTTCAACCATGTTTGGGGCTTAAAGCCAATTTTAACTTTTGAAAAGTCAATAAATTTCTCTAAATAGTTTAACTTTTAAGTGTTTTTTGACATAAGTCAAAAGCCATATATAACTAACAAAAGTCAAAAACTAAAAGCTGGACTAAACTTGCTTTTACAGCTTATTGCTAAAAAAATTAGCTATTTATTAAACGGTCTCTTGTAAAAAAACTATAGCTGTTTTTCAGCTTAAAAAACTAAAAAAATAGCTTTTAAGAAAAGTTACGGCTCTCCCAAACATACGTGTCTTCAAAAGCTAACTTATAAGGAGAGGTATTCTCCTACCTCTAAGTTAGATTCTTTGCCCTCCTATAATCAATATGCTACTATTCTAGCAATCGCCATCCTTACCATATTGACGTCCCTTACATATTCGTCGCTCCCCTTGACCGTACACTGATGGTCCCTTAGGGCCACAGTCTATCAAGCTTTCACATACTAGTTCCATTAGGCCAGAGATGTTAGAACTGGGCTTTGATATCTGTATTCTCACGGGCTATATATATGGCAAAATGCTTTATGTAGCTGGTAGTAATAACAATGAATACTTTGATAAAAGCTGATCTGCCTTGTTTTGGCCCTGTTTGTTTCGGCTTTTTCACCAGCTTAAAAGCCAAAAAGCCAAAACCGAAACAAATAGCCTGCTTTTCAGCCGAGCTTAAAAAAAGCCTAAAACATCTGTATAACTAAAAGCTAAAAGCCAATCAGAGAGGGCTTTTTTGGCTTTTGCGGATTGGAATTTGGCATCTGCCATTGAAGTTCAAAATATTTACCCACCAATACCACCCATATATAAATGAAATTCTTTCATCTTTTTTGCTGCTCTCGTCCCCCGATCCCCTCCTCCCCCTGGAGACCCGGCGGCGTAGTTCTCCCTCGCGATTAGGATTGAGCAAGAACGCCCCTCCTCACCGACTACTGCGTGGCGGCGCCTCCTCCGCCTCTCCTTATCCCCACGAGACCCGGCCGCACCCTTCACCGCGACAATCCAACGGCGCCCTCCTTCCCACGACTCCCTCATCAGCCACGACACCCGGCGGTGACCTCCCCGCGACAAGCCGGCGGCGACCTTCCGCGACAAGCCGGCGACATCCTCCTTCCCCCGACTCCCTCATCCCCCACAAGACCTAGCACGCACACCTCTGTCCTCCCACCTCCGTCGCCATCCTCCACCCCTAGTCGATTCAGTCGGAGCTCCCTACTTGAAGGTATAGTACTTGCTGTGAAAATCATTTTTTCCTTTCATGAAATCTACCACTATCTAGTATATCCTGATCTACCCAATTGCATATATATTCAACATGCCTGATGCATATAAAACACAAAGTCTGAATCTTTCTTGTGGTGATCGAGCAAAATAGGAACAAACAAGCATGAAAAGTTCATGAGAAGAAGTGACGAACTGATTTGTCAACATTATTGGAGCAAAGAACACAATAGATATTTTAAATTTCACTACCTGTGATGTTAAGTTCAGCAACTATTTGTTGACATGGATTCCCCTATGTTAGATATGTTTGCATTTTGTTTTGCTAATTAGATTTATATAACTAAACGTATAACTCGAAGCATGTACAAGGTGCTGTGAGTGGCTAGATGATTCCTGCTGTGATTGCTTGCTCGATGCTGGAACTTGTGTGTGCTGTGGTGAAGTCTTGCACAAACCTGAGCCCCACTCGACTAAATCAAAAGCAGAAATGTCACACTGAGCAATTATGGAGGCACAAATGCAGCTGCATAGACATGATTTAACAGCCAGCATCTAAATCTCACATTCAGAAATCCACTGGTTGGTTAAGTTGGCAAATCCTTTATAGCCTAAAAATTAAAGGCCATCCAGTTTAATATATATTCATCAATTTCAGATGTCTTAACATCAGCTAAATTAAAACGTATGCCCTACTTGTGGAATGTTTTAGCACTCTATTTGCTGCTTACTATCGTCTTCTAGAAATGTCTCCCTAGTTCCTCACTATATGGTAAGTAATCTCCTGATGCCAAGATATGATAACAATGCTAAAACCAACAGGCCCTGTTCCAAAAAACAAAGATTCATGCTATAATGCATCTACATATTTTTTCCTTCAGAAAACACGACTTCCTCACATACATATATTGCATGAAAGCAATAATCGAAGTCCACAGCAATGGGGAGAAGACTAACCTTGAGGGTTACATACAGATCACCAGGACGATTACCCTCTGGATCTGCTCCACCTGATCTAGCAAGTTTTGTTCCTGGCACAATTTTCTTTCCTTTGCAAGACTTGCAGAATTCCTGACAGTTCACAGCAATTAGTCAGAAGCTAGACACTGTACAGAAAGCATATAGTGCACAAGAATACTTGCAAAGCTCAAATACATTTCCTATTTCATATAGCACAACAGAGCTCAAAAAATGTCCCTTAGAATGAATTTTGGCTGATTCAATTAACATATCTAGTATCAGACAACTGGCCTTAGATGTAGTCATTAACTACCTAGATCCCAAGTCATAAATGGCAATATTCAAAAGGGTTTATAACCATGAGCCTTCATGTCATGTACTAGCAATGTATGACAGTCAAATTTGGATGTACACAACCCTACATCATACAGCAATTCTGGTTACCTGTTTGACTGTCATACATTGCTAGTACATGACATGAAGGCTCATGGTTATAAACCCCTTAAGTACTTTTTTTTTTACCACGCACTACGTACTTCCTCTTATCATTATTTTCAATGCATGTCGTTCTGCTCACTACGCCTATATGTATAGTGTACACCTTTCTTAAGGTTACTGTCCTTTCAATGCAAAAAGTATAATATTCTGAAGCATGGACACTAATATAATATACTAGGTAAGTGACCGTGGCGTGCCACGTCACGACCGTCGCTCGTCACGCAAGCAAATCGAGAAAATGTGCGCTTGCCGCTTCCCAGGCGAGCAAATCGAGGGAAGACGCGACGTAAACTTTTTTTTTCGAAAAAGGACCTAAACGTAGCACCTGCGTAATGCTAAAAAACGCAAAAAGGACATAAACGTAATATTTTTTTCAAAAAAAGGACCCAAACGTATTTTGTTTTCCGAAAAAAGACCTAAACGTAATAACAAAACTGCAAAAGGACCTAAACGTAGCACATAGTTTTTGTTTCCATAGAAAGGACCTAACGGTGTTTTTTTCCGAAAAAAGATCTAAACGTATTTTTGATTTTTCGAAGGACCCGAGCGCAATGCTTAAAAACGCAAAAAAGACATGAACGTAATATATATTCTTTTTCAAAAAAAAGAACCCAATCGTAATTTTTTTTTCTAAAAAAGGACCTAAACGTAATTTTTTTTCACAAAAAATGACTTGAGCGTAATTTTTTCCCTGGCTCGGCTCGAGCCGGCGCTCTCCCGGCTCAAACGCACGGGAGCCCAGGAACTCTGCCAACAATAGGAGAGGTTTGATTCCAGGCTATATATATAAAATTTTCAAATGATTATTATTTTATGAAAATTAAATTGCTAATTTTTTATTACAAATTTTAATTAATTTTTTTTGAACTTGACATGGATTCTTTCTTTTAATTTGTTAATTTTTATTTAATTATTATTTTAAATTTTAGTTATTTATAGATGTTACTTTGTAAGTTATACGAAAATTAAATTGTGAATCGCAACAATCTCCCACTTCACACGTTGAAGTCCCTCAGCCATTCACCGCCCCCTTCATCATACACCGACAGTTCATCAGGGCTATCGGCCGGGCTTTCACACACTAGTATCCATTGGTCCAGAGATATTATGACCAAGCTCGGAGACCATTTGTTCGATTGTAAATGTCTTCTCATTCTCAAAAGCTAGCTTATAAGGTGAGAAATTCCCCTAATTTTAAGTTAGATCCCCGCCCTCTTCCAATCCACATAAGACTACTCCTCATTCCGAAAAGATAGCATTCCCATAACCAATATGTGACTAGTTATTCTCATCCCTAAACTAGGCGTCTTGTTCTCCCACAACCAACGTACGTAGGACCATTTCAATAGATGGATAGATCAGTTTCGCACATCCGCAATGCCAAGGAGATTAGATGCCTACACGCATTTCGTCCCTGTTTATTGTCGTTAGTGCGACCAATCGCGTGCCGACAAGTTGATCTTCAGGAAGAGATCTTTGGATGGATAACTGTGAAGCAGAATGCTGCTGCGTGATGACAGTGACGAGTGTTGAGACAACTCAGACTCTATGTTAGCTTTTATGAGAGAGAGAGAGCTTTTGGCTGAGTTATATAGTTGTTTGTATTAGAATTTGACAAGTTATGCACCAATATATTAGGATTAAGGATAAAAGGGAGATTTTTTTTGGCCAATATCGGTTAAGAAATGAAAAGTTATGTAAAAGATAGAATTATGACTGATATTGGTTCAAAGATGGGATTTATTCGTACAAAGGCCGATACGGATCGTAGTCGACAACGCATCGGAGAGGGATACGATCGGCCAATGCACTATAAAAGATGGTCAAGGGCGAGTAAAATAGGACAACCCAATCAATCAAACAACTCACATTTACTTCCTTTTTATTTTTCTGTCAACTAGGAGTATCATTGTAATTTAGAATCTTTCTTGTAATCTGATTTTGATCAATAAAGTTACGCATCACCGATTGTTAGTCATCCTCGATTACGCAGTCAGATTTGGTTTTCTCCGATCTTGTTGTGCATCGCCTTTTTCGGGAAAGTCTACCTTTATCTACCATCAAATTAGCTCTAATCGGTTGTTTAGACTTATCGTTATCTTTGATTTGATCAGCCTGTTATAGCTGTTTAGATCATCAAATCGGCTAGCACACATTGAACCATTTGAACCCGACGTTCTCGTGTGTTTGAGCCGATTTATTTCGTCACATTTTTCGGCGTCAACACACTTTTGGCACGACTGGTGGGACATGGTGTCTTCTTCTGGGAAATCGATTCCATCGTCCAATCTCAACACCGAAGCTATAATCGTCTCAAGATTTGACGATTTGACACCTGAACAACGCAAAGAGATTGAAGATCGGAAAGCTGCGCTCGAGGAGATGATGCTGAGCTGTTATCAGAAAACTCAATGTGGTGTCACCCAAAAGGCTGCATTGCCGACGGTCAATGCCCTCGACGACGCAAGGATTACCGACACATCAGTAAGTCAATACATACCTGCACAAGCTGAATTTTCTGTCATAATTAATCAATCTGTGCACAATGCTTTGATTAACCAATCATCAACTTTGGTTACAACTTTCAAGCCGATGATCGCAAATAGTGTTAAAACTATAGCTCAAGAATTGGCATCGGCTGGAAGCCCGCTCAATCCAATACAAACACTACCGAATTACCATGTTTATTCGGTAGCACATAATACGCAAAGCCCTGTGGTAATAGCTGACCCTAAATAGTCGACTACAATTCCATCTATGATGCCAACCTAATCGACTGTAATATTGCCAAGAGATCCTCGCACAAGTGGGGTTGTGCATTATCAAGCATATACCGATACTGCTAAATTGGATGCATCAGCCAACTTACCACCATCGACTCCGTTTTACGCTTTTCCCCAATCGGTCCCACAGTCGATTGAACCTCCTAAGTACCAATAGTATCCTGAGCCAATTCTGCAGAGAAATATGGCTCTATACAAGGTTGTAACGTACTTGAAGCCATTCGTTCCCGTACTTGAGCCGATTACTAAGAAAAACAACATGAGTTATGAGCAATCTGGTCAGTTCCCATCAGCTCAAACTACTTATCAACCCGAGCTTACGCTCAAGGGGCAGAATGCTAATTACAAGCGTAATTGGTAAGCTCCTAACACTGCATCAGCCAATGGAGTAAAGTGGGCCGATCAGATATCCACCGTATCGTGAGACCAATTCGGCATACAGCCCAAGGGGAAGATTTTCGGATATCGAAAGCCGTACTCTGATTACATTGATCGAATGGCTTATCCTACTAATTTTAAAGTTCCTGATTTTGCGAAATTCTCAGAGGATGAACCCGTTACCACTCTAAAGCACGTCGGACGTTTTATCGTGCAATGCGGTGAAGCTGCTCAGTCCGACGGATTAAAAATTAGGTTATTCCCGTTATCTCTATCAGGAGCTGCTTTTACATGGTTCACAAGTTTACCCCCGAATTCGATTCATTTCTGGACCGATTTGGAGAGCCGATTCCACGAGTACTTTTTCTCTGGCAGTTTGGAACTTAGAATTTCTGACTTGAGTTCTGTCCGCTAGAAATTTGGAGAATCAGTAACATAATATACTAAGAGATTTAGAGAAGTGAGAAATCGGTGTTTTAGCGTTACTTTACCTGATAACCAGTTAGCCGATTTAGCCTTCTAAGGATTAATTCCCCAGCTGAGGGAGAAGTTCGACGGACAAGAGTTCACCGATTTAAGTCACTTATTGCACAAAGTATCGACTCCGGAAACCTTAGATCTTAGGGCAATTGTAAATTTCTTGTATTTCCTTTTTGTTGTAATTTGGTATTTGTGTACATTGTAATGTATTTATATTGTATGACATTTTGTTAATGAATGGGATTGGCGATTACTCATTGTTGTATGCTTTAATTATATGTGTCATTAATGTTTTGATGATCTCTTTTACGCTACTAAACTTTAGGGTTGTTTCATCAGTAGAGGAAAAGTCATGATTCATAGCTCTGTGATAACTCATGTTACTTGGTAGTTTTGCAATGGTTTCAATGAATGAAAGGTGGGGCGGCCTTTTTCCCTGTTGATAAAAATACAAAATGTATATGCAACTCCTATTTTCGTTTAAGATCCTCCATACCTCAGTGCATAGTGGCGAATAATATCACCCCACAAAAAAAAAGTAGCGAATAAAATCTGTAGTTCCAAATGAATCCATCTAGATCACCATGGGAAATTGGGAATTGGAACATAAGAGTAACCACATAAACATCTAACAGATGAAGACAAAACGATAGCTAGAATGTTTCTGCGCTTTCGCTATCAAAGATGTGCTGTTTGCCATTACCAAGGTTCAGAATAAGCTCTCTGTGCCAATACAAGATTCTTCTAGATGCATAAATTTTTTCTTAGCTTGAATCTGCAAATCAGACCACGTACATAGTGCAGACCAATTGTTTACACGGGCTCATGCCTCATGATGCATTTACAGGCTATTTACACAGTGAAGCAAGTATGCGCCGAGGAGGCTCAAAAGACCGCCGAGAGTGCAGGACTGCCCAGTTGTCAATAAGGAGGATATCACCCTGCTGCCATGGAATGGCAACGCATTCCTCTTCTAAGATCTTCCCACATTCATTTATGACATTGGCAGGCAAGGGCGAGCCGTCGCCAAATGTGACAGCCTTGACAGGATCGTTCCGAGCATCCTTCCATCCGGTGTAGGCAGCGACCATGCTGTTGAACCATATTTTCCTTTCTCGGCTCTCGTCCCACTTGACTCCTGGTATCGGACCCATTATTGTTTTAACTCCGTCCTCAGTCCATTCCAGCTTCATCCCAAGCTTTGCAGCCCTACAAATGATGGTTGGATAAAAATTCAGTTAAGAACAGCATGGTAACTACACTAAAAAGGTCTCAACGAAACTCAATTTCAATTGACATTTCAAAACTTTTGCCGTTTTGGACCAAAAAATGACATATATGTCTGCCTGCAACGTGCTGCATTCATAACAAGATGAAAGATAAGTGTGGTGTTCAATATCATGACAGAAGACCTTTGGAAGAAACTAAAACGGGTTTAATAATTGATGGGCATCCCAGTACCTGAAAATTGTGCAAAGACTCCTACTACTATTCTTAGGATGAAACTAATACAATGATTGATTGTACAATATTGAGATCTAGATGCAACTTGTAATAAACTTCCAATCAGCGATCAGCATTCACCACAAGTTATACAAATCGAAGTGATGCTCACCATACACAAGTTTTGAATATACGATAAATGCAGGATGATAGCAGAAGCCCATCTAGTTTAGGAAATCCCAACTGGGAGCAGCTTTTGAAAAACTGGCCAGTCTACAGATTTCATATGAAGGTTTTTCTTAACATCGAACAGCTCATTCAACAATTTCTACCCATTTCAACCAAGTCCACCAGAACAAGTACAGGACTTATTAGCGCGGAACATTTGTACCAGCTATTCAGAAGTGGATGCGGCTTGCCTGCTCGTTCCATGTGCTCCCTTCCACGTGGCATAGATTTGTTGGTTGCAGTACTAGTGGCGGGCCCTACAACCTTCCGTTCTTAACAAACAGTAAGCCAAATTGCTCGCTGTGGTCAGAGTACTCCGATGCAACCACAACGACTCCGGGGAGTCTGCGATGACTTGATTGACTGATGCGACGACGGCCGACTGCCCGACTCATAGTGAAGGCCCTCACAGCGACGATGGATCTGTAGTCTTTTATTCCTTTGCTGCACTAACTAACCCATGACAATTAATTATAAGTTTATAACCCTTCAATTTGCAGTAAAATGGCATGCATTGAGTGCTCCGTCACGAGAGCTTGACTAATTCATCCACGAACTCTCATCCAGAAACAATTATTTTTCCTCCTCACCATGCTGGACCTGGTTGGATTGGTCAGTTCTCGTTCTCGTTGAGTAAATATAGTCCATATGCCAGCAGTTCTCATTGTCTATACATTCCTTTGCCTCATACTTCGGCCAGAGACAACAGATTAGGCGCGAGAAGGCCAAGTGGCCGTGGCCCCCGCTGCGTGCACTGCTCGTCGCTGCAGCTGTGTGGTGGCTAAGATGAAGCACGAGGCGACTTGCATGGCTATGGCCACCGCCGCTCTGTTTTGAGTGCATATAGAAAATGTGTCGAGAGGTGCTTTCATGCTTTTCTTTTTGAAAGTTGCACAAATATTAAAACATGAATAAAGAGTAGATGGTGATTACTTACCCCTTCGTTTGTTTCAAGATTTATACAACTTGTATTGTGAGGGAAAGGAAGGACTGCTCAAATGTGCCTTTTGTAATTGCCAGTGATTGATTGAACAAAGGATGTAAGTAAACACCGTTCCTTATTAGGGATTCTCAGCAATTTTTTAAGAGAAAATTTGTGGGATCAACAAAGAAATAGCTAACCAATAGATGGTTGTCATGTGGAAGGGAGCACATAGGGGAGTAGGCAAGCCACGTCCTTCAAAAGTAATCAATTTAGTGGTGGTTTTAGAAACTTTGCAGCTTGCTACACAAGTTGTGTAATGTCATAAGTTCTACTGTAACAAATATTTCCTAAGCGTTGCAGGTCACTCGTGCATATCTAGTAAAATACCAATGATGTTACAGTGGATTTCTGAATGCAAATGTAAAAGTTCAGAACTAAAAACAAAATTATAATATATTAGCAATGTTCCAAAAAACCAAACAAGAAAACAGACCTTTCCTCGGCGATGGCTTTATCTTTAGTGAGAAATGTTGATTGCCATCCACGACCGATTGGAGAAGACGGATCGTCACCCTCTCCTAAGACCCTTGTGTATATTAGTCCATACTTCTCCAATTTATCCACAAATTCTGGGAACTTTTCCTTCATCCTCTTATAAACATAATGGCTCAACACTATTGGTGTCTCCCCACAACTCTTCGGTTCCACTTCACAGAAGAAGAACAATTTCGATGGAAATGTTGGAACCTAAAGAAAGTATATGATAAGGTGAGTTCCGATCATGAAACTCCAACGAGCTTCTCTTTAAAAACTTGTTTTGAAGTTTGTAAGGGTAACACTTGATCCTAAACAGGACAATAAAATTAAATTGGAGTGATTTCTTAAATTGTACCTTGTTTCTACAGCTCAGTACTTAATTTATTTTAAAATTTCATTACGTGCAATTAAATAGTAACTATTGTCTGGGGGAAAAGACAGCTAAATATTCAGCGTTCAAACTACCAATCCTATAACGTTGATAAAGCTACTAGCATAACAATAAATAAATTTCACATTCAATGTCCTAGGATTAGTATATGGACTTGTCTATTTTAATTTTGTGTGCTGCTTGAATTGATTTGTTCTGCTGCTTATGCGGGGAAAAAAATGAAGAGTTCCGATGATGGAGCCGGGATAATGGACCTCTTGGGCCGCTGACCTGCGCCATCTCGTGGTGGAAGGGGATCTTCTGGTCGGGCGGCGACTCGTTGGCGGTGAATACCCGCCCCACCACGTTGGTCCGCGGAGCCGCGCCGCCGACGTACGGAAGCTCGGCGTACCCGAACGCGTCCACGGCGCGGTCGAAGTCCGCCGCCGCCCGCGCCGGGAACCCCCGAAGCAGCACCGCCCCGGCCGCGCGCACCAGCGGCTCCACCCGGGACGCCCTCTCCGACCGCACCGCCGCCAAGAACTCGTGGAGGTCTACCGGGGGAGCGCGGCTCGGGACAAGCACCGCGGGGAAGGCGATGCCCTCGACGAGCCGCTGCTGCGGTAGGCGCGCGTCCTGGAAGAAGCTCCCCGCCTGCGCCATTAGGGTTTGGTTAATTTCCTTCGGTGGTGTGGCGCTGGCGCGAGTGAGCGAGAGACGGGTGATGAGATGAGGCTTTAGGGTGTGTCCGGATTCGTTGGGAATTTGGAATGACCCTTGGATTGGATGAACGTGGACGGGTTCTGGGCAAGGTTCAAAATTTCAGGAAATTTCGGACCACCCCGAAATCTCAAGTACCGGCTAGGAAAAAAAATTAAAAAAATTTAAAATTGCTATAGTAATATCCGAAATTTCGTTTTTTTGGGCGAAATTTCGTGTTTTTGGCCGGTTTTGAAAGTTTTAGGGCCGGATTTGACCAGATTTGGTCCAAATATCCTTAGGAAAGTCATCTCCTATGAAAATTTGTTGAAAAACCTAATTTTTAAACATTTTAAAATTTTGGCAGAAACACTGTCAGATTTTCTATAAAATTGTAAAAGCATAATAATAATCTGAAAAGTTTATGGTACTATCCTTAGTAGATTAGGATCATACATAAAAAATTTCAAAATAATTTAACTTCATTTGTTATCTTTAAAAAATCAAAAACAGAATGAACATAATTGGCACAGTTATATTGTCAGAATTTTATAAATTTTGTTGAGTGTTATTATGATCTAATTTTTTTTTGATAGATTAATAATTGACTCATTAACATTATATAATTTTTTTTAAAAAAAATCATCTTTGTTTGTTTGTTCAATCAAATCTATGTAAGCATTGAACTTCGTTTGTTATATTATATTTCAAAAATCAAAAACAAAAGAACATAAATGGTACTGTGCTTTGTAAGAATTTTATAAATTCACTGGAGTGTGAACATGAATCACAATTTTTATGGGATATTAAGAACTTCCTTATCACCATTCTTTATAATTTTCAAAAAAATTATGATTTACATAATTTTTCATTTTGTTCAAGTTTGCCGGTAAGCCTTTTAACATGGCAGTAGTACTGTTCGAATTTTTAAAAATTAATACAGTTTTATCATCATCTGAAAATTTTATGAGAGCATTATAGATACATCATAATCATGCACAAAAAATTTCAACAGTTTCTAACTTCATTTTTATCATTTTCCATTCGGATCAAACTTGTCGGTCAGTGTTCTATCAAGACAGCGCCACTCTACGAATTTTTAAAAATTCCTCATATGTGATAATCAGCTGAAATTTTTATGAGAACATTAGTTATGGATCATAACCATGCAAAAAAAAATTCAATAGTTTATAACTTGATTTGTACCATTTTCCATTCCGATCAAACTTGTCGATCGGTGTTTTATCAGGACAGTATCACTCTCCAAATTTTTAAAAATTCCTCAGATGTGATCATCAGCTGAAATGTTTGTGAGAACATCAGCATTGTGTCAGGAACCTCCAAAAAAATTTCAAAATTTTTCGATAACGTTTAGACCACTTTTGGCCGATTAAAAAACCCAAATTTCGGTTTTTTCGCCGAAATTCGGTTTTTTTTTCCGGATTGGACCTGATTTGAATTTTAAAATTCAAATTTTGTCCGAAATAATTCTAAAATTTCGAAATTTCGTTATCCGGCCCGGGGCGAAATTTATTCCGAAACCGAAATTTGAAACCTTGGTTCTGGGTGCCATGTGGGGCTTGTCCTTGTTCAGTGGAGCTGGAGGGCATTTTCGTGTGTCAGCAGCGGCTCGTCTTCTAAAACCGCTCAATAAGCCGATTAATTAAAAAAATAAAAAGATTCAAAAATTTGGGGAAAATTTATGCGACGTAAATCGTTGAAAATCGCTCGATTTTTAAAGAAAATCGACGAAATTTGTTCAAAAAATCGACCACCAAGCGAGTCAATTTTTGACGATTTTTTGCTCGATATTTCCAATTTTCGATTTTTGAATTCCACCCGATTTTCTCCGAATCGAAATTGTTATCCCTGACGGACACACTTGTCAATACATACCTTTATATAAAGCGCAGAGATTCTACGGCCGGCCAGCACCACCACGTCATCGAGTTCACAAGAAGGTCCTCTGGAAATTCGAAATTACGTTTAGGTCCTCTGGTCGGTTTTGAACAGAAAGGATCCGAAAAACAAAATTGCGTTTAGATCCTTCCGTGGTTTACGTTTAGGTCTCAGCAGTTTTTAGCGGAATGGACCAAAAAAACAAAAAAATGTGTTTATGTCCTAAGGAATCGGTTTTTAGTATATTGGACCCGACGTTTAGGTCTCTCCGCGATTTCCTCCTAGAAAAAAAACACAGATTTGCCGACGGTTTATAGTAGCCCACAGATTCGCCGATGGGTCCTGGTGACCTATTTTTTTAAAAAAAACAAGAAAATCGAAATTACGTAAAAAACAAAAATACGTTTATTTTCGCCAAAAAACAAAAAACCGCAGATTCACCGACGGTTTATAGCAATCTACCGATTCGCCGACGGGTCCTAACGACCCATTTTTAAAAAAAATCAAGAAAACCGGAATTACGCAAAAAATACTTATTTTTTTATAAAAAAACCAAGAAACCCGAAATTATATAGATTTTTCTAGAAATATCCGTCGGACCAAATTTCGCACAAGGCAGCGTCACAAGACCGAATTTCCCAAATTTCGAACGACGCAGTGTAGCGCATGACTCTGACTAGTTGTCATGAATGATGGTAAGTTGGTAACTTTGTGTTCTACTGTTCTATTCTACCTGGATGTGAACTCTTGCAGAAATTGAAATGCCTATGTTTATGTTCTCGAGGATAAAGATTTGGATGGTTTCATGTACAGAAATTTAGGGTTCACTTGGGTTAAAGTTAACTTTGCTACGTCTAAGATTATGTGTGTTACAGATTTTTAAGAGAATGCTCGATTCGTTGTCACAACTGTGGCTTCTCACACTTTCTTAGCCTCACGTTCCACACATCATAAATTTAGTTTTTTTTATCAAATTTTGCCACACTTGTGGTGCTGAAGTTTGGTTTGAAGTTAACTTTACCATAACTAACCTTATACAGGTGTGGCTTGTCATATATTTTTTGGTAACAAAATTCAGCATCATAAGTGTGACAAAGTTTAGCAAAAAAAACGAAATCTATGATGCATGAGGCTAAAAAAGTGTGACATGACAGAGTTGGCTTCAACCAAACATGCACTTAATCGTAACTACACATCGCACACTACCTAACCGTATATGTTCTTTCGGCCCATTTCATCCCGAGCCCCAGGGCCAACTTACATCACCCCTCTTTTCTTATCGGTCGTCTTTATCCTCGACCAAACAACACCACCCGTATTCTTCCTCACGCATTTTCTTCTAGTGACAAGGGTGTCCCTTCTGCAGAAGTGCTGCCTCTGACCTTCGTGTGCACCACCACCGGCCTCACAACTGCTTCTTCCTTTCTGGTGCCACTCCGCATGTCTCCACCACCGCCTCTGTCTTCACCACAAGTGTCTGCCGTAATGTTGACCTCGTCCAACCTAATATTCTGTTGGCTCATTGTGTCGTGTCGTCTACTACCACCCATCGCCCCTCTCTTGAACCCGAGGCCGGCAACGCCACGGCTGCCCCACCGTTGCGCTATCGCCTCGCTTCCTCCCTCCCTCCCTCTACAACTATGGGCTCTGGTACACTCGTCACAGTCCTCTATCCCCCATCGAAGATCCCTCCATCGGAGGTGGAGAAGGTAAGGGATTTGTCCTTTTGTTCTCTGAATTTGCTCCTTGTTCGATGGATCGATATTCTATACATAGAAATTGCCAAAGATTTTTATGAAAAAAATTAGTTACTCTACATTTTTTTGTGGAAATTTTTCATTCCCAGCTTACATTAAGCATGTATGCTCAGACTGGAATGATCGTGAGGTGCATATGGCAGCCGAGCTAAGTTTTTTTTAGAAAAGTCCACTGGTTTATATTAGTTTTGTTGACTATACTCCTCCGATCACAAATAGTTGTCGTTTTGGACATATATGCAGCTAAACATTCGAAACTTCGACTATCAATATATTTTAAATATTTAAATTGGATAGATAAAAATCATATGGTAGATTTGTCTTGAAAAGTACTTTCATAATATTGTAATTTTATTGGTTTTTATGAATATATTATAATAAAATTAGTGATTAAAGTTATATTTTAAAGATCATGTTAATATCTAAAATAATAATTATTTGTGATCGAAGTGAGTACTACGTAATGAGTTGGCGATTACAAACAAAACCCTCGACAAATTCGCCCAGTACGCAGCTCACTCCTAAAAATCGGGGAAAGATAAGAAGTTTTACAGTACACTTTACAAATACAAGGCTGCAATCGAATAGAGCGAATTCGAGCCTCAGCAAATAATGGGCCTAATGGATGGATAGCGGTGGGCCTCTTGATTTTTACTCGGCGATCTCAAGCGATGTCGCAATTGAAGTTCAAAACTCATTCCCATTGCACAATAAAATAGAACTCCTCTGCTTTACTCGCATCTGCCCATCATATTTCCGTCGTGCTAATTCAAGGATGATCATCATGGCTTCACCACTTCATCAAGTTTCAAACTTTCAACATGGGTAACTAATATAGTTATGACCTTGTGCTCTGCACATGCCTATAGAATTATACTAGTACTGGTGAATCTGGTGATCATGGCATCTAATTGGGGCACCTTGCACAAAGTATCTGATAGAAGAAAGTAATCAAGTATATTTGTGATTGATTACACAGGTTACATATATAGGCCAATGCAATCCAAGCCTCGCCGTATCTGGTTTATGGAAGCAAATCACCGGAGAAAGGAAAGGAAATAAGCACTGTTTAACACGCCCCGGCAGTGAGAACGTCGGCGGCATGAAAGTTCAGACTGGATCTAAACTCGGTGAAGACGGAGGTGGGTAGTCCCTTGGTGAAGATGTCGGTGTACTGCTATGTCGTCGGTAGGGGTGAAAACGGATCGGATACGAACGGATAATAGCTCTACCATATTTGTTTTCATATTTTTTTCTCGGATGTAGATACGGATACGGATAATATCGAATACAGATACGAATCGAATCGGATACGGTTTCGAATATTTATCAGAACATGATAACTCTTTAGATTGTACATAAAAAATCAACGAAAACACATAACCAGTTGATTTGATGAAAATATTATTGAAAATTGAACAAATATAAGTATTTTCATTCACTTAGACAATAGTTAGATACCATGTCGCAAATAAAATTATATAAGACTTAGTTTATCACACACATACAATTAGTTCATTATAAACGTAGATCAAAACAAAAAAATGAAGGTAATTTTTGCTCAGTTATACAAATGGAAGCAAACACATAACACACTAAAAGTTTGATAATACTTAAATATCACGTCTCTAGAAAAAAGTATATAACACTTATATGTAATGACCCAAGATTTATATTCTTTGTTGAATTATGTTTAAAATAATAAATTACGTATTTATGAGTTTTTGTGATTTTGTGATTTTTATCTACTTATTTAAAATAATTTTCTATTAGGAATAAGAATATTTGATTTTTTAGAAAATTTAAAATCTGATAAAATCTTGAAAATAATTTTTTAAATGTTAGATTGTTTCTGGAACTTTCTCAAAAAAAAAATTCGTAATTTTTGGAGTTGGTTTGCTAATTTTAATAATTGAAACTTACTTTATGGATTAATTAAATTAGAAAATAATTCTGAAATTAAAAAACCTTTTTGGGCCAAAAGAGTAGTCTTGGCCCAGCCCACATGTATATCCAGATATCCGACCCATAAATATATGGATTATCCGAATCCGTATCCGTATCCAACAGATAGTGAGCTACCGAATCCGTATCCGTATCCGACAAAAAAAAATCGTATCCGTATCTGATCTGATACTATCCGACAAATATCCGATCTGACAGAATCTGTATCCAAAAATATCCGGACTGGTCAGAAACTATCCGATCCATTTTCATCCCTAGTCGTCGGTACATGAAGATCACGCATGTCACCAAGAGCAACACGCTCACGGACAAAGTGCAAATCGATCTTGACGTGCTTGGTGCATTGATGTTGCACCGGGTTCGTTGAGAGGTAGATGGCGCTGACATTGTCGCAGTAGACAAGAGTGGCTCGCCAAAGTGGACTGCGGAGTTCCTAAAGAAGTTGGCGCAACCAGTATGCCTCGGCGACGGCATTGGCTACCGCCCTGTACTAGGCCTCAGCACTGGAGCGAGAGAATGTGTGTTGTCGCTTCAAGGACCATGAAACGAGACTATCACTGAGGAATACAGCATAGCTCAATGAGGACTTGCGTGTGTCCGGACAACCAGCCCAGTCGGCATCGAAGTAGACGCTGAGGTCTGTCGATGGAGTACGGTGAAGTAGGAGACCATGGTCGATGGAGTCGTGAAGATATTGGAGGATGTGTTTCACCGCAACGAGGTGAGGTTCGTGGGGATCATGCATACGAAGGCAGACCTGCTGCACGGCGTATGCGATGTCCAGTTGGGTGAAGGTAAGTGACGAATACTTATAACAGGCCGTACCCCAACGGCCCAAAGCGACGAGCCGACGGCCTCAAGCACAGCTCAAGCCCAGCAGACCGCTCCTAGCCCATTACCGACCGAAACAAACAAAGCCACGCGAGACGACCTTCCCGACCGACCGAGGGAAGCGTCTCGACTGCGGGCTCCGACCCCGCAATGGGGCGAGACCCATCGGCTCCGACCGAGCCGAGCTCCCGACCCGCGGCGGTCGGGATCCCGACCGATCGTGCCAAGACAACCCCGCCAAGGGCGCGTGTCAAAACTTCCACCACCAACGACCACGTACCCCTGACGAACGGGTCAATCGGGCGACTATACAAGGCGGTGGCTCCTTCCCAAGAAGGTTTAATGATCGATCGAAGTCATGCTCCCATCCCATCACCGGGTCCACGTCTGATCGAAGACGCGCCTCTCCCGAGGCAACACCCACGCCCGCGCAGCGACAGCGTCAACACTCGAAAGGTTCGCAGAGGGCAGGTACGCCATTTCCCGGGAAAATACTTAACCGCTCTGACCAGCTAAGCTATCGACCCAGCATGGGCAAGACGGGCAGTGATCAGTCGGCAGAACCAAGGACCGAAGCTCCTAGTATAGGTCGTCTCGTCCTCCCCCAATTCTCGATGTAACCTGCCCCTTCCTTTCGTATAAAAGGAGGCAGGAACCCCGTAAGCGGGAGAGGAAAAAAGGGGGAGGGGGTGAAAAGAGAGAGAGAGCGCTATCAAACCCACCTCGCTGAACCATTGGCATTCTCGCTTGTAAAACTTTGTGCAGTCATCTGTACCAAGAGTAATACAACACCACCACACGAACTGGAGTATGGACCTTGGCCCGAACGAAGATACATCTTGGACTTCGAGTCTAACCATTCGAGGAGTGGAAGCGCGACCCTTAGACTTACAAATTTTCTTGCGGTGCTCAAACGCGCAAGAAGGTAAAATCTTGCAAAGCGCCCGGCCGATTGCGTTAGTGAGTCGGATCACTGACAGGTTCACAGGCCATAGATGAATATTTGGAGTGTGTGTCAACAGGTATATTGCAGGGCTTGCAATATATCATTTCGGCACGTTCCAAAATGTCTAGGATATAATGGTATTGAGAGAGAAATAGGCCATCTGTACAGTGACTGACCGACACACCAAGAAAGTGACGAAGATGTCCAAGGTCCTTGGTAGAGAATTCCTACTAAAGTGAAGAAATAGTCCAACGGAGAAGAGTGTCCGAGGAGGCAGTTAGGACAATGTCATCCACGTAGAGGAGCAAATAGACTGTACCATTCCCACGGTGGTAGACAAAAAGTGAGATGTCGGACTTAGTTTCCACAAAGCCGATGGACAGTAAATGGGAAGTAAAACGACTGTACCATGCTTGTGGTGCCTACTTCAGACTATAGAGTGACTTGTTCAGCAAACAGACATAATCCGTACAGGAATGATCTATGAAGCCAGTCAGTTGAGAGCAATAAACTTTCTCGGAGAGGGTGACATGAAGGAAAGCATTCTTCACATCATTGCGAGGAACTCCGAAACATCTTCGACAACAGACCGCCACGATATCCTCCACCCCTCCTGGACGAGCCACTGGCACCACCGTGCTCTTACCTGCCACTTGCTCGGCTTCTATATTTTGCCTTTGCCCTAGAGGCAGCCATGGTATGCTGGAGTTGGTCCTCCTCATCAGCATCACCCGTGTACTCTGAGTATACACTTCGCCTCGCTGGAGAATCTCCAGTTGCTCCTTCTTTCCTCAGCCTCTCCTCTATCTTGTCCTTCTTCTTATCCCTCGTCCTATCTAGCTCACGTTGAAAGTACTCGCGAATGTCCACAGAAACTTTACTATAATGGAGGAAACTCGTACCATGTCCCGCCAAATGCTGCTTCAGTTGGGTCGCACCACCTCCTTTCTTCTCTTTGAGACAATGCTTGCATTGAAATCCAGCACCCAACTTCTCGCCGTACTCTCACACCACGTCGATACGGTCTACCATCTGCTAGTATAAAACAATGAAAGTAAGCATACATACAAATATCACTACCTGACATAATTGAACAAATATTGCTACTTGACATACCTCAATAAATATTGCTAGTAAATACAATTGTACAAATGTTGATACAAAAATATGTCCAAGTAAATATTGCTACGTGACATACTCCAACAAAAAATTGGTACTATAAATTCGTAAACAAATAAAAAGTGAGCATTTCATCATAAACACAGTGGCATTTCATCACGACGTAACAATTCGTACTAAACATGCTCACTGTTTATTCTCTCTACCACTTTCTCTCTCAACAAATATTGATTCAATTCCGGCCCATGCATGGTCATGATGAAATGAACAAAGTGAGCATTTTTAGTACCTAGTGATCATGTCCATGCATGCATGTAGTAGCAAGGAAGTGTAAAATTACTAAATCGGTTGGAATATTTACCTCTTCTCCTGCTTTTCACCTCAACTTAGTGGTTTTCCTACAAAACCGAGAGAAATCCGTTAAAAACCTAGAGAAAACCGACACAAAACCATGAAATTCGCCAGGGCTTCGAAAAATCGCTAAAACCGAGCAATTTTCCAGGCTTATCGAGAGAAAACCGAAGATCCCCATGCGGTTTGACAGCGTACGGTGGCCGGATCTGGTCGGCAGCGACACGGAGTGGAAGGGGAGCGAATGGGGAAAGTGGATGCGCGTTCGAGTTTCTGCTTCAGCCATCATGCGCTCTACTGGCTGTTAACCCTCTCGGGTGGGCCGACCGATCGGGAGTGGGCTAGCTGACCCACAAGTTGCTTGGCCTGTGGGCTCACAGACCGACCTTTTCTTTTCTTTTTTTTGCCTTTTCTATTTACTAGATTTTGAACGGCTCAAAAACAACTCAAAACTTCGTTTTTTCAACCAAAAAAAAATCACACCAGAGGTCATGAAATAATTAATACTAATTTTAGGAATTTTTTGGATAAAATTTTCCAAAATTTTCAAAAATTTTGAATTTGAATTTGAATACAACGGGTAAACCGAGCGATAAACATTATCGAACCGTCGTGGTACGCGATTTTCGAGCGGTTTGCCGCGGTTTTTGCATCCCTGCCTCCAATCAGTGAGTCTAGATGTCGCGTGAAGTCATGTTTCATTTTTCTTTTCCCCCTTCACAAGGTGTGGTGCATGAGAAGGAAACGAAGGCAGGTTCCACAAACTATTGAAACACATGGAAACAATTACTATACACCTAAAATGCGCGAGTTGACGACCAATGAACGCAAATCTATACTCTTTTATAATACACCTAAGCATTCTTTTCTACGTCCGCCCCAAATAATGCACCCCGCTAGAGATGGTCCAATCTTCATGCACCCAGCGAAACGTCCCCAGAAACTTGATTCCATCAAAATTAACCTCTCAGATTTTTCCTCAGCTTTACTCACCCACATCCGATGGCCATTGTTTAATGTGTTTAACTCATCCCTGTAGCCCACAACAGATCTCCCCTCACCTCCAGCATCATCTCAAGGAAAAGGAAACAAATATCCTGGAATTAAGAAAAAGGAAACAAACGTTCTAGAAAAGAAAAAGACTATATATTACGTGTTGGGAAAAGAAAATCGAAAAACAAAGCACTATACTAATAATACTAGTGTATGCTTGATGATTAATGACCGTTTGTAGTTGCTGCAGAAACAAGTGAACGACGCCTTTCAGGTCCTTGGTAGGCACGCACGATACAATTCATTTGTTTCCGCCTTAAACCAGAAACCAAAGACATCCATGGCATTTCTTTTCGACGGCGAGAAAAGGATATCCCTACCTATAGTTACTTGGTTCCTGGCATTGTTGTTGACTGCTACATCGAATTCGCCTTGGGGCATCGTATTTGTACGTACCCGTTCTGGAATCAGCTTCAGCCTGCGCCGTTCCTTCTTAGGTTCATTCGTCACTGAACCTGACAGGTGAGACTCCTCCAATCAAATAGCACAATGACAGGAGAAAACGATGCCTCTTCCAATCATGCGGCCGGTCGTATTTGTACGCTGCTTAGTTTCAGCTCCAACATAAGCACGCAAGCTCGATCAGCGTAGGAACGGAAGCGGCATCGTCCGGGAGATGAACATCGCACGGTTACTAAGCCTTGAGGCTAACCTTTTTAAGTGATTTTTTATTTTTCTATTTTTATCCTTGAGACGTGACTTTAATCGCTACTTTGGTAACTTTGTTTTATTATATACTAATAAAATTATAGTGTTACAAAAATATTTTTAACAATAAATACGATGATATAGTTTTTATGTAATCAACATTAAAGATATTAATGATCAAACTACTTTAGTAGAATTCTGTCACTCGGAAAAGAACGAAGCAAGTAGCAAACAAAGCAGCCCGCGACTATGAGAAGCAGCAGCGAAGGAAGCAACGCAGGGTTCTTGCCATTAAAACCAGCTTCCCGGGGAGGTCGAACGGAAGGGGCAAGGCGCAACCAGGGAAGGTCTCAACTCCTGTCTCCGGCTTTCCCGTTGATCTACTCTCGCCCATCGCACCCTCCCCACTGACATATGGGGTCGATCATAAACGGGGCCCAGTTTCCGTATACGCTAGCTGTCGGCACGCGGGTGTCAGACGATGAGAGGTCGGCGTCAAGGCACGAAAAGTCGTGCGCGCGCGCAGGTGGCTACTCGCCGCAGCGCGCGAGCGAACTCGCGCACCCACGGCCACGACGCTTACGTCGCGTTTTTATTACTCTCAATTATAAGTCGGATTTTTTTTCTTGCTATATAGATAAAAATATATTAAAAATAACTAAATTATTTTTAATTATTATGCTAAGCATTATATTTAATGCACGTATGTATGTAATACAAAGTAAAAATAGATATTTATTAGGATATATAAGAAACATGATACTAATTTTATATCGAAATATGAAATACGTATTATATTTATAAATAAAATTATTTAAAAAATAAGACTTATAAAAGGGAGGAAATATTGTACTATGCGGCTTGACAGAAACCGTCACGGGGCGTTGGAGTCAAACAAAGTCATATCCCCAGTTTGGTTTGTTCTCTAGAGCCGGAAATCTTTTTGCTCATCAAAGTTCCACAAGAATCACATGACGTTACGCGATAAAATTGTACATTACTTCCGTCGCAGGACATTTTCTGCAGGGAAAAATGTTGGCTGTCAAAGTTCCACAAGAAACACAGATTTATCGCGTAAGTAATGTACAACGTTAAATCTGTGTTTTACAAACCGTATTAATGTCTAAAATGAAAACTATGTGTGACCCAATAGAGCAGTATTTTTGTTTTGTATTTGTCGCTTGAAGACGACTTGTCTCTTTTGGCCAGCCCAAGAGGGCAATGCATGGAGAACCTTCTTTTTTATGTCCTCCTGATTTTGTTGGAGTATGTGCATCAAAAGATACAGTTCGTTTTAGGAGTAGTTTGCTAAAGAAGAAAAAAAAAAGGAAAGAAATTTCTTTAGTGCTTGGAGGTTGGAGCTACTACTCTACTCTAATAACTATGCGATTAGTGTCCAGGACCACAAAATCGGTCTCTAAAGCGGTCTAGAATTGACAAATGATTCTTTGATGATGGGCGTTGGTGTGTGATACGCTAGTTCACAGGAACATACGACGTATGATTGGCTGATATACCTGTGTTGAATTAATCCACGGTTCAGATAAGTTCATTGTGGACTAGCTAGCTGAACAATCTTGATTTAGCTCATAAATATTGATAGGCATGTGTCTCCAGTGGCCTAAATACTTAAAAAAAACAATAATACCTAAAGGAAATTAGATATTTTCATAAAATGAAAATAGACACCTAAATTCATGTCAGATATGACTTAGACGATGAAGCCGTGAAGGTGTACATCCACACCCCACCAACTAATACTAGAGACCTAAATACTACTGATCATGTGATAAAGACTCGTTCAATGAAGTCTATGTTGACAATGCATTGACCTATATATGAACCAATTTTCAAGTTATTCCTGTGATCAAATTTTGTTGAAATAATAGTCTTTCTTTTTTCAACTCAACTAGTTTTGTCCGCTACTCCCAGCATCGTCTTTTCTTCGGACATATATTGAAAATTTCAGGAAATAAGGTATTCATAGAGAAAAGCCTTATCACTGTTCATCCTTTTGCCTTCAACAAAATCAAGTTGAGG
The DNA here is from genome assembly GCA_036346275.1 of Otatea glauca. Lineage (NCBI taxonomy): Eukaryota > Viridiplantae > Streptophyta > Magnoliopsida > Poales > Poaceae > Otatea > Otatea glauca. The sequence goes on along the minus strand of CM070711.1, from coordinate 6,565,293 downwards.
CACAAACCTCGTATAGTAAATTGTTACCTTGTGTAAACTGAAGCGTGTAACATGATACATCGATACACAAAATATTATCATTGCGTCATATCTCAATATGAGAACGTGTGGATGTGCTTATATCTAGTGCAAATTACCAGACCAACGAATCATAGTTAGAAAACTATAATACATTATGCAAACTAGGTTAACACTACAGCCGACTTATGCAAATAATTGAAAAACTTCACTGTGATAGACGCGATACGACCTAATCGACGGATAATCAGCTGTTTATGTTGCCAGCCGAACACAGGTGGTTCCACACACAAAAACCAGTGTTAGCAATACCGATTTAGCGTGGAAAACGAAGAACCACTGGTATCAATTTTCGTTGAAAATCGATCAAAAACTGCTAAAAATCGAACGGTTTGCGTCAAACATATTTAAAATCGGCGATCAAACTGTAGCAAAAAATCTCGATTATCGACTGGTATTCAGCAATTATCAGGCAATTTTTACAGAAAATCAGCAACCGAATGGAAAATAAAAAAATCAAGAAAAAATTGGAAAATTTGAAAAAAATGGTGAAAATTTGCAGAAAATCAGAATAAATCCCAATTAATCTACAAAACCCATCAGAGAAATTTCAACAAATTTTCATTTAGTAATTATGGAAAATAAAAGGCAGCAATTAATGAAAAGGAACATAGACGCTATCAGATTTTTATAAAAATTTACAAACTTGATCATGCTCTTAAATTTTAATGGTACCATAAAGAGTTCCCAAGGATCATGTATTAAAATTTTCAAAAATATTGGACTTCATTTAGTATCTCTAGAAAATAAAAAACAGAAGAGTATATACAAAGACAATAGCATTGTCAGAATTTTTTAAAAATACAAAAGTCTGATTATTATCTGAAAATTTTATAGCATAATTAGTATTGCCTTAAGACCTCACACAAGAATTTTCAAAAATATTTGACATATTTTGACAAATTTTTCTAATTTTTACTGATTTATTGCATGGTTTTAGATGCCGAACCAGGTTGATACACTGATAATTACGATATTGGATCGATTATATTGTGATCATTGCACACAACCTCCATTTTTAAACGAGAAAGAGCCCGTAAAACCCAAGCGGCGTGTGGAAATCACCGCGCCGAATTAAATACTCCGCCGCGGCCCCGTCCACGTGTGCCGTCCACCCGCCGCCCGCAAAATACAAAGCGCACCGCTCTCCCTTTTTATAGGCCCCGGGCCCCGGCCTCCCTCTGCCTCCGTCGTCTCCCGTTCCCCTCTCCGCGCGTTCTCTCCCTATCGCAGGAGCTCCGGAGTGTGGACGAAGAGGGAAGCGACCGACCAGCCCTACTGCGCTCCGCTCCATGGAACTCGCCGCCATGCTCTCTGCGAGCACCGCCGCCGCGTCCCCCGCCTCCTCCCTAGTACGCCCGCGCCTCGAGCGCTTTTGCGCCTGGCCCCCTCGTTTTCTCGCTAATCCCGCGCTCGCTCCCGCCTCCGGTGTCTCGCTCGCCGCTCGTTTCGAGTCGTGTAATTTGCAGTTTGGTCCTTGGCGACCTTTGTTGGGGATATGTAAGTAAGCAACCTTGCTTGTTTGTGTTTCTGTCTGGCTCTGCAGTGGAAGCGCGGAGGAGGAGGAGGAGCCGAGGGGGGCAGCGGCAACGGCAACGGCTGCACGAGCTGCAGGGAGGTGCGGAGGAGGGCCGCAGCGGTGACGGTGCGGGCTGCTGCGCCCAGGAGGGTGGAGGCGGTGGCCATGGAGTCAGCCGCGCAGACCGAGAAGGAGGAGATGGCGGCAGCCGGCGGTGGGGTGGAGGACGCGTACGGCGAGGACAGGGCCACCGAGGAGCAGCCCGTCACGCCCTGGGCCTTCTCCGTTGCGAGGTGAGCCGGGCCGGATCGGATCGGATCGCCGTGGGCTGGATCTGGTTGGGGCAGACGTTTCGATGCGTCGATCTAGAACTTTTTTTTGCTGATTTAGTTCAGCGTGTGTGCTGATCTGGGTTAGGTATACTGTTTCGCCCGCGTGATGATTTGGTTAAGCTAATATTTTTGTCCGTTTTTATAGTTTTGACGTGCCCAGAAGTGAAGATGCGTAGGGTTGGTTCTCGCTGTTTTTTTTGTCTGGTTGCTTACTTGACTCGAATCATATCTAATTGCGTAGTGGTTTTTGTGTTTATTCAGTAAATTTCTGTGTCGAGAGGAACTGTCCCTTTCTTTTGTTTGTTTGTGCAATTTCTCGCTGCGTTCCTCTCGTGAACTGTACTGTATAATCCCTTGTTTTAGCTTATGGGTTACCCAGTATTGTTGAAGTTATCTTGATGATCACATCAGAATTTCTAGGATTATTATAATATTTTCAATTAATTCAGAGAATATTATTGGTGGGGATTTGGGGAAAATTTTAATCTGATTTGTGTTACTGCCGGACGGATTTTGAGTAGGTCTCGAGTAGTTGAGCAAAGCAATGAATTGGGTGTTTCATTTTGGTTTCTTCTATGTCTTGCATTCTTGTGGGTATATTCTAATCTGGCCCACCGCAATATTTCCGTGTCTTGTTTTCTTCATTACCCCTGACAGTGAAATTTGACTGCAAGTTGATACTACTAAATTGACAACCATATGGTAAATGATAGCAAATAAAGTTGTTGCTTGACTGAAAGCAAATGAAAACCTGAGCTAGCAGAGGAAGTCAACCACCAATTTGACCATGATAACCAAAAAAACCTGTGCAGCTGTAGAATGATGATCTGGTTGCAAGATTGTTTCATATGAATGAACCACCATAATTCCGTGCAGTGCACCAATTTTTTTCCACCATTTTGAAACAAAATGCTGATGTGATCGGTCTTGCGCAACAGTGGTTACACCCTTCTGAGGGATCCACATCACAACAAGGGCCTCGCCTTTACTGAGAAGGAGCGGGATGCGCACTACTTGCGTGGCCTTCTTCCTCCAGCAGTAGTGTCTCAGGAGCTCCAAGTATGTGCAACTTTCACTAGCTACAATAACCTATAGCTATAATTATTCTGGTCTTCTTTTTTCTAAGCTCTCCATAATGTTTATGTAGGTAAAGAAGATCATGCACAACCTTCGCCAGTACAAGGTCCCTTTGCAGCGCTACATGGCCATGATGGACCTTCAGGTAGCCCAAATTAATCTGATTACTTATGTGAAATATTGAATTGTTCATAATGTAAGAAGATCGACTCTGCAAGGCGGGAAGTGCCTTGTTGTTGAAGATCTGATAAAATCCAACCAACATTTTGATATATTGCAATTAAAATGATATATTGATTGCAACATCGTGCTATGCCTTATGTTTCAGGAGAGGAACGAGAGGCTCTTCTATAAGCTATTAATTGATAATGTGGAGGAGCTGCTCCCTGTGGTTTATACACCTACCGTAGGTGAGGCTTGCCAGAAGTATGGGAGTATATTTAGACACCCACAGGGTTTGTATGTCAGTTTGAAGGACAAGTACGTTTGCCCAGCTTTGCTTGAATTTATAAGAATTATGTATTGCCTGTTGGATTGGGACTGACCGGAGGTGTATTCTAGGGGGAAGGTCCTTGAGGTGCTAAGGAACTGGCCTGAGAGGAACATTCAAGTTATTGTTGTTACTGATGGTGAGCGCATTTTAGGGCTTGGAGATTTGGGTTGTCAGGTATGTTTGTCGAATTAGCTGCTCGCATCAGGAACTTTACTTATATTTGTTGGAATGATCTTCTATAGGGAATGGGAATTCCTGTCGGCAAGCTTTCTCTCTATACGGCCCTTGGAGGAGTTCACCCATCAGCTGTAAGCATTCACATTCACATCCAAGTATGTTTGCTACCAGCAAACTGCAAAAGCAACCAAATTCATCTCAATTTTGCAAATTTCTACTTTGCAGTGCTTACCTATTACAATTGATGTTGGTACTAACAATGAGCAATTGCTTAATGATGAGTTCTACATTGGGCTCCGGCAAAGACGTGCTACTGGCAAGGTATGCACATGTACAAACTTTGCTTGGAGTAATTAAAGTGTTGGCAAAATAACTAACACTTAAGATTTGATCTGTGCATTATCCTCGATGGCAGGAGTACCATGAGCTCATGGAAGAGTTTATGAATGCTGTTAAGCAAATCTATGGTGAGAAAGTTCTCATCCAGGTCTGTCCAAATTCCCAGTAAATTATTTGTTATATATTGATCAGTATTATTATCACAAGAATAGTGAGACTCGATCTTCCTTGTGCCAGTTTGAAGACTTTGCCAATCACAATGCATTTGATTTGCTTGCAAAATATAGCAAGAGTCATCTTGTTTTCAATGATGATATCCAGGTAAACAAACTACTTGCTTTATTTGTGCAGTGATACTTTGTCATACCAGAAGGTTCTTATTGATTCAGTTTCCTTATCCTTCAGTTTTGTTGAATTCTGTATTTATCTGAAATGTATGTATTGCAGGGAACAGCATCTGTGGTCCTTGCAGGTCTGTTATCATCACTGAAGGTGGTCGGTGGAACCCTAGCAGAGCACACTTATCTGTTCCTTGGTGCTGGTGAGGTTAGTGAAAACATCTCTTCGTTTAATTTTTTGCTCCTGGTGAAACGTGATGTATTCTCTGAAACACGTTTGATGATGCATTTGACTGCAGGCTGGAACAGGTATTGCAGAACTTATTGCTCTTGAGATTTCAAAACAGGTAACTAACTATAATGTTTCATAATCTCAATGTGGTGTGGGACAGTTTTAAGCCTGGTGTTTACTGCTAAGGCTTGCTGGTTTTGATCAATTTGTAGACAAAGGCTCCTATTGAGGAGTGCCGCAAGAAGGTTTGGCTGGTCGATTCAAGGGTATGGAGCCAAAGGAAGAAATTTATTGTTGTTAATACAATATCTTCACCTCTACAGTTGACAGCCTGACACTACTATTATATTATATATTTAGGGATTGATTGTTGCCTCCCGAAAAGACTCCCTTCAGCCATTCAAAAAACCTTGGGCACATGAGCATGAACCTTTGATGACCTTGTTAGATGCTGTCCAGGTATTCATTGCTCATGCATATTTAAGATTTTAAGTCGGTGGCTGATGCCTTCACTGAAAATTGTTCTGTTAATGTTGTATTTCATTTATTTCATTGTATTGTTTCTTCGCTCTAGTCCATCAAACCTACGGTGTTGATTGGAACCTCCGGAGTTGGCAGAACTTTCACAAAAGAAGTTGTTGAGGCCATGGCTTCCTTCAACGAGGTAATTTGGACATCTTTGTGCAAGTTGCAATTTTGTTGTATTGCCAACCATGGTTGGCTAACTCGTGATATCAAATCATCTAAATGCAGAGGCCTATCATTTTCTCGCTGTCAAATCCAACATCACACTCTGAATGTACTGCTGAAGAAGCATACAACTGGACCCAGGTGAGCTTTCCCAACACATACAGCTAGGTGCGTACTCATGCAATTTGAAATGCAACAATGAATAATGAAAGATGTTCCTTTTTTGTTTTCTTCTGTACATATGTTGCTGTAGTTGATGTAACATAATTGGATAATTGGCACAAAATAAGGGTTCATTAAAACATGGAAAAAAAAAGTGCATCAAGCTCACTCTGTAGTGTGACTTATGCAAATGCATCTCCATCCTTGTAGGATCGTGCAGTGTTTGCCAGCGGCAGTCCATTTGACCCGGTGGAGCGCAATGGAAAGATTCTTGTGCCTGGCCAGGTATTACTTGTTTTTAAAACTTTTCCAAGCAAAGTAGTAACTTGCTGATAAAAAAAATTGCTAAGTCAAATGAGAAGTTCTTCATCCCTAATTGACCGAGCTACTCCTAACAGGCAAACAATGCTTACATTTTCCCTGGACTTGGCCTTGGGGTCGTGATCTCTGGAGCAACCCGTGTCCATGAGGACATGCTTCTTGCTGCCTGTAAGTACCTTCAAAGTGAACTGAAGAACAGACAAACTTTCTGTTGTTCATCACTGCCAACTACGGAGCATTCACCCCTGAAAAAGTGCTCTTCATATTGTGGGAGGTTTAGGATCGTACTTCCGTCGCAACTAAATCCATGTTTCATTCCCTTAAACAGCGGAAGCGCTAGCTGAACAGGCCACTCAGGAGAACTTCGACAAGGGGTCCATCTTCCCGCCCTTCACAAACATCAGAAAGATATCCGCGCGCATTGCCGCTAGTGTGGCTGCAAAAGCCTATGAACTTGGTATGTTCTTCCAACACCTCACCTCTATGGGCATCACACATCATTCCGTATCCATTCAGGTCCCTTGCAAAACCTGTGGCGTTTGACATCGCCTATCTTCCTCTGCAGGTTTGGCGACCCGGCTGCCTCGCCCTAAAGATTTGGAGAAATATGCAGAGAGCTGCATGTACACCCCCGTCTATCGCAATTACCGGTAAGGCTGCGGAGATCCATTTTGCAGTAACAAAACCTACCAAATGCAGGACGCTGCGATGTTGTCGTCCTAGCTGTCGCTGCTGCTGCAGCCTGCAGCAGCTGGACATCTTGCCTGTATACATATATCATGTCTGTTGTAACGCGACGGGAGCAAGTTGAGCAAACGTCTTGTGTACCAGTGTTTGTTATTCTTTTCACTCGATTATAACGAGTGTAATAAGCACATATAGTTCCAATTCTCACAGCAATGGGCAGTTTAAGAGCCTAAACTATATCTGAAAATCTATGCAAATCAGTTTGTAAAATCCACAAGTCGCAAAGCGTCAAGAAAATCCGGATGATAACAAGTCTCGCGCAGCCTTAAGTTGCAAATGCACCTGCACATCATATGCAATGAGGTGCCGACTAGAACCTAGTGAAGGCTCTGTGTTTATGAAACAGATACCACAACCATTGCTAAATTCAACCTACACTCGCGGCGATTGTGTACGCACTTGTTTTCGAGAGAAAATATCACCATAAATAGCGCCACATGAATTATTGGACAGAGCAGATCCCTAACGAGATTTCGACGTTCGCGATAACTTGGCATCACGCATTCCCCAAAGTTTTTGGCGTATGACACGCCACGCGGGCGGGACGAATCTCCACCACAACAAACGGTGCTGGTGTATCAAACAGATGCAGACGGCAGAATTATCCAGATGTTCACTGCAGTCCAATCGAAAGCTACATCGGCAAAAGCAAAAGGCAGCTGGATAGCGAAAAGCATAAACTCTGAAACTTCTACACACACAAAGAAGGCCATTGTCCTCTTCATGAACAATGACATCTGTGAAACTATGGTTATACTTGTATTATTAGGCTATTAGCACAATAGTACATTACCATCGTCCATCCTACCGTATTATTGCAAGTTACATGTGATGATGGATAGGTGAAAGGACAGAACAGAAGAGGGCAAAAAGTAGGGCATCTTTTAGGCCTTGCTATTGCTATAGGAGTTCAGATCTGCATGTGTGTCCTTGTACCGCTGGGATAGGTATGCGGAGCAAGTTATTGGAGGGAACCTGATCAAACAATGAAATTGCAAACATTTACTTTAGAGTACCGAGCCTGATGAGATGAATGAAGTACTGCACATGATCAACTTTAGATATCACAAGGAGCTAAAACTTACTTTGGACCATTTTTTTCAGATTTGCAGGTTGGCAGGCACTCAACTATGCAGTCATGGCTTGGTTCCACGAAGTAGGCGATCTGTTCCAAGCAAGGAAAATACAATGATTAAAACGAACTTCTTTATCGTAAAATCAGATTATTTTCATAAATTTAAATGAGAGGAACTTACAGAGTAGCGTTCTCGTCCATCAAGGAGCACTCGATGCAAAGTTGACCTACAAGTGCGGAAACAATTGTATTGTATGATGAGAAAACAATAATAAGCAAACCATACAAAACATTTTTACTAGATAATTTTTTCCAAAACTACCAGCTTGCTCTGGAAGCAAGAAAGTTTGATGTTCCCAAAAATAAACAAGCAACAACTATACTCCAATGCTGGTAAGAAAAGACCTAAGAACATGCTTTAAGAGATAGATTGGCCTACCTGAAAATGCAGTTACTCCACCGTTCGAGCATATCACCAAGATTGACAATAAAGGCTCTGGAAAGTAAAGAGGCCAAACATGTGAGGATGTTCATCCAACAATTGGCATACATCTAACTAATTAGATTAACAGGCTTACCCCTTCACAGGAGCTACATATTCCCATACTTGAGGCTGGGCATTCCTGTCCTTGCAGATCTACAGAAGAAAATCGTAGTTAAAACAAACTCAAGACAAATACAGGAAAAAGTGTTGCTATAAGGCATATTACTTGAAGGCCGACTACATCATCAGTTGCTAAGAGGGTAATCAGGCCATAATCAGAATGTGCTCCTGCTCCATATACGCCCTCTGCAGGATTTGACACTTGACCTGATGATAAAAAGGACATCAAACGATAGAATGTCAAGTTTTCTTGTGGAATAAGTGTCATTTGACTCGAAGAAATGACCTGTTTTTTGTCCACCTTCGTAGTGCAGGAGCCTTAATGTGGCTATAGGTTTGCCAAGCATTTCGGGTCTATCAAAGAAGTCCACGTCTAGGTCCAAAGCAAGAGCAATGATCCTTGCAACTGATTTTGCCACTCTCCTGAAATGCTTCGAATGAGGATCAAATCAGAATAGTATGACCTTCAATCCATGAAATAAAACATCATTAACAAACTTCAATGGACTACTGACAGACACATCTAAAAGAGATTCATTTTTATACTTGGAAGTGAACTATCTAGCTGCAGTGTAAGGCGCATTACACCACTTAAGAAATCCTTGGCAATTAAGTTATTTACAACTTCTTGGATCATCATTAATCACTTTGACTATCTTAAGTTAGCAAAGGAACTGTCATTTCTAGGTTCAAGGCATGATAAACTTACAATGCCTCCATATGATATTGCTCCATGATCTCCCTCCATTTGGGCAATACTTCTGAAAGAACAGAAGGAAAAATGTATGCCAAATAGGTAAATAAGACCATGTAATCTCACGATTTTTTTTCTTTCACGTTAAGGCATAAAAAATAAACATCTCTTAGGTGGAAAACGCTTACATACAATATTTGAGCTGCAAGAAGATATTCAATGTGTCTATTGTTAATTAGTGTCACCAAGTTTCAAGCACAGGATACAATGGAACATGTTAGATACAACATCTTGTTATTCATTAATCATTCGGTTCTAGAAGAGTCCTTTTTAAGAACATGTCTTGACAATGAAAACAACTTACCTTCAGAAGGCCACTGATTTGGACCATAAAATGGTTTCATTGCTTCTGGATCATCTGCAGGTACCTCAACTCCAATGTAATAACCTTCCTTATAGTCACCTGAAAACAGAGTATAAGTTGGAATTGTAAGAATGCAACAAACCTGGAACTGAAAATTCACAAGATATAAACCAAGTAAATCCAGAATGAAAAGTGATTTACTCGAGATAAATGTCCATGCAGAACTATTTCCTAGTTCTATCACCTCTTATTTTGAAATTACTCTTGCTACCAACCTTAATAACTCGTTGAATTCTCATCCAGGAGAGTGATGAAAAAATTGTAGAGGCCCTAAACAATTTCAGCATAGCTACTAGGTACCATGTTGATGAGTAAAACAAGAGAGCAAATTCAGGTCAAGCAACAAATTTTGGAGTCAAATAGATTACCATTCACTTGATTTTCCGGATCAAGAGTCTCATCTAGCATGGGTGTATACCCTCGATTCTTCTCGTTTCGGAGAAGCTTCATTTTCTCACTGGTAGGAAGGCCAAAGAACTTCTTGCTCTGGGCAAAAACGACATCCATTAGCTCCTGGCTTATTCCATGATCCACCACATAGAAGAAGCCTGAATCCAGACACGCCTGAGAAAAAAAAAATGAAACATTTAGTTTTGAAAACAGTACAGTTCAAAACTTTTAAAAGAAATAGAGCCAGCAGAACACAATGGCCATGTTTTCAACACTAAGTGCCACAAAGGATCGCATCATAAGAATGGGTAGTGATACATTTCTTGTAATGGCAAATCATGGAATGTAACTGCAGAACAAGACCATAGTTTGCAATAGCTGAAATTTAACACGAGGGCGATCAGCTTCTAGCCATGTAAACCGTAATATGATGGGAAGTAAAAGAACAAAGCTATAGGATCTTCACACATAAAAGTTAAAGGTATTATATGCTATGGATTTTAGTGGCCAGTGACTAAACTATTGCTACTCAAGAGTCAAGACAATATGGCACAGATGAACTAATAATATTGGCATTTAACTAATGTACAACAAGAAAAATTCCATAAACCATGGTATACTTTGATGATCTACTTCTAAAACTGGGAATACCAATATAACACACGTCATATTGATCGCTGCCTTCAAAATAACATGGACAGTTGGACACCTACCCCTTAACAGAATATGCATTTCAATATTTTATACAGAGCTTGGTTCCAAGAGCTGATTTTGGCTTCAGGCCTCAGGGATTCTTCTTGGAAAATGTATACTGCTAGAAATAGTTTATCCAAGTACTCCTAATATTCCACATAATGAAGTGGACCAAATATATGTCCTTGGGCATGCAGCCTTTTCTGGTAAAATATTAAACAGCCTAACAAAATGTAAGACCGGCAACATAATCTTTTAATGATCCTTGGTTCCCAAATGCAGCAAACATCTCTTCAAAAAAAAAAGCATCAAACTTGGCGGCATAATTAGATCATGTACGAGGTCAAAGCAGCAATTGACAAATGACAGTACGATTCAATACTAGTACAATATTTTGAAGACGGCATAACCACTAGAATAGCCAAAACAGGGGCAAAGCCCATGCTTTTGTAGAACTTATGCGTTAACGGCAATCTATTAACCTGCCTTCGAACAACAAAAGAACCATCGGTTGCTACCCTCTTACAAAAATTGAAAAGAAAATGACGAACATGCTCTACTAAAACAATAAATTAGCTCTGACTACAGATAAATAACCAAAGCAGGTAGAAAATTTGACCGTGATCGTATTTCTCGAGAAAGAAGGTTTACAAGCTTTCCGCTATGCAAACATCTAGGCATGCCCATAAACCTATGGACTAAAATTCGCGATTATCAAGAAAAGAACTGAGGACCTGCTTGAGGAGTGAGACCGATTTCTGGATGTCCGGGTCCGCTAGGCTGATGCGGTTCAGGTTCGTCCTCGAGATCGAGTTCTCCATGCCGTTCTCTCCCTCTAACCTCTCTTTCTTGGATTTGCTCTCTTCTGCTTCCTGGTTGCTACTGCCTCTCCTCAACACTTCTCTCGTAGCCTCCTTGATTTGTACCCGCGGTGTCTAGGCGCCTCGTTTCTTGATGCGCGCGGCGCAGATGCTGGAATCGCTGAATTGGAGACGCATGATGAATGATGCTATATAGGGTGGAGGCTGCAGAGTTGGTGGAAATTTGGAAAAAGAGAAAAGGTTGCCAAAGCCAAAAGGACAAAGCGAAGGGATCTCTCTCTCTCTCTTCAATTATGAGCGTCTCTTTCCTCCTTATATAACATTAAGCACTTCGTTTTTTTGACGGCATCAGGAATCTACTCCTCTAATCAACTATGGATGGGTCGTATTTGATGGCAGCGAATTTTCTTTGGTCTTCTCTGGAAAAGGACCGGCCAGAGAAGATGATAATGATATTGCCATGCTAGCTTTTGATCTGAACGATGAAGTGGCACGAACGAATTTTATTAAATATATATTTTTACTATAGGGGAGCTCTATTGTGCGCACGTATGCTGTATAGATACAGGCCACCTAGCTCCCTGCGGATGCTGCCCTTGCGCGGCCCACTCGACCATCGTGCTCGCAATTAGAGGTGGTACTAGGCTAGGCCATTTTAGGTTGGTACGAGGCACATTCGGCATAGCTCGATCCATGGTTCGGTATGTAACTGTTCTAAAAAGGATGGACCGGGTTGGCACGGTTGCCTGGGCTGTGTCGGGCCTGCCAATCGGGCAAAGTGGGCGGCCCGGCTCGACTTGGTCCGAAACAACATGTTCGTGCCCGGGCATGGCACGCTCGACGACGGCATGTCGGCCCGTACGCCACACGGCTTGCAATAGGGCCCACGGCAGCGCGTGCGGCACGCGGCCAGGCCAGCGGAGAGGAAGACGCCGAGCCGCAGGGGAGTCGCCTTGCATGGGAGGGAGGAGAGCGGCCGGCGGGGGAACCTATGGGTCGCGAGAGGCCGTGGTGACGGGAACCTAGGGGCCCGCGGGGGAGCTTGAGCCGGCGTGGGGAGGGGAGCGGGGGCGGGGCCCGAGGGGGCGCTCATGCTGTCGGGTAGTCGGGGAGGGAGTCGACAGGGAGGGAGGGGGGTTCGCAGGGGAGCAGGGAGGGAGGGGCCGTCGATGACCGACCGGGAGGGAGGGCGACGCGAGCGAATGGAGGGAGAGGGCGGTGCCAAAAGGGGGTGTCGGCTGGATAAGGATGGCTAGAGGAAGAAAAGAAAGGGAGAGGAAGAAAAAAGAGAAAAAGAAGAGGGGAAAAAGAAAAAAAAGAAAAGATTAAAAAAATCAATTCGAGTAAATATTTTTTCTTTTTTTATAGGCAAATTAAACCCATTAATAGAGTTTTATCGTGAATTGGATTAAATCTATTATACTGACAAATGTAGGTACCAATTTTGTAATTTGTTATTCAACTGGTTCGACAACCACTCCCTCCCTCCAATTCTCTGTGTCACTCTCACTCTCTCAGTCCCTCTCTCTCCCTTCGATTCTCTATGTCACTCTCTCTCCCTCTGACTATCTATGTCACTATCTCTGGCTCACTCTCACTCTCTCAGTCCCTCTCTCTCCCTCCGACTTTCTATGTCACTCTCTTAGTCTCTTTCTCTCCCTTCGACTCTCTGTGTCACTTTCTTTGGCTCACTCTCTCTCTATCCCACCGACTCTCTATATCACTCCCTCCCTCCGACTCTCTGTGTCACTCTCTCTGGCTCACACTCACTCTCTCAGTCCCTCTCTCTCCCCCTTTCCTCGGTCAGCACTGCGCCTACCTATCTCCACTCTTATCGCTGGCTTCGTTGCTCGTTCGCTCATCGCTATCTCCCTCTCGTCGTGGTAGCCTCTCTTTTGTCTTTCTTGCTAGTTGTGCCACACTACCGAATGTAACATTCCAGAATTATACTTATAAAAATAAAAAAGTTATTATTAACTTTTTTAAAATATTATTTTTTGACTTTTATTGAATTTCTAAGAATGATTCGATTTTTTTTATTTTTTCCTTAATTTTTCAGAATTTTAAAACACATTTTTTAGAAATTTAAAAGTAATTTAATAAAAAAATAAAAAAATTATATTAGAAAAAATTAAGTTCAAAATAACTTCGAGAATTTCTGTGAATTTTTCCCAAAAATTTCAACTATATTTGATATTATCTAAAAGCCTTTTTAGATTTTAGTAGTTATTTAAAATAAAAATTATATCAATATAAGGTAGAAATAATTTTTGTAAGTTCAAAAGGACCGAATTAAATTATCTGAATTTTCTAGAATTTTTGGTGTTGTTCTATTATTTTTCCAAGATAAAAAGAATCCTCAACATTTAAAAAGTATTTACTATATTGTATACTGTAAAAATATAATTTTATTTAATTCATGCTTTTATTGCTGAAACCGGTATCTCTTCAATTTCCCAGATTTAATAGAATTTATTGGCTAATTCTTGGATTTAATATGAATTTTTTGTAGTAAAATAATTGTTTTCAAAATTAGTTAATTTGGAAATAAATAAAAACACTGTTCATCCAATCCCCAATCTACTTCTCCGGCCCACCCGTTAGGTACAGTAAACCCAAAACAGTCTAACTCGCATTAAAAATCCACCTGTTTCATCATTTAACTTCGGCGATCTCGGTTACTATTTGGGCCATAACTCTGGGGAGCGTTTATTGACGATCCGCTGGTCCGATTGCCCTATATATTTATCCACAGATTTATCTCCTCATTTATCACATCCTCATCTTTGAATTTTTTGCAATCCATCCACTGGATCTACCTATATAAACTGTTCTTTTCAAACTCCGGCGAACTTTCGAAGAGCTCTTTCGACCTCCATTCGGCCTAAAATTTTTACTGGAGCTTCCTCTCGGTGTCTTATACATTGCATAAAACCAGAGTTGTAAAATTCCCACTGGAGCACGGCTGGCAACCATTTCTTCTCCAAGTCCGGTGAGAGGTCATTTTTGGAATTTCAGCATTTTATATGAAATTCAAAAGGTCCGATCTTCGTCATTTTAAGTCCGATTGGCCTTATTTTTATTCCTAAATTCATATAAAATTATAACATATCTATTTATACCAATTTTTATTTCATTTGAATTTATTTGGATTTTATTTGAATTTGGTTGATTTTTAATGTATAGTTTTCGGAGAGCCAAAAGGACTTGCTACCGACGATCTTGATCACCTTCCCTTCGATCTAGGCAAGTTGCATGTCTTGACCATAATTTATCTCATTTTTTAATTATAATTTGTTTTAAATGTAATTGCGAGCATTAATTGTATCAAATATAGTTTAAACCCAGTTCAAAATGACTAGTTACACCGAGATTGATTTATATCCATATTTGTAAATTTGATTCCATTATACCATTAAAACCTTAAGATTATCCTTTTAGATATATTATAATAATCAAAATATTTAGAGAAATGCTTAGACTTTCTGTGAGGGATCGGTACCCTCGCCACATGTAAGCGTCCCCCCGGGGCCTCGTGGCGGCTTTTCCGCGGGCCCGGGGGCTCATCTCCGACCTGGGAGGTACTGTCCCGATGCTCGGGCTCGGGACCAACGAGCTCGGGCATAAGCACAAGGGCAGGCACCATCCCCCTCAACCTCGACACCTCTACGCCCTTCAGAGAAAAAGACATCTGTAAACATTTTATTTATCTCGTGTAAAAACTCTCCCCTGCGTGGGAATCAGCGCTCTACCTGCCCCTGCGTGGGAACTAGGGTCCAACAGCTCCCATCAAGCTCTCAACGAATATTGACGCCTCTCGTCAGCCCCCGTCAACTCGTCACGGGCTCCTGACGTCAGCCTCGGGACCAAGCAGCAAGGCTCCCGAAGGGCTACAAAAGCAACGGATCGCCCCGACCAAAGAGGGGACGAGACCACGACACGGTACGAGACTACCAGAAGACACACAGAACACGCAACACACACCAAGAAAAACAACACCGCAGAGCGGCCCTTGGCTTGAGCCCTGTTTGTATTCTCCCACAGAATCGCATATACACCTTTCGCCTCAGGGCAAGAGTGGAGTAGATATGTTACCCGACCTCGGGGGCTCGAACCAGTATAAACCTCGTGTCCGGTGTTTCTTCCCCGACGATCTTTCCGCGACGCTTGGCGCCTCCGAATGAGCACGACTTCGAGACCCGCTCCCGAACGATCTCCTTGCATCCCCCCTTTTTGCGGTCAATGATCCCGCACTTTCTTAGAATCGAAATTAGGATTTTTGGGAATTTGTGCCAAATAAAATCTGTTAAAGTAAAACTATGCTTTGAATGCTATGAAAAGTTTTGACATAAAATGAAAATGTGGGTTTAGACAGGGCGAGAATGGTTGACTTGTGGTCTTTGGGTTTGCTGAAAAGCTCGCCTAGTCAATTAAGGACTGGTGTGTGAGCTACAAAATGTAAAGCGCAACTGTGCTACCACAAGTGTGGTATGGGACAGACCTGGCTAATTAATTTGCAAAGTACCAATATCAGTTGTGCCATTTGTTTGTTTGAGTGGCGCAAGAGGGGTCTTCTGGACTAGGCTTTCTAACCCTACCAGCGGTGGAACCTTAGCGGGCATGACTGCTTGGGATGGCGCATTGTAAAGGTCTTGTCATGATCTCTCTACCGCACACCTAAGCAAGTGTGTTAATAGCTTGGTAACAAGAGATGATCATATATTGTGGGTAAAATTGTACAACCACTGCAGAGTTTTAACCAATCGATTAGCCACACCCGCGATCATGGCATGCCGAGCAAGTCTTTCACGGATCAGATTTTGATGTTTTCGAAAACAAGTTCAGAAAAGTGAATTTTAGGTGGATTAATTCCAATGTGGGAAAGTTGGTATAGTTCCAAGATGGATTCCTATGCTAAAAGTTGTTAAAAAGAAATTATTTATTAATTAAAATTGTAACATTAAAAAATATTTATAATATTGAAAAATTTGCTTTATGCAAAAATTGAACCGTATAACCTTCCTTTGTTAGCCCTACTTTAAAAATGTATCTCCTATGTAACCTGTGAGTACTTTCAGTACTAACCCTTGCTTTGTTGTTGTTTTTATAGGAGTATCCCTACGATGGTGAGGACCAGGATAGCTAAGCTGCTGCCCAGTTGATTGTCTGCGGCAATTCTATTGGGCTATACTACTGGTTTTATTCTGCTTTCGTTGTAATATTTTATTTGGCATGTGTGCTATATTTATTGTAAACTCTGATTATTAATAAAGTGCGTTGGATATGTTATGCTATCATCTTTGCTGTGTGTACTAGCTTTTCTTGGACTAGTACAGAATACACAGAGGATTTCAAAAGTGTTTTTCCAGGGTTCGACACTGAATAAGTAACTGATAAACATTTGTTAAAATATAGAGAACTGAACTAGTTGCAGATGAACTTAATTTGTAGTACAACGAACAAAGTTTTATGTTGGATGCTTGTACCTAGTTTAGCACTGGTGTACTGAGTTTTATGTACTAACCTGACATTTTTTCTTCATAGATCAAATATGAGTATTGCACATATTATATACATCTATTTCATGCCTTAGCAAAAAGAATACGCACATCCTTTTGAGCTGCCATTATAGAGTAAGAAAGTGGTATTTCTTCGTGATTAGGCTAAGCTAATATATTCTTCTTATCTCTCAAGATGTAGATAATGCTGTGAAGCACTTTATAAGACATATTTTGAGTGATGAGTTTTTCTTACAATTTCCAAATTGATTTACTTCTGTTTCTTGATGGAACTGTAGAACAATATCTTCATTACTTGAATACATGTGCTTGTTCTGGTTCTTGTTTAATATCTTCATTACTTGAATTCAATGCTCGTTCTTGTTTAATACGTCCTTTTCCTTGTTTTTAGTTTTCAAATATTATATTTTCGATGCTCTTGTACCTCTTCCTTGGTGTTGATTTGTTTCGGATACTCTTTGCTTTGTGAGGCATTGTGTAAAGCTGTTAGACTAGAAAGAACCAGTCATTATTTATATTTTGTCATTGTATTTGCATTTCAAACAGTAGCAAGAGATTAATATCCAGGTCCAGGGTAAGACTGACCTAGCCCATTCCCTCCCCTACATATACTACTGGTAGTGTTCTGTTTGATGTTAAAAAAAGCCAGAGTAAAAATATTGGGTAGTTGATATTGGCTCTTTATTTTTCTTTCTAGAGGTTTGTTAGTTATTATGTCTTATGTTCTATTTTGAATTCTTTTGAGCTCTTGCCTTCCTATAAGATCTGATACCATCTCCTTTTGGGCCCAGACATTTCAGAATATATCTCCTTTGGTAATTGGAGCAACAACTTCATCTTGGGTTTGAGCTGAAATATTGGAGTTAAACTTTGAATTGCATATGAACTAAAAGGTGAAAAGTCTTCCCTTCACTCTTTACAACATCTAATTTTATCTTTGTTTAGTTAATCTTCTTGTAGTGTGGTGTATTGTGTTGTAGTATTGGTCGTGCCCCTCACCAACCCAGCCGCCATCTGCCATTCATTCTAGCACATCATCCCCTCTGTGTGACACCGTCGTCATTGAGTAGGGAGACCGGATCCAGGTGCTATCATTGTTTCTGAATGTACAACCAGTTCAACATATTCTTGACAGTATGTTAGTGCATTGCGTCTTGTCCATTATCTTAAATATCCTATGTGCTCCTGGAAGTTGATTCTCTGTCAAAATGTCACTGGATGATTAATTTGTCCTGTGTGATCATAGAAGTTAGATCCAATGGTGTTAGATCCAAATTTTTCCTACAACGCGTCATGTTCTGAATCCTTCGCTCCCACCGAGGACATCCATTACCAGGTAGTAGCTGCTGCTATCAAGTGTTACGTGATTTTTCAATCAGTTCTTTGGAGTGAGAATTTGTTAAAACTTGAAACCTTATATTTAAAAAAAAGTTCTTTGATTTCCTTGCATATCATGCATTTCACCCAAAATTATTCCATTTCAGATGTCTACTGTGAAAGAAGGGGCTAAACAAGAAATTGATGCTGAGAAGAGGGGTCGTAATTCTATTGCTCATAAGTTGTTGCAGTATCCAGACTTCTAGTAGTATGCCTTTTGTGTGCATGCATATTTTGCAGGATGCTAATTACGCTCATTCTGTCACTCAAATTTGGTTGTGGTGACATTGGTTGCTAACTACTGTTTTTCTCATTTTTTTGTAGGCCGTACTGCTGGACCATTTCAATGCAATCAAGTCATCGTTGCATCATTGTATGGTCAGTAGTTGGAGTGTGGTTATCTTGAGAGAAGATGATACAATTATGTGTATGCTTAACAAGAAACAAATGCATGTCCCATGTCTTTGATTTCCACGGTAATACAATATTAGATCTTAGTATTCATGTCCAACAACTCTTTCCACGATGGTGTCAACCAGTGCCAATGAACTGAGCAGTCGCTCCCATTGGTGAGTATCTTCAAGTTTTATCACTTGTATAGTTACCTTATAAATAATTCAGATCATACATTGGAACATGCTGCCAGTTTTCAATATTCATTCTTGATAATTGTTAATTAGAATTAAATTATCTATTTGACATATGTAGTTAGATTGCTAGCAAAGATGGTTGGTGTGTGACCTAATAGTATTTTTGTCCCATGAGCATTTGGCATATCTTGCTCTCTAGCCTCTGCCATCTGATGGCCTGCAAATCTGGAATTTGTCTCGATAGTTGTTGTATCACCTTGGTTTTGTGCTTCCTTCAATGCTTTGGTACTATATATTGCACATATGGATAATGGGACATAAATATTTTCACTAGACTAATGATGACCAGATATTTATACAATGGCTAAGTGTTGTCATCGAGATTTTATTTTCTGTTAATCTGTTATTCATAATGCCTTCAATGATGGAATTAGGGTTAACGAGCAGTAATTTGCTATCTTTCTATATTGTGATCATCAGTTATATATATGTGTAGTTTAGAGGGTTTTCTATGCACTTGCTTGGTTAATTTCACACTACCATTTATGCTCAACCGGATAATGAAATTAGTTTATCTATCATATGCATATATGTATGAATTTGACACTGAAGCATCCCTAATTCATTTGTTTATCGGGACTAGCTCTTATGCGTTGTGCGTAACACAAGCATATCTTAATTGTACGATGAACCATACTAGCTAAATGTGTAGATCTGTGTTGGTTTCTTAGGAACCATGAGTACTAGTTGTATGAATTTCTAGTGTAATGTGTGTGCCATTGCCAAGTAAGATTGAACATAGTGAAGCTAGGTCTGTACCCACTCCTAAATTACCATATAGTGCCTGCTATTAGATGGCAAAATAGAGTTAAAGATGTGATGGACACCACATCACAATAGGTTCTTATCTCATAACCAATTGTGACGTGCCCCACATCATAATCGATTCTGAGTTAAGAACCGATTGTGATGACACCATATCTCTATCGGGCGAAAACCGACTGTAATAGCGTCTCCTCATCACTGTTTAACGACTTTGTATCGCCACCAAAACCAACCAAGATGACAAAAAAGAACCAATTATGATGGACACGCTCCTCACGTCCCGGCCAAAGGAGCAAGCGCTCGGCCTCATGGCCAAGTGCTTTGGAAGCTCTGCCTGCGTACCATGATGTTGAACTGAAAGAGGAAGGTAGTAGTCACATATCGGCCCACATGTCCACAACCACCGCATATGGCCCAACTTGGCGACTAAGGCCCACCCCACCGGTCAGTAATCTCCAAGAAGGAAAAGGAGGGTCGACGAGGAATTGGGGAATTTTTTTCTTTAATATTTCTTTTTTAAATTTTTTTCAAAACTAGGCGCCGGGGTGAAAATTTTCCACTTTTGGGCCCCTATCGCCCCAACACTGGGCGACAGGTGCCAGCCTCGACGGCCATTTAACGGTGCACAGTCCTGTCGCCCAAGTATGGGGCGACAGGACTGATTTTTTTTTGTAATTTTAATTCCTAAATTCATTTTCGAGAATAATCAATACGAGAAAAATAACGGAAATGGTCATAGTACTGATATACTTTAATATTTTATATCTTTAAACAGTTAATACCTCTTAGTATTGATTAGAAATAAATTTTAATGAAAATACCGATCTTTAAGTACGTGATACCTCTTAGTATTGATTTACTGTAATTTTTTGTATGTATTGGGCAAAATATACGATAAGTTGAAAGCACTAATCTTTAAATTATTAATACCTGTTAGTATCGATTTACTGACATATGTTATATTTAAATGACTCGAAGTCGTATCTTTCGTAGGAAGTCGGAAGTGAGCCTTTATCTCGTCAATCGCGTGCGCGGTACCACCGCGCCCGACTACATCCGATGTGCGCCGCGCAATGATCCCACGCGCATGGTATATTAAGGCTATTAAAATCTCGAGAACTACCGTTAAATGTCGTCGCATTACTAGAAAGGTCCAACTAGAATAAGATAAATTTTAAAATATTAATTCATATATAAGCATTTGCATTACGTTGTGAAAAGTACGATGTGTCGTGCAAATTTAAATTGTATAAATCAATTTTACTTAAAGGCCACATAGTGTGTCATGAACAAACTATACGAACCATGGCTCGAAAAATCCTGAAATAAATATGTCTTGTTCGTAGGGTGATAGGTGTCCCATTTTTCCAAAAAATTTTAGGAATGAGCTCAGTTGAATAAACCAAATGATTGTAAGTAGCCTCACTTGCATGACATACTGAAGCCTTTTCAGCAGCCCGCGAAATATCATGTTCAAATGTAATTTGTAGGGAGAACGGCCCAGGTTTGCTCTTCGATATATGCAGTACCATATGACGGGAAATATTTTATTTACACCTTGCTTTGCATATTAATCCTGCCAGTGCAATAACCCAAAGTATTATGGTCGAGGCAACAATGAAACGCTTAAGCCTTTTCGGCAGCACGCGAAATATCATAACGAAGGTCAAATCGTAGGTTACTGCAGAAAATAAGGTAGGCCACACCCTTTATTACGGCTTAAAACTGGAAGGAGTACCACGAGCAAGGAAAATAAAAGTTAAAACTAGACGTCTATTGAGTGCTTCGAGGCCACTTCCCATTCGCCCATGCCTCCGGTGGGGCATCTCTGGCACGCCGCGCCCTCTCTCGTTTCCTCTCTCTGTCGGCCTCCTTCTCCTCCGCTTCCTTCCTACGTGCCTCCTCGCGTGCGGCATCGCGCTGCTCTTGAAGCTGCCGCGTGAACTCCTCCTGCCGGTTGGCTTGGTCAAGAAGCCGTTGGTCGTCGGGGTTGATCTCCGTATCAAACCACTGCTCAAATTCACACAGTGGCGGAGGTGACTGCATGAAACGTAAATTAGCAAAGTTTCATTCACAAATATTACATAACCCATACGATTGTTACCATGTGGCGATCCTTTAGGCTCTTCTCCGGCGGATC
The DNA here is from genome assembly GCA_036346275.1 of Otatea glauca. Classification (NCBI taxonomy): domain Eukaryota; kingdom Viridiplantae; phylum Streptophyta; class Magnoliopsida; order Poales; family Poaceae; genus Otatea; species Otatea glauca. The sequence goes on along the minus strand of CM070711.1, from coordinate 6,543,636 downwards.
AAAGGCGTAGTTGCGGCACTTCCAATACCTTCTCTTCCAAGTTGGAATTTCCCAAGAGCGAAAAAGCCAGCAAGAATCTTCGCACATACACATGGGTGCTACAACTCCACGAGGTAGGAAGAGATCTTGGTACGCTAAATTGCGCGGGCATGCACTTGCTTCTTCCTTTGCTTTCTCCTTTCCCTTTGCACTTGCACGCCTCGTCATTTTCGATTGATCCTGAATTTTTTTCTCCCTCCTTCCGTCCTCTCTTCTATTCTTTCTTCCTCTCTCGCTGTCGTCTTTGCGAGACCGCGAGTGAGAACGAATGTTATAAAGGGCAGATATCGTCAGGGTATGGAGCGATCGCCCCAACTAGAGGTGATAGGTGCACCGAGGCATTAGTGTGTTGTCACGTCGTGTGGCAAAGGCAAAGCAATCTCCGCACAATTAATAAAACATACATGGATTTGCACAATTTAAAGTGATAAGGCACTCATGTTACTAACTCAGACAGTTATACAATATGCTGTTGAACGTAAAGGCATTACAAAAATACGTCCATACAACTAGTCAATCATGGCCTCGCTTCCTGATCTGGCCCATGGGGTACGTGAGTGGTGACGACGAACGGACGTCCCTCCTAGGCTGGCCCTGCGGCGCAGGGGTAGAGTGGTGTGGCGGCGACCCGGGCGTGTCCTGTGGCGGCGCTCCCGAGAGCTGAGAGGGGGCGAGGTAGTCGGTCGACAGGTACTCCTCCAGGTCGAACTCGACGTCCGCAGGGTCGTCGAAACCACCCTGGGGTTCTGCTGGGGCGCGAGACGACGAGGGAGGCTCCTCAGCCCACTGTCCCCACTGCTGCTGCGTGGGTGCGTAACAAGGAACCGCCGGGGTTGGGTGAGACGAGGAAGGAGACTCCTCATCCCACTATCCCCACTACAGCTGCGTGGGAGCGTAACGAGGCACCGGCGAGGTAGGGTGAGGTGCTGGGCCGCGGGGACGGGTGTGCTGCGTTCGCCGACGTCTTCGCACCCCCGACAGGTGGCCAGGCGACCCAACCGCCTCATCCTATCGAGGACCCGCTCCCAAGCTGCCTCGACCTCGGCGGTGGTCATCTGTATGCCCGCCCGTAGGCGCGCCAACACAGACATAGCCTCCACCTCCACCTCCCCTACGAGATGTGCCTGCATGTAACGCCAGATTGGTATTAGGTAATTTACATGAAAAAGACGTGCTCATATAGCTTCGATTGTGACACTTACCGCGGAGCTGTCCCTCTGGGACATCTGTGAAGGGTACGTGTCCGTCACCGATGCCTGCCATGCGATATACGGTGCTGGTGTGTACCCCACCCTGAGGCGAGTCCGCGGCGCGAACCACTCCATGTACTCATCGTACTACGACTGGGACTCAGTGACCCTCTCGTCGAGTGTGTCGTCCCACTGCACCGCCCATGGCTGCATACGGTACGCGAACTGAGTGCCCGCTGCAGCACCCATCCGGCTCATCCTGCAATGCAAAAACAGGAAGTACACACCACATTCATTCTGCAGAGATGCGGAGTACTAGGATTAGGAGAAGTACCTATGAGCGCCACGTGCGACAACGTGACGAGGCGGCAAGGGAAAGGACTGGAACAGGCCGAACTGCCACAGCACTCGGTGCAGGGAGTGCTCCTCGACGCACAGATCGAAGACGAGAACCTTACGGGTGAGCCAGAACGACTCATCTCGCGTGCAAAGCACGGAGACCCCGTAAGGTGCTCGGGCGTGGACGTCGTACACGCTGTATGGCATCCACTGCACGTCCTCGTCGTGGAGGCGGTCGAACTCCCAACAAACTCGAGGTAGGACCTCCTCACCTGTCGGTGCGCGTACGTCCGCTGCAAGGAAATAAGAAATGGCGGAGGTTATAGAAGTGCGTAAGTGGGAAAAAAGATACGAGGGAGTATACCTGTCGTCGGACCCAGTAGTGTCCCATGGTGGGTCAGTCCACCGGGTCGTCTCGATAAAGGTCCTGGGGGTACGGTGCGGTGTCAACAGCAGGCCTACCGACGGAGAAGCGCTCCCAGGAGCACAACTGAAGGAGTAGGACGCAACCCGACATCATCGTGTCTTGGTCCGCCCGAGAGACGGCGTCGCACAGACCATTGTACATCGCCGCAAGCACAGTTGAGGCCCACGACCACTGCATCATTTGTTTACAATGGGGAAGTTAGACGTGCTCCGCTGAGAGGAGATTTGAACTGATTGTGTTACCTCAGCCTCAACATTCTGATGTTCGGTACCCATCGATGGTCCGGAGGGGGGGCTGTTATGAACGATCCATCCACCCGGTATCCGTACACCTCGTGATGCCACGTGTTGAGAACACTTTGCTTGTAGTAGTAGGGGAGATGAACGGACGACATGATTGATGCGTCTCGGCGGCTGTGGCAATGACGTGCGAGCACGGCAAGTGCAGCAGGCGTGGTTTCTGGCAGGAGCACTCGCACTCAGCTGCTCAGAGTTTGCACAGATGGGAAGTCCTCTCCCGGTGGGAACCCCTGCGACCTCGATCACCGCAGTGCACGTGGTATCTCCGTTCCACGCCACTCTCCGGTGTCACCCGATGTGTCTGCGCCTTTCTTGTTTTCTTGGACATGTACGTACATACAACCGTTGAGTACGACAGTCGATTGTCCGACATACATGCTGCAGAGCTCTTGTATCGCTCAATGAAATATCTCTGTGTCCCTAGCAAGACACCTTCAACTATACCCACCAATGGAAGGCATCTGGTGCTTTTCATTACCCAGTTGTAAATCTCCACTAGGTTTGTTGTCATGATTCCGTAACGCGAGCCGCCCTCGTCATGCAGAAGAGACCATTTCTCCAAAGGCTCATGTCGTATCCAGTCGGTGAAACTCTTTATGCTGGTCCTCAGCCTACGCCGAATGTTTAGGGCGTTTGTCGGGAGCGCACACAAGGCTGTGGGGTCCTCTCCTTGCTCATGGTACACCATTGGGTTCCTTGATGAACTAGCGGTATCTCTTGGATTCATTGATTGCTTCTTTGTTAGTTCATCCAACGTCCTCCAAAGCGCGTCGAACTTCCTCCATTGGTTCTGTTTGCATAGCCGCTTGAACATGTTCATAAGCTCCTTGTTCCTGAACTGGCGGAAAAAATTGTCACCCATGTGCCTCATGCACCACCTGCTCTTTAGGTCTGGCCACTTTGCTGCTCCCACGACGGCGGACCCTTGTTGCATATCCACGATCACCCTTAGCAGCCCTGCATGTCGGTCATGGATGACACAAACATCGAGCCCGCCTGCAACAACCGCCACTTTCACTCTTTTAAGGAACCAGTACCAGCTCTCCGTGTTTTCCCCTCCACGAAGGCCAATGCAACCGGTAGAACCTGGTTGTTGGCGTCCACCGCGATCGCAGTTAGAATCCGGCCCTTGTACTTCCCCGTGAGGAATGTGCCGTCCATGCAAATGACTGGGCGACAGTACCGGAACGCATTTATGCATGCGCCTAGGGCAAAGAAGGCACGCTGTAAGACCCACTTACCCGTGCACACACCACCCGCAGGAAACTCCGCAAGGTCGACGGATGTACCGGGGTTCCTACGTGCTATTGCCTTGAGAAAGTGGGGAATATTCTCGTACGAAGCTTCGTACGTCTCGAACCGTATTTCCAGAGCTGTCCTTTTCGCTCTCCATGTCTTTCCGTAGCTAATATTGTACTGAAACCTCTCCTCCACGGCTGTGATAATAAATCGAGGCTGCAGGTGCGGATTGTCCACGATCTGACCATAAAACATATTTGCCACCCAAGTGGACGACAGATTGCGGTGTCCCTGCTCTGCTTCTTCCAGCTCGCAGTCATGTTCTATCACTATAGTGCATTTCCAGTAGTCCTTCCACTTCTCCTTGTATGCATGCACCCGCCATGGGCACGAATCAACTACGCACTTCACGTCGTACTCCTTCTTGCTGGACTTCACTACCCTGAATTGCCGCCGGAGAGACATTGCCCAGTACTTCACCGCATCCATCACAGCCTCCTTGTCCTTATATATGGCCCCCTCCGTCATCTCGTTCTCACGATACTCCCATGCATCAATGTTCCCTTCATTCATTGTTAGGTCTTTGAAACTGTAATTGCTCCACGCACCAGAGATAGGCACCTCAGGAGCGTTGTTCTCCTCGTCGGAGTGCTCACCATCAGGGATTTCCTCATCTGCACGGTCCTCCTCTTCCATCAGGTGAACTATGTCCTCCACCTCCTCCCCGTCGTCGGCCACCCCTCGTGCATCCACCACTGTCTCCTCTCCCCACTCGATCCCTTCGTCACCGCCAAGCTCGTGCTCCTCGTCTCCGGGCTCCTTGCCACCTTCCTCTTCGCATCCTTCTACATTTGACGTCCCCTCCCCCGTAATGTCCACCCCGACATCACGAACTTGCGACACCGATGGAGCTACCGGGTAGCACTGTACCCAACAACATGAGCGGCCAACCCCGCTCTACGGCAAAACCAACATAACTCCTCCATATTGATCTCGAGTTAATAGGAATCAACTCTCCGTAAAAATAGTCTTGCGCACGGCTCACTACTGCTCTGACCCGCAACCGAACAGCCTGGGCATCCAAACTGAACATCCGAGACATCCACTCCAACAAACCCCTGTATGTCCTATCGCTCGGTCTACATATGCCCCATATGACTCTTGAAAATGATGATAAATCCACCCCATCCGCCCCCTGTGCTATCTCCCCATCTCGATGAAATATTTGGAAATACAATTTCTCCGACATGCTGCAACGTTCGACGAAAAAATATTACTCTAAAATAGAATATAAAAACGTACATTGATCGTACTACAAAATTCGACTATAAATAAGTCATTGGACTATAAATAAGTAATTCGACTTGCCTACCATACGGCCTAATATTATATTTGTGCCACGTTACATTAACCCTACCAAATTAAATTTGTAAATATTGCCTACTATTTCCATTGTATTCAATTTATATATACCGAGTACTACATTAAATTTGTAACGTACTAAATACTACACAATCCTGAAATTTCTAAAAACTAAATACTACATTAAAGTTCTAAATATGAACTGCGACATTAAATTTCTAAACAACACTCTCCGAAAAATTCTAAACGCTACATAATCCTAAAATTTCTAAACAGTATAATAAATTTCTAAATATTAAATGCTACATTAAAATTCTCAATACCACACAGTCCTAAAAAATTTTCTAAACACTACAAAATCCTAAAATTTTCTAAACACTACAAAATCCACTGTATTCAATTTCTATATACTGAATACTACATTAAATTTGTAACGTACTAAATACTACACAATCCTGATATTTCTAAAAACTAAATACTACATTAAAATTCTAAATATGAACTGCGACATTAAATTTCTAAACAACACTCTCCGAAAAATTCTAAACGCTACATAATCCTAAAATTTCTAAACAGTACAATAAATTTCTAAATATTAAATGCTACATTAAAATTCTCAATACCACACGGTCCTAAAATTTTTTCTAAACAATACAAATTCCTAAAAATTTTAAATAATAAATGCTACATTTAATTTCTACATAACTAAACAATCATAAAAAAATTCATAAACTTACCTTCGCAGAATCGACGAATCGATTTCCCCCCTCTTCTTCTTTCTTCTTCTTCTTCTTCTTCTTCTTCTTCTTCTTCTTCTCCCCCCTTTTCTCCCTTTTCTTTCCTCTCGGCTCGGCTGCCTCCCCCACCCAACCGTGCTCGGCTTAATAGCCCCTGTCGCTGAAGACCGGCAATCGCCTAGCACTGGCGACAGTCTTCAACTACCGTTGTCTGGCGTCAATAGCCGTTAAATGGCCGTTGGGGCTGGCACCTGTCGCCCAGTGCTGGGGCGATCGCCCAGTGCTGAGGCGACATGGGCCCAAAAGTGGAAAATTTTCAACCCGGCGCCTAGTTTTGAAAAAAAAGGTTTAAAAAGAAATATTAAAGAAAAAAAATTTCTGGAATTGAGAGGAGGAGCGCACGCACTTGAGTAGCTGAGAAGAAAACCCTAGGAGGCCGGTGACAGCGGGCTGGCAGCGACGCAGTGTGACGAGGCGCTCAGCGGTCGCACGGCGGCGCGATGAGCGAGGGACCAAGGCGGCCGTCAGGGTTTAGGGGCGGTCGACGGAGGACCGAGGCCGGCAACACAGTGCTGCGCTGCTTGCGCCATTTGCCTATCCTGGGCTCTCGGCCATTTTGGGGAAGGCTCGAAGAAGTGCCAACTGCCGAGTTGGGGCAGACCGGGAAGCAGCGAGCAAGTTTGAATGACTGCTCTTGTTTCCAAAAATTCTCCACTAATTGTATGATTGAATGTCCTTGTTTATTTCTTCCTTTGGACTATCATAGAAGGCCTCGACTACACTTATCAATGCATCATTACAACTAATAATTTATAAAATTATTTTGAAGGTTACCTAACAAACCCCAATCAAGTTTGCTATATTTGTCTCAATTTAGCTTAGTCCTTTGGTTAAAAACTTACATGTTTTGGGTATGTCTTTCTATTAGCGAGATACAATCGTTGTATTTTACTTTCTTGCTTTGTTTCTCTATTATTTGCGTATGAATTTAAATCGTACAAGATCATATTTACTACGTTTATCTTAATTTAATTAATTTAATTTAGTTATTTAAATCTATCATTAATTTTTATGCTAGCTTCGCTGTTGGATCTACGGTGAAAGGGACGTTGAACAGTTGAGGAAAACCAATGTGTGAAAGAGAACTTAGAGAAGGTATATTGTTGGAACAGTGCCACGTTGGCTATGGGAGGAGCACGAAAGCTAAAATAAACTTAAGGGGCCCTTCACCTAACAAACTAGATTTTGAGGATGAGTCACTGTCGTTCAAAACCTTCTGCCTCGCCTTCCACACCGTGCAACTCGACGGCCACACCGTCGTCTTCTCCGTGGAGTGCACCTGGGATAGCAGCAAGGACAATAACGGCACCTTCTCCTTCGACACCGAGCGGTTCGAGTGGACCCGCCACGGCGACTGCGCTGGCTGCTGCCGTTCAGGGGCCAGGCCCACTTCGACGGTGAGCTGGGCGCGTGGGTGGGGCTCTGCCGCCACGCTGACTAGCGAGGCCACCTCTGCTCCTACGACGTCGTGGCGCCCGGCGGCGGCGGAGGCACGTAGGCGCGGCGCTCGTGTACATGGGGGACAGCAGGTTCTGCGTCGTCGAGTGCGTGAAGCGCAATTAATGGAGCAGGAAAGAAGAAGAAGAAGCAGCAGCTACAGATGCCCTCGCCGCACCGGCTGCTCCACGTAACGACGTTCGGGCTCAAGTACGGCAAACAGGGAGGGCTAACGACGGCGATGCTTCGGCGGGGTCGCTCCTACGCAATTCCCGACTCCGCGGCCAAGTTTACGGCCCTGCCCGTCGCGTTCTGGATCTAGCCGAAATAGAATTTAGCCCGTTCTATTGTTAATTGCTGTAACTAGCTCAATATCATCGAAAAAAAGAGAGAGAAGATCAGTATAAACAGAGGCCTATTAGGCTTAACTGATCTTGAAATTTGCAGCTCTTCTTAAGCCGGAGTACTCGACAATCACAATCACATTTCTTTCTCATGACCCATCACTTTCTTTATTTCCTTTCTTTAGAATATATTTTCATCAAAGCGAAGAGAATCTTCTTGCTGATCAAAAGAACGGCACTACTGCTTATCATGCGTTTTATTTTGTGTTTAGTCCATGCCTTAGTTGATAAGGCAGTGCACGTGCCCTCACTAGCTAACTGATCCATCTTTACTTTAGAGTACACTGCTATTAATCGGCTTACAAGCTTTGCTGTCCTGTACATCGATCGATAAAGAAAGATCGACTTCGATTTTCATGAGAATGCACGCTTGAGTTAAACCTGCCTGATTAAAAGTGGACTTAATTTGACGAACACACAATTTCTTGTACATGATCAATGAGATAACTGTTAGACCAAATGCGGGAAGTTGTTAGGATCAATTCTTACGGAAATTGAGCTGCCCCCTCTCTCGCAGAATTCTTGCCTTTGAAACAACTTCTTACCATGATTCAACCCTACCACGCAGTTTACGACTCCACGATCTCAACTTTTGCATCTCAATGATTCCCATATGATAACTCCAACTTTTTACCCATGCACTTGGAACACCTGTATGAACCAGATAAGATAAAACAACCAACAAGAACATGATTAACAAGAAAGCGAGATCGTATCCTGTGCATATGATCCAAGGATATATAGAAGATTATTACGAAAACGACGTGGACGTCGGGAAGTGAACAAGTGAGTTGCTTTCCTAGATATATGCTGGAAAGATGCGCAGGTTCGTGACCGGGCGAGCTAATTAAGATCCTTTGTTTGGAAGTAATTAAGCTAGCCCATGTTTATTTATACTCGTTTAGATACCGATTTCTCTTCCTTTTTAGTCTCGATTCGACAGGGGTAGGGATTGATTATTCCTGGTGGTCGTTTCCGGTGCGTGGAATTCGTGGATTTCATGCGGTATTCACTCGCCATTTATTCTTATATAACACTTGGAATTTAGGCTATGTTTAGAACGCAGTAATATTTTTCAATTCTAGTGGGAATTGAACTGTTTCCTACGAAATTCCTGCGTATCAAATATCCGTTTCAAATGGATTTGAGCAGTACACAGTACTTTGCAATACAATATTAGAGTTTTTATAATCACTACTACAGAAAGGTTTATATTAGACTCCTCTTCACAGACGGTTTCAAATATGACAAATATCACAGACGGTTCTCTAGTATAACCGTTAGTGATTTAATCACAGACGGTTCTATTTATGAACCGTCAGTCATATCACAGTCGATTCTAGTTAAAAGTCGTCTGTGATCATATCACGGACGGTTTTAACTAGAAATCGTCTGTGATAAGGTAATATCATAGACGGTTCTAACTAGGAACCGTCTGTGATATGACCTGAGACCCCTATATAGCCATACCAATAGAATTTGTAGCGCCAGATCCATGCGTTTCGTCTCCTGCAAACCATAGTCCCCGGCAATCCTCCTTCTCGGCGACCTCCTCCCTGACGACTTTCGTGAGCACCTACTTCTCCCCGTCGGCGAGCACCTCCTTCTCCTCCTCCCCGTCGGCTAGCTCCTCGTCCACGAGCACCTCCTCCTCCCCATCGGCTACCTCCTCGTCCGCGAGCGCGCACCTCCTCCTCATCTCCGTCGGTGAGTTGTACGTATGAAACCGATATGCTTGACTAGGTTATTGTGTTTGTAAATAACATTTGTGAATGATGTTTGTGAAGATGTTTGTGAATAATCTTTGTGAATGATGTTTAGAAAGAATGAGGCTGCACGTACTAAAGAATTGTAGCTCAAATGCTTGACTAGGGAAACCGATATGCTTGACTAGGGAAACCATTTTGAGTTTGCGAATTAATGATGTTTATGAATAATGTTTAGAAGGAATGAGCTAGGCTGTATATAGGCGATTCATGATGGTTGAACAAAACTGGATATATAGGATTCATGAGAGGTCAAATATAAAATTCTTAGCAAGCTGCATATATATAGCTTAGCAAGCTTTAATGCCTCATTAGTTTGCTAGCTAGACCTGAGTTATATATATAAGAACATAAAATTCATATAATCTAGAATTCAACATTAAACTTGTTATATCACACAAGGATTGATGTTTTCGAGCTACTATGTATTCAATGTTCAATGCCTCTTTTGTGCCTATACTAGGTGATAATATGTTTGAAACTTATGTACGTGTACATCTCTATCTTGCATCCTTGTATCAAGTAAACACCTAATTCATTATAATATATTTATGGTAATTAAAGACATGGAAAAGCTGTTAGAAACTAAACAAAAACTCGAAGTGGAGATCGAACAACTGAAGGGGAAATCTGAGATAACAGAAAAGATTTGTGAGATCAAACAAGAACTGAAAGACATGGATGTTCGCTTGCAAGATATCAAATCCCTTAACACGACACTCATCAGTAAGGAACGCAGAGCGAATACAGAGCTGGAAGAAGCTAAAGCTAAGCTTATAGAGGTAATATAAAGGTTTCTAGTACTGAGTTCAATGTGGTTACTGTCCTTCTCACAACAACATAATCGCTTTTAATTTGTAGGGATTGAGAGATATGATCAAGATCAATCGGTTATTGGTGTCAAGCAAATCGACACTATCTCGAGTTATGGAACTTCAAAGAGAACCGAGAAGCCTCTATTGCGGAAGCTATGGCACATATGATGGAAGACATGAAAAACTATAAGGTTTTCTTGTTTGAATTACGAAATAATGTGGTTTCTAGCTGAACACTTATTGATATATTTGTGGTATATATCATATTTTGTTAATTAATGTATTGTTACCTGAACTATGAAATATTTTGTTATCATATTTGTGGTAAGGTCTTCTGGCCTTAACTTATGAAATAATGTTTCCTTCTAACTCTCTTGGCAGAACTTCCATGATTAGTATCTGATGTTCGAAATTTTATTCACCTTAGACATTTATGCATTGACATTTTACAAGACACAACCAATAATAGATTTTGCAACTCAATATCAAAACATCCTAGATGCATTGAGGCGACAGTTTGTCTGATGAGAAAAATCTCTGTGGTACTCTAGAGGCAATTGCGTCACTCTAAGTGCAATTGCGTGACGCAATTGCATCTAGAGTACCACAGAGATTTTTCTCATCAGATAAGCTGTTGCCTCAATGCATCTAGGATGTTTTTATATTGAATTGCAAAATCTATTATTGGCTGTGTCTTGTAAAATGTCAATGCATAAATATCTAAGGTGAATAAAATTTCGAACATCAGATACTAATCGTGGAAGTTCTGCCAAGAGAGTTAGAAGGAAAAACCATTTCACAGACGGTTCTATTTTAAAACCGTCTGTGATAATCATATCACAGACGGTTCTAATTAAAAAATGTCTGTGATTACTTATCATTAGAGACGGTTCTATCTTAAAACCGTCTAAGAGAAAAGATTATCACAGACGGTTCGTAGATAGACCTGTCTCTGATATTATTTTTACTGACGGTTCGGAAACCGTCTGTGATATGTCTTCTCATCACTGACACATGTTTGCAGACGGTTCACAAAACCGTCAGTGATGAGGATTCTAAACCGTCTGTGATGAGCTTTTCTGTAGTAGTGAATACTTGAGAGGTACCACCAAATTACCATTAAAATCTTGTAACTCTTGATATCTTCACCTTTTTAAACTATTGGTTCTTCTTTGTATTAGTTTAATATATAATTTGGTACCTTTGAAGATGGTAAAAAGTTTCATACCATATGCCATTTTAGCTGGAAAATTGGAATGTGTCAGAGCTCCAGCCGAGTTAGGCCTTTTTCAGTTCTTCTGCGAATAAACCGAATGGAACCTAACTAGCAATCGGCGTCAACCACAAGTCCATGCTAACTCAAAGCTAGTCGTGTACTCGTGTCTCGCTATCAGTATGTGCTCCTCTCATCCAACGACTGTGTATTCACACAGCTGACTGCAGTAGGTCGTGTAATTTTCCACGAACATATATACGTATTTAATTGTCACTCTGATCGGTATTGGAAGTTTGGAACATTCCGTTGGTTTGCTACTAAGATGAAACATACATACATCAAAAAAAAAACAAAAGGTGGCATGGATCGATCGAAGCATGCCGGGAAGTCCGAGATGCGTCTAGCTCTCGATCATTGCAAAAGGGAGTAGTGGATGCATGGTGTGGACTGGAACGGTGGAACCACGCATGCAACTGATCTATCTCGGCTTCTTTTCTTCTTTTCCTCCTTGATTGATCTTTCCAACAGGATAAGAGAAGTGCATGCTGCACGGCGAAGAGGAGAAAAGATCAAAAGAATTCTGTGCTACACGTACTAGCTAGTACATGGCGTCCTCGATCATGGCATGGCCTTCATGGCTCTGCCAAAAGTCTGGGATCCATGCCTCCAATCCCAAATTCCCTACGCGACGTGGGAACGGCAGCAGCACTATCCATCGAGAAACCTAATTTGAAGTAATTGGATCACGGCTTTCTACTGACGTAGTGCATGCTATTCGGGGAGATAAGTAGTTGCTCTGACATGAAAATGCATGTATAGTTGGTGGAGATCTCGATCCCCGTATGACTCGGACTGAATTTAGGACAGAACTAGACTAGCTTCGCCTCTCGTCGTAGCTCTGTTTAGAACGGTTTTAACTTCGATTTCTTCACTGAAAAGTCGGAAGCTGTTTTAAACGGCAGGTTTCTTCAAAATCAGAAGCCAAAAATCAGTAATATATTTATACTAGGAGAAACTGAAAGTCAAAAGCTGGTATGTGATAGCTTCTTATGACTTCAGTGAATTGAGGTTCTGACTTAATTTGCTACTAAAATTGAAAAAAAATTACTCTTTCTTAACAAGTATAAAATCTCAAACCCACCCCTCTCACTCTCATTCCCGACCCGCACCCCTCACACCTAAAAGGCAGACCGCAAACACCAAATTTCTTCAGCTCAACCGTTCAGCAGTGCAACTTTTCAGCCATGCAGCCTAGTTAAAAGCTATTTTTTAGAAAAGCTACAACCATATTAAACAGAGCCTTGCTTTTAGATTCTCTTTCAGAGCCTAGCTTCATCGATCTAGGAATTTACTTGTTCCAAAGCTAGGTAACAAAGACGGCTGGAGCCGAAGCTCCACACAATCTGTGTTTAAAATCATTTATTTAGTTATTTTATCATTTTCACAAAACTTCCACCTCACACTACCTCATAATTGTGATGGTTTGCCTTGCCAGATTTTTCTTTTACATAAAAGATAACACATCCTTGTTCTTCACCTTCTCTCTCGTGGATTCCATATGATGCATGTGACAGGAAGAGATTACTGGGGGGGGGGCATTTTGGAGGTGCCAACGAGGAAGATGTGAGCCCGACAAATACCGGTACACGTGTCCTTGATCAAGTAGATTTGGAATCTTCAGACGAGTGAACGGGCCGCGAGCCCGCAATGTGCCAGAGACGAGAGAACACGGCAATGGCCCCAGGTCAGCCTGCGTAATGTTCCGAGCCCACGCATCGTGTCCGCCTCTGTCTCCTCTTAGGGTGTGTTTGATTGCTTGTACCAAATAATATATATATAAGATGGTTTAAAAAAATCATTTAAGTGTTTAGTTGTTTGAATAGAATCATCCCGTTCTAGTGAAATACAAATTTGAAGAATATTTCTTATAAATACTAAACCATTCAACTAATCTAAAATAATAAAATTAAATGATACATAATCATCTCATTCCATTTAGCCTTGTCCTATCATCCAAACACACTCTTAATTATGGTCTTCGTAAATTTTTAGCACCGTCACCCACCCCCTCTCTCCCCGGCGTGGCGATGCGCGATGGCATCCTCGTGATTTCCTGCTGAAAGCTGCCACTGACCAGAATGCCCCCCGCTTCTTTGCCTATCTCTGCCGCGGTTCTAGGTCTTGGAGAGAAGAGCTAGTGCATACGGGTGGATGGGGTCACAGACTCACAGGTACAGCCCGGTAGAAACTTCCATTCAGGGATAAAATCTGAAATGGTTCATGCCCAAGGTTCTTTCTTAGATCGCATCTTACGACAGATAGTTAACTAAAATCTGAAAATAACTATACAATAAAACACAGGGATAAAATAGTTATTAAACCTGAAAACGATAAGAAAAACATTTTGCTTATAGTCTGGGCCTTTGGAAATTAGCTCACCTATGAGACATATTTCCGTTTGAAATTCCAAAACATGCATAATTTAGTCTAGTGTGGGAAGCAGGTCGACGGGTCGTAAAACTATCAACCAAACTAGCCATAAAGACTATCGGTAAGACTGATCGAGCTCGTGAGCTGGTCGTACATTATCATGGACTGGTCGAGGCAAGTCATGATTAGAACAATAACTGGTCATGAGTAATCAAACTAATTGTAAGATGATGTTATGAACGGGTCGTGAGTGACCGGTCGTGAATGACTACCACCAGATCATGATTGTGATTAATTGGTTGTGAATGACTATCATCTGTCTATTTTGCTAACCATGCATTTCTCTCTCCTTTTGTTCGAACTGGTTAGGAGCTATTGTAAATACTATTATTTGGTTTGAATTAATCATTACAAATGACTTAATTTGTGTTATTGGAGTCAATTACTACAGAGTAATTGTTGTGTGTTCTTAAAAAAACTTGGAGACGTCTAGATTCCATAACACACAAATCTCTCCATTCCTTTCATGCATCTTCTTTCTCCTTTGGTGAGTTGTGTTGGAGTGTTGAGCCGCTGAACTTCGTCGGTCTTTCTTCTCGATGCGTATCAAGAAGAAAGGAGAGCGGGATCTATGGACCATTGTTACAAAAAAAACACTTGCACGGGGCGGCAATAAGTTTTATGGAAAATGCACATTTGCACGACCGCTCGCTTCGCTGCTTCATCTAGGTTCTACACTGCATTGAGCCTACGGTGCTTCTTGTTCTTCATCAAGCTCAACCGTAAGTCGTTCACAGTGGCAGAACTAGAAATTTATCAATGGGGGGTGCATATTTCACACGCATGGTTACATAGTCTTGTACAATAATTTTATTAAATGATAGAGCCAAGGCAAGCTTAACCATGGCCAACAAGCAGGATAGTCAATATACACACCATGCAAACAAAGTTGAGAACCACACTAGTTTTAAACTAAAAGTAGGGTTCGATACACATAAATTTCGTAGATGAAAAATCAAAGCAATTTGACAATTAAATATTCAATTCACTGATTGAGCAATAAAGAGCAACAATTTCGTTAGGGACTTAATTAGGGGCCTAGGGCTTACTGCTTGAGTGTTTTGCTTCAGTTGATTGTGTTGCCATCTCCTTGGTTCTTGCTATCTTCTTCATTTCTTTTTTTTTTGCTTGGGGCCTTGGATTGTGGTGTTTTGCTTTGGTTGATTGTGTTGCCATCTCCTTGATTCTTGCTATATTCTTCAATTCTTTTACTTGCTTGGGGCCTTGGATTGTCTCCACTAAGCACCTCGCAGGCTGCCTCGTGTTGTACCCTTGCCGCGCGGCCGTCTGCCCTACTGCACCCCTTGCCGCATCGGCACAGTCGCGCGAGCCGTGCTCTGGTCCGTTGCCTGTCGCTATGGCTGCCATGCTCCGCCGAGAGTCCCATCGTCGGCTACCAGCTACATCACCTACTGCGCACCGCACTGTCATGTTGCCAAGCCATTGCCTGCCCCATGGCCTTGGGGAGGAGAGATTAGGATTGGGGATTTGGGGTCCTTGGGGAGGGGAGGAATTGGAGTGGTGTGGACGTGTGGTAAGCTGTGGGCTAAACTGGCTGGACGTGTAAAGAAGAACTGATCCATGAGTTTCTTTCTGAATTTTGGGGGTGTAGGACTGCTGGTGCATACCCAGCACCCTTGCTAGTTTTGCCCGTGGTCGTTCATATAACCGATCGACTCTGTTATATAATGTTATTGAGTATAATTCAAAGTACAATATGTTGCTGCTTTTAGTATTGATTTATGCATCACTGCTTATTTGCAATATTTGTCTCACTATACAATTTGAAATTAAAATATTACACATATTTCCAACAGGGGAGGGTAGATGTATGATTTTTCACCTATAGGCAACAGTAGAAGAAGGTTCACCTATTGGCAACAGTAGAAGAAGGGATGGTCGTGTGTTGGTTAAAGGTAGAAAGAAAGATGGAGTCTGCTCTGATACCGCGAAATTTGGCAAAAACCACACCGCGTAGCTTTGCATTTATGAAGATATCTAGTCGCACATATGCATACGTGTGTTTGATTAATGTAACAAACAATAGAGTGAATAGTCACACAACCACAACCTGATAAACTCGGACGTACGTAGCGCTACAACTACAAGAGCACGTAGATTTTCACTGATGGACTCGGTAGCATAGCGACGTGTTCTAGCTAAACAACTCTGCATGCATTTAGATCGGTAGCATAGTGTAGTCGGCTAGCCTCGTCCCGTAAATCGGTAAATGTATTTGGTAGGTACGCATTTAGAGCAAATTTGTAGCCATTTATTTCACGAACTTTTCTGCTAATATAAACCGCCTAATCCAGGTCCAATACACCTCAGTCTTGTGGTCATATTTTTTAGCTGTTGTGGTTGGAGTTTTTCTTTCTTTCTTTGTGTGTGTGTTTATTTATTTATTTATTTTGCGGGTGATTTGAGGTAGCTGTGTTGTTCAACCTTTAATTTACGGTTGCTCTTATGACTATCTCTCTTTTCTCTACTAAATGAAATGATGTGCAAAATTGTTGTGTGTTTTGAAAGAAAGAAGGTAAAAATCAAGGGGAAAAAATCTACCATAGCATGAGCAGTATATCTTCGACTACTTGCAGTTTCTTCAGATCTTGCTGGTTAGTTGAGTGATTGTGTGCAGGTTCACAAAATCGTTTTTAAAAAAATCACTCGAAAATCGGAAATATCGCTCAAAAATCGTCAGAAATCGAAGAGTTAAGAAATAAAAAAAATAAAAAATTGGTCGGTTTTCACCGATTACCGACCGATCAATTGAATATTCCTTAGAGCCAATTTTTTGAGCAAATCGAGCGGTTTTCACCGTTTTCGACCGGTTTACGTTGCATAAATTTTTTTAATTTTTTTATATTAAACCAGTTTATCAACTGGTTTTAAATTACGAACAGGCTCGGTAAACTCGAAAACTGTGGTTTTTTAGCAGTTCTGTAAACCTGGTTGTGTGCAATTGGAGTTTACCGCCACCCGTTAACGAAGGTCTTGGCCTTTCTTGTCATTTCGTGCCAACGCATCCTTTTAAATACCCAAAAATATCACCTCCCCTCCCCCGGAAAAGACTAAGAGAAAGACGGCCAAAAACCAGAGCACACGACGACACATTTGGTTCGCTCGCTCGCTCGCACGCACGAACGCGCGCGCAGCCGCACTTGCGAGAGCCGCCGCCACAAGCGCGCCGACGGCCGAGATGACGAGGCGGTGCTCGCAGTGTAGCAACAACGGCCACAACGCGCGCACCTGCCCCGGTCGCGCCGGCGGCGGCGGAGGTGTGAGGCTGTTTGGCGTCCGGCTTACGTCGCCGCCGGAGGCGGTGATGAAGAAGAGCGCGAGCATGAGCTGCATCGCGTCGTCGCTCGGGGGCGGGTCCTGGGGCTCGTCGCAGGCGGCGGGAGGTGGAAGTGGAGGCAGGGGAGGGGTAGAGGGCGGGACTGGGTACGTGTCCGACGACCCCACGCACGCCTCCTGCTCGACGATTGGCCGCGCGGAGCGCAAGAAAGGTAAGATTTTTTTCTTGTTTCAGTCGGTTCATTTGCTTTGCTTGTATCTTGCTTATGTTGCTCGATAACATGCGGCGCTGAGCGGTAGAATTTTTCCTCTCTTGATCACTATTCTCCATGGTGAATTGCCTCCATCAGTGAGCGAGAAAGGTGGCGTTTTCCCTGCCATTTGCACTCCATTCTGTAATGTTTGTTCGCTTCTGGTTAACTCATTGCGCTCCATGTACCTCCGCCTCATGGAGCACGCTGTACGAATAAATTTTAAATTCCCTCTGCTGTTAGGAGAAGAAAAGATACGATTTTTTTTCCACTCCCATTTTTTTTAAAAAATGTATCGCATTTTGTGTACAAGAAAAACAGATTTTGTGGGTGAATCGCGTGATGCACTCTTCTTTTTAATTTCTCGGGATATGTGGTATGTCTAATTTCATTTCTAGTATTCCCCTGCTGTTTCCTTATTTGTATGCAACCAAAATGGCCGTAATAAAGATAAATAATTTCAAAACTAAAAAAAAAATGAAATATCATTTTGATACCAAAGCCAAAGGGTTCTAAGAGTACGTACAATACTCCCTTTAGTCACAAATAGTTATCGTTTTGAACATAGTGCGATCAAACTTTTAAAACTTTGTCTGTCAATATTTTTTAAAATATTTAAATTGAATACATGAAAATCATATATGTAGATTTATCTCAAAAATTATTTTTATAATATTACAATTTTATTGGGTTTTATAAACATATTATGATTGAAACTAGTGGTCAATGCTGTATTTTGGAGATCATATCGATGTCTAAAATGAAAACTATTTGTGACCGAAGAAAGTAGTAGAGACGACTGCTGTCCATATCCTTCCCCATATCATCTAAAGATGAAACTAAAGACAACTTCTATAATAAATAACATCTTAGTATCCTAAACTTTTCATCTGTTAACTTCTCAAAAAGTCTTTTTAGCACTCTCAACTTTAAAATCAGGTATTTAACACCCAAACTTACAAAACCAAGCCAATTTACACTATAAGACGGTTTTGGACAGTGGTTTTGATGATTTAGATCCCACTCAAGATAGTTTTCACCATATTGACGACTATGTCATCAAGTTTGATAATTAGGATCCAATTTAAGAGTATTGACGTCAACATCATCAACCTCTTTCTCACCCCTTGTCTCTCTATATGCATTCTCTTTTCTCTTCTTGTCATCATTCATTCTCTCATTTGGATCTACATCAACAAAAAATCAATGATATAGCTACCGGCACAGCAAAAACCACAAAAATCACCATCCCTATTAAGAAAACCGCTCTTCAAAACCGACTTAAGATGTAAGTTGATCCGGTTTTGTAAGTTTATGATGTTAAATACTCGATTTTATAGTTAAGGGTGTTAAATGAATCTTTTTTTAAAAGTTAAAGGAACGTAAAATAGACTTATTTCTTTATTTTATTTGCTAGACTCAAGGTATTGCCGCTATCATTGTTGAGGATGCAATCTTTAGGAACCGTCCAGAATGGCCGACATAAATCAACTTAGCTAAATATCTTTTCCCACCTGATAAGTTACATGCACATGTGCATCACAAGACCTGCATAGATCACATTACTAAGGCGCCTTCCCCAATCCCCCACAAGTGCCCCCCCTCATGTCTCTACCTTTAATTTAATCACCTGATCCTAAAAGAATCTAGCCACATTAATTTCCAGTTGTTTTGACCAGTCCTAGGTGTGCACCATGTACTTATTTTATGTATTTTTTGTTGGTAGTGATATGCTATTTTATTGGCACGATTGTGGAGGAGAGTTTATTATTGGCACATGGCTTCAAAGTGACTGTACGGGCTAGGTGGCTAGCTAGTTTTTCTTTGATACTGTATTCGGTGTTAGTCAGATGCGCTAATGGTCATGAAATGAAGTAAATTATCTTGATACAAAAATTAAAACCAGAAAGGGAGGCAGTTTCAATGGGGTTCCCTTGTACAGGCAACATCTTGACTAAATAAAAATGCTTATAGCTTACATGACAACATCACGTGATTCTGCTGTTAAACTTAATGGTGCTGACTTTGCTAATTGAATTATTTATCATGTTTGCTGGACCATTATATTTTCATGGCTATTATATTTGGAAGGTCTCGAACCTTGGGCGTCCAATACAACTGAACTGTTGTACTCGTTAGCCTATATATATGGTTGCTATGGTGGTACCTGCAGCATGGTACATTTAGGAATTCACTATTTCTGGAAGTAATAAATGGACACTTTCAGGGGACGGTATCCTGTTTCGAAAGATGCAGAGGGGCAGCATATTCTTGGGAATAGAAAAGAGGGAAATTGTCCATAGGGATACAGATTCAATAAAACAATCTCAGTTTTTCATGATAAAATAATAATTTTGTGTGGGAACAATACTATGCATTAGGTGATGTGCTGTTCCATGTCCTATTTTCCTATCATGCATTGGACTCTATAGCCAATAGTTTTATGTTGGTTGAGGTGAAAAACAGGTAATAATGCAAAAAGTTTAAGATTCCAGTGGAGAGTGAGTCACTTCAATGCATGTGCTTACTTCACAGGTGCATTTTCAGCTTCTTGAGCAGATACCCTTCTATCTGCTAGCCTTTCTGTTCTCTTTCATCTCATCTCAAATAACTTCAACTCAAGTATACGACAGTCACATCTTCCTACCAGATTCAGCAGTCTCTCCCTTAGAAAGATAACGTTAAATGCTCAGAAGCTAGAAGTCCTCCAGGCCCTGAAGAATTTTCAAACCATTTTCTCTATTTATAGACATATTAAACTTGATACAGCCGCTCTTATAAAAGGAACTCTGTATATCAACATTTCATAAATGTAGTCCACCTACTTAACTGGAGCTTTAAATAGAAAGATATTATAAATTAGCACCAACAATGCACTGGGATTCAAAGCAAAAGTCAAATACATCACCAGAGTGAACTGCCTACGCAAAATTCTGTCCTCGTCATGTTTATCTTGACCAGGATTTGTGTGGAGACTGCATGTGAAATAAATTAATTTGCTATTGGTTAGTGAGTAATATATGCTAAAATGTTGCTCCTTTCACCTTGATAGTTAAACTCTCCAGGTTAGGCTTCTTCACAGTTCAATATATTAATGTTGAATGGGAGGCACATTTCTTTGTCTTTCCCTTTAAACTTTTCTTGTTTTGCTGGAACGGCCTATTGCTTAAAAATTTTGAACACGGCAACTTATTTTCCAAGAATAGGCATATATTCCAGAGTTTAACTATATTAATGTTGAAAGGGAGGCTTTTTTTTTACCATTTCGCTTTATGAAACTACTGTTGTGCTGGGATTGTCTTGCTCGAGATATGGAATCTCATCTTAATCAGTTGTAGACTCTAGCACACTATTCTACAGAGAAGAGAGTATTGATAAAAGATGTGCTAGTATCACTAGATTGAGAAGCATCAAGCATGTTGGTTAAAATAGTGGTATACAAACCTGGTTCATACGGGTTTGACAAAAGCCGGAAGAGCATCAACTCGTATATGTTACAGGAGTGACCAAAACTGGAGTCGGAGCAGCGGCTGTACATACCCGGTTTCAGACGGGTTGGCCAAAACCAGCTTGTACAGCCCTAGGTTACAATGCCTGAAAGCCCAAACCTTGTCATTTTGGTCAAGTTCAAAGGGAATGGTTGATGATTTGTCTTTGTTGAAATGAATATAGGCTAGTAAATGGTTTTTTTCTGTATTATTTCTCTCAGCAATCTGATGTGCTTGGTCCAGTTTTAATTGAAGGGCCCTTTTGTTCTTCAGGTACACCTTGGACTGAAGAAGAGCATAGAATGTTTCTGGTGGGTCTGCAGAAGCTTGGTAAAGGAGACTGGCGTGGGATATCCCGCAACTTTGTTGTGTCCAGGACCCCAACTCAGGTGGCCAGCCATGCTCAAAAGTACTTTATTAGACAAACAAACTCGTCAAGACGGAAGAGGAGGTCAAGCTTGTTTGACATGGTCCCAGAAATGGTATGCAATTCTTACTTGCAATGTTCAATGTCATGATAGGGATGGTCTCTCTTCTTCACATGTTTAACTGCATTCTGATCTTTGTGCTTTCCTCTTCAACCTGCAGCCAATGGACGTTTCCCCAGTTGTCACGGAACAGCTTATGCTCCACAGTACTCAAGATGAAGCCACAAGTTTAAATCAATTGCCAATTTTACATCTTGGGCAACACAAGGAAGCAGAGTTTTCTAAACAGCCACCAACTTTGCAACTAAGGCAGCACGAGGAATCTGAATTCACAGAACCTTCATTACCACCACCAAATATGGAGATTAACCCCGCTGTATCATTCAAGGCCACGACTGTCCCGAGAGTGCTAGCACTCTACCCAGCACTGATCCCTGTTCCACTAACTCTTTGGCCTCCAATTGCTAACGTGGAGGAAGCAGGCACAACCCATGAAATCCTGAAGCCCACTCCTGTGAATCGAAAGGAGGTGATTAAGGCTGATGAGGTTGTCAGTATGTCCAAGCTCAGTATTGGTGAAGGTAGCTCTAGCTCCATGGAATCCACTGCTCTTTCCCTTCAGCTTACTGGTTCAAATACAAGGCAACCAACTTTCCATGTGAACCCACCAATGACTAGACCTGACCTAAGTAAGAGAAACAACAGTCCAATTCATGCAGTTTGAAGAAGCATGGAATATGCCTGCTGGTGTCAAGTCTTACAGATTGTATTAATGATCCCAATACCCTATAATGTTGCGTAAGCTTCTGAGCATGTACTTCTGTAACAGCTTCTAAGTTAATGTATCACCTTGTGCTCTGTCATTGATAAAAGTAGAGATACATATGTCAATGAAAGTACCCTATCGTTTGACTGTATTAATCTGACTATATTATTGCCTGCTGGGATGCTATACGCACATACCTTTTCAGATACAACTTCCATGCTTTAGAAACAGTGGCGGACCTTGGATTTGTAGAATTGGTGTTCAAAGTTTTAAAAAAAATATTGTTCAACGTAAATTTTAAAGGGTAACAATGGCAAAAGTCAAAGTACAAATTGTTCGTACTAAAGATAACATCTCAAATAATTTAGAGAAATTACAAAATAAAAAAATACAATTTAACTCAACAACACGTTCATGCCTTAGAATAGGCCTGTAAACGAGTCGAGCTCGAGACTCTCAAGCTCAAGCTCGGTAAAAGCTCGAGCCGAGCTCAAGTGAGCCTGAGTAGGGGTCCGAGCCTAGATCTGGGCTCGATCTCGGCTTGGTCCATGCTCAAGTAGGCTCAAGCTTGACTCAAATAAACTCAGTAACAATCAACAATTCAATATGCACTAATTTTCAACAATAAAAAAAATGCTCAAACTCAAGCTTAGCTCGAGTAAACTCGGTAAGAGTTATCATACAGTAATATTTAACAAGTGATTAGTAAATTTACCAGGCTCGCAAGCCAAGCTCGGTGAAGCTCGCAAGCTCAGGACCAAGCTCGAGATCGGCTTGTTTGGAGCTCGAATGGAGCCTAGAGCGAGCCGATCTCGAGCAGCTCGCGAGCCTCAACCTTTTTTTAAGCCCTACCTTAGAACCTAGATATGATGTCATCATTCTTGACTTGCATAAAGAATTCTCGCTCAAGAAATGGAACCACGCAATCATTTAAGTATTGCTCTTACATTCTATTTCTTAGCTTATTCTTCACATAATTCATTGAAGAAAATACTCTTCAACACTAAATTAGCACCATTTTGAGAAGCTTGTAAGAGAGTATATAATTGAGGCTGTTCTTTGTTTGAACAAGCATAATAGAAAGCTCGGCAAGATTTTTCTCTTTTCTAAACCTTTCATCTCTACCCAAACAAAATTGTCGATTTGGGCATTGGGTTTACGATTTGCCGGTTCGGGAATTAGGATTCAATTAAGTGAAACAGTAAATTCACCTATGGCCTTGTGGCTGTGTAGTGTGTAGCCGCGCCGCTGCCTTCTCGCCGGCTAGGGGCTCGCCGTCACCTGCCGCCACTGCGTGCCGCGCGCTCCTTCCCCCTCTCTCCAGCAGCCGCCACGCGCGGGCGCGACCGTTGCGCCGCCGCTGCCTCATGTCTCCGGCCTCCCGACACCGTCGCCCCGCAGCCCACCACCCGCCACGAGCGCGCCGCCGCCACCTGTTGCCTGGCTGCGTGGCTGCGTCGAGAGTGCGCGCGCGCGCGCTGGTTAGGGTTACGAGGCCGGCTGGGGCTTGGCATCTTGGGGCCTTGGGGGTCAGGGGGATGGGTTAATTTGGGCTGCGGGAGCTCTGGTGGGCGGTGAGACGGAGGTCTAGTAAGCTCAGAGGGAGATGTGTGGGCTGTATTAGGCTGATGAGTACAAAAATGTAGCATTTGGCTCAATTAAGGCATATATGTTTATTATACTTACTATATAGTATGCATACAGGATTTTTTGAAAAAAAATTATGGGTGCTCAAGAGGGTCCTCCCATGCTACTATATACTATATATACTGGATTTTCTGCAAAAAATAATGGGTGTTAAACTGAACACCCATGAACTTAAGAGGGTTCGCCCCTGTTTGGAGAAAATGATTTGTAGGTTTTGACACAAATGTTTTTAGAATTAGAGATATGACGTCTTTCTGATTACTAATTTACAGACTGGTGGTTTGTTAATGTTACTAGAAAAAACTTGTTGGAAAGTTGGCACATCTCTTTGATCCATAAATGTAGATAGAATGATTTGGGTGTAGGGGTTTTGTATATACCGTATATTAGCCTTTGATGATCAAGGGATGGTGATATAGTAGTGGCTCCACAAGGAGATCATTCCAAAATTTTCAAATGTTGCACTTCTTGCAAGGACACCTACTGACTTCTGAATCTGTCAAGGTTATCTTATTGCCTACATAGTAGTAGTACGGTTGTACCTACTCATTCTTTCATAGAAGCAACGGATGGGTTCTGAGCAACAGAACTGAAACCGAAAAGAAAGGTTTCTTCACAGTGGTGTCATTATTTCTCTGCTCTCCTTTTCGGTTTGGGTGCCCCCTTTGTCTATCTGATGGTTTGGTTTCAGATCCAACCATTGTTGTTAGCCTTTCCTGCAAGAAAGTTCGGATATTTGAGATGGAAAAATACAGCATGTCTGCAAATTCCTTTGGTTTGTCGCATCTTTTTTTTTTTTTTGAAAAATACGGTTTATCACATCTTTCTGCTCAGCTTTTACAATCTTTCAAGTTTTCCCAAATTGAAGCATATAATATCAGAAATATGTGAATGCAAAACTTGTGGGTTGACTTGGCATGTTCCCATTAGGAACTTATTTAACAGTGTGTGAACTGTACAGAGCCACTATTTATGTGGAATAGTATTGTTACGGTGTTATCTGTTGAGTACTTCTCTTGTTTACTGCAATAGGAAGAATCTGGGTTCCTGAAGGGCTCGTACTCCCTATCTCTTCTTCATCCTCATGCAATGAGCTTATTTTCTTTCCATTCCATGTTCAATCGGATGCCAGAGGTCACTGCAGAAGATAAGGGGGATCATGCCGCAGTGAAACACAAACTAGAGGCTTATTTTCAGGTAATCATGCTCTCTTCTCAGTTGCTGCTCTTACCTGCCTACTGGCATACAAGATGGCTAAATTACTTGCTACCATATAGTTGAGGTAGCTGGTGTGACAAGTCTGGCATGTGGTGCAAACAAGACGAGGGAATGGATCTGATGGTGTGTTGTCCAAAATAAGCCTAATATTGTAATTAAGAACAGAAGAATATCAAATGCAGTTCTATGGGAAATATGTATAATGCTCTTACCAGTAGCATGAGTGAACCATAAATATATCTGGAGTTCCGTACCTCTTGTCCTTTCGAGTCCGATACAAAATTTTCCCTTCATTTGAACTCAGATAAATAAACAGACAATATCCTCTGTAGAAACAGATCATGATTATAAATTTGGAGGCTATTCTTATTAGAACCTGAAGACAAAGGATGGTCAAAGCGTTGGAGATTAACAAAATATAATCCACAAATTATTGTCAGAAGTTCACCTGTTGACTACGAATTTCCTAGGGCTGCTATACATGTTGGTGCTCTTCAAAACAGATATATAAAAATAACAAGGATATTTCTCTTTACTTTATCTTCGATTGGTCTGTTCAACGTATGTTAGCGAGATCTTGGGATATAGGTTGATTACCTGATTTCCTTCTTTTTACCCCCTCAATGATTGATTGAATTCGAAGTCAATTATATTATTTTAAAAAATGAATGTAATGTAGTATCTAGCCATGTAGGTTGCACGGGAGAGGGGAAACTCAGCTAGCTACTCCCTCCGTTTATTTTTATAAGGTGTATTTTGACTTGGCACAAGAATTAAGATTGCGTTGAAATTGATAAAGGTATGAGAGAAAATGACTTAGATACCCCCAATTAATTGTCTTGGAAGATGAAAGATATATTTTGTGTGAGTGGTAATAAATAAATGCATATGGTTGAGAGAGAATAAATAGGGGTATAGAAGGAAATACCTTATTAAATCTGCATGCAAGCCTTATATTTGTGAACAAGATCATTTAAAAAATAAGCCTTATAAAAATGAACGGAGGGAGTATGTCATATTTTACTGTTGGTGGGCTGGTGGCACACTATCCTGTTGAGTTGTAATCATATTATAATTAGAGCATTTGCTAAAATCTCTGAATAACATCAAAAAGTGTGTTGCGCCAAAAAAAAATCAACTAAAGGAACGTGTTATCCATTATTATCATGTGTACTTGAATATCGGAGGACGTGATGAAATTTTGGGGATAAATTAATGAATTCCTCCTAATCTCTGAGTAACTTGTGGATGTGGTACATCTCACTTAAATTAGTAATTGAAGAGTTGTTTCCTCAGAGTTAAATAATTTTTCTTTTTGAAGGAATGGACTTGAATAGTTGAAGTCAATGTCTTGTAAATTAAATAGATGAAATTGGGAATTTCATTAAATTGTGCTCCTTGCAATTAAACTTCCGTTTGGTGATATGTAGTTACAATGTTTTTTGTTGAGCCAATCACTTTGTTAATTCTCAGTGGTTGACTATGATTATTAATATATTGTCGCTGCTGCTGTTAATTTACAATTTCGACACACAAACATTTCCTGTAGTTCATTCTTTATTGCACTATATATGTTACCTGTATAAATGTATCCTGATGATTTTTTGGGGCAAATGATTAGTTGACTAATTAGTAGGGCATAAACTGATGGTCGCATATATAAAATTGTGCAGACGTGGAGCTTAAAATTTTTTAATCCCCTGGAGCTTTTGATTTGATGAAAGCGCAACTTCTCCGGTGTATGTCCTCCATTTTTTGATTAAAAAAATGTTCCTTAAGCTAGTCTCCACTCTCCAGCGAGCATCAAGAGCTGCAGGTACATACATCATATAATACATCTTTGATATTTCAAATTCTTGTGCAGGGCCTGCAGGCAATGGCCGGCAAAATAAGGACACATGGGCGTACCAGTTCATTGAAGAAGATAAGCAAGGTAACAATTGTCAACTTGACGATCAATTCAAGATATCTTGCCAGTTCCCAAGACATTGACAATCTTGTTCCTTCCAATGAATGCAGTCTTGGGCCTCTTGGCCATGTACTGCATTGATGCTGTTACAGACTATGTCGTATTGCCATTGTTCCAAACCAGGAAAGCGTGTACCAACGTCTTGTATTCCTAGTCAATGTTTTCTACCAATGGTCATAAATTCAGAAGAAACCCTTGCCCGGATCGCCATGCATGTCAAGCAAAATAATTCTCACCATCATCATGCACGATCTGATCTGATCTGAGATCAAATCTTGGGAAATCCAGAGGATGGCGAGATCACGTACAGTTCGTCCAAATCGTCCTAAAATATGACAGACAAAGTGGCTCGTCAACATAGAGATATGTACACGTCAATTTTTCGTAGATCCGGAGGAGTTAGAAGATGCCCGTGTCAAACAAGTAAGTTTTTAATGATTCATCGATCGGTGTCATGAATGATCCTTGATACCTAATGAGATCTTGAGTTTATGTTTGATCGTCAGATTGATCATGACCTTTGATATTGTTCTCACTTGCAAGAAGTTTCTTACACATCTCAATGAATGGATCTCTAATATGTGCACCATGTAAACTGAATTGCCCACTTAAAATTTGTGAACGAGTCATCGTCGTCATTGAGGTTCTCATCCCTGTTGCTCCATTAGTCCCTGACTCCCTGTTGGTAGTTCATTGGAACTATTTTCCTGAAAGGTGTTGTTTGGTCATCGGAGTCATCCTTTAGGGTTTATTTGCAACACAAGGATTTTATAAAACAATAGTCTAAAAAAAACCACAACTAAAGCCGCACATGTAGTTAGTGGAACTCTGGCTCTTATTTACAAGAGACACAGATACAATATGAATTAGACAAGCAAATAGTTGGTTGGAAGGAGAGTTTTGGAATTCCATTTTTGGAAAATAATTACTACTTCTTCTTTTTTACTTGTCATTTTGAGCGTCAACGCGGTCTCAAATACACATATTTGACTTACTTTTTGTAGTTATATATTAGCAAAAGTTATTAAAAATATAAAATTATAAAAGTATTTTTATGACAAATCTAATAAGATCATTTTCATGTGACAAATCTAAATACGCTTGTGTATAATAGAGGTCAAAGTTTTTTTAAGGTTGACTACACATTCTAAACCGAATCTGAAAAAGAATGGAGAAAGTACTTCGTAAACCTGTGTCTTTTTATTATACATAATACACTTTTTAAAGTTTGGTCATCAATCTCTACTGGCAACTAGACGGTCCACACTAAATTACTGACCACCTACTATTGGAATTTGGAACCGCTAGAATAGTTATGAGATATTTTTTTTTCTTCTGAAAATATGTTTTTGTCCGTCGGAAAGTAAATGTCTTTTATAATACATAGTGTAGCCATTTTTTTTTTGCGAGGGAAATTCTTAAAATTTGACCACTAACATATAAAAAAATAGATTGGCCAAATGACATATCGCATATTTAGGTTCGAAATATTAGACAGGTACACCTATTTTTGACTTTTGTGACGATAACCAGCTGCATGGTCACCGCCAGTCACCGAGTGCCTCGAAAATCAACAATGTTTACTAGGTCTTATACATATCTTGATAGCTACAAATCAATGATACTTGGAGTGACAATTACCGCCGGGATTTCCAAACGGCGTATGCAAGATAAAAATGGATGGGTACTAATGCGAAGCTATCATTAAGGCGAGATTAGTAAAAATACATATGAATGTCATGTGCAATCTAAATTGATACATAAATCAATGAGCAACAATATCTTAATAATGGATGGTGCATTCTAAAAGCTTAAAATTATATACAAATAGCAATATTAAGAATAAAATTAATTAGATTAGTAATGTATATAATGCCAGAGACAGTAGAAGATGCCAAAGGTGCGACGAGCGAAGCATGTGCTTAAGCCTCCTCGCGCCTTCGTGGTAGATCCGCCACTGTGATTTCTTACCCTGTGATAACCACAAAGTGTGAACATAATATTCCATCTAAGTGGCTCGAGAGTGCACGGTAAATGACGCCTTTCTAAATCTCATTGGTTTTAGAAAAGCATTCAAACATGCATGTCAGAAACAAAGTTTCAGAGGACTGAGCGTGGCTCAGTTGGTTGAGGCTGCCCTCGTACAGCGCATTTGTCCGGGATAGAGTTCTTGCCTCGCTCGAATGCTCACGGGGCTGAGTGCAAGACGTAGCTACTTTTATAGCTTGGCTGTTGTTCGATTTTATAATGAATGTCAGAATTTCTGGCAATTTTTTTTAAAAAGAAACAAAGTTCCAAATCACAATCTCAGCTGTCAAATTAGTAATCCCTGATTAGCTAGCTTGCCTCTCAATACTTGGCGATCACGGGAGATGCAAATCTAGGCAGATCGTTGGCGTCAGTCAAGGGCTCGCTGGTTGGATACCTCAGCGAATCTCGCAAATGACGACCCTGATGGCTACATATATATGGAGGAACAAATGTCGTCCAAGTGATTACATTTAATAATCAAGCGAAGCAGACACCCCATTCTTTCTAATCTTTAGGTCACATGCATTTGGGTTTATCTTGTCGATGCCAAAATTTACCCTGACAATTTTGTATGAACAAAGTTCGTTATCGAATTGGTCGTCGTCGACTCGTCGTCTACAAATTGACCAAAATTTGACAAGCAAACTCACTAGGATGCCTATCCGAAAATATGTAGTATCGAAATTCTAGCATATATATCCAATCTTTCTTTTTTTTGTGAGGAATAATTCGAACCGACACTTTTAAATATTTTTGGTAACTATTGTTGGAATTTGCCCCCTTTTTTAGGTCTATTTCCCTTGAAAATTACAAAGCATATATGGTTTAGTCTAATGTGATAAGTAAGTTGACTATCCGACCAGACCGGTCGTAAAAACTATATAGTAATATTGATCGAGCTCGTGAGTCATAGACAAGTCAGGGTAAGACTGGTTGGGCTAACTCACAGTAACTGATCGTGAGTAATCAAACTAATCGTAAGGTGTTATAAGCTAGTTGTGAGTGACTATCACCTCGTGGTGATTGTGATTAACATGTCATGAATGACTATCACTTGCCTATTTTGCTAACCATGTAATTCTCTCTTATTCTGTTTGAACGAGCTGTTATAAATATCATTATTTGGTTTAAATTAACACTTACAAATGACTTAATTTGTGTTAATGGCATCAATTACTAAAGAGTAATTGCTGTGCATCCTTAAAAGGACGTGAAGTCGTCCAAATTCAGTAACACATGATTTTCTCCCTTCCTTTCCCGTATCTTCTTCCTCCTCTGATGAGCTGTGTTGGAGTGTTGAGCCGCCGAACTTCGCCAGCCTTTCTTCTTGTCGCGCACCGGTAAGGAAGGATGGCAGGATATCTTTGAACCATTGTCGGAGAGAACACCTGCATGTGACAGTAATAAAGTTTTTGGGCAAAACACACATGTCCACGACCGCTTGCTTTGCTGCTTCATCTATGTTTTACACTGCGTCGAGCCTTTGCTGCTTCCTAAGCTCAACTGTAAGTCGTTTGTATGACTGACTGACTCTGTTATACAATTAATGTTCTTGAGTATAGTTTGAAGTGCAATGTGTTAACTTGTGTTAGTATTGATTTATGCATCACTAGTTATTTACGGTATTTATCTCACTATAAAATCTAGAATTAAAATATTAGGTATACTTTCAATGACTATTGGCTTCAAATCAAACAGATCTATCCAAACCAAATCAACCAAATTGGGGACGTATGCACGTACGTATAAGCAAGAGACATCTAGCCAATTCTTTCATGCACGCCCGGTCTTTGATTCATACGATCGTGAAAGATCCTGCCAAGATACGACAGGATCTCTGGAAGATCATCCAGTTCAGTGTACCTTTACCGGGTAGAATTGAGGCACCAAGTTCTTTCAAAACATGTGCCTAAACTAATGTACAGCGGTAGACGTACGCCACGTTCCTTTTCACATTTCGTTACGCAATTGCTTTCCATAGATCGGCTCCCCCTTGCAAAATGCAAATTAATAAACCATACAAAACGCATATATAGTTGAATGATTTCTGATTTACCTCAAAACCAATTAGGACTTTGGATACCCTCTACACATTTTACTATCGTTAGGTTAAGGTAACAATTTCTCGCATATTAACGCAGAGAAGGAAGTTTATGTATCAGGGATATGATCAACGATTTAAACGGTAGAGCAAGGAGAGCTTCTAGTAGCGAGTAGCGACTATCCTAGACTTCTATGGGCGATGCTATAAAAGTCTTAATCGTCTTTTGGGGCACATGATAGGCTACCAGGACACGCATGTTAGGCAGATGATAACTAATTACATGTGTGCTATAGTTGGTTAGCGAGGATATAGCAGTCTGACGGTGGCAGATATGCATGTACATATCATGGAGCTAGCAATACTAGCATTCAGAAGCCTGACACACTGCTGCTTCTGCTTGCTTTGGTGCGTGTGAGAGGTATGTTTCCAAGATCGCCATTCATATGCGCATGTACTGGTATACTTTACAATTCGGTCAATGATTCGATCCATAAGACTGCTACGTAATGCATAACTAAAGGCCCAGTATTAGGTGCAGTGTGCTCTGAATGTGTTGTAAGCTACTGCCTGGTCGCATACCTGTGTTCTGAGTCGATCGAGACGTATGTGTCTCTCTGATCTCTCTGTCTTCTTGTTACTCCCCGGTCACAAATAAACTTTAACTACTAATATTTTTTCAAATATTTAGATTGGATGTATAAAAATCATATGTATAGATTTGTCTTAAAAGTATTTTTGTAATATTATAATTTTATTGGGTTTTATAATCACTACTACAGAAAGACCTATAGTAGACGTCTCATCACAGACAGTTTTTCAAAACAGTCTGTGATGATGGCTATCACTGACGGTTATGCATTTTAGTATAAAATCGTCAATGATGACACATGTTGCTATCACAGACAGTTCTATAATAGAACCGTCTGAGATAACATCCATCCCTATAGATATACCGATCGGTTCCTCACGTAGGATACCCAGCGCGTTTTGGCTCTCTCAAACCCTAGCGCCTCCTCCTCCACGCCGGCCTCCACCCCTTACCGGTCTCCTTCTCCGCACTGCCGGCCTCCTCCCCCTCATCGGTCTCCTCCCACGCGCCGTCGATCGGTCCGCTCCCCCGCGCCGGTCTCCTTCCCCGCGCCGGTATCCTCCTCTATGATGCTGGTATTTCTTTTAGTAGATGTGAATACATGAAAAGTTAATTTGCTATGATTATGAATGTTGGATACATGAATGATTAGTTTGCTATGATTATGATTGTTGGATACATGAATTGTTAGTTTGCTATGAATACATGAATGTTTAGTTTGCTATGATTATGAATGTTGGATACATAAATAGTTAGTTTGCTATGAATGGTTAGTAAATGTGAATACATGAATGGTTAGTTTGCCCAATTATGATTGTAGTACTCACTTTATACTATCTGCTATGCTAAGGCTGCATGTACTTTTATTCTCTTATGCTGCCGGTTGTATGCTCAATGATGTTATGGGTCTACTAATGTACTAAAATAATTAAAGTAGCGAATGTGCCCTTGAACTATAGAGTTACTTTCTGTTAATGCTAAAAAGTATTGCTTTTATTTCACTGTCTTTGAGCTTGATCATCATAATCAGTATTTTGTAATTCTAAGAACATAACATATAATTATAATAATATGACTTATTTAAGTAGGCAGATGCCCTATTCTCAGAACTTCTAATCTTTCTATGATCATTTTTATATTTTGTTTCATATGATCTATTTGACCATTACCTTGGTCTGTCTAGTTAATTGAAGTTGCCTATAGTGTTTTTCTTTTTTTTTCTTGCACAAGACTTCAGTAAAAATAGGCTACCTATGGTTTTCTCATACGAGGATAAAAATGAAGTGGAAGCGATAAATCAGAGCAACAACTTTCAGAATGAACTGTGGATAGAATTAGATTTTGCCTTAGAATCCGTCAACATTAGAATAAGAAAGGGGATAAAAGTGCTACAAATATTCATATTTTAAGATCATCTTCATCAGACAAGCTGTTGCCTCGATGCACCTAAGATGTTTTGATATTCAATTGCAAAATCTATAACTGTTTATGCCTTGTAAATGTCGTTGTAGCAATATCTAAGAAGAAGAAAAATTTTGAACAACAGATACTAATTATGGAAATTCTACCAAAAGAGTTAGAAAAAAAACATATCACAGATGGTTCTATTTAAAAACCGTTTGTGATCAACACATATCACAGACGGTTATAGATACAAACTGTCTGTGATCAATACATATATCAACATATGTGTTTTCACAGTTGGTTCGAAAACCGTCTGTGATACTAACACTTGTTTACAGATGGTTCAGAAAACAGTCTATGATAACGTTTTCGAACCGTCTGTGATAGCCTTATCTGTAGTAGTGAATATAGTACAATACAAATTAGTGGTCAAAACTGTATTTTGAAGATTGCGTTAATATTCAAAACAACATGTGTTTGAGATCGGAGGATGTATATTGCAAGGTGCCAAGTCAATTGTGTCAAAAGAAGCTCCGGTTCAGGCGTTCATCCCTTCAGTTCCTCTAGAAGTTCTCCGGAGTCTGAACAGTGCTTCTAAAACTAAACCAAACCTTGTTTTTTAAAAGCGTTAAAGTATTAATAGTGAAGTTACTGAACGTTCGTCAAAGTCTGAAGCAGAAAATTCCTGTGAAGAAACCGAAATTAGTATGTACGTACGTACGTTGATTAACACCGCGTGTCCGTGTCTGTTGCTGAGGTAGTGCCTTGGTCTTACAGCATAGGTTCATCTCTCACTGGGAGAAAACCACGCAAGCGTCAAACTGGACGTTCATTTTACTTTTACTAGAATAGACAGGAGAAATTTTATCATGCAGACGAGGACAGACACCAGCATAGCTTGCATAGTTAAGCAAACATCCTTGCAAATATGCTTGTCTCCATTAAACATAATAAGGGTAGGTGCACTTCGCTTTTGCTTATTAAGAAACCTGCACATTTGCCTCAAAAACGTGACATGTAGTCGCTGTGACACCCCCACAATACTCGACTAGGTCGAACATAACAAGATTTTTTCATGACCGAATTGCGCCGTGATCAGCTAAGAAAACAGAGGCATACACATGTTAGGTACCGTGCACTAAACAGTGAATAATATGTGTAGCTATACCTTAGGTGTAACAGCCTCAAAAATTATAAAATAAATAAAAATGAATTAAAATTTTTTTGTGTATTATTTCTGAAATTTCTGGTTTTATTGAATATTCTTTTGGCTTTTCCTTAATGCAAGAAAGTGAAATAAAGAATATAATAAACGGAAAAAAGTAAAAAGTAAAAATACCAAAACAACAAAAATTTACCAAAGTCACCATAAATATCTTGGGGCTCTCCACAGCTTGCTTAAGTCGGTGGGAGAGCTGGATTAATAAACA
Organism: Otatea glauca; assembly: GCA_036346275.1. NCBI lineage: Eukaryota > Viridiplantae > Streptophyta > Magnoliopsida > Poales > Poaceae > Otatea > Otatea glauca. The sequence goes on along the minus strand of CM070711.1, from coordinate 6,509,254 downwards.
TAATATTTAATTAAAGTGAATTATGTGCAAATATCTCAGGGTAAAATAGTAAAATAATTTGGTAAAAATATCTGGAAGTTATCCTGACACAATATTTTTATATTGCCGACAACAACACATTATCAACCTCCAGTAAAAATATCAAGAATTTACCAATTCATTTTATAATTTTAAAAATTCAAAAACAGTGAATAAATAAATTGGGAAATAGTAATGTCAGAATTAATAAAAATTAAATATTAATAATTAAAATCTGAAATTTTTACATAATGTGTATAATACCAGTTCAGACAATCATAAATTTTTTTGTAAAATATTAACTTCATTTCAATCATAAAGTAAAGGAAAAACCGAATGGGCAGAACAGCAACCTCTGTGTTGTCAGATTTTTATAAAAATCTACATGCATCCTAAAATGGTGAAAATTTTACAGGAGTCTTATAATTTTGTTTCCAACCTATGGTAAAAATTTTATAAAATTTTAAGTCGGTTTGACCGTCTAAATCTCCGTTACCATCCCGTTCTGTCCTGAGCCTTCGCCAGACTTCTTTTCTTGCTCTCGCTGACGTGTGGGTCCGGTCTGTCAGTGAGCCAACTCAGCCGACAGCCGCTGCCATCTGGCCCCCGCGTGGCAGCCTCTCGCCCCGTTCTTCTTCTTTCCCCCTCGCTGTGCGCCCGCGCCAGTTCGCCGACCTATCGGTCTTTCGCGCGCAGCTCGCTCCTAACCGCCTTGAAGTCCATATAAAAGCCCCTCCTCGCGTCACAGCCGACCCAGCTCGCCTCCAGTGCAACCCGTTCTGCCACTGCTTCGGTCATCCTCTCCAATTCCGACGAAAACCGCAGAAAAGGCAAAAGCCAAATTCTTTTGCCTCAAACCACTTCACCCGAAGCTCCCTCGTGCCTCCAGGAGTTCATCCCGAACCTCCCTTGAAGTTCTTCTTCCCTGGCGAGCCGCCGCACCTCGCTTCTTTCTCCGCCGTCACCGCGCACGGTGAGAGTCTTTCTCCTTCATTCATTCTTCAAAACAATTGATGAAATCGGTTCCTTGAGTCGTGCAGGTGCTCATCTGGGTGAAAACGAAGCTCGGTTAGCTCTAGTTTTGTGTCGCCGCCGCTCGGCCATGGCCGCCGCCGCCCTCGCACGGTGGCGTGCCACTGTAGAGCCCCTCAGGCCACCGCGCCTCCACCAACGTGTGCGCACGGATGCCCTGAACCTCAGGGTGGAACCCATTCCACCCCGGAGGGCCTGCTCCGCCGTCGGCGAGCTTTGCCAGAGTCGCCGCCGCACCTCGCCGGTGGAAACCGCCTTTTCGGCCACCTCAGACCTCCACGAAGCCGTCCCTGAGTTCGCGCGTGAGCACTGAAGCTCGGAGCGGAGTCCATTCCGCCGCTCCGGCTCCGGTTCGCCAGCCGCGGCTTCGGATATGCCGCACTGCTCTGGTCACCGCTAAGCGGCCCAGCTAGTCACCGCAGCATGCGCGTCGACCACGCCAGCCAAGCGACGCCAGACGCTAGTAGTGGCCCCCTGTCGGCCATGCAGCGCAGCCATGACCATGTGAGCCAGCGTGTCGATCACGTTAACGCGTCGCCACCACGACAGGTGGACCCAGTTGTCGGCGCCTCGGTACATGTTCCACCGAAAAGGAAAGGGCATTTTCCCCGCGAAAGCGCACTTTCCATTTTCGGCAGTTTTCTGATTTTCAGTATTTATTCAAAACCTAGATGTTCAAATAGCTATAACTTTTGAATCACTTAGCCAAATTTGATGAAATAAATTTCTAAACTCATCTAAAATCAGGTATATTCAGAATATGCAATAATATTGCAGAATTGAATTTTATTTGAATTTAAAATTTAAATTCAAAGAAAAAGTTAGCAATATGTCATTCATGAAAATTTTGCAAATGACCTCCAAATTTAGTAAAATAAATTTTGTTAGAATCCTTGTAATCCCATGAACTGGAATATGTAAAAATACTTAGGGTTTGTTATAAGAAAATTTTAAGTTATTAAATGAGTGGTAAATAATGCAATAATGGTTTAAATAGATTAAATCTTTAAATTGCAAATGAGAACAAATAATGCTTGCAACCATTCCTGAATTTGTGAAGCTATTTTATTTGAATATTTCCATCTGATTTCTTTTTGGCTCTATTGAAATTTGGTATTTGTTATATGTTGCCGTACGACGTGTAGAACCCGATGAATCCGGTACATTCGACGACCAGGAGTTTGAAGTCGAAGATAGTCAACAAGGCAAGCAAACCCCTTTGATCATATTGAACCCAGTTTTATAAATGTTTTCATTAAATGTTTTACTGCATACTTTATTTTATTAAAGTCTGCTATATTTCGGGTAATGGTAGTTGTACCAGTAGACTTATGGAACTTCCTTGATAAGTAGAAAATTGTGAACCTTGAAAACCCTAGAATAGCTTAGACATTATTTAATGTCAATCTGGGTTACTCACAATTAGTGACATGCTTAGCCAAGCTTAAATAAACATAAAACTGTGATATGGCTAAAGACTTTGGTTACGACATTTAAATGAGTATGACCATTTTTGTGGTTGGTATTTTGGTTGGAAAATGAAAATAAAACTATGGTTTAGATGCGGGCAATTATTGGCAATAGCCGGTTGTGCATGTCTTGCACGTAGTGTAGGGTGGAGATTATTGCCCGTATCAAGTTAAGGACCGAACTATGGGTTGTTTTCAGGCCAAGGATAATCATACAACCACAAGTGCTGGTATGGGACAGCTCTAACTTATTAAGTTATTTAAAACTAGCTTTGCACTTGGAAGGTCGGAGTAGTACGAGCTGTTTCTTAATGAATTGCTCGACGGGACGTCCACACCGAGGTGATCATGGATTAAACGTCTACCAATATAACGGTGTACGCCATACTGTGGGTAGTTCCATCATTTCTATGCTCTGAATTCTTACGCCACAGAATGGGTTTATCGTCGCCGTGCTGGTGCAAAGTTAGGTTTGAATAATGTAACAGTTATAACATGACTCTCTGCGGCACACCAAAGGAAGTGTGCAAATATCGATTGCTCAAAGAGTCAGTCATGTCTTATGGGGAAAGCTGTATACCTCTGCAGAGTGTAAAACTAATCGATTAGCCGCGTCCGTGGTCATGGACACTTGGTAAAGTCATCACATAGTTAGCAGTTTTGCTTATTTTCATAAAATATGGTTTCTACCATGTGTTAGAAATTTCCATTGTGTGTCGGTGGAAATTGGTTTTGAATATGGTCGTTATACTCAAGCTTTTGTGAATTAATTATGCTTACATTCTATCACTTTTAGTATTAAATTGCTTTTACTAAATTTCTGTTTTGCAATCTATTATTCTGTATTTACCATTCAAACTGGCTTTATGCAAAATTAACCTTAATAGCCTTCCATTGGAATGACCTGCATGTATTTTAGGATTTGCATAAGTCTTGCGAGTACGTAAGTACTCAACTTGCCCATGTTGATGTTTTTAGGTGAAGAATCAGATTTCCCCGATGGTTCATACGTTGATGCAGGGTACGGGGAATTTAACGATGAATTTATCTAAGGATTTTTCCCTTGTCAGTTTCCTGTGGAACAATGAGTTAAAAGGCATACTACAAGAAGTTGTCTCCACTGCAGTTTTACTTTTGGTATTGTAAAAATAATATGAAATCTTACTTCCGCTGTGTAATAAAGTTTGTGTATGACTGTGATATCAATTTGTATTTTGTGCGTACTAGCTACTGATCATGGGACTAGTACTGTATGCACATGGTATCCATTTTTAGTATTTATTATCAAAAAATGGGGGCCTTACATTAGGGCTACGGTGAATACTCGTCTATCTATTATAAAAGTCCAGTGCCTCCCTCGTGATGGTCTTCTACTTCATGATGTCCTAGTCTCCAGCTTCCTTGTAGTTGTAATCCCTCATTACCAGTATTCTACCTCATTAGAGTTAACATGATTCATAAAATCTGAAAACAACAACGAAGCAAATCAGAGTACAAAAGTATTTAGTAAGCCATAAAAGGTGATGCATTTATATATATACTCCCGTCCACTGAGCCGTTTTCTCCAAAAGTAATTTGATATCCAAATAAAGATACATTACCCATTTTTTACAAAAGGTCAAATTTTATTTTAGAAATCTACATACGGCAAAGTGATGTGGGATCTTACAACCTATGCTAAACGAAAACCCACACGATGCACTTCTAAACTTGAAAACTAGGAGTAATATCACATTTTACTTTGATAAGAGGTATACTACTTTGTTCATAGCATCACTTTGCTAATAATATCCGAACAATGCGCCACCTTTGGTGCACGACTAAGCCAAGGAATCAAAACCTTTAGCCAGCCTATAGACTAACATTTGCCCAGTTGGCACAAGCTGAGCTATTGTAGTGGTCGTAACCACTACTCCACCTTGCCTTACCTAGACCCGCGGGCTGAGACTCTTACCTGGTAGTCTCTCCCTAGGGTGAATGCCCCTACCTAAAAACAGCCACCTTCTTACCTACTGTAGAGGCAGTTACTTGTCATGGTTAATCAGTTCAATCTATCCCATTCTAGGTCTATGGTCAGCACGATTTGCACCATACCTCTTTTGAAGTAAATGCCAGTTTGATTATGTCATTAAGTGGTATCCAATATAGAGGAGTCCTGGTTTTCACAACAACCCTACTTTGGTTGTTCTTACTCTGAACTCCTCTACCTATCAAACAGTCCCATAACCCTATCGAGTTGTAGCACTACTATTGTACCTCTCTGGTTCGGCCTCATCAATATCACCCATGGATCTACCTGATCCACTTGACATGTTTTAATTTCTTTTAGAAGTTAACTTTTTGGTTAACATGCAACAATTACAAAATAACCCATCAACCCACAAAATCAATTCAGAAGATATGATCAAAGGGCGACTTGACTAAGTTAGCTCTGACCAGAAGCGTGTCCTAGATTGCTCTCAAAATCAATTGCTAATAACAATTTGAAATCAAGTTTTTAAGCATTCCCTAGTTACATCCTACATGATGCAATGCCTTAATCATGTATGCTTAAAAATGTGATGCAAAACCTTATTTATGCATGCCGTGTGATTTTTCCTATTTGACAGGATCTTAAATTCAATTATCTTGTATTGTTTTAATTGTTCATATTATATAAAGTTATTCCAAGGGTGTATGTGCAAATATAGAAGATAAATAAAATAAATATATTATAAGAATAAAATAAAATAAATGAAAAAAAGAGTAAAATCTGATTCTCGGCTGGGCTGGGCCGTTTGGTTCAATTCCTGTCGCCCCAGCTGACTCGTTTGGCCACCCCCTTGCCTAACCCTCACCACTCTCTTGCTCTCCTCCCTCATTTCCCCTCTTCTCTCCCCCGCTCAGGCCAATCGACACTGCCGCTCGATCTATAGCACACAACGACCTCCACCAGCTTCTTTGGTCCCCTCTACTCATTCTCCACCTCACTACTCTCTCACTCTCACCCGCATTTCTCTGTCTCTCTACCTCTCGCTCCCCCTCCCTCCCTCTCTTTGTCTCTCTCGCTCTATAGGTTGAGCGGCACCGCCCCCCGATCTGCGGCCACCATCGCCGCCGATGGGTCCTCTAGTTCCCCGCTACCCTCTATATCTCTTCTCCCAACTCACTCGTGCTGCCACCAAGCACGGTGCCACCGCCTCGATCCATCAGATCTGGCGTTCTCCATCATGGTCGGCCACCTCCTAGGCTTCCTCTCGATTCCCTCTACCTTCTAACGGCCTTAGCTAGCCTCTTGTCTTCCTCTACCGAAGACTAGTGCTGGCTTCCTCCTTCAACTATGGCACCACGGAACCCCGACTAGCGGGGTTATCCCCTTCAACACAGGCGGTGGTAAAGGAATGGGAACAAGTGGCCCTCCAGGTAAAGGAAGCAAGCTGGCTGATGCTTGGCTGTTCAAAAAAATGGTGTAGGGGCTTGCGTTTAAGTATTTTTTTATTTGTAATTTTAATAAATTCCAATGATTGAAATGTAAAATGTTTGCGTAAGGGACTGCTGTAAAACAATTGTTATTTCTTTCATGGCGGGGAGATCGGCATGCATTCGATGTGAAACTATGGAAACATCAAGACCATGATTTTGTTAATGGCTCGACTATCAAAACTAAATGCTAGATTCATTATATATATATATATATATATGAAAATGATTCCATACTACTGGGTGTACGTACTCCCACCTCCAGTATACCATTTAAATGATGTTGTTATACCTATATATATATATAGTTGAATGTGTTATGCTTTAGTAAAAAAAACTTATGCTATGATAATATGTAATTGAGTCCTTGTGTTTTGATATATTAGTTGATTGATTTGTACTGTGTTAACACTATTATTTAGTTAATGTGAAATGTGTTAGCATAGAAATCCAAAACATTATTATATGTCTTCAGTGCATGCCTTGAATATTAAATCTATGTATTGCTTAAGCAATATATTAATGATAGGGCTTGTTGTTATCTAGTTTTTTCTTTGTTAATCGTGAATAATATATTCTTCTTCTTTATGTGTACATTAAGAAAATAACAAGTGATTTTAATGTTGTGCGCTCCTAATAAAATGTGGAAGTTACTACAAAAATGATCACATCGCTATTTAAATGCTTACGAGAATTATTGTTAAGATCGAGCTCTGTTGGCCTTGGTGACACGACTTACTAGTTTTTATTTCTGTCGGGGTAATGCGTCGACAAGGATTTGATGCTACGGTCGGATTTTGCCACCCTTGAGGTAAGATGTCGTTGACTTTGAGTAGATCCTCTCGGTTTTTAACTGTAAGTAGACGGGCAATGCTAACAGTCCAAATAATTATAGGTGAATGTTGGGTCGGTTTTCGCAGCCACCTCATCTCCGTGCAACAGATTCGCCCATTTGCCTCCAGGTAAATCAGACAATTATTGATCAGTATATATGTCACAATCTACTGGCGTTGTTGGCTTGTCGCCAAATTGTTATCCTATCCTCCAACGCTGTTTATGAATGTCAAGATGAGATAAAGTGACATGAAAGCTAAATTTTTTTGCAGTGCTAAGTATTATTGTAGTATACTATTTCTATTCCCTGCTTGGTCAAAGGATTAATTTACTCCATATCATATATGCAATGCCAATGCGTCACCCCAATACAAAAATCTTCGTGTCATTGGTCTGCAAATATTCAGACAGCCGCCCTGCAGTAATTAGACCACAAAAAGACCCCGTGTGATGAGCTGATGAGTACACTGTATACACACAGCTACGTATACCTACATATGCATTCGTACAATCATACGTAACTACAGAAATCAACACGTATTTTTTTTCTCAGATCAAACAGTATAAAATGAAACTAAACTGCCTAGCTACGTCATGTTTTCTACTAATTAAGCTTTGATTGTATCAGCATCCTCATGGACAGAAACATAATACACGTAGGCGTTGCTCGACTGCCTATATATATGGGTGCAAGTGCGGAGAGCAAACATAACACACGCTAGTTACCAGCAAATCACACCTCTCTTGCGGATTAAGTGGTATTAGCGCGCTTAAACGCGTTGCTAATGGCGGTGGTTTACGTGTTGTTGGTTGCGCTGATCACTTCGTGTAATGCACACAGAGCGTATGGTGATCATCCGTGGCCATCCTCCGGCCAGCTCCCCGGCGACCTCGCCGCGCTCACCGCGGCCGGGAAGCTCCAGAACGACACCAACGCCACCGTGCCGGCCTCGACGGACTTCGGCAACATCACGACGGCGCTCCCGGCGGCCGTGCTCTTCCCCACGTCCCCGGGGGACGTGGCCGCGCTCCTGCGCGCCGCGTACTCCACCTCATGGTGGCCGTTCACCGTCTCGTTCCGCGGCCGCGGCCACTCCGTCAAGGGGCAGGCCTTCGCCCCCGGCGGCGTGGTCGTCCACATGCCGTCCCTGTCGTCGGCCGCGCGCATCAACGTGTCGGCGGACGGCCGGTACGTGGACGCCGGCGGCGAGCAGCTGTGGATCGACGTACTACGGGCGACGCTGGAGCGCGGCGTGGCGCCGCGGTCGTGGACGGACTACCTCCACCTCACCGTCGGCGGCACGCTCTCCAACGCCGGCGTCAGCGGCCAGGTGTTCCGGCACGGCCCCCAGATATCAAACGTCTACGAGCTGGACGTCATCACTGGTAAGTTCACACACACAATATTCATATACTAGCAAGCAACGCTTCCGATTACGTATACCATACTGCATTACTACAATCGATCGCTAGCTTGTTCAGGTGCAACTCGCAACTAAAATTGATCTAGTTTAGCAATCCCTTCCGACGTCACAAATACTGAAATTAATACATATTATTTTGAGATATATACAGTTAAATTTTAGGTATCGATGTATTCCTAAATATTAGTATATCGGACATAACAAAGACATGGGTAGATTTATTTTGAAAATTACTTTTATAATATTATAGATCTATGAGGTTTTATAAATATATAATAATAAAAATTAGTGGCATGATGTTTTAGGAGCGTATCAACGTCTAAAACGTTATTTTTTATTAATTCGTTAACTACAGTGCAAATTAATTATATAAAATTAGTGATTAATTAGTGCGTACAAGTTAATGTCCAGTGGTGTGCACGCGCCGGCCGGCCGGCCAGCGGGTCGACGACGTCTTTAATTAGATTTGCTGGCTTGCAACACAGTCCGTTGACTTTGATATTTCCCGGCTGGGTTAATTAATTTCTCTACTCTACTGTCTTTGCGTTGACTCGGTGCAACGCGTGCGCGTGCAGGCTACGGGGAGATGGTGACGTGCTCCAAGGGGCTCAACTCGGACCTGTTCGACGCCGTCCTGGGCGGGCTGGGCCAGTTCGGCGTAATCACCCGAGCCCGGATCGCGCTCGAGCCGGCGCCGGCAAGGGCGCGGTGGGTGCGGCTCGTCTATACCGACTTCGCCACCTTCACCACCGACCAGGAGCGGCTCATCGCGCCACGGCCGGACGGCGAGTTCGGGCCGATGAGCTACGTCGAGGGGTCGGTGTACGTGAACCACAGCCTCGCTGCCGGGCTGAAGAGCGCGGGGTTCTTCTCTGATGCTGACGTCGCGAGGATCGCCGCGTTCGCCGCGGAGAGGAACGCCACTGCCGTGTACAGCATCGAGGCCACCATGAACTACGACAACGCCACGGCTGCATCGGTAGATCATGAGCTGAAGTCGGTGCTCGACGAGCTCAGCTTCGAGACGGGGTTCGCGTTCGTGCGCGACGCTTCCTACGTGGAGTTCCTTGACCGGGTGTACGGCGATGAGGTGGCGCTGAACAAGGTCGGCCTGTGGCGAGTCCCGCACCCCTGGCTCAACATGTTCGTGCCGCGCTCCCGCATCGCCGACTTCGATCGCGGTGTCTTCAGGGGCATCCTCAAGGACACCGACATCACCGGGCCTCTCATCGTGTACCCAATGAACAAATCCAAGTACGTACGCACACTTGTTACTAATTTCATCTCTCTCTCTCTCTCTCTCTCTCTCTCTCTCTCTCTAGGTAGAATGACAGATACGAGCATGCATGTTTCAGTGATTGACTCTGTGTATCAGGCCGTGTTTGACTCGTCTCTGATTCGCTCCTTGACTCGTTCAGGTGGGACAACGGCATGTCGGCGGTGACGCCGGCGGAGGACGTGTTCTACGCCGTGTCGCTGCTCTTCTCGTCGGTGGCGAACGACCTGAATCGGCTGGAGGCTCAGAACCGGAAGATATTGCGGTTCTGCGACCTCGCCGGGATCGGGTACAAGGAATACCTGCCGCATTACACGACCCGCCGCGATTGGGTCCGGCACTTCGGCGTCAAGTGGGATCGGTTCGTGGAGATGAAGGACAAGTACGACCCCAAGAAACTGCTCTCCCCCGGCCAAGACATCTTCAACTAATTACTAGCCCATCTAAATATACACTTTAGATGTGGAGTTGTATAGTAGTTAATTCATAGATAACTACCCTCGCAAAAAAATCGTACGTAAATAATCACAAAGTACATGCGACCGGATTCAAATCCATGTACCTCTTCTTAAAAACAAAAGATGTGCAGCTCCTGTGTATCAGAAAAAAGGTTGTGTTGAAAAAGAATAAAGGGGAAATCACATCTCATGTGTTTCGTACCAAGGTCAATGTCCACCGATCATGATCATATAAACATGAGACCAGAAGAGAGATACAAGGCATAGATCCGCAGCTCTCTCTTTCTTATTGATATATTTTGCGTGTATATAATGTGTCCCATGCTCCCACTTATATAGTGGAATGGTATGAGACTTTAATTTCTTGCAAACAAGTAAAGATCTAAAGTAATCTCCGGATTCTTAGTCCCTATTAGGAAAACTACCGGTAGTACATTTTGGAAAGTGATCACTCATATATGAAATTAGAATATTTCACAACACTCCCCTTTGGGTACTTTTCCAACCCTATGCTGGTGTCTCATTAAAAACACCTTTCGAAAATACAGCTGAAAAAGGACCAGAGAAAAGAGTATATAGATCATATGTCTTATGCTATTGCACATGTTGCCTCATTCAAAATCTTCAATTAAGAAAATTCAATTAAGGGGAAAAAAAGTTCTACATATCGTCCCAAAGATGATCACACATGAAGTTCAAATATCTCCCACCGAAGACTTCAACTTTACGAGTCTTTTTATACCTATGCCTCACACATGCTTCTCAAACGTGGAAATCGGTAAGGCTATGTTAAATAGATCATCTAGATTTTTATTAGTATAAATATTATGTATTTCAACATTCACTATCTCTCGCTGCTCATAGAAATAGAAATACTTACGAGATATATGTTTTGCCATGACATAACTCCTCTTCATTTGTGCATTGCATGCTGCGGCATTATCCTCAGATAATTGTACAGATTTTATTTACTTCTACACTATAGGACTCTTAGATATGATGAATCAATCTTTCAAGCTAAATGCACTCAAGAGACTCATATAGTTTAATTATCTCAGAATGATTAGTCGACGCATCAACTATTGACTGTTTTATTGATTTCCAAGAAATCACAATTTTTCCACTTAGAACTTAGAAAGACATATACAGTCTAAGATCTAGCATTAGAGGATCAAACAAAGAGCCAACATCAGAGTGACCACTTATTTTGGTATCTTGAACTTTTGGGTAAAAGAGTCCAAGATCCACTCGCAATTTTTTCACTTAGAAAGACATATACAGTCTGCGATCTGGCATTAGGGGATCAGACAAAGAGCCAACATCGGAGTGACCACTTATTTTGGTATCTTGAACTTTTGGGTAAAAGAGTCTAAGATTCACTGTACCTTTTATGTACCTAAGAATGTATTTAATTCCAGTCCAATGCCTCTTTGTGACCTTAGACGAATATATTGCCAAATAATCCACTACAAAAGCAATGTCAGACCTGGTAAAATTGGCAAGTTATAGAAGTGCACAATTAGCGCTAAGTTATAGAAGTGCACAATTAGCGCCCAAATATAGAGTCTCTGGCCCCAACACATCCTCATCTTATCGTCTAGAACCATATTGATCTTTCTCTATATCCAATGTCCTGACGATCATGAGTGTACTAACTAATTTTGCTCTATTATGAGCAAATTTCTCCAATATCTTCTTGGTGTCAATAGTTTGGTGCAAAAATATGCCACTAGATTGGTTCTTAATCTGTAACCCAAGACAAAATTTGGTTTCACCCAAATCTTTTATCTCGAACTCCATTTTTAAGTATGAGCTAGCTTCGATGATGCCTTCATTAGTTCCAATCATGTTCATCAGTAAAGGTCTACCAAAGCCTGATCTTTTAATTAGTGATTATGCAAGTCCGTTCTAAGTATAAAAGTGCGGGACAGAATATTTCACTTTAATGCCTGAGGCTATATACAATAATCATTAAATACTTTTAAGCTAAACTCGCCCCCAGCGTCTCGTGCTTCCTGTTCTCCCCTTCGCGCGCTTGCCGGTGCCGGCGATGACCTTGCTAACCAACTTGTCATGGCGTGGTACGACGCAGCTAATACCAGCTCGCCTGGTGTCCGTCGATCAATGGTTCCCAGCGGTGTGTCCCGGTCACCACTCCTCTTGGCGACCTCTGATGACCCCGACCCAACTCCCACTCCTTATGGCAGCAACCAACAGCGGTGTGATGTGCGGCCCAAGTTGATGGCTCGGCACACGTACTGTTCATCGCTCGCGATGTCGTTCAAAGTTGGCAACATATGGTAGCATCCTGTTCCAGTATTACGATGCAGCAACGGTAACGTCGCCCCCGTATGCCCGTGCATGGTAGAAAGCAGCAACCCACCGGTGTTCTACCTCGATGGAATGTGGCTACAACGTCTCGGCCCTCGCAGACAACGAGGAAACCAATGACGGCAATCCGGTCGACGATGACAGTGACAGCTCCGGTAGGGCGCCTACATAGCGTGTTGACGTGACACCCAGTCGTGGATCGCACATGGCGGCGATGGCCAGCCAAGTGGATCGACAATGGTGACATCCGGCATCTCACCATGGTGAGATCATCGGCGATACCCCTTGAAAAATAGTAGAAAATGAGAGGTTTGTTTTGGAACGTTAGAGGTTTGGGGCAAGTCGGAAAAACCCAATGTTTAATTGATCTTATCAGGAATCACAACGTTGATTTTGTTGGTTTTCAAGAAACAAAGAGAGATAACTTCAGTGTTTCATTCCTTAATGCTATTAGTGGCTCGAAAATTTTTGTTTGGCATTGGCTTGCAGCTAAATCCACTGCAGGTGGAATTTTGGTTGGCTTTGATTCTGATATTTTGGAAATTCTCCATGTTGTTTTTAAAGACTTTTTGATTTGCTGTGTGGTTAAGTCTAAGAAGAATGAATTTGTTTGGAGATTGGTCACTGTATATGGTTCTCCTTATGAAGAAGGCAAGCAGGCTTTTATCTCTGATTTGCATGAGATTTTTGTTGAGGATGATCATACGCCTTCCTTGTTAGGAGGTGACTTTAATCTAGTTAGATTCCAATCTGATAAAAATAATGGTAGGGTTGATCACAAGTGGTGTGATAAGTTTAATGATTGGATTAATATGTGGGGGCTCATGGAATTGCGTTTGGCGGGTAGACATTTTACGTGGTCTAATAATCAGGCCAATCCTGTTATGTCTGTTATTGATAGGGTATTTTGTAGCACTACCTTTGAGGAGGAATTTCCTTTGGCCATGGTGTCGGCGCTTCCTAGAATAGGTAGTGATCACACTCCGATCCTGTGGGATTCTGGAGAGGGTACTCGCTGTGGTAAACCAAATTATAAATTCGAGAAATGGTGGCTTCTTCATGACGACTTTAATCAGATTGCTTATAAAGCCTGGAATATCTCTACTAGAGGTTGTGATGCTATTGATAATTGGCAATGTAAAATTAGAAATTTTAGGAGAATTACCAAGGGTTGGAGTATTAATGTTGATTCTTCAGCCAAGAAGAGGAAAAAACTTTTGTTGAATGAACTTGATGCTATTGACATTCTTTCGGAATCTAGAAATCTCTCCATGGAGGAGGAAAATAGACTTGATTTTATTAAGCAGGAGGTGGATAAAATTTGGAATATGGAAGAAACGAAAGCCAGGCAAAGAGCTAGGGAAAGAAATATTAAAGAAGGGGATAGAAATACTAGGTATTTTCATGCTGTTGCCAACCAAAGAAGGAGAAATTTTTTTATTAATTGTCTTGAAGGGCCTGAGGGGCTGGTTCATGACACTGATAAAATGATTAAAATTGCTTGCGATTACTATAAGTCTCTGTTTGGGTTTGAAGCTAAAATTAACATCAATTTAGGGGATGATTTTTTTAATCGGGAAGATAAGATCTCGGAAGAGGAAAATAGAATTCTGGAAGCTCCTTTTACTGAAGAGGAGGTGAAAAAAGTAGTTTTTGAATCTTATTCTAATGGGGCTCCTGGCCCTGATGGGCTCCCTTTTATCTTTTATCAAAAATTCTGGAACCTTATTAAAGAGGATTTGTTGGCCATGTTTAAGAGTTTGGAGAAAGGTGATTTAGATCTTTTTAGGCTAAATTTTGCGAGGATCTCGCTGATCCCTAAGGAAAACAATGCTAGAAATATGAAACAGTTCAGACCCATTAGTTTGTTGAACTGTAGCTACAAGATTATTACGAAAGTTTTAACTAACAGGTTTGGCCTTGTTTGTAACAGGATTATTATGCAAAATCAAACAGCTTTTATTAAGAACAGATATATTCTTGAGAGTGTGGTAACTGCTCATGAAGTCATTCATAAAATCCATCGGGATAAGGATACCGGGCTGGTGCTCAAAATTGATTATGAAAAAGCCTATGATAAAGTTAATTGGAATTTTTTGCTTGACATTTTGGCTAAGAGAGGGTTCGGGATCAAATGGCAGTCCTGGATTTTTTCTATTCTGGATAGAGGTTCTGTGGGGGTTAAAATTAATAATACTGAAAGTGAGTTTTTTCAAACTGGTAAAGGTTTGAGGCAAGGCGATCCTTTGTCTCCTATTCTTTTCAATTTGGTTGCAGATGTTTTTTCTAGAATTTTATATAAAGCTGCTAGTAACGGTTTTATTAAGGGTTTATGTAATGATTTTTGCCCTAATGGTATTTTAAGCTTGCAATATGCGGATGATACCCTGTTGTTTCTAAAGAATAGTGAGGAGTTTGCTTTGTACCTTAAATGGTTTTTAACTTGTTTTGAACAAATGTCCGGATGAGAATAAATTTTCATAAAAGTGAGTTGATCGCTATTGGTTGTGATCACTAGAGACCGAGAGGTTTGCTAGAATTTTTTGTTGCAAGGTGGGTTCTTTCCCTATTAAATATCTTGGTATCCCTCTCCATTATGATAAAATAAAAAGGGAGGATTTTCAACCTCTCATTGATAAAATGCTGAAAAGGATTGCAGGTTGGAGGGGTAAGCTCCTTTCATACAGTGGTCGGCTGATTCTTATCAAGTCTTGCTTAGCTAGTATCCCGATATATTTGCTATCTTTTTTTAAGTTTCCTAAGTGGGCTTTAGATATTATTAATTCTCACATGGCGAATTGTCTTTGGAATGACTATGAGGGTCATAGCAATCTTCATCTTGCTAACTGGCATTTAGTTTGTATGGAAAAAGATTATGGAGGTCTTGGGATGCCTAACATTAGAGATTTGAATTTATGCCTTCTAGCCTCCTGGGTAAAAAGATTTTGTGTTTCTGAGAATAAGCTTTGGAGAGACTTGATTAAATTTAAATACAATACTGATAATCCTAACCTTTTTTGCTCTGATTCTGCTCATACATCTACTTTTTGGAAAGGTATTTCCTGGGCTATGCAGGCTACTAAATTTGGTTACAAATGGTGTGTTGGTAGTGGTACTAAAGTTAGATTTTGGGAGGATATTTGGTTTGGGAACTCTTGTTTAGTCATCCAGCTTTTGGGACCTTTATTTGTTGGTCAATGAAGAAGGTGCTACTATTGCGGATATTTGGGATGGTTCTAATGTCAAATGTACTTTTAGGAGAACTTTCTCTGACAATCTGTTGATTAGGTGGTTTGAGCTGGTAGAGGTAGTAAATTCTTTAAGGCTCACTGAGGAGGAGGATGCTTTGGTTTGGCGATATAACAGTAATGGTGTTTACTCACCAAATCTCTCTATGTTATCATTAATTTTAGAGGGTGTTACGGTTTTGTTCCTGCTGTTTGGAGTTTGGTAGTTCCCCGAAAATTCATTTCTTTTGTGGCTTATTTCGCATAACAAAATAATGACTAGAGATAACTTGTTAAAAGGGGTTTGGATAGAGGGTTTGTTGTAGCTTTTTCAATGAACTGAATCATTATTCATCTTTTCTTTGATTGCGTTGTTGCTAGAAATATTTGGAACATGATCGGTGAGTTCTTTAACTTGACCATTGGTTATAATTATGAATCGTGGCTCGGTTTTGGGTCATAATAAGAAAAATGCTGCTTTAAATACAATTAGTGCTGCTGCCCTTTGGAGCTTATGGAATATTAGAAATGACATGATTTTTCGTTGCGAGATTGGATAAGTGTAAAACAATTTGGAGAAAAATGAATTTTTCGTTGAGAGACTGGAGACCTTTGTACAAGGAGGATATGATGGCAAAGATGGAAATGTTTTGCAGAACTGGATTGCGAGCTTGAACACCTCTCCGGTGGAATATGGAACAACTTATGAAGTTTGATAGGATGCGAAGGAAGGGCGTAATGAAGACTGTTTTGTGGAAGAGAAGAAGGCTATGGCTAGTTATATTAGTAACTTGATAGATGATAAGTCGTAATTCATGTTTTTCTTCTTGGAGGTTGTGGTTGGCTCGGGTCTTGTCCTTTTGGTGATTTGTTCTAAGTTTTGAGGATGTTCTTTTGTTGCTACATTTCAGTTTCTTAATGGAACTGAGGCATCTAGTTTGATGTCCTTTTGATCTAAAAAAAGATCATCGGCGATGTCCCATGCTCATGGTGCGACTTCTCGCCCGCTCTCGCGGCACAACAGACACAATCTCTGACGAGCCATACCACGCGTGATAATGTCCTCGCCACGGCGAGGCACATGGCTTGTCTAGTCGGCTGGCCGGGGGCCATGCACAAGGCATGGTGCAACGTTGGTCACGCCATAGCATGATCCGATGGCTGGTGCATTCATTTGGCAGCGCCACACTGCTGCCCAATGCTTAGATACATTCCATGGCCACACCAAGGTGAGACATGAACGTCGATCACTCAAAGATGTGAATCGATGGCCAAAGTTCCCGTGCATGCCAAGGCTGAAACAACACTGATCTCACTAAGGCGAGAAACGATGGCCAATGTTTGGTCAACGCTAATCCCACTAAAAGTGAGACATCAGTCGGATTAGAAGAATAGAAAATTGGAGAGAAACCAAGTAAATTCGGCAACTGAATTAGGGATGGCAATGGGGCCCCGATCCCTGTTTCCCCATGGGGAATTCCCCTATTAGGGGACGGGGGGAAATCTTGCCCCGCGGGGGTTTATCGGGGAAAATGTTGTCCCCGTCGGGGATCGCGGGGACGGGGACGTTCCACCGTTCCCCGTCCTCGATCTCCATCCCCGTCCCCGCGTTATTACTTCTAGGAGCAAATGATTATTCTCAAAAGAAAAAAGAATATATGTGAGGTCATTATTAATAAATATGCTAAATATGAATTACTCTCGTGATTCACTCACACTTAATCACACATACACCATTAATCTAGTGATTTATTCATGTAGCATGTGATCTTTTATATAGCATTTTCGGGGATTAGTCCCCGTCGGGGCCCCGCAAACCCGTCGGAGATCGGAGACGGGGGAGAATTAAGCCCCGTGTACGGGGTCGGGGACGGGGACGGGGAAATTTTGCTTATCGGGGATCGGGGATAGGAGGGTACTTCCCGCGGGGATTTTCCCTGTTGCCATCCCTAAACTGAATTGACCAAGAAAGATCAAGCAATAACCTTTGAATTGTGAATGGATTTCACTCGGGAGCACTCTCATTTTGATAACGTGTTTACGAAGTTCATTGTTCCAAACCACATAAACACGAGATCATAACAGGGATACAAGATGTAGATCCACATCTCTCTCCTGTTTTTTGATATTTTCTTATGTGTGTGTATAATGTGCCCCATGCCTCCACTTATATAGTGGAAGAATGGTGGACTTTTCTTGCAAGCTAAATAAGGATCTAAGTAATCTACTAAGACTCTTAGTCCCCATTAGGAAACTCCCATTGGTTCATTTAGAGAACTATCAGGAGTTCATTTAAAAAAGTGTCCACTCATATATGAAATTAGAATATTCCATAACATCATGTTCCTTAATTTGTTGTAAGATATCCTCAATTGTAATCAAGGATAAAAATATCGTCTGTAACCGACCGGTTATTGGTGGTACTAGCCATAGTCACTACTACAAAACACCCCTTTCTTGTCGGTTTATCACTGCCGGTTCGGCTAGAACCGACAATGATAGTGTTATTACTGTCAGTTCATAAACTAGACTGGCACAAATACTCTACCGAAGAAGAACCAACAGTGATAGTAACTTATCACTGTCGGTTGTAAAACAAACTGGCAGTGATAATATTTTTGAAAAATCATAACTTTTTCATACAGAGTCGGATGGAGACAAAATTTATATGAAAATTGTAGCTCTCGATGAGATCTACAACTTTATAGTTGACAAACTTTTTATTTGAAATCATTTAGATATCCAAATAATCGTTGAAACTTTCGGATACAAAGGGATAAAAGAAAAATATATCTTATAATAGCTGAGAAGTGTATGGGTGGTGAGATGGTAAGGGGGGATCACACAAGCAGCAGGTTCGAATCTTAGCAACTGCACACGCGTATTTCGCTCGAAAATCGCGTGATTTGTGACTTGCGACACGTAGTAAATACAGAGTGGTCCAGGTGCAAATAATTTTTTATTATTATTTTATCGAGTGATTTTTTGATTTGCAATAGGCCGACTATCACTGCTGGTTCGCATGCGAATCGACAGTGATACAGACTATCACTGCCAGTTCGAATGTGAACCGGCAGTAATACAGATATCACTGCCGGTTCTAGAACCGGAAGTGATAGTCCGACTATCACTGCCGGTTCCAATATCCGGCAGTGATCACGATTTCTGTAGTAGTGACGGGCTCGGACCAGTTAAAAAACCGGTCCAAAAAGTTTAAATTTAAATTGATAAATAGTAATTTCAAGCAGTAACCGACCGAAAAGCAGTCAAATTCAAATTTTAAGTTTATATTTGATAATTGAAACCGTTCGGTAGAAAGCCAGCTATGGATGGTAGCGGCTAGGGTCCGGTATTTTTTAGTAGGTTTTTGAATCCTTGCTTGTAATAGACGTGTCGTGTTTTTTCTTTAGTTTTCATGCAGATAGAGACATGTTTCTTTATATATATATATATATATATATATATATATATATATATATATATATATATATAAAGACATGTTTCTGTAGATGGCACCAGCATTTCTATGAAGCAACATATCAGGTGCAACCCAACGTTATGTCGCAACCCGGTTGGTCGAGACACGAAATCAACAAAAAAAAACTGAACAAAATTGATTATATATATCCTATGGAGTGCTGAAGTACCCTTTAAAATGTTAACTTTAAAATCAAGTGTGGTAGAAGAAACAACAATAAGTTTATTGTGGATAGTAGCATTTGTCCGTTTGGTTTTTCTTTTTTCCTTTTCATTATCATTTTCCAGAATTTTCCTATTTTTGTTACTTTAAACACAAAATGAATTTAAACTTTACATTTTATATCATAACTAGAGTAAATTGAGAGGTACATAACCATGTTTTTTGGATTTTTTATGTTAATTTGGTGACCCAATCGACCTGGCTGCACCGTATTATGTTGCCTTCTACTATAAATTAAATAAGGTAATTAACAGTTGACATCAATACGATAGGTCAGGTAATGGGTCATTTGTAAGTCGGCTGCTAAGTAGAATAGCTGACAAAAACTTTTGCTTGTTTTCTCAGCATTTACCAGATACATGCACTAGGCCGTTGACTAATCACATATATATAGGATGAAATTTATTCAAGCAAAGCTAAGGAACAATGCCTTTTTTTTCAGGCGAACTAAGCAACATTGTTGACCTGATAAAAGGCGGCCATAGATTATTGGTTACCACCACATATACGCAAGCCCAGGCTAGAGCCTATCATTTGATTGCACGAACTAGCATCTGCAATATTCTTTTTGCAGAAATAAACTAGGGACAACGTCTTGACCAAAAAGCAAAAGAAAGAAAACATCGAACTCATCCATTTGCATTTCTTTAACAAGTAGACCAGGATCATGTCACGGGGTAAAGAAAATCAGAATCGCTATTTTATGGTCGGCCGTAGGAACGATTTCGTGCGCTCTAGTCTCCCTTGACCGCCACGTAGAGCAACAACGGCGGTTGCAAATTTGTGCGCTCAGATTTTTTTGACCCGATACCTTTTTGCCTTTTTGACAAACCATCAAACAATTTTTTTTAATCAAATCTGAAAGCTTTTTAATTTAAAATTTTCATAGTCGAAAGTTTTCGATTTGAATTTTTTCGAGGTGAAACTTTCTAATTTGAAATTCTTCGATTTATTTTTTTTCGAGTTGAAACTTTCCGATTTGAATTTTTTTGGTTGAAATTTTCTTACTTGAATTTTAAATTGGAACTTTCTGAACCAAAAGTTTTTGAATCGAAAGTTTTATGAGTTGAAATTTTTCGAGTTGAAACATTTTGATTTGGAACTTTTCGTGTTGAAACTTTCCGAGTTGAAACTTTTCGATTTGAAACTTTTCGAGTTGAAACTTCCTAATTTGAAATTTTTCGATTTATTTTTTTTGGGTTGAAACTTACTATTTAAAATTTCAAAGTATAAATGTCCTAATTTTAAATTTTTGTGTTAGAGAGGGAAGAAGGGGGTGGGGAAAGTGAGTAGGGAAAAAGGGAATGGGGGAGATGAATGGAGAAGATGACAAATGGCATCATATAGGGGTGACCTTAAATTTATTAATTTGAGGTTAACCTCCCATGGGCGAATCGAATCTACGGGCTTGTTTGTTTCGTTGCGTCAGATTAACAAAAGATTTTGGTCAATGGAAGTTAGGAAGTGATGTTACACGGGATGGTTTGGAGCTCTTCGAAAGCTACACGCTTGGGTAATGTAGATGCCATCTTGCCATGCCGTTCTGACGTACATAGAGTAGTCACTTATTTGGACGGCATGGTCCATGCAAACTCTAGTAATGTAGCAGCATGGGAACATGGATCAGGATTGCTCGTCAGGCCTCTGAATTGGCTAAGTGTTTCCATCAGCATTTCAGAGCTGCCATAATTTACAAATACTACAGTGATGGAGCTCATGCATGACAGGTAGAGACATTTTTCGATGGCAATGCAACAGGTGCCGGTGTTCCGGGCTCCTGGTCCTGGGGCGCTCACCTCCGCACCTTCAGCTCGCCGGCGCAGTCTCCCGTGAGGAGCAGCCAGCCGGCCGCGAGCTCGATGGTCCTCACTTTCTTCTTGGAAGAAAGCTTGCCCATCTCGTCGAACCTGAAGTGAAACTCTTTTCAGTAAGGAAGCAGCCCCCAACGCCTGCAGGTCAGCAGGCGGTTGATGGTTCATGTAGGGCATCTGATATTTTTTAATGCAACTTACGATGGACAGGTAGAACAGGCGAATGCAGTTGCTGTTGTGGAGGGAACAGAACAGAACTGGCGTCTTTCCAACACGGTGCATGCCGAACAACATGCGCAATCCCTGCAACAGAAGGCAACTGCAGGTTTAGCAACACGAAAATAACAGAAAACTGTTGGAAGGAGAAGTTCAGAAACAAACCATTCCACAAGCACCACAACAAACACAGCAGGTATCTTACAGAAGAGCTCAACAAAGTTTATAAATGTAAATTTATGAAGAGTAGTATCGAAAAATAAACAACGGAAGGATACTTTGACATATGTACAGAGGGTTCATTACAGTACTGGACCCAAAAAAAATCAAGAACAGATTATTCTGGCGATGTGGTTAGTTCTTGCTATATGCAGGTTTGTTAACCATGTTGTCGCTGACACATTTCTATCAGTTGTCTTCTCAATTCTATGATACTCTTCAGGGAAAACAAATGAGCTGAGCAGACTGATATTGCAACCATCTAAGGCACCCTTTGGCAAAGCTGCTCCGGCTTCTGCCGGCGAGAAACCACAAGCTGTGCCAAAGGGCCAGCTTCTCCAACCAGCTTCTGCCCAAGACAAAGCCTCTGTTCTAGGGATGGTATTGGCCCCGATCCCCGTTTCCCGTGGGGAATTCCCCTATTAGGGGACGGGGGGAAATCTCGCCCTGCGGGGGTTTATCGGAGAAAATGTTGTCCCCGTCGGGGATCGCGGGGACGGAAACGTTCCACCGTTCCCCGTCTCCGTCCCCGATCCCCGTCCCTGCGTTATTACTTCTAGGTGGGAGCAAATGATTATTCTCAAAAGAAAAAAGAATATATGTGAGGTTATTATTAATAAACATGCTAAATATGAATTACTCTCGTGATTCACTCACACTTAATCACACATGCACCATTAATCTAGTGATTTATTCATGTAGCATGTGATCTTTTATATAGTATTTTCGGGGATTAGTCCCCGTCGGGGCTCCGCAAACCCGTCGGGGCCCCGCAAACCCGTCGGGGATCGAGGACGGGGGAGAATTAAGCCCCGTGTACGGGGTCGGGGTCGGGGACGGAGACGGAAAAATTTTACTTATCGAGGATCAGGGATGGGAGGGTGATCCCCGCGGGAATTTTCCCTGTTGCCATCCAGTCTGTTTAACATAAAAGAAGAAGCCAAAAAATCAGCTGCAACCCATGGGAAGCAAAGGCTTTTGCAGATGGGAGTTACAACATTGCCCCTGAAGTTGAAGTTATTGACCCGCAATTTGCAAATAGGGTTCAGCGCTGAGACAACCCGTCGCCTCGCCGCCACTGCTCCGTATCATTCCCCCGAGCTGGCGCCGCTTCCCCCTTCTTCTTCCCCAACCTCCATCCACACTGCTACCGAGGTGAGAGAAGTTAATCACCTCCAGTACTTGTCATTTGCAGATATAAGGATAATAGTTGTAGATCTGATCATCTGAGGATAATATTTTCATCTACATTTTGGTTCATATTAATTAGACCAACATACTAGCAATAAAAAAAGAGCAGTGCTTCAATGCTTTCCCTCCTAATACAAGTTACACAAATCTTGAAGCAAACGAAAGGGTAAGTAATCACCATTTACCTTTTATTCATGTTTTAATATTTGTGTAACTGTAAAAAAGAGAAGCATGGAAGCACCCCTCATACAAAAAATATAGAAAAAATAAAGAGAGCAAATATGGCATATGTTAAGATGCATATACCTTTTTGTCATGCTAATCATGAAGAACAATGCATCACGTCAGGTGGATAATACAAGCTCACTAATAACAATATACATGTACTTTCGAATGGATTATAACTTTCATGCACACACACAAGCAAATGTCCTCGATAATTTTCACAATCTCTTAGCAATTTTTCTTCAGGTATAATTCAATCAAATTTTCAGTTATTTTATTGCAGTACTAATTGTTGCTTAGTTAAAAAAATTGAAAGACCATGTGGAGGTCGATCCATTTTTGTGATGAGTATTTGACTTTATTTGAGCAAGGTGTGCTCAAGTTTGAGTTTGATTTGGATTGATTTTCAAGCTAGAGCAATTTGAGTGGCTGGTCGGAGACCAGTCGTCCGACCCCGAGTGGTCGGGGCTGTGGTTGAGTCGGAGACGGTCGTCGACCCGAGTGGTCGTCTTTGGTTGGTCGGAGACCGATCGTCCGACTCGAGTGGTTGAGTCGGAGACCGCCGTCCGACTCGAGTGGTTGGTCGGAGATCACCGTCCGACCCCGAGTGGTGCAGGCTTTGGTGGTCTGAGACCGGTGATCGACATCGAGTGGTCGGGATGGAGACCGATGGTCGGACCACGTGTGGTCGGGTTTTTGGTCGGTCGTGGTGTATTTCTTTCTGTTGAGATGGATATGTGTTGTTGGACATTGCTATGTGATGTGGTTTCCTTGTCTATGATGGTTGCGGGACTTTGGAGCTAGGTCATGGTGAGGCGAAGGAGATCGTGGACTAGGTGGGAGAGCCGAGGTCCGGATGATCAAGGTGTCACCAAAGATGACTGAGGCCGTGGAGTAGCCGCAAGCCAAGAAGACAAAGGAGTGGATGAGATGCTAACTTGAAGTGCTCGATCAAGGAGGACCGTTGGATCGCGATCGGGAAGATAGAGAAGCGGTCAAGTTAGTATGATTTGAAAAGCGTGCAAAACCCGTTGTGTTGTTGGGTTTCGGGTCAGCCCATGCATAGCTGTGTGAGTGGGTAAAATCTCAGCCCTTGATGGAGTGCTCTAGGGTTTAGAGGCTTATCCAAGGGTGGTAAGTGGTCCAAGCATGCTATAAATAGACAGGGAGAGGGGTGTCTCCCTGGGGGCGTGAAGAGCATGTGAGGAAAATGTACGTGAGTAGGTGAGAGTGCTCTGGAGGCCTCTGTGCTCCTGAAGCTTTGCCCACTTTGTAGTGAGGCTTTGTAAACCTACCCTCTGGTAATGAAAGACTGCTTTCCCGTCTTTGAGTTCACTTTCCTCATTTACATTATGCTTTAAATTCATCATTTAATTTCATGCACTTTACCTTCTGTATGGTTGAATTTTCTTCCTCTCCTTCTAAGTGCTTTTAGATTTTATGCCAAGGATGAAAGATTGCTGGATGAATCTTCTATAGATCATATCCCAATCATCTAGGCAATCTACAACCTCTTCTATTCAGTTTTGCAAGAAACCAATTTTTGTGTCTAGTAGAAGAAAGTGCCTTCAGAT
The DNA here is from genome assembly GCA_036346275.1 of Otatea glauca. Taxonomy (NCBI): domain Eukaryota; kingdom Viridiplantae; phylum Streptophyta; class Magnoliopsida; order Poales; family Poaceae; genus Otatea; species Otatea glauca. Next base: position 6,484,790 of record CM070711.1, on the reverse strand, counting down.
CGTGTTTCTATTTGTTTGAAGGGTTGTTTCTTCGTGTACTTACTTGCTATGATTTGTGGAGAGTCATCCAAGGATATTCTGACTATCAACTCCCACTAGTAAGTTAGGGGTGAGGTCTGTGTTCGTGACTCTGTTTTTTAGTGTTGCATTTGTTAAACTGAAAAGGGACGGAACCTTGGTATCAATTCCTTCGATTGATGATTGAAATAGGTTCCTGACATCCTTAGGGAGGTGCACACCAATTTTCACTGTTTTTGGATTAGCCGATCAAAAGTTACATCGATTTCTGTTTTTAAGATTTGCGCTGATTTACTGTTCACCCGAACACTATTCGCCCCGAGTACTGTTCATCCGACCAGTTCTGGTCGGGGGTACTGTTCATCTGACTAGTGCTGACGACCTGTTCGCTGTACTTTGCTAATCCCGGAACACCGTTCATCCGACCAGTGCAGTTTTTACTGTTCACCCGACCTTAACTAGTCGGTGCCTCTGTTCATGCAATTGCCTGATCGATGGTTCAGTTCTTTCTTTCTGGTCTTTTGGTGGTTTGAATTCTAGGGAGAAAGTTTATTCGGAAATTTTATTTGGGATCATTCACCCCCCTCTGATCGCCATTTCGATCTTTCAAAAATCATGCAAATTCCGGTAATAATGCAGAAAATGTTCAAAACAAGGTAAGGTTACTGCAAAAAGAAAAGAAGAAGAAGAAGAATGCTTATTTGACAAAATAAAACAATATACAAGAATAATGTTCCAGGAAGGACTGTATTATTTACGTATAATGTTCAAGGAAGGACTATTATTTTTGTGCATAATCTGGAACAACAGAATTTCTAATTAAATTTAGCACAAAGAAATTGACCAGGGCAAGGTATAAAATCTGTTCAAAACGTGAAAATATATGCATCTTGTTTGTAGACTGCATCAAACTTTAAAAAAGCTTGGAATAAAATAAAACATGTGGGGTGTTAAATGTAAATCCGAGTTGATAGGAAGCTATTATTTGGGGAACACATTGGATAAAACAGGAAGGGTCTGGATAATATCGATGCATTTTATCTGTTGCTGGACAAGACCTTTGTGAATATTTGTTGTAATATGTTCTTTTTTTTGTAGAAATAGAGGCTTGTTCCCTTTGCTCCTGATATAGGTAAGTACATCTAAAGAGAGAACATAATGGTTACATATATAAGTACTTGCTTGGTTGTTGCACAATATCTCTACAGATGGTTTTCGTTTTTGCCATGGCTTTAGTCCAAGCCTTGAAGAACTATCTAGCACTGAGAGCTGTGTTGGACTAGAAGCCAATTTCATAGCAAATGTGTTGTCAGAACTTCATTCCAATGGTTTATCAAGAACAAGTTTCTCAACCACATAGTTAGCTACCTGTCAAAAGAAACAGAGTAGAGACAATTAACAATAATTTGTTTGTAATATGTTACCATGTTCTGAAACCATATCAACATCAATAATTTGTTCATAATATATAACCCTACGTTATCCGGTAATAGTGTGAATATGTATGATTCAGATCCAGGATCCTGAAGTATAGCTACCTATTATCTAGGTAGTTAGCTCTCGAAATAAATAAATAATCAAGGTAGTTAGGTCCCAAAATAAATAAATAAATTAAAATCTAGCTAGTTAGCTCCCCGCACAAAAAAAGAAGCCTGAATTAATTGTTGCTTAGTTTACAAAAAAAATTGTTTCTTCAGGTAATGTACATTACCTTGGGCATGCCATTGCATTTGGTTAATTAACTATTGGTTTGAGTAACTCATCAAATGTTGTCTATTGTCTTCCATTAATGGATATATGCTGCTACAATGCAAAAAGTCATCTTGGAAATTACATCCACTGAGCACTTCAATCATTGGCTCTCTAAAAGAACAAGAAAATGGTTGCGTTTTGACCTTACCATTAGATAGTAGCCTCTAGTGTAAGTGCTTAACTAATTGAAATTGCAGCCTTATTGTAAATTCACATGTTGACCTTATGACATGGTCACACCTGACACTTATCTTGGCTTTCAGTTTTACCCGAGATGACTTATTCTTTTTCATTTTACCTTGTTTCGAAAGTTTCATTGTAGAGTTCTTATGTAATAATTCCCAGATTACTACTGTGATGTTGTATTTATCAAATTTAGTTGATTTCCCAATAAATAGACTACACATTGATTCAGTGTAATATATATTACATATTCTTTGATGGATATTTGTCATCATTGTAAATGCATTGTAATTACTCATTTAGCAGTTCTTCAATGTGAGTGGTAGAAGTACTTACAGATTTGAATACGATTTTAATTGTATCACAATATCACTAAGAAAAAGTGGCTGAATTATTCATGTCTGGATAATTGCAATGATTCTTGTTATGCTCTATATTTATAGATAGAAAAAACTAAGCCAACCAAAGCAATCTGGGATGCATTTGCCAATAGGGTATTTATAGAAATTTGTTTGGAAGAAGTGGTTGCAAAAAATATACCTTTCCAATGTCTGATTAGCAAAGGGTACCTTAACTTCGAAAACAAGTTCAAAGAACGCACAACGAGGAGTTACACCCGCAAGCAATTCAAAAATAGGTGGGATAGCTTGAAGGCTGATTATGCCATGCGGAAGACATTGAATCAACATCTGGTCTAGGAAGGGATCCAGCAGCTGGTGCCATTGTGGCTGATGATGATTGCTGGGCTAACCAGGTAAAGGTATGTAGTTTTTTCTGTTCTTCCATGTATCCATTAGGTTAATTGATACAATTGACTAATGTAGTTTGCTCTTACATCTTTGCAGGATCAGTCAGGTTGTGCTAAGTTTCGATGTGCACCACTTGAGCATGAATAGTCACTACGAGTGTTTTGATGGTCCAACCCCTACCAATGAGTCATCACTTGTGCCAAGTGCAGCTAAGGAATGCCATGTGGACATTGAAGATGTCACAAATCAACGAGAGGGTGACGGTATGGGTGTTGATTGCAATATCACACCTAGCAAGACACTTACTTGAACACCAAATGTGGATAAGGATCCCGAGAAAAGAAGTATGCAGAATTCACCTAGTAGAAAGAAGCTCAAGAAAAATTTTAGAGACAAACAGTTTGAGCGGCTTGTGAACTTAGTCAAAAAGTCCAATACTAATAAAGCGTCTATGTCTTCTACCCCTGGTGTTGATCATGTTAGGCAAGAGATATCTGAAATGATTAACTTAGTTGTTGAGACTAGTGCTAAAGAAGGGAGTGATGACCATTTCTATGCTACACAACTCATCAAGAAGGAATATCGAGATATGTTTCTCACCCTAAAGACACCTCAAGGAAGGCTTGCACGGCTTAGGAGGACATGGGAGGAGAAGAAGCATTAGATTATTAGTGTTTCTTTAAATTTGGTCTTCCATTGATCATGTAATTTGATTAACCTACCATCCTTTTTTTTGAGGAAAACAGGAGGGGAGGCCCCTACTGAATATATTATAAAAGATAAAACAAGAGAGCAGTTACAAAGAGATATACAAGAGAAGGGATATACAGGGGAGAAAAGAAAACAAAAAAAAGAAAGAAATCAACCGAAACTACTCAACCAAGCATTGAAATCCTCCCGTAGGGTAGGTTTAACACGATGGATAACCATCGTGAAAGCCACCCTAAACTCTTTCTTCCAAAGATTTAAAGATACCACCCCCTGATCAAAGATAACTTTGTTTCGAATTTTCCAAATGATCCAGCAAGCAATAATAACCACCTCTTTAAAACAGACCAATCTACATCGTAGCTTTGCCTCTTGAATTAAATCAACTACCTCTAGAGATAAATCAAAATTAATATGAAGGAGACGCCAGCCCCATTGACTAAAATGACAGGAGAAAACCAGATGATGAAGCGTTTCCTCACTCCGAGGGAAACAAAGAACACAACTATAACTCTCCAAAGGGAAACCTTTCCTAAGAAACAATTCTCGAGTATTCAAACGATTGCGTAGTAGTAACCAGAAAAAGATTTTTTGTTTATTGAGACAATAAGAAGACCAAAGCCACTGAAAAGGTGGTGGAACTGAGACCTACCTAGAGAAATGATCATAGACTTTTTTTTTGAAGAGAAAGAAGAACCCCACATATAAGTCCAAGAATCATGGCCAGGACCCAAATTAAAAGCCCGCAATCTATCATTAAGAAGAATCAACTGAGTAGCAACAAATTGTAGATAAAGGAAGATGGAACTTAGTAACAAAATATGCACCATCAAGAAACTCCGCCACTGAACAGTTTGCATTTTTCACAAAGGAAAATAGGTGGGGAAAGTCCATTTGCAAGAACCCTAAATTCCAAACATCTTTCCAAAATAAACAAGAGCGTCCACCCTTAACTGTGCAAGAAGCCATCCCACGAAAATAATCAAAAAACCGAAGCAAATCCTTCCACCAGAAAGACCCCAAAAACCTGCCAGCTTGAGGTGCAGACAAAGACTGGTAGTAAGAACACCAGAGAAGATTAACCCAAGGAACCTCTTCTCGGTTGAAGAATTTATGGAGATGCTTAAGCAAGAGAGCTTTATTTTGGAGGCGCAGATTAATCACACCTAGTCCTCCTTTCGGTTTTGGCTTACAAACCTCTTTCCAAGCCACCAAGTAACCCCCTTTCTTATTTATATTTGAACCATGCCAAAGGGTATGCATTCTCAGACTATCAATTTTCTTAATCACTGTAGCAGGAAGTTTCAAAGAACACATGTGATAAGTAGTCAGTCCCGTCATCACTGAATTTAAAACTATCAATCGGCCTCCATAAGAAAGAAATGGAGCCAAACCCGATAACCTTCTGCTAATGCGGTCAATAAGAGGAAGGTAATCTTGAATTCTTGGTTTAGTAGTACCCAAAGGAAGCCCCAAATAAGTGAAAGGTAAGGATCCAATTGAGCATCCCAGAGTACAAGCTAAAATCTCCATTTTATCAGCACCTACATTAATCAGGACTAAAGAAGACTTGCTAAAATTGACTTTTAAACCCATTGAATCAGCAAAGGATCTCAACAAGCCCTTTAGAACAAAAAGTTGCCTCGCATCCGCCGGCATTATTAACAAAGTATCATCTGCATATTGAATATTTGGATACTCCTGAAGACCATTTAAAGGAATTGGGAATGAAAGAAGACCCTGACAATAAGCTTGATTAATGATTGATTGAAGAAAATCAGCCGCAAGAACAAATAAAAGAGGAGACAAAGGATCTCCTTGCCGAACTCCTCTTTTACAATGAAACACCTTCCCTGGAACACCATTCAAGAGAACAGCAGAAGTACCCGAGTTCATAATCTGATTTATCCATTTTAACCATCTGTCGCTAAAACCTTTCTGCCGAAACATGGACAAAATACAATGATGCTCAATCAAATCAAAAGCTTTTTCAAAATCAAGCTTGACAATCACAATTTCACGACGAGATTGATGACATAAGTGAAGGAAATGAAAAGACCAAGAAAGGTAATCCTGGATATATTGTCCCTTAATAAAACCATATTGATTTTGATGAACCACCTTCAAAATGACTGATTGAAGCCTATTAGCTAGAATTTTCGTGAGGATTTTCAAAGAAGTATTAAGCAAAGAAATAGGCCGGTAATCATTAACCATAGTTGGAGAAGATTTCTTGGGAATGAGGGCAATAAAAGAATCGTTTATACTCTGAACATTCAGAGACCTAGAATAAAAATCCTCACATAGCTTATAAAAATTAGAAGCAATAAGACTCCAACATGTCTTAAAGAATAACCCATTAAATCCATCCGGCCCAGGAGAGTGATCGGCTGCCATGTCTTTTATAACCACATCAATTTCAGCCTTGCTAAAAGGCCTATCCACATCTTGGAGAAGATTTTGGGTAATAGGGTTAACCAAAGACTCCAGATCAAAAAACATAGTCTGACATTCAGAGACCCCCAACCGCAACTTAAAAGCATTCCACATAGCAGTTGCCTTCAAATTGTGATTTCTCAAACAAGTCCCATCCTGAAGGAAAAGATGAGAAATATGATTCTTACGATAAGAATTAGAGGTAGCAGCATGGAAAAGCTTTGTGTTCTCATCTCCAAGCTTAACCCATCTAATAGATGTCTGTTGCCTCCAGTATGAATTCCTAGCATCCATCATAGAAAGCAAATGAGTTTTAATAATTTTACAAAAATTCCTTTCCACAAGGGAGAGCATCCTCTGCTCTTCAAGACCATCTAAAAGAGCCAAAACCCAATGGCAGTTCTTAATAATTTTTTCAAGATTGGAGAATCGCTTGCTCCAAATTTTGAGTCCTCTTCGCAGGGCCTTGAATTTGGCAGCAATAACTTGAGCTGAGTTTGAAATGTTTAGAGGGAGACCCCAATAGAATTTTACCAACTGCATAAAACCTCCCATCTGAATCCAGAAGTTTTCAAATCTGAAGATTGACACCTTTGGAATAAGAGTATCAATCCGAATGACATAGGGGATATGATCCGAAGAAACTCGCGCTAAAGGAATCACCAAGGTGTTTGGAAAAACAACTGACCATTCATGAGAAGAAAAAACCCAGTCCAACTTCTCCAACAAAGCATTCTCGTGCATATTATTCCAAGTGAAAGAGCGACCTTTAAAAGGAATTTCCACCAAATTTAAATGATTGATAAGATCATTGAATAGGAACATATCTGAGACATTACCACCTGGCCTGTTTTGATTTTCCAGACTCCGCATAAAATTGAAATCACCCACAAGCAACCAAAGATCAGAAGGGAGAAAGTGAACAGAGTAGAGCCAGCTAATGAACTCTAGCTTATCTGAAGAACGCGTAGGACCATAAACATTTGTTAAAAACCAGCACTAAGCATTGTGAGTTGAAATGAGTTTAATCGTTAGCGAAAACCTATTTTGCTGAATAAGCACACCATCAAACAGGGAACCATTCCAGGCCGTCAAAAGCCCACCAGAAGCACACACCGAGGGGGTGAAAACAAAATTATTAAGCCTTCTGTGGGAAAAGTTTCGTAGAAAAGAGATATCAAAGAAACCTCTTTCAGTTTCTTGGAAGCAGAAAACTGAAGAATCACTTGCTTCAATTTGTTCACGAATAGCATTCCATTTCAATGAAGAATTTAAACCCCTAACATTCCACGATAAAACATTCCAAGTCTTACAATTATGCATTGAAAGTCAAGATAGAAGACAACTTCCAGGAAGCTAGCATTAACCAGAACTCTAGCACTAAAAACATCTTAGGTACAGATCAGCCCACAAAGGAGTAAGCACAAATCTATTCAACAAAGAGGATAACCATCATATGGATACATCCAAAAGCTCTGAAACTAAAGTTGCCAACCATCCAACCAAACCAAATAGATAGTCATAGAAACTGCCATATAAAGCATATGGCCTTACAAAAGGAGGGACCAAAAGTGACGAATACTAATAAAAAGGATACCCCAACAGGCCGCGCCCGGCCCGCCGCCGACCGAATCGCCTGCGAGACCGCGCAAGGCATCGCTCCCGACCGGCCAGGGGAAGCGAATCCGACCAGACAGCGCTCCCGACCCCATCTTGGCGGGGCGGGATCTCCCGACTCCAACCAAACCAAGGTGACAGACGCCGAGTGCCGCGTGTCAGGTCCTCACCGGCCTACCGCCACGTACCCTCGAATAAAGTCAATCAGAGCGACTATACAAGGGCAGGTAGCTCCTTCCCAAGAAGATCTGGTGATCAGAAGACAAAGCTTCGACCCCATCAACGATCCACGTCTGGCCGACGAGCGCACGCTCCCTCCCGAGGCAGCACCAACGTCACGCACCTCGACGTCAGCATTCGCAAGGATCACGAGGGCAAATGCGCTACTTCACGGAAATACCTAACCTCCCCGACCACCAAGGCTACCAACCCGGCATGGGCAAGGCGGGTGGCGACCGATCCACGGGACGAAGGGCCGGAGCTCCTAGCGTAGGTCGCCTCCTTTTCCTCCTAACTCGATGTAACCTGCCCCTTCCTTCGTATAAAAGGAGGCGGTGCTGAACGATTCGGGGGCAACGAGCAAGAACAAGAAAGGAGAGAGCGCTATCAAACCCTCTCGCTAAGCCATTGGCATTCTCGCTTGTAAAACTTTGTGCGATCATACGTACCAAGAGTAATACAACACCACACACGAACCGGGTAGGGACCTTCACCCAACCAAGATACATCTTGGACTCACGAGTCTAACCATTCGAGAGTGGAACGCGCGACCCCCTAGACTTACAAATTTACTTGCCGGCGCTCCCGAAAACGCCGACAGTTGGCGCGCCAGGTAGGGGACTTCGCGCGTCTTCATCACCATCTCCGGATTCCATTTATCTCCGATGGCATCCACCCATCGCGACGCAGATGATCGGCAGGGAACGGATCCGCCGGCTCCTCGACCGCCGTCACCCGAGACGGGAGGGCTCACGCTCGTCCCCGCTGTCTCGGAAGACAGCGCCCGAGAGCTTAGGCGTCCTCTCGGCGACCGCTAAGCTCGGCTTGGGCACCCTGCAGCCCCGGCCGGAACCGAGGAGTGCTCCGCGCGGTCGGCGAAAACTCCGTAGGCCCGGCGGGTGACCATGTCACCCCGTAGGCTCGCGATCGGTGGCGATGGTCGGCTACATGCCAACCTCCGTCCACGAGTTCTTTGGAAGACTCTTCGACCACGGCTCCACTCGACGCGAGTATCCCGCCAGCGGCGACTCGCGAGTGCAACGTGGAGGCACGGCCGATTTGGTCGTAGCCACCGCTGCTCTGACGGTCCCGTCCGGCCTTGACCGAGGCACGGAGGGGAATACCAGCCGCGGCCTTGTTGAACGCTTCGAGCTCACCGCCCGAGCTCCAACGGCAACGCGGAGAGCTCGAGGAGCGAAGGGCTGAGCTCGACCGGCTCCAGGCCGACCTGGAGCAGGACGAGCCCGAGCCAGCGCAAGTCTTTGGCAGCGCAGCGGGCGCGCGCGCCAAGAGCACCACAAGTTGGGGCGTAATCCGGCGCCCCGCTTTTCCCTCACGCGAGCCAAAGCGTGGCTGCGGCGCAATCTTGCTCGAGGCCTTCCGAGCCCGCAAACCCGGAGGCCGAGCTACCTACGGAACCTTCGGGCTGGTGGAGCGCGCGTCACGGCAAATCATGAGCCTCGGCTCCTACCACACCGGCGCTACTTCCGCCACCGGGCCCGCACGCGCCATGGGCCGGTGGCGCGCCAAGACCGCACCCCACCATGAACCACCCGGGCCTCACGTACCCGGTGCGCGGCGCCTCGGTAATGCCCTCGACATCCGCGCCACCCTCGGCGCGAAGAAAGATGGCGGAGGACGCCGCCACTCACGTGTTGCGGATGGTGGCGCCACTACGCAGCCCGAGCCCCGATGGTCCGGACCACGGGCTTTTGCCAAGGATCCGCCAGTGATTTCCGCCCGATTCGGCGCCTACCAACATTGCCAAGTACACCGGGCCACCAACCTGTGTGTCGGCTCAAGATTACCGGCTCGCATGCGGGTGGGAGCGACGGATGATCTCTTCATCATCCAAGACCTCCCCATCTACCTCGCGGACTCGGCTCGAGCTCGGCTCGAGTACCTGCCAAAAGCTATCGAGAATCACCGTGACTTGAAGAATCTCTTCGTCGGTAACTTCGGGGCACTTACAAGCGCCCGAAACTCCTGAGACTGAAGGGCTGCAAGCAGCGAGGAAACCCTCCGGACTACATCCGGCGGTTTTCCCGCCGGTAACGAGCTCCCGACATCTCCGACGCCGATGTCGTGGGAGCCTTCATCTGACACCTCCCGCAAGGCCTTGGTGCACAAGCCGGGCCGCCTCAAGCCCAGACCACCAAGGAACTCCTCGACATCGCCACCAACCACGCCTCGGCGAGGAGGCCGTAGGGGCTATTTTCGAAGGAGGAAAGGCCCAGCGAGCCCGGCGTCAAACCGGGTCTCCTCGACCGCCCGACAAGCGGAAGCGGCACGGGAAGCGATCCGTGAGACCTGGGTCGCCACGGTCGACCGCCTCGCCAGCGACAAGCGCGGCCGACCGTCGCCCCGACCACTTCGAGAAATTGATGGGCGGCCCATGCGAACCATGGGTTCTCCGTCAAGCACAAGTACCGAATCGCGAAGTCTGAGGCGCTATCTCTCTAGCGTCCCCACCACGCCGCGAAGCAAAGGAAAGAAGCCGCCGCGGCCCATGAACGACGGAGAAGAAGGCGACGACGAGTTCCCGAGCCCGACGGCGCCTCATGATCTTCGGAGGACGGCTTGCTACGCCGACAAGCGTCGACTCAAGCTCGCTATCGCGAGGTCCACACCGTCGCGCGGGCGTCCCCAATATCTTCGGTGGTCGGAGTTCCCGATCACCTTTGATCGGACCGATCACCCGATCGCGTCCCCGGTAGGGAGGTACCGGTGGTCACCGACCGTCGTCGAACGGCGCCTCACGAAGGTGCCGATGGGCGAAGCAATGGCCTTAACATCCTCTACGTTGAGGCGTTCGACGCTATGGGGTCCCGCGCTCAAGCCTCCACCAAGCAAGGCACCTTTCCATGGCGTCATCCCGGCAACAAGCCCATCCGCTCGGGCGGTCGACCGCCCGTCACCTTCGAGGCCGGAAACTTCCGCACCGAGACCCTCACCTTCGAGGTCGTGGATTTCCCGACGCCTACCACGCCATCCTCGGGAGGCCATGCTCGCCAAGTTCATGGCGATCCCCATTCGCCTACCTCAAGTCAAGATGCGGACCGCATGGAGTCATTACCGCGGCATCGTCTTTCCAGCTGCCTTCAATCTGCGGCGGCGCACCGCGAGCTCGCCTCGGCGATCGCTGCCTCTCGCGGAACTCAACAAGCTCGGAAGGAAGCCGCGAGTCCGTCCTCGAATCCGAAGAAATCGGGGCGGGATCCTTCAAATCCGCCGAGGACACGAAGGAGGTCACGGTCGATCCACGTGATCCGACCAAGACCGTCTTGGTCGAACCACGCTCCCGCCAAATAGGAAAGCGCGCTCGTCGACTTCCTCCGCACTAACAAAGATGTCTTCGCATGGAGGTCCTCCGACATGCCGGGCATTCAAAGGAGGTCGCCGAGCACTCCTTGAGCGTCAGACCGTGCTCAAAGCCGGCCGCCCAACGCTGCGCCGCTTCAACGAGGAAAGGCGCAGGTTATAGGAGGAGATCGCCAAACTCTTGGCGGCGGGGTTAAGAAAGAGGTGCGCCACCCCGAGTGGCTAGCCAACCTCAGACTTGTAAAAAGAAGAACGGGCAATGGAGAATGTGTGTTGACTATACGAGTCTCAACAAAGCATGCCCCAAGGACCCATTCCCTTACCTCGCATCGACCAAGTCATCGACTCCACCGGCTGGTGCGAGTCTCTTTCCTTCGGATGCCTACTCGGGCTATCACCGATTGCGCTAAAAGAGTCCGACCACCGCGACTTCCTTCATCACTCCGTTCGGCTCGTTACGCTATGTCACAATGCCCTTCGGCTGAAGAACGCGGCGCTACATACCAGCGATGTATGCAAACGTGCTTCAATGACCGGATCGGCGCAACGTTGAGGCATATGTCGGCGATATTGTCGTAAAGACCGGGAAGGTGGACGACCTTATCGCCGACCTAGAAGAGACTTTCGCGAACCTTGACGGTTTCGCATAAAGCTCAACCTGCAGAAGTGCGTCTTCGGGTCCCCAAAGGAAAGCTCTTAGGCTTCATCGTCTCGAGCGAGGCATCGAGGCCAATCGGAGAAGATCTCGGCGATCGCAAGGATGGGCCCTGGTCGGCAACCTCAAAGGGGTCGAGGTGGCCGGATGCTGGCGGCTTTGAGCCGTTCGTGTCTCGCCTCGCGAACGCGAATGCCGCTCTCTGGTGCTCAAGAAATCCGACCGCTTGATTGGACACCGAGGCTCGGAGGCCTCACCCGCTTGAAGGCCTTCTGTCCTCGCCTCGATCTGATCGCCCGGCACCAGGTGAACCGCTGCTCCTCTACATCGCTGCCACTACCCAAGTCGTCAGCGCGGCCCTCGTGGTGGAGCGAGCGGAAGAAGGCCGTGAGCTCAAGGTACAACGGCCGGTCTACTTCATCAGTGAGGTACTTTCCGAGTCCAAGACTCGGTACCCACAGGTGCAGAAGTTACTCTATGCGGTGCTCATCGCAAAGAGGAAACTCGTTCACTACTTCGATCAGCACGCCATCACTGTGGTGACCACGTCCCCACTAGGCGAGATCATCCACAATCGCGATGCCTCAGGAAGGATAGCCAAATGGGCGCTCGAGCTTAGCGGCCATGGCATAATATATGTCCCTCGGACGGCGATCAAGTCGCGAGCTCGCCGACCGTCGCCGAGTGGACCAAGCCTGTGCACCACCAGTGGTCGAAGACCCCAGCATCTTGGACAATGTACTTGACGGGTCTTACACCAAGAATGGCGCGGCGCGGAGTCGCCATCATCTCCCACTCGAGAACAGAGCTTCAATCGCCATTAGGTTGCTCTTGATCGACCAACAACATTGCCGAGCACGAGGCTCGTCAGCGGTCTCGGATCGCTGCCGACCTCGGTGCTCGCCGGCTCACGTCCCACGGGGACTCCAAGCTTGTCGTCGACCAAGTCATGAAGGCTGCGGGCCCGAGACGCCCGCATGGCCGCAGATTGTCGAAAGTACGCCGGCTCGAGGAGCGGTTCAAGGGTTTCGAGCTTCACCATAGCTACCGACGCTACAATGGCGAGGCGATCACCGCCAATCTTGCCTCCAAAGAGAGCCCGTCCCGCCGGGATCTTCGTCTCGACCTCCTGCGCCCATTGTCCACCGACTCGGCGGTGGCGGCCACCCGACCAATCCAAAGACGTCGCCCGACCGACGCGCGGTCGGGCGTGAGACTTGGCGGATCTGCCCGCGGCGTGCTAGCGCTTGAGTCCGATCGGAGGAGGCCCTACATCGACCGTTTGTGGACGGGTCACTTCCCCGACCGACCGAGGCGGCGCGCTCGCCCGTGGGCAAAATCCTTCGTCTGATCGGCCTGGACCTCTACAAAGGAGTCCCTCCGGGGTCCTCCAAAATGTATCTTGACCGACCAATGAAAATTTTGCTGGGCGACATACACGTAGTCTGCGGTCACCACGCAAACCCGATCTCTTGTGGGAAGGCCTTTCGACAAGGTTTCTCTTGGCCAACCACGTGTCGGGCCGAGCATATCGTGCGCACCGCGAAGGATGCGATTCTTTGCTCGTGAGACGATCCGCCAAGCTTCTGACGATCCCCATCACGTGGCCTTTGCCGTCTGGGACTCGATTTGGTCGAGACCTTCAGAAAGCGCCCGGGCTTCACCCACCGCTCGTCGCGGTAGATAAGTTCACCAAGTGGATAGAGGCCAAGCGGTCGTGGCGCCACGTCGGTACATAAGCGGCCATCTTCTTCCGCGACATCGTTTTTAGGTTTGGAGTCCCAAACTCCATCATCACCGACAACGGAACACGATTCACGGGAAGGAATTTCTCGAGTTCTGTGGCGACTTCAACATCCGTGTCGATTGGGCGTGATAGCCCATCCGCGGACTAACGGCGGTCGGCGCACTAACGGCATGATCCTTCAAGGACTCAAGCCGCGGATCTTCGATCGGCTCAAGCATTTCGCAGGCGATGGGTAGCCGAGCCGCCTCCGTGCTCTGAGTCTGCGGACCACGCCGACCGGCGGCCGGGTTCACACCCTTCTTTATGGTGTTCGCGCCGAAGCCGTTTTGCCCATCGACACGAATCGGCTCCCGAGATTGCAAGCCTTCGATGAGGCTCGGGGCTCGCCTCGCAACAAGACGCCATCGACCACCGGCGAGGCGCGCGGCGTGGCCGTCTGCGGTCGGCGGATATCAACAAGCCTGCGCCGCTACCACGGCCGCCAAGTTCGAGGACGATCCTTGGTATTGGCGACTTGGTTCTGCGTCGGTCCGGACAACCAAAGATAAGCACAAGCGAGCGCCCCCACAGGAGGTCCTTTCACCGTCGTGGAAGTTCTCGACCGCACCTTCCGACTCAAGGGCGCCGATGGTCGCATCCTCCTAATGCCCGAACATTGAAAAGTTAAGGCGATTCTATCCTAAACTCTTTTCCTCTTCCTAGCATGCTCTTTACCTTCTTCCTTCCGAGCACACAGTCGCCGTCAGTGACGACTGGGAACTGCCTTCGGCGCCCGTTCAGTGCTCCCGGCCGTACTTGCGCGGGTTGATGACCCAACCAACCACAAGGTCCTTCGAGCGGTAACTCCTTTGACCCAAGTGCTCTGACCTCGCCCGGGCTATGGTTGCTAACACTTCGGAAGAAGGAAGTACCCGAGTGGAGTGACCTTTGGGTCGGCAGGAACACTCCTCCCCGCACGAACTCGGCTATCCCACGCGCTTATGAGGGTACGTGACCCGACTGGTCATGAGGTCCATCCCGAGCGGTAACCTTCTCAACCCAAGTGTTACGGCCTACGCCCGAGCGGCTATGGTTGCTAAGTAGCACTTTGCGAAAGAAGGAAGTGCCCGAGTGGAAAGATCCCTGGCCGGTCTAGAACACTCCTATCCCTCACAAGTCGCCTAACATTGCATAGCCAAGTCTCCAATCCACCTCGCTCCTCCCAAAACAACCCGACCTCGCATAAGTGGCCCTGCGGTCCTTAGGGCTATGGTCGCCAAACGCTCATCCTAAATACGAAAAAGGACGAGGGACGATTCGGGACTTGATAATTTCAAGATTGTTTAAATAACGGTCTTTACAATCTAAGAAGGATAAAGCTAACTTTTTCTACTCTTCTTGGCGGGCGGCCGGTGGCGAGGCGGAGAGTTGGCGCCTCGCTTCTGGAGGGCGGCTGCGGCGCGGATGCGGTGGCGATCTCCGGCGTCGGCTCAACCAAGAGCTCGAACCGATCGATCTCCTCGTCGATCCGGTTCCGGCCACGCCGCTCCCCACCACCGCGAGTCGATGCGTCGTGAGTACGAGATGGTGTTGACGGCGCGATGAAGCTCAAGCGCGGCACGGTGACCACCGCCTCTTCTACGATCGGCTTTCCGGGCGGCGCAGGGGCAAGGGCACTCGGGCCCGCCGGCTCCAGGATGCGGTCGCGGACCTCGGCCCGGCCTTGCGGAGGGCCTCGGCTCGGCGCTCATCTCGGCCCGACCGTCCTCGGCAACCTTCAACGCCGCCGGGCCTCGTCCCGGCCACAATCGCCACGTCACGGGCGGCGAAGCCGTTCTCTGCGCCTCCACGGCGACGCCGATTCTTCTCGCCTCTGCGGTTGCGGAGATTTTGGATAAGTTCGCCTGTGGTCGTGCACCCCAAACTTAATTGAAGAATTGAGACACTTACGGCCACGGAGTTGGTCGATTGCGGCCGACTTGACGCCCTCGTATGAAGTCTTCACCGGCGGCTCATTCGGCGATCGCCGCTTCGGGCGAACTTCGCAAGGCCCCCGAGCCTTGTTCCGCTCGGTCGCAGACGTGTTACTGCGTCTGCGCGATCCTCCGCGGCAACAGCGGCATCCTTGGCCTCGATGACCTCCATCGTGGAGGACTCGGCCCGCCACTTTCGCCCTCAAAGCCTTGGCTCCTAGGCGCTCATCATGAAGGGCCTTTGTGGCCTCTTCAAATCCTTGGCGGATCACCACGCTGCGACCGCCTAATGCCTGGGGCCTCTGGGCTAGGCGCACTCAAGCGCAGCCGATCGCACTCCTCCGCTGCAGCTGCCACGATCGTCGGAGCGCCGCAGAGCTCGACTGACGCACGGCGATCCCGCAAGTCTTTGCAAAAATGTGGACACTCCGTTAGTCGCACGGAAGAACTATCAAAATGTGCAACGAATCGTAACTTTTTCTGACCTACAGGCGATGGTGCCGACTCCCGACCATCATATCCAATACCGGTGGAAGACTTGAGCAAGGGCTAGACCTTCACGGATCGCCTCTATCTCGCTTCGGCGTCGGTAGCGCCTTCGAAGGTGGCCCACTCGCTCTCCTCCGCCTCACCCATGATGCCCGACCCGAATTACACCCGCGGCGCCTCCGCTCGCCGTTCGGGCGGGATGCCACCGTCCAAAGCACCATGGGCAAGGGTGACGAGGTCAACCTTCAAATCCCCTCGGCGACTGCGCGAGGGGCATCGGTCGGCACCTCCCCGGGACGGGGGTCGGGCACCTCCGTCGCCGGCTCGCCACGGTCGGCGCGATCACCGGCAACGCCATTGTCTCATCCTCGAAACAGCGATCACGTCGTCCGAGGGTCTCCCGAGGCGGCGGAAGTTCTTCTTGCACGACCTCGGGTGGGGCTCTGTCCCCAAGGCGATCACGCCCTCGGGCGCCGACGCTGCGACCTTCGCCGACCCAACCGGTCACGAAATCACCGGCGCCGTTACTTGCGGGCCGATGTGGCACGCCCCACGATCACCCCAAGATAGGCGCCGCGTTGCAAAGATTCAAGAGTCGCTCGGCGGCTTTGCCAAAAAGAAAAATGCTCCAAAAATAAAATAATAATACACTTATAAGGCCGGCGGGTGCGTGGCACGCGCGCCTCTTTGCCGCCCCCGCCAAAAGTCAAGTCGGCCGGCCGCCTCGGCCACCTCCACCGAGACGCCGCTGCGGCACCGCAAGCGCAAGATCACCCCCACGAGGATCCGTGGCCACGGGCCCGTGATGCCGCCGCCGGCCGAGTCCACGCCGGGCCGCCGCCATCGGCGTCGAAAAACCCACCATAGGGGTGGCCGAGGCACTCCGCGCCGCTCGATGGAAGTCGTCCCCACGGCGGTGGTCTCGACACATCCTCGCCTTGCAAGCCGCTGCTTCCTTCATTTTTTTCCTCCTCCTTTCCTCCTTCCTCTTCTTGCGGGAGGAGTCGGCCTCTGAATCCTCGCCGGGGCGGCCGCGCTTCCTTATCCCCGGGCGGCGCTGGGAAGACATCCCCATGAGCCCCGAGAGGATGCGGGAATGTCGGTCAAGTCACGAAGGACGAGAAAAGAGAAGCGAAAGGAATTTTACCGGCTTACGGTTCGCGAAAAAGCGCGAGAATGGCTCGGGTGGCCATCCGCGCCACAGCATGGCCTGCCGCCAGAACGGCCGCCACCCGAGCCTCCACCTCGAGACGCCCACTCGGGTTCGCCATCCTCGCCCGGCCGGACGGCCCGCATACCGGAACAGTGCGGCTCAGTGCACAAGTGGTTGCACGCGCATCCCCATGAAGGCGCGCACAACCACGTCCCGGTGAGCCCCGCCTCCTTTGAGCCCCGATCGCTCCACGATCGGGGCCGCTTGTTCTTCTCCCTCTTTTGGCGCCCGGTTCCACCTCCTCCGCCACGGGAAGCTCTCCTGAAACGAGGGGCGCTGCGCCGACGTTTGAACGTGAGCCATTCGAACGCCACCCTTGTTAGACGAGGGCGCTTTACCTCCAGTACTCCGTGCTTCGGCCGGGCGGGCCGAGGGCCAGCCACCTGAGGCGCCGCGGCCCGACGGCTGTCCTTCCGAGCCTTGCTCGAAGAAGTGCCTCCACAACGCCCAGTCGGCTCGATCCCCAAGAAGGCCGCGACAACGTGATGAAGATGGCGATGTGGAGGACCCCATTAGGGTTGAGATGGTGCACCTCCACCTTGTAATGAAACAACGCCCCGGACGAGCGGGTGCGGCGGCGAGCCAAAGCCGCTCGAAGAACGAGCGGGCACCATGATCTCGCCGCCAGCGCGGGGTGGTAGCCCGGCCGGCACCCTCCACCGGAAAGGTCTGCGGCATGAGGAAGCCCTTCTTCACCAAGCCGAGCGCGGGTTGTCTTGGCGCGAGCACTCCGCCACGACATCTTCACGGGAGACGATCGAAGGTGAGAAAGAAAGGTCGGGTTTTCTTTCCTTAGCTCTCTGGTGCTCTTCTTGTTTGAGGCGAGACAGAAGGGCAAGAAAGCGTGACCACTCAAAGCACCCAACGGGCGATTTATAGAGGACGAACGAACGCCGCCAAGCAGCGCCCGTCAGCGAAGCGTCGCGACCACCCTCGTCTCGCCGCGCCACCGTAACTCCCGTTTCCAATACCACTCCACTTTTAATCCTGTCTTGTCGGCGCCAAGGGCCATAAAGACGCCGCCGAACAACGTGTCCGTAACCTCTCGGTCTCGCCTTTAGGCGGAACAGTTGCTCGGCGCGCGAGAAGCCAACATCACAGCTGCGGCCCCAAGACGGCAAAGCTTTGTGGCTTGCGCCAGGGCCAATGAGGAGTGTGGGTTCAAAAGGCCTACCCCACGGATGGGTATAAAGCCGCCCAAAGAAAACTTGAGCAAGGGGCGGTATGAGGTGAGCCCCACTGGGCCCTCGGTTAGGTCGGCTGACGGCCTAATCACCTCTACTCGCGTTCGAGACCATACTTCACACTCTCCCGGGAGCTCATCAATGAGCGACAGCCAGCTGTGCTCTGGGTCGGCGGACGACCTAGAGTCCATACGGGATTGCGTAAAGAAAGGTTTTTTATGGATCGCCCCACAGCAGGGCCAGGACACCCTACTCGGGACCGTCGCTCGGAAGGGTCCCCTGGCGAGACCTCCCGGACCCACTCGGATTACCCGCTATTAGCTCCACGAGCACGGCGTTCAAACCAACGCAGGTAAACGCGCGCCGCTCATCCCCTCCAGGTCCCACACCTGCGGATGGGGTATACATGTGGGATAGACGGCGGCCATTCCTCTCGCAGCTACCCTCGCCCGACGAGGACTCGAGAAGGATGCCCCACGTCCAGCTACGACGGTAAACGAGCACTCACGTCCAGCTACGACGGTAAACGAGCACTCACGTCCAGCTACGACGGTAAACGAGCACTCACGTCCAGCTACGACGGTAAACGAGCACTCACGTCCAGCTACGACGGTAAACGAGCACTCACGTCCAGCTACGACGGTAAACGAGCACTCACGTCCAGCTACGACGGTAAACGAGCACTCACGTCTAGCTACGACGTTAAACGAGCACTCGGACACCCGAACCTCACAGAGGCATCCGGTCGTCCTGCCGACCAAGGCACTCGGACACTAGAACCTCACAGAGGCATCCGGTCGTCCTGCCGACCAAGGCACTGTCTAGCTACGACGTTAAACGAGCACTCGGACACCCGAACCTCACAGAGGCATCCGGTCGTCCTGCCGACCAAGGCACTCGGACACCAGAACCTCACAGAGGCATCCGGTCGTCCTGCCGACCAAGGCACTCGGACACCAGAACCTCACAGAGGCATCCGGTCGTCCTGCCGACCAAGGCACTCGGACACCCGAACCTCACAGAGGCATCCGGTCGTCCCTGCCGACCAAGGCACTGTCTAGCTACGACGTTAAACGAGCACTCGGACACCAGAACCTCACAGAGGCATCCGGTCGTCCCGCCGACCAAGGCACTCGGACACCAGAACCTCACAGAGGCATCCGGTCGTCCCGCCGACCAAGGCACTCGGACACGAGTAACCTCACGAGAGGCATCCGGTCGTCCCCGCCACCAAGGCGATCGGACACTAGAACCTCACAGAGGCATCCGGTCGTCCTCGCCACCAAGGCACCGTCTAGCTACGACGTTAAGCGAGCACTCGGACACCGAACCTCACAGAGGCATCCGGTCGTCCCGCCGACCAAGGCACTCGGACACCCGAACCTCACAGAGGCATCCGGCCGTCCCCGCCGACCAAGGCACTCGGACACCGAACCTCACAGAGGCATCCGGTCGTCCCGCCACCAAGGCGATCGGACACTAGAACCTCACAGAGGCATCCGGTCGTCCCTGCCACCAAGGCACCGTCTAGCTACGACGTTAAGCGAGCACTCGGACACCGAACCTCACAGAGGCATCCGGTCGTCCCGCCGACCAAGGCACTCGGACACCAACCTCACAGAGGCATCCGGTCGTCCTGCCGACCAAGGCACTCGGACACGAGAACCTCACGAGGCATCCGGTCGTCCCCGCCGACCAAGGCGATCGGACACTAGAACCTCACAGAGGCATCCGGCCGTCCTGCCGACCAAGGCACCGTCTAGCTACGACGTTAAGCGAGCACTCGGACACCGAACCTCACAGAGGCATCCGGTCGTCCCGCCGACCAAGGCACTTTCGGACACCGAACCTCACAGAGGCATCCGGTCGTCCCGCCAACCAAGGCACTCGGACACCGAACCTCACGGAGGCATCCGGTCGTCCCGCCGACCAAAGCACTCGGACACCCGAACCTCACAGAGGCATCCGGTCGCCTGCCGACCGAGGCACCATCCACAACGATTAAAATTAAAGCAAACTCATCGCAGACATTTTCATAAAGAAAAGAAAATTTCATTATAGGCCATGAGCTCAAACTTTACACAACTTTACACACAAGATGCAGCGGATACAAGAGTGGCCACGCCGCACCACGGCGGGACTCTACCCACGCCTAGAACCTATCAAACATCCGTGCGGCATCGGTGGCACCGGCGGCATCTTGGTAGGCCCTTGCCGGTCGGCGGACACCCGCCACGGCCGCGAAGCAACACGCCGATGCCTCTGCGCGTTCAACGACATCAACGCGGCCGCACCAACTCACGGTCGGCGCCCTTGCGCCATCGCCTCGAAGGGCCCCCTTACCACCTCGAGCCTCGGGCGACCTCGGCGGCGCGTCAACGAAGCGGCGTCGCGGCTGCGAGCTTCTTCCTCCCCGAGCTCGTCCATCGCTGGTCGAACTCAGCCCAAAGCTTCGGCGGAGGATCTTCTTCTTCCACCGTGACGCCATCGCCGAAGCTAAAGACTAGAGGATGTCTCAAGCCATTTGAAAGGACAAAAGAAAAAGCTCGTCCCCTTCAAGCAAGCTACGACGCCGCAGATATATATATCCGGACGAAGGAGGCTAAGCGTCTCGAGTAAATGCGGGTGCCGAAAACGAAGCATCCTTCACGTAAACCCGAGGCGATCAAGAAGACGAGCGGCGCGGCGTAAACTATGCTCGGCATGCGCAACGAGGCAAGTAAAAGCCCCGGCGGTTCAAATGCCCCGGCCAAACTCCGGGACAGTTGCGGATCCAACGGCACATCCGACGGAAATCGCTTACCGGATCGGTGGACCGACCGCGAGCCCGCCACCACTTCGTCAAGTTCAACCCCAACCGAATCTGCCAAATCGCTTGGGAGTTCGGGGCTACGACGAATACTAATAAAAGGATACCCCAACAGTCGCGCCGCCGCGCGCCGACCGAGATCGCTGCGAGACCGCGCAAGGCATCCGCTCCCGACCGCCAGGAAGCGAATCCGACCAGACAGCGCTCCGACCCCATCTTGGCGGGCGGGATCTCCGACTCCAACCAAACCAAGGTGACAGACGCCGAGTGCGCGTGTCGTCCTCACCGCCTACCGCCACGCACCCTCGAATAAAGTCAATCGAGCGACTATACAAGGGCGGTAGCTCCTTCCCAAGAAGATCCGTGATCAGAGAAGACAAAGCTTCGGCCCATCAACGATCACGTCTGCACGAGCGCACGCGCTCCCTCGGCAGGCACCAACGTCCACGCACCTCGGCGTCGGCGTTCGCAAGGATCACGAGAGGGCAAGTACGCTACTTCCGGAAATACCTAACCTCCACGACCACCAAGGCTACCAACCCAAATGGGCAAGGCGGGTGGCGACCGATCCACGGGACGAAGGACCGGAGCTCCTAGCGTAGGTCGCCTCGCTTCCTCCTAACTCGATGTAACCTGCCCTTCCTTCGTATAAAAGGAGGCGGTGAACGATCGAGGGGGCAACGAGCAAGAACAAGAAAGGAGAGAGCGCTATCAAACCCCTCTCGCTAAGCCATTGGCATTCTCGCTTGTAAAACTTTGTGCAGTCATCTGTACCAAGAGTAATACAACACCACACACGAACTGGAGTAGGGACCTTCAGCCCGAACCAGTATACATCTTGGACTCACGAGTCTAACCATTCAGGGAGTGGAACGCGTGACCCCCTAGACTTACAAATTTACTTGCCGGCGCTCCCGAAAACGCCGACAAAAAGTCACTAATAATATAGATGTGATCCAAAGCCCAAAAGGAGTAACCCACATGAATCCAGAGCCAACACTCTTAATAACCTACCATCCTATGGATTGTTATGTCACATGTTAAACCTCTTAATCTTGTATTGTCATATTTTACCTATCTTATGTTCTGATGTTAAAAATTATGTGTCATGTGTTATGTAATTTGAAATTGTACTTATGTGATGTGCTTTCTGTCATGTGATATGTCATGTGTAGATGATCTCTTCAAGTTCAAGTGAATCAAATGATAGCGAATCAAGTGATGATGTCCCATTTGTTGATGAAAAGGCACATGAAGGACTGGACTTGTTCTTGCCACCTGTTGATGTAGTGACTTATGGAAGTTTGGATCATGAGGACTAAACTACCAAAAGGCCAAGGAGAATATCTACCATTACTGGATGTCAATGGGTTGAGCAACTTAGCAATTTACAAGATTGTTACTCGATGTTCAGAATGAGGCTAGTTTTTCTTAAGTTACATGAACCATTGGTCAATAAATATGGGTTGAAATCAACTAGTGAGATGTGTTGCAAAGAATCCTTGGCAATGTTTTTTTACGGATGTGTGAATCACCTCAATCTAATAGCAAGTTCAAAACCGCTTTTGCCATTATGGAGAAACTATTACTAGGAAGTTCAATGAGGTTTGGGAATGTTTGAACCTCTTGGTTATTGATAACATAAAACCCAAATATCCTAACTTCACTACTATGCATGATAGACTTAAGAGATCCTAGATTTTGGCATCACTTCAAGAAATGCATGTGTCATAGATGGGACACATACATGTTACGATGCAATTATCTAAACAACATGTCCACATAAGTCAGCATGGTTATACTAGTCAATGTAATGGCTATTTGTGATTTTGATATGAGGTTCACATTTGTTGTGGCTAGATGGCTTAGATCTGCCCATGATGCGTGTATTTCTGGATGCTTTGTAAACTACAAAGACTATTTTCCACATCGTCCTGAAGGTACTTCATTTTGGCTTTAGCTTTCAAACCTATTCTTGTGTTGTGATGACCTTTAGCAATATATAATATTCTATTTACTTTGCTTAACATGAAAATACTACTTTATGAAAGCATCTAGGCCCCCAATTCGATTTGGTTTTAGTAATCAATGACAATCGCGATTAAAGGACTAAATATTTTCTTTTAAGAATATTGAAAATAGCTTGGTCCTAAGTTTGGCGATCGTGGAAGCATGAAAATGGAGTGAAAGAATATCAACACGTCGAAGTAAATGGCCAAGGCATAAGAATTAAGGACCTTTTCGTAGCTTTTGCCGATCTCGGTGTTTTGGAGAAAAGATCGGATTGTTAGAATAGGTGTCGTACTATTAAGAGGGGTCTTGGTTATTTGTTCAAAGTCGAAAAATTGTTTAAAGGCTCAATTCATGCCATTTGAATTTTTCCATGGCATTGCATTCGAGCAATAATTCAAAATTGGTGAAAATGCGCTAAATGGCAGTATGGCCGGTGCTACCGACCGGCGGTAGCACCGGACCAATACCGGCACGAAAATTCCAGTAGGCATGCACTTCGGCTAGGATGGCCAGTGCTACCGGCCAGGCGGTAGCACCAGTTGACCCCCAGTATGGAAAAGACAGTAAGGGTGTTTTTGACCGAGTTGGAGAAAATGAAGCCCGATGCTACCGGCCCTAGGGCGGTAGCACCGGCCTGACTAGCCCAACGGTCATTGACAGGCATTAAATGCACTGTAGTGATCGTTGGACCTAGAGGGGCGGTGCTACCATCCATATGGGCGGTAGCACCAGGATTCCTAGCATTTTTATGATTTATTTAGTCCAACGACCAAATTGGTTGGTAGGGGTTATAAATATCCCCACCTGCATTCTAGAGCAATCCTTGGACCTCATTGATCATATTTGAGCTCTAGCTAGTCTCCAACTCTCTTGTGGGCATTAAATTCATATTTTGAGTGAGTTAGTAGCAAATTCAAGTGTTGCGTTTAGTGTTGAGTCTTTAGATACTTGATTCGATCTCAAGCAAGCGTCAAAACTTGTTACTCTTGGAGGTTGCCGCCTCCTAGACGGCTTGGAGGCGATTGTGTGCGGTGAGCTTCTCAACGGAGGTTGTGAGAAGCCTCGGCAAGCTTGTGAAGGCCGGAGTTCGCTTACCCGGAGCGGGAAAGAACTACCAAGTGATTGAGCGAGGCTCGTGTGGATTGGAGCCGGCTTGAAGTTGATCAAGCTATCTCAACGTGGATTAGGGGAGACCGGCCAAGTCTCTGAGACTACGGGATAAATTTTTGTGTCACTTTCTCTTTTGTGGTTTGAATTTCTTATTCTTGTGTGCAATTTACATTCCTAGCAATTTTAGTGTATTGATCTTGTGCTTAGAATTGTATTCTTGCTTAGACTTAGGTTGTTGGTGCACTTAGTGAAACCTAGAGAAATTAGGCTTTAATTGTCAAAATTGCAATTCTTACTTAGACAATTTACTTATTGTAATTAGAGCCGAAGAATTTTAAAAACCTCCTATTCACCCCCTAGTCGGTTATCCTTGATCCTTTACCTTGTCGATTCAAGATATCCAAACAGAAAGGATTTTCTAGCTTCCTACAAGGGCCAAAGGTACCATGGCCCCCTTTGGCATAGCTTTTGCTTCGACTTCTGCTGACGAGAAGTCACAAGCCATGCCAAACGGCCAGCCCAAGCCAAAGCCTCTGTACAACGTAGAAGCAATAGTCCACAATAAAGCAAGGGAGCAACATTGTATTTTTCATAATTGGAAATGATGATATTTATTACTTATTCTTCAATTATTTACATTTCTCATGTCAACTTATAAAAAAAACAAGAAATAGTGGTACCAACCCTTAATCAGCCCACAAACAAGGCGTTAGACCTTCAAGGATATTTCAAATATTTCGATCATCATATACAACTCAGAACAACCATTCAACCTTAAAAATAGCCAAACTACCAAATATCAAGCTTTTTCAAGCAACAGTTTCTCTAGCCAACTGCTTCTCCGCGCAGCCAGCCAAAAAAGGGCTTATGCACAAGCCCTAGTTGTGCCGAAGGGGGCCTAAAGCTCCCAACCAGGAAAGCTTCTATCAGTTTTAACCATGATTTCTGGATTCGCATCGCGAACCGGATTCGTCGAACCCAAACCGGTTTAGGGTTCGGGGTTCGTGTTCGCAGTGAAAATTAGAAGAAAAAGTGGCGAACCATGAATCCAAATCCCGTACCGCGACTAGAACAAATGGCGTTTCTAGTAACTATGGTTTTAACCCAGCAGACCAAGAACACTGATCACCACCCATACTATACAGTTACCGGTTGAGAACAAGACCTAGGGACAGCTGTACATGGAGGGGTTTCAGCATGTTGATGCTACGCCTTATTCAAGACTGTGTATGAAGTATATTGCTTGACTGAATGAGATAGAGTTCCAACTTCCAACAATGAAGACCTTCATGAATTGACAGCAATAACAAAAAAGACCAATTGCGGCAACTACACAACTCTGAGCAAAGATCTTCCACTCGATTTTAGATAAGTAATTGTGACTATGGAAGCATTGTGCCATCACTTGAGAACAGACAGAAGCTGCTCAATACAGTAGCACATATGAAGCAAAAATTGATGAATAAGAAAAGAGGAAAAGTAAAGTAAGTAATAAACAGCGTACTTATATATACAAAGTTCAATGATCAGCATAACAAACTCATACATGATTTCACACATTATCGCTCGGGGTCTGAAGTTTAGCCAGTACTCACATTCACCAGAATATATCTACCTTAACCTAGCACTACATTTAGCAAACAGCAAAGGTTGCACCCTAGTTCTTAGCCTTAATATCATTTAGTAAGTAGTTACCACACCAAAAGAAAAACAGATGTCGTAACTATTTAACCCAAACTGCTTACACAAGATAAATAAGTATACTATCATACTAGAATTCAACACAAGATAAATACACAAATCATAGCTAATATAAGCATTCATGTTTGAAATTTCAATGAAGTTTCAAGAAAATAACAAAATGATGGAGTTACAGGTACAGAGGAAGCGGGTGTGCAGATCGAACTTACATGCTACTCAGCATGGGCCTATATCACTTGAAGGTTCCCGGACTTTAAAGCAGCCCAGACCTTAACAGTCTTGTCCAAAGAGTAAGACATTAACTTTTGATCCCAACAAAGCATGGATGTTACAGCAGTTTTATGCTCAGAGTGTGTTTGGACACACTGCAGAGTTTTAATGTCCCATACCTGATAATATCAAGAATATATCAGATATAAACAAAATATTTAGTGGTCAATATAAATAAGCAGAAGTTTTGCAGCATTTGCATATTTTGATGGTTTTGTCAAGTGAGCCAGACTAAAGCCTTGTTGCTGAGACAGAAAAAGAAATAACAGGATGCGCATGGCCACTGAGGATTGCCACCGGCTCAAAGCCGCTCTCCTTAGCAGGAAAATTCCAAGCCATGATTCGACCATCCCCCGTGCCAGCAAACAGCATCTCATTCTTGATAGTCCTGGAACAAACCGGTCCAGAAGGCCCCTGAAGACTTAGTTTCACCCCTGTCTGTGTGTTCCACGCCTGCGAGTCATTTTCGTAATCAAGATCAACAGTTAAACACTTAATACTAAAACCACCGTATATATACTAACGCGAAGTGGACATATATTCCCACTGCCACTAGAATCAAGGAATCAGAATAATACCTCCATGGACTTTGGGATTCCAACAAATACCCACGGGCCGTGGGTAATCATGCAGCCAACCTTGCCTCCCATCTTGACGACATCAACGCACTATTGCAGAAACATTAAGAATAAAAAGGAAATATGATAACAGATTACAATTGTTTTCTTTCTTTTTTTCTCCCTGCTTCACAATCTTTTTTCCGATTTCCTCCTCTTTTTTGAATCTTCTCTTTTCAAAAAATGCCAATCTCCCCCCCCCCCCCCTCTCTCTCTCTTTTTTTCCCATTTTGTTTACTTCGTCCTATTTTCTCGCCATTAATTTTCTTACAAAAACATACGTTGTTTGCCCTTTTTTTGTTGCTCCTGTAAAAGATCAGAATCTAGCATGGAATTTTAGAATCATAATAATATGATCGTATATCCAAAACATGAATAGGAATTAAGGTTTTAAATCACGATTTTCGTGACTTGACGGCAAGCTCCCAAAACAGCTACAGCAGCTATCGCTAACTCACAGAAACTATCCTTCATTGCATTTTCAGTATTAAAAGTATTTACAAAATTAAATATGTATACAATATAAGTCACCTCCAAACAAATCGTAAAACTATGATACTTTATAAGGTGTTAATATTTTATAATAAGAATATAAGTCAAGTTCGGAATCATCAAACATGCTAATACATATTCAAGGTCATAACTGATAACTATATCATAATGTTCTTAACAACAAGTACTTAATCACTAAGAAATATGAATGCTAGATTATTGAAAAAATATGAGATGAGGTCTTTTACTAGGTTTATCATAGTTCAAGCTTATAAGAAATACATTTGAGCCTTCTAATAATGTAGGATTTCAAAATAGATCAAATGTTTTGGCCTATAGGTTCTTATGTAGGATAGTGGAGCTATTGTTAGCTATAGTGTTTGTAGCTAATATAGCGAAATACTAGTCCGTAGTTTCACGTTTGGGATCAAAAAAGCTATAGCGTAGCTATAACTAGATATTTAGAACACTCATTAGAGTATAAGATGTGGACTGTTTTACATGGTACATCCTAGCGATGATGTGGACTTCTATTGTAGGATCAAACTGAAATGAAGGATGGACCAATAGCCTAGGGATGGAAGCGAGCGTGATCAAAATTAGAATGATACAAGGGGGCTGTTGGCGGGGAGGGGGGCTGTACTTCAGCTTTGGGTCAAAAGCTCCCCCAAACAGCATGGCTGCAAAGCAACTGGGAAGCTAAGCTACAGCAGAAGCATCCCCAAAAACTGAAGCTGCTGGGGAGGAGCTTTTCAGCTGTGGCTTCGCTTGACCACCTCCCACCTCACTCGCTCCGCTTTCCCGACCTCCGCCACCCTGCCTCACCGTCTCCACGTCACCTCCCCACTCGGACGGCGCTGTACTTCGCTATGTTGCTACCTCCCCGCTCAGTTCGTCCCCAAAAGCCACAGCTGCAGCACCAGTAGCTAGTTTGCCAAACAGCATAACAAGAAAAGCCACAGCTGTCAGCTACAACTGCTTTACAGCCCAGCAAACCAAAAATAGCTTTTCAGCCCAGACGCAGCTACCCCAAACAGGCCCAAGGACAGGCCACTGGCCTAGTGGTGGAAGCGAGTGTGAACTGTGATCAAAATTAGAATGATCTAAGGACAAGCCAATGGCTAGGATGGACCAACACAGTATGCCTTAATATAATCAAAGTACACGTGTGCATTTAGTGGGTAGGGCTTAAGAGTGTATGGCTATGTTTAGTACAGCTTGAGATTCAAAATTTTCAACTTTTACTCCTGATTCTACGAGAATCCACTTCTCTTAGAATCTAAAGCTGCCAGAGAAAAGTGTTTGGCTAGCACGTTAGCTTCAAAAACTATAAGAAGTAAGATTGAAGACAAATAGACTTCGGTACCCCTGGTTGCAACATTTCAATTGTATTTGTGTATTACTCTTTTTATTTGAACACAAATTTATGAAAAAAAATTCAAATTTTTGTAAGTTCATATGAATGCATATAAATGATACGAATGTCATTTTCCTTTCTTTTCCCTTGTTCAGGAACTCAAAACAGACATTTCTCTTACAATGCTCCCTGAGCTCCTCATCATGCCTAAAGTTGCATTTACTCCCCTGGGGACATGACCCTGAGGATGTAAATTTGAAACACAATCAACTCTCGTTGGCTTCTCCTTGCCTTTGCCGCTTGACATCATAACGCCAATATTGCACATTACTACATTAGTGCTGTCAGCAGTACGCTTTGTAGTTTCTTCAACAGGAACCGATTTAGCTGGAGCAATATATGGAGATAAAGTAGCATTTGGAGTTCTCGCATGAATATCAGCACTGGACATGATAGATGCTGGAGTAGGAGAAATCGCATGAATACTGAAAAAGTATATGCAAAAAGGAGTAACCAATTAATGACTTAAATTAATAAGTTACTGCAACAAATCAACGAAGCACATTTAGATAACAATATTTTATTCTAGAAAATGATAATATAACTGAAAACTAATAGTGCTACAAGATGTATACTGAGAGAAAACATGAATCATATTTTTATTACTTCATACTGAACAAGTAAAAGTAGTAGAAATATAAACAGAGACTATATTTGGACAGGTAAGTTGATTTAATCGAAGAATAAATGCTTTTCTTTGTTTCCAACATTCAAAAGTCCAATAAAACGGGTAACATGTGCGGAAGAATCATTCGCATATGGTTCCCTTGCATAAAATATACCATTAGTACCTAAAATATGATATCTACATGAAACGAAAAACTTCACAAATTTGGCACAATTACTTTTCTGCTTTCCACTATCTAACAAGTAAACCACCACATTGGGTGGCCTAGTATGACAGTAATCTCAACATATCAAATCAAAAAATATAAATTCCGTGTTAATGCTTCAAGGTGGCTAACAATTAAACTTTTTATGAAATATGAATACAGAAACCAAACCTTGGCTTAGTCTCAGCAACAACAGGCTCATATCATGAGGATCCAAGACCTGAGGTGGCTCGTCAGAAGTATCAGCCCCATTCAGCACTCTAGCGGGCCATTCGTTAGTACCATCTCATTATTGTCAAGGGAACTCCGCATGAAAGCTTGATATTTTCATAATTGATGATAAATCCAAAGCGACTCGATATTAACACTAGCAGCAATGTTCATATCTTGAAAATGAGTGTTTGCCACTCATCTTTGGATGCTAATTTATCCAGTTCGGAGTTTTGACTCGATCTAGAGCAAGCAAGATTGCAAGTCTCCAAGACTTCAACTACTTTCACATTTCATAATGCGTTATGGAATTGTTCTTCATGTGACTATACACTACCTGTGTTTTTGGAAAGAAGCGTTATGAGGTCTCTTGTATGGATGCAGGTTGCAGCCAGAGATCCAACTCTTGGCCAGAAATCAGTCAAACAAAAAAATGTGAGAAAATGATGTGTTCTTGACATCTAGGAAGAAAATGTCAAAATCCAGTCCTCTAATGCTCCTGATTAACCATTGCAAATTATTAATAAAAAAATCCAGGGTCAGGAAGGCAAGGGGGAGGGACAGCCGGCAATCTAACCTTCATGGAAGGCCGATGTTGGTGCTCGGGGAAGGGCGGTGAAGTCCAGTGTCGGCGTTGATGCTTGGGAATTGCGGTGGTGTTAGAGAACAGCGAATTCTGGGAAGATCTTCGGGTGGAGACGATGGGGTTAGAGACAGTGACCTCTAGGGCTAGGGGCGACGGGCCTCTAGGGCTAGAGGTGGCGGAGCTAGGGACGGCAGGATTGAAGGCAGCGGGTCTGGCGACTGTGGGGCTAGAGGTGGCAGGGCTCCGAGGCTGTGCCGGACCAGTCCGGTAGGCCTCATTTCAGGCTACGATGGTTCATCATGCTAGTCGTGTCGTGCCGTGCTAGCCTGGCTCGCCTTCGATGAGCCCAAACACGGCCTATTTGCACTTTGTGTCTGCTTTGTGCCGTGTCGATTCAGGTTCAGCCTATTTATACTATTGCGACGAAAGGAAAGGACCCAGAGGCGCACAAAGTTGAGAAAATAGACACAAATATTGGGGGGAGAAATAAATTTTATTCAATCTTAAACATATACAGAATTACTATGTTAAAAACTGAAAGTGCATCTAGGCACTTATGTTATTTTGGTGATTAATGAATGTTATTTTGGTGATTAATGACAAACACTCATAATGACAATCTATGTAAATTAAGTAAATGCTTAACTTAGTGCTTAGCAAATGACAAACCTCTAATATGATTATATTGCTATGAGACTAACTTGTTATTGCCTAGTTGAGTATCAGTCTCATCTATTTAGAGGAAAATCAAATAGGAAGGTTAAGCAAAAATAAGGTATGCAATTTTGGTATCTATTCTATATTTGTTATTGCATTCCTTTTGTGCAAATGCATAGTGAACTCCAAGTAGCATGTTGATTTTATATATGCACATTGGTTCATGTCATATTTATTTGTGCATATATATTCATTTGAGTTCATTATAGTATGCATGTATTAACTAGAGTTAAACTTCATATTGCTATAGATTGACTTGGTGCATGCATGTTTTATTTGTATATCTTCTCATGCAATTCTCTTAGTGAAGTTTATCTAGTGTTGGATCACATATTTACTCTTACTCCAAATATTATTTGCACATGTACAATTCGTGTATATTCTATCATGTGCTTTATTTAAGTAAAGTCTGTGATCCTTGCCATGATTTAATTGATTCATCCTATTGGCAATTATATATCTCTCTAGTGCATATAGATCAATTACATATTCATCATGATGTACTTAGTAGAGAACATTTCTTATGTCAAGTGTTTCTATTTTGTGTTGTGCTTCTTTATATGAAACACTTGTTGTAATCAACTGCTCACAAATATCAACTTATTCATATCTATTGAGCTTTTGGGACTAATGTCTTTCATGAGTAGTTTGGAAAGAATTAGGTCCCGTCTGTGTATGATGACCAAGGTATCTTGGAGGATGATCATTAAGCCGAGGTCAACAAGACGGCGGTGTCACCAAGAGCTGAGGACTAAGTCAAGAGCAATTTGGCGTGGAGATCGTCAGAGAGGATGATCAAGTCAAGGTTGATAGGACGAGAGTCTCATGAGGTGAATCGAGTCGAGTTGGACAAGGCGAAGATGTCATCAATTATATGGTGAAGGTCTTCATGCATCGACATCAAGAAAGAAGACGACAAGTGACTAGTTCTAGACTTATATTATCTTTGATTTAATTTGAGTCTAAGGATTGCCGTACTATTAAGAGGGATGCGATGTCGAATGACTTTTAGATGTGTCAAGTGCTCAAGTTATCCATTCTTGTGAATCTTAGAAAGAGAGTGGTGTTGGTAGTGCTTGAAAAAGTGAGGGTTGTAGGTCTCTCTTGATTTCTTTGTGAAATCTGTGGTTATCCTTTGAGTTTTGGATAGTGAGATCTTGTTGGTTGTGTAGCCCTCGTTCTTAGCTTTCGGAGAGTCCAAAATCTCTGAAATCGGAGTCCGAGTCAAAAGTTATGCTCGTTTTAGTCGAGCTGCTCGGTCTTGATTCGGACCATCCGGAGTTAGTCCGGACTATCGGATCATCCGGAGTATCCGGATATTCATCCGGACTCTCCGGATTGAGTCTCTCTGTTAGCCTTTCTCACCAATCCGAGTATCCGGTTGAAATCCGAGACTCGGTTGTGCGCACCTGCCCCCCAACGGCTAGTTTTTGGGAGGTCTATTTATAGCCCTTCCTCCTCTTTTGAGAGAGCTTTTGGAGAGGCTTTTGGAGTGGATTTTTGAGGGGTGTGTGGGGGCTTTGAGAGGCTTTTACCCTTAGATCTAAGTGATCCCCTTGTGAGAAGGGTTGGGAAGAGTTTGGGAGTGAGATTTGAGTTGATTGAGCACTTGATTTCATCTCCAAGTTTGTTCTTCGTGAGCATTTGTTACTCTTGGAGGTTGAGGACTCCTAGGCGGCTAGGAGGTCGCCTCGAGCCACCGGAGCTTTGTGTGGTTGGCCGTGGGAAGTTTGTGAAGGTCGGTTCCGCCTCCGTAAGGGAAGGAATCAAAGGAGTGAAGACCGGCGAGTGCATTTGTGCAACACCGGGAGGAAGAGGGTTGAAAGAGACCCCGGCTCAAGTGTGACCGAGCCGCCTCAGCGAGACGTAGGATCCCCTCAAGGATCCGAACCGGGTGAAAAATCATCGTCTCCAAGTTTGCTTCTTTCTCTTGCTTTAGCATTTGATTTTGAATCTTGAAATTGCCCGATCTACTCTTTTGTTGTGTTTGGCTCTAGATCTACAGTATCCCCATGTACCTGATGGTATTTAGATCTTTTGTATTCAAGTAGATTGTTGAAAAATTGCAGGGATTTAAAATCTCTCTTCGAGATTCTCAATCCGAGATATCAGAATCCTGAACCGGACAGTCCGGATAATCCGGAGTATCCGGATTGAATACCCCGGACACTCCGGGTTAGGACCCTCGGGATCGGACTATCCGGAGTATCCGGATTGAATATCCGGACACTCCGGATTGTTCGGGAAACTCGGGAGATTTTATTTAGCTGCATATTTTATTCCGCTGCATTTAAGTTACAAAGTTTTTAATCCGCCTATTCACCCCCCCCCCTCTAGGCGACATCCCCTGTCCTTTCAAAAACCTTACACCTCGGTGTGAGGTACCCTTGATAAGGAAAAGAGTACAATAACTACGTATATATACATAAACTACCCGAGGCTGAGATTGTCAAAGTCAGCTACCGCGTCCATGATCTCCAAATCCTCGGGCTGATATTGTGTCTTGTCATCTGCACGCTCCCAGTATTTAAAGTATGTAATTGCCTTAACCATCTCAAATCTGAGAGACGACCTCTGTAGCTTGCTCTATGCCCGTCCGTACCGACGATGCCGCCGTTGTGTTGTGCCGGCACGGACCCGGCCCAAACGACTGTACCGCCCATTGTGCCCGATTCTCGGGCCCAGCACGACCCATGCTACAGTGCCGTGCCGGACTTTGGGC